>OY041620.1:2688951-4033427 GCA_955876795.1 Eupithecia tripunctaria | reverse complement strand
GTGCTGAGGTATCTGGTAAGTTGAAGAAAGAAAGATTATTCAATAACTAGCTACGCTCCGCGGCTACGCACGCTTATCCCACGGGAACTGATTTATGGGATAAAAAGTATGTGCCTATGTGTTATTTCAGGCCTAGAATTACCTGTAACTATGCAAAATTTCAGCCCAATCCGTTCCATAGTTTTTGCGTGAAAGCGCAACAAACATACATACAGACATGTTTACAAACTTTCACGTTTATAATACAAGTAGGATTATGTTAAACAGTCACTTTGTAGGTAGATACTCAGAATCCATCCCTCCATCTCCTCCATACCCTAGGATTTTTTTGCCCTTTATATCCACTTTATCTAGGATTTTTGGAGAGTGGAAAATGGAAAGTGGAGTGGAGTGTCTGAAAATCCATCCCCGTAGACTTCATTCTCCAGGAATCACCTGAGGGTATTAACTGCTACGCACTTGGCGTGGTGCCCTGTGCAGTTCATACCAAGGAACATCAATACTAGGCGGTTCATACAGAACAACTAAGGCAACTTTTGTCCCAGTTGTTCTGTGCGCCGAAAACGTATTATGTACTACTACTAGGCAATGAAATGCAGCAAATGTCAGAATGACATAGTTATCTACTACCCGTAACACAAGCTCAGATAATGCCATTGATTTATTGCATTGTGTTCTGCGAGTAAAGTTTCATCGTCACATCATAACTGCAGTTGACTTATTTATAGAGGATAAGCTAATGATGGTTTTAGTTATTATGACATTCAGTGGTGACACCAATGTTAGTTTTCTTTCTCATAATTACAATTTTACAGCGTATATAACGATCTATCTTTTCTCTCTTACAGATCGACAGATACCTGATACCAATACCCAAGTCAACGAACACCAAACGAATTGAAGAAAATATCAACATCTTCGACTTTAGACTCGCAGATGATGAAATTGATACCATAAACCAGTTCAACAGTAATAGCAGCGTCTTTGATTAAACTTTACTGTTTTACGAATATGGTTTTAATGGCCTTTTGATTATAAGATAGAGTACGCGCTTTTTATAATATTGTTATTGATAGAGAATTAGATTTTTTTTTATGTATAAAAGATTTTTTTTATGTATAAAAGATTTATTATTATTGTAATAAACGTTTTTACATACGAAAATAATTGAAAATTGCACAAATAGACCATTGGTATTTTGTTTGTTTATTATTTTCAAAACACAATGTAAAGTAAGAAAATATTTAAGTATATTTACAACCAGCACGATACAGTGATATAAGATTATCTTATCAGATATATTTAAATTCAATTATATAATACCGAACACTTAAAACTAAACACATGTGATAGTAAAACGAGATTCTATATTATGCAAATATGCAGATAATTGTGAAAATACCTTAAAATATATCGATATGATTTCAAATATATTTATTGCATTTAATTTACATATTACAATACAAAGTTTATAATAATATGTTGGTAATTTTATATTATTCCTTTGAAAATTTCCTTTCAAGTTGTAAACCCTAACTTGTTTGTAAACTAGAAAAAGTTTTCAGAATAGTAAATTTAAAGGGTAAGTTTTGAGCATTTAAAAACACCTTCAATAATGGTAAATATGCCGCAGCGTTCGTGAGATGATTGAAACACGTTTTTCCCGTGATCTAGCTACTATTTCTAACTTCGTAAGTTAGAAATAGTAGCTAGATGATTTCAAATGATAGGTACGATTAAAAAATAACTCCTTGATATCTCAAAATTAAAAATATTGCTCCCACTTTATCAGAACTTCACAGGACGGATTAGTTAAAACTTAAAACTAAGCTCTTAAAGTCTAATATAATCTATATATCCTAGTCGATAGCCAGTTGCCTAAACGAACCATCTATCCCGAATAGTTCGTCGTAGTTGCAAGGCTTGCCTGGTCGAAGGGACTCCGTGGCGATAATGGCGTCTTGGCGTTTGAACCATTCTCGGTATTCAGCTAGTTTGTTGGTCCATTGGTCTGGGGAAAATACAAGCAGTAAGTAACTAATTCAAGAAAACAAGACTTCACCTGAAGCGAGTGTACCTTGACCAATTTAATTCAAAATTGTATTTCAAAATCGTTATTTATCTCAGAATCTGTGAAAGCTCTCTTCTATCGAATCTGTGATCTTCATATTAAGGGAAATGTTACTTCGATCTTTTATCTAGAATTACTTGTTTTAAAAACACGATTGATGAAAGTTTTCTCTATAGTTATTTTTTTGAAAATAGATGTTTTGAGCACATTTTGCTATTTATCTCAGGAATAACACACTCTTGTTCTTCGGTTTTTGTTTTAAGAAACGTAGAAATATTTTTTCAGTTATGTCTTTGAAGTTTTCGAAGAAGGGACGAAAATTAGGTGCACGTCTCTGCTCTGTACTTCTCACTCGCGAGGTATATCTGTCGCAGCCGGAACGTAGAATTAGCCCGTTTGTAAAACGGCTAGGCCGTTTACAAAACGGCGCCATTCAGCTAAATGCCTAGGCCGATTGTAGAACGATCGGTGAAATCAACGTTCTACAATATGGCTGATCATCTGAATTAGCCCGTTTAGGGAATGGCTAGGCAGTTCACCGTGCTTAGGCCATCGTCAAATGAAGATAACTGTTTCTGTGTACGAGGCTCCGTCTGCGCAGAATCTACAGTTACCTACATATTATATTTTATTACCGGCTATGAAATCAATTATCTGCCAAGGAAATTTGCTTAAAAATTGGGTTCGGAGGTTAGCTCAAACAGAGACAGCGATACCTAACTACCTACAGTAGAACACAATTTTAAAAGTTGGTCGTTTGGTTCCTACCGTGCATACCATAACATGCATTTAAACAGCTGTTACTTTATCTTTACTACATCCTCAACCTCAACAACTTGTACTGCTAGACGCAGACTTCCCCTGATTAGCTCCTTATTGGCGTTTGTACCATGAGGGGTAGTGACCATAAACTTCACGTCTGTGCTCCACGCTTGGCATAGGGATTAGGGATTGCAGTTCGGTGGAAAATTGTTCAGCAGGGGCGCTGCTGCAAACCCTCGGTGGATATCCCTTGGGGTGGTGCAAATTCTAAGCCAGCAACACACGGCCACATTATTACATTACCTACCTACTTCAATTTTATTGAGGTATATTAAAGATTAAATTTTACAGAAGCTAAATTTTATGCACTGGTTTGATTATTATATAATATTATTAATAATCTGAGGCACTGTGACACTACTATGGGATTCTAGTAGAATATTTTTTACTTTAATCCCATAAAATACATTTCTTTAGTACTTAAATTTCAGTGTTCTGAAGTTTGGTTAGGAAATATTTAGGCAGGTATTTCTCGCACAAGCAAAACCGCGCGCCATTACTACTAATTAGTAATCCATGGTATAAAAAGATATAGCCGTTTTACAATCGGGCTAGGTTTGAGTCAGCCAAATCGTTGAACGTTGAGCGTTTTACAATTGGCCTAGCCATTTAGCTGAATGGCGCCGTTTTGTAAACGGCCTAGCCGTTTTACAAACGGGCTAATTCTACGTTCCGGCTGCGACATATCCATATCTTGTCATCCCGCTCGAAATCGATCTCGTTAGTAGCGGCGGCTTAATTGCACACTCCTAACGCGTTCACTGCCCAGCCACGGGCCGCTGCGACCCACAAAGGCTGACTTTACTTTAGACGGACATGTGGGTTCATGGGTCATGAAAGTGATCTCTATCTGATACGAACTGCGCTAGGAAATTAAAAAATCATTGTCATCAGACTTTCTCGTCCACTTGTGCAAAGCATAAGCCTGCGCATCTCCCTTTTACATAATCCAACTTGGTCTGAGGTCCTACGTTGGCCAACTGACGGACTCCACTCAAAATCTCGTTTACTCCAGCGGGTGTCAAAGTCCCAAACGATGATGGCTTTAAGTAATTATGTCACGAAGTCTAAGAATACCTACGTAAGTTTTGATAAGTGCCCTCCCTAGCTTCTAAAATGTTTTATCTAAGTACAACTTTGTCACATTATCTCGAGACCTGGCGGCGATGACGTCACGTCGCGTCGGCGCTCTGATATGGTGCACAAAACAAGCATCCTCTCGGATATTATTATAAACAATAAGATTTCCAACAAAACAAATATTGTGTTAATTAATGTAGGTAATATTATAGGGAGATGACAGGAGAACGGGGCGGGAGGTTCGCATTCCAGCGAGTTCTCGAGATAATATGACCAGGTTGTAGATTTGTGCATTCAGTGATTAAATATACACTAGTACCTGCCTAATTGTACCAGACCAATGTATATCAGTTATCTAGTACCCGTAGTACCCATAACACAAGCTCTGCTTAGCTTGGGGCTAGATAATGCTGTGTGAATTGTCCAGCATTATTTATTTATTTATTTATTTAAGGTATAAAGTATTTATGAAATTGAACGTTGAAATTGATAGATGGCTTTATACTATTTTATACCACGGACGTATCCTTACCTTGAAGGAAAGCCATGGTCCCACATGATCCGCCGTACTCTTCAGGCAGCATGTCTTGTGGTACGTACTTGTATAGGTCTTTGAGTTCTCGGTGGATGTAAATCTGGAAGCAAAGAAACAATAATTCACTTTTTGTCTTTAAACGGGCTTCCCGGTAGCGTATATTGAAATACTTAGTATACTTCAGTACGTCTCCGCCAGCTTCAGTGCTTCACCACCGCCAAGACAAACTCACTGACTTTTTTTGCCCCTCTTTTATGTGCCTCGGGCTCTGGGTGCAGTTATAAAATATACACACCCCTCTTTCAGTCACAGAGTCGCCACGACCCCCTCCCTTGAGGGGAGGGAGGGGAAAACAAAAGCCTACCGTACTGTCACCTATTTATTACCTTCCGCGTCTTATGGGGAAGTACTGAAGACGCGGGGACGTATTGAAGGAGCATTTCCATTTACGATTTTCGGTGTGATCTTCGAAGGACATTATATGTTATTTGAGCCCGAAACAGAGAAAACTCTGATGAGGATGTAAACATAACTCTGATGTATTGGTTAATTATTTTAAATCTTTACTCAATGTTTTAGTTCTAGTTTAGGTCATTTGGTTTATCTTTACTAGTCCAGTTCTATACAGAATTGTACAAAGCACTATAATGTATCACTTGGGAGAATGTGCAATTTCTACCTCGTGTGTTTTATGGAACAATTTTCGTTCGATTAACACTCATAGGGATTACGGCACTTTTACTGCATAGGTGTACAATGTACGATAAAATAAAAATGTTCTCTTACCCGTTTCCTGATCTTTTCCTTGAGGAAAGGTTTCACGAAGTTGATGAATCTCTCCACGATGGGAGAAGTGTTCACTATGTGGACTTCCTTTAGCTTGATGGGGTAGGCCTCCTGGAAGGACCAAAGATATGTTCTCATGATTTAATAATTAAGATAACTTTATAATCACGGGATGATGAATATTTTAACTACCATAAAATAACGTCCCATGATCACGAGGTGTTGCATGGATGGATTTTCCTGGAACCCATTGTCAAAACTTAACAAAAAAACTATCGAATTTAGAACCTCCTCCTATTTTTGAAGTCCGTTAAAAAGGTACGGTGTAGCGTTGTTTCGCATCAGAAGACAAAAGTAATAATAATTGTTTCGTTTCTCACCGGCTGTTTTTGAGATTTTCGTTTCACACCCACAAATTTATATAAGAGTCTAAGTGAACTAAAAGCTTGGAAAAGTACAGTCAGAGAAAAAATCACAATTATTATTGTATAATTCCTGAAGAGTCTCAGTAATGTGCATAGCATGTACCAGGGATGAAAAACTTACGAGAAGCTTAGCATAACACTATAACAATGTAAGTAATGTCTTCCGCACACTTCTCGCGCATGTAATCTTCTTTTCTTGGTTTCGCAATGGAAGTAACAGGAAAGTAGAAATGCATAGGAGGGTGATAGGTACAAACCTGAACACAAATCATGAACTTCTTGATCGTAGTGGCGGAAAGTTTGGTCAGCATGCTGGGGCCGAGGATGGCCGCGTCCAGCACGTAGATGTCCCCGGCGACCCCCTCACTCTCCTCCGTCAGACGCACGTCTCCGATCATCAGCGCTAGCTTCAAGGCGTCTACTATCTGCTGGGAGTCCATGTTGGGGTGGATTCCTGAGGGGAGATACGGATTTGTGAAAAAATTTGGTAAGGTTCTGAAGTAAGCCCTCTTGCACAGTTTGCAATTCGGTAAAGTTCTTAAGTAGGCCTCATGCAGTTTGAAATTCGGTAAATTGTGTTGCATATACAAGTAAAGTAAAATAGAGGTCTTCAGGAAAGTTAAAAGTCCATACCTCTACAAACTGTTACTCTCCTTCCGTTCGGTGTCACGCCAGGTAGTGGGGGGCCTTGTCTGAAAAAGAGATTATTGCATTTTTAATAAAATGGAATGATTAAGAAGGCTATATGAAGCTCGCCTAAATCTCAGCGGCCGGCCCATGCGGATTTGTTGTTGTTTCACGTAGAACCGCATTCGGCGGCGAAGGATGTCTGGAGCCCGACCGAGTCCCGCCAGTAGAGAGGTTAAACATACAAACATACATCAAACATAGATATTTTTCATCCAATTATGTATGGAAAATTTGTGGGGACGTAGTGTCCAAATGAAGCGGAAAGTACGTTTATATAGGGGCTAAGGCACCGTTCTTAAGTTGTGTAAATGATGTAGGTTAAGATATCTTATTTCCTCCACACTCCTCAAGTCACCTCACCTCACCTCAAGTTGCCTATATTGGTCCACTGCTGGACGCAGGCCTCCCCTGATAAGCTAAGAACTGTGGTGCTCCAATAATTGGCTTTTATTTCAAGAGGGGTAACGCCCATGACGCATGCGGGTTGAGAATCGCAGTTTGGTGGTGGAATTGATCTGCAGGAGGCAATACCTGCCTTTGCACCACACCAACTCTTCTATGCACCAGAAATTCATAGCCGGCACCACAGATATTAGAAAATTTGCCGGCACCAACACAGCTTTCTCCACGCGATCTCCTCTCAAGAAGTAGCTCCAAATAAACTAGCAGACTCAGATTCTTACATCAGAGGATAGTGTTTAAAATTAGGTTCCGTGTATATCCCTTTGTAATAGTTTGATTTTGTAAAGCTTAGGCAGAGATACGAAGTTGCGCTTTTTGGCCACCAAACTCTATTTTTGCATCTCCTAAACTATATGAGATAAAATTATTAAAGAGGTATTAAAAAATAGCTTGTAATAGATACCACAAACTGTATGATGGATTTTTTAAATTTCTTCTTCCTATGATAAACGTAAAATTATGATAAAATAGGTATCGCTGTCATAATATTGGCTCGGGTAGGAAAGGTCAATCTATCATCGGATTTTTTGCTGGCATTGCAAACGAAAATTTTTTTCAATACCTAGGCAAACAGGCAAACATGTGTACAGACTTTCGTCACGCTGCTTTACAAAACATACATCTTATTAGTCAAGACCTCCTTCAGGTCTGGCCGGGTGGCGTCCCGGTTTGTGAAGAACTCAGGGCATGCAGCTCTCATGGTGAAGTACATGTCCAGTTTCCGCTTGCACTTCTCGAGGGAGAAGCTACTGCCTCGGAGGAACGTCATTATTGGAGCTGATTCTAGAAATAATAAGAAAAATCCAAGTGAATACTTGAATGAGTCGTTTATGAATGACAAATAAAATAACAATCAAATAATAGGCATAAATTGGAACTAGTACCTATTTACAATTGTAAAAGTAAATTAAGAGTAAAAAGGCGTTTATTTTGCAACCATTACACATAAGTAATTAAGACATACAATTGTACACAAGATAGAGGTAACAAAAAATGGTCAACCCTCAGCAAATGCGATGGCAGGATGTGTCCTGCCAGAGCGCGCTGGTCTTCTTATTAGAACAATTGAGTTAACTGCAGACTGTTGCAAACATTGATTTATTAAAAACTAAGATGAGGTACTGGTTGCTCGAAAGTGGCAACCTCAAATTGTGTAAAATTGTGTTCTCCCACATCACATCAGTCACCGTCTGACCGGCGCGGCGGCACGGGCGGTCGTGAATCGCGTGAAATATTGTTGTCTCGGTCTCACTTCGGTGTTGTGTTGATACATCTTTCCGTCTTTGTTCTTCTTTGTTTTGCACAGGACTGGAAATATAACTGTGAGCGTATGTGTTTGCGTGTAGTTGTAACACATGCCAATTTTTGAGTAAGCGCTGGGAGAACGTAACCTATCTTCCCTTTTTAAATCAATGGTTGCAAACAATCTACTAGTAGCTCAACTGATCTATATCAATATCAGTAGGAAGTGTCCCTAAGACGCTGGCTGCATTATGGATGCATACTGTATGGCAATGCTGATGCGCTGCGCCAGATACTCACTAACTCACGCATCTCTAATAACTAGGTATAGCTTGATCCAGCAAGGTCCGATAAAATCACCACATGAAATTTCTCTTCTACATAATTTTGGCACCATTTGTAGGGTGGAAAAAGGGAGTCAAGACAGTGCATGATTTGTTCATTCATGATTTGTTTGCATTACGATATTTCAATGACGCGGTAGGTACCTTACCTACCCATCCTGAAAACTGTCGTCTCAGATAAACTCAGACTACTTTTGTATAACAACACGTAATTTTGCGATAACAATCTTTGTACGGATGACATTTTTAAACGTAAACGTGGGTTGTTTAGAATTCTACATGAGCTCTGGCAAAAGGCAAAAAACGACGAAGGCTAAAAACACAAGGCTAAAGAAGACGCATAACTTATCTTACGTGGTTCTATTATAAAAAAAATATGTATAGTTTCTCCCCACAGCTCGCACGCACTTTCCCGGGGTAAAAAGTACCCTTTGATACCGTCTACCTCCGTGCCAAATTTCATTAAAATCCGGGTAAGCGTGAAAAAGTAACAGACAGATAGACAGACAAACAGACAGAGTTACTTTCGGATTTATAATATGGTACCTAGGGTAATTTAGGTACGATAACGATGACAGCTTGACTTTTGTAGTCCATTAGCTTATTACAAAAATAACATTACTGGCGTGTACAATATAAAAAAATACAATAAAGGTCCAACTGAAGGAAAATTATGGAAATAAGCTCGTTGAGTTTTCGAGTGTTCTACCGTATCAGTCAGGTCAGGAATAATATGGTAAGATACAAAGGTAAGAAAGGTATAACATGAACGATTTTGTTAAACTAATAAATAAATATAATAACTAGCTTCTGTCTGTGGCATCGCACGTACATATCAAGTAGCATGTGTCCGTCCTCGGGCTACCATTTACCTCCATGCCCTTTAACCGCTTAGGCGTGAAAAGTTTACAGACAGACAGACAGAGTTTCGAATTTATAATATTAGTATAAGATAAGATAATGTTTATTTCAGACAATAAAAACAATCGTTGTATAGAGTCCAAAATAAAGAAATAAAGTAAAGACTGTGAAAAACACCCGTGATTTAAATTTGAAGAAGGCTTGGCTAACGGTTAACTCTATAGCAATATGATGACAAATCAAATCAAATAATTTATTTGCAAGAATACAAAATTATACAATGTCAGATAAATGTATTCTGCCAATTCTGATAACTAATTTGAGTAAATGTATTCTACCTGCATGCAGGCGTGCAAATGTTATGCGAGTCATTATTATATGTAATTATATATTAAATTTTATACGATAACTATACTATTTTTTTCCTTACCAGCTAGTATATGTACATTGTATGTATAATCTAAGCCATATAAAAGTAAACTAAATAACATTTTCGGAACAGCGTTTGTCCGGCAAGGACCGCCTTTGTCAGTGAAAGCCTCCTCCAAACTTTTCCATTCTTTCCTGTCCCTTGCTATTCTAGTCCAGGAGCTTCCCGATGCTTCTCACCACCTCTTAGTTGGTCGTCCTCGTTTGCGCTTGATGTCTCGAGGAACCCAGTTTGTGGTCATCTGTTTGGGGGGAGCAATTGCCCATTACCATTTAAGCTCTCGGATTTTCTGTCCGACATCTTTTGCTTTGGTTTCCTATTATTATGACAATAACCATAATAATAGCTGGGTCATTATAATATTGCTGTGGTCTTGTGTGCTACAATGTAGCTGTTTGTACAGAAAATAATGATGATGAGTCTAGATTGCATGCACTCATCTCATAACTAGCCACTAACTAAGTACCTGCCTACTTTGTTTTATTGAGCTAATTAAATTTGAACGTCATAAATACTCATAGTTTGCCTGCGACTTCTTCCATCTTGCCTTGATCTCTTAGATAAAATTATCTTTTTTTAAAACAGTAATTAAAATTGTGTCGGAAATTTCACTCTGCACATCTTATTGACTAGAGCGTACTTAACTATGGCATTGTTTGTTACCTACAAAACTAAATTAAATACATAAAGGAAAATTGGAGTACAATAATTAGTAAATTTATTTTATGCTTATGATAAAATAATAATTCAAAATATTTCTAGAATTGTGCACCGAGTTGAGAAAGTATTTTCTTTTTTTGTATACGGCTGAAGTATATATATGTTACGGCTAATACCTGAAGTGCGGCTACACCTAAGTAGTTTTAGCCGGTTAGAACTAGGTGTAGCCACTTACTCTTGGTTAAACCTAGTACGAGCCGATTGTTTTCGGGTAAAACTAGGTCTAGCCTTCATCATGCCGGCTACAACTAGGTCCAGCCATTCCCTGTTGGATAAAACTAGATGTAAAAATTCCTGACGTGGACAGAGGTAGAGGCGACTTTCCCAATGTGTTAATGGTTGTACTTGAATGTAACGACAAGGGGTTATACAAATTAGGAAACAAATACGGCACTATAACAGAACTATTTTCAAGAAATCTGTTCACTGTGTGTGACTCAAAATTTTTAGATATCGACATGGTTTCACCCGAAAAGAAATCACTACGCCAAATAGCCAATGCACAATCGACCTCTGGTGGGCAAGGCTATAAAAGATGCCACTGCAAAACCAAATGTGGCAACAAAAAGTGCCTCTGCAAAGCTGCTGGTATTTTGTGCAACTCAAAATGTCACTCAAGTTTAAGTTGTTCTAATAAATAGTTTATGTTACTTTATAAAAGTGTGATTTATAATTATAATATCATTCTTTAAATTATAATATGCAACTACTTATTGTCTGTTGTTAAAAAAATGTTCCTGATTTTTCCTATTATATTAAAAATTGCACTCCTAATAATTTGTGTTAATAATTACAATGTAATTTATAAGAATAAAAAAACTCTCTACGTTTCTTTTTATTGGATGTTTTTTAATATCTAAAAAAGCTCTGCCGATAGCATGCCGGCTACAACTATGTACAGTCAATCCCTGTTAGATAAAACTAAGACACGCTGCTGCTGCAGACGCTGTGAGTCACACTCGCTAGTAGACCTGCAGTAGATCAGCAGCACCTGGCGCTCACTGCAGATGCTGTGAGTCATGAGTGTGACGCGGGGCGGAAGGCTTGGCGGGACACGCATCTAAGTTTTATCCAACAGGGATTGTCTGAACCTAGTTCTAGCCGGAATGATATCGGATAGACCTAGTTTTATCCAACAGGGAATGGCTGGACCTAGTTGTAGCCGGCATGATGAAGGCTAGACCTAGTTTTCATAACATAACATATAACACAAGCTCTGCTTAGCTTGGGGCTAGATAATGCTGTGTGAATTGTCCAGCATAATTTAATTTATTAATTTAATTTATTATTAGTTTTACCCGAAAACAATCGGCTCGTACTAGGTTTAACCAAGAGTAAGTGGCTACACCTAGTTCTAGCCGGCTAAAACTAGGTGTAGCCGCATTTCGGGTATTAGCCGTAACATATACATAGATAGGAAAAGATCAATTATTTATACTCTTGGGACTCGACTACTACACGCTTAGAATAGGTTTCGACATTTAAATCCAAAGGTTTATATTTTTCTTAGTTATGTATATTTTGTATTTCCTTTATTATTGGTATAAGGTGTGTGGCTACGAATAAATTCTTATTCTTATTCTTATTATTCTTGTATATGCATACTTCGCAGTGTTACTGATCTAATTACTTAATTCCACATCGTGAACGGCCTCTAAAGAGGTGCTCCCCCATAAAAGCCTTAATAGCTTTTATTGCATGGCTGGATTTGCTGGTTGGGGATCGCAGACTGTCTGGTGGTAGAATGGTTCTGCAGGGGGTGCTGCTGCCCCCCCCCCCCTAAATAATATCAATAGGTACTTAGGTAGGTACCTACTTACGTGTTAGTTTTAGCTTTGGAATACCATTGAAGGCCACCCATACAAAAAACGGTTTTATTATATATGATAATAAATAGTACGGAACCCTTCGTGGGTGATTCCAACTTGCACTTTCGTTTTTAAAAACAAATAATGATGAAAGATTCGAGCAAACTGATTGAAACATCATTATTCTTGAAGGAACAAGGTCTAATCTAATTTCTACTTAACGTATCGAAGGTTCCAAACAGTCATGACAATTATTGTCATGGCTGTATTGACATGATTCTGTCGGGTTGGTATGAAAACACGGAAAATCAAGTAACAAAAACTACCATTCAATGTTACTCTTATTATACAAATTAAGTCATTGTTGACTGTCTCAACAGAAAAGTTTTATGATATTTATGAAGAAGATTTTCCGTAATTATGGCTATTAAAATAATTATAATAATCTAAGCGTGTGGTGGAGGTATTTCCCGGAAATGGAAAAAGATAGAATCAAAGACAAAGGTGAATATGGTGCAAAGCAATTAGGTCAGTTTGCTCGAATCTTCCATCAGAAACTAAAGGGCGAGTTTGTCTCGCGCAAAAACTGTTCAGTATCAATAAATTTAAAAATAACGGCATCATCATCCTTTTCATTATCCAGCGAGATTTGTGAAAACATCAAACCTACAAAAATTATCAGTTACTTAAAACTAACTGATGTTTTTGAGTTATGTGGATTTTTACAATTTTGTAAACGATTTTAAAAAAGGAGGAGATTCTCACTTCGACTGTATTTTTTTATGTTTGTTAATTCGGAAGTTTTGATTGGGTGGTCCGATTTTGATGATTCTTTATTTATTTGAAAGCTGGTGCTTCCTGTGCGATCCCATTTAAATTTAGTCCAGCAGGGGTATTTTAATTCATTCGATTCGTTTCCGAAGCTAATGGGGGGTAATGCCTATAATTGGCTCGCTAGGCATGTGGGTTGGAGATCAGAGTTCGGTGGAAGAATTGTTCTGTAGGGAGCGCTGCTGCCCGCCCCCAGCGGATATCTGTAAGTCGCCACACACGACACCCACGGGAAGGGATAGGGTGGTGCAAATTCTTAGCCAGCTCTACAGAGCTAGTAAAGCTGCTTAGCTGATAAGCAGGATTCAATTGTAAATAATAGATAGTTATAATTTCTCTGTCTTGTCCGATTGTAATTTTCTTTTTATTAAAAATAACACACAATATGTAGCTGGTTTAATAAATAAAATATTATTAGGTAGAGTCTGTTCAAAAAGAGAAGAGTCATGGCGTCAAGGTGGACTAACACTTTTAGTCGTACTGTAATGACATAGCAGTATTGTTAACGCTACAAAAGTTGTCAATTGGCACAAGCGCGCCCTCAATTCCCACGACTCTTCTCTTTTTCAACAGACTCTAGGTGTCTAGGTATTCTAGAACATATTAATATAGTCTATAAGCATGGTAGTAGGTAGGTAATTGCAGCGCTCTTACAGGGCACTTTACCTACCTATAAGTGGAACGTGAGTCCCTACCTAAAGTAAACTAAGCTATAATTATGTACTTTCTTCAAAACCTACCTACATACAATGTAGATATGCAATATTAAGTACCCACGACAACGGTCTTCTATGTACTCCTTATAGGTATCCTACTAATATTATAAACGCTAAAATTTGTAAACTTATCTGTATGTTTGTTTGTTGCTCTTTCACGCAAAAACTACGGAACGGATCCGGCACAAATTTTGCATACAGGTAGTTTTAGGCCTGAAATAACACATAGGATACTTTTCATCCCATAAATCAGTTCCCGTGGGATAGGCGTGCGATTCCGCGGGAGCGCAGCAAGTATGTTATATACCTTTATGAAGATCTAAGTAGATCTGTCCGGTACCTTCTGATAATAGCTACAAAGTCAAGGCCTAGGTGACGTCATAACTTAAGATAAAGGGCCTTGGTAGTCATAAGACGTCACACACGTGTTTTTACAAGTATCGGAAGATTACTCCATGACAGGCACCAAGAATTATATAAATTGTGGTGATATAGAACTAGGAAGCTTCAGCTTACCAAATAATTCCCCAACCCCTAAAAACAATCAGATAACAGCAAGCAGTGATGGTTAGGTAGGACATCTGTGTGGGTCCCTCGTGATGACAACTGAAGTTTCCTTGGTGACGCCATTAAGAGTCCTATGTCGTACACTATGTTTGCCGAGTCTCAAGCGGTTGTCGATTCTTCGCGAGATATGGTCGGCCCACTGCCACTCCAGTTTGCTATTTCTTTGAGCTATTTCGATAACTTTGGTTCTCTGTCGGATGTATTTGTTACGAATCCTATCATTTAGAGAGACTCTGAGCATAGCTCTTTTCATAGCTCGCTGAGTGAACTTTGAACTGGTGGACCAGCCCTATCGTGAGTGCGTAACACGTTGTTTGTCTCTAGAAGTACTACTTAAAGGTGGATTCCTCTTACCCCAATCATCAGGCAGATGCAGCTGCTGCTTCAGCCAGTCTTTGATGGCAACGACGTCACCACACATACACCCTGGTGTTCATATTCTCTTATACATCCCTAGTGATGTCTTTAAGACACCTAATAGGTACATGTTTGTCTCTTGGTAAGAGGAATTGACTAATATGTGGATTCCTCTTACCCCAATCATCAGGCAGATGCGGCTGCTTCTTCAGCGAGTTCTTGATGTCAACGTCATCATCACATCAACACCCTGGTTGATATACTATTGATATTCTCGTGTACATCCCATAGTGACGTCCTTAAGACACCTAAGTCTCGAAGTATACTTATAGGTTAATTCCTCTTACCCCAATCATCAGGCAGATGCGGCTGCTTCTTCAACCAGTCCTTGATGGCAATGACATCATTGTCCCTGGTGTGGATATCCTCCTTCAGTTCCACTCGGATGCTCTTCCACACCTCGCCGGAAGGCTGGATCATCAGTTCCTGTTTAATCTTCATTGTTGCTTCTGAAATTTGGAAACGGATATGATCAGTTATGTGGAGTGATTTATAGTTATATGTTAGGTAATCGTTTCGTGCTTCCTTTTCTTTAGTTTTTCATAAAAAGTACAGTATAAAGGATCACGCACCCGTCCGTATCCGCTGGAATCCGTATACCTTCCTATAATCCTATCGATTTCAGTAAAATGCGGCGCGTTAGGCGCGGATAGGTTGTATACTATTTCATACAAAGATTTGAAAAATCGTCGTATCCGTAAAGCGATGTCGTCGCCGCGTGCGTCGCGGATATGTGCGCGTTCAGCTTAAGGGTTAGGTATTTTATAAGTTAATACTGTCTGCTTATTACAATAATTAATACATCGAAACTAAAACGAAACTAAAACGGAAGAGCTGCCCATAACTTTGTTCTTTGTTATTGTGGTTCCAAAATAAACATTTTCATTTTCATCATTTTGTCAGTCTGAAAAATGTGTTCGTTCTCCCATACTCTTTAAAGGATGAACCGATTTTTTTTCTTTCGGTACTTACCACACAACGTTATTAGGTCCCTTTCAGAGACAATAGACCATCGAAATCATGATTATGTCAGTCTATTAGAATTAAAATTTGAGAATGAATCCTTATAGGCCAGCTGGTATCTCATAAATCACTAATTTGAACTACCTACGATGATTACTAACATTGCCTTGTTTGCTTGAATTCTATTGATCACCATCGTTATAAATCATTACCATAGATAGTCTAATAAATAGATATGATATAGGTATGCTAATGTAATGATGTAGGTACCTGCTCTAAGTAGTTTGCTAGTAGGTGCTTTATTTGATTGTTTGTGATGCGATGACGATAGTTGTAACATGGAATTGTTCAACTACCAGCTGCGCCCCGCGGCTTCGCACGCCTATTTTGTTCTATCTCCCGCAGTTCTTTGCCAAAGGATTCCCGCAACTTTTCAGATATCTTCATCACATCGTCAAGGCGGGCGGCGGCCCCTCCCGTGTTTTTTCCTCGTAGCGACCATTATTTAGGTATTTTTGTATTTTCGCACAGTAGAAACCCTTAGAAACTGAGTTTCTGGATCCAAAATTTTGTTCGATTTCGAGCTAAGTTTGTTATACTTAAAGGAGGTAAATTTATTATCACGAATCTTTTCTTGTCGATCGCTGATTCTGTTATTGACTTAGACTTGGACTCCTTTAGAATATTAATTACTTGTAAATTATTAGCATATGTAGATTATTTATTGTTTAAATGGAAATTGCCCATTGCTAACGTACTTCTGGCCAAAATATACCAGCCTCTAAAGTAGAGTGTACACCGAGTTGAGAAAGTGCCCACTTCTTATCGAGTGTGTCATTTGAGGCACCAGGGGCAGCCGAGGCTGAGAGAGGTAAGAATCGCACTTTCTCCCGAGTGATACTTAGTGCTTCATACCACAACTTCGAGGAAAATCATCAAAATCTTCAAAATCACCCGCGTAATTTCAAATTGTAAACTAGCAATAAATACGCACACGAAAGATTTGTACACGGTTCTTTTTTTAAATTATTTTTCCGAATACGGAGGAGGCCGATATTTTAAACGGCGTGGGTTTTGAGTAAAAACTTTTTGTCTGACCTATTATGACCGGCTGATATAAACAAAGAAATATAAAACAAAATAGGTAGGTAACACTTAGAAATGGATTTCCATTTTCCCGCGTTTGGTACGCCTGCAAATACGGGCTTTCTACCTTTTGTTTGGAAAAGGAATAAGCATCCTCTGAGCAGGTGAAGAATAAAAGTTATTCCATAACCCAGCTTGACTCTCCCTAGTACTTCTATCCCGTCTAAACCGTTAAGTGCATTACCCGAAGAACTTCCCATTCTAAAATAAACCTTGTCGTCTGAAGATAAGGTCTATAATCCCGTCCACCTATTGAGGATACCGTACGCTGCAGTTTAGTGCACTGGACTGAAACGTTATACAGTTTTCCTTTCACTTGTCCGTTTATATTGATTTGTGCGTTTAGTAAAACTAGGCGAAAAATTGCTTCAAGAAAGTTAGTTTATATTTTTTTATTAGTTGTCACTATCACACACATCACATCACAAATTGCAAAGACAAATCTAAATAGATAGAGGGTAGATATACACTGATATCATAAATCTGAAAGTTTGGATGTTTGATGCTGCTTTATAGCTGAAATGGGTTCAAATTTTGCATACTTTTAAATAGTTCTAGGTCTGGAATAAAACTTCGAATTCAACCTAAGTTTTATTCCATTACTGCTGTGTGGTGCTGACTTAGAATTTGCACCACCCCAACTCTTCCCGTGGGTGTCGTAAGAGGCGACTAAGGGATATCCACCAGGGGACGGGCAGCTATATATCTACGGAATTTAATGACTTCCAAAATTACAAGAACTCTATTTAAAAATCTAATTAATTTACCCTACAACTATTACTCCGTGAAAAAGAGAAAATTGTCAAAAATATCGCAATTAAAACTTTTAAATCCATCATGGTTATAAATACTAAAGTTATATACAACGGGATATTTATTTACCATGATTTGAGTTATGAGCACAAATCATGGTAAATAAATATCCCATTGTAAATAACATAAGTAATAAATATCGCAATAAAATTATTTAAGTTATTTACCGCTCTACCATTAAAAATTAAACTATTCTGCTCTAGGACGAAATCCTAATTTAAGTATTGTGCCACTGTCTCAAACCAACTTAATGGTATACAACTAAAGTGCTAAAACGACATTGACATAGTTTCCTAACTTTTTGCGACCGCCGGAAGCAAAGAATATTAGGTTAGAGATAAAAATATATAATCCGGCTTGAAATTGGCACAACACTTTAAGATTTCTTTCATAATAATTTAAATTATCAGCAGTTTATGCAAATAATAATGTACTTGCACAACACATAGGTTTATGATTGCAACAATAATTTGTATGCTATATTGCTCGTTCAGAAAGGTAAGATATAAAATGATTTATTACTCTATTAATAAACTTATCATATAGAAAGATTATGGTTTAGTTTGCTGTTTTTATTTTTTTTATTATAATCTATCACATGCCACTACAGTATAAATGCGAAAGTTTGGGTGGTTAGATGTATGGAGTATGATGTTTGTTACTTACACCAAAACTATTTAACGGATCAAGATGAAATTCTGCATGCAGGTTTTTCTAGGCCTGTAATAAAACAGGTTATATTATATCTAACTAACTTTTAAACGTTTTCATAGAAACAACGCCTGCGAATCCAGGGGTAGAAACTAGTCTTCTGTAAGTGCTGATTAGGCAAACAGCCTAGCTTTTGCTACTTTTTCTAAGCCTACGAGGAATTTAGTCGTCTTTATTGATAACTCGTCCAACCAAAAACAGAATAAGGAATTTCTCTACAAAAGCTTACATTCGACTCTGCTATAATATTGCACAAGTCAACCTTGGGGTCCACTCAAGATTGGCCCAGCCTCTTTCGTTACGTATCAGTGAAGCAAGAAGCCTTGGTTTGACCTTGGAGGTAGCTTGAAGGTAGGTGATTATGGACCCATGTGGTTTCCATACGACCATTGTCATGGAGGTGTAAAGAGGCCACGTTAGACGCTGTGCTTTGGCAATCCATCTGTCACAAATCCATCCATCTTCTCAAACAAATAATATCTTATCCCAAACTTCGACAGTACTAATAGAAACTATCTCACAAGAAGTTGAACTTTCCTACCTACGCGAATGCGCTAACGAATAGGGTAGATATTATGCATGCGACTTCAAAAAAGCTAATATTTTTTTACGTAGGTAAGCTCTATTGATATAAAAATATATCTGTAATATATTTTTGTATCTTTTGATGTTTTTGTTTGTGAGATTTAATCATGCTTGCGACTTCAAAAAAGCTAACTATTTTTTTAATACTTAGCTCTAATTGATATAAAAATATATCTGTATATTTATTTTTGTACCTTTTGATGTATTGTGATATAATCATTGAAAAATTGATATTTTAAATCTCAATCGTTGCTCTCGAGTGTATTTATCCTATAGCGCCACAAGTTCAAGTTACGTAGGAGTCAAAAAACTTTGGGACTTCATCGCGTGTGAGGGGTTTACACACTTACCTATCAAAAACCATCAAAACGTTTAATCATCTTTTGTTTTACTATGTTATGTTATCAGTTAGCGGAACCTAATTCATTAAAAGCCATTTCATTGTTTAAATTTTTATGCATCAGTGACTCCCTTTGAATATACCTACTGATTCGTTTGATTTTGTTATTATTTTCTTTGGTATGTTTATAAGTTTAGGTTATAATAGGATTGGCATACTTTTTATACTGCAGACATCGATCAGGAATTTCGCGGGGCCGGCGGAAACTTTGATCGATGTCTGCAGATTATGTTCTGGGTGTTTTCTATGTATAATAAAACATATATACAATATATATATATATATTTATGTGGTGTATTATAATAAGTATAACTATATTATAACTAGAGCACATAACACAAGCTTTACTTAGCTTGGGGTTAGACAATGCTGTGTGAATAGTCCAACATTATTATTTGATAAGGAACCAATTTTGGTAAAGAATAGGACGGTATGAACCATAAGAAGCTATATCAGTATGTAGGAATGTTCGTTGAATCACACGCAATGACGTCAATTCACAGCCAAACGTGACAATCATTATAATTAATTTATAATCAAGATGGGTCGATAACACACATCTAAAACAAAGGTTAATAATGAACCTTATAAGAGATAACAAAACGCGTGTCTTATCTGTTACATCAGATGATAACAGGAAAATATAAACGAAACAAGAACGTGACTTTCACATGTGTTTACATTCATGATGTTAGTAGCTTCAGAAACGTTTTTCAGGGACGAAAGAGGCTGTAGAATATTTTTTATGATCTACTAGGGGTAGAGTCTGTTCAAAAAGAGAAGAGTCGTGGAGTTACGGTGAACTAACACTTTTAGTCGTACTGCAATGATAGAACAATGCTGTCAACGCAACAAAAGTTGTCAATTTATGCACGAGCACCACCCTCACCTCCCACCATTGTTCTCTTTTTGAACAGATTCTACTACATACGGTATTAGAATAAGTATATGAAGTTAAAATATCTACAATTTAAAAACAAAAAAAAAACGCCCATGTCCAAAACCCCTGAAATTACATTACCTAATTACCTTATTGCAAATATTTAAATCGTTAGATACGCCATTACGCCCAAAAACTGCAGCATTGTCTTTGAATGCGTGCGTTAACAAAATGCCGACGCGCGCACACTATGAGTTGATAAATTCGTGTTTTTGTCAATAAACCTAACTGTTATTATTGCCATTTATCGTGCATTGCGCAAACTTTTGTGAACAAGCTCACCACAAAAACACACAATTCGCTGATTGAAAATAAGTGAGAAATTCAATTCAAAAATATATTAATTAATTGAGATTATTGTTATTTTCTTTTATTTTTATTTTAACAATTAGAAAGCCTACATCAAGTACACCAGAACTTACAGGGTAGCATCATTTTTTATTAATTAATACTAATTAATAAAAAAATGATGCTACCAACCTATTACGACACAACATCCGTAATACCTTTGACTTTAAGCACTCTTTTATTTAGTCTAGTCCTTTTTGTAAGAGTATTTTAAACTATGGGGTACTTACCTCTATGGTACTACTTTCATTCATGGTTTTTGAAAAAAATATAAAATATATGACTGTACATTGTACCTGTAGACTTTTTTCAGTACCTTGTATCGCAATGTGTTGGGAATTGAACCCGTAACCTTTTTACAATAGGTACTCTCGCGATTTTGCATGCTGTAAGGAAATGTGATAATTATTTCAAACAATTATGTGGGAGCTGTGTGGGAACCTGATTACTCAATAAAGCTCGAATTAGAAAGGTCTTTGCTGAATATAATTATGATCATACATAGAGGTAGAGTCTATTCAAAAAGAGAAGAGTAGTTGCGTTTCGGTGAACTAACATTTTTTGTCGTGCTGCAATGACAGAGCAGTGTTGTCAACGCAACAAAAGTCCTCAATTCCCCGACTCTTCTCTTTTTGAACAGACTCTAAATAATAATACCATGACAAACATACCTAATGATTAGGACTTGGGTTGGAGACACAGAAGTATTGAGAGGGTTATCAGAGCGAGTGCTGAGGGCACCTTTATTTGCGCAAACACTTGTGCACTCACCCACATGGCCTGGTAAGACTGGCCACCACCGCGACCAAAATTCGGCTCGGAGGACATTGGGTATTGAGTTAATGACGTAAATTTACTACCCACCTTAATCTAGTGCTTTCAAGTTTGACATGTGATGTTTCGTAATTTTCTTTAAACATTAATGTGAACCAATGGACCAACTTTATTGAAGTTGAAGGCCCAATTTCAAAATCCTGATACCTACTTGGTTTGTTTCTCAACATTTTTACAGTTTTTAAGTGAACTATTCAATAAGTTATTATTATAACTGTGTTTCGCTGCCCACTTACAACGTAAATAATTATTTGTTTTCCAAAATTAATCCCTGGTAAAAACCATGGTACTATACATCAAAATAACTGCACCACAGGTAGACAGAAAAACTTTAGAATAGACATAATTATCAACGTTACTTTGAAAACACAATATGAAAAAAATAAAAATAAACACATTCATTTAAAAATTAAAAATAAACTTACTTTCAAAATCCGAACAGCCGCAACACGAAAAAGTTTTTAATCACTGTTCTATTTTCAAATGGAAGTCTGTTCGCGACAGCCTCTCGGCGCTCACTGCTTCGCAATCGCGACCTCTCTATAGTGTTGGGCAATATGCACTTCAACTCTACAGTGACACACGGAGTGCTGGTTGGTCGAACCTGATACGTGCGGATGGTCAACTGACGTGATTATTTTAATCGTGCAATCATCATTGAGATAAATAAAGTTCGAGTTACCCGTTGTAGTGTAGGAAGCCTTCCGGCCCGGTGGGATGACAACCTGCGAAATAATGCAGGCAGATGCTGGCGGCTAGCTAAAGACAGGGTGGTATGCTGTGGACTAATATAGGTTGATAATTATGTGGAGGTTCTTGTTAAATGTGATCAGTTTCTCTCAAAAATTGTGCATGATCCTGATGCTTTATAAATGGCAGGAACCTTCCGCCATTAGTTGTACCTACTTAGAAACTTTTTTGTAGACACAAAAACTATGATTTTTAAACCCTACTAGGCGAAGGAGGTAGGAAGTATTGAGTCAAAAGGAGGTTTATATATTCCCCAGTGTACAGACAAATATAGTGTTACTTTCGCTCATAAAACTGGTCATGGAAAAAAAACACTAGTTTATTTCATCTTATTATAATTATACGCTTAAATACCTAAAAACCATAAGCTAGCCACACTGCGAGTCCGTGTGTCCTCTCGTCTAGGTTTGGTCCTCATACTCCTTACATCGAAAGTGTGTTATAATGAAACTAAACGTTCAAACATTGCAAAATGCATTCAACTCTACCCTCTGAACTTTTTAATTCGAAATGTATCCAAGATTGCATGATTTATATTGGTTCATAAACCTAGCTTTAACTATGTAACATAGCTACTAAACCTATAATATTTTTAAGACAGTTCTGAGAGCAATTTTGCAACTCAATCGTGGTTCTAACTGTTAAAACCGTGGCCAACAAAATTTTGTAGAGTTTCTCACTCATGAAATCTGTACTTGCTGTGTGGCTCAGAATTTGTACCACCGCAACTCTTTCCTCAGGTGTTGTAAAAGGCTACTAAGGGATATCCAGCAGGGGCGGATAGCAGCTCCCCCTGCAGAACAATCCTACACCCTAACTGTAATCCCCTACCCGCATGCCCAGCGTGGAGGTGATGGGCATTAACCTCCATCAGAATAGGTTTGCTCTTTCCCGCTCCTAAGAAATCCTATTTCTAACCTATTTTGACAAATAGCTGCAACCAACGTAGGGCACGTTTAATGTTTTATATTAGACCACAGCTGGACATAATATTTTTTTTTTAGTTTAAGATGTAGATTATAGGTAGATAGCAGACTTGTAGAGACTTAAGAATAATATTTGACGCAATTGACCTCATAGAATTCGTAATTTTTTTGGAATAACAAGAAATAAAATAATTTCAGTGTACACAGCTTTTACTTGTCTACGAAAGAAAACAATTAACTCCAAATATTATCACAGAACACACCTGTGTTTGATACACCTTATCCAAATACTTAAAATTAAACTTATTAGCTAACATAAAGTACTTATATAGGTATTCTTATTATTATAGTAGGTATTTAACAAACTCATATTTACAAGCCAAAAAAGTTTTAACGTGTCTTTACCAATGAGGTTCTATTAAATAAACCTAAATATTGGTGCATATCACCTACAAAACAACGAATGACTGAATCACATAGAGTTGAGTTAATAAGTACAATGCTTCCTCTATGCATTATCATTGTCCGAATCTATGGTAGGTGTCTCATAGAGTCCTAGTCTATGGAAAGCTGCCTAAAAGATCCTTCGATTCCAAAAAGTTCGTCATAGTTCTTCGGCTTGCCTGGACGAAGGGCCTCGTTGGCTTTCAGCTGATCCTGTTGTTTGAACCACGGCACGTACGCTTCAAGCTTCTTTATCCAGGCATCTAAAGAACAAACAATACGTAGAGTCATAGATCTAAGAAAATATCGGGAGATTGGGTAACTAGCTTGTCACATTATTATAGATATTCACGGGTATCAACGTTTCAATAGGTTTACACATTTTTTTGCAACTACTCTTCTGAACCGCGACCTCAACCGCCAGGAATGTAAAATGGTAAATTAACGCGATAAATACCCGTAAATAGCTATATTAACTAGCTTCTCGAAAGCGGAACGGTCAAATTAAGTCCAATTAGGTTCACCCACCCCAGTCATCGGCGGCGGCAGCGGCGGAGGCGTTCATGAGTCGCGTGCGTATTGTTGCCTCGGTCGCACTTCGATCTTTTGAGTACGTCTTTCCATCTTTGTTGTTTATTAGATAGGTAGGTATCATTCAAAGTATTGGAAATAGCAAAACGGATAATGGTGCCTATTCAGATGTCGTCAAAACTAAACAAAACTAATTTGTCAGGACTAAAAATGTCACCTGTCTTATCAAAATTTTAACTAAATTTTAGACAAAAAAAAACAGTCGAATTGAGAACCTCCTCCTTTTTTGAAGTCGGTTAAAAAAAGCACGCCTTGCAATGAACTGTTCTTTAGCTTTTTTTACAGAGCACTCCTTCATAAGCATTACCTACTAACACCATGCCCAACTGTCATTTTTAGCATTGCTATGTCGTAATTTGAAGGGTCGCCATTTTAAGGCGCATACCCGAGCCAATCTGACAGCAATTCCTATTTTATCATATTTTTACGTTTATCATAGGATTTTTTTAAAATCCTACGTTCAGTTTGTGGTATCTATTATAAGCTATTTTTTAATACCTCTTTTATAATTTTATCTCATATAGTTTAGGAGGAGATGCAAAAATAGAGTTTGGTGGCCAAAAAGCGCAACTTCGTATCTCTTCCTAAGCTTTACAAAATGAAACTATTACAGAGGCATTAATTAGTAGCCTATAATAGATACCACAAACTGAACGTAGGATTTTTAAAAATTCCTGCGTTCAAAGTAATAATAAGATATAATAGTTGGGGGCGCCACTTTCGCTGGTGTATGGGCCTTAAGGCTAGGGCTTTAATGCTGTTACTCTTTATTTATTATATTTATACGAGTATAGGTATATTAAGGAGCCACAGACAGCAGCTTATGTCGTGGCTGCTTCCAAGAAGAAGAGACTGTGGCTGTGGAACACGTCGTGGTACACTGCACGGCCACAGAGGAAGCCAGACACAAAACAGGGCTAAAGTGCCTCATTGTGGAATCAACCCCATCCACACCCACATAAAAGCTGAAACGAAGCTATCCGTCACCTAAAGCCCTGCTCCGATACTTCAAGGAGCTGGGCTGGTTAGGGCCTGCTTAGGCAGGGGGATAATGCACAATACACTCCTATGCGATCCGTGCAGATCTTAGTTCCCCCACTTTGAGTTAGAATTAGATATATTAGGTGATACTTACTATTGATAACATCCAGTTTCACCCCACTGCCTCCATACTCTTCTGGCAGCATGTCTTTGGGCACGTATTGGTAGAGAGATGACATTTCATTGTGGAAATACACCTGAAATTCGAAATTTAAATTTTATTATTTAGTAATTTTCATAGAGCTAGAGCTATAAATTGTTCTCATAATTTGGTTGATGGCAAAGTTTGTACCTATCGTAGGTGCAACGAGGTTGTAAAATTAAAGAATTAAAACTTCTTGAAAGTATTGCACTTTCCCAGTTTAAAACCTAAGCGAACCTCGATTGAATCATAGAGTTTTATAGTTCGGTTTGCTATGGTCTTTGTATAATATCTAATCTTTGTGTAATCTTGCCTATAATCATCGATCAAAGTTTCCGCCGGCCGAAATAACTGATCGATGCCTTTAATAGAATCAGTTCATAACTTACTCTATTTTTGATCTTCTCTTTGAGGAATGGTTTGATCAAGCTGAAGACGGCATCAACGATCGGCGAGGCATTAACCACGTGGATCTCCTTCAGTTTGATTGGATAGGCCTCCTGAAATCACATAGTTAAATTAAGTTAAGCTGTTTGAATTTTGATCAGAGGGCTCTCTTTTTAGTATGGGATTTGCGTTGTTCCATGTTCGTATGATAGAGACGCTGTATCAAATTGTATAGAAAAAGAAGACGTCACGGTCAGGTCTCGTTACTAACGTGAAAAAGACTAACCTCTTAAATCTCGATAGGAACTCGTCTACGATAAGAAAAAGTCGTTCAAAACAGTTTGTAACTTTTGCTAGAGGCTATACAGACCGATTCTAGGCTACTTGATTACTATGGTTTGGTTTGTACTATGGTTTGTTTTGAATATCGTATTTTTTATTGGGCTGGTTCGTCCCACTGGACGATTACTATGACTATAAAATAGTCATAGTAATAGTCTATGCCCAGCCACTGCTGGGCATAGACTTCCTCCGAATCCTTCCACTCGGTGCTATAATGTCACGCGCATTCTCCCACGAATCTCTGATAAAGGCGTTAAGGTCTCCTCCTACCGATTTCCTTCTGGGACCGAGCGTGTTGCGACGCTAGCCCGCTTCTTGGGATGCTTCAGGCTAAAGTGCATTTGACTGAATTTCTCTCCGGCCCTAGTGGGAACACGGCAGAGCACTCTTTAACCCGGCTTCAACTCGACGGGTGACGACCCCTCAGTCCTTGGGCTAAGGCGAAAATGCTCATTCCTGTTCTACTATTTTTTTGTCTGTTTTTTTTGCTTTACCCCGTCCATTGCCAATACCTGTCAGAGAGCGTAGCATCGTATTCCTAACGCAATCCATTCGACCTGAAGCAGACAGTAGCTCTTCATGGCATTGTTCCTACGAACGATCTCTTTGATTATCGTATTGAAGCTCCAATATACTATATATAGTATATTGGAGCATACCATCAACTAACTTTCTAACGTGCTTGGCCAATTAGGAGAGTTATGGAGTTTCAGTACTTATAGTAAAAGTTCCAAAAGACGTCTTACCTGGACACAGATCATAAACTTCTTCAACGCTGTCGGTGATATCTTCCCCAAGTGGCTCGGCGCGATGATGGAAGCGTCTAGAACGTACACGTCTCCGGCCACTCCTTCCGTTTCCTCCTTCAGTCTGACATCACCGATCATCATCGCGAGTTTGAAGGCGTCGTTTAATTGGTGGGGGGTGAGGCTTTTATCTAGGGCTGAAAAGGTTACAAAAGTTGATATATATTTTTATAGTTTTGGTAAATGATAAATGAATTTACTGTTGTGAAACTAAGTGGTAATGTTTACATTGGTCTTATGTCAATCATTGGTAAAGACGACGTTTTTGTTCTGTGATAGAGCTCTGATGAGGAATAGCTTAGTCAAGCTACTGTCTAGTCTCTTTGTCAAGTGTAGTCTAGCGACTGTCTAATCTCTTTGTCAACTTCGGTAACCTTTTCTGCTGAAAAGGTTACAGGTTAAAGGTTACAGGTTAAAGGTTAAAGGTTAGGTTGAAGTGTAATTTTGAAGTTTTGATAGAGATCAGATGAAAAATAGTCTAGTCACCAGACTTTGTTGTAAAATATCAAAAAACATTCGTATAGACAATGTAAGGAACACTTAATTTCCAAAATAAGTACGTCGTTATAAATATACAATGTATTGTACATCAGTCATCTAGTACCCGTAACACAAGCTCTGCTTAGCTTGAGGCTAGATGATGCTGTGTGAATTGTCTAGCATTATTTATTATTATTATATATTAAACTGTTAACTCCGTTCACTAAACAGTTAGCAAAATATTGCTCCTAATCGAGTCATAGAGCAAGACAGTAAAGACAGAAAAAGACGTAATGAAGTTGTAAGATAAGTAATGCTGGGCAGTCTAGCCCCAATCTTATTGATTTCAGACAACTTAGAACAGCTAAAGATCTTAATTAACTTATTCTACGGTCCATAGTAATATATACCTACTTTAAACCTAACATATACCTACACAAGACCAAATAAAAACTTAATTTAAAACATGAAAGTTATTAGTGAGTATAAAAACTGCTAAGTTAAACAGAGTTTGTGTGTAAACCTTTAAATAAAATGTTGAAACTTACCTCTGCAAATTGAGACTCTCCTGCCGTTAGGGGTGAGTCCTGGAAGGGTTGGGCCTTGCCTGGAAAAGGAAACATCACAATTTGAATGAGTTAGGTTAGGTTAGTATAATAATGCTTTGTGGGTGGGGATATGCAGAACAGTCCGCTCCCGTGTGGGTAATGATTGCAGTTATAGATCGCAGGAAGTGCTGCTGCGAGCCCGGTGGATATCACTTAGTAGCATAACTCTACCTGGGTGTACATGTACAAGATAATTCTACTGATATTATAAACGCGAAAGTTTGTAAGAATGTATGGATGTATGTTTGTTACTCTTCCGCAAAAACTACAGATCGGATCGGGCATAAAGATTTCATTTCATTTATTCCACCATAGGTAAATTTATATATACACTTGATATCGTTATAATCAAATTTGAAACAAAATTAATCATTATTATCATATTGTAAGAATACGAAACAAATAAAAAAAAATTCAAGGAAACACCATAAGGGATTTTACGCAGGAGAGAGTAAAATATAGAATAAAAAATAAAAACAGACTGACGGTAATTTTGTAGGTAACTCTAGTTAATCCTGGAACCATACATAGACTTTTTATCTCATAAACGAGTTCCCGTGGGATAGAAATCACCCGTAAACGTTTCTATAGGAACAACGCGTGCGAAGCCGTGGGGCGCAGCAAGTTTTACTTAAATAATGGACATTTAAATATAACTAGATATAACCTCTGACACCCGCGTTTAGAGTTGGAGTGGGGCAAATTAAGACTAAACTAAGCCGACGCTACACGACGATAGTCTAGCAGAATTGAAAATAATAAGATCGATAGATACAAGGAGACTTACGCTCTTATCATCAGATCCCTCAGCTCATGCCGAGTGATGTCTCTATTCGCGAAGAATTCTGGACAGGCGCTCCTCATGGTAAAGTACATGTCCAGCTTGCGCTTCGTCTTCTCGAGGGAGAAGTTGCAGCCGCGGAGGAATGTCATCAGACAGTCGTCTTCTGAAAGGAGGAGAGAAGACATGTATGTCTCAAGACAGTGATAAATGTCTGCGTGCGTGGCCCTTATTATGAAAGCTTGTTCATTCATCAATCTCTGCTTGAGTAACGATTTTCTATAGCATAAACGTCACTCAAGCATAGCTCGATGACTGAGCAAGCTTTCATAATACGGGCCTAAGAGTTTTATTTTTTACGTGCAAAGGACCTTCGTTTGACCGCAATCTCACCTGATGGAAAGCGAAGATGCAGCCGACGGTGTATCACGAAGGTCTAGAAGAAATCTAGAGTCTCGTAGGTTAACACACTCTGATGTTTGTAGACGATAATGACAGAGGCTCGAAGAGTAAGGTACAGGAAATAAACCACAGTTTGATTCACTTTACATACAGATTTTATGTCCAAAGAGCCCCTCTTTGAACTGCGTACCAAGTAAGCGTGGTTTTCTAACGCTTGGTAGCAGTTGCAGTTATCAGCTTTTTCCTGCGTACACACCGTCAAAACTCGTCACATCGTCGGACTAAGTTTCCCTCATAGTGTAGGGAAATAACAGGTAAATAACTAACTGGTGATACAGGCTAATTAACTCGAGGAGAAGTTTCAAATGAAAGGGCTTTTTTACGGATCTGATTAATCTCATTTTGCAAATAAGGATGTAGGTACCTACTCAAATAAATTTTTGTTTTTTATTCGAAATTTAAAATCGAAACTAGTACCTACCGACCTATTAGTGATACACCCACGAACATCTATAATATCTTAATTAACTATTGGTCTTAACCACTCAATCTTCCCTAAAACTATCATAATCTAGGACTGTTTTCCTGGAATCATTAAGATGGAATAATTCGTGAAAAATATAAGATGGCGCTGGCCAAGTGGCAGTTTCAGTTACCCCATTCATCAGGAAGATGCGGCTGCTTCCTCAGCCATTCCTTGATGTGTGCCAGGTCATCAGCCCTGGTGCTGACATCTTCGTTCAGCTCCACTCGTATCTTCTCCCACAGTTCACCCTGGGGTTGGACAAGCGTGGCTGCTGACGCCATGTTCCCTGGAAAATATGTTCACTTATATCATTTTAAATGTAGTTTATCACCATTGATTAATTAAAAAGGGAAGATAGGTTACGTTCTCCCAGCGCTTACTCAAAAATTGGCATGTGTTACTACTTGCAACGGCATACGCTACTACATGCAATCACATACGCTCACAGTAATATTTCCAGTCCTGTGCAATACAAAGAAGAACAAAGACGGAAAGACATATCTAAGATCGAAGTGAGACCGAGACGACAATATTTCACGCTAATCACGAACGCCCGTGCGCCGGTCCGACGACGGTGACTGAGGTGGGAGCACATTAATACACAATTATACACAATATGAGGTTGCCATTTTCGAGAAACCAGTACCTCATCTTCCCTTTTTAATTAATCAATGTTTATCACCCATAAATCATTGCCGTGTGGTGCGGTGCCAGCTTTAAATTCGTATCACCACAACTCTTCGCTGCGAGGCGAATTGGGAGATATTTTTAGTGAAGTTCACTGGCTCATCCAGTATCCTACTAATATTATAAACGCGAAAGTTTGTAAACATGTCTGTCTGTATGTACCTATGTTTGTTGCTCTTTCACGCAAAACCGAATGGATCGGGCTGAAACTTTGCATACAGCTAGTTCTGGGCCTGGAATAACACATAGGCTACTTCTTATCCCATAAAAAGTTCCCGTGGGATAGGCGAGCCAAGCCGCGGAGCGCAGCTAGTATCAATATAATGGTGGTGTCGGTGGTGGGAATGCTAGCGATGACGTTTGAACAATGACACGTCAATACCAAAACAAACACTATTGAAAATAGCTATTATCAAAATAGTTACCAACTCCCAGATAAGGTTTCACAGAATCATTATCAGTAGTAATATATACGTATCAAATTTGTTGAATCTCACAATTTATCAAATTTGTTGACATCATGAGTTTTTTTTCTATTTGATTTGAATTAATCGTAGGTAGATATGTTTTTCTCCGGCCAGGTGCGAAAGACTGCAGGCAGATGCTGGATGCGTCAAGCTGAAGACAGGGTGTTATGTCGCTCATTAGGAGAGGCCTATGTCCAGCAGTGGATTCATATAGGCTGATGATGATGATGATGATGATGATGAGATATGTTTTAAGACAGCTAAAACAATGGATAAGAGCAGCTTGAGACAGAACAAACTGGCATGAGATGTTGGTTGTCAACTGTACATTTCTCTGTACTATATATTATTTCTGTACGTCAGGTACTTTTTGTAATGCTACGTGAATCGAGATATATTATATTTTTGACATGAAGCAGCAGCATGTTTTTGGAATGTGGGGCGAACAAGTGAGGTGAACGTATTTTTAACTGACTTCAAAAAAAGGAGGAGGTTCTCAATTCGAATGTTTTGATATGTTTTTAGATATGTTTTTCTCCGGCCAGGTGCGAAAGACTGCAGGCAGATGCTGGATGCGTCAAGCTGAAGACAGGGTGCTATGTCGCTCATTAGGAGAGGCCTATGTCCAGCAGTGAATTAATATAGGCTGATGATGATGATGAGATATGTTTTTCGACAGCTAAAACAATAGATAAGAGCAGCTTGAGTCAGAACAAACTGGCATGAGATGTTGGAGATCAATTGGTTTTATTTGTCAACTGTACATTTCTCTGTACTTTCTATGTTTCTGTACGTCAGGTACCTTTTGTAATGCGAGGCGAATCGAGAAATATTTTTGATATGGGGCAGCAGCATTTTTTTGGAATGTGGGGTGAAACAAGTGAGGCGAACGTATTTTAACCGACTTCAAAAAAGGAGGAGGTTCTCAATTCGAATGTTTTAGCTCAGAACTTTTGACTGGTATGGTCCGATTTTCATGATTATTTTTATATTTGAAAGCTGGTGCTTCCCGTGTGGTACAATGGTATCCATAAAATTGAAGTCGGTTTATAATTTCAAATTATTTAAAAACTACATACTTACCTACTTATTTATTTTTGTTTTATTTATCCAAAGTTTTTATGGAATATTTTAATTTTTTATTTTTTAGCGATCACTTGGCCATTTTATTTGCTTGACCCATTTGAACTCAACCTTACGGTGATGAACACATATTTAAGTAGCTATTGTTCAACATATTATACAAAACCTATAATAACTTATATGTTATGTTATGATGACACATAACATGACAAATATGGACTGTACCTACCTAAAAACATTTGTGCATATCTATTTGGTCGTTCAAAATCTTTACTTTGTAATAAATTAAATTAAATGGTTGGTGGATGGTTTTTCGTATGCCATACGTCAGGTAAAAACATAAAATTTCCGTGGCATTCACGGTGTAAGAATTGACCCCTTTAAGAGTAGGTACACTGTTTGTCATCAGTGAGCGCGGTCTAAATGCATGCTAACTCACCTGTAATTATAGACATAACCACCCGCGCCATAGAATGAAATGCACAATGATTTATGCCGCCGAACAGACTTTAGCACAAGGGTTATCATAGAAAAAACTATTGAATATAATCTATTCAAAATAAATTTATTTTAACTTATTAATAACTAAACTATGTAGGTAAAGCCTTCATTTTGGAGTGTTCTGTCCTCGTGTGTTATTTATTTTCGCCCAAAGTTAAGCTAAAATTCATTTTGAAATACGAAAGTTTAGAAGCTTGTATTTTTCAAACGTATACTTTTTTTACTGTTTGAGTTGTATACGAACATAGTTTATGACGATATAAATTGATTTTATCCTTCGTTTTGGATGGTTACCATCAAACAGCCTTGTAGTTACCCTTCCACATTAGTATGAAAAAAATAGCGACTAGTTTCACCTTCACGCATGTTGGGACAGGTTCTCCCAAGCCCCCTGATAAGTTGATTCTCTCATAAGTACAACTGTTTCTGCTAACTCACTTCCTACAATTTTCAAAATCCATTATGGTTCACACTAAAGTCATTTACAGTAGGATATTAACTATGATTTGAGTTTTGAGTATTAGGAATAACTAAATTGTAAAATCTATCGTAGTTTGAGGAGTTGATTCAGGGATGAAACATTTGTGTTCTTCTATCACAAATAAGTTAACCCGCTTGTATCCGTAATGGATAACTAAATTAGTGAATCCGTCATCAAATCATGAACGCATTGCCAACGGAGGAACAAAATTGTATCACCACCAAAACAAAACCCAAAGAAAAAAAATGTGCTGTTCCTGAGATAAATAGCAAAATGTGTGCAAAACATCTATTTTTCAAATAAATAAACTATCGAGAAAACTTTCACCAATCTTGTTTTTATACGTTATTCAAGATAAAAGATCGAAGTAACATTTCCTTAAATATGAAGGTGGTAGCTTTAACAGATTCTAAGATAAATAACAATTATGAAGTAAATTACTTATGGCGTACTCTTAACGGCGGCATTTTAAGCAGAGTTTATTTTATAGGAATTTCCATTTCGTACGTAGTTTATTATGGCCACTTATTGCACTCAGCTAATTTGCTATAATTTTTAGGTCATCATAGTTAGTTTACATTAATTAGTCTCTAGAAATTAAGCGATCATTAATTATAATTAAACATTTCCGCTAGTCTGGGTTTTTCTGTAGACGTGAAGTAAACAACAATTTGGAAACATTGTAAGCCTATCGTGGGATTGGTGATAGGAATAACAGGGCGTAATGTAACGTTTTACACAGCGATCGTTCGTACCATGCACCATGCAAAGTATCTATCTGGCGTACCTACTTGATTTCTCATAATATAATCTCCTCAAAGGAAAAAAATAGCGTTTGAACGAATTTCTGGTGTGGGTATTGCTCTACCTGCTGGCATTGATACCTCGAGAAGAAGCTTCTTTCCTCTAGCAATGCCCGCACCAGAAATTCGTTCAAACGCTATTTTTTTCTTTGAGGCGGCGCGGCGGCGGTCTCTGGCTCTAAGTCTGTTTCTATATTGCACCCGCTGTGAATGAAATTACATTCCACAGTAGCTAGCCAGCTTTAGGATTTTATAGAGTCCCATCTAGGCTGAAAAACCCCAGGAGCTCAGCCTTTGATAAGTTAATCAGCAGATTAACGGTTAAAGTGTAAAATGCTCGTGTTTTATTCATGTTAGCCAGTCACTTGTTTTAGCATGATTCAATAAACGTATCTTATCTTACCTATCGTACCTATCGTATCAACGCAAAGATGGTTCAGAAGACGGGCGTTAACGCGCGTTACGAGTATTCATCACTACCAGTTTTGTAAAAAGTGCGTGCAATTTGATAAAAGCACGCGTTCTACTGAATCACAGAACAATAATCCTTACAATTGTAGGTTGAGTCCGCGCCACCGACTCAAGTCTTACGGCAAAAGAGGTGCAACTACATAATTCGCGATCACGTTAGTGAATACGTATAATAGATACCTGGGACCGAATTTGACTGTGAAATGTCCGGAATAAGACCTCTCCGACCAGAAGAGTATAATTTTTGTAAATAAATACGAAATTTTTGTTTTATTTACCATAGTTCTGCGATAGCAGCGCCGCGTCTAAAAGACTTGAGTCGTGGCGTAAACTCTAGAGCGAACTGACGTTAGGTTACCGCAATTTACTGCTTAAATAGAGTTTTTCTCTGAGTGCTGACGCAAAGCACGGTGACATGTAGGTACGCATGTGAAGGTTTGTAAGGTTATGTTATAACAAAACTACATAATAACTTGCCAAAAAACATAAAAGAATCCGCTAGCCTAACAGTTTTCAAGAAAATACTCAAGAAATATGTATTAGCGATTATTCCTGTAGAATAATAGATAAGCATTTATTGTAACAACTGCACTGTAAACGTCAATAAAAGTATATTAGATAATATGAAAAAACACATTTCTCTGTAAGTGAATGTATAATTGTATATAATGTTCTTTGAGAAATAAATATCTTTAACCACATGTTATAAGTATATCAGGATGTCTAGAAAAGTGATTTGATCACTGTTTCTCGAAACACCTGACTGAAATTTTCCATATAAACGGCTTAATGCCTGGATTTAAATTTTCCATATAAACGGCTTAATGCCTGGATTTAAATTTTCCATATAAACGGCTTAATGCCTGGATTTAAATTTAGGCGACTATTTACATTAAGAAATAGCCTATATTTATGATTTATTGTGTTGTGTACAACACAATAAATCATAAATATAGGCTCGTTATTTTTAGATACGTTTTACAGTCACAAAATGGCTTCCCACATGCTACGAACGAGTGGCCCGCGAGTTGTCATTTGTCAATATGAAATGCATCTAAATATTATGTCGAGTTAAAGCTCTTTATTGAATGCGCATTTGATTGCTGTGTTGTAGCAGAGCCTTTGATCTGTGATAACCTTTCCACCTTTAACCTTCCTTCCTAAAACAGCTATGAGTTACCTACAAAGATTTAAATCGTTAGATGGTAAAAAGGTCTTTGAATGCGTGCGTTAACAAAATGCCGACGCACGCACACTATGATTAGATAAAATTAGTGTTTTTGTCAATAAACCTAACTGTTATTATTACCATTTATTGTGCGAACACATTGCAGGAACTTTTGTGAACAAGCACAACACAAAACACACAATTCACTAATTCCAAATGAGCGAGCTCACTCACTTCGATTGGCAACAAACGCGGCACGGTCTCGTTACGGTACGGACGATTAAAATCTTCGGTTACCTACTATTACTAAGCAACTAGTAGGTACTAAAGTGATATCCTGCTGTGAGGCGATATTTCGAAAGAACCGGCTCTATGCACCAAGCGAGCTGCTAAGCCTTTCCTGCAATACCTAACCTAAATAATAATTAGCCTTATAGTACCTATACCGTATCCATCGAGTATGTAGAATCTTAGTAAACAAACCGCCCATCACTTTGTTGGTGCGTCCTTTTATACAGTATTTACATTACTTGTCGATTCGAGATCCATCTTTCAATAAATATTTAATGGTTACAATCACTTCTAAAACTCGCCAAGCAAGTAAATTTTTGTTATTTGTATCGTGGTTTGTTTACTAACGTTATAAATGCTCGATGGAAACGGTTATAGTCATCAACAGTTACTTAAGTTTTATAATAATCCTACAAGCCTTGATAAAGCGGATATTCAAATAAATAAATAATAGTACATTGTTACCCAAGGGATTAAATAGTTCGAGGGACTAAATATTTCTGTCACCCGAGGTAAACACTGTGCTTTTCATTACGATTACAAGGAAAGTAAAAATAAAAATATGAATGAGATATTTATTTAAAGTCTATAGTAAAATTAGAGCAATTATTAGTTATAGTGAAAGGTTTTTTCCAACTACCTTTTGAGAAGTGAAAACTTTGTTTTTTTTTGTTAAATCCATCTATTTGCCTTTTGATAAACGACCTTAGTCTCTCGAAATCCTTTATATGTATGTACATCGTGTTTAGTACCAGAAGTAAGTACTACATAATATTGAAGGTTTGTAAGTCTTGGAGAATTCGTTAAAATATAATAACAAAACGTTTTCTTATAACGATTTCACTATTTACTCAGCGCGCCATTAACCTTTATACCTTCTTGATACCTTCATTTTGATTTAGGTGGTAAAAGGTTTTCCACTACCTACTGCTTTAGCCTCTTCTTTTATCAATTCAGGCGTTAAATTTATGTCTTTATATCACTGTTTGAACTCATTGTAATAAACAAAACAACGAAAAATCAAATGAAGATAGGATTGCCGTTTTCCCGCTTTCTTTTTATTAGGTATAAACAATCTTCTTTATAGATGGCATAATAGCCGTAGTAGCTCTCGCTATTCTACCATAGTACAATAAACATGGAAGAAGAATACCGAGATCTATTCTACCATTAGTTTTTATCATTTCAAAAATGGTAAATATTTTGCCAAAATCTATGTTATTTTAAAGAAATAGTTGAAAGTTAATTATAATTATGGCATTTTACCTTTAATTTATTTAAATTTTACATCATGCTGTAATTGAATGGCTGTATGAATTGCGTCAAACCAGACGCAAAAGCACAAGAAGTTGAAGTTGAGTGGCTGTATAGAAAGGTAGAATGCATGGTTCTATAGAAAAGTGAGGAGACAGCTGTCATTTGTTTGGTACTTGTCATTACTTTTCAAAAGTATAACTTTCACCCCGCTGCGCAGGCAACTTTTCTTACGTAGTGAATAGGTACTCTGTGTTTAGGGCTGACAGCTAAGTCGAAAAGTAAATAGCACTAGAGCGGAAGAGTGGAACTTTCCGCACGATTTTGCACGCACTTTACGACACATGTTTTGTACAAATAATTATATCAATGACAGTAATATAATAATGCTTTCAATCGTTTCAAAATAAAGACACTTTATAATTGATTATACTCAGATATTATTAGGTAAGTATCAGTGAAAGAATTTCTAAAATGACGGACTTCCGGAGCTTATCCTTATCAACCAAATATCGCGAGGCGCTGCTAGTTTGAAATAAAGTTAATAACCAAAATTTACTTCATCAACATTTAAATAAATTAAAAATCTAACTAACATTATTCATAATGATCCTTGATTATGTTATTTCTCACTCTGACGCTGTCGATATCAATAGAAAAAGACGGAAAGAGAAGTAACAGTGTTTTTGTCGTTTAAGTTAGTAGACCATTATGAATAAAAGGGTACAAATAAATAAGTCTACCCAGAAGAAAATTAAAACCTACGATATAATTAATTTAGGTGTTAATAGTAACACCCAAATGGGTGTTACTATTATATTAACACCTAAATATATCGTAGGTCAGATAAATAATCTCTGATACCTTTCTGTGGTTCGGGCATTCAGACTTAAATTTAAATGCAATAAACTGCAGAGTTAATTGGCGAGTTCTAATGGTGAAAGTAGATTTGTTACCCTGACATGTTTATTGGACGACAATGATGAAAAAAAACATTTGGGACACGATCAACACATTCGCGAATGATTATTTAGATTTTTAATTTTATTATAAGTTGGCTGGATGAAAAAAAATAAACGAACGTTACAGTTGCAAGTCAAAACACTTTTCTTTGTTTAGCTTAGGGCTTATACTGTGTGAATCCAACGTTATTTATTTATATCTCCCACCGAATAATGTGCCACAGCGATTAATTCAATCTAATTAAAGTTTGTTAAAAATTTGTATAGATTACGTACAGATTAAGTACAGCTTACCATTATTATACTATAATGGTACGTAATAATGTATTATGTATAACTTTTGTGTTCTCATACAAGTGAATACCTATGTTATTCTTTTGAGAATAAACTTTCTATAAACCTGATTATAATAGGCTAGTCCTAAAAAATATATAAAGTCAGGTAGATTACAGAAAGATATTGTGCACGTATTCATTATTTTGTTGACTAAACAAAAATTATGAAAATTAATAGCAAGTTGAAGTTCTGCGTGACGGTACACATTGACACAATTTTTAGCAAGGTGTGACGTCAATTAGCCCTCTACTCCCTCTTTGACGCTTTATTTTCGTGTTTTATTGTCAAAAGAAAAATTATATCTCCAATATTATCTGATAATCTAACTAAGTGACAAAACAATCGTTTTTTAACCCAACACGCTACCCTATTTCCCTGACGAACAACAAAACAAATTATAGGTAACGCATAAAGTACACACACGGTTCAGTTGCAATTCGAAGCACTTTTCAAAACACCAGATTTTCCAGAATAATGTTCCAAACCGATCAATAAAATCTGATTATAATTTCCTCGAACAACAAAACAAACTTGACGCACCTGTGTTTAGTAGATAACGCTATCACAACCTCTATCCGTCACCGCTCAATCGATACTGAGATCTGGCTGGCTCGAGTTAGGCAATACTAGTTAGTAATACTAGTAAACTTGCATCAGAAACTTTGTCTAGCACTGAACCTAGACAAACTATACTGTATCGATCGAGCTTAAAGAATGTTAATAAACAAACCACGACACAAATAAATAAAACTCTGTCGGTGTCGAGTTTCAGATGTTATTGTAAGCTATATTTATTGAAGGAAAGATTTCAAAATCGACAAGTAATGTAAATTACGTATAAAAGGACGCGAGTGCATTTTGGGTTTAGTATGGGTGGTTTGTTCACTAACATTCTACATGCTCGATGGATACGTTATAGATAGATGTAGATCCTACCTACTTATAATATTGTAAACGCAAAAGTTTGTATGTACGGATGTTATGCCATAAATGAGTTCCCATGGAATAGAAATCACCTTCAAACGTTTCCAAAAGAACAACGCCTGCGAAGTCACGGGGCGCATCTATTAATATTATAAACGCGAAAGTTTGTATGTATGGATGTTTGTTACTCTTTCACGCAAAAACTACTGAACGGTTCGGGCTGAAATTTGCATACAGGTGATTTCAATCTTGGAATCAAACATTGGCTATCTTTTATCCATAAATAAATTCCCGACGGGACAGAAATCACTCCTGAGCATTCCAAAGAAACAAACAATGCGTGCGAAGCCGTCGGCAGTAGGTATTATTGGTTTTATTATTGGATTGGTAGTTATTATTACTAGTCAGTGATAATAATAAATAATGCTGGACAAATCACACAGCATTATCTAGCCCCAAGCGAAGCAGAGTTTGTTAATTAAATTGTTATCAGATTAAATTGTTATTCGAAATATCTGAAATTAATGAACTATAATCGATATTTCAGAAGACATCGTGTGAGGTCTGCTCCATGTTAAAATATAACAACCAACAAGCTAGAGGTTTATTTTAACTTCGTTGCTGTATGCAAAACATTGAAAATTTGCGAAATGAGTTTGCTAGCATAACAACTCGAAAGCTATCCGTTGCACATACTTACCTAATATTAGCCATTTATTCTGATTAGAAATCAAAGTGAATGTCCACAAACTTTTTGCATGGAAGCCTCCCACCAAGGTAAATCGTTTCGTGTTGGCGCGAGATTCAATTTATTTTTGTTGTTTCTGCGTTCTACAAGGAAGAAAATAAGCGGAAAATTTATTTGCCGCAAATCGTAAAACATTTTCTATTAACACATTCATAGCCCAAGCGCGACCCTGCGGTCACTGAATGCGTTAACTTAATAAACTAATATCGATTCATTTGTATTTTGTGGGTATTTTGAAAATGTGGGATTTTGGGTTTTAAATAAAAATCAAATAATTGATTAGAAATTCCCCTAAACTATAAGTAAAAACTTAACAATAAAAAAATTATAAAAAAATATTCTAAATTGCTCCCAAAGTACAATTAAATCGAATTATTCATACAAAATGGTTTGCGATTTGAGGCAAATTTACTTTTTCCGTTAGTTTTATTTCTTGTATGCAGAAAAAATTACCTACTATATACAAAAAAATATTTTGCGTCAACACGAAACGATCAACCATAATTCATATCGACGAGTCTAGATATTAGGCTATTTCACAACCATAATCGATTACCGACGTTTTTTTTCACGGTCTGATAATTAAAGTGGCTTCCGGTACTGCAAAGACGGACATTGGGTATTGCTAAAACGGTCGTTTCTACTTTAGGGAGCTACACCGCAGTCATCAGAAGAAATTTAATAATATGCCAAAAATAAAGAAAATAACGGGTTGTTGTTTAAACGGTTTTAAGTCCCACCGGAGTCGATTTTTTTTGGCATTTTAATAAATTCATAGATTTTTACTTCAAGTGTGAGGCTTACTAATAACATAAAAAGACGCTAGTTCTGAATAACCTAGAACTATTCTATTTTGTCCGTCTGTCGGTTATGTTGTCAAGTCTAAACAGGTAAACTTATCGTTACGTATAAAAGCATTATGTTAATTTATCTCCTTTTTTAAGGGTTGTTAGTAGGGGGTATAATGCTTTATTATTTATATGAATACATAATAAATAATACTGAACAATTCACACAGCATTATCTAGCCCCAAGCTAAGACAACAAGATCGTACTAAAATTTGTCCTGAGGCGAATCGATCCCGCAACGTACTACATCGTCAAAATTTTAGTAAAAAAGGACGAGTTAACGGTGGCCTCATGAAAGTGTTATTATTATGCAAAAAATTTAGGCTAGTTTTTAACCAACTTCAAAAAAAGGAGGAGGTTATCAATTCGACTGTATTTTTTATGTTTGGTTACCTCAGAAATTTTGACTGGGTGGTCCGATCTTCATGATACTTTTTTATATGAAAGCTGGTCCTTCCGACAATGTGATCCATGAAAATTCATGAATAAACTATAAAAAATTGAAGTCGTTTTATAGTTTTTTAAAACAAAATTAATTATGTATGGAATGAGACACATTTGTAAGGAAGAAAGAATCCTACTAATATTATAAACGCAAAAAGTTTGTAAATCTATGTATGTTTGTTTGTTACTAAACGGATCGGGCTGAAATTTTGCATACAGGTAGTTCTAGGCCTGGAATAACGCTACTTTCTATCCCATAAATCAGTTGCCGTGGGATAGGCGTGCGAAGCCGCGGGGGCCAGCTAGTGAACAATAAAACTAAAAAAGTAAAAGAATATTTTTAATAAAACGCTTATAAATTTAATTACTAACAAACGAGTACATGTTATCACCAGTTCGATAAAATAAAATAAACTTTGAGCAACTTTGGTAGACAATACTTGAATGATAGGTATCTAAGCAAAATACCATTAGTGGTAACTGAAGTAAGCAGAAGCAAATAGCTTTAAAATTCTAAATAATGCAAGGCAAGTGTTCGTCCACGCAAGATATATACAAGACCTGACCAATGCAAGATCGAGAGAAATTATCTATGCAAGAGTTTATCTATGTAAGTTATCTTACGGAAGACAAAGTTATGCAAGGCAAATCTTCTTTCATCGAGCTAAGATTTTGTAAGTTTTAATAATTTAGGTTTGATTATTAATATGTCGAGACTGTCAAAGTGAAGAAAAACTTTGCGTACAACCCGTAAAATTCAACCCGCGCTTGCTAACTTTTTCTTTGAGCATATTTTTTTAACAATCGACGCTACGGTAAATAATCACTATTTATATATATAGTAAAATTACAACTGGTATGAATGCCAAAGAATAATGCGCCACAGTAAGGCTTAAAACTTGCGTTAGCTCACGAAAGTAACCTGTTTTTTATGTTTGTTTTGCAGCACGACGCTCTTATATATTAATAATATTAAAAAACATTATTATTAATACATATTAACAATCAATGTCAATTAGTTAACTCCAAATTCAAAGTACTAGCACCATTTAAATTTCTACAAGTCATAAAAAGCATAGACAAACACCTGTATGGACTGCATAAAAAAATGACCTAGTCAATAACGAGTTGACGGAATGATCCGTCGATTCCAAAAAGCTCATCGTAGTTTGTCGGCTTTCCCGGTCGGAGGGCCTCGTTGGCTTTCAGTTCCTCTTGTTCTTTGAACCAGGGGGTGTATTCTGACATCTTCTTGACCCAGGAATCTGTGAATAAAATGTAAGTTAATATTGATCAAAAATATACCTACTCTTTAGTGACAAAATTATCAAATATTAGAAATAAGTTAGAACTATTCTGAAAGAATATAAATATTTCTGGACTGGAAAAGAATACAGTTTAGATTCTAGTTTCAATGCAAAAAGATCATTTCAGCTTCTCTCTATCGGTCCAAGCTAATAAGGCGCTTATAAGGGGGAGGCCTGCGTCCAACATTGGACAAATAGTACATGGATGACCGAGCTTCGCTAGGTTTTTTTTTTGAAAATTTTGTTTTTTATAAATTATAGTATTATTATACGCCAATAGATTGTCAGAAAGAGTCATATTTTTCAGTTTAGTGTTTAAGTTTATTACGATAAAGTTAATTATTAAGAACACGAATAAAATAGAGATTCGCTAGGTGGCGCTCATCTGGCGTACTTCCCCCGAGTATAGCTCCCATAATAAAAAATAAATTAAAATATCTAAAGACCCCGTTACGAAACAAAAGTGCCTAAATTTACAGTTTCACACTAAAACTCGTCGATGTAGTGGCTGTGCGCGGCAAACTATGCAAGTGTTGTGACAATAATACAATACAGAACAACCCAGTGTTTACATATTGGACATAATAGAAGATCTCATTTTCGGACATCTAAGCCATACAGTGAGTGAAAATAACAACTACCTAGTGAATGTGTTCTCAAAGTAACACACTTCATTCTTGGATCTTTGGAAAACATCAAAATAGACAGAATAGTTTATCACAATTTCTGCAAGTCATTTTGCCTTTTCAACTATCAACCTACGGGCTGGGCGCTGTATGCAAACGCGACAATAGAGATAACAACTGACTAAATCCACCCACAATTGAGTCAGTTGAGTGCCGAAGTGAATATCCTCGTTCAAGGCGTTTACGCTAGATGCCGCTACTGATCACATTGACTACTATCGAATCGCATAAACTGCTGATACTATACCCTGTTTTCGACACCACAGTCAATCGACTCAACGGCGCAGCGGTCTATACGCTCGACGCACTTCTAGTAGTGGACAGACAGTCCGGGTTCGAATCCACATAGAAGATTTCGCTTTTTGATTTTAATTATACTTTGCTTTGTAACGACGACGACGCTATCCATAATCGAATAGGGAACTTTTATCTAATAAAACCGTAGTGCTACACGCGAAAATAATTCAAGATGCCCATCGAACGATCACCGCCGCCGCCTGAAGAGGGTCCTCAACGACATTTAATTGCACCATCTACAATGACTCACTACAACTCCGACCCCGGACTAAATAAACCAGACCGTCATGAGTTATGCGAGAACGTTTTCAACACCTCAAAGCGGCAAAAACGTTCCTTCGACGAATCAACAAGCAACTCGTCAGAAATTAAAACATTGTTTGAGGAACTAAAAAATCAACAAGATGTAAAGTTTGATATGTTGAACACCGCCATTGGTACCTTATTACTCCAGAATCAAGACATCAAAAAATCCTTGGATAATATGGCTGAACAACACCATGAGTTACTTCAAAAAGTAAACCACTTGGAGCTCGAAAATAGCGTATATAAAAATCGTGTTTCAAACTTGGAAAGCAGACTTGACCAACTCGAAAAGACTGTACGTAACTCTTCCGTTGAAATACGCAACATTCCAAAATCAGATAACGAAAAAAAGACTTATCTTATCTCTATCGTACAGAGCATAGGGTCTGAACTAGGCCTAGAAAGGATTCAAGAGCCTGAGATTCGACAGATTTATCGCACAAAAACTGAAGCCATAGTGGTGGATTTTACATCCGCTCATCGTAAGGAGAGTATTATAACTACGATGAAACACCTCAACAAAGTTAGACGAGAGGATAAAAAACCACAGCTGAACTCCAGTGACATAAAGCTTCCAGGCCCTCCACGTCCAATTTACATCTCAGAGAACCTGACGAGCAAAGCGAGACGCCTTCACTACTTAGCCCGGGAACAAGTAAAGGAAAAACTAATCTTCGCCACTTGGACCTCCTATGGAAAAGTTCTCGTAAAAGCACAAGAAAACTCCACTCCGGTCCGCATAGAGAACGAATCTGATCTTATTAAACTAAAGAAGTGACTATTTCAAGTTACTTTGATTTTCTTGCGTCGGATTCTAGCTCTGGGTCCGCTGTATATATTATTTTCTATTACTACTACAAAATTTGTTATTATATTTTACCTGTTTTACCGCCAATATCTCTACATGTTATTATTATGTACCCTCTGGCTCCCAATACACACACAAATAACACAACACATAACAATCATACATACCCTATTTACACAGACGCAACACATTATAAATAAACTATATACAACACACTCAAGCGAAGATCTAGCTACATCATTTCAGAATAACTTTCACTCAGAATTTATGTCATTTCTCGTCGTAAAGAGTATTCTAAAACGCCTAACTACTGAATTTGTACCGGTTCCATGCTTTATTCTACACAATTTTTGTACTTACTTGTCACGAATATCTCGTGACATAAAATACATTACTTTAAGTATATGCAGTTAACAATGAATAACATAGAAAACTTGAACATGGACCTGGACTCATTCTCGTTGTCTAGAGCAATTAGATGCGACACTGATGATGTAAAAAAGTACTTACGAAATGACAAGAACTCTCGTTCCTTAAATATTATTTCTCAAAATATACGTAGCATTAGCTGCAATATGCCGTCCTTCCAGACTCTCTTGCATCGCTCAAACATGTCTTGGGATGTGATAGTACTATCTGAGTGTTGGGTAAATACAGCTAAAATAATACCTAGCCTTGATGGTTATAATTATGTCTCCACAGTACGTAACAAAACTCAAAACGAGGGAGTTGTTATGTATTATAACAAACAGTTAAAGGTCACAATAGAGGAACCCCAATTACAAGATGCAAACTGCCTCATTCTACAAATACACCCAGATTCCTGCGTCATCGGCATTTACCGCCCTCCTAGTCAAACGGATATTTCCGCCTTTTTGCACTCGCTTGACTCAATGCTTACAAATCTAAGAAACTACCAAAACATAATTATTTGCGGTGACATAAACGTAGATATCGTTCCCAATACTAAAGATAAGCGCTCGCACGAGTACCTAAACCTGTTGGGTAGCCACGGCATTCTTCCAGGACACACTCTACCGACGCATGGCCAGACTTGTCTCGATCATCTTATGATAAAAACCAAAAATAAGGCGACAACTTTAGTACTTAATTCGTCTATAACCGACCATGAGAGTGTAGCTTTAGGGTTGAGTCGTACAGTCAACACAGAATATACCTCCAAATCTACCTATCGCACTGATTACTTAGGTATCAATAAAACCTTACAAGAAACTAACTTTGAACCAATTCTTAACTGTTATGATGTAGACAGCGCCACAGACCAACTAGTTAGCTATCTTTGCAGTACCGTTAAGGCCTACACCAATCTAGTGAGCATACCCAAGCGAAAACGAATCAGTAAACCCTGGATAAACACTGGCCTGCTTCGATGTGTTAAAAATAGGGACAATCTCTACAAAAAGCTTAAAATGGATCCAAACAACGAGACACTCAAATTAACATACAAGCGGTATAGAAACTACTGCAACACTCTTCTTAAAAAAGCTAAAAGGTCTTATGAGAGGAAACAGATAGAAGAAGCGGGAAAGAATAGTAGAGTCCTGTGGAACGCTGTAAAAAATATAAGCAGCTCGCATAAGACTAAGGATAACTCGCCATGTCTCTTATTAGGTGAAGATGCCCAAAATAGTGTCAACACAGTAAACACATTCTTTGCAGAAGTTGGAAAGAACCTGGCTCTGAAGATCAACTGTACACAAACGAACACAATCGAGTAGAGACAATCAACCAAACACCAGTTAGCTCGTTTGTAATGTTTCCTACTGATAATGAAGAAATCACGAAACTAATCGTAGGACTAAGAGATAACTGCGCTGTAGGTATTGACCAAATATCTAGCAAACTCCTTAAAAATAACTTAAATGTACTTACTCCAGTAATTGTTCACATTTGCAACCTCTCGATATCCTCGGGAATTTTTCCACAATCTTTCAAGTCAGCACTTATAAAGCCAATACATAAAGGTGGTAACAAAGACTGTGTTAACAATTACAGACCCATATCGATACTCCCTGCGCTTTCTAAAATATTGGAGCGCATAATGAACTCACGCCTTATTAAGTACCTAGAAAGCCATAATCTCCTATCTCCCGCCCAATTTGGTTTTCGGCGAGATAAATCAACCAATGATGCAGTCCACGGCCTAGTCAATTCTATTATAACCAACTTGGACAAAAAGAAGAAATGCTTAACCATCTTCCTTGACCTGGCAAAGGCATTTGACACAGTATCGATTCCACTCCTATTGTCGAAGCTGGAAAAAAATGGTATCAGAGGTCTTCCACTGAGCTTATTCAATAGTTACCTTACGGGGAGAAAACAGCAGGTCAAGATAGATAACTGGCTAAGCAGTGAAGAGTCTGTGAGCTATGGAGTGCCACAGGGTAGTATATTGGGACCAACATTATTCCTTTTATATATTAATGACCTGTGTAACCTCCAGATAGGTAGCGGTAAAATTTTCACCTTTGCCGATGATACCGCCATCTTCTTCAGTGGTAATAGCTGGGAAGGTGTTTTTGAACAGGCACAGGCTGGATTCGATAGGGTCAGCCAATGGTTAAATAAAAATATACTCACGTTAAACGTATCTAAAACTAAATTCTTGACTTTTGCTCTTAAATCCAATTACCTTCCTTCATCAACCTTTAACATCACTGCACATAACTGCTCAACTGGCCCTACATCTTCATGTTACTGCCCTCTTCTTCAAAGAGCTGACAGCATCAAATACCTGGGCGTTATAATTGACCAAACCCTGACGTTCCAGCCGCATATTGAGGCTCTTGTTCCAAGACTGCGTAAAATTATCTACGTTTTTAAAACTCTGAGACATGCCGCGAGCCTAAAAGTTCTCAAGATGGTTTACTCTGCGCTCTGTCAATCTCTGCTGGAATACTGCACTATCCTTTGGGGTGGTGCCGCCAAGACCCACCTTATTGAGGTTGAAAGGGCGCAGCGGGCTATACTGAAGGTTGCTGCGGGTTTACCATTTCGCTACCCTACAGTTGAACTTTATGCCAGATGGGACGTACTTACAGTCAGACAAACTTTTATATTACACACACTACTTAAAAAACACAGTGAACTGAAGTACGACCCGGAATTTGTAATTACCAAGAGGCGTAAGGGTAAAGTTTGTGAGAGAGACACTTTTCGCACTAGCCACTCGCTCAAATTCTACTGCTTCCTAGGTAGTTTTCTCTATAATAAATTAAATAGCACCTTAAATATCTTCCCCTTGTGTAGAGTCAACTGCAAGGAAAAAATCTCAAAATACCTCAAAACTCTGAACTACGAACAAACAGAGGAACTACTTAAGGCACAAAACTAAACACCTGAAAAACACACACATATCTACACGCGGGGGCCTCCTGTTGCCCAGACTCTTAAGAGACTGGTGTCCTCAGGAGTACCTTCGCACAATTTTCACTTATCACACTAACACTTACATCATACACACGGGGGGGCCTCCTGTTGCCTAGACTCTTAAGAGACTGGTGTCCTCAGGAGTACCCCCGAAAGGCACACAACATACCACACACATTCTCCCAATCTAAGCCAGACATACAGGTACATACCCATTTTAATTGTTATTTTTTAAGCCAGACCTGCAGGTACATACCCATTTTAATTGTTATTATTTTTTAAGCCAGACTTGCAGGTACATACCCATTTTAATTGTTATTTTTTAAGTTATTTTAGTTTTACTTTTTATTACTTTTACTTATAAAGTTGTTTCTAAAATTTTCAGATATTTTAGCACACAGAGTAGAACTGGTGACCCGTAATACAGGTTCTTGTGAACCTAAAACAGGCACCAGTCTCTCACAATGTTAGCCATAATATTTGTATTATTTACTATTAGCACTGTATCCTAGCAACTAAGCTTTTGTTGTGAGAGAAAATAAATAAATATTTGATTTGATTTGATTTGATAGTATTAAGTACTATTCGCCGATAGATGTCAGGAAGATTCAATTGATTACGTTAGAGATGATAAAAGTTTATTGAAAACATGAATAAAACGATTTATCGCCCCCAAAATCCCTGTATACTTCATTCTATGAAAATCGTTGGAATCGTTTTCGAGATTCATATTATATGTATATATACATATACAACTAGCTTTTGCCCGCGGCTTCGCACGCTCTATTCAAGTAGCCTATGTCCGTTCCCGGGATACCGTTTACCTCCCTGCCGAATTTCATCAAGATTCGTTCAGCCGGGAACGATATGAAAACTATCCTATGTCCGTCTCCTGGTTATAAGCTACCTCCCCGCTAATTTTCAGCCAAATCGGTTCAGCCGTTCTTGAGTTATAAATAGTGTAACTAACACGACTTTCTTTTATATATATATAAATATAATATAATAATATAATATAATAAGAGAAGATACTTACTGTGTAGGTCGTTCATGGTGCCAGCATTGCCGCCGTACTCTGCGGGCAGCATCTCCTTAGGGATGTACTTGTAGAGATCATTGGTATCCGAGTGGAGGAAGATCTGAAAACAGGGATCTTGTTAGAATCTCAAATAGTTCAAATAAATAATGCTGGACAGTTCACATCATTACCAAACTAAGCAGAGCTTTATTATGGATACTAGATAACTGATAAACGTTACATAGAGAGATATGTATTTTTATTATACATTATACACTCTGAACATAAATATCTGCAGATCATGTAAATATTTTTTCGAGGCGGAAATCCAAAACGTACCCTCTTCCTACTTACATCGCAAAAACTTGGTATCCCAACCCAATAGTTTATTTATCGCCACAACTTATTTCTATTTCTAGAGTATGTAAATTATCAATGATCAATTTTATAAATGTGACAGATTTCTGCTCTCTAAGAATAACTAAAGAAACTAGAATCTCTCTTAACTTAATTTTGTAGAAGGTATTCATATTCATGCTTCATTTGTCGTTGTTTGTATAAGCTCTCTGGAGCTTATACAAACAACGAAAACAACAACGTTAGCATCTGTAACGTTGTTGTTTTTTTTAATGATTTTTCTATTAGTAGCATCTTCATTGGTGTATACGTAGCTAATACTGTTAATTTTAAGAAAATGGTATACAGTTTGTGCCTTCTTATAGGAAAAATAAAATAAAAATAAACTTCCAATTTTCATTGGCGATGTAACTAAAAGACATGGTTGCCTGGTAGAGATCGCTCTTGAGCGACTAGACCGCCAATTGCCGCTTATTTTTAACTTTTCCTGCTGTTAATAGCTTTTTTAGATTTAAGTATGCAATTAAGTATTATCTATCTATCTAAAAGACTGACCATCAAGAATATCCTTTTGTATCCCTAAATAATATATTCTATGTAGAAACTTAAAGGTCTGTGTAGCTACAAGACACAACTTGTAAACCCTTTTCCATAAGAACCCATTTTGGGCTTACCGAATTACTACTCACAACAAACTACTACACAAACCGCGGTTAAATAAAGCTTACCCGTTCTCTGATCTTCTCTTTGAGGAATGGTTTGATGAAGTTGACGATTTTGTCGACTAAAGGCGATACGTTGATTACGTGCACCTCTTTCAGTTTTACTGGGTAGGCTTCCTGAAAAAAAGATTTAAATATAGTGTTAAATATTTTCAAACTTATCTTCCCCGCTGGCAAGGCACCGAATTTTGGCTTGTCAATGCTTGACTGAAAAGGCGTCAAGTTGACTGGATATAGAAAATCCTACTAATATTATAAACGCGATGAATGTTTGTTGCTCTACACGCAACAACTACTGAACGGATCGGGCTGAAATTTTGCATGATAGCTAGTTCTAGGCCTGGAATAACACCTAAGCTTACTACTAGCTACTTTTTATCCCATCTATGAGTTCCCGTGGGATATGCCTGCGAAGCCGCGGGGCACAGCTGGGCGTAAAAACCTAGGTAGTTTTTAATGTAATGTTTAAGATTCCCATTTTTTTATAACAAAAATAATTAAATTGGCAAATGCTAAAATGAGTAAAATAATTACATGAAAGTTCGTGTTACTATAAATAAAAGAGGTAAAAGCGAAAAAAGGATGGTTTCAAATAAAATATTTTTTAATCATAACATTTTTTAATTTCAAAAACAAACTCCAAACTTTCAATGGATTTTGCCTGGACAGTTATTTATTCAAATGAATGGAATGAGTTTGAATTTCGTAGTATAAAAATTCTTGCCGCTAATACTTTCACAAAAGTTATTATTTATTTTTAATTGCTTTACTTTTACAACACTTGCAGCCAGTGATATTGCCACTTTAGCGAACAAGATTCTGAACTTAGTATTGAATTTTTTTTCTCTAGTTTCTCTAGGATTAGACTAGAATCTGTTCAAAAAGAGAAGAGTCGTGGCCTTTAGGTGAATTAACACTTTTAGTCATATTGCAATGACAGAGCAGTGTTGTCAACGCAACAAAAGTTGTCAATTGGCACACGCGCGCCCTCAATTCCCACGACTCTTCTCTTTTTGAATAGACTCTAGTAGACAAAACTGCCTTTGTTTAGTGTAGATCCATTATGCTTGCTGTTCCGCTTGATACTGGTTGGCGTCTGCAATAAGACCTCCATGGTCTGGGCTTCTTACTACCCTGCACACAGACTAAAAACTTCTTGACAACCGTAGGCGTGAACTTCGCGAAGTGTGTAGGGGTTGCCTTGCCACTGATGCATCCAGTACATAGACGGCATTCGCGACACACTATTTATCCTCCACGCAGACGATTTATATTCGCCTTATTCGGTTGCCTATATTACTAACCTGTACACAGACTAGAAACTTCTTGACGAGCGTCGGCGTGAACTTTGCAAAGTGTGTAGGAGTCGCCACTGATGCATCCAGTACATAGACGTCGCCGGCGACGCCTTCTTTCTCCTCTGCTAGACGCACGTCTCCCATCATCAGGGCTAGTTTGAACGCGTCCGCGACGTTGGGGGTTTGGATGTCTTTGTCCACGCCTGGAAGAGTAAAGGAGATCAGTCAAAGTTGCTCCCGAACCAGCACGTGTGGAAGCTTGATTAATATTTTTTTTTCTATAACCGATCAATTATTACAATGGACACTGCTAAATCTTGAAAACTTTAATTAAATGTATTTTACACGATTCTTCGACACAATTTTCGGTTCTACACATCGATAAACTCTATGGTTCCACAGATTATCCAATGATATTATATCATCAACTGAGATAAAACCTCATTGATTATATTAGATCTTTTTCTCGGTGCATGCTATGCAGCCTTACGTCACATGACATGTCAGTACATCGTCACTGCCAGCGCTGATTTTGCGGTTTCTTGCGGTGAAAATAACAAAGTTAAGACTGGGTCACTGCTGTTCTCCAGTTTTTTTGGCTAAACTTAGGATAAGAGATCATTCTATGTGTGAGTGCGGTTTGGAAGAAGGAACCATTGACCACATATTTTTCAATTGTCCTAAACTAAATTTGTCCCTTTATGACATACTCCCCCCTAATATTCCTCGTCCTACTTCCCTCAAATGTTTACTATCCTTTATTTTTTCCCCTCCTTTAAACTTTCTACTATGTAAATTTGTAAATTCAAAGAAGATTAAGCTGTAAATGGTAGGTAGACATTATCCTAATTTGTAAATGTACCTATCTGTTTATTAAACCCTTTATGTTTGTGCAAACATCCTTCTAACATTGTGTTGTTTTTTTGTTTAAGTTACTTCGATGGTACTATTCAAAAAGAGGTATTCTTTGGTTTTCTGTTTGTAAATATTTTTTTATATTTTTTTTTCTCTACTAAAGTTTACGACTCTTTTGACATGGACACTGGCAGAGTTGTGGCAGCACAGACACAGCAAGCCATAAAATAAGAAGTTGAAGTTGAAAATAACAAAAAAAGGTGACGAACATTTTTCATTTTACAATGAAAAACATAACCTCAAATTCCGTAATTATTTTGCGTTTTTAATCCATAAAGCAGATGTATATTTTTGTTTGGTTGTCCTTTTCTTTTCATTCTAATAGTTTAAATTGCATTGCCACTGTCTAGTAGATACCTATTTGTACTTACCTCTCATCAAGACAACGCGTCTTCCATTAGGAGTTAGGCCGGGCAGTGGTGGCATTTGTCTGAAACAAATTGAAATGATAAATAGTTTATTTCAATTTAGCCCTACAAAGATATGCTAGATAGGCATGTAGATAGGTATTGGGAACGCTGAATGATTTCCCTAAAAACGAACTAGATGGGAAGATTTTCTAGATTAAGATGACGGAGGACTATTGAAATAATTGATTTAATTTTATAAAAATTATAAACCGACTTCAATTATATAGATCCCATTGTCAGAACTAGACCAAAATTAAAATGGGACCACATGGGAAGCACCAGCTTTCAAATAACAAAGAATTATAAAAATCGGACCACCCAGTTAAAAGTTCTGAGGTAACAAACATTTAAAAAAACAGTCGAATTTAGAACTCATCATTTGTTTAAGTCCGTTCAATAAATAATAATGTGACAAAAAGATTTAGTGCAATATTGGATCACGATAATCGGGAAAGGAAGGAATAACCATTTCGTAACAGTAAAATTAGGGATACTTACACAATATTAAGTATCTCTTGAAGCTCAGGACGTGTGACGTCACGGTCGTTGAAGAACTCCGGCACGGCTGTGCGCATAGTGAAGTACATGTCCAGCTTACGCTTGGTCTTCTCTAGGGAGAACTTGCAGCCGCGGAGGAAGGTCATGATGCGCTGGTCATCTGTGGAGAGTAATTAATACGTCAGTTTTCGCTGTATTTCGTCCGCATTACTAAGGTATGTCATAGAGTCTAGTGTCATTCAAATTGTTTATTTCTTTAGACTTACAAAATAAGCACTTAGACAAGTGTTTTTTTTACTATAAAAACAGTTTGATAAATAGTTATTACTATCAAATAAGAAATAAGGTGCAATTGACTCTAATTCACCTAAATTTTTTGTCCACTAGGTAAGTCCACGGTCCACTAGTGTCCACTAGGAGGAGGAATAGTTCTGCAGGGTTCAGCAGTTCCATGTTATTTGAATCTCTCTTTAGTGGAACGCACTTTGATTCAAGTACAAGATAAATGACATCAAAAAATGTACGTGTTTAATTTAAGCTCTACTTAGCTATCACAGCGGTCCAAACTAGTTTTAGGGTTAAATTTGACTTGCGAATGAGGCATTAAAAAAACCTTTTTACCTCAGAACGTTGCCTGATATATAGATAGATATCAGTATATCAGTCAACGTTCTGAGGTAAAAAGGGTTTTTTTTAAATATAGATAACGCAGTTATTGGTGGAAGAATAGTGGTAATTTATGGGATATCATGTTCAACCAACATGCTCGGCTTATCCTATGCCATTTATATTTGAAGAAATCGAAAGTCACACTGACCTCTTTCAATCTGGTCAAACAATTTTTGTCCAATAGTTTATTTTAGAGAAATCACCTTTTTATGAATGCATTTTTGTACGAAACGTGTCCAATAAAGCATATCACTCAAACGTGGGTCACTCTGACGTTTGATGGAGTTTCCTTCCTTTCTGTGACGTCATGAAACATCTCACTCATGTGTTATACACCTAGTTCTATCTCTAAACACCTCTTATCGAAACATACCCAGTCAAAACCGAGTAAATTGCACTTCGGACCGCGTTGACTACGATTCCGAACTGTGACGTTATACGTCTTCGGTGTTGACAAACATAACTAGCTCTGTCTATATACATTTCTTACCAAACTCATCAGGTAGATGCGGCTCCTTCTTCAGCCACTCCTTGATATGCGCGAGGTCAGCATCTCTTGTGTCCTTGTTCTCATTGAGTTCTTCGCGGATCTTCTGCCACATCTCTCCGGCTGGCTGTTCGAGCGTCATCTTGGCTGCTTCGACTGGTTCTTTAATGGTAAGCAAAACATCAATATGAACCTTGTGGTAACTGAATATAGAAATAGAAAAAGAAACGTTTATTTGTAACCGAAATACATACAATTATGATATAAAAGGAACTTAAATTTGATTGGCGGTTGAGCTCTGACTTTTTCTCATCATCCGGCGAGGATGATGAGGATGACTCTATCTTGGGATGCGAGTAATAGTTATGTTATATTATTAATTTATCATTGATCAATATTTTTGTTTCTACGACTTAGTACTATTATTACATTTTTTTTGCTATGCATGTAACGAACTATTTTGTTAATTGTTATGCTGTAGGATATCTGTTTACTTTGCTTGTTCACACTCTTTATGTATCTAATATTCTTCTTAGTCGTGAAGAGGTTTTCACGACACACTAAGAAGAATATTTAATATTAATAGCCTTCTGTTTCTATCTTTTGAATTTTGATTTTGAGTTTTTTGTATCTGCTGCTGGTTTTCCTTAAATAAATAAATAAATAAATAAAACTAATACAATTTGTTAGAGTTACAAAACGATCCCAGTCTTTTTGTATTTGCGTACAACCAACGCTGGTCTTCCGACTGAGTCGTTTCGTGACATCACGGACTAAAAAATAGACACAAACAAAGACAAACATGTTGAAGAAAAAAATATAATAATATAATGGAGGGTTAGTTAAAATAAAAGAGAGAGATCGTTCAAGAGTGTTGTACGAGCTGTCTGTCATCTGACGCTGCTGGCAATATAAATTTCATTTTAAATGTTACGAGTTAAAGTCCATATAAATTTGAGTGTTTTTTGATGTGCTGCAAAGGTGCTTTTCAGGTAACACAGACTGCAACGAGCTTCATTTTATTGTTCATTTTATTTTGAGTTTTGGAGCGGTAAACGTGCGTTTAATTACTAGTTTAAAACTTTGAATGTGAATCGTGCGTTTCATTGAACATTATTTTTGAATAACTTTGAATCAAATATTTAGCGCCGTCGACGCTAACTCTACCTAGGTTCACTCTTTGCTCTGCCACCATCGGTATAATACTACAAAATAAAAAATACTACAATGGTACAACACAACAGTTTGGTATTCGTCTCAAAACAAAACACTTCGCAATTATGAATATAAGCGGGTTAACTACGAATCTTGCTTGTCTGAATGAATTCGTCAAACTACGAAAGTTTCTATGGTAAAAAAAAAATAACTTCGCAACTAAATCTGTTGGAGTTCTTCTACTCTAAAGCGGCACGCAGTTTCAAAAGATAAAAAAAAAACTAGAAACTAACTATAAACAGATTCGTCTAAATGTAATTTTGGTGTCTTAGTATCGTGTCGCAGCAAGAACACACATCGAAAAAAAAGCAAAAAGAAAACTCCCTGAAAATCACGTGCGGCACAATTCAAAGCCAGCCTAATTTTCACACAATAACGACTCTACGGCTCTAGAAGGTGTTCGACAAATCGAACAAAACTGTCGAGACGTGACTTCCTCCGTATATTATTACCGCTGCACCGTTATAGGTGCAATTATTGGGAAAGTAGGTACGTATTCTAGGTTAGACGGGTTGAAAAATACCAAGCACACTTTTTGTATGCATAGCAAAGCAACAGTGGTTTTAAATTGTACTTTTTTAGGTCTACCGTTTGAGAAAGACAGAGCAAAAAAGTGGTCTAAACATTTCTGTTATAGAAGAATGTTAATAAACGATCGATTATAGGCAACATTCTTAGCAAGCAATAGCTGCTCGCGTATCTAATCTTTATATCTACCTACTGGATTATGCCCAAGACTTTGCACGATTTATTCCCAGATAAATAAATACATACATAGTAACATGTTTTTTTAGATCGTAACATTGTCTGATATTATACTTGTGTAAGTTAACCAAATCACATCACACTAATATTATAAATGCAAAAGTTTGTATGGATGGATGGATGGATGTTTGTTACTTCTTCACGCCAAAACTACTGGACGGATCTGGCTGAAATTTTGCATACAGGTAATTCAAATCCTGGAATAAAACTTTTTATCCCATAAATCTGTTCCCGTCGGATGAAAATCACCTTTTAATGTTTTCATTGGAAGAACGCGTGCGAAGCCGCGGGGCGCAGCTAGTAAGAAAATAAAGTAAAGTTTGTAGTAAACAGTATGACAGTACATAATCAGCATATAGTCATTTCAGAATTCCTAGGTAACTAACAAGTTACGTTATAAAAAGTTTATACAAAAATCCTAAAAATCAGCGATTTTAAGTTGTTTTTTCGTCAGATAACATAAAACAACGGTTATGGCCACAATAATAGGATTTTTGTGAGTTTTCAAGTTAGATAATGTAGTTTTTAAGTGCGTGACAGCATCAGAGCATGAAATAAGAAAGTGGTTGTTTAAAATACATCAGCCCACTTTGGGGGCACGAATTTCGATGGCTATAAAGATTTCACTTTGTTTTTACAGTACTGTGGTATAGATTGCAGAACTGAGTAGGTTTTACGAAACGGGATCCCGGTTCTTTTTAAAGACAGTATCGGGATATTATAAAGAGGATAAAAAAGCTTGGGTAGGATTTTTCTCCAGCTCGAAAAACAACAACTAACAGGCTAAAGGTTTCTTCGTCGTTTCTTTACTTTAGTCTACATACCGAAGCGATCGAAATCAAAAATACCACTTTATTTCCGTGTCAGTGTAATTTTTAATATGATTTGACCTTTTCTAAGTGTACATTTATTGTATTTATGGAAATAAAGCGTTTTTCACTTTGAGTTTGGAACTCCCTAGACCCCAGAATTTTCGAGGTGTTGTCTTTTTCAATAAATAAATTAAATCTTTCTTTCAGACGACAATAATGTACACATTTAAGTTCACAATAATCTAAAAACAAATATTATTAGTATGTTCAGACCTCCTACAATAGTGATAACTTACAATTTAATTTTACAATTATCTTTTGTACTCGTATACTCGTACTTAGTCAACGCTTCAACTGTTCAGGTCAATATTCAAAAATCTCGGAAGAGTTTTGTTAACCTAAAAGATATAACCTATTGACTATTCGTCGAATTTTGTCGTTGACTTAACCTATTCGTAGGTAATTACCGACCTTCAGGTTATCTTAAAAAGCTATACATAGGTGTAGCGATAAGGCTTTTGTACTTCCGTGATTATTTCATAACTAGCTGCGCCTCGCGGCTTCGCACGCGTTGTTCCTATGGAAACATTAAAAGGTGATTTTCATCCCACGGGTACTGATATATGGGATAAAAAGTAGCCTAAGTTTGATTCCAGGATTAGAATTACCTGTATGCAAAATGTCAGCCAGATCCGTCCAGTAGTTTTGGCGGGAAGAAGTAACAAACATCCATTCATCCATCCATCCATCCATCCATCCATACATCCATCAATACATCCATACAAACTTTCGCCTTTATAATATTAGTGTGATGTTAGTTTCCGATATTGCCATGTGTTTTATGGAGTTATCTATACGATACATAGATAAATCTTTATTGATGTGCCGTGAGTCATGGCTGTCTGTTGACATTTTTGACATATTCCTACTTTGACATTTCAGTCTGAATTTGTCATAGAGTTAGGAAAGTACAAGTAATTGTTGTTTCACGTCTGCGGGGTTTATTTCAGACTTCAGAAAAAGGAATTTCCAAGTTTGGCTGTATGTATTTATGTTTTTTAATTATATGGTTTGTGGTCGAAATTTCCGTCTATCAAGGACCGATTTAGAAAATTACTTCGCATTGAGCATAATCTCAAGAATCACACTAATATTATAAATGCGAAAGTTTGTATGGATGTATGGATGGATGGACGTTTGTTACCTCTTCACGCTAAAACTACAAAACGGATCGGGCTGAAATTTTGCACACAGGTAATTATAATCCTGGAATCAAACATAGGCTATTTTTTATCTCATAAATTAGTTCCTGTGGGATAAAAATCACCTTTAAACGTTTCCATAGAAACAACGCGAGCGAAGTCGCGGGGCATAAGTAGGTATAGATCCCGCAGAACTTAAAAAAACAGAGTTTATATTAAGGGTTCGAAGTCTGTTTGATTTGAATGTTTTAAAAATAAACATTTGTTGACACGACTTAAACCCTTGACCGTCCCTCATTATTTGATTTCTTAGATATTACCCATAGTGTAAACTATAATACTGTGTAGAGCTAGCGTAGAATTTGCACCACCCCAACTCATTCCGTGGCTGTCATAAGAGGCGACTCAGGAATATCCACGGGAGGAGGGCAGCGGCGCCCCCTGCAGAACAATTCTATCACCGAACTAAGATCCCCAACCCGCATGCCCAGCGAGTGGATTAGGGGCATTATCCCTATAAGATAAACGCCAATAATTCACTTATCTGGAGGCCTGCGTCCTGCAGTGAACCAATACGATAATTGACGACCTCCGTGGCGCGGTGGGCGAAGGTCCGCCTGCGACGCAGGAGGTTGCGGGTTCGATTCCCGCCTCGGGACAAATATTTGTACGATCGGCAGATATTTGTCTAGGGCGTTCTGGATGTTTTCTATGTATGATAAAAAATATCTATCTATGTAGTGTATTGTATTATGTAAATCAGTTATCTAGTACCCATAACACAAGCTCTGCTTAGCTTGGGGCTAGATAATGCTGTGTTAATTGTCCAGCATTATTTTATTTTTTTATTTTTAATACAGGCTGTTGAGGTTGAGGTGAGGTTATGGTAAAATTTAATAAGCGAAAACGATTGAAAGGTTATTTCTATCCCACGGGAACTGATTTATGGGATAAAAAGTAGCCTCAATTAGATTCCAGGATTAGAATTACCTGTATGTAAAACTTCAGCCCGATCCGTTGAGTAGTTTTGGCTTGAAGAGGTAACAAACAACCATCCATCCATCCATCCATCCATCCACACATCTATACAAACTTTCGTGTTTATAATATTAGTGTGATTGATCAGTTCCAGCTGGCGACCATTAATTAATATTAAGTATCTAAGAAATTTTCAATCGTTTATTTATTAGATCCATAACATTTGCAGACATTGTCTTTTACATAAAAGCTTTGTTCGCAATATCTCTTGCTATTTGCTTCAGTGGTATAAACTTGTAGTGAAAGTGGAAAACAGTCTAAACGTATCTCGACAGGATCTGTATAGTCAGGTGTCTGGTTCGGCTTTCTTCTTGTTCTGCTTTTGTCTTATTATCATTTCTGACTTATTTCACTATGAAACACCCTGCCCTAAACTTAACCCTTTTCGAGTTATTCGACTTTTAATTTTTTTATTGAAGATTGCCGATTTTTAGGCTACTTAATTTAATTTTGTTTATTTTGTGTATCTTATTATTATTATTTTTGCGTTTTTACATGTGTAATAAGATGCTTTAGGACGTCAATTATTAAAATAGTGCATAAGCTAATTGAATAGACCGTAGTAGACAAGTAAAAGTAATGAAATAAAAAAGAAAATTAGAAAGTTTATTTTTCTCTAAGGGATATCTAAAAAAAATATTATGGCAGTTGTTCGGCAGATGTGTTTTAAAATATCTACGTTTCATCAGCTATCTAACGAGGTATAATAATCTAGGGTTTGTATTACATTTCGTGGAAAAAAGTAGTTGGGACGCTCCAGGTAGCAGTTCTAACGGTCCCGCGCCTATTGTCCTTCAAGTTAAGACGTACCGTGCGAGCGAGACAAGTGATGATTTATGTAGGTGCGGATGAAAGAAAAAATGTGTAGAGACCGGTTAGGGCTGGGAATACAACAGGGGGTATTGTTTTGGTTGTCAGTCTGCTTTTGTGCTTCGTACATAGTAGATGTGATATCGTTTTGCTCTTTTTCTCGACTTGGCTGTGATTCTGGACTATTTCTTCTGATTTGTGACTACTGTGCTTGTTAACCGGACTCTGATTTGTACCTGTGATACGGAAGTGTTGAAGATGACGTCCTACACACCTGAGGAATATGCTGATATGCTTATTTGTTACGGATACTGCGATTGTGTGTCTGCGCAAGCTCGCAACGAATACATAACTCGCTACCCCGGTCGTCGAGTGCCGGATGTGGCCGTTTTTGACAGAGTTTATCGAAGACTTCGAGAAACTGGCTCTGTTTTGAGACGAAATACAGACACGGGAAGACCACGAATTGACGACGAAGAACAGGACAATGAGATAGTGCAACGCTTTCGAGCGGATCCGACTACTTCCACTAATATTGTTGCCCGTGATCTGGGACTTTCGCAATGGAGGGTTTACAGTGCATACTGCTGGCCTATACCCGTACCATTACACGCCGGTACACGTTATTGAAGAAGGAGACCCCGCGAGAAAATTGGACTTTTGCAGATTTATGCTAAATGCTGACGTAGAAGACCCAGATTTTCTAAGAAATATTTTGTGGACGGATGAGTCCAAATTTGATAAAGATGGCATAACTAATTATCACAACGCCCATTACTGGGCCCCAAAAGAACTAAGGAATCCCAATAAGAAAAGAGTGACGGGGTCCCAACGAAGATTCAGCGTCAATGTGTGGATGGGCATTATCTCCAATCATTTGATTGGACCTTACTTTCTCCCGGATATTCTAAATGGGGAAAGCTACGAAAAGTTCCTGAGAGCAGACTTGAGTGATTTGCTGGATGATTTGCCACTCAACCTGATCAGGGACATGTGGTTCCAACACGATGGCTGCCCTGCCCATTTCAGGAGAAGTGTCAGAGACTGGCTAGACACAAATTACCCAAACAAATGGATAGGACGAGGTGGGCCGTTGCCATGGCCAGCAAGAAGTCCGGACCTAACCCCCATGGATTTTTATGGGGGTGCATGAAAACTCTTGTGTACAGCAAGCCAAATCCAGTTTCGTCTGTGGAAGACTTAAGAGAAAGGATTGTGGATGCAGCAAATAAAATGAGGACCACGTTGACCACTGGATTAGTGAAGACTGGTCTCTGTAGAAGGATGCGACAATGTATCAGAAATAGAGGTGGCCATGTTGAACATGAACTGTAAAATAAGAAAAAGTTGTGTGAAAACATTTAATAAATGACATTTCATGCTTACCTATTGTTTTAATTTACTTTTTAGGGCTAAGTATAAATTATCTTCCCCACTGTCGCCTATGAAACTAATTTTTTTCAATGCATTTGAATAAAACCCAAGATTATTATACCTCGTTAGATAGCTGATGAAACGTAGATATTTTAAAACACATCTGCCGAACAACTGCCATAATATTTTTTTTAGATATCCCTTAGAGAAAAATAAACTTTCTAATTTTCTTTTTTATTTCATTACTTTTACTTGTCTACTACGGTCTATTCAATTAGCTTATGCACTATTTTAATAATTGACGTCCTAAAGCATCTTATTACACATGTAAAAATGCAAAAATAATAATAATAAGATACACAAAATAAACAAAATTAAATTTAGTAGCCTAAAAATCGGCAATATTCAATAAAAAAATTAAAAGTCGATTAACTCGAAAAGGGTTAAGTTTAGGGCAGGGTGTTTCATAGTGAAATAAGTCAGAAATGATGAGTACTCCACGCTCTTCACGGATCTAGCACTATTTTTCCTGTAACCCTGTATAAGGTTTTGCACGTGTTTTTGGAATAAATAGTAGATAGTATAAATGTTACACCAGGTCAAATCTCTAGGTCTGCAAAATTTTATCCCGATACATTCAGTAGTTTAATAATAATAAATAAATAAATAATGCTGGACAACCGACACAGTATCATCAAGCGCCAAGCTAAGCAGAGCTTGTGTAGTTAACATAACATAGATATTTTGTTATTATACTTAGAAAACATCCAGCACACACTGAACAAATATCTGGAAATCGTAGGAAGCATTTGTCCCGACGCGGGAATCGAAACGGTACCTTCGCTCGCCGCACCACAAAGGTCACGCAAACATACATAGGTACAGCCGATTATAGAACGTCCTCCTTTCTATAAAGAATGTTAAAACAAAAGCTAAGATCACAAGCGTGTCCAGCTCAAAGTGAATGCATTAAAATACTAATTATTTCCTTATTATTAGCACAATGATCTTGTCGTGATGCTAGATCTCGTGTTAGCAAACTCGATCTTGTAATTTCTCTTCGTGCCAATGCCCCCGCAATGCCAATCACTCGATCATAACATATCTATCACTCATCAAATCATCACACAATAAAATAAAATATTTTTAATTTTACAGCAACTGAAATTGGCTTGAACTTTTTAAACCGTGGTAAATAAATTTCACACCATGACCCGAACAAAAAACATCCCGATTCCCGCTATAATAAAAACAGCGCACTTCGAAATTTAATACAACGCGGCACGTTTCCGCTTTTTTTTTCTAAAAAGTTTACACATAGCTAAATAAAAATAAATAGGTCGCTGAAACTTTTTTAAATATTGACAGTGCACTATCCGGTGCCGACGAAATAAAAAGAAAACACTTTGAAAATGGAATCCAGCGCTTTTCATTTCGCTTTTGGGGAAAAACTATTCACGATAAATAAGCTTTTAGGGTTGCCATTCCAAAATTGCTGCGAATACCACTTTTATTAATAAAATAGCGTAATTTAAATAATATTCACCTTTGAAATTGAAAACTAAGTCACTAGCCAAAGTCTCTACAATGGAAACACTGTCACTTCGCCGCAACGTGTTGGCGTATTCCGTGAATGTTTTTGGTAAAGCGTGGCGCGGTCTTCGCGCTTTCGAATGCGACCAAGATCGTACGAGCGGTCTTTTTATGATTTCGTCACGCGCTGTGAGCGCGAATGCAATTGCACTGGAGGGAGACTCGGGGTGTATGACACTGTTTCTGCGGAGCAGGCTTGCGCGGAGTGTGAGCGGAATGAAAAAAATTAAAATGAAAAAATAAAAGTGAAAATGATAATGAAAAGGCAAAAACAGCACTTTGGTACAACCCAAGGACAGAGGGGTTGTCACCTCTTGAGTTGAAGTCGGGGTAAGGAGGCCAAGCCTCGAGGCCGGAAAGAAGTTCAGTGTGTGAGCGGAATTTATTTATTTATCCATTTACAAATTAGATAACAATCAAATTATAAATAAACAAAGCACTCTTCTTTTGTTCTAGACTGAAATCAATAATGTGAACATAGAAAAAATAATGTTGCATAAAATATATTTAAATTACCCAAAGGCTTGGATACAAATAATAACAATTTTCTTTAAACACCTCTTATATTTATGTACCTCTAACTCTCTATGGTTATTATATTTATAGGAATTGGGGCTTTAGATTGTTTAATGACAGATAACCAGGTGAACTAGAAAGAGCTGGCTTGATTCTAAACTTTCGCATGTTTATGCGTTATGATAAGCGATGCTTATTTGTTCATATTTTCTGCCAGTTTTTAATCTGTCTAGATTTTGGGTGTTTTAATGAGGCTTATGTAAACCTCAATGAAATTATATAGGATGATTTGGAGATGAGTGCAAAGCTTCATGACTAAGATAGCACAAGCTGTGTGACGTATCATATGTATCACTCAGAAAACACTAAGAAATCTGGGTTCCTTCATGTGTCAAATGAGTTAGACGCTAAGAAAGTGTTTAATTTTTGACGTTATTTATGAAAATAAAGGGCGCAGCGGGCAGCGGCGTGCCTCTGCAAGTCGCACCGCTGTGGCTGGGCAGTGAACGCGTTAACGCTCATAAGCACCCGCTCTTACTACCGCCACACCCCAAAATAGAGTGACCGAGAAACTAAGTATGCGTCATCCTCGCCGTGCTATTCGAGAAAACTAATGCCTCGCAGATAGTAATCTGACCGTGTTGGTATCATTAAAATATTTGCAAAATTGAGCTACTTACTGTTTTCGTTACATTTTATTTATTAAAATTCTATATAATGCTAGCGATACTAATTAGGTAATAGGTGATAGGCACAGCTAACGTCAATAATCGCTGAACAGGGCCATTCTTCCAAAATATTTTTACATGTACGAGTACCTATTATATGAGTTAATTGGCTGTGTATAGCAATTTTTGTCTTTATCTCCTCAAGATAGATAGATAGAAAATTATTTATTGCACACTTAAACATAATTAACAAACAAAATAAACATTACAAAATATGTGACAATTGGCGGTCTTATCGCTCAAGAGCGATACCAGACACAACAGCATGTATTTGTACACTACTAGACGCAGGCAAGTAGCAGTATGCCCATAACCCCCGCGCTGGGCATGCGGGTTGGGGATCGCAGTTTGGTGGATATTTGTTCTGAAGGGGGCGCTGCTGCGCACCCCCCGGGTGGATATCCCTATAAATTCTAAGCCCCACACAGCTACCAGCTACATGTTTTTATATGATCCAATTTTTGGAGCTATTTTAGTCTGTAAGGTAGATTTATTTTTAGAGAGTTTTCACACCATATTTTTTTCTGGCTAGTCTTCGTTGAACTGGCATTTTTTCGTCGGTTGACAAACAAACAAAATTTCCAAACACAGTTTAGATTTTCTTAACAAACTAACGAATTTAATACCTAACTAAGTAGGCTATTTATTCCCTATTTAAAGGTCTGTAACTTATCTTAAGAAATTGGTCACCAAAAAAATTGTAGGCAGCAACAAAATTCACAAAAAAATGTTGTTTTGCCCCCAAATAAGATTAAAATGTCAAAGTCGTTATGAAAAATGACGTAGGTGGGTAATTATTGTGACATCATGACTTTGATGTGAAAAGAAAATTACGACAACAATGGGCACTTCGTTGAAGTCTTTTCTATGAAAATAATCAAGTAAGCAGTTAAACGAATCACTAAAAACATTGTACACAAAAGTTAATTAAATACTTTTTCTTGTCAATATTACGAAATAAATTTCCAGAAATTTCCTAAAGATACAGGCAGATTTTATATACAGGGCGTCTCACTGCTGCTACATAGAGAGAAAGGACCTTTTATATTGAAGATAGAACATTTTACTGGAAGAAGACTTCATTTTGATTTTAGAAACAATTAAAACTGCATTCAAAGATTTTTGAAAAATCACCTGTCTGAACCTGGAATCGAACAAATTGAAAAAAAAAACACCCATAATTTTACAATACCGATGGAAAGGCCTAGTCGTGTGGATTATTTTTAAGGTTTGAGATATTTATTTTTTCTCTTAAGAATTTACAAATTCACTTATAGAGAAACTATAACTAAAGTAATAAAATTAGGCCTTTCAGCTTTCTAGATATAAAACAAGGGTTGGTGATTTGGGAAATAAATTAATGTGTACTTCAAGTTTAAGGTCAAAGAAGTACTTAGTTGATTTTCTTTAACAAATTCCTAAATATGTGGGTAGAGCTAGATAACTTAACTAACAGAGCATCGCGTCACCACAGAACAATACATCCTGCGTCACACGGTACGCGAGTTAAAAGAAGTTTCATTAGGGCTGTGTTCCAGTGAGTTATTAGATAAAATTAATTTAGTTTAAGAGTTGATAAGTATGAAAGTAAGATTGGTTAGTATTATGAAAAATCCTTTAAAATGTGTATTTTAAGCAGTCTTTTAAATGTCGTCATTGAGTCGAGTTCCCTGATGTCTCTCGGTATTTTATTATACAACTGTGCTCCCTCGTAGACAATTGTTTTTTTCCCAGCTGTTGTTCTAGTTGTTCTAAGGATAAGGTTATTGGCCTGTCTTGTGATTCGTTTTTGTACGTTTTTTCTTTTTGTGAATGCTATTTGGGAGTGAATATCTTTGGTAAGTATCTTTCTTATTAATAGACATGTATTGTATTTGTATATTTGATTTAGGTTCATTAGTTTAGTTTGTTTGTAAATAGTAATAGTAGATTCTAAGTAATTATATCCGAATAAAGTTTTAATTAATTTATTTTGTGTTGTTTGTAAGGTTTTTATATTAGTTTTCGCAGCCGTGCCCCAAATTTCAATTAGGTAGTCAAGATGAGGTTTGACTAGAGAATTGTAAATTGTGTATCGTACGCGCATAGGTAGACATCGAACAATGCCACGTATGGAACCTGTTAGTGCTGATAGTTTGTTTCGAATAGTTTCCATGTGAGGTTTCCATGAGAGTTGGCTGTCCACTATAAGACCGAGGTACTTTTCTGCATTAACTTTGTTTATTATTTCTCCGTTTATGGTTAGGGGTAAGTATCTTTCTATTTTCTTATTTTTTGCGGTAAAGATAATGAAGTTCGTTTTAGATGTGTTTATAGTTAGTAAATTTGATTGTAACCAGGTATGTAAAAGATCTAGATCATGTTGTGCTTGACCAACGAGGGAAGTTATTGAATGTCCGGAATAGAAGAGACTTGTGTCATCAGCATAAAGAGTGATATCTCCATGCAGACCTATGTCACATAAGTCATTGATATATATAAGGAATAGTAGTGGCCCAAGGATCGATTTTTCCCAAGTAACATAGCATCACACTAATATAATAAATGCGAAAGTTTGTATGGATGTCTCTTCACGCCAAAACTACCGAACGGATCTGGCTGAAATTTTTCACACAGGGAATTCTAATTCCGGAATCAAACATAGGCTACTTTTTATCCCATAAATCAGTTCTCGTGGGATAAAAATCCCTTACTTATCTTTAAACTTTTCGTCACCTTTAAGCCGCGGGGTGCAGCCAGTCTAATAAAAAAAGGAAGACCATGAAATAAACATAGCATCTTAAATAAAAGGAAGATCATGAAGGTTTACATATTTCTGCATGTACTGTCGTTATATGGGACAGACGTTAAAATAGGCAGTGGCTAAGGCCACAATGGCTCAAATAATTTGAGTTACGAAACAGAAGTGTGCGGAAAGCGAGAACCGCAATGACCATTATGCTTAGCGAAAAGTTTGTATAGTATGAAATAATGCAGTACGACAATTCATTTGAACTCTAGAGTTATGCTTTTGTTTCACCACCTATTTTTTCATATTTTTACGTTTATCATAGGAATTTTAAAAAATCCTACGTTCAGTTTGTGTTATCTTTAAGCTATTTTTTAATACATCTGTAATACTTTTGTCTCATATAGTTTAGGCAGAGATGCGAAAATAGTAGGTATTTTGTGGCCAACAAGCGCAACTTCGTATCTCTGCCTAAGCTTTACAAAAAGAAACTTATTACAGAGGCATTATTAAATAACTTATAATAGAAACCACAAACTGTACGATGACTTTTTAAAACTTTCTGTGTTTAACGTAATAATAAGATAAAATAGGCGGTGGCGCCACTTTTACTCGTGTATGCGCCTTAATATGCACAGCTAAAGAGTGGAATAAGTTTCCTGCGTCTGTTTTTCCGTTATGTTAAATCTGGGAGTCCTCAAATCCAGAGTAAATAAGTTCCTTCTAAAAAAAATATTAATACAAACATGGTGTACTGTATCTCAGACTCCACAATCCTACACTGTAAGTTACGTGAATGAGTCATCGCGCAGTCGTTATGATTCTGTGTTCAGTTCTTTAGACTGTTTCCATTGCACCAAAGTTTATATTAGAATATATAATTATATCCATTGGCCGTGTGGAACCGGCTTAAAATTAGCACCACCCTAACTCTACTCGCTCAAATGTCGTAAGAGGCGGCTATGGGATATCCACCGGGGCGAGCAGCTGTGCCACCAAGGGGGATCGTCAATAGGGAAAACAGGAATTAACTTTTTTGAAGTCTCATTTTCCTCCTTACAAAAAATCTTGAAGGGGGAGAACTGGTATGTATTTTTTTAATCTAGTTTTCCCCCTTAAGGGGGATTTCAAGGGGGAAAATTGGAATAACCCGTGCCACCCGAAACAATAGGGTATATGCATGGATTTTTTTAATTTTTTTAATCGATTACTTAGGTTAATACTTCTACGAAAAATAATATAACACCCAAAAAAAATTATATTATTGAGGTAAAAAACTAAAAGTAAAACTACACTCTGTTTCGTGTGATAAAAACGCTGCCATGTTAGACATTGCATTTTATGACGTCACGGATCATCGAGTCCCATATGTAAACTTTAAAGTCAAAACTTCATGCCCATACAAAAATGTTCAAGTATGACGTCACGCTTCACATGCCAATAGCGTTGCGTTTAGACATTTTGCTGTTGAGACTTAAAATATCTACTTTTCAATGATTAAATTTCACAATAAAAACATCATAAAATACAAAAATAAATATACAGATATATTTCTATATCAATAGAGATAACGTAAAAAAAATATTAACTCTTTTGAAGTCACATGCATATACCCTATTGTGCCAGCCCGCCTGTCCGTCGTGGTGGGGTTATGGATCTCACGAGATAAAAACCAATAAGGCTCTTATCAGAGCCCTGCGTCCAGCAGTGGACTACTGAGAGTGAGTTGAGGGTGCGGTATCCAAAACGGCACACTAGTAAAACAAAGAAGTAAAGATTTTTTAAGCTCTGTTTTTAGGCTTTATCCAGCACGCGATTATTGGGATTGAAGTATAATAGGGAGAAGTCAGAGAAAAAGTCAAATCGTTGACAAGACAGATCAAATATTTTACTATATAAACAGCTTGATAAATAGTTGTTCATGTCAAATAAAAAATAAGGTGCAATTGACTTTAATTCACTTTAATATTTTTCCGCAGGCGGAAGAAGTGAAAAAGAAACCGCTAGCAAGTTTATCGCTTATAATAATAAAAATACAATTTTTGCATATCTAAGTCTGAATATAATGCGATATAATAAAAAGAGTTGGTAGCACACAAAGTTTTGAAAACGTCATTGTTTTCGTAATGTTTCCTTAGTAGCTCACATTGCCTCAACAAAAAGAAAACAAGCAACCTTTAAATACTTTCTTTACTAAAATGTGGGCCAAATATACTGACGAAAAAAAATATATCACTTTTTGCCGTGTCGTTGTTTCATTCAATAATTTGACTTAGAAAACTACGTGTACATCCTATTGTATTCATAAAGCTCTTTATATCCATAAATACAATAAATGTTTTTCATTTGAATTGATAGAATGCGCTGTGTCACGCGGTAAAATTCTTGTAGAAAATACAATGGAAACAGTTTAAACAATTATTGTTTTGAAACTTCTCGTGATGTTCAACATTAAAAATTAGATTTGAAAATTGTGCAAAGCATAATTTTGCAGACGCTATAGTTTGGTTAAAGAATGAAAAAGTTTGATAATAAGATAAGAAAATTAAAATTATCCGACGACCTATGTAGCGTGGCGAGCAAAGGTTCACCTGCGACGCAGAAGGTTGCCGGTTCGATTCCCGGGACAAATGATAATACGATCTGTAGATTTTCTGGATGCTTTCTATGTATATAATTAAAAATATGTATCCATGCTTTGTACTAAATATATAAGTAATCTAGACTAGTATCCATAATACAAACTCAAGCAGAGTTTGTAGCTGTAGCTTGGGGCTAGATAATGCTATATGTATTGTCCAAATTTTTTATTATTATTGTTTATTCCACTGCTGAACAAACCCCACGCACACAAGGGGAGACAATGAGGACGCTTGCTAGACCGATGGTGACCGCAGTAAAGGTGTTAAAAATATTCAGAAAGAAGCAGCTGCCCTCTCTCTGGTTGATTCTCTTAGTCGACTTTTACGAAACCACGGGCTGAGTCAGGCTCTGACTCCACCAAGTGGATGTGCGGAGATGTCCGATGTCCACGTCTCAACTCCGTGGACCATGACGGATGGGACGCACTGATTGAAAACTTTAGTTTTCAAACATTGCGGTATGGATGTCGAGAAGACTCGACGTAGTTTCCTAAATGCTGCCCAGCCTAGCTGGATCCTCTGGATCGCTAGATCTTGGCCTCCTTCTCAAAATTCGGACTCCGAAGCGAGATGTTTTTAGATATCAGATAGGGTCTCCACTGAAGCTGTGAGATGCGTACTGACTAGACTGGAGTGGAGATGTGTGCTGGCTAAGCCGGAACTGAGCTGCGTATGGCGAGCATCTGATGTTTGTTGAGATGAATGCAGCGGCGCCGCTCACTGCATGCTGCTCACATGCTGTCGCCGCTTGGAGTCCAGCCCTTACATTGTTCAGTGATTCTTAGGTAGATACAGACCAAGCAAGCAGAGCAAGAAGGCTAACGAAAGCGCGTGCGGGAAATAATCAGTGCAGACGTCATTGCGAAAGCAAGAAGCCCAAACGAGCGCCTTAGATCGCCTTCGACCGTGCTCCGGTGGCTGTTTATCAAAGAAAAATGGAACGAACGTACCGATTGTCGAGTCGCACTCGTTTGCATTGGCTCGGTTTGTTCTCGATCGCTAAGTACAGACTTAGCGAGCGAGAGCGAGCCGTGCAGCAAACCTACCATAAATTATTGTGCATTTGCAACGTGCATCGAGCAGGTATGCCTATAATGACAGGTGTGATAGCATACATTTAGGCCGCGCTCACTGATGACAAACAGTGTAGCCTTAATGAAACTCAACCAAACTTATAAATTTCTCCTTGGTTATGAGGTACCTTACCTTTGGCTGTTCCCACCTTACGGTGAACTGAGGTGAGCCGAAAAATATCTCAATTGAAGGACTTAGTATACGAATTTGTTGGAGTGAGGCTAAGTCCAGTCGAGAAAATCAGGAGGAAACAACTAAGAATATGAGTGGAAGGGTTTAGTGATTCTTAAGCCTCGATCGCCACGGTCAAAAAAAGTCTACCTTACTTATAAATTCTTCCTTTCGAGGTACCTTACGTTTGGCAGCTCCCACCTTACCTTGAACTGAGGTGAGCCGAAAATTATCTCAATTGAAGGACGTTTTTTTTCAACTAAGAATAATTTGTTAGAGTCAGTTCCGTTTTAAAAGATCTTTATTTAAAAAATTAGATACTAAAAAGTAATACAAATCCAGTGTAAATTGATTTAATCTATTGGAGTGAGGCTGAGTAAAGTCGAGAAAAACTCGAGGAAACAACTAAAAATATGGGTGTAAGAGGGTTCAGTGATTCTTACGCCTTACCGCCACGGTCAATGAAAGTCTACCTAACTCATCAATTCCTCCTAATTAATAACAACAGGCTAAGTTGCGTTACAAATAATAATTGCCCATTAAAATTTCAAATTTGGAGAGAGTACGTCTCACTTGTTGAGCTCACGGTGCTATCAAAACAGTTAGGTATCATAATCATCATCATCAGCCTGTATCAGTCCACTGATGGACATAGGCCTTCCATACTCTCCTAATGAGTGCCATAGCGCCCTGCCTCCAGTTTGACGCATCCTGCATCTGCCTGCAGTCTTTCGCAGATCATCAGTTAGGTAACCTTCTGCGAATTTGAACAGCTTATTCCCAGAGGTCCATAATGAACTCTTGGAATGGCAAAACGAGCATAAAATTAATTTTTTGACTGTGTCAAAAACCTGATGCTGAAGAGAGCCTGATGTTTTCTAGACCTTTGTCTTACATCGTCGGCCACATCGTCACCTTCCATCCGGTGAGATTGTGGTCAAACGAAGATCTATCGGCAATAAAAAAAATTGTTAGATAGAAAATTCTTTATTGTACACTAAACTAATTTACAAAAAAATACAAATGAAGAAATATGTGGCTATTTGCGGTCTTATCGCTCAAAAGCGATCTCTCTCAGACAACCGTGGATGGATAAGATTGTTGGATTGAACAAAAATGTAAGAATCATATTTATTTTAACTTTTTCTAGTTATGGGGCCTGGGACAGTAGGGTACTTGTTCTAGTTTAAAAAACTTGGCCTGACTCATAGACAAATTTTCATCCCATAAATCAGTTCCCATAAGATATAAATAACTTTAAAACGTTTCCTTTCCTATATAGAAACAACGCGTGCGAGGCGGTAGGCAGAAACTAGTATTAATATATTAATATCTGTAGCGTGATTGAGGTTTGATATCAAATGTTAATAATATTGTAATAATGGATATTAGACATGTTTTTGATTTGCATCGGTTTGTTTGTTTGCGCAAATGTTGCAAAATTTGGTTTAGAGGCGCAATAATTCACGACCTGTGGTTTTTCTTTACGGTGACCATGATTTAGATAGGGCACGAATTAGGTTATACAATACAATACAAACATTATCTATTGTATACCCTAAAAATAATATTAGATTCATGGATACATTACATAAAACGAGAACAAAGCAAGTACAATACAAGCCTTATCGCTTAGAAGCATTTATATTCATTTTGGAACGATGGTTTTATTTTATCATTGAAAGAGTGTTCATCAGGTGTTCACCAATTAAATATTAATAAGTCTAAAATCATTCTAACAAATGATTATAACCTAAATTACAGTAAGAAAATTCGGTAACATTTTTGTATAAATTATATTTTTATAACTTTGTTTGTTTGGTGGGCTAATATTGCAAAGTCATTTTCTAAGTGCAACTAATGCAGATTTTTGTAACGAAGTCTTAAATCAAAATTCTTGTTACTTTATTTCTAGATTCAAAGATTTAATTTATTATATTTCCAAAATTAAATATTTTAATAGATAAATAAAATAAAAAAGGAATATAAATTCTCATTGCTGACTACAAATTCCATAAAAAAAGTCGGAGTAATCCTAAATTTTCCCCAACCCATTGCCACCCCAGTGCCTTACTAGTGCGTGAAGCGTTTGCGTGCATGGCTACCGATTGCCGATGCTTCGCCAAAAACTAGCTCACGACCCAATTTCACCCTTATTACCCCGATATAAAGCCTATCCGGTCGCCCTTGGAGATTCGCATCTATAAGCTGATTAACTATTGTAAAATTGTTGATTGTAATTAATTAGTAACTTAGTAGTTAACTTCGGTCATTAGCAAATATTCGGCATGCTTTAATTACACTGTACACGCTAGACAGATAATAATACATAACCATTTAGAAATGTATTGATTCGTTTCTTATTTAATTGAATCACCGGACCCCAACCGATTCGTCAATCGACCCCACTTGATTTAATGGAATTGTAAAAAAAATATTATTAGTTATTTCCAAAATACAATATATTATATATTTTAGTTTTTGACTTCTTGTAAAAGAACTGTTTTATTATTAAAAGTGTTTTGTTTGATATTAGAACAGAAGACTTTTTGTTTATTTCATTTTTTATTTGAATACAGTCGATAACTTTATTTAAAAAATATAGATAGATATGTACGTCCAACAATGTTAAATACTTACATAAAAGTTTATTTTAAAAAATTACTAAAATAAATGTTTATTTCATAATACTTGTAATTCATTTTTTTTCTTTATTTATCAGAACATTGTGATTATACAAGAATAAACACCCAAAACTGTAATTCTCGATGAAGATTGTATCTAATTGTAATCAGTAACTATGGCGATAAATGCTTTTTTATCCTGCTGATAAACTTCAAACAAGGTTTTTCTCAAATCCCTGCCATAACCTAGATTCTAAAACACGTTCAAAAGACTGTAACTCAAAGACGTATAATCCCACCCATTGCTACTCTGAAAGATTATGCAAAAGCGTAGAGCCGCGAATTTTTGGAAAACCCCAGATTTAGAAAGTCAGAAACATTAGATGGGTTGGTTTATGCTAAATTGTGTGTAAGATTGTTGCTTTGTACTTACTGAGAATAGAATTAGAATATAATTATTTATTCAGGTAAAAAACAATATTATGTACAACAAGATTTTGGATGAAAGTGCTTTATTGTCTATTAGGTTTAACTAAGCACAGAGTTCACATCTGATTCAATTACCCCCAAATACTCAAACGCATCTTAGACTTAAGCACGTCTCAAGTCGTTATTTTCTGACAGTTTTCAATTAAATTCTGTCAAAAATTCGTCACTTGCGACGCGATTGTATATGAGATGTGTTTGAGTATTCGTGCGTAAGACTTTATATTATAGGTAGACAGGTATATGCTATGTGGTGCTGGCTTACAATTTGCACCACCCTTACCCTCCCGCGGGTGTCGTAAGAGGCGACGAAGGGATATCTACCGGGGGCGGGCAGCGGCGCCTCCTGCAGAACAATTCACCGAGCTGCGATCCCCAACCCATGTCCAGCGTGGGAATTATGGGCATTAATAACGCATCAAGCGGCAATCAAATAATAGAAACGAACTGTACGTAATGTTAATTTTACGCCTGTATATATATTGTCCATTAAAGTTTATGCAGTTTCATAGCTCAGAGTTCAATTAAGTGATTCATGATGGTACCCCTACTTGGCGCTGATGCTGTCGCCAAGTGGTCTGAAGCCTTTCACTGGAGACAAAACAGGGCTGGAGTTAGATATTCTGTTTATTCATTACGGATGTAAGTGGATTAACGACGAACCTTGTTTGTGTTGGAAGAATTTTACAGGTAGCTCAAATGATTCATGTGTTAGTTTAATTCATTTATTTATTCCTTTTTGATACAAATACGTACTCTCGGAAAAGTCATTACCAAGGGTATGATTACATACAAAATTCATCGGCAATAGCTTCGTCAATATTATAGAATGATTTACTTAAAAAAAACTTTTATTTTTTTACACAAAAAATCTTAAAATTAAGTTTTCTTACATGTAAAGGTAATTTATTATAAAACTTTATACAAAGGTAAGGAAGCTCTTATTTAACTTCGCTAGTCTATGTTTGGGAATCACAACATTTTCTTTTTTGCGTGTATTATAATTATGTATGTCACTTTTTAGGTCTAACTCTTCTACGTGCATTTTAGCATAAATACAATTTTGATATATATATTCTCCGGTGAATGTCATGATATTTAATAGTAATTATCAATAATATCAAGTAATATATCAAAACCAGTTGGAAGGCTACCAAGACGCTGGCTGCATTGCCCTGCTAGCGCTGTATGGCAATGCTGATGGGCTGATATTTGTTCTACTACCGCGATCTAAGTCCAGCCCTGTGCAAATGCACTCTCCAAAATTGCACGCCATTTTGTTTTATTTATCTGCTCAGCTCGCTCATTTTTGTTCCCGTTAGGTTTACCGTAGACACGGAGTAGTAACGAGTTGATTGTAGAGCATAGATATGTAAGAATATAAAGCTATAGAGTGATATAACAATCTAATGAAGTGCCGGATTAAGCCAGCGCGGGACCCGTAGCATATAGGAAAATAATTGAATTGCATTGAATTGCTACTGTTTCAAATTAAGGACGAACGTAAATTCAATAATGATTGGTGCGTTGTCCAGGGTCAGGGTCAAGTTCTGATACAGAGTCAGAGTCAAATTGTTTATTTCTTTAGACTTACAAAATAAGCACTTAGACAATACCGGCAAGTTCTTGTTAGATACGTTTGTTTTTCGAAGAAAGAAAGAACTGAAACGGGATCGTAGTAGAGGCAAAAGGCTGAAGTTAATGTCATCGGTGAACGCAGCGAGCTGCGCAAAATAGACGTGTTTTTATCAGACTAATAATTATTATATATGCGAAAATTTGTATGAATGTATGAATAGATGGATGGATGGATCGATGGATGGATGTTTATTACCTCTTCACGAAAAAACTACTGATCGGATCGGGCTGAAATTTGTAAAAATATTATTTGAATGCATACCAGGTAATTCTAATCCTGGAATCAAACATAAGCTACTTTTTATCCCATAAATCAGTTCCCGTGGTATAAAAATCATCTTTAAACGTTTCCATAGAAACAACAGGTGCGAAGCCACGGGGCGCAGCTATTTGTAAATATAACTTAAATTACTGATGATGATACTTGTAGAAGCCATTAAGGCGCATATCAGGGAGAAGTATGTGTCTGTAATAGGTTATACATGTGATGTCAATGTTAGGCCATAGATTGGGATATTATTGTTGAACACTCGCTCATGCGAAGCTAATTTCTTAAGGCACATTCACAAGTGAAAGTGGTGCCTCCACCTATTTTATCTCATTATTACGTAGAACACAGGAAATTTTAAAAATTCATCGTACAGTATGTGGTTTCTATTAAGTACTATAAGTTATTTATTAATCCATTTCAGTGTTAAACGTTTAATATGATAAAAAAGGTGGCGCTGTCATATTGGCTCGGGTATGCGCCTTAATGGCGCTTGTTTGGGTTCGACGGATACTGGACTAGGAGCGGTGTTTCAGCTCACTGACCCACGGATTACGGTCGAGTTAAAGTTCTGTTTGAACTTTGAATTTTCATCCGAACATCTTCCCAGAATTGGTCGCTACGCTCGTTAAATTAACTCATATTATTATTTTTAATTCCAGGGTTCAGTGCCAGGGTTGCCGTCGAAAATAAACTGTCAATAGGTATATTTACTGCTCTCAGTTTGCGGTGTTTGAAGATAGACAATAAATGAATGCTCTGTGAATTGATGAACGACTTAACAAGGGCTTGTAAAGGTTTTACACTTGCAGTGCTTAATCTATATTTCTGGGTCTCTTTCATAGTGTAGAAAGAGATGCCTATAGGGCATTTCAGCACGGATAGTCCACTGCTAGACAAATGGCGCTCTGTCGGAGAAGTACATGTTAAAATCAACTTTATTGCTTTGCTGTAGTAATTTAAAATGTATTTTTTCAAGTTCAAATATATAGGCAACCTCACCTTCAACCTCAACAGCCTGTATTGGTCCACTACTGGACGCGGGCCTCCCTCTAATAAGCGCCTTATTGGCGTTTATCTCATGGCGGGTAATGCCCATAATCCCCACGCTGGGCATGCGGGTTGGGATCGCAGTTTAGTGGTATAATTGTCCTGCAGGGGGCGCTGCTGCCAGCCCCCCGGTGATATTTCTTAGTCGCCTCTACCGACACCCGCGGGAAGAGTTCGGTTGGTGCAAATTCTAAGCCAGCATCACACAGCTAGGCAAGATAGACAAGGTTATTTACTGCTAGTTTGAAGATAAATAAAAATAAAATAAAATAGCCTTTTATTTCTTTGCCAATTTGTATACAATTTTTATAGATATAGAATAAGTGAGTTACTCTATTTTAATATAATTTTTCACTTTAATTGAATAATATCAAAATTTACCACTTTAAATCATTTTTGTCATTTATTGTAAGCTGTGCCCCGCGACTTCGCACGCGTTGTTCCTATGGAAACGTTTAAAGGTGTTTTCCCGGCAGTTATTCGAATTTTTCTCACCGTAAAAACCATCCTTGAACTTCAACGAACATTTTAAAAAAAATCAGCCAAATCGGTCAAGCCGTTTTCATGTTATATCGTGACAACGGAAAACGGGTTTCATTTTTATATATATAGAAGATTAATCAAGTAGTCCTCAAGTTCATGCAAGAACCCCTCATGTGAGGGTGAAGGCCTTCTCCAGACTTCTCCATTTTGAAGATAGACGATAAATAATGCTCTTTGAATCGACGAACCAGGGTCATTCGACAAGGGCTTAACAGCTTTATTGGATCTCTTTGTTTGGTCTGGTTTCAGCCAGCGAATAGATCTGCATTCAAACCTCACTAATAGTTTACTATGAATAGACTCAATAGATAACCCTAACCAGGAGGGTAATGCTCTATGACCAATTCAATGTCTTACACAGATACGACAAGATACAGTTTTGTCCCATTCCCCGCCGATATCTTGACGTATCTGTGTAAGACGTTGAATTGGTCATAGAGCATACCCCCCAGTACCTACGATATAGTAGTAGACCTCTGTGGCGCGGTGGGCGAAGCTCCGCCTGCGATGCAGGAGGTTGCGGGTTCGATTCCTGCCTCGGAACAAATGTGTGTACGATGTGCAGATATTTGTTCAGGGGGTTCTGGATGTTTTCTATGTATAATAAAAAATATCTATCCATGTAGTGTTTTGTATTATGTATATCAGTTAACTAGTACCCATAACACAAGCTCTGCTATTAGCTTGGGGATAGATAATGCTGTGTGAATGGTCCAGCATTATTTATTTATTTAGTTATTTCGTGCCCTAACTAAACCATTTCAATGCCTAAAAATGTAGTTTGTTTGTAGACTTAAATGATATCGCATGTCATTTGTTTGCTTTGTCTAGTATTTGAAGTATGGAATTTTAAATGCCATTTAACAAAATGACAGTCTACCTTTTATCTATTAATACCTATTAATCTGTATTCGAGCCTCAAATTGTAGTAAAATCAAACTATCTACGTAGATCGTTCGATTTTATAAATTCCTACACAAAAGATAAACAACCGCAGTACTTAACCTCAAATTAACTTAGTTGTTGACGATTTTTAAACGAAAGTACTTACTTGCTAATTTGAGATCCTCTATTCAATAAATATTGTTCAATTATGTGTATCTCTTTATCTTGAATCCGTGAATAACGCATGTGAATTTCAATGTATGTTATTAGGATCTGTTGACATAATTTGCAGCTATATGACAAATAGATCATAGATGAGATGAAAGAAAGAAGATTACTGTTTGACTGAATGAAAGAAAGAAGTTAAAGTTTCGAGTTTAATGGGCCTGAAGACGCAAAAATTAGATTAGATTATTAGAAGATATTCGACACGAATTTTTCTTTTGTCAATCAAACAAAACATGACAAACATATAGCGCGTCAAAGTTTGGGAGTAGGGGCTAGTGACGTCACGGCTAAATAAAAAGATTGTAAAAAGTGTAACACTTTTTACTGAGCTGTCACGCGGAACTCATTTTTATAATCGACAAAAGGTAAAATACTTGTCCAATATCTTCTGATAATCTTATTTATTATTTAATAATCTAACCGACAGATTAATTAGAATTTTTGAGTCGTCACACTCATTACATTATAGACTTCTGAAAAAAAAACATGCATTCAAACCTCACTAATAGATTTACTGTGAATTGACTTAATATTCCCCGCCGATATCTTGACGTATCTGTGTAAGACGTTGAATTGGTCATAGAGCATAACCCCCTAGTACGATATAGTTATTCTGTGCCCTAGCCTTTTCAATGCCTCAAATTGTAGTTTGTTGTACGAGTAGACTAAAATGAGATCGCATGTCATTTGTTTGCTTCGTCTATCTACGAGTAGTATTTGAAGTATGAAATTTTGAATGCCATGCAACAAAATGACAATCTACCTTTTATTAATCTGTATTCGAGCCTCAAATTCAACTGAAATTGTAGTAAAATCAAACTATCTACATATAGATAGTTGCACAGATCCAACTCAAAGCTCACTTTTGAAATTAAAATACTGGTAGGTATTGGTAGTAGGTAACTTTTTATGTTTACCCTTTTGTATAGGTTTTTAGATTGCTGCTGAAAATTATGTACTTATTTGTTTTAATATAAAAAACTATCGTAGTTTGACGAATTTATTACGAACGTATGATGCGGAACGCGCGCGTCTAGCGTGCACGCGGGCACTCGCCCTGAAGATGTCCCTCGATAAGGGATGAAACGTTGTTGTTCTTCCAACACAAATAAGGTTCGTATTTATATGTTGTTTGTAAGTCTAAAAGCTTTCGTTACTGTTGTGAAAAACGGTGGAAGCTAACGATATTATTTATTAAAAACTTTTCCACTTTTAAAAATCACAGGGAAACGTAAAAGGGAGCAGAATAAATAATAACACAGACTAAATAAAAAATGGTGGCAAGCAACGCTTTAATGGTTACTTAATAATTTATTTAGGCACACTCAGAAGGCTCTTAGCTTTGAAAACGTTAAGACAACAACATAGATCGTAATAAATTTAGTTTATTATTAGCAGGTTACAAGCTTGTTAAGATACCCAGCATCCTTTTTTTCGTAACTGGTTACGAAAAATTACAAAAGACGGAAATTAAACTTAGGTACCTACCATTAAAACCGTAAAGTTACAAAAAGTTTATTGTTTGGTGTAGTGTCAAATCGGAAATTATTTGAACTTCTGCGCGTTTTCCAAGTGTGCGTCAAACTTTGCGCATGTAAGCCGGTTAACTACGAACCTTATTTTTGTTGGAAGAACACCAACGTAACCTTAATTTTCTCATTAACTCCTAATTTGCTCATTACAAAATACACAAGGCTTAACATTGTCAGAAATATTAAAATAATCTCAGATGCGAATGTTTGACTTCAAAATTTGATTTTCGTCCATTTCTTATAACTACGGTTGGTCAAGAGTGAAAAAAATCGGGCTCTTGTTATTTTCTAGGTTCTCTATCATAGGAAGTTTTGCGAAAAGCGTTTATGCCATTTACTATGAACCAACACTTAACCCAACGAATATTGTTACATTTTGAAGTCTTTTACTAAAATCAACAATACGTCTCAATATTGATTCAAATTTTGTTTAAGCAAACATTCGACTGGATCGTATCACAAAATGATATATTTAAAAGAGCGACATATTTAAAAATTAATTTTATGAAGTAAAGTTCATTTTTTAATTAAAATCTTTCACTTATCCTCAAAGTCCTATAAGCACCGTATAGTCCATCATCCAAGTCATCCCTATTCAATGATTTGCAAGAATGAGTCCTAGTTATAATGTCATAAGATCCATTTGGCTTCAGCGTCTTCATAACACGATGCCGAGTCCTCGTTTTGACTTCCGGTTTGAGATCTGTGTTGTAAAACGTTCGTTCTTCTGATAATAGCCATTTTGAATTTGACAGAAGCTTTTTTGTCCATTCGTCTGTGGAAAACAACACAATTTTAGAACCAAAAATAAAGTAATATAGTTAAATATGATTTATTTAAAGATAAAATCACAATTGGAATTTTTTAAACCAATCTGATTTAGTACCTAAGCCAAAACAAAACTTAACAAAAAAGCTTGCTAGCTGCATTTTCATCAATCGATTGTTTCAAAGAGGATGCAGATTGAAATAAAAGCCTTCGACCACACTTTTTTCTGTCAAAATCCGATGTTGCTGACTAACTTAATTACACCATAAAGGATTTTAACTGCATTAAAGGATGTGTTACCGTTGTCCATGGACAACGAGACGTCATAAATATTATTTACCGTTGTCCCCGGTACGAGGACATGACTTCCGGGGACAGCGGGCAGTCTCAGTATCACGTGTCGTTGTCCCCTTTAAATCTACATTTCCTTTAAATATCCGTTTCAATGAGAAATGGAAAGCCCGAGATATGACCGACAAGTTTTTGTTCTTTCGCCTGAATACTCCTTGGTTTAACTCAATTTTATCTGATTTAATGTGACGATGAAAGCGCCAAAGGGTCGCACAGGTCGAGGACACATTATCATCATCATCATCAGTCCACGGATGGACACAGGCCTCCCCTAATGATCGCAGTAGCGCCCTGTCTTCAGCTTTCAGCACCCAAGATCTACCTGCAGTCTTTTGCGAACGTCATCACAGCCTTCGCAGCATCACATGGCCGGAAGGATTCCTACACAATATTTAACGAGTCCCAGTCTCCACTCAAGAACACGTTTAGCCCAGCGGATGTCAGTTTGTCTCGAGATATGGCCGGCCCACTGGCACTTCAGCATGCTAATTCTTTGAGCTATGTCGATAGCTTGGGTACACTCAGTAATCTTCTTCCGCTAGTGGACAAAAAATTGAAGTGAATTAAAGTCAATTGCACCTTATTTCTTGTTGATAGTAATAACTATTTATCAAGCTGTTTATATAGTAAAAATTTGACTTGTCTAAGTACTTATTTTGTAAGTCTAAAGAAGTAAACGATTTGACTTTGACTTTGACTTTGAATCTTTAGGGCGTCCTACGGTTGCCGAGTCGAGGAAACCTGTTAATTGTTACCTATGTTATGGACAGCCTACCATTCAAGTCCCTCATAGCACCACCCCTTCCTCCGTACTCATAGGGAAGCGCGTCCCCTGGATAGTCCACATCTAAGTCTACATCCAGCTCAGAGCTATGGAACCGCACCATCTTGCGTCTCCACGGATACATGCCGATGTGGAGGAGTAGCAGGGTTATGGTCTTCAGTCGGTCGGTGTGGATAATGTGGATCTCTGAGAAACGGAGTGGGTAGGCGTTCTGGAAAGAGAAAAAAAATGGCAGATTTGTAATCAGTTGATTAAAACACAGACATAAAAATTATTTAACAAAAGACAAGGCCATACTGCCCTAATGACTTTAGTGTCTAAAGCGACAAATTATAATATATATGAAAAAAAAGCGTTCTTTAAAGAAAATTTGAGGTGTGAATATTCTGATTGGACAGCGGAATTTTTGACAGATTTGTCTATTAAGTGAAGCTGGCATATTAGAATACTTTTTTCTTGAATTGTGTTTCTGGATATATTTATAATTATTATTGTTGGCCCTTTTACAGCCAACCATTTCTTATTTTATGATTAGATAGGTACAAGTATGTGTTAGTTTAGAAATTACCGTCTAGCTGTTTTTATTTTTTACTTTTACTCTTCTCTTGCGTACAAGTCCCTATGGTGTTTCCATTCCAATCAATAAATCTTTCAATAAACCTTTGGTGAGTTTTGTCTAATAATATTTTATTAATTTTAGTTAAATAAATATGAAATTAGATTATAACAACATTAAGTGTATTTATGAATGTTTCATCGCCAAACGGAATGCCTATCCAGTTTGAAACTATTTTGCTGCAAGCCGGGGGTGGCAACTAGTCACTTCACAGAAAAATCACCCTAATGGTGGTAAGGCGCAATTTTTGCTGATCGTTCCTAATACGGTAGAATAAATAAAGGAAATGAAAAACGAAATGAAATTAACGCTAGGGCCTGGATGTGAGGGCTAAAATCTTGAAACCTTTGTATGTTTACCTTCACACACCAAATGAAATCCTTCCAGTAGCTTCCTTTGAAGTGGTTCTTGAGGTGTGTGGGCTGCAGGTCGCTGACGTCTATGAGGACCACCTCATCACCTGGCGTTGGGTCTTCGCGGAGCCTGGAAAATTAGAAGGGGAGGTTATTATGTGTATAAAACACAAATCCCCAGGTTCAATCCAACGATCCTATCCATCCACAATTGTCTGGTAAAGATCGCTCTTGATATATCTATAAGACCGCCAATTGTCACCTATTTTGTAATGTTTATTTTGTTTGTAAATTATTTTTAAGTGTTCAATAAAGAATTTAATATATCTAGGTATCTATCTAAAATACACGACTTAGAAGTAAAAAGATACCCTCACTTGGTTTTGTAGCCTTAAAGTCAAGTAACATCCTAATCTGAGGAAACAGCTTTCCCTGTAAATTATCACTATCACTCTATTCTTAAATGATGACTCTCACAATGTCGAGTTACTTAGATCTTTATTCACAAAGAAAATTAGAATAAAAAAAAAATTTGATAAGAACTAGTATTTACAATTGAAACAATTGAGTTAACTGCAAACTGTTGCAAACAATGATTCAGATTCAATGATCAATGATCAAAGTACAGGTAGAGTACAGTGTAGAGTTGTTTTCGAAGTATTACGTGTTAACCTAAGTAGGATATTTCTAATATCAGAATAAACCACTGTCACCATAGTGGCAAATGTAGAATGATTATTGATTATTTTCGCAAATAGGTAAAAAATCCGAAATCCTCCCTTAGTGACAAATTTACAAAAATAAAACGATTCACGAAACGATCACTATTATATGCGTAAATTGCGTAATTAATGCAATTTTTGCAAAATCGTATTACTGTATTTAAATAATGTTTTTCTATGTAACCTGTTTAGTTGAGCACAAGAACTCTAAACCAATTTTACTTTATTCCATTACGTAACTTTCTTGTGTATTTAACTATTGGTGGTCAAATAAATAAACAAATAAATCTCTTAGCGAGAAGACCGCCTTCGCCCAATGCGAACAAAGTTATTTTTGTAGGTACTTGAGCCACATTCCTTTTTCAAGATAAATCTCTGATCCATCATAATTACGCCCAATATAAGCAGAAGTAGGTACTTCCAATCTCTTAGGAGGGAGTATTCCAAAAAAGAAAATACCAAAACATTTTCGTCAAAAGTTTTCCTGATACGATAACAAGGAGAACGATCTACGTGAACTCATTAGCAATCCAAAAATACGGGGCCGATTTGTATCGGTACGAAGGAGATCCTATTACAGACAATGGGACGTCTTTTGGGGGTTATGAAGGGTTAGCGGACGTTTTTTTTCAGAAGCGGACTGACGTGTAAAACGGCCATATTTTTTGTGAAACAAAAATAATGCTTAGTACTAGTCTCAGTGCTGTCTCAGCAGAGTCGTTTTGCAAATTTACTATAAATTGATCGATAATAATATCAAATCTACTATCGCGATACCAGTAGCTTTTCTTTTCTTAAAATATTCGGCCACTTAAAAAATGATGGTTTTGACATTACGAGATAGCGCTCGACCCGTCTTTGGATATTTATCTCATGTGCGTCTGACATAGACAGTCCGGTATAAAAGCTACCTATCGCCGTGAGCGTTGACGGCATACTGATGGATCGGAGTGGCCGATGAGGGCCGATACTTCCTCCCCGTCTCGCCGCGCGCATACCTCAGGCGTGGTTCAGCTGTTTTGGTCAAACTATAGAGAACCCTAGTGTGTAGATAAACCTTATTTAGGATTCAAGATCCTACTTTCCATAATATTTATCATTGTTCTATCAATTAATGATATCTATTTATGTAATTAATAATTATGTTCATTTTGACACCTACCTGTACAAAAATAATTTATTGGTGACGAAAAGTCTCCAACAAACAGTACATCTCATTAACATCTGTACCAAGATCTGGGGCTATAAGGTCTTATATACCGTCCCTTTTTGTGTCTATGAATCTCCATACAAAATAATAAATACAGGTTTAAAAAATCCATCTGGGCAAAGGGGGATGAAGCAGCTGTCGGTCCACTTAAACTAAAAAACAGTTGTCCGCTTAAAATAGTCCGCTTAAAATCGTCCGCTTAAAATCATCCGCTCTATGTGCACCCCTCTAAAATATAACCAGCCTGTTTGCATAAGGAGTTCGTATTTGAATAACAAGACATACTCCATTTATTTTCATTGTGCTCTTGAAACGCGGAAATGTCTGCTTTGTTTGAAACCACGGAAATAATTGTCGGTTTTCTAAGCATTTTGTCGAAGAGAAATAATTATTATTCTTGATTTCTTTCGCCATTTAAGTAGCACTTTCGCGTTGACGTATTGGCCCTGTCATGCCTATGTTCATTTTTTTAAACCTTCCATAAAATAAATGACAAAAAACCCGCATTACTTAAACTAAAAATTTATTACTGACGATTTTTATAAGTACTTTGCTAATTTGCTCCTCCTGATAAACGCCTTATTCACGTTTACCGGGAGGTAATGCCCATAATCCCCACGCTGGCCATGCGGGTTGAAGATCGCAGTTTGGTGGAAGATTTTGTATGCAGGGGCGCTGCTGCCCACCCCTTACTGGATATCCCTTAGTCGCCTCTTACGACACCTACGGGAAGAATTGGGGTGGTTCAAATTCTTAGCCAGCACCAGCTTTGATAATTAGAACTCACCTTATATCTAAGATCATTAGCCACCTAGCAAGCAGTGCCTTAGCGGACAGCGGCCGACCCGGAGCGGCGGGGGCTGGCAAGCGGACGATCGTCATCCGCCGGCCGCTGACACTTCTGGGCTTGAGAGGCACTATGTAACTGAAATGTAAAAACCAATCTAAACAAAAAAAATCAAACCCATGAAACTGTACTCTACGTGGGCAAACCCTGTAGGCACTGCTAGTCACACAAATTTATATAATTTGCGAAAGTTTGAATGTTTTTTAAGTGTAACTAGTCTAAGTGCATTTTGTAAGTCTAAAGAAATAAACGATTTGACTCTGTTACCACTTCACGCCGATTCTACTGAACGGAAAGGTGAATTGCATTGTAGAACTGGTTAAAATAAGGCCTCGTTTTCATCCCGAAAAAAACGCGTGTGAAGCCACAGGCCGAAGCTTATTTATAATATAAATTTCGATAAGCGACTGTAAGGGTTACCGTATGGCTATTAAAATGGGAGATTTACTTAGCTGAGGGCAGCTTAGTAAATCTCCCATTTTATCTAGCCTGGTAATGAGCAGGTTTCAGCCCTTTTGTTTCCCAAGGGTTCAATTGGACATCGTGATTTCACCAACAATTTGATGGTTGTGCTTTTATAAGGTTAACTAATGAATACCCAGCGTTTCCATGCCCAAGCTGCGTACAGCTGATTGGTCTAAATGCGAGTAATTTAAAAATAGTAGTCTAAAACTTATTAACGCCTTCAGTTATTTAGTGATCATGGTGCATGAAACTGTGTCGAAATATTGGAAAGCTCAAAACTTAAAGCATGGTTAATATCCCGTTGTAAATAACTTTAGTTATAGTAGTCTAATGTAATAAAAAAATCGGCGGCATTGGCAGCTTTAGTGTGTAGACTCCATAATCCAGAGTGAGCAAGTAGGTATATGTACACATACTAAAGTTATTTACAGCGGAATATTTACCATGATTTGAATTTTGAGCTTTCCAATATTTCGGCACAGTTTCTAATATCCCGTTGTAAATAACTTTAGTATTAACCATGATGGATTTAAAAGATTTATATGTACACATGTAATGGCGTTGATAGATTGGTAACCATCCCCTGACCTACGCTTTTGTTTTTATACTTTTAAACATGTTGTTTTACATAAAAATGAACTGATAACTTCACTTTACCGAAATATATTACTAGAGGTAGTTAAACAAAACTATATCAAAATGAATTGGGGGTAAGGCTACTAATAAACGTCACTGTCGTACCACGATCGGCCAGATTAATATCGTAAGCGACTAACTTAACTTGTTCTCCTAATCCACTTACACATCCTGACAGCTAGACAGAACCTCTTCATCATCAGGTCGTCTCCTGTGCCATAGGTCCGTAGCGCCCCCTGGTCCTCTCGCAGTGTAGTATCGCCTGGCTCTACCAGCAGCTTCCACCTGGAAAGTTACAAGTGATTTCATGTATTATAATAAATAATAATAAAATCATTTATTTCAGGTCATAAAAAGGAACCCATAGGCTATTTATAAATAAATAAAAATTAAGTTAGTATTGACGTGACGAAAATGAAATGAAATGGTTTATTTGACACTACACATTACAACAACTAAACTTTTATAGAAGAAAAACTTAGCAGCAAGATATTAATTTAAACTAAGAATTAACACTAAGATAGGTGAAGTTTTAGAGCGGTTAGCTACTCGGTGCAAACAAAATCACCAATTTGTTGTGAAACTCGACGAACTTTATGGTACGGTAGGCGACGCAGGGGTTCGATTTACGCCTCAGGACAGATGTTTGTACGATCTGCAGATATTCGTTCCAGAAGTTCGGGAAGAGGGCCTTCCCGGTCGGGTTCGTGGCGTAAACAAAAACATTTTCCAGCGGTTTCCTACTCCAATACCAATACATTGTACATGCCATAGGGCACGTTAATAACTGATTCTTTTAACCTTTCAATTGATCATGGTTATTAACACAAAAGTTTCATAATCATCATCATTATCAACATAGGTTGATGATAGCTGTATAATGAGCGTCATAGCGCCCTGTCTTCAGCTTGCCGCATCTAGCATCTGCCTGCAGTCTTTCGCAGATCGCCATCAAACCTGGGTGGAGGGCGTCTTACACTACGTTTGTTAAAGTCATTTAAAACGGGATATTTAAGATAAGAACACACTAAAACACGGTTTTCGCAGTGCCTTCAGTTATTCCGTGATTATGTGCATGAAACTGTGCCAAAATATAAATCTTTAAGCCCAAATCAGGGTAAATATTGGAGCATTTTTAACAGCTAACTCCTGGAGAGGGCTTGACAGATGTGGCGATATCCCCCTAAAACTAAATGACTTTAGTAATTTGACTTGACGTGACTTTTAAAGCCGCTTCCTTTCTTAATACAGCTCTACACTTTAAAAGAATCAAACACTCAAGTCATGCTCAAATTTCAAGCCTCTAGAACTAGTGATTCGGAGCGTTGTCCTACACCCCAAAAGAAACAAACACTCCAAATTCCAAGCCTCTAGAACCAGTGGTTCGGGCTGTGTTATCTATCCGTAAGCCATCGTACTTCTAATTCCAATTCTATTTCTGAGTAGGGGAACTAAGATCTGCACGGACATCTCGTGTGCATCAGAATGGCGGGTGTATTGTTGCGAATCAGCATATTAATAAATGTGGGTCGAATCTACCTTGATTCTACCTAAATCTACCAATAATGAAAATGAAAGTACCTCTTTGAATACAGAGATATTACAAAAATAAAGTGAGCCGCTATCCTGACGTCAGGATGGCGGGTGTATTTCTGTTTCTGAATGAAAAACCTATTGTTTATGTATGGATTCATTGTCATATGAATCTACCTGGTTAATACCTTACAAAACTACAGTCAGAATTTAAATATATGGTTTGGTTTTAGATTAATTTGAAAACAAAAATGCCAACCGATTGCTGTGACTAATTTGCCGCAACAATACACCCGCCATTCTGATGCACACGACATCTCGCATAGGAGTGTATTGTGCATTATCCCCCTGCCTAAGCAGGTCCTAACCAGCCCAGCTCCTTGAAGTATCGGAGCAGGACTTTTGGTGAATGACAGCTTCGTTTCAGCTTTTCTGCGGGTGTGGACGGGGTTGATGCCTCAATGAGACACTTCAGCCCCGTTTTATGTCTGGTCAGCCATCGTACTTATTAAATAAACTATGTGGCTAAGATAGATAGATAGAAATACTTTATTGCACACTTTAAACTAAGAAACGATTTACAAATAAAATAATTAAAACTAAGTGACAATTGGCGGTCTTATCGCTCAAGAGCGATCTCTGCCAGACAACCTGGTAAATTTACACGCTGGCAAGAACAGAGGGAAAAGAGCAAAACACATTATACAAGGAAGAGTCTACAAGTCGTCGGCTTGTAGGGCACCTGGTTGTGTACCTCGTCTCCATCGCAGGTGGAGTAGAACAGCCCCAGAATACTGAGCTCATGCGGAGTAGGCTCCCGGGTGAGGTTGTCGCGGGCCCATCGCTCGGAAAACGACGCTGCCGAAGACATCCTTCTGGAAAATGCAACAGACTTTTAACCCATTGTACTATTAAAAAAACTATTATTAACTTGTAGAATTCAGTATCAATGTAAGCTGGTTTACTACAAAACAAACCGTTGTAAGTATAAGAATGTATTATTTAAATTTTTAAGGTAGCCGTTAACAATAGCAACTATTTATACCAATATATAAATTACCAGCTGCGCCCCGCGGCTTCGCACGCGTTACTCATATGGGAACTTTAAAAGGTGAGTCCTATCCCACGGGAACTGATTTATAGGATAAAAATTAGCCTATGTTTGATTCCAGGATTAGGATTACCTGTACCTATGCAATTTCAGCCCAATCGGTTCTGTAGTTTGCGTTGGCGTGAATAGGTAACAAACATCCATCCATCCATACATCCATACAAACTTTCGCATTTGTAATATTAGTGTGATGTGATGATAAAGTTAACTTTGACTTAGTACAATAGGGCATCTCTAGGAAGGGAATAAACACAAACAAACCCAGAGACTTTAGATTCGGACGATATGTAGATAACATCTCGTCCGAATGTAAATTAAGTCTCTGGGTTTATTTGTGGTAGACTGTTAGAGGATCAAACACTACATAACGACTTCATGAGGGCAACCTAATGAATTTGGTGGTGAAACTGTAAATCTAGTATTTACAGTTTCACCACCTAAGTTTTTTTCTAATTTATTTCTGTTATTTGATTGTTAATCTTTTCTTTTTTTTTCAATAAAGGTTAGGGTACTGACTGACTAAATAGAATTATATTTTTACCAAGGACCCTGTTATGCCTAAGCGTCCTATTATTAGTAGCTTTGTGGTTCTGGCTTAGAATTTGCACCACCACATCTATTCCCATGGGACGTAAGAGGTGACTAAGGGATATCCACCGGGGCGGGCAGCAGCGCCTCCTGCAGAACAATTCTACCACCGAACTGCGATCCCCAACCCACATGCCCAGCGTGGGGATTAAGGGCATTAGCCCCCATTAGATAAACAAGGCGCTTATCAGGAAGAGGCCTGCGTCCAGCCAGTGGACCAATACAGGCTGTTTAAGTTGAGGTTGAGGTCCAATTAGAACTTTTGGAAATAAATCATTTTGGATTGTCTTTAAGATTTCGTGGTCTTCCAAATATGGCATATCATACATCATCATCATGCATCTTCATTTGATCTTACGTAGGAATTTATCATGTAAAGTCCGGTAAACAAACGTACGTAAAGTCCGGTAAACAAATGTTTACCGGACTGCATACTTTAAGACATTAAAACTAGCTTACTCTGACCTTCGGGAAACCCAACTCGTTTCGCTACAATAAGCATTCGATAGCCTTATGACAACCATCTGAATTGCGTAGGTTTTTGTCTGCCTTAAAAATGTGTAAGTTGGCAGTTTTGTTACTATTTATCGAATTATATCAATAACACGGTGCAGTGACATGTTTGCTGAGCCAAAAGAAAAACAAAAAAAACTTCACTCAGTTTCGGGTGATAAAAACGCTGCCATGTTAGCCCTTGCATTTTGTGACGTCACGGTTCATTGGATCCCCTAGGTCAACTTTAAGTCAAAACTTCATGCCCATACAAAAATGTTGAAGTATGACGTCATGTTTCGGGTGCCAATGGCGTTGCAGTTAGAAATTTCGCAATTGAGATTTAAAATATTTTCTTTTCAATTATTATTTCACAATAAAAACATCATAAAATACAAAAATATATTTTTTACTCTCTTTGTCTATATCAACAGAGAATACGTAAATAAAATATTAGCTTTTTGAAGATTTTTTTATATTATGCAGTTACATTAGCCACGTGTTATTAAACCAAGCAAGCAAAGCTGCAGACGGTCGCTAGTTATATAAAGAGAAGGGCCTGTCGATGACTACACTCAAATCGTGATCGGTAAAGCCGTGACGTGACTTCATAGGGAAGTGAGAGATGCAAAAGTTCAAGTTGTTTGTTTTGATATTTCCTTGCTTAGAAAAAACGTATCCTCTTGTGGAATTCTCATGATATCATTCTGTGTAGATTCAATTATGTAAGGTTGTTTAAAGTCGAAATGCATCGGAGATTTAGTATTGTGAATTCTGCGAACGATTCAACAATGAGCAGTTACATTTATATTAGAAAAATTTTAGTTCCAAATATCTCGACAGGTGGCAGGGCGTCAACTGGAAATGTCTGTAAGTATGTCAATGTCAAATGAAAGGAAAACAAACTTTTTCAAGTTTCTTGTCTAGGTTTCCCACGGACGAAGGAAATCACCGTTCCCGGTTTTCATTTCATTTGACATTGACATACCCTAATTTCCAGTTAACGCCCTTCGTCTTTTAAAATATTTGGAACGAAATTGTTTGTTTCTATAAAAAAATGCAAATCAAAAACCGCTCATAGCAGAATAAAATTGGTATGAAAGAAACTCTAGATATTGTGAATTAATCCAATACCGCTACCACACAACACAAAAACGTGCATTCAATAAGAGCTTAAACTCATTATCTTTGGATAAATTTAACATTGACGAAACGGCTTCCCACAACCTTCAAACGTAGTCCGCGAGTTGTCTTTTTAACCGACTTCAAAAAAAGAGGAGGTTCTCAATTAAGTATCTTATAATAGATACTACAATCTGTACGATGGATTTTTAAAATTTCCTGCTTTGAAAATAGGTTTCGCTGTCATATTGGTTAAGACAGACTATTGCTTTTCAAAAATAATGAAGACGCGCAAACTTCAAAGGATGAAAGACTGCCTTGTCTCTGTCGAGGTCGTGACTTAAGTCTGCGCTCAGCTTAACAGTCAGAAAACTGCCGACTAATCCACGACAGTTACAACACAACACACATAGATCATTGAACCGCTCATGATTCATTACATTGCGACAAAGAACGAAGGAAGTATATTATGTTTACTGTTACTTCAAGTTATTTGGCAACATGCACGAGTTTTATACGTATCACTGGTTTTTAATGGCCAGTCCATTAAAAACCCGTTAAGTAAATTTTGAAGCTGAATTAAGAATATGAGATCATCATTTCAGCCAAAAAACGTCTACTAATAGATCTAGGCCTTACCTACAGATCGCCACAATACCAAACAATGGTCAATGCGGATGCGTTACCTTTATTCATTTTTAGTTAGATCTCTAAGGCCCGAGTTCATCAATAGATGGTAAAATATTGACTAGTTGTTTTAACGTTTTTGACACAAGTTTTCATACACTAAACGTCAACATTAACCAACGAACATGCCTAATTGTCGGATTATCTATTTGTGAACACAGACCTAAGAGATTTTCATCAAACTTAGATCTTAAACAGGTAAGCTACTAGGTAAGCTTACAATTTAACCTTTTTATTTTAACGTATACCAAAAAAAGTATATAGGCTGTTTGGTATTGCGGCCGACATAATATTTTGAGAAATATTGTGTCAGCTATACTCCGGTAGACTGAGAAGACTCAAACAAACAATCAAATCTAGTATAAGTAACTCACGGTAAATGCCGCTAATGAACAAACTCTTACTACGGAAGTTTCAAGAAACTCGACGGCTGAACTTGTTGTATCAATAGAACAACAGCTCAGTCACAGATTAGATAATGAAATAATGGGGTTAATCCAGTTTTTCCCTCTTGACAAATCCCTCTTATGGGGAAAAATAAATTCCAAATTTCCCCCCTAAAGCAAATTTCCAAACTGGACTAAAAATTTTGTTGTGTTCGGCCAAACATCTTCAAAACAACGGGAAAAACATTATTATTTATTAGTAGGCATCGATCAAAAATTTCGCTGGCCCCCCGAAATTTTTAATCAAAAATTTCGCCGGCGGACGCGAATTTTTATCGATGTTTGTAGGATACAAACCGCGCTAATGCATAAACTCTTAAGTTAAGTTTATCAAACTAGAGGAGTGCTTGAACTTTGCAGATCAATGGAACAATAGCTCTTAAGCTCAGTGCCTATCTAATGGTATGGTACCCTATCACGGCTACCCTTGGCATTCCATTCCACTCACTTTGCAATATGTATTGAAAGTCAGTTTTGTGTCTAGATAATAGTATCCTATTAAACTCGTAATCTTATATACGTGAAAGTTTGTAAACATGTAGGTATATAAACATGTATGTATGTTTGGTGTTCTTTCACGCAAGTCCGTTGTTGTTGTATTATGTGGTCGGTTTAGGTATATTTTGTGTTGGTTAGCAGCCAAATACAGTTTGGTAGAATCTGGGGTGGGTATTGCCAGTTGTGGACCAATACGAGCTTGTATGTACATATATAATTAAGAAGAGATTTGAAGCTCAATTAATCAGTCACTCAACTCAACTCAGTAAGTAAGTTATGCAGGGGTATTTTAATTCATTCGATTCGTATCCGAAGCGAAAACGCTAGATTCGAATTTGAATTCTATTCCGACGCAATTTTAGAACGCTATTTTGATTTGTCAAAAGTTTCCGATATCGATCCGACAGCCTTTTCGACTAATTAAAATACCCCTGCTGGACTGAGTTCTGAAGTAATAGTAGTTTTAGTATGATGTTAACGGATAAACGAATAGTGCTGGAAACCTGACCACTGGTACACTGGTACACTGGGTACACTACAAATATTATAGATTGACATGAGACCAATGTCAAACATATTACTACTTAGCAGCAAAAGCACACAGCATCTTTTTTTATCATTTTCAAAATAATTTTATAGGTATCCCATCTACATTAGATAATAGTTTTTTTAAGAGTGTGCCTAAATAATTTACTTCAAAATTGTTATTTATCTTAGAATCTGTGAACCTTCATATTTAGGGAAATGTTACTTCGATCTTCTATCTTGAATAACGTTTTTAAAAAACACGATTGATAAAAAAATATCTCGATTTTTTTATAGAAGCTTTCACACATTTTCCTTTTTATCTCAGGAACAGCACACGTTTTGGTGAGAAACCTAGAAGTAATTCTTTCGTCATGTCTTTAAATTTTTCGATTGGTTGTTTTATTAACTTGTTATTACGTAAAATCAGTTTTGGCGTAGAAAATTCGGTGCACGTCTCAGCTCTGTAGGTATTTACTTCTCACTCGCGAGAAAACCATATCTTGCCATCCCGCTTGAAATCCAATTCTGAACGGCGTTATTGCACATTCTTGAGAGGAGAGATGACACGTAGGACCATTATTTGGAGAGGTCCTCCTGGATAGAGGAGGAAAGGAACAACACAAGAAATATGGCAAGGGGAGATATTGGAAAATGGGGCAAAACATGGACAGAGAAAGCAGAGGTTAGAAACTCAGACAAAGGAATATATAAGATGCATATTGGCGTTGTGTATATCTGTGATCAGAACCAGGGTAATGCAATGTCGGTTCAACTTTCAAACTTTTCGATTAATGTGACAAAAATTACACTAGTTAACCCATTAGATAAAATAATCATATTCGGCGATTTTAACCTGCCCTCAATCTCATGGACTGTTGATGATAATGATGGAATATCTCTTATCCCTACCAATCTGCAGGGTCCCCACCAGTTGCAATTAATAGATAATTTTAACACCTGTTGTCTTTCACAATATAACCATATTGTGAATGATAGCCATGGCCGGCTTTTAGATTTAATTTTTTCTAATAATAATGTTCTTGTTAATGCTTGTGACTGTCCGCTTGTCCCTGAAGACCCCCACCATCCTTCTTTGGTAACTACTTGCGAATTTGTACAACTGCACACAATCAAGCCGCGGCCTTATACTAAGTACTTAAATAACTCTGGAGATTTTAGTTCCATTTGTAACAACCTGGACGCCGTCGATTGGCACTCTGTGCTTAGAGCGGAAGTATCGATGAGGCGGTATCCTTATTTTACGAGACTATTTATAGCTTGCGCGACCAGTTTATTGCTACCACTTTAGTAACACCTTCCCGCAAATACCCTTTATGGTACAAAAGACCCTTAGTCAAATTATTACGAGAAAAGGCCAAATTTCATAAAAAGTTTAAAACTTACGGTAATACATACGACCGTGACTCATTTATTTTACTGCGGAAGAGAGCGCGAGAGATGGAGGAAAGTATGTACAACACTTACATATCAAATATCGAAGAGCACATTAAAGTAAACCCCCGAGCCTTTTGGTCATATGCTAAAAGTAAGAACCAGTCGAACTCGTACCCATCTGTGCTGGAATACGGTAATCGCTCTTCTGACCAAGGTGATCAAATATGTAACTATTTTGGGGAATATTTTCATTCCACGTTTCTTAACAACCCCGCCTCTACCACCCGGGCTGATCCAATCCTTTCATCCTACTTTGACTCGCCAGCTGATATCTCTACAGTGGAAGTTTTAGAAGATAATGTCCTTCAATTAATAAAATCTTTAGACCTGTCTAAATCGGCGGGCCCGGACAATATACCTGCAATATTAATTGTAAACTGCGCGAAGAGTCTAGTTCTTCCTCTTTCTCTGCTCTACCGTCGCTCTCTAACGGAGGGAATTGTCCCAAGCATGTGGAAGACCGCCTTTATCACCCCTATTCACAAAAAGGGCCCTAAAAATCAGGTAGTAAATTATAGGCCTATATCGAAGCTATGCTTGTTTGCGAAGGTGCTAGAAAAAATTGTCTATTCACAACTCTTCCCTGCACTCAAGCAATGTATTTCGCTCGATCAACATGGTTTTTTGCGCGGTAGGTCAACTACTTCAAATCTTCTGCTTTGTGCTGAGTCGCTTTCTAGGTATATGTCTGAACCCTAGCAAATCGACATTATATATACAGATTATTCAAAGTGCTTTGATCGAATTGACCATGTTATATTGTTAGACAAACTTCAAAGAATCGGTATAAGAGGTAATCTATTCAGATGGTTCTCATCTTACGTCCGAAATCGCTGTCAAACAGTAGTTTTAGGTGGCTACTCTTCCGTGTCTATGGATATCCCTTCTGGCGTACCCCAAGGGTCCTTACTAGGTCCCCTTCTTTTCACTATTTTTGTAAACGATCTCGCTTCCTGCTTTTTAAACTCCAAAATACTTTTATATGCCGACGACATGAAAATATTTCGTAAAATCAAAGTTATCAATGATGCTCACCTCTTACAAGACGATTTAATCAGATTCCAAGATTATTGCACTGCAAACAAGTTAGACCTAAATGTCTCTAAATGCTACGTAAGTACATATACTCGTAAACCTAGCAAAATATTATTTGACTACAAATTTCATAATATTTCACTAGCTAGAGTTGATTCTATTAAAGATTTAGGTGTAACTTTTGACAGTAAGTTGTTATTCGATCAACACGTTGATACTATAGTTAAAAAAGCATCTCGTTCGCTCGGTTTTGTTTTTAGACTGTCGTCGGAATTTACGAGTATCAAAACTTTTAAAATACTTTATTGTGCGTACGTACGTAGTCACCTAGAATACGCCTCCCAGGTGTGGAATCCAAGGTACGATGTGTACTCCGCGCGAATAGAGTCCATCCAAAAGAGATTTCTACGTTACCTGCAGTATCGAGCTTGTATTTATTTGCCAGATTACGAGACTAGATGCCGCAAATTTCACTTTCTTCCCCTTCACAAACGCAGAGAAATGGCAGATTTGACTTACTTAATGAACATAGCAAACGGCACTGTTGATTGCCCGGAGCTCCTTGAGCAGATAGGACTGCGCACATGCACGGTTGCACTGAGAAATCCGAACACCCTTTACGTTCCTATAGTTAAGACCAATTATAGGCAGAATGCATTTGTTTATAGAGCGTCTTGCTCGTTTAATTCCTTAGTAAATCGAATCAGTGAGGTGGACATATTCAACACCAGTACAAGTAAGCTTAGACGCTTACTTAGTGATCTATTCTTTCAAGTGTAGCTAACTATGTACTACTTTAACGATAACCACTAACATTAAGTTACATATTTTACTCAATTCTTGTTGTATTTAAGTATTTTTCTATTCACTAAGTTTATGTTATTTCTAATTAGTCGTCAACTTAGTTTGTATAATACAATTTTTTAAGCATACCTATCAGCGGAAACTTGTAATTAGCCGTCAACAAACATGTACCTTCTGGTCTATCCAGGCATGTTCTACATTTTTCTCTAAATATTTGTAACCTAGCTGTAAGTTTCTCCAAAAAATTGAAAATAAGAAAAAAATAAAAAAAAAATAATATACCAATAATACTATACATAATACTATATATATATAATACTACTACTTCCCAAATTATAGGAAGTTTTTCTTTCAGATGGAAACACTTTCACGCACTCAACTATAAAAAAGTGGCTTCATTTTCTAGTTCACCGTAAGATGTCTTTATATTCCTTTGTATGAGGTTAGAAAAAGAGAACTCACAGAGGGGTCCTCAGTCTGGTCTACTTATGTTCTGTCTATAAAATAAATATATTTTTTATTCTATTCTCAGCAAACAAGTACAAAAAAATATTTTATGGAGCAAATACTTTTTAAAACAGGTTAAAGAAATAATAAAGCTTTCTTATTTTTTATTTTATGTATTAGGTAATGGCTTTTTTTTAATAGTCGGAGGAAGAGGTCACATGTTTTATTATATTTATTGCTCCACCTTGTTTCGTTCTTATTCATACATTATTTATGTCTGGATCTGAGATCGCGTCTGTCACTTATAGTCTAAGATTCCGCTATACAACGACTTTCACCGAGATGCTTATTTAATTAAAATTATTTTATATATTATTTAATATGCCAATAAATATATCCTATATGGGTTGCCTAACAAATTTCAGTCCAGAGTATTTTTAATTAAAATTAAAAAAAAAAACATATACATTCCACCGGTGTGATTATTTACACCTGGCAACCCGCTAGTTGTGACCGGAAAAAAATAGGCCACCTAACGTTTGCATATTCTATGGGCTTCAAACTTTCGATGTGTAAACTTTACACCTGCCAACCCGCTAGTTGTGACCGGAACAGAATAGGCAACCTAACGTTTGCATATTCTATGGGCTTCAAACTTTCGATTGGTGTCGAATTTATTTAATAATCACACCGGTGGTGGAATGTATAATTTTTTTTTTAATTTTTAATTAAAATACTCTGGACTGAAAGTTTTTAGGCAACCCATATAGGATATATTTATTGGCATATTAAATAATATATAAAATACGTTTCATTAAATAAGCATCTCGGTGAAGGTCGTTGTACAGCGGGATCCTATTCTACCTGGTTCTGACTGAAAACCAGCGCTTCTTCACAAATTACCTTCTGTAGGTTTTTGTGTAGAGCAACAAGCTGAGTCAGGACCTGTTAAACCTACAAAGGGGGGCTACTTAGTACCAACCAATAAGTACTTAGATAGGTACCTACCTACTTGTGTTAGTTTTAGCTTTCCATTGATTGTTAACTGTGTCTGTTCGTGTTACTAAGTAGTCTTTTATTTTATTTTATTTGGTGTGTAGTGTTTAATAAATCATTTTCCTTCTTTCTTTTATTTTCGTTACCATAATATCCTACTTGTTACCTTGTTGTTCTAGCTTTGATTTTCCACATTTGTATTAGGTCATACTGACGTACTAAAATTTTACTAGGTTTCCTATGACGGTATTGTTTATGGTACCTAATCCCATAATCGCTGATTTGTTAATCCACTAGTTGTCTTATCAGTTATCATGGTCAATATTTTTGTCAAACTGGGTTACTGCCATTCATGTTGACGAAAGAAGGAAAGAAAGAAAGAAAATTACTGAGGATGATTTTCCGAAAATCTTCACTGGGGAAAACAGAAAGGCCAAAAAAAACAGGTTTCCCTTGAAAATCCCCGTTGTAAATTCCCATTAGGGGAATTCCAGTTTTTCCACTAGACGTTATTGGTATAGTAGTTAAGTATTACAAACCAAATTAGAGGAAACAAATTAGAATTAGTATCTGAGTTTCTTGATAAGTTGAGGAGATTCACATTATGTGAACTGCGAAGTGATTCATGAATCAGCCGTATGGAAGCTTACTTATTACAGTCAGCTGTTATTGACATTGAATAGTACATTGCTACCATTGGATGGAAGTAACTTATCTAGTCCCGAGACGGGGTTTGGGACGAGGTCTAATAGTTCGAGGGACTAAATTTTACTTTCACCCGAGGTAAACACTGCGCTTTTAATTACGAATACAAGGAAAGTAAAAATAAAAATATGAATGAGCTAATGAAAAAATTAGTAAATTTTATTTTACATAAATCAACAACTTAGGTGAGATATTTATTTAAAGTCTATGGTAAAAATAGAGCAATTATTAGTTATAGTTAGTGAAAGGTTTTTTCTCTTCTCTTGAGGAGTGAAACCTTGTATTGTTTGGTTAAACCCATCATTTTGCCTTTTGAGAAACGATGATAGTCTCTCGAAATCCTAAATGTACGTTGTGTGTTGTCTTTAACATAGAATACACGCTCCATAATGTTGAAGGTTTGCAAGTCTTTGAGAATCCGTTAAAATATATTAATAATACGTTTTCCTCTAACGATTTCACTATTTTCTCAGCGCGCCATTTCATAAAATCGTTCTACGATTTTAGGTACCGTCATTTTGATTTAGGTGGTAAAATATTTTCCACTACTGCTGTAGCTGTAGTTCTTTTATAAAATCAGGTGTTAAATCTATGTCTATATCAATGTCTGAACTTATTGTAATAATCACAGAAATTTTACAACTCGAAAAATCATACGAAGATCGTATTTCCGCTTTTTTTCTTAGGCATAGAAAATCCTCTTTAGAGATGGCAGATTATAGATAGCCATGGTAGCTTTCGCTATTCTACCATGGTTGAATAGACATGGTAGAATACCATAAATTTTTATCAATTAAAAAATGTTAAATATTTTGCCGAATCTATGTAATTTTAAAGAAATAGTTGAAAGTAAATTATAATATGGTATTTTACCTCAAATTTATTTCAATTTTACATTACGCTGTAATAGAATGGCCGTATGAATTGCGTCAAACCAGACGCAAAAGCCATTTCACAAGAAGTTGAAGTTGAGTGGCTGTATAGAAAAGTAGAATGCATGGTTGAAGAGAAAAATGTGGTGAGAGCTGTAATTTGTTTTGTACTTGTCATTACTTTTCGTAACTAGGGACGAAAAGTATAACTTTCATCCCGCTGCGCAGGCAACTTCCATCCTACTTGTAGAGATGAGTAATGAAAGTAATTGGTAATTAAATCAAGCATGTCATAGTCGAGTTGATAATTTTGATAATAGGTGTTTTTGACTGTTTATTATAGTTTTATTAAAAATCAAGTTATTTACTTACTTGCCCCTGTATATATAGTCCCTTAGTACTTTTCTATTTTAATCAATGACTAAATGTTATTATATTTTTGATGCTAAACAAAATGTTTTTTTTTTTATATGATTTTGCTTATTTATCAGACACCCGATAAAAATATCAAAACTTATTTATTTCTTACTAGCTGCGCCGTCTTCGCACGCGTTGTTCTATTCAAGGTGATTTCTATCCCACGGGAACGGGATTTATGGGATAAAAATTAGCCTATGTTTGATTCCAGGATTAGAATTACCTGTACCTATGCAAAATTTCAGCCCGAACCGTTCAGTAGTTTTGGTGTGTAGAGAGAACAAACATCCATCCATCCTAACTTATGCATTTATAATATCAGTGTGACTAGAAAAAGGTCTCGCATAATTTTTTTCCACTTATTTCGATGGTTTTGATATTGAATTGATATTAAAATTATATTAGGAATTAACTGGATGACTTTATTCTTTTTAAACGACTTCAAAAAAGGAGGAGGTTCTCAATTCGACTGTACTTTTTTTTGTTACCTCAGAACTTTTGACTTGGTGGTCAATCCAGGTATCCAGGTTGTCTGGGCGGAACAAACCGTCATTGTAACTTCATTTGAATCTATTGCATACCTAACTACTTATTATTTCCTATTTAAGAATATATTATTATATGTGATAGTGCATTTATACATCCCTCCGAGCCCTCTGATTATGAGTTATATATAACTTTTCTAAGAAATCTAATAATACATTAAGATTGTAAGCCGGTTAATAATAAACCTAGTTTGTGTAGGCAGAACACTAATCTATCATCCCTACATAAAAAAAAAAATATGCCAATTTTTTTTTCGTCTTCGACGGGACTTTAACCTACGAAGGATATAGTCTATTTTAACCGACTTCAAAAAAAGAAGGAGGTTAACTGTGTCTGTTAGGGAGGTTCTCAATACGACTGTATTTTTTTATCTTTATAACCTCAGAACTTTTAACTGGGTGGTCCGATTTTCATGATTATTTTTTATTTGAAATATGGTGTTCTCCGTGTGATCCCATTTTAATTTTGTCCAGTTACGTTAATGGGTCCATGAAAAAATTATATAATTGGAGACGGTTTATAGCTTTTTTAAAACAAAATCAATTATTTAAAAACAAGGGTGGTCTCATAATGTAGTGTATGAACGATCCTTCCCTTTGTTAGAGTTGGTTAAAAATGTGCTACGCAAAAGACTTGACTTGGTACCTACTGATCTAGGTACCTGTTCTCACAGTAAGTTTGCATCTCCATAAGCGAGTCGACTACAAGGTCGAGGACCGAGGTGATTTCCTGCACCGCTAGTGAGGGGACGCAGCTGTTTATCGATATCGATGAAATATATAGTCTTTCATCACTATTTAAATGTCATGTCTTACTAGGTTTTTTTTGTTCCGCCATTTTTTCCTCCGATATGGATAGAAGACATTTGAAGGCTGTAACATTTAGCTGTTTAATTTGATGCAAAAGCGATCAGTGCAAATTCGCGTCTGATCGTGTCGTTTTTATACATACATACTTAATTACTTATATTACATAGAAACAATTTTATTCGATTCACACTAGGTTAGTTATGTAGCATGTCCATTCTAATACGCCATCCTTATATTATATGTATATATACTTAATTTTTGTTCGTGTTCAGCCGTAAGTTTTCCTAAAATTAATTAATATCTAAATAGTTAATAAGTATGATTTTATTTTATTGTATAAGTATATAAGTGTAATAGTTTAGTAGGTGTGTATTAGTATTTATAGTTTAGATTTATGCAAAGAAGCACCGCCATCCCTTATTTTCTCACAATTTTGGTTGCCTAGAAGAAATTGGTTTTAGCGATAAGGCCGCCAGATCTATTGCTCTCTTCTGTATTACCATCTAATCAAGTAAGTTTCTGTTTGGTTTAGGTGATGGAGAAATAATTATCTATCTATCTATATCCATGTACGTTAGCTTTGGAACGTTTTTGTCCAGATTTAATGAAAATTAAGTAAAACTTTTTGAACTTTCGCGATTATTTAACATAATTCATGACCTTATCGGATATTATGTACGAAAAATGATAAAATAAGGCCTGTGCGATAAATACCCGGTAAAATAATTAATTAAAAACAATTAAGTATTGATTTTCGACATAAGTACAAGTATTTAACACATATTCAGTACTTTCATTATTAAATAAGCTATTCTGAAAATTACATTTGGTTTGGTAGTAAGTGATGACAATTTTCAGTACGCTTAATGTGAAATTAGAATTAGCTTCCTAGCTATTCACAAGCCAAACTCGATGTGTAATATTAACACATCATGAATAATTCTACATCTACATCATACAGAAATAACCACGATGGATTTAAAAGTTTTATGTAAGCGATGTCTTCGGGGATAATTAATTTTGTTTTAAAATACTATAAACCGACTTTAATTTTCATTTTCATGGATTCCACTGTCAAAACGGAACAAAATTAAAATGGAACCACACGTAAAGCACCAGCTTTCATAAAAAAAATAATCATGTTAATCGGACCACCCAGTCAATAGTTCTGAGGTAACTTACATAAAATTTGACTTGTCTAAGTACTTATTTTGTAAGTCTAAAGAAATAAACGATTTGACTCTAAAAAAGCAGTGAAATTAAGAACCTCCTCCTATTTTTGAAACGGTTAAAAATACAACTTTATTATTATTGTAGATATATATTTCATTATTGTGTTTGTAGAGCTAATGAGGAAATTCCGATGCATGATGTAGACCTTTTGTAGTTTAAAGAACAGCTTTTAGTGCGTCGTTAATTCTGAACAAGTGCTTATAGGATATATTCAACTGTATGAATATTGATGCTTAGTTTATGTCTGTTTATGTTTTAAACACAGTTTTGATTAGATTCTAAAGTGATTTGCTGCACCGGTAGTGCGGGAAACGAGGTCTGAAGTCAATTATCGACAATCGATAACCCGTTACCCAACTATAAACATATTGGTACTGCCCTAGCTTCATATAACTATTGGATACCTTTGATGTGGAACAAGTACCTTATGACAAAAACAGTAGAGGTTTGTTTTTGTAGGTGTTTAGTTTTTTAAGTAGGTACAAGACAAAGACTTTGGAAATAAAACCTTTTCGAAGATATAACCTAAAATATAGCCACCTGCTATACAATATGACCATCTTTTACCTTTTACATAACTGTTTAAGACAAAAGTTATGCATACATTATCTTACTATCTAAATAGTAAAATCGTGTTCATAAATATTTAAAAAGAATTTGATGAAACAATTAATATTGCGTAAAACTAAGAAAGCCAAACATTTTCCATTATTTTGTTGCCGTTAAAGGAAAATCACCCATCTCAACCTCAACCACAATAGCCTGTATTGGTTTACTGCTGAACGCAGGCCTCCCCCTGATAAGCGCCTTTCTGGCTTTTATCTCATGGAAGGTGTGCCCATAATCTCCACGCTGGGCATGCGGGTTGGGGATTGCAGTTTGGGTGTAGAATGCCCACCCCCCGGTGTATATCCCTTAGTCGCCTCTTACAACCCCCACGGGAAGAGTTGGGGTGGTGCAAATTCTAAACCAGCACTAACACAGCTACAACAATCACCCATCTGATTTGAATTTATGCATTGTTTGTTCTCCTTTTATTCCTACTGAATCAGATAAATTTTAAGGCCATTTTTTTTTATGTCAGCTGCTTTTTTTTAGTACATTAGCGATCAGTGCAAATTCAGTTTAAAAGTGAAGTGATAGAGCGGAAAGCGATATTAATGGAGAAAAATTACGATAAATTAAAAACTATTTAGCATTTCTGATGTGGTTATGTTTGTTATTCAGGAACGCCAACATTCGACCAGTTAACACATGAAATGAGTTTACACTTATGGCAACGATTCCATAATTTTGTTTGTTGTTACAAATATGGCTTTGATTACGTACGTTAGCAAGATTTACGACCAATTGGTTTGGGAGGTACCTATTTACCTAGTACCTACATATTTGTTTAACATTTACCTAAAATAGTAGGTATCAAGGTTACTTAAAGGTACAGGTACATATACTCACCCCATGTTTCCATATAGACAAAAAAGAAGAAAAAAATACCGAACATCACATCACACTCACACTAATATTATAAATGCGAAAGTTTATATGGATATATGGATGGATGGATGTTTGTTACCTCTTCACGTCAAAACTATTGAACGGATCGGGCTGAAATTTTTCATACAGGTAATCTTAATGCTGGAATCAAACATACTTTTTATCCCATAAATCAGTGGGATAGAAATCACCTTTAATCGTTTCCATAGGAACAACGCGTGCGAAGCCGCGGGGCGCAGCTAGGTACGTACAAGTTTTTATAATTTTATATTCAGTATTTGAAAGCTCTCCCAATTTTATAAAACATACATATTATATAACCTCCTCAAGAAGAAAAATCAGTAGAAGCAGTAAAAAAATATACAGATTGATCTTATACTTTTACAAACAAAGCTCGTTAACCTTGTCACGGTCTTTAGGTTTCAACAATAAAATACCAAATAGACGTCATAATAAACCCCACACACATTTCACGAAGCTAAACGTGTCCTATCAAAATTCTAAGGCCAAATCCTGCCACTCTCCGCGATTTCCAACCAATATCCTATGTTGCTTTGTGTTGGTTGGAAATCAAGTAATCAACTAACCAACCAAGTTCCTTTGTTTTTGTCCAGGGAGCAGGAAGAAATGGGCTAACCCAACTACATGTATTTGCAAGTTCCACCACCATAAACGGAAATAAAACATTTCAGAGAAATTACAACTTTAAAGCCCCACTTGCTAAATTATTTTTAAAGTTTATACATTTATAATGATCATTACTATTCTATATTTAAATTTGACAACTCGCGAATCATACTAGCACCACCAATAAACGGAAATAAGAGGTTTAACAACTTTAAACCCCACTTGCACTATAAATTTGAATCTTATTTACCTACAACTCACGAATCATATTTCAACCAGTTAAATATCCTTCTGCAACTGGGGCTTAAAGTAAGGTATTTTTTTACTGAAAACTTTACGAACATCGCAGCACCGGCAACAAAATAAAAAAAACAACATACCACGTCCACTTGCGCAGCCGCAGCGAGACTGACTGACGCATGACGTGACGAATCTGTCTGAGTAATCTGACTGTCTCTGCGTTGCCTTGACCCTTACAGACTACCTTTCTGAGCTGAGTTGAGTAGAGCCATTGTTGCACTCTGATTAATCTATTGTTTGGATGAACAGCCTCTGAATATGTTGCTAAGTTTTGTGCCCCCGAATAGCTAAGGTTTTTTACTCATATAAATTGGTTTTAATACAACAGGAAATCGGAAATGTTATTCCAATTATCTTATTGAACTGTTCTAGTTTATTTATCATCAAAGGATTGTCGTAGGATTGAGATAAAAAAACGATTTATAAAAATAATGAGAATGCAATGTTTCACGCATTGATTTATTAAATATGGAAGATGAGGTACTGGTTTCTTGAAAGTGGCAACCTCATATTGTGTAAAATTGTGTGCTCCCACCTCAGTCACCGTCGGACCGGCGGCGGCACGAGCGGTCGTGATTCGCGTGAAATATTGTTCTCTCGGTCTCACTTCGGTCTTAGATACGTCTTTCCGTCTTTGTCTTGTTCTTTTAACCATTGATTTAAAAAGGGAAGATAGGTTACGTTCTCCCAGCGCTTACTCAAAAATTGGCATGTGTTACAACTACACGCAAACACATACGCTCGAAGTTATATTTCCAGTCCTGTGCAATACAAAGAAGAACAAAGACGGAAAGACGTATCGAGGACCGAAGTGAGACTGAGACAACAATATTTCACGCGAATCACGACCGCCCGTGCCGCCGGTCAGACGGTGACTGATGTGGGAGAACACAATTTTACACAATTTGAGGTTGCCACTTTCGAGCAACCAGTACCTCATCTTCGTTTTTAATAAATCAATGCGTTTAACAAAGGAAATTTTAAAAATTCATCGTACAATTTGTGATACCTATTATATGCTACTACTACTTTGACTCGGGTAGTGTAGTGACAAGATTATTCATAAATAATCTTGTCAAAAACGTATGCTCTGTCCTGCTCCTACGAATGCCTTTCTGCTTATCCTTTTCACAAAATGGCTACCATTGCTCCCTGCTAAAGTGGTTCCTTTGTCCATATCATCGTTAATTAATACCAAAGCAATCAATAGTTCCTAATTAATACCTATAATGCTGATTGGCACGTTGAAGCTTGTCCACCTGGACAATACCAATCAGAGACAGTCTGGGAATTCCTTAGGAAATTAGTATAATTTGTGAATTGGAGGGACGGGAATTAGTAAATAAATGAGTCGTGTTGATCACGATGCGCATATTAAGTGAGGGACGGATACGATCAATGACAGAGATAGCGACATGATGAGTAAGCTGAGATAGACTATGTACACATTAGGCGTTTAGGAGCGCGCGTTTTTTGGATTTGGTTTTAAAAGGGTGTACTAATCCTTAATTGATTCTGGAATCTGGACATCGCGGGGATTAACGTTTGTTTTACGATTTTTGAAATCGCTTGTTTCAAATATCGTAAAACAAACGTTAATCCCCTCGATGAGACAACATTATTGTGTATTATTTTGGAATTTTATTATAATGCAAGACTGCATGTTGAAGAACTAAATAAGATGAAAATAAAGATTTTGTTGCTAAAACAAATGATCCTACCTAATTTTTAAAATTGTTATCCACAAGATGATCTTCTCGGGCTCCAGAAGCACCCTCTTTCGGCTTAATGAAACCTTTCCGAGGCACCCTGTATATACAACATACACCCAAACCCACGCTTCTATTCAAGCACGCGTCCGACTTTGTTCAGAACCCTCATTAGCGCGCTTCAAAACGCCTAATGTGTACTCGCTCTTAGGCACTTTGTGCGACGCGAAGTCTAGTCTCTTCAAGTCAAGAGGTTATGTGCCTTTACAGCTAGCTGTTCGTCCGCTGATCACATCTACACCCTCCTTAAAATAACACTTGGATTTTGGAGATTGCAACTTAGATCATGGAGGAAGAGAAACATCATCTATGAAGTTGCGCAGTTATACAACAGCCTACCCGATAATATTAAGAACTGTTTATCAATGAACATATTTAATACCGAAACAATATATATATGAAAGGATCTTTTAAGTTACAGGACCGGTACCAACCATCATTGACAACCTTACTACTACAATTATTAGCTAACCATTAGTGTTATTTTGAATTTATTAATTAAGCTAGTAAGTAAGATTGTTGTATGTACCCATTTAAGTAAACATTGTTCTTTTGAGTCAATACAATTCTTTAAACTGAAACTGATGGGGAAACATTGATCCATTGCAGAGTAGGTAGATATTTAGTAGGATAATGTTGTCAGCCGATAAACTTGGCCGGGGCCTGAAGAGCGTTTATTTTTTGAGCTGTGACTCGCGTAAAATGAGACGCTTCGTACACAAGTCATGGGACCAAATTCAGCTTACCAATAGGCCGGCTTTTGATTACCTATGGGATGTAATATATCGCACACCTAGATCAAAACTAGGACAAATCAAAATGCCATAATTTTCAGTAGACTAAAAAAATGTTTATCTTCAACTTTTATCACTGAAACTATGAAACGAAAAACATTTTACGTAGTGAAATTTGTCGACATTTATAAAATTGAAAAGATTATGGTTATAAATTAAACCTTGTCAGTTAGTTGACTCAACAATACTAGAACAACTCAAGTTGTCTCCAAAAAAATTGCAAATTACTTCGTTACACCCAAGACCACTCAAAATAACCATATATCTTCTATATATATAAAAGAAAGTCGTGTTTGTTACAACACTTATAACTCGAGAACGGCTGAACCGATTTGACTGAAAATTGGTGGGGAGGTAGCTTAGAACCAGGAAACGAACATAGGATAGTTTTTATTTCGGTTCCCGGCTGAACGAATCTTGATGAAATTTGGCAGGGAGGTAAACGGTATCCCGGGGACAGACATAGCTACTTGAATAGAGCGTGCGAAGCCGCGGGGCTCAGCTACTTTTACATATATCGCACACACTAACTCTACTGAAAAATATGGTATTTTGATTTATCCTAGTTTTGATCTAAGTGTGCGATATTATAACATCCCATGGTCAAAAACCGGCTATAGGATCATGCTATCATCGCGGAATAGTCCTTACATGAAAGAAACTGTGGGTGCGGTGTTATTTGCACGAAGAGGTTGATTGATTTTTTTCAACCTTAACATTTTCGACACGCCCTGTAGTTCTGTAGTTTCTTCTACCAAATGTAAAATGACAAAATGTATAATTCTGAGATGAAGCCATTGTTAGTGATTTAATTAAGCAAAATTAGACCTATTTAATAAGAGTTTTTGCATTCTTTTTTTTTTTTGTTTTGTGGTATTTTACGAGACACCCAACTTAAAAAATAGGGCTCTTTTGGCCCGCATTTGTGGCTGGATGTTTATGGGGACATTTCGCCCGAAACTCTTCGCGGACGAGTTTTAGATACGGGCGAAACGTACCCTAGCCCAAGAAAATAACTTCACCTTTCTATGGTCCTACAAATACCTCGCAATTTTTCGGACCGAATCCGGAAGACGTTAAGAAAGGCCAACAAAGAGTAAATGAACCTCAGTCCAAATAAAAGTCCCTTACGTAATGTGCGAGGCACGAATTCATGACGAAGTAAACAAAATCTCGCCACCCCATCTTGGATCGTTTGCGACCAGCGGTCTACCGTGCGTGGATTGTTTACAGTCGAGTTGTTTACTTACTTCTCTTTTTTCTACAGCTACTATTTTAGTTTATACTAGCAACGCCTCGCAGTTTCACCCGCGTAGTTCCCGGATAAAATATAGCCTATGTCACCCCCTAAAAAGCATTGATTTATTAAAAAGGGAAGATAGGTTACGTTCTCCCAGCAGCGCTTACTCAAAAATTGGCATGTGTTACAACTACACGCAAACACATACGCTCACAGTTTTATTTCCAGTCTTGTGCAATACAAAGAACAACAAAGACGGAAAGACGTACCTAAGACCGAAGTGAGACCGAGACAACAATATTTCTCGCTAGTACGACCGCCCGTGCCGCCGGTCAGACAGTGACTGAGGTGGGAGCACACAATTTTACACAATTTGAGGTAGCCGCTTTCATGAAACTAGTACCTCATCTTCCCTTTTTAGTAAACCAATGCTAAAAAGTAAGCTTTTTAACCTTTACTCCACGTTTGTAACGCTGATCTTTGATAACCAGCTAAGAACATTAATGGTAAAATATTTTTTTAATCGGTCCAGTAGGTATTTTCAGAGCCTATTCAATACAGACAAATTTTTCCTGTTTATAATATAAGTATAGATATAGATATATACATAGATGACTCCTGGAAAATTAGCTTGGAACCCCCGACACAAAGAGAGCTTGTATTTAGTTATTATAGTTACAGTTGCCTGTTTAGTCCCATAGCTGGGCAAAGACCTCCCTCTGGTTTCTCCACGCATCTCGGCTCGGGGCCAGTCGGATCCAAGCTTCGTCAAAGCTGCGTCCAGCAGTGAACCAATACTGGCTGTTGAGGTTGAGGTTGTAGTTTGCACGACAACGAAAACGAAACTACCTACCTACTATTTTCCAACTATCGTTGTTATTCTATCGACACAATCGTCACGCGCTGAATTAAAGAGTTAACATTTTAATCTAGATTCTACGAAAAAAATATGATAAAAACGTAGCCTAAACAGGAAAAGCAGTTCCATCTTGAAGCTCACAAGATAAAACGCAATGTACAGCTGCCTAATGGGTTTTTAATGTGCGGGTGAATTTTCAGTTCTGTTCACCCTTTGGAAGTCAGGGACGAAGAGACAATGGGAGATTACGCTGGTATTTTATAGATAGGTTTCTCGGTAAGCGTTGCTCTTATGACCCTTCCATATAATGGCAGGGAAATGCTATGGGTTTAGTAATAGGCCCAGAGATTGAATTCGTTAGACAGGCCCGTTGGTAGTAAGATCGCGCCGTGTCTGTTGCTAAACTAAATTTGTGAGCTCACAAACTTGTCATGTGGAATCAGAGAGTTGTGTGTTTTTGTGGTGTGCTTGTTCACAAAAGTTCCTGCTTTGTGATTGCACATAAAAGCAATATTAACAGTTAGGTTAATTGACAAAAACACAAATTTTATCTAATTAAAGTGTGCGTGCGTCGGCATTTTGTTAACGCACGCATTCAAAGAAAATGCCACAGTTTTTGGGCGTAAGGGCGTATCTAACGATTTAAATCTTCGACGCGACTTAGAGATATCCACCGGGGGCAGCAGCGCCTCCTGCAGAATAATTCTATCCCCAAACTGCTATACCCAAGCTGCATGCGCTTGCTTCCCCAGCGTGGGGATCATAGGCACTCAGGCATTTACTTTTACAACATTCATGATTTTTTTCAAGACAATTATCAATAAGGGTCTTCTAGACCTTCGTGATACACCTTCGGACGCATCTTCGCTTTCTATCAGATGAAGTTGAGATCAAACGAAGATTTGTCCATAAATATGTCTTATCTCGCTTACTGAATCAACATCAGTTCGAAGCTTATCCATCATTCAGATAAGTTATAGATCATTTATACATGGTTCGTGGTAAGGTAACCTATACCTACATACTTTGGTACACCTGTTACCTATCTACCTACCTGCACCTTTACGAGATAAAGCACTCAGCCAAACGAAAGTTGAGGTCAAAGTTCTAATAAATACATCCCGTCGAGTCAATCTATCAAAGTAATACCAGAGCCAGATCGATAGCGGGCAACTCTGGGCATCTGGCGCGAACCCGGGTATTTGGCGCGCATGCGTACCTACTGGTGTTGCCAGTCTTGGACTGGGGTTTGTTGCTGAAATTGTATGCAAAAGAGAAATATTAATTCGAGCCAGATAACCTAGTCTAGACTTTTTTATTGCTTGATTTAATATGAAATGATGATGGTGTTTGTAGAAAAATAGGTTTTTAATTATACTCGACATGACAGGGCCACTATCGTGGCTGTTTAATAAACTAAATAATGCTAGCTTAACCAACTATAGAGTAAGCAAAAACATCAAACAATGTAATTCTTCATGCTTAGACGATTTACAAATATTTTTAATATGACCTGACAAAAAACTAAGCGTCTGTTTATAAATTTAAGGGTAAAAAATAATATAGTGGAAACATAAATTGCCCCTAGTTACATGTAAATTTAATGTGTTTGTATAAATATTTCATATTTGTATTTGTGTAATAGCTGTAAATTTTGCAAAGATTTCTAAAATACAATAAATAAATCAGCGTTTTCTGGCTTTTTATGGCAACTCCTTCTGAGATGTCAAACGATAAAATCTGGAGCGAAATAATTTCGCCCTAATGATCGGTTTTTTTAGAGAATTATGAATGAAAACGTGTTTTTTATACTATTTAAATAATTCTAGACATAAAATCCAAGCATTTGTGCATAATATCAGGAGTGAAATCCGTAGTCTGATCGTAACAATAACAATTTTAGGCGTAACAAAGTATTCTAGTGTTTGGATTGGTATTAAATTGTTATTTCATTGTTATTGAATGTTATTGTTATTTGTTGCAAACTAATATTTCTTGCGTGTTGTGAAAAAGGTTGTGTTGAATAAAATTAAAGAGAAGTGCAGCGCTTTTCGAGGTTAGTACGTATTTATTTTCATTTGGTACTTACTTGTTTTTTATATATAAATACTGGTACACTTAAGTAAAAGTACATCAATTTGGATGTACTGTATGGATAAAGATGACCTGATCCTCTATCATGAAACTGAAATGGACTTTAAGATTTTTGTATGAAGGCCATAATTATTTTTTAAAATCTAAAACAATAGAAATTTCATCATGATCTCTTCAGATGTTGCCAAAACTTGACTAAACTAATCTGACAGGACTAAAAATGGTGCCATCCTTTTTATTTGATCCTTATTTTTAGTACCTACTGTCAAATTAGTTTAGTTTAGTTTTGGCGACATCTGAATAGACAACAATTTGGATAGAAGATGGAACATGTTCTATAATATAATGTCACTAGCTGCGCCCTGCGGCTTCGCACGCGTTGTTCTTATGGAAACATTAAAAGGTTATTTTCATCCCACGGGAACTGATTTAGTAGCCTATTTTGATTCCAGTATTAGAATTACCTGTACGCAAAATTCCGGCCAGATCCGTCCAGTAGTTTCGGCGTGAAGAAGTAACAAACATCCATCCATCCATCCATCCATCCATCCATCCATCCATCCATCCATCCATCCATACGTCCATACAATGAATAAGGGGTTTAGCCCTTATTCATTATATTCTATACGTAGGTACTTATACTTACATACTTAAATAGTTATTTACATTATTGAATATCTCAGAAGCCTGACTCTTATCATTATCACACTAATATTATAAAGGCGAAAAATTGTATGGACGTATGGATGGATGGATGGATGGATGGATGGATGGATGGATGGATGGATGAATGGATGGATGTTTGTTACACGGGCAGAAACTAGCGATCATCAAAAATGTAAAAGTAATATTGAGTAGTTCTTTTCATACCTGTAACGTATGCAATTACAGAAATAAGTAAGTATTTTCCGCCTCGCGGTTATCGACCCCACCTCCGTCACGTAAATCTGAACAATTGCGTGATAAATCACATGTCTACGTTATCCATAAAAAGCGATGAGAAACTCGCACACGGCCATCCCTTTTTCAGAAGAAAGAAGGTTTTATTTTCTGCAGTGTGTCGGTGTTTCAAATATCATTTGATTAATGCTTCGCATACCCGAGTCAAACAAGCGCCGCCGCCTATTTATCTTATAACTACTATACATGAAATTTCAATAGTCCATCGTACAGTTTGTGATTAGTACCTATTATAATGCCTAATAGTAGCAATTCGTAAGGTAAAGGCAGAAACAATACAATACAATACGTTTTCCTTTGTGGCCACCAAGCTCTATTTTCGCATCTCTGCTTAAACTATACAAAATAAACTATTACAAAGTCATAAAAATATATAATATTTAAGTTATAAATAATAATACTATGTTACTGTAATTAATACTATGTAACTTAATCTGGACGCGACTCAAAAAAATATTTGATAATATGCCTTCTCATCAGCACGCATAGGCATATGTATACAGATGCAAAGAGAATACAATAACTACTACAGCTGAACAAGCCTCGCCTAAACAAAGGAGGTTTTACCATAATTACCATGCTTGGCAGACAGATTGTTGCCAAAAATAAAACCCTATTTTTGAAATCTTTTGTAAATGCTTTTTTTAACTGTGAGTACCAATGGTAATTATTTCTGATAATGCAGGAGAAATGAGCTCTAAATACTTTGTTACAGAGCTTATAATGCGTTACAAGAGGAGATCGTCCCAAACTACCCGCACTTCGAGGCATTCAGACAAGAAGTACACTATACGTAAGTAACTAGATATTTCTATGGTATTATACTGAATTGATAGAACCAGAAGGATATTCCATCTGATCTCAAAAAGGTGGTAACGGCAAGTATACAGTAGGTACACAATTACACACACATGCAGCACTCCCTTCTACTATCGGTGCACTGCCCAGCACCTACCTACCTGGTACCTACTTTAGGCATTGGCGGTAACGCATTCACTGTCCAGCCTCCAGACCCGAAGGAGCGGGTCTCGTTCTATACGTTGTCGTGGAGCTGGAGACGGCATGTGCGGTGGGCGATGAAAGTGTTTAGCTTTATGACTTTATAATTAGACCATCAACCAAAAACGTTAACGGAAAAAGTAATATATATCGGTTGAAAGAAAACAGTTCATGGCGTATTTTCCAAGACCTCGCACAAAAATCTCTATCTTCTCTCAACAAGTCATTATTTTGGAGCCTATTCAGATGTCATCAAAATAAAACTAAAGTTGCCAATTATCAACTCAACTATTCAATTAAATGTACATAGTATCTTTTTTAATTCAATCGTTATAAAAATAATGACAGTATTTTCAGTGCTGTAAAAGTAGTTTGGTTTAACCGTTGCTGTAGTTACTTGCACTTTCCAAGTGAGTAGGCACTTGAGCATTTCAAGTCTCGTGGGCTAACGAGAATTGAAACAAAACACCTAAATAATCCTTTAAGACCCTTTTCGGTGTTACTATCGTCAACGCGAGCGTGATTGAAAAGCTCGTTTTTTTATCCAGCGCTATGTTAGAAAAAGAGCCAAGCAAGACGAGAGAGACAGCGCCTGATCGCTCGGTTGGCATTCGGTTACTTTCGCCGCTCAATCGCGGGTAGTCGGCCCTAGGAAGAATAGTGTGCGGAAATTTCATAAAAGTTGTTCCAGGAAATACGTATTTTTCAGTAAGCCTTACAAGTTCGTGAAATAAAAATTTGTCGTTTAGAATCTCCATTACATTTGCAAGGTTTCTATGTAAATATTTTCTTTACTTTTTCAGTACATTATGAACACCCAAAGTTCTGGTAAAATTTGTGCAAAAAGCAGATTTATGAAGGCTTATACAGAATTTGTTTCTCCAAATATTAATAGATTTTTTGTTAAGATAGAAACATAAATAATATATAGTCCACAAGATAGCTAATTAGTTCATAGTTTCAAAGAAAGATCTGTTACAACGCCATAATCAAATCACGTAAGAATGAGTGTTTGTATGATAAGTAATTCGGGTTGGCCGCTAGTAATACAATTTATCCACTAAACAACATCACCTAATATCTTTCTCACCAACATCCGTATTTATCATCAGTATTTATAATCCTTCTAAATTTAGAAGGATTATAAATACTGTATATCCACAAAAAACAAGCACGAGTAATTACTCGTGCTTGTTTTTTGGTGGATATACGTGACGGATTTCATTATGAGAGCCTAAACGAAAAACGTGAAATACGTAAAAAAGGATAATAATTTTGACACGCAAACATGAATTGGAAATTATTTCCTATTCTCATTCATATATTTCCATTTAGAATGTAATTTCTATTACAAATATTTAAATTTTATTAATGTGTAAGTTTGTAAAAAAGAATAGGTAGTGTGTTTGATCCGATATAAAGCCAAAACTACTGATAAGATCTGCCTAAAATTTTGCAACCACTTTTTATCCCGGAATAATACGTATGAATTCGGGGGCAGAAGCTAGTAAATAGATTTATTTTATTTTATTTATTTTCTCGTACAATAGTTAAACCTAATATAACACTGAGTAACCCTCAGAGGTCTATAAATGATTGTTATTGACGAGTTAGCCGAGTAACCTATCAGATGGGTTGACAAAAATAATAGCTAAATTACGTACACTTAGTGTACGTATGATTAGTGTCTACCTATTAAACCAGTATTTAGAGTTAAGTTTTACCTGCAGTTATTAAAATACAATATATATTTATCCAGAAAATTAGGTTCGTCAAATGGAATTACGAGTATATGACTAACTGAAATCAAACTCTTAAATACTGATGTAGGTTCTGTAATATTAGAAGTACTATCTCAGTTTATATATTATATTCTAGAAGCAAGTGGCTAATATAAAATAATGACCTGTCTGTGTTACAAATAACTGCCTTACTACACAAGTATGAGCAATAAATTCATTTCAAGCAGTTTCGTAAATGTTCCACACTCGATTTAACTGCAAAAACTCATGTTGAACATGCAATGTTGCCAAATAAACAATAGTTACATTAACTTGGTTTTAACAACGAGTTCCGACAGAAAGACAATACCTACATCATATAATTTCATCAGAGTGCAAAATATTTATTAAAATTTATTCGTTAAGAATTCAGGATTGTGACCCTCTTTTTTTGAAGTTTGTTCAAGACAATCTATGGAAAATAAATCGTGTTTCTGTCTATAATGTAATATATTCAAAAAAACCTAAAACTTATCTAAAATAACCACCGATATTTTTAGAATTGTCTTCTTTATTTTAACCACATATACGCTGTTGGCGTTCCTTTTTAATAAATACATAAATACATAAAACCACCACCGTACCCAAGACAATGCCTTTGCCAATTACGCAGGTCATAAAAATATTTCATTAGCGTGCAACATAGATATATTATTTCAGAAAATTTTACGCAAAAAAATTATGCACTGAGAACTCAACCTGGGTTGGAACTAAAGACAGACAAGAACAACAAAGAATTAAAAGACTTGTTTACCGCGAAGAAGAACTAAAATAATTTTAACAAATTGAGTGTTTATTAGAAATCGATTCAAGACAAGTCTAGATCTAACCAATAACTATGGAAAATAAATCGGGTTCTTGTCTACAATGTTAATATATTTTTTAAACATCGATATTTTTTAATTTAATTTAATTTAATTTTTTAATTGACCTTTTCTTTTTAAACCCCGTACTAAAAATAAGATCAATAAACATAGGTCCTGACGGGAATCGAACCTTGGCCGTACAATTAAAACTTTACCTACTCGGATGCTGTAACCATTAATCTTTATAGAACCGCCTCAAACTTGTTATCTCTGAAAGGGTTTTAACTTCCTGAGCTGTACAACAGACGTGTGTTGAATGAATTAAAACTTAAATTGTGTAATATGTAAGATAAAACATTACTTTTATGTTATTCCTTCAAATAGGCGCATACCAGTGAAAGTGGCGCCCTCGCCTATTTTATCTTAATTATTATTACGTTAAACAGAGGAAGTTATAAAAGTTCATTGTACAGTTTGTGGTATCTATTAAAGTTATTTCATAATGCCTCTGTAATAGTTTCATTCAGTTTCATTTTGTAAAGCTTCGGCAGAGATATGAAGTTGCGCTTTTTGGCCACCAAACTCTATTTTCGCATCTCTTCCTAAACTATATGTATAAGATAAAACATAAAATTCAAAATAGCTTATAATAGATACCACAAACTGTACGATGGATTTTTAAAATTTCCTATGTTAAATGATAAAATAGGCGGCACTGGCATATTGGCTCCGATATGCGCCTTAATAAATAACTTTATTGATGTTACGCTATCACAGCAGTGAAATTAAAATATTAGTTCCAAGGAGACTTGGCCCACTTGTACTAGAGTAGTATCTAACTCCGAGTTAACCTTATAAACCTAGCCTGGCGCAAGTGGGCCTTAAAGTATTGAAACAACGTCTCAGTGAAATAACTTGAAAACGTTTTTTATTAAATAAGTTAATCATGCTGGAGAATACACACAGCATCATCTAGCCCCAAGTAAAGCAGAGTTTGTGTAATGAGATGAGTACCTATTAGATGTCAGTTAAACATAATACAGTACATTACGTATATTTTATATTATTATATTACGAGTAGGTACTTTTAAAATACCCAGATCACCCATTTAAAATATTTGCAGACGTACAAGCATTTGTCGCCATGAGATGAAATGAAGACGTATTCGATTTATCAACAAAGAAAATTACAATCACAGAATATAATACAATTGAGCTAACTGCAGACTGATGCAAATCATCTATAAGTAGCTAAAATGATCATGTATCTTAACCGAAAGGTTAAAAAAAAAATTAATCAGAAGAGCTAACGTTTTCGGAAAACGTAAGCTCTCAAAGACTTTTGAACATCGACTGAATTTTCGAGATGGCATTCTCGAGAGTAGAGTCAATTCCACCCCGGCCCCGTCACGAGATATTCGCTTTAACCGATATCTCCATTATTCGTGCAATATTTAATACCGCTCCGGGGGAACAGTCAAAGGATTCTTCAGCTATACGGGATGTTCCCAGTATTCACAGTTACATCATATCGGTTTTGGGTCGCTGCCAACTCCCCTACTATGGAAACCCCACTATATTGTGTTGACGATAGAAACTGACAGAATCTGTCGACTTTATTCATTCGTATCATCAGACTAATGTTATAAATGCGAAAGTTTGGATGTTTAGAAGTATGGATGGACAGATGAATGGTTGTCACCTCTTCACACCAAAACTACTAAACATTATATGCAAAATTTCAGCCCCTCCTGAGATGCCTTCAAAATTAGCCTACCAGCTTAAAAAAGTAGTTACATACGAGTTTATATTAAGAACCATTGAATGAGTGACATTGTTGTTTTCACTTACTGGTTTTTTCATAGAAAATGTATGGGAATTGTTTTTTTTTAATTTTGCTAAAACTTAAGATATCAAATCTTAAGTTTGTTTTTTGATTTTTAGTTTTTGGGAAAAGTGTTCCTGGTTGGAAATAGAGTCGATTAAGACCAACTTGTTTTTTTGACAAATGTCATTTTTTGGGCAAACCGTACATTTTTCAAAAAACTAAAAATGGCAATACAAGAATGAAAAATATTTAGTAACAATTCCGCGAAAAAACCTTCTGCGATAAAATCTAACAAATTGTACATTCATACAAAATGAAAGAACATTTATCAAAGCAAGTCGTCAACTAGTTTCGTCTCTCCACGAGACATCATCAGGACACCACACCACTCGATCTTGACACTGAGAGCGCCAAACAACAACGGCAGAGTCCCACCAGAGATGTTGTCACTTCGAGCTCCGCGTGCCAAGTGATGCATCGCTCGCAAAACCGCCCCTTATATACACTCATGGTGACGCATCACGCCCATTACCTGCGTCCGTGACATCACCGCTCGCGCCATTTCTAGAAAAAATCCGTAATAATGGCGATCAAGGCAAACCTGTACTTAGTTCATTCAACAATGTATTATTACTGTATTTTGTAATTTCTAAATTTTCTAAGACCGACAACCTAAATCCCTTATCACAAGTATGTAAAATTGAAAATGAGTGATTATCATTTAATGAATGACCCGATTCTAATAAATGTTTTGCAAAATTTGACTTTTCTGGATGATTGTTTCTATAAGCCGCTAAATGTTCTTTATACCTAACCTGAAAACTACGACCCGTTTGACCTACATAAACACCATTACATTCATCACAAACTAACTTATCAACACCAGATTTCTTATTGTTATCCAATCTATCTTTTCCGTTACAAATCTGTTTTAATAAATTGTTTGTTTTGAACGCTACATGTACTTTATTTTTGGACAAAGCCCTTGAAACTCCCTCACTTAATGGACCTAAGTAAGTTAAACTTCCTACATATTTATTTATCCTATCTGGGGCAACAGGGTACAATAAAGAACGGACAATGTTACGTTGTTTACTCCTAATTAGACCATCAACTATATTCCTACTATATCCGTTTCTTTCTGCCATATGGTAAATAATAGATATCTCTTTATTAAAGTTCTCCCGTGATAGGGGTACTGACATCAATCTGTGGACAAAACTACGATAAGCTGCTAACTTATGTTGTAATGGATGACAAGAAGAATTCTGTATTGTAATGTCTGTATAAGTCGGTTTTCTGTAAATTTGGAAATCGTGCCTATTGTTTAACCTAGTTAAAGTCAAATCTAAAAAGTTCAGCGAGCCATTGGTTTCCAACTCGAGTTTGAATTTAATTTTAGGATGAATTGTATTAAGTTTGTTAACAAATAGTTCTATTTGACGTAAACTTCCGGTCAAAAATCTTATATTATTATCGTTATGTTGATGACATTATCATATGCTGGACCGGAAGTTTACGTCAAATAGAACTATTTGTTAACAAACTTAATACAATTCATCCTAAAATTAAATTCAAACTCGAGTTGGAAACCAATGGCTCGCTGAACTTTTTAGATTTGACTTTAACTAGGTTAAACAATAGGCACGATTTCCAAATTTACAGAAAACCGACTTATACAGACATTACAATACAGAATTCTTCTTGTCATCCATTACAACATAAGTTAGCAGCTTATCGTAGTTTTGTCCACAGATTGATGTCAGTACCCCTATCACGGGAGAACTTTAATAAAGAGATATCTATTATTTACCATATGGCAGAAAGAAACGGATATAGTAGGAATATAGTTGATGGTCTAATTAGGAGTAAACAACGTAACATTGTCCGTTCTTTATTGTACCCTGTTGCCCCAGATAGGATAAATAAATATGTAGGAAGTTTAACTTACTTAGGTCCATTAAGTGAGGGAGTTTCAAGGGCTTTGTCCAAAAATAAAGTACATGTAGCGTTCAAAACAAACAATTTATTAAAACAGATTTGTAACGGAAAAGATAGATTGGATAACAATAAGAAATCTGGTGTTGATAAGTTAGTTTGTGATGAATGTAATGGTGTTTATGTAGGTCAAACGGGTCGTAGTTTTCAGGTTAGGTATAAAGAACATTTAGCGGCTTATAGAAACAATCATCCAGAAAAGTCAAATTTTGCAAAACATTTATTAGAATCGGGTCATTCATTAAATGATAATCACTCATTTTCAATTTTACATACTTGTGATAAGGGATTTAGGTTGTCGGTCTTAGAAAATTTAGAAATTACAAAATACAGTAATAATACATTGTTGAATGAACTAAGTACAGGTTTGCCTCGATCGCCATTATTACGGATTTTTTCTAGAAATGGCGCGAGCGGTGATGTCACGGACGCAGGTAATGGGCGTGATGCGTCACCATGAGTGTATATAAGGGGCGGTTTTGCGAGCGATGCCTCACTTGCCCGCCTAGGGTATTATGTTCCTTGCTCACTTGGCACGCGGAGCTCGAAGTGACAACATCTCTGGTGGGACTCTGCCGTTGTTGTTTGGCGCTCTCAGTGTCAAGATCGAGTGGTGTGGTGTCCTGATGATGTCTCGTGGAGAGACGAAACTAGTTGACGACTTGCTTTGATAAATGTTCTTTCATTTTGTATGAATGTACAATTTGTTAGATTTTATCGCAGAAGGTTTTTTCGCGAAATTGTTACTAAATATTTTTCATTCTTGTATTTGCAATGGATTTCCGCAAAGTAACGCCTGAATCTATTATTTTTATAAAAATGGCAATATTTTTTTCTTCAAAATAAAACAGAAAGTTTCTCAGAACATAAACCTTCTTACTACAAAAGAAACGGTAGCTACCCTTAAGGGGCCAAAAATTTGCCACACCCTGTATATATATAAACATGTAATCAAAAATAAACGAATTTGATGCACTGTATGTTTTTATTTTATAGTTTAGATGGTCTACTATTACAATTAAAATAAAAAAGAACACGTTACCTACCATACAATTTATTTATTTATTTTTCCATACAAACCGGAAGTACGCCGCTATGTGCGAATTTTTTGCGAATTTTTTGCAAAGCCATTTTTTGGCGTCGTGCCAGCGAGAAGAACATATTATCTCTCAGGTCTAAAATAGTTTTAGAGCCCCAAACATTTACTAGTAATCTGTAATCTTGCTTTAAATAAAACATTAATACAGGACACAGGATTAAACATAATCATGACATTTACGAGCAGGCTATGACAATATTTTTTTATGCAATAATGCTATTGATTATGATGGATCCACTGCGTAACCATCGACGGCTTGCATCATCTTTTACATTATTTCGAGTAGACTAGTAGTTGAAAATGTGAAATTAGTGAAATGTCATCGTAGTAGGGGCTATGAAGGCTAGTCATTTCGGCGCCTGCAGGCAGAGTAAAAGCAACTTAATACGAGATATTGCTCTTGCTTTTGTTGCTGGCCAATCGCAAATTGCTCGCAGTCGTGTTTTCGAAGTTATCAACTACATAGTTTACTTGCTCGTAAAGGTCTCAATTTTAGAGAAATATCTTATTAAAACTACTACTTTTAAAGACGAGACGAGAGGGAAGACAGAGCGCTATGGCGCTTATAAGGGGACGCCTATGTCCAACAGTGGAAAGTTGCATGCTAATAATGATAACGATGCTGATCTTACTAAAATATATTTAAACACGGCCTAAACCTGGTTTTTTTTATCCAAAAAGAGATACTTGTGAATCAGGTAAAATTATGTTTAACCCGCAGAAAATTTCTTACGAATGCGATTCACCTCGTCATTAACATGATGTTTCGTCGTTATTTAATTAAACCTACGTAGGCTTTGTCCAAGTTTGTAGAATATAAATTATGACAATACAATTCATAATAATATTCAATGCAATATTTAAATACCTGCGAGTAACTATAGTATCAAATAATATAATCAGATGTTCTTTTTAAGTGCTTAGCCGTAATTTATATCTTTGAAAACTTTTCATTTCGCATTGAAGTTTTGATTTATTTCTAACAGGGTTTTTAATAGATAAAAGATAAAACTTGAGAAGGCTTGAGATGTTTCGTCTTAACGAGTTTAAAGTTACTTACTAAGTGTTTTTGATAAAACGTTTTATAATTTACCATTGGAGTCTGAAAATTCAAGACATTGATTTGATTTGGCAGTCTATAAAATCATTAAATAAAAATAATTCTCTAAAATAATATCTCAGTAGGTATAGGCAATATAGACTTTGATTGAACTACTCGTAACTTAGTTATAGTTCAATCAATCAATCAAATTTAGTGCATAAAATACATGTTAAAAAAGTTTTTATCAAGTAATGGAATGTCACAATGTATTCTGCCCTATTGGGCGTGCAACGACGTTAAATTTTCATTAACTAATACAATTCTAAAGAAAACAATACATAATAATCACGCTGAAATCTATGAAGTTACCAGTAACCATTCGTTGCCTGCTGCTTTGATATTTAATACATAAGTACCTACCGTACCTTACCTACATGTATGGGTTGAAGATAGAATATTATACCATTTCAAAGATACAGCGTATTCTCTGGACAGTTGATACTTTTGACAGTTAAATTTACCTAAGATTTCTATTTTTATTAAATTCTAAAAGCCGACAGAGAACCAAAGTTATCGACATAGCTCAAAGAATTAGTACGCTGAATTGGCAGTGGGCCTGCCACATCTCGCAAAGAACCGACATGACAACCACGGAGTAAACGAGTTCTTGAGTGGAGATCGCGACTCGACAATTTTTTGTAGGTCGCCCTCCGGGCAGGTGGCATGACGATCTGCGAAAGACTGCTGGGAGATGCTAGATGCGTCAAGCTGAAGACAAGGCGCTATGGCGCTCATTAGGGGAGGCCTATGTCCAGCAGCGGACTAATATAGGCTGATGATGATGATGATTGCCTAGAAAAGTGTTTACTCTGCGGAATATGCGCCGCTGCTTATTGCAGCGGTCTGCACAATGAAATGTCATACCAGCGCGCATTGTAGTCAAAGTGCTCGTGCTCTAAGTAGATTCCGGTAAATCACGGAGAAATGTACCTAAATGCTAAGGCCCAGTCCGCTATGTACATAAATTGTATCTTAAAATGGCGCCCAAACGTCGTGAGATCTTGGAAAACGTCCAGCGTAATTCATTGAAGTGGAAATTTCAGTCTAAGCTTTTACATCACGAGATAACAAGGATGAGTAGAAAACATTCGTATTTGGGCATATAAGATTTTGTGAGAAATTTTACTACTCGTAAATATCTTGGGTGTGGTTTGACCCTCAAAAGGCACCCTTTTGATATCTTCATAAACATGGTATAGTTATAGAACATGCATTTTATGTATAGACATACAGTCATAATGTGGTAACCTTTTGACAAATAGGTAATATTGAAAAAGATAAATAGGTAAATCAATGATGTAGATTGTTAACACGACGCTCTGACTTTCGTGGGACGTTGGGAATACTATTCTAGAGACGTTGGGAATGAGCACGTCTCACGTGAGACGTTGGGAATAACTCATAAAAACTTGCACAGGTTGAGTTTTCCAATAACGATTTTAACGAAGTCTTACGAGTTTACGATGTAGTTGCAGGCATCGATGTAAGAAAAACCTATATTAAGACACGGTATAACCAATCTATTGCAGATTGGTTATACCGTGTCTTTGCGTTTAGTTGTATGTAACACAACCACAGGGCAATTGTTGAGCACAGATGTTGCACTGCTGGGAGAACGTACATCATTATCATCATCATCATCAATCTTTTTATTGATTTTTACCTCGATCATAGACGGCGCGTTGCCAGACTGTCAGTGTTCTACAAGTATGACTGTATTTACCTGCAGTCTTCCGCAGATCATCATCCCACCTTGCTGGACGCCATCCAGCAAGTGTGAGCGAGGGGTGGGATGATGATCTATCTGATCAGAGTTTGCCTAGTCACGGTCTTCACTCAAGAACACGTTTACCCTAGCAGTTGCCGGTTCTTCGTCATTTTAGTTTAGCTCTTGCTTATTGTATTTGTTTCAAGAAAACGAAGCTATGTGGTACCTATAAAAACCTGCGTCAGCAACTTTCGTTATGATTGAAAAAAACAGAGCTAAAACAAAGATTAATTTATAACAAAGCGAACACAAAAACGCCGCTCCGTGCGTCATTCATTGACAACAAACTCCTTTCTAGAATGCGGCCCAAAATGCTTTGCCTTTGTGCTTCTGAATACGTTTCGGTGTGAAACCAAAAACACGGCGCTGGCAGCCACTCCCATTTCGCTTTGAAGCGAGCAGATCCAACAATGTCCAAAGAACGGGCCTTAAATTCTGCTACAGACATTTAGTAAAACTGGTTGTTGGAAATTGTCGACATTTTTATATGAGTAGGTATTTCAATATTTTCAACTGCAAGCTAATTGGAACGTTGGATAAACCTAATCTGTATGTAGTTATTGTAGTTTTTATGGACTCATTAAAAACCATCAAAAGTTAGTTATTAATAATGTAGGCAATATTTAAAATGTTTATACACATAATATGCTGGCAGTAGGTATAAGGTTCTTGCTTTTAAAATTTTTTAATAAAAATAAGTCAACAGACTCAGACATCCACTTAAATAGTACCTTAATCTATCCGGCATTTATTTATTTTACTTTAATTAACTACTAAATAATTACAACTTACATTAATTAAAGTTAATCTCAGTTTTGATTAATTAGCTACCTAATTAAATATATATGTACCTATGTATTGAAAAAGGCCTGTGGCCTTACCAGCAGTGGACCAATACACGCTATTAATGTTGATTGAAAAAGAAAATAACAATCAAATAATTAATACCGTGCCGTGTGGTGCCGGCGGCATAGAATTTGCACCACCCCAATTCTTCCCGTGGGTGTCGTAAGAGGCGACTAAGGGATATCTTCTGGGGGCGGGCAGCAGCGCCCCCTGTAGAACAAATTTTCCACCAAACTGCGATCCCCAACCCGCATGCCCGGCGTGGGGATTATGGGCATTACCACCCCATGAGTTAAACACCAAAACGGCGTTTATCAGGGGGAGGCCTGCGTCCAGCAGTGGACCGATACAGGCTGTGGATGTGGATTTACGATTGTGACATTTGAGCTAACTATTTAAATTTATAAGTAAAAATAATTATTAAACTGATTTTACACACACCACACATTCATGCTACGCGCTTCCAAAACTGCAAACATTCTGACGTTATTTCCCCTAAACTAAACTGTCCGCGAATAGGTCGCAGTGAGGGCTGATGTGCTGTTCAGCAGCGGTATTTTAAATCGTCGGAAGGACCATCGGATTCGATATCGGAAACTTTTGACAAATCAAAATAGCGTTCTAAAGTTCAATCAGAATAGAATTCAACTTCGAATCTGACGTTTTTGCTTCGGAAGCGAATCTAATGAATTAAAATACCCCTGCTGGAGAGAGTTGAGTGCGGTGAGGATGCGTGGAATGGGTGACGTGGAGAATGCAGACGACGTAAAGGGCGGTCACAGTGGCACGGCAAAAAACCTGGGCTTCCGGGCGCGACAGTAGTTATCAAGACACGTGTGAAAGTGGCGCCCCCACCTATTTTATCTTATTATAACGTTAAACACAGGAAGTTTTAATAATCCATCGTTCAGTTTGTAGTATCTATTATAAGTTATTTATAAATGCATCTGTAATAGTTTCATTTTGTAAAGCTTAGTCAGAGATACGAAGTTGCGCTTTTTGACCACCAAACTCTATTTTCCCATCTCTTCGCCCTGCAAGAACTTTGTGGGGTACATAAAGGGCTAGTAGCCGTGGTGGTGCTTGTACAAGAAACATAGGAAAGCCTTTTGCACTTATTCCAGCGTTAAGGCATATTTTATCAGATTATATCATGCAGATTCCAGAAACAGGCGGATAGGCTTCAAGCTTGCCTAGTTAGTACGTTTTTTCATACATAACCTAAATATCACAATAATATTAAAAAGGCGAAAGTTTGTATCGATGGATGGATGGATGGATGGGTGTTTGTTACTTTTTCACGCCAAAACTACTGGACGGATCTGGCTGAAATGTTGCATACAGGTTTTCTAATTTGGAATTTAATTCTAGTCCTGGAATCAAACATAGGCTACTTTTTATCCCATAAATAAGTTCCCGTGGGATGAAAATCACCTTCTAATGTTTCCATAGGAACAACGCGTGCGAAGCCGCTTGGCGCAGCTAGTTGTTAATAAATCGCTTTTAATTTTACGAAACTGGTCGGGTATGTTAGACGGTGCAGCAAAATAAGGTTTAGTTAAATGAATACAAAAAATAGAGATAAACCATGGCAGTTTATTTTATTTCCACTAGAGAACAGAAAACTTTCACTTATTCCTCCTCATCTCCCTGGTAATCCAAGGCAAAACCGTGGAAACCTTCACGTAGACTCCTGGAACTTCTCCGCAGCCGTAGCCGAAGGAGGTGATGCCCACTTGGACATCGTCTTTGGTCAGAGGGCCGCCGCTGTCACCCTGAGAAATTATACATTACAAATTATATAGAGAACATCTGTCCGACCGAAAGACCTTCCCATCGATAGCTATTTATCAGGTAGCATTGCATGTCCGACGAAACATAAATTTGTTTCGATAACAAGCGGAGATGCATTGCTACAACACTCGCAATGCCGCCGGTGGCTGGCTGGCCTGTGACAAGACGGCTGGCGAAATCGGACAAGTTGACGCACGTAATGGGATCAGCTACCTACAACAAGCTCCCGGAAAAGGTTAAAGCACCAAGTCTTGAAAATTTTAAGAAAAAACTAAAAAACTGGCTTGTACAGAAGACGTTTTATATGTACGACGAATTTTTAATTTCTGAATAATTGCTAATTTATTAATTCTTTATTAATATATATTATTTTTATTTTATTATGTTAAATCAATGTGACGTATAATCTGAAAAATTATAAATAAAATGTTTATCTGTTTTATATAATAAATTTTTGAATAAAAGTTAGTGCTCGCAAGGTCTACTATGTTGAGTGTGCACTGCCATACTACAAAGTAAATTAATGCCTACACAATATTTTTCATGAAAATAAGACAGCGATCCAAGCGGGAAACTTACATAACTTTCACACACACAACGCAGACATTGTCGTAAACAGTGTCTTACCTGACAGGAGTCTTTCCCCTTCTTCCCCGCACACATCATCTGATGGGTGATGTTGAAGCGATGTGACAGATACTGCAACTGGCATTGCATGCGTGTGACTAGAGGTACGGCTACTTGGAGGAGATGGCTCGAAAACGGGTTAGCCTGAAACATACGGGTGGTTTTATTCCCTTACCTACTATGTACAGGTTCATGAACCAGACGTGGAACCTGCCAGGGAACATTATATATTTTTATATAAGTTATATATTTGGACTCGGATATATTTGGATAGAGGATAAAACTATCTATCTAAATATATATTATTATATATACCTCTGTGATTGGCAATTTTTAATAACTAAAGCACCATGCGGGGTCCCGCCCCGTCTACAAAGAATAATGTTCGTGCAATATTTTTTTTTTTCAAAAATCACCATATTAAGAAAACGTCGAAAATTTCATTCTCAATCACAAGAAAAAATAAAAAAATCACCATAATAAATAAAATAAAATAAAATAAAAAAAATAATTTAATTAATTTACTTGACTTATCCATAATAATACTTATATATTTGGATAGAGGATAAAATTCTCTATGCACCAAGCCCTACAAGAATTGTATTGAGTTACAATTTTTTAAGGCTTGGTGCAAACAGACGACTGGCCACCGACACCACCGGTGGTGGGTGACTGTCGCGCCACAATTGCAGCAGTTGCAACCGTTTGCGCCTAGTCTAAGGAGTAAACTGTCTTTTTCAGAATTGTTTTGATTAGTTATTATAGACTAGCTGCGCCCCGCGGCTTTGCACGCGTTGTTCCTATGAAAACATTAAAAGGTGATTTTCATCCCACGGGAACAGATTTATGGGATAAAAAGTAGCCTATGTTTTATTCCAATATTAAAATTACCTGTCTGCAAAATTTCAGCCAGATCCGTAGTAGTAGTCAGTAGTTTTGGCGTGAAGAGGTAACAAACATCCATACATTCATCCAAACTTTCATCCATCAAAACATTAGTGTGATGTGATTCTTTTGAATAAACTTTTTAAATGGTCGCTAGGTGGTGTGAGGTATGTCCGGCATTATTTATTAATTTATACTTACTCCAGTGGACCCCCACCCCGTAACATTCATCATTGTATTTTTAGGCAGCTTGACATTTGCATCAGCTAGCTTGACAGGTGCGACTTTCTTATCAAACACCAGATCCCTTGCCAGCTTGATCAAGCAAACATCAAAGTTGAATGTTACATTGGAGAACCTTTTGTGGACGATAATTTTGTCAACTTCGTATAGTTCTCCGTCGTTATTGTTCATGCGATCTGTTCCTACATTCACTTTGTAAGTGCGGTTTCTGAAATAAAATTAAGTTAAGTAAGGTTTCTGTGTTAGAAACGCCTTAAGGCGCATACCCGAGCCAATATGACAGCGCCACCTATTTTATCATATTATTACGTTTAAAACAGGAAATTTAAAAAATCCATCGTACAGTTTGTGTTTTACAGTTTGTTATCCTACTATAAGCTATTTTTGAATACGTTTAATAAGCGTTATAATATAATAAAAAAGGTGGCGCTGTCATATTTGCTCGAGTATTCTCTGGTTCTGTATAACTACCAGTTTTGTTAAAAATCAAATAAGTCCGACAGTTAGATTTTCAAAAGATATTGGACGGAAATATAGCCAGATTAAGTTCCGCGTGACGTCACATCTTGCGACCCTTTTTAGCAAAGGGTGACGTCACTACTCCCAAACTTTGACGGGATTTTTGTCTTTCGTATGTTTATCAAAAGAAAAATGATATGACTTTTGAATCCATCATGTTTAGTAACACTAAAGACAATCTCTCGCCATATACTCTCTACACCTATATGCCAGTGTTATGTCATTTTAATTATATTCTACCCTAGACAAGAAACACCGTGCTAGCCTCACTGGTAGTAGTACAAAACACACCTTTCATAGCTGTGTTAATGAATTCTATCATGAAAATCTAGCTAGGGCATCAAGCTCTAGATCTAGGTTCTCCTGAAACTGTTTATGCGGTTATGTAGGTACAAGCCGCAGGCACTTGCCTTGGCAAGCTGTGGGATTTGTAATTGCATTGCTGGATTGGAGCTTGGGCTTTTCGCTAAACTCAACGCTACTACTACAGTATATGTCGGTATATGAGTCAGAGTCAGAGTCAAATCGTTTATTTCTTTAAACTTACAAAATAAGTACTTAGGCAAGTCAAATTTTTACTATATAAACAGCTTGATAAATAGTTATTACTATCAAACAAGAAATAAGGTGCAATTGACTCTAATTCACTTAAATTTGTCCTCTAGCGGAAGAAGTGAAAAAGAAACCACTAGCAAGTTTATCGCTTATCAACTAATACAATCTTAGCATAACTAAGTCTAACTGGTCTTACATACTATTGTCTGTGTGGAACTGGGCGACATCTAAATATATGGTGCCTTGGGTGTGCTCCTGAGTCTCCAAGCCCGTGAGAGTCTGAGCAGCAAAGCAAAAAAAGCAAAGTACTTACGTGTCGTCGTTTGGGGTAGGCCTATTTTCAGCAGTAAAAAAAATGTACTTACGGCTTAATGCAATGGGCAGCTGTTAAAATGAACCGTTCGTTGATGATGGAGCCTCCACAATAGTGGGTCATGCCACTGGTGGTGTTGATACGCACGGAGGCCATGAATGGTACCCGGTCTATGGTGATCTGGTGGCCTCCGATGATGCCAACATTGCCGGGTACCTCTGGGACTATAAATAAAATAAAAATAAGCTGGACTATTTCAAAAAGCATAATCTTACCCCAAGGTAAGATTTAGTCTTATGCTACATATTTTTTTTATTATACATTGAAAACACCCAGACAACGCATAACAAATATCTGCAGACCATACAAACATTACATGAAGTCATTATGAATGTAAGCGGGTTAACTACGAATTTTGTTTTTGTTGGAAGAACACCAACGTTGAATCCCTTAAGAAGGGACATCTTCAGGGCGAGCGCTTACATTCATAATGAATTCGTCAAAATACGAAAGTTTTTATAGTAAAATTACATAGTAATTAACAAAACGTAGTAGTAGTAAGTATTAACAAAGAGAATTACAAATAAATAATAGAAAAAAATGAGAACTAATTCACAACTGGAATAATTGAACCAACTGCAAATGGTTGCAAATGATCTATTAGGTAGCTCATCCAATCTACATATATCATCATTATATATTATTATCTATATCCAATCTATACCAGTTAGAAGCGCCCCGAAGGAACTGGCTGCTTTGCATCGATTAGATTGAAAAAAAACGGAAAAGTCCAATAAAAAGCAATTTTCCACAAGTTTTATTTTGTCCAATGTCTTCTAAAAATGCAAATCTTCAAAAAACACATGGATAATGGATGATTCTTCATGGATTTAACTTACCACAGTAACAAACCCCGAAAAAACAGAAAAGAAACAATACTTTAGCAACCACCATGGTGACCAATCCAATTTTAATGATGAATTCATTAAAAAATCTGCAAATTTATAACCAAACTTTATCAGCTTGCTATCAATAAATTTTGGTTAACTACCACCTAATTTATTTAACCTTGTGGTTAAAGGGTCATGTTAATTAGGTAACTACTAATATTAAAACGAAAATTTGTGCCGATATGGTGTTTGACCGATGACAATGTCAAATTAATGAATTTATTGGGTTGAAGTTTTGCGCACAGATTTAAGGGCGTAGCCATTGTATTTGTTAAGAAGCCAATCAAAAACAATTAAATGATTCGTAGGGAAAAATTAGAATCAGAGGGCATAGAAACTGTAACAATAGATGTCGAAAGCGATAGTAGAAAAGTCCAAAAATGTATAGATGAATTTTTTTTGGTACTACACACACACACACACACACAATGAACATGGCGATACAAACAAACAAAAGTACAATGGGTTTAATAATTCTGACAAGCACTTTAAAAAGTAAATAAGTAAGTACTTAGTGTAGAAAAGTTTGTGTGTGTCGTCGATGGTATGGGTTTGACATAATAATTATTATTATGCCTTAGATATGTCACGTGATCTGTTTTGAATTTTTCAAATCGATTCGTTTCATAGCAAATGCAGGTTGGCTACGCCCTCAGATCACGTGACATATGTAAGGCATATGTCAAACCCATACATTTTAAGACTTTTCTACTATTAGGGGACGGACGGGCAAGGAGGACATGTCGGGCAAGAAGAATAAAGCCGATGAATCGCTGCTTGATCGATAGAAAAAGACAGCGTTAGTACTGCTTGACGCGTATTTCAGACGCGCTAGCCGACAGTGTGCCACCTACGTTTTAGGAAGGTAACTGAGTATTTTGTGTGAGAAAATACAAATTTCAAGAAAATATTTGAAAAAACCAGCTGTAAGTACATCGTCATTGTTTTATAATAATCTTGGGTGGCTGAATTATTCTAAGTAAAGTCTGTTGATATTAGACGTGTCAAAGCCGTACTTTCCGTTTGTTGGTTGCATCATCTTTTATAATTATAGCCCCTTTTTAAATCAATGATTATAGCTATAGTCGGTAAATATGTACCCGGCGGCCTATGTAACCATTTTGCCCGCCCTGGTCGGGCAACACGGATAAAGACTGATTTTTTTTCAAAATGTTCTGAGTTGGAGAAGGCTCAACTTTTTATTTAGTTTGATCTAATATCAAAAAACATAAAAAAACCTTAATGTCCAAAGATTAAAATAATAAATATTTCATATATATAACATATGCTAAAGTAGTTTTTCTTTTTATCCAAAGTTAGCATATCCTTCCTGCCCGTCCGTCCCCTATAGCTGTCGACGTCGATTTGTCTAGGCCCCTTTGTAGATGTCCCACCCTTGAATATAATTCACACACTTTATATTAAAAGAACGCGTGTGGACCGGGCAGAAACTGGTATTGTACGCCCTTGATAAAAATAGCTGTAATAGAAAGCATATCCATTTAGGTACGTATTCTAATTATTTTAACCTTTATGACCTCGTTAGCACACGATATGTCCATTGCTGAACATTTGCCCATAATCACTACTCTTGATTGGTTGGATTGGTTATCATTCGTTTTGATATAGGCTGTATTTAAATAAATATTACTTATGTGTACAATAAACTATCAAGTAAGCTCCATAGCAAATTAAATAAGGTCTAACAAGAGCATGGCGGATAAAACTCTACCAAAGGCTGTACGCAATAAAAAATATAAATTTACTTACCCTTTCCAACCAATTTTTGATATAATTTACCCACAAAGGAGTCACTTTTTAGTCTAGAGAGTTACAATAATAAAATTCATTAATTCAAATGTACGAAGTTCGCGTTATTTTGCGCTAAAACAAAAGGGCAAACAATAACTAAAACAAAATGTTAATCACAGGTTAGACACAGGTCTCCTACGATAAGCACCTTGTTTCACATGTTGGGTAATGCCCATAATCCACACGCTGGGCATGCGGGTTGGAGATCGCAGTTTGGTGGTAGAATTTTTCTGCAAGAGGCGCTGCTACCCGTCTCGGGTAGATATCCCTTAGTCGCCTCTTATGACACTCGCGGGAAGAGTTGAGGTGGTGCAAATTCTAAGCCGGCACCACACAGCCGAGCTCTTGACCAGAATGTATTCAAATATTAAAAATTATACATTTTCATTTGCCTATGAAAATGTATCATCATGATATGATCATTAACCTAGGTGTCAGATACAAAATATAAGATTTATTGATATATATAAATTTACACTTCAAATTAAATTACATTAAATGATTGTTAACTTATTTTTTATTTTATTATTCCATTGTATTATCTTAAATATAATCCGCTATAAACCTACCTATATAAGTTTTGCTTACATTGTATATGTATCTAATTCAAATCCAGATTGTATTCTACTGTTCGGGTAGCTCTAGGAGCTTATCGAAGCTGTAGAAGTAGTATGAGTCTCTCTATCCAGTCTTGAATAGAGATGGGTTTATGCCGGGCATTTACAGGGCGGATTGAATAAATGACAGGGCAGAAACTACGCTTGTAATTTTTAAACATTTTGATTTTTTTTCAATTTAAAGTTTACAAGGTACGCTACGTACGTACTTACGTATTAATGTTTTATTCTTAAGACGTTAAGTAGGTACATGGTTTTTATTTCTTCAAGGTGCCACTTATTCATACTTACTTAATAATAATATAATATTGACTCTCAGACATCACGAAGTAAACCTTATAATACTTTAAATTGAAGAAAATTCTTGAAAAAAATTCAAAATGTTTAAAGACTAGATGCGTAGTTTCTGCCCTGTCATCGGGTATTTATAAGGCATAAAAAGACGTTTATTAGGCATTTACTCAATCCGCCCTGTAAATGACCGGCATAAACCCATCTCTAGCCTTGAATATGTTGGAAGAATCGGCGTCTCTATTTTATCTGGTAATCGTTCGTTCACCGTGAGGCCCATTATGTACACAGAATCATTGACTCTCACAAACGAGTTCTGAAAGTTTAACATTGGTTCCAATTCCATAACTTTGGTGTTGCCACTGTTGCCAAACGGAAGTTTCCACCCCACCGTATCTAATTGGCGCAAAGACGGGCCAGAAATATGAAATGTTGTACCCTTACACGGATTACAGAGAAAATGGCATAGTAATCCTCTCGCGTCGTCAGTTGATCTCAAAGCTCGGTGGGGGTTGCACGCACCCCTGCGAAAATTTGCCGCCAAATTTCGCGAGCGAGAATTTTCGATGTATCAGCGAATTTGAGTCGAATGCGGTCGGAGTTTGAATTGGATACTAGATTTAATTGAGTCCAGTCAAACGGAATCGAGTTTAGAGTGCAGTGAAAATATCAAACAGAATTTTCCAGTTCTGGATAGTTTACGGAAAACTACGTTGTTGCAGTGTTTAGGGAATTTCAAAGCATTTGGGATTCTATATTAATAAGATATCTGATATTATGACTGCATAAAAATTACAAATACATCAATGAAATCTTAACCACGAGGATAAAAACTTTGCAATTTGATAAAGTGATAATAATGTTTTCGAATCATTGATTCATAATGTTATAACTTTTATTGAATTATTTATTTATTTATTTAGTGATCGTATAATGTGTAAATATGGTGATGGATGCTGTGTGTTGAGATGAACAGATTAGAACACAAACACGACAAGGAAGATGACAAAAACAAGGGAAACTGCACAAAGCATAACAAAATTTTGGGTAACATAATTAATTTTGGTTTTATAAAACTATAAACCGACTTCAATTCTTATAGTTTTTTCATGAATTTGTATGGATACCATTGTCAGAACTTAACAAAATCAAAATGGGAACTGATTTTTGGGATAAAAAGTAACCGTTTAGTTGTTTTGACCATGCATGCATGCATCCAAACTTTCGCATTTATAATACTAGTATGATAAAAAAATCATTACAGAAAAAAATATCGTTACCTTGATATGTTTTATGTAATGAATCCAAGAAAGGATGACCCAAGACACAGATTTATCCTGCGTAGTTTTATAATTTGTTAGACTGAGTATAATTTAATAAATGACTTTATCGCAGAAATTTTTTTTTGCGGAATTGTTACTAAATATTTTCATCTTTATATTTACAATGGATTTCCGACTATTTATAATTTTGAATACCTCAAACTTTTTCATAAAACGTTACTTTTATTACATTAATATGTGAAAGTTATGACCATTAATAACATTAATACTATTTCGTTGGCAACTCATTAAAATAGTTTCAAACAATTTCGTACAACAGTCCGAATAAATACACATCCAAACTTTTGTCATTTTAGTTTGGAACGTGAAATGTGCTTTTGAAACTAAACTCAATTTAAATAACATATTGGTATTGCGGTATTCATAGAAATTATACTACAAAACGAAATTATTCAAAGAATCGTGGATCTAATTATTTTCGTAGCTTCTGTTTTTGATATCACACACGTGGTTTCAAATAGACTGATGAATACCACTAGGTATAGTAACTTACCTTATAATCTATGCTTCTATACTAATATTAAAAAGAGATAAGATTTGATTGATTGTTTGTATATAATAGGAATAGGCCCCGAAACTGGACTGATTTAAAAAATTCTATCATCGTTAAAAAGCTTACTTTTCAGGGAGTGACATAGGTTTTATCCCGGAATTCCCACGGAAACGGGAACTACGCGTGAAACCGCGAGGCGCTGCTAGTTATTCCTAATCATAGATAACTATGTATATTATAACTAAAATTCATTACGACCTCAGAGACTTAAGGCAAGGAATTCAACACAAGAGATTGCGGGTTTGGTCCCCGCCCCGAGACAAATGTGCGTACGATCTGCAAATCTCTTGCTTCTTTTTTTTCTATGTACATTAAAAATATGTAATGTGTTTAAAATAATAACAGTTATTTTAGTACATAATAATAACGCAAGCTCTGCTTAGCTGTGTGAATATTTAGTGATTAAAAAAATCATTCCAACCTCTTTGTATTCATAATTCAAACCAATAAATAACAAACATGACAAACTTTTCCATTTACTGTCCCAAAAACAAAACACTAACTGGCTTCTATTCAAATACTATGGCCCAGATTAAACTGTCAAATCCAATGATATTTTCGGTTATTTTTAACCTTGTTCCCAAATCCGAGACGACTCTTAAATAAGGCATCATTTGGATCATATTTCGGGTCAGAGCACATAGCGCGACTGGTAGCAATCAAAAACTCAATCACGAATTTTAATCTATCTATTTGATGTTACTTTAGTTTCTGCCCGCGGCAGCCTATATGTTACCATGGAAACGTTAAACGTAATTAAAGACGTTTTATGAAAACGTTATAAGTAGCCTATAAAACATTAACATGGAAAAGTTAAAATGTTATTTAAGACTAAGCTTTTCCATGAGATTTGCAGTTTCAGTCTGATCCGTTCAGTAGTTCTGGCGTCATGAAGCAACAAACAAATCCACCTGACCAGAGTGGAATAGATTCAAGCAGTGGAAACCATTCCACCTGGGCTATGGATCAGAGTGGAATAGAGCATCCATACATCCAGTTTGACGCCATTATGAATGTATGTAGTTCATTTTTGCGTCCCCATGTTGTGCTGAAACTTGTTACCCATTGAAACCTCGAAACGTTTATTACCTCAGCCTTCAGTTCGATTACAATAATTGAGGGTATCAAATGGATCGCTTTGGCCGTCTGGTGCTGGCCTAGAATTTGCACTAAGGGATATCTACAGAGGGCGGGCAGCAGTGCCTCCTGCAGAACAATTCTACCACCAAACTGCGATACCCCACCCGCATGCCCCGTGGGGATTATGGACATTAGTCCCCCATATGATAACAGCCAGTAAGGCGCTTATCGAAGAGGCGTTCAGCAGTGGACCAATCTAGGCTGTTGATGTTGGAATAGATCCCTTTATACCCCATGGGATCTAACAAAATAGCGGGTCTAATTATTCGTAATCAAATGTGCGATGAAAATAGTATAGTTTCTTGTTACGTAAGTCTCACACTTAAATTTCTAAGAACTGAGGGAAGAATGCCTATTATAAGACATGTCGATTGTCGAAGTTGTTTTAAACGTGATAACGTCTATTAAATCGATGAACATGGGTAGCATGTTCAAAAAAGTGTCACTTTGTTGATGATGTTGTCATGACGACTGAAGCACTGAAAATTAGAGTTCTAATTTCATCTAATAAATAGCGTTGAAAACCAGTAAAACCAGTATACACTACGCGGTAACATTTTCAATGGATCAAGTAAAAAAAAATATCACGCAAAATAATCGTTCCTAAAGCGACTTTAGAGACTTTAGAGACTTTAGATCTTTTTGGGTTGAATTCATTGAAAATTTTATACTATCTTAGAGTGATGTACATGTTGATGACACTTAATTTTAATTTGACCAACGCAACTCAAGGTTCATTATTATAATTATAACACATTCTACATTAATAATTTCGTTTTGAAACGAATTTCACGTTAAATTTCTTTTAGCACCAGCAATTTTTTATTTGAATTTCGTTTTGTGGTAATCCACATTTTCCGCCCGCAGAATTGCAAGCTTTGTGAAGTTAATTACTTTTCATGTTCTGTACATTGTATATTATGGTTGTAGCTGTTTTGGGAGTTGATAATAGGTTTTTATAGTATCTTACTTAATGGCGGTACCCCGATTCAAACTAGCGCCGCCAGCTATTTTATCTTATTATTACGTTGAACAATCGAATTTTCAAAAATGTTTGTGATACCTATCATACGTTTTGTTATTACGTCTGTAATAGTTTTTTTTGTAGTTTAAGAGGAGATGCGAAGTTGTACTAGGTTGCCACTAAACTGTGTTGTTGCATCTCCTTCTAAACTATACAATAAGTATACTACTAGCCACTACTATTTACTGGCTAGTTCAGAAGGAAAAGCGAAAACAGAGTTTGGTGGTAGGTATCACAAACTGGCGTATCGATTCGGAATCACCTCTAGAAAAATGTTTTTGAAGGATTTTGGTGCAGGTTAAAAATTGCAATTGTTATTAACAAAATAATTGTGATTCCGAATCGAATGAGCCATCGCTCATATTTTTAGGACCTTTATCTCTATTTTTCACGTTTTTGAACTTGTTGACTAGACTACTAGCTTTATTCTATCTGTTTTTCGTACCATCAAGACCAACCTATATCGTATCCATTTTGAATGGAGCATAAACGTAAACAAACCACCCATACTTAACCTTAAATTCACTTTGTTGGCGCGTCCTTTTATACGTAATTTACATTGCTTGTCGATTTTAGAACCTCCCTTCAATAAAAATAGCTTACAATTATATCTGAAACTCGACACCAAGCAAGTGAGATTTTGTTATTTGTGTCGTACTTTGTTTACTAACATGCTTCATTCAAAATGGATAAACCATAGGTCCTACTGATTGACGGGTAATTGGTCTACGATAATGGTTCATTTAACAAAGGAGAAGCTCTTCTCTGAACCGTCAAATCTTCGTATCAAGTATAATTCAATGACATAACATAACTGAAACTTTTAAGCTTTCGCGATTTGGTAACATAATTAATGATTTTTTGACAGAAGGTACGCGATAAATACCCGACGAAATCTTTGTTTCACTCGTAATTATTTGACATAAGACTTAATTTTTTTTGGAATAATCACAGTGTTACAGAATCTATTAAAGTAAATAAGAAGTTTTATCTTCAGTGCTTAATTTTACCATAGAAACTTTCGTAGTTTGATGCATTCATTATGAATGTAAGCGGGTTAACTACGAACCATGTTTGTGCTGGAAGAACACCAACGTTTCGAGGGACATCTTCAGGGCGAGTGCGGTTCTAGACGCGCGAGTCCCGCATCCCTTCGAGAACCAGTTGTTGTTTGTGTTCTTCCAACACAAACAAGGTTCGTAGTTAACCCGCTTAAATTCATAATAAATTCAGTGCTTCAGTCGTCATGACAACATCATCAACAACGTGAGATTCTTTTGAACATGCTACCTATGTTCATCGATTTAATAGAAGTTATAACATTAAAAAAATCGGGTAAGTGCTAGTCAAACACACGAAGTGCTCTCTACCATCATACAAAAGTATTTCGCAAAAGAGACCCTATAAATTGTTTTGTGGATCGGGTCCCGTTGGTACCCTTAGGAAACGGAACCCTATAAACTACAGGGTTATAATAACTCCCGTCAATACAAGCATTACAATCTGTACGAGTTCTGTTCATACTTAAAAACAAAACTATTTTAGTAGAATGAACAATAATCAACACAAACTTCATCCTTCGAGAGAACTTTCAAAGATGAAGTTTATATTCTCAGTTGAGAACTTTGACGAGTAAGTTCAATTACACATCTTAGGGGATTTCACCGTTAGTATCTTACGCGTTAAACTAAACTCGTTTATAAGTAAACGCGTTCATATATCGAGCTAAATCTCGTTTAAAGTCAAACCGATTTCAGCGGCTTTTTGAAGCTAAATTTTGACCGTGTTCACGTAAACGATTTAATTTACATAAAATCTTAGACAATAACGAAAAAAGATATGCAACGAAATTGTCAGTTCTTAAACGCGTTTATAGACGCTGAACCGCCAATATCGGGCGTTCGGGATGTTTAAACGAGTTTCGCGTTAACTGCGTTTTGTTCACGCTGGTGAAATGTACCAAGTACCAACTGAACTCAGTCAATGTGTAAGCGAGTTTTAACCTCAACGAAACGCTATCAATTTTAACGGTGAAATTGGACCTTAATCGATGATGAACCATGGTCGATTTTGATGAACCATGGTCGTTTCTGATAGTATTGACACAATTGCGGACTGCAGACACCTGGAAACAATTTATAGGTAGCTCAACTGTTCCATATCAATTCCAGTCAGAAGCATATCTAAGACGCTGGCTGTATTGCCCCGCTGTATGGCAATGCTGATGCGCTGCGCCAGATACTCACCAGTAGGGCAAGCACGGCGTTTGTTGGCTAGGGTAGATAGAGGAAAATTACGTCACTATGTAATCGGATGCATGAATTATTTGATATTCATTTCTTCAACATCAATAATTGTACACTACAGTCTGTTCAAAATAGAAGAGTCGTGGCGTTACGGTGAACTAACACTTTTAGTAGTACTGCAATGACAGAACAATATCGTCAACGCAACAAAATTTGTCCATTGGCACACGAGTGCCCTCAATACCCACGACTCATCTCTTTTTTGACTACGTATGACGTTTGTCGTTCATTGTTGTCTACACTAGAGAACTATCTCCATGCTTGTGCTACAGATCTCAGGTCTTGGGTCTGATTAATTACTTACCCCCTTATTCATAATAGTTTGCTAACATAAAACACTGGTATGTCTCATTCTGTCTACCGCTATTGACATAAGTCAGAGTGAGAAATAATTAATATTGTTTTAAAAAACTGTAAACCGACTTCAATCTTTATAGTTTTTTCATGGATTTTCATGGATCCCATTATCAGAACTAAACTAAATTAAAATAGTACCACAAGGAAGTACCTACTACCTTTCATATAAAAAAAAGAATCGAAAAAATCGGACCACCACCCAGTCAAAAGTTCTGAGTCTGAGTTTTTGAAGTCGGTTAAAAACACTATTAAAGAGATGATTTGTTTTAGAACTGGACCTGGATTACTTGGAGCGCGGTGGCGGCGCGCTGACCGGCGGCGGCGCGGCCAGCGTTGAGCCCAGCCCTGACTCCTTGGACCTCGTCAAGGTGGTGCTGCTGGGCGCGCCTCATGTCGGGAAGACCAGCATTATTCAGGTGAATGTTACCAATATTCAAAACCTAGAAAAACCCCCTTTAAATCTGTACATAAAAGTGTATTTGTATTTATTAACCATTACAACATTGAAAGTTAACAAGGCAAGCCATGGTGTACAAATCACATTCAAGATTTGTTTTATCTTTTTTTAATAATATTAATAATATATATACATTTCATATATTCCATTCATAATAATTCTGATAATTAATTTATTTTCTATGTGCTAGAATCTACCAGAGCTTGTAATTTTACTTACAAAAAATATTATTGAGAAAATAAAATTACAATTAAATAATAACGATCGAGCACACATTGACGTTGAGCTAACTGCAGACTGTTGCAAATAATCTAAAGGTAGCTCAACTGATCCACAATAACACAGTTATCAGCGTCTTGGACGCTGTCTGCATTACTCCGCTGTGCTGCTGATGCGCTGCGCCAGATACTCACCAGCTCTCGGGTCGTCTGATCGGGTCTGTTGATCTTTTAATACCACAAATCAAAATTGCATTTAATTATTGAATCTGGTGAACATTCTTCATTAACATTAATTAATAATGCAATGTAATTTTAAATTATTACATTTATTTATTCACAATAATCGTTTCCGAATCAGATCAAACTGAATTGTGCCGGGATTACCTGGAAAATTGAATTTATTTATGCCTCATAACCTATATGAGGCATAAATAAATCGACGACCTCTGTGGCGCGGTGGGCGAAGGTCCGCCTGCGACGCAGGAGGATGCGGGTTCGATTCCCGCCTCGGGACAAATATTTGTACGATCTGCAGGTATTTGTTCAGGGCGTTCTGGATGTTTTCTATATATAATAAAAAAATATCTATCTATGTAGTGTATTGTATTATGTATATCAGTTATCTAGTACCCATAACACAAGCTCTGCTTAGCTTGGGGCTAGATAATGCTGTGTGAATTGTCCTGCATTATTTATTATTTATTTATTTATTTATTTATTCCACACGTTGTTTCCTGCATATAAGAAAAATAGCCATAGATACGTTTGTCTAAGTTAACAAGCAGCCATGGGAAGAGCTATGCTCAGAGTTATATTGTATGTTAAGTTATGCAAAATTTCAGTTGGTTTTAGTCTTATTATTTTGGTCTAATCATATTTTGCTTTCATTAAGTTCTTATTTAGTCATGAACTCATGAATTTTTCAACTTCCTTTTCTGTCATATATTGCTACAGACTTGATTTGATTTTCAGCTTTGACATATTCTGCGTTCATCTCATTCAGTTTTTGTCATGACCATAGTTTATATTCTACGAGTTTCTGCCCGCGGCTTTGTACGCGTTGTTTCTATGGAAACGTTTATAGGTTATTTATATTGCATAGGAACTTATTTACGGGATAAGAGATAGCCTATGTCTTATGCCAGGTCTAAACATACATACGTTTATACAAATTTCAGCCCAATCCATTCAGCAGTTTTGGCCTGATGAAGTAACATACTTATTCATTCATCCGAACTTTCGCATTAATAATATTTTAAAGCTCTCAGTAATTTATAAGTGAATTTTCTTCATCAATTATTATTTAAATGTTGATCCAGTTGCAACGGGATAATTCGTAAGAGATATGTATATAGACATAGATAGTACAATAAAAAAACATTTGTCCGAAATACCAAAAATAAATCTTATACCCAATAAAATAAACAAATAAATTATGGCAACAGGAGTAAATTCATAATTTTGCTGCATGCAAGCAGCGATGTTTTTCAATTTACTCCTAGCCATAGTATAGCTGGTCACTGAGAGGTAAAAGTGATTGCGAAACTTATTACAGACCAAACATATATTTATTTTTTAAATTTATTTATTATTCATAACATCAAGGCAGGTTTCTTTTTTTAACCCTAAGGCGATGCTAGATCTCCTTAACCTCAACCTCAACAGCCTATATTGGTCCACTGCTGGACGCAGGCCTCCCCCTGATAAGCACCTTTAGTGGCTGTTATCTCATGGGGAGTAATGCCCATAATCCCCACGCTGGGCATGCGGGTTGGGGATTGCAGTTTGACACCCGCGGGAAGAATATGGGTGGTGCAAATTCTATGCCGCCGGCACCACACGGCGATGCTAGATCTACTTATTCAAGAATAATTTTCATCTAATGTTATAGATAGAACATAGATCTAAAGACAATATGATCTTCCTGCGTCTGTCTTCCCAGTAGAGTACAATCTTGGAGTCTTCAAATCTAGGGTAAATAAGTTCCTTCTGGAAAAGCGTGCTCCATCTTAGGCTACATCTTCGCTTTCTTAAAGTGAGTTGGTAGCCAAACGCTGATCCATCATCAATAAAAAAAAAAAAAAAAATATATATATTATTTCCCAGTAGACCCACGATAAATCCAACCTGATCTACAGATTAAATTTCACATTTTCGGTGTCACCCTTAAAATATTCACGTATGAATATTAAAATATGCAAGATTAAGTAGATATCTGATATGATATTAATATCTCCCGACAGAGCGTTACCTTGGCCTAAATTATATCACAAGGGAGTGATTTGATTTATGATACAAAAAGTCTGTTTAAAGCTTTCAACTATAACTACAAATCCACATCATCATCAGCATATTATATTAATCCACAACTGGAGTTGTAGAGCCTCCCCTAATGAGCGCCATAGCGCCCTGTCTTCTGCTTGACACATCCAGCATCTGCCTGCAGCCTTTCGCAGATCATCATCCCGCCTGGCCGAGGGCGTCCTCCTACACTATTTTTGCCGAGTCGCGGTCTCCACTTAATAACACGTTTACCCCAGCGGTTGTAGGTTCTTCTGGAGATAATAGCCGGCCCAGTTCCACATCAGCTTGCTAATTTTTTGAGCTATGTCGATAACTTTGGTTTTTTGTCGGATGTACGTACCTATTCGTACAAAATTTAGTTTTTTTATAAATTTTCGTTATTTAAACGATTTGAGAGACTAATAGGTACGGTACATCGGGTATAAAATTGGTGAGACCACCTCGATCATTCCCCTTGGTCCACTAAAATCCATCGCAAGGATTTTAGTGGACCAAGGGGAATGATGAAATGATGAATGAGATCCATCGTTCATTACATCAAAAATGAATATATATAATATATTCCTCTTAGCCAATTTTCATATACATACATACATTCGTAAAATCAAGACGAGTATAAACATCTTGTGTAACAGTTTTTGAGGTCTGTCCTCGCTCAACCAAATTTTTTGTAAATTTGGTAATTATTAGAATAGGTCTAAAGTGTATTTCATCCCGCTAGGGTGTCCCTATCCTGAAAAAAATCCAGGCGCGCGAATCCACGGGGCGCAGCTAGTATGACTATGATTAATTGATTATAGGGTAGGGTAAGGCAAAGTTGATGTATCACCACTGAGACTAATTTCTCTTTATCCTACCAGGGAAATTGTGAATTGTGAAGTGATTTCCCTCACAAATAAAACCTTGGGACGGTCTTTGCTCCAACTCGAAAATTAACAACTAACAGGCTCAAGGTTTCTTCGCCGTTTCTTTACTTTTGTTTACACACCGAAGCCACCAAAATCAAAAATACCATTGTATTTCCGTGTCTGTGTAGTTTTTTTTATATAATTTGACCTTTTCTAGGTGTACATTTATTCATCATCATCATCATCATCAGCCTATATTAGTCCACTGCTGGACATAGGCCTCCCCTAATGAGCGCCATAGCGCCCTGTCTTCAGCTTGACGCATCCAGCATCTGCCTGCAGTCTTTCGCAGATCGTCATCCCACCTGGCAGGAGGGCGCCCTACACTACGTTTGCCGAGTCGCGGTCTCCACTCAAGAACTCGTTTACCCCATCGGTTGTCAGTTCTTCGCGAAATATGGCCGGCCCACTGCCACTTCAGCTTGCTAATTCTCTGAGCTATGTCGATAACTTTGGTTCTCTGTCGGATGTATTCGTTACGAATCCTATCCTTCAGAGAGACTCCGAGCATAGCTCTTTCCATAGCTCGCTGAGCGACCTTGAACTGGTGGACCAACCCTATCGTGAGTGTCCAGGTCTCAGCTCCGTAGGTCATAACGGGTAGGACGCACTGATTGAAAACTTTCGTTTTCAAGCATTGCGGTATGGATGACGAGAAGACTCGACGTAGTTTTCCAAACGCTGCCCAGCCCAACTGGATCCTCCTCTTGGCCTCCTTCTCAAAATTGCTTTTACCCAACTGCAAAATTTGCCCAAGGTAAGTATACTCGGAAACACACACACACATACACATGGTACATTTATTGTATTTAAGGAAATAAAGATTTTTTGATGTTTGACCGTATTTACCCACTTGATAAGAAAAAAATACGTTCATGAAAAAACCTTCACCCAACCCTTTTTCAAAAATATCCCAAAGGCCACTTTATCCCAAAACTTAGTTATGATGAAGATCAGTGTAGGTTTCAAGTTCCAAGACCTTTTCATTTTACACCTACTGAGAGGGCCCCTAGTGAATTATCCATCTTTGTTATAAACGACCTCAGTTTCTGAAGTTATAAGTAAAGTGACATATAAAAACGCGCAGTGAAATCGCTACTATTGGCATGATTAATATTCCTTTCTGCGTCTTTTAGGGTTCCATGTCCAAAGGTTGAAAATGGAACCTTAATAGTAAGCCTCCGCTGTCCTTCCGTCTGTCCGTCCGACTGTGAGAGAGCTCTATCTCATGAACCGTAAGAGGTAGATCGAGAGTCGAAAATTTCAGAAAATGTCTTGCCGCAATAGCAGCCAATAATTTAGCCTTTGCTCTATGTCAATGTTTGCTGGTTTATTGTTCGACAGCTTGGGGCGTAGCTGCAAAGACCCACATGCTCCATTTAGAGAGAGCTCAAAGGGCGGTTTCATTATTTAATGGGGTATGAATATAAGCGGGTTAACGACGAACCTCGTTGTGTTGGAAGAACACCAACGTTTCATCCCTTAACGAGGGACATCTTCATCATCAAAGGGCCGTTCTCAAAGTGGCTTATACCAGACCTTTCAAGTACCCAACAACCACAATTTCCGAACAGAGAGAACACTACAGTCATTGTAAAGATGACGGTAGTGTTATCTCTGTTCGGAAATAGTTCATACAGCAAGTTGTTCTTAACCAACACAAGGAACCACCAGACTTTGTTATTTATTATTATAGTAAAAATAAAATAAATAGCCAAATAATGAAGCCCCCATACAACAATGTGTGTTTTTGTCTATGTTTGCTCTTCATTTGTCAAGGCTGTACCTCTTGAATTAAAATTGGCAGATAGATGACACTTTCTATAAATAAGTAGCACTTCAACTGTAAACAATAAAAACAGTAATAAAATACCTAACGCTGACCAAAGAAGAATCCTTTTTTTGACATAAAGCACCACTGTGCTATATCTTATTGTTGATAATTTATTTTCAATTACCGAATGAAGTATTTTATAAAAAAAGTTTCTTTTAACTTAAAATACAATACTTCTTTGGACAGACAAAGCAAACAATGTCACCTTCAATGTAAAAGATTACCTTTTCATAGTTGTAGCCAAACTTTCTGCATTCACGTGAAATAAGAAAGGAATATTGAAAAAGTTTTCACCCTACACGACAACGTCGTCCCTGAAGAATAAGCTTTGAGATTAGATTACTATGTAACAGAACCGTATTCTCAATTTATCTTTTAACCCACTGCAAAAAAGTGAAGGTTCTCAATATTTTTATATATTTTTAATTGAGAACTTTTGAACTTTTGACCGATTTTGATAATTCTGTTTTCGCCGCAAGCTAAAGGCTATGGCGCTCGTAAGGAGAGGCAAAAAATAAATCTATCAACTCCGCATCTTCACAAACTTTTGCCTTTCTATAGTATTGCTAGGATACGATATTATGTGGCGTAGCAGAACTACTACGCCACACACCACCGTAGCCTAGTGCTACGTCGTAGCATGCTTCGTAGCAATTGCGAATCAAAACGTTCTGTGAAACTTCTTCTCAATGTTTAATAAAGGACACGGAATACAAACGTCTGAGTAAATATTTTCGCCTACACGAAATGCGAGTGAATTAGTTGTTTACCGTAAACCATACGCTGACCTGATTTTGACGTAAACCGCTTGCGTTAAAATCTTTAGACAGATACCGGTTTTTTATGATCAATGTATGGTTTACGGTAAACCACTTGATCACACGCATTTCGTGTACATACACTGACCTTAAAACACCGGTATATGTCCCAAGGTTTTGACGTAAACCGCTTGCGTCGAAATCTTTGGACATATACCGGTGTTTTATGGTCAGTGTATTCATCATCAACATAATATTTATAGGTATTCTATATTTTTGTTTAATTGTATTGTATTATTTCTTCTTGAACATAGGTTCATAGGTTTTAGGTAAATATAAGTAACTTTACCTAAGAATATCACTTGCAGCCAATAACAGGATTCACATTTTATAAAAAAAATCAAACTAAAGACGACAGTCACCATTATTGTTGTCGGTATTATTATAAATTATAGTATAACAATGATTGAAACAAACTACTAACTATTAAAAAAAATACATTACATTACATTAAAAATTAGATACAGATATTGAGCAAAATTATAGAATTTTGCTCAATATCTGTATCTAATTTTTCCATATAAAATAAGTTTTTGTTTTTGAGTACATGTAATGTATTTTTTTTAATAGTTAGTAGTTTGTTTCAATCATTGTTTTACTATAATTTATAATAATACCGACAACAATGGTGACTGTCGTCTTGAGTTTGAATTTTTTTATAAAATGTGAATCCTGTTATTGGCTGCAAGTGATATTCTTAGGTAAAGTTACTTATATTTAAGAGAGCTGTGGATTTTGTAATAAATTAAATAAAAATCTCAGATCGTTTGCTTCCTTTGTTGGTTTATAACCAAGGATAAAGAAATTGATAATAACGGTGGTTCATATATTTCATAGCACTATCAAAGGTTTGAGTTTTCGTAGGTGTAGGTATCTAGAGGTTTTTTCAACAAAAAGTCTGTTTTCGGCAAACAAATATGTAGATTTTGTTTCTATCCAATCGAATACCGATGTATAGGCAATTCACTTTGAATATTCTATGAATATATTACAGAGGTAGGTAATTTGACTGCCACAGGCGTGGTTTTCAGTAGAAATAGTTATAAATGAGCTGCCAACTGCATTTACCAGAGTAAATTGGAATTTAGACTGTTGCGGGAAAGTGGAGGTACAAAGGGAACGGTTTCGTTTGGCTGAATTTCGAATTTACGTTTGCCATCTGGTTTGTACATCCAATAGCTAAAATGTTATCTACATTTTATATACCAAGGGCCTATGCAAATTAAATCACTAGCACAGGTTTAGCTAGTAGTACACGTAAAGTAGAGGTTTAGGTTTGCTAAAGTTAGCGGGCTGCTAAATCGCCGCAAGCGTTTGCAAACTTTTATAAATAACGTTTTTTGCAATCAGTCTTCTAGTGAGCAGCTAAAGGTCTGCTAACTCATTATTAATAAGACCCTAACTTAAATATTTGTACATTATGATAACAAAAGATAAGTTTCTGCATTCTGCACATTGTGACATTCCATTACATTCATTATGAATGTAAGCGGGTTAACTATGAAGCTTGTTTGTGTTGAAAGAATTCATAATTAATTCGTCAAACTACGAAAGTTTCTATAGTAACATTCCATAACATTATTACAAGTTTTATCACAGGTGTGTCATGAAATAAATTTGATTGATTGAATGACTGCCCGCGGCATAGACGCATCTTTACCATAGGAACATTAGTTTCAACAAAACTGATGAGTCGGATAAAAAACCATTGTTTTATCTATTTTACCTATCCCTCAGTAGTTTATTTACGTTTAAGTTAAGTCATACTAATATTATCAATGCGAAATTTTGTATGGATGGATTGATGGATGCTTGTAACCTCTTCACTAAACAAACAACACAAACTACTGAACGGATCTGGCTGAAATTTTGCATACAGGTGATTTTAATCTTGGAATCAAGCATAGCAAATCCAGTTCCCGTGGGATAAAAATCACCTTTAAACGCTGCATAGGAACAACGCGTGCGAAGCCGTGGGGCGCAGCTAGTTTTAAATAAAGCCTCATTATAGAATGATTATTAAGTGACTACTAATACCAAATTTCATAATTATGATCTGGGGGCCTACTCGGAAAAGGGAAATCGAAGTTTCGTTATCGTTGTCGTGAAAAACCAACTCTTATGTCGTTTGCACAAGATTAGCGTTTGCATGAAAAACGAATCAGAAACTTCGATTTCGTTTTTCAGAGTACAGGCCCTGGCAACTGAGTACACAAACGTGTTCGCGACGATGGGCAGAACCAACTAAAACAATGTCAGTGAATCACTAATAACCCTGTATATCCCACTTGTTGAACAATAGACTATCGTTATTTGTGCTATTTTTAGGAGCAAGCACCATGTTGTACAACACAGGTCGAGCCCTAAGTAACGCCGCTACATCTATTTTACCCCGCAATATTTTACCGAGGTTCAGCGCGCAGTGGGATATTAACTACATCGTGTCACAGCTTTCAAGATATAGCTCTGACACTTCTTCCTATTTATTTTATATAATCTAGTTCCCCTGTTTTAAGTATGTATAATGTAGTCATCTAAGATATATTTGGTACACCCTTGCCTTTCTTATACTCACATAATACTATCCATCCCAGGGTTGCGCTTCTAAGCGATGAGGCCGCCCTTTGTACCTTTGTTTTATGTAATTTCTTTTGTGCTGTATTTTTGTTGTGTATTCTTTACTAGAGCAGCCGACCAACTTTGGCGTGTTAGGTAGTCTTATTTTATTTCTCAAGAAACGTACAAAGATAAAATCTACATTCCGTGTAAGCAAAAGAGATGTTGCCGTCCGAAACGTCAACTAATAGTAAAGTCCTTTGCTGAAAAACAGCGTTGTGCATATGTTCAGCACACGCTGAGCCAACCCCTTTTTCGGCATAGGGACGTGGAGGCAGACCTATTTATTTAAGGCCCATACAGCAGCGAAAGTGGCGCCCCCAACTATTTTATCTTATTATTACGTTAAACGCAGGTTTTTTTTTAAATCCTACGTTCAGTTTGTGGTATCTATTATAAGCTATTTATTAATGTCTCTGCAATAGTTTCATTTTGTAAAGCTTAGGAAGAGATACGAAGTTGCGCTTTTTGGCCACCAAACTCTAATTTCGCATCTCCTCCTAAACTATATGAGATAAAATTATGAAAGAAGTATTAAAAAATAGCTTATAATAGATACCACAAACTGAACGTAGGATTTTTAAAAATTCCTATGATAAACGTAAAAATATGATAAAATAGGTATCGCTGTCAGATTGGCTCGGGTATGCGCCTTAATCTAAACTACCACCTACCCTTTTATGACACTTACCTCCATGTTATACTGTTTTTGTTTGTCATTTGTTTATTTCCGAAACTCTTTATGTACCTGTGTCCAAATAAATGTTTTTTCTATTCTATTCTATTCTATTCTAGATGCATATAAGTATTAATTGGATTGAAGACTGTTCACAACGCTGGCGAGAGCTCGCTTTACTAGTTTGTCGCTGAGCTACATATATTATATGAAATATCCATAGGCAACGAAAAAGTTATACTTTTGAAACACTATGAAACATTGAAAGACCCAGCTGTTTCCCCTTACCTGAAATGCTACCGGCTAAAACACAGGCTGAAAGCATTAGTTTGTGTTCTACACGCTTATTAGCCTGATACGAGCGCAAAAGCCTACATTTGTGGCTCTAATATTTGTTTATAGCACGTTAACAGCTTTTGAAATAGCTCTCTGTTATATTCTAGCTGCGCCTTGTGTTACCCGCGAGATTACTTTACAAACATAGGCATTTAAATTTTCCGAAAATCCCAGAGACAACTGATCTTTTTTGATAAAAAATTAAAAGAAAAATACGTTTATTTATGTCTACAATATAATCAGGGAAACATAACATAGCATAGATATATAAAGTTGTTAGGTATAAAACGGCTCTAATACTGGACTGGCTTTCCGTTAGATCCAATAAAGATTTTTCTATTCCAGGACCAAGTAGCGTACTATGTCTAGTTATTCTGATACCAAATTTCATCTTTAGCTGTTCGGCCGTTTGAACGTGATGGAGTATCAAACATTTACAAACAAATACATAAAAAAATCGCTTATAATCAGTATAATACTACAGTACCTATATCTGTGTAAATGTAGACTAAGTAAATTCCTGTCTGAAGATGAAAATGTGGTTTTAATGATGAGAAATATGATGGCTTGTGGAATATTATAAATAAATAAATAAATAATGCTGGACAATTCACACAGCATTATCTAGCCCCAAGCTAAGCGGAGCTTGTGTTATGGGTACTAGATAACTGATATACATAATACAATACACTACATAGATAGATATTTTTTATTATACATAGAAAACATCCAGAACGCCCTGAACAAATATCTGCAGTTCGTACAAATATTTGTTCTGAGGCGGGAATCGAACCCGCAACCTCCTGCGTCGCAGGCGGACCTTCGCCCACCGCGCCACAGAGGTCGTCGTATATTACTATATTTTGAGGCGCATTTAATTTTATATGGAATTTACTTAAGTGAATATTACTGAATATACCTACTTGAACGTAGACTGTTTATAAGAAGATGTTCTTTTAGATTAAATTCATTTATCTACTTTGGGGTGATTTTTGCCAGATTCACCCTTAGGAAGTTCGGCTCTCATGAAATAATCTGCTTTCGTCCCACATTGTATGCCTTACTGGACCCAAAATATATTTTATTTTAAAAAGGGTTCTTTATTTTTTTCTTTTGCTTTTTGAATGGTTCAACGCAGTCGTCGAGTTAGTGAGAGAATAGTGCATTTACTGCAGTTGACCATGATATAATAATTGGGGATTTTCTTACAAAATCTTACTATGGTGCATGCTATGGTACGATCTGCAGATATTTGTTCACCCGGAACAAATATCTGTAGTACTAACATACCCTTCTCGATGTTTTCTATGTATAATAAAAAAATATCTATCTATGTAGTGTATTGTAAATAAGTAAGTATATCAATCATCTAGTAGGTACCCATAACACAAGCTCTGCTTATCTTGAGGCTAGATAACGCTGTGTGAACTATTCTACATTATTCTATACCTACTTGAAAGAGACTCTCTTGGTCTCTCTAGGTAAATTTATATGTGACAAAAATCCACCGTGGTCAACCTTTGTATAATAAAAATTTACCTAGAATAAAAATTGACCTACAAGTCTCATTCAAGTATATGGAAGGTCAAACTTACCATACAGTAATGGTGGTATTAGACCAACTAACACTAATAACTTACTAGTAACTATTCTATAAAAAAAAGAATAAGCTATAACTCCCTCTCAAAATAACAACAGATCTATCAAAGTACCCAGTCTCTTTCATCAAGGTTTTTATCCGAAAAGCCTAAAAACTCCGGCGACAGTTGCTTTTGATGGATTGCCACAGAGGCAAGCTATTTATCAAAAATGTTACTCTTTCAAGTACCTGAAATTCCCGAAATATTTTTTACTAACGAGTCCCCTTTATCATTTCAGGGTGTTCTTATTTCTTTCGTTTGGTGAACACACAAATACACTCGAGAGCAATGAATCCGGGTCACTTAAAGAATCCTAAAAATCGTAAATTGGAGTATTGAAGATTGGTCAAAAGTTATGTTCTCCGACGAATCAAAATGTATGCTCTACAAGCACGATGGAAGACACAGAGTGTATCGAAGACCAGGGGAAAGATTCAAGCAAGCATGCATCGAAGAAAAAGTAGCCTACGGTGGTGGGTCTGTACTTGTGTGGGCCGGAATTTCTTCTGAAAGTCGCACAGAGCTGGTGATCATAGAAAACGGCTCTTTAACTAGCGTAAGATATGTGGAAGAAATCCTCAATGATCACGTTGGTCCATTTATGGTCAATTTAGGTGAGGATGCTATATTTATGCATGACAATGCCCGACCTCATACAGGTAGGATTGTGAATGACTACCTTCAAGAGATGAACATTACTCGTATGGAGTGGCCAGCGCGCAGCCCGGATATCAACCCGATCGAGCATGCTTGGGACGAGCTAGGCAGATGCGTAAAACAACGAAACCCTCCCCCAATCACGCTTCGTGAGCTCAAAATTGCTCTCACAGAGGAATGGGAGAATATTCCCCAAAATCGTATAAGGAACTTGGTGTACAGCATGCCAAACCGCGTAAACGCAGTAATGGAAGCACGAGGAGGCAATACGAAGTATTAAAATTCAAGAAAATCGTAATAAAGTTCAAAAATTTCATGTTTCCTATTTTTGTTTTAAGGAGAGATCAGCAGTTTTTTTCTTTATGTAATTTTGTGTTAATAAAATGTATGGTGACTCATATTTTTTTTACTTTCATTTAAGGAGTATTACATTGTCTATTAAATACAATTTATTGCATTAACCTATCATTTTTAGTTTCCGAGATTTTTAACATTCTTTAAGTGACCCGGATTCATTGCTCTCGAGTGTAGTAGGTTTAGAAACTGTGTATTTCTATATTTTGGGGTTCATTTATTTGATGGTGCTTGGCTGATTGCCACCGAACCGGAGTTCAGCTGAGATATACGCCGTTACTTATGATTATTATTATTTTATAGCATACATAATCTAAATACACTAGAATAACATTACAATCTAGCCATAGGTTTGGCTAATGGGTAATTTTGTTTCAACTTAATTTTATAAAAACATATTACTAACACAAAGAATGTGTCCATCGGCACTTTTCTTATTGTCTCTATTTAAGGGGAAGACACTTGGGTCATGTGTTCTTTAAAATTAGCACTTATGCACTTACACGATCACTAACACTACACTAACTCAAAAGGTTTAGTTCTTTTGAGACTTTTCACTATACCCGTCACTTATAAAAAATTTGCTTAAAACTGTTGCTAAGTTTTTCTCTGACTTGATAATTATGTCAAATCTGCCAATAGATGAAAACTAATGACTAGGAGATTTATGAGTGAAAGGATTATTCAAATAATACAGAGTCAAAAAAGCGTCACCAGTCCATCACCGTACTTAGTAGTTACTCGATATTCTACTGGTTTTTTCCTCTTCCTCCACCTCGTTGGAAATTGGGCTCCAATGCTTTTTTCGACAGATCCATTCCACGTGTGAATTTTAGGTGCAGAATAAATTTTACAAGAAAACCTTGAAGTTGCTCCTAATTTAATCAAGGACTCTAACTTTGAAAACCCCAAAGCTTGATTGCTTTGAGGCCCATCCTGCCTGGTAACTAACCTCCTTCTAATCAACAATTTTGTTCCAGCAATTCGTGTGGAGCGACTTCTCAGAGGAATATCTGCCCACAGACAAGAAGCACACCTTCTACCCTTCAGTCATCATCAACGAGCATCTCTATGAAGTGAAGATCACCGATGTTCCTGTCATACCGTACTTCCCTATCAATTCTTACTACGAATGGGCTCACTACAGGTTCTATGGCCTCCGCAACGCCACTGCCTATATCCTGGTCTTCGATCTATCTAACGTAGAATCCTTCCAATACATCAGGACCCTGAGAGACCAAATGGTCGAGAGCAGGGATATGAGGAACGTGCCAGTTCTGGTCGTTGGAAATAAACAGGACCTTCTCTGTAGCAACACCCCTTCAGCAGCCAGTGGATTGCAACAGTTGGCTATAGCAGAAAGCGCTTGCGGCGATTCTAGAGAGAAAAGACGGAATATTGTTAACTTAGTGAGAAAACACTGGAAGTGTGGCTACGTGGAGTGTTCGGCGAAGTATAACTGGAGGGTTATAGCTGTCTTCAAGGAGCTAATGGAGATGATTGACTCTATAGAATGGAGTAGTGGGGGAAGATCAGCGGAACCCCCTCCGGATTCTTCCGCTGGTGGGGCGGGGTCGCATGAAAACAAGTGTATAGTCGCCTAGCGTTTGAAGGTCTTTGTCATGTCACTGGTGGCCAGTTTCTTCTTAATACCGTTTTTGGTAAATGAATCTAATCAGTGGAAAGACAATCGCAAACTAACTTGGTTATAACTTTGCACAAACATGATTCTTACGACCAGTGAATAACGCTGGATTTAGATAGTCTCCGTGTTAGTGAAGTGCAATTTGTTTAAACGGTGCAACGGTGTAGATGAAAAGAGTTGCCAAAACACCAAAGAGGTGTCACTATTTAAAAACGTTAACTACTTACGTAAGGGTGTTTTAAAAGCAATGCTGAAGTGTTGTGATTTTGAATCTGTTCTCGATGCTACGAGTAAGTAACTTTGTAATTTTATTATCCTTCGATCCCTTTCTATGCCCCCCTTTCCTCTTTCCCCCTATGAAAAGGTCGGGTTTCAGGAACATGTGTCAAAGTTAGTAAGAGTATAATCTTGTTATAAACTTTCACAGCTCAAAGTTGCCAAAGTTGTGTTAGGGGTATGAATTTCGCAATAAGAGTTGTTTTGTAGATTTAATGACATCAGGGTGCTTTAGGTTCTCTTGAAAATAGTTTTAATGAAAATTACAAATGACAGAAAGACTAACAAAATGTACAACATACACCTGAAACATTTTGATCTATTTGCAGGCCGTTGTAAACAATCTGGCAGTAGCTCAACTAGTCATGCTGAATACCAATACGAAGCGTCTCCAAGATATCGATTACATTGCCCCGCTGTATGACAATCCATACTGATGATGCGCACCAGATAATCATCGGCTCTCTTAGATCACGCTTCGACAAGACTGTAGTATCAATCAAAATTGGCCGGTAGTTTCAACTTTAAATAAAATTCACCAATAAACGATTTCCTTTAGAGATCCAATCACCACCGTACACTAAAACAAAATAGACTTTATGATTAAAATTGTTAGTGGAACTGATTTCAACTTCATTATTATTATAAGACAGATATGGAGAACTAAGCCAAAAAGGGGTGATTCTGGACATCAAGGGGTCTAAAACCCTTTTTGTGTACATTATATTCTCTGCCTAAGTGCACCCTGATTCGTAAGGATTTAGAATTTCGGTTTTTGCTCTAAATATCTTTATTCATGGTTGTTCAAAGAGAGATACTGCTTCGAGATATTGTTTGATACTTTCTCATGGGACTTTTCTAGAAAATAAAGGAGGGTAAGAGTAATTTTTATATCCGTTGCCTTTTCATTATTAGGTAGATTTTATTATTTTGATTTGACTAAAGTGTTCATTATAGCGGTGGTAAATATATTAAAAATCTGTTTTATTACAAGTTTCCGCTTTTTTACACGTTTATCTTCCAGGGTAATTTTACACTTTTCTATGTTATTATAACTATGAAAAGTTGGTATTATGATGTCAAATTCATGTTGGGGTAAAAACATCAGCTGGTCATGTCAAATGTATTCGTCACCGTTCATTGTTTTTTATTCTTCATCAAAATGCATTAAAACGAGTGTCAAAGATCGGCCAGCTGACTTTTTAACCTATGATCACGATGGGCTAAGAGCAATTACTGTCTCTTGTTTGTTAAATAAAAAAATTAAATACTTAGGTACCCTCTATTAGGAATAGACCTCTTAAGTTATCAGTATGGATATTGAAACCTCAGCGACAAGACAGAAGTGATTATAAAAATATCAAAATCCATGCTGATGCTCTATCTATGTACTCTGTGTTGTGCTTTTCTACCTGTGTGCTTCCTTCTAATTGATTTAATCTTATTAAGTACATAAATTTGTGTGTATGTGAGTGTGTGTGTGATTTGTACAGAATTATTATTACTAAACTACTTAACATACCGTTTTATATATCATGTTTTCTTTATCCTTATTATTTATCAAATTCAATCTATCCTTATGAAAGATTGAAGTTTGTACACTTCACTACAATAATCGATAGGTCAGTTTTTTTACTTGAATAAGTTTTTTATGAAATTGTATCTTATGTTAAATAATTAATTTTATACTTGGTAACCTTTCGCGATTTGTTTTTTACATTTAATATTGAATAATAATGACTATTATCGAGTATAATATCGCGTACTTCAGACGAGTCGAGCACGATCGCTGTAAAGTGATAGAAACGTTTATGAAAACGGAAAAATAACAAAAGGTATTTGTGCGATAAATACCCGATAAATCGTCATTAATCATGATTCAATTAATTTGATATGTATTGAGTTATTTTTGTAAGAAAAATGACTTTAACTATATAAATGTGGCAATAAACATTTATTTCAAATATATGATATTTTAATGTCTATTACTACTTATTAGTTATCTACCTGTCAGGTAGCTTTTTGTGTGGGGATGTAATTGAAATGTTAACATAAAATTATTGCTAAGCACTGTTATGATATTATATTTATACATATAAAACATGCGCAGAAAAGCTATCAAGTATCGCCCGCTCCCTCACGAAATCCTCAAGGTTGACTCACGTTATGGGCCCGGCAGTATACAACAAACTGCCTGAATCTGTCACAGCTGATAGCAGTCTAGCTAGCTTCAAGTTCCGCCTGAAACGTTGGCTTATCGAGCAGAATTTTTACTCTGTAGGAGAACTACTCGAGAAAAAGGAGACTAATGATACTTAATTAATTCTTATATTTAATATTTGTTAACTTTTATTGACCTTTTAATGACTTATTTATTTCTATTAATTACAAATTTCTGTAATGAATTTAATGTGAATGTGAATTTTATTTTATAAACTTGTGTACGCTTTGTATAAGTTAAAAAGGGTAATGACATGTAAATTGGCTTTATGAATAAATTGTATTTCTGTATTTCTGTATTTCTGCTTTACTTTGGTATTAGGAATAAGACTTAATGTAAAAGTTTATGCGAATTTATACCTGTAAACTTTTTATCAGTTAAGCTAATACATTTTGTACAAAAACTTATAAAAGACTTTTACGTAGATATGTTTTCATTTTCAAAAACGTACATAATTGTATTAATTCGATGTTTTTTTATAATTATGTCAATAGAATTTCAAGACTTTTTGTTTCATTATATTGCTGTTTGTTACTAACAGAAGTAAGCAGTACCTACATATATGGTTAAAATTTATGTAGGTAGTAGATTATATATTATAAACTATTGTTGGTAGATAAAAAGATAACGCACACTGCATGAATGTCATTAGAATTGGTTTAACAATGTGTACCCAATTTATGTGGCCATAGGTGTACTTTGCTGTTTGTAGTCGGTAGATTATTTCAATAAGAAATATAATTTTGTTATTAAAATAATTGTTGATCAGTGCAATAAAGATGTTGTGAGAATAAAATAATCAAATCATTTTCTTTTAATTCCTTTGTCAATGTCGCTCAAAAAACATCTAGGTTACTCATGTGTGTTTTTCGATAAAAATAATCTATTCATAATTGAATCTAATGAAAGTTCAATAATAAACTCTCTTTTACTCTTCAGATGAAGAAAAAGAGAATGAAAGGTGAGTAGAAAATAATCAAATTAATTTTAAAATTTTGCACCGGGTCCGCGGGGGGCGGTGGCGGTGAGAGTCAGAGTCAAATCGTTTATTTCTTTAGACTTACAAAATAAGCACTTAGACAAATCAATTTTTTGCTATATAAACAGCTTGATAAATAGAAATTACTATCAAATGAGAAATAAGGTGCAATCGACTCTAATTCACTTAAATTTTTTGTCCACTAGCGGAAGAAGATTGCGCCGGCCGCAGCCAGAATTTATTACTTCATTGTAATTTTTTGATCAATACCGCGATCATTCTACGTATACATAATCCGAAATACAACAAACAATGTTTTGTTTCCTTAATTAAATTTTCACCTGTTCTCGCGCGATTCAACTTCTTGTGGTCCGAAATGAGAATAACCCTTATTAATCGCTTCACCGTTAGTATCGTCCCAGGATATCAATACCGCTTTTAAACTTTTAAACTTTTAACCACAGATGTAAGGCCACGTGTCAAGGTTATAATAATACCATGTGCAAATTGCATTGCACGCACTAACCAAGTAATTTTCACGAAGTTATTGTATTCTCTTTGGTAATTTTCATCCATGGACTAATCTTTATATGGAATCTGTTCAAAAATAGAAGACTCGTGGGAATAGAGGACGCTCGTGTGCCAATTGACAACTTTTGTTACGTTGACAACACTGCTCTGTCATTGCAGTACGAGTACGACTTAAGGTGTTAGTTCACCGTAACGCCGCGACGCTTCTCTTTTTGAACAGACTATATGTGGTCGCTAATAATAATCTTCCAACACAAATAAGGTTCGCAATCAACCAGCTTACATCTATACTAATATAATAAAGAGAAACGATTTGATTGTTTGTTTGTATTTGAATAGGCACCGAAAATACTGGACCGATTTAAAAGATTATTTCACCATTGAAAGGCTTACTTTTCAGGGAGTGACATAGGCTATATTTTATACCAGAATTCCCACGGGAACGGGAACTACGCGGGTGAAACCACGAGGTGCTGCTAGTCCATAATAAATAGGTACCTTTACTCTACAATGCGACCCGAACTACGTTACAAAAGCCATCACGATTTCGCAAACCCACAAATAAAGGAGACAACGAGAGAGAACCACAAAAACCAGCCATAATAATAAATTGACTCCACATTGTGGGACACAAAGCCGCCCGATCATTCAGACCGATCTTTTGTTGTCCTAAATCTTATTAATGCGTGTCCACACAATGGGGTTCCGTATTTTTAGGGATTGAGGGGCGAGTCTATGGCCCGTATTATGAAAGCTTCCTCAGTCATCGATATATGCTTGAGCAACAATTTTCTATACCATAGACGTCACTCAAGCATGACTCTATGACTGATCAAGCTTTCATAATATGGGCCTAAGGGTTCTGGTTGTCACACTAGGCATATAACTCAGTACTCTGGGGATCCCCATGGTAAAAAACTCGAATTACAAATGTGGTGTATCTACACGCCACTCAACACTGAACCGAAATGTTCGTTCCATAATGTATCTATGTTAAATTCTCCAATTTGTATCTTGAAAATACCAAGCATTTCGCATAATTCTTTCAACTTAGGCCATACTCCAAATGAACGGAACATACACTTCGGACCGGTCTCTTGGTCACTCACTCATTCTCATTCTCAACCTCAATAGCCTGTATTGGTCCACTGCTGGACGCAGGCCCTGATAAGCGCATTGGCGTTTATCTCATGGAGGTGATGCCCATAATCCCCACGCTGGGCATGCGGGTTGGGGCTTAGAATTTGCACCATTCCATCTCTTCCCGTGGGTATCATAAGAGGCGACTAAGGGATATTCACCGGAGAGCGGATAGCAGCGCCCCCTGCAGAACAATTCTTATACCGACCTGCGACCCCCGACCCGTTTGGGGATTATGGGCATTACCCCCCATGAGATACGAAAATAAGGCGCTCTTCAGGGGGAGGCCTGCGTCCATCAGTGGACCAATATAGGCTGTTGAGGTTGAGGTAATTAGCTCGAATCACATAAATATCAAAAAAAAATTGAGTTTTTTGAATGTGAAAGCACGAAAGTGAAAAATCGTTTAAAAAATCATGAAAGTGCACTGTTTTGCACATAATTTGGTCGTGGCCTCACGGTCTATTCAAATGAGAAATGTTTTTATTCGTAGGGTCTTTATTACAAATTATTTGGTTCATTAAACAAGTTTCTTTATAAGTTAAAAGTGATAAAAACCAAAAATAAGACCGATAATACTAACAGCCTTTCATACCAATAACAATTTCTTACACGATTAAAATCGTGAGTAATAAACTAGTCTTTTTATAAAACAGATTACCATATTGATCAACTAAAATACCTAAACCTTTTATTAGTCTACGAGGAAAAACTCTGCCATTTCAATCAAAATTTTGTGCTGTTGACCCATTGCTCTTATTTAGTCTATTGTTAGATATTTTCTTGAATTTATTTACATTATCATTACAACGCAAAAATATTATTAATACGAAAGTTTGGATGTTTGTTTCTTTATCCAAACTATAAGACAGATCGGTCTAATTTGCATAGTTGTAGTTTCAGGCCTGGAATAACATGGTTAACTAACTTCTTTGTAAGTATATCATCATCATCAGCAGCCCATTTTAGTCCACTACTGGACACAGGCCTCCCCTAATGAGCGTCATAGAGCCCTGTCAGCTTGCCGCATCCTGCATCTGACTGCAGTCTTTCGCAGGTCATCATCCCACCTGGATGGAGTTCTTCGTTTGCCAAGTCGCGGTTTCTACTCAAGAACGTTTACCCCAGCGGTAGTCAGTTCTTCGCGAGATATGGATATGGCCGGGACAGTGCCACTTCAGCCTGCTAATTTTTAGAGCTTTTTCGATAACAGTAGCTCTCTATCGGATGTATTCTTTGCGAAGTTCGAACCTATTTGGATGTGTTTAGATATTTGTTTATCAGTTTGTCACGATGATATCATTATTGTGCTTATTATTTTACCAATGAAATTTTCTACCCTTATTTAGACCCTGTATCTCGTTAGACTCCCAATATCGTCTGACGTCCTCATAACCGAGGTGGGTTATATTATGAAGCGCCCGCTAAACGCGTAAGAAACGAAATTCCACTTTTTTCTTTTTTCCAATTTGTCACTTTTTTCTTATTCTCTTAGTTTCAGATTTGGTATATCCTTCCCCATCTCAAAAAGATACTCTGTGTACCTTTTTTATTCTTCGGCGAGGAAAATTAGTTTACGAATTGACTGGTCAGGGAAAGACCAAAATTATGTGGGACTCAACGCCCTGAGAAGGGCGTAATACCCACTAAAAACCTCTCCGGTGTCTCTCTTTCGCCGTTTTCGCCGAACCACGGGAACATACACCTCCGCGATCCGACTGGCTTCCACCCTTCCTTCCATACTTGTATGTACCTAGATATACATATACAGGAAGTACACCGACTATCACACTAGGTATCTACAAAATAGAAGCCGTGTACTCAATCAAATTCAAAACAAGAACCGAATATCCAATCAAATTCCTGCACACAATTTTTGTCCTTAATGCACTATTGAAAACGCGACTATTAAACGAGTTTGCTGTGAAAAGGCTTGCAATCCGACAGGGCTGTCAAACTTATGTGGAACCCAATTTTAACCCAGGTTTTCGTAATTTATTAAACTACTAGTTTCTATCCGCGGCTTCGCACGTTATGTTCTATGGAAAGGTTATTTCTATCCCATGGGAACTTATTTGTGAGATGGAAATAGTCGGTGTGCTATTCCATTTCTCATCTATGCAAAATTCAGCACGATCTGTTTAGTAGTTACCCGTCCAAATAGGTACTACCTTGAGTACAGGCTGGTTTTGATTTGATATTTCACAGGCACTTTTATGGGCATTTTGCATACAATACAATGGCAACAACAAAAATCATGGAAACTACTAGGAACTTGCAAACAGAACATTAAAACAAAAGGACTATTAGTGAATTTTATAATAGGACTATACTTTTCAGCCAGTTTCTTACATAAATTAATAATCAACAACGATAACTTATACATCTGGCAAGCACGGTGGTTTTTTATTTCTCTGCTTAGTTAAAATAAAACCGGCCAGTGCAAATCGGACTGGCGCACGAAGGGTTACGTACCGCTATCCATAAAAACTGCAAAAAATCTTGTAAAATATATGTATAATCAATGAACATTTCAACCGTCTATCTATCTAAGTTCATAAAAGATACAGCCTGGTGGCAGACAGACAGACAGACAGACGGATGGACAGCGGAGTCTTAGTAATAGGGTCAATTTTTACTCATTGGGTAAGAATCGTAAAAAACAAAAATAATAATTAAACCCAACTGATGCGTTGCCATATATATATTTCTAACATGTTTGAATACAACTAAGAAAATATTCAACACGTTTGGCCCATTAAATTAATTATAGTTTCAAAACTTTGACAGCTGTAATCCTAGCCTGAACAACGTAGTGCGTAGTTCCGTAAAATTAAATCCCGGAAGGCCGTCGCAAGGTATTTGGCAAAGTGCCCGAGCCTACAAGCTCTACGAGGGTCAACATTAATCGGTTCCGATAGGTACTGGCCCCTACACTACACTTTTGGGTTTAACTACGTAGCCACGGTAAGAGGCGATGGCTGCACTGCAGGATAGTAGGTAGGGCTAGGTTGTCAGATCGCTGCGATTGTACCTAGGCGCGTGGAAATTTAAGGGGGGATGTAATTTATGTCCGAAGATAAAAATAAATAATAAAAATAAATAAATAATGCTGGACAATCCACACAGCATTATCTATCCCCAAGCTAAGCAGAGCTTGTGCTATGGGTACTAGATAACTGATATAACATAATACAATACACTGCATAGATAGATATTTTTTATTATACATAGAAAACATCCAGAACGCCCTGAACAAATATCTGCAGATCGTACAAATATTTGCCCCGAGGCGGGAATCGAACCCGCAACCTTCTGCGTCGCAGACGGACCTTCGCCCACCGCGCCACAGAGGTCGTCGATCTGCAGGGGTATTTTAATTCGTCGGGAAGGCCGTCGTATTCGAAATCGGAAACATTTAACAAATCAAAATAGCATTCTAAAGTTCAGTCGAAATAGAATTCAAATTCGAATCTGACGTTTTCGCTTCGGAAACGAATCGAATAAATTAAAAAATGCTGTAGCCACTGTAAGCGGCTACCAAATCTAATCGTTAATACTATAAACGATATTAGTTTTTTTTCTCCATACCTTTCTATACCTTTAAAGTATTTTAAAAATGTAAACGTAGCAAATTCTGTCAAGTTGAAACTCTAACATGTCAATAACAGATAAAATACAAATTTTCTATGTGTCAACACTCACTACAAACTTACAAAACTACAAATTTCTAATCAATTGTCACTCCGAATGACAAAGGTAAATGCATGATTTTTTTAAACGCTTATTTAGGTTAATAGATAAACGAAAAAAAATAAAACGGCCAAAATTTTTTAAATTAAAACAAAGAGTAAAACTACACTCGGTGTCGGGTGATAAAAACGCTGCGATGTTAGGGCTTAAAAACCTTGTCTATGAAATACTTCATTTTAAGCGATGTCCATCAAAGTTTTTCCTTTGGCAGTTCGCTTACTCAATTTAAAGTTTTGTCTATTCCCCAGTAGATATGAGTGAAATTTCCGATGAATTTCATTCACTCGGAAGTCCGCAAAACTTTTCAATCCAACCAACAATACCAACCAACACCAAAGTAAATTGGATTTCGCGAAATTAATTATCCCTCTTATAAATAAAGCTGAAATATGACAACACTGACGTTTATAAACGAAGAACATAACAAAAGGACGCAAAGATTATGCGACGCGATATCGTTACGCTTATTAAGCGCTCTTTCTAACTGACGTGAGATTTCATTAATAAGATCTCTGTTCCTACTAATATTATACTGCTGATATAAGTAAACGCGAAAGTTAGTAAACATGTATGTATTTTTGTTGTTCTTTTACGGAAAAACTACTGATCGGATTGGGCTGAAATTCGCATACAGGTAGTTCTAGGCCTTGAATAACACATTCGCTTTTTATCCCATATATCAGTTCCCGTGGGATAGGCGTGCGAAGCCGCGGGGCGCAGCTAGTAATATTATAACGGCCAAAATTTGTGCCGTTTTGAGGTTGCTTGGTCGAAGAGTCGGCACTCCGCTATTACCTGTATTGAATACTGCAAAAATCGGCAAAATGCGTCATTCGGTAAATCACAGCACATCCAGACGTTGATTGGGTTGAACGTTCATCGCGTTCAATAACAAATTAAATTGAATATGTCGATCGTTCGGGAATCCGTTTCGCGACCAAATTATTTCTTCTTCTAGTAATGGTGCTGATGATGTCTTGTGGAGAGACGAAACTAGTTGACGACTTACTTTGATAAATTTTCTTTCATTTTGTATAAATGTATAATTTGTTCGATTTTATCGCAGAAGGTTTTTCGCGGAATTGTTACTGAATATTTACATCCATATTTACAATGGATTTCTGCAAAGTAACGCCTATTTTATATCTTATTTTTATGCTACTTCGAATCATTGCAGACTATGTCAGTCCCGTATCTTAACAAACTAACTAGGTACTTACCTACTAATTAAAGCTAAATTATATCTAAAACTAACCTGTAAAAACTACTTACTTGTGGTTACCCAATAATGTTTGTTGTGTAATATTTTTATTAACGACCACTGTGGCGCGGTGTATTTATTTTTGTTTCTCTTATAGTCATCAATTCAGAGAAGATAAGCTCTGAGCCAGCAGAACTCGCAACTCAGCCAAGATTGAGAACTCCGCTCAAAGGTACGTGACCTGAGCTTGGCTCTACCACGAAACTTGCAAACGATCCAGTTTTTTTTAATTCAGTCATAATATTTTGATCTATTCGTTCTGCTTATAAGTTACCTTAATAAAATACGATTTATAGCTCATCTGCTCAGAAAGTTGTCTATTCCTTTTCCAAATATAAGATTAAAACCCGTTTTTGGCGTACTGAAACGTGGGAGGAAAAACTCTATGGAATTTAAATTTCTCGAGTTAAGCAGGAGATAAAAATGTATGAATATCCATTTCTAACGTGTTTTTTTTAATTATATCTAATATCAGTCAGTAGCTATGACTATATTCATGATGGGTCTGAAGTAAGCAAGTTTTTAATTAAAACTGGTCTTATGATATTGACCTATTCCGTATTCGGAACAACAATTCAAAAAAAGAACCATGTGCAAATCGTACGTGCGCGTATTTTTGCTACATTGGAGCTTACAATTTGAATTTGTTCGGTGATTTTAAAGATTTAAACGATGATTTTACTCGAAGTTTTAGTACAAAGCACTATAGGTACCTATCACTCGGGAGAAAGTGCGATTCTTACCTCGTGTATTTTTAGGCCATCTGCTGCGCCTCGTGCCTCAAATGACACACTCGATAGGAATTGATCACTTTCTCAACTCGGTGTACAATCTACTATTATTTTCGACTTTCATAACGTTTTTTTTTCATGTTCACTGTATGAATCTTCGCATTATTGTCTACGTCGTCAGGTCCCGTCGTCAGTCAGGTTTATTCGGCTCGGTTCAGATGGATATCGATCTCGATGAAGTAACAAAAAGTATTTGTGGCATTTTCGGAGTAGCTCTCTCGTAGGAGCGATCTAATCTTTGAGCTGATTGAATTCTTGATGAACCTGGTACAACGTGTGACTGTGAAATAGCATCGCGAGGCTTAGCGGCTAGGCTTTGCCTATATTGACGCTGTGCTCTCGAACCATTAAATATTGTATGGTTTGTAGTTAATGGAAACCTGGCAGGATGAAGGTGGATTACAATCAACTTGTATCATCCAATAGGTTGTTACCATCCAATAGGTAAAGGTGAGTTTTTCCAAATGCGCGAAAAGGAAAGCTTAAATAGCTTATCATTAAGTATGTATCGCAAAACGTTACATTTCAAGACTGAATTTTAGATTTGAAATTAAATAAAAAACGTCATGCAAGCTAAATCTGATACTGCAACGTCCATCTCTTTACGGCTTAGTCAATCGATTTATGTGTCTGCTTTTTATACGTTCAATTAATGGCATTCGATAGGACTTCTACGAAAATAGATAGAGTAATTGCTACTATAAACTCAGCGATGTCTTTGCAACCGACAAATAGCACTGCGAATTATGGTACACATTTGTCTATTGCCCCTGATTTAGCTCCATTTGTTTTGGTCACGCTTACGCACTATGGGAGCTCCAAGATTTATCACCTAGGTAGAACGACAATCAATTTGTTATGTCGGTTGCCGCTGGTTCGTTACGGAAAATGGTGTATTGATATAACTACCAAGCTACGATTTAAAATAAAGATTTTCATCGCTATTTGTAAAGCATTTTAGGTTGGTTTTGAGAACGTAGAGGCCGAGTTTTGACAGTATGAATTTCAAAGAGCATTTTTTCCTAAAATGGTTGGATGTACTTAAGTATCTACTTTGCAATGGGGATAAAACCTATGATTTTATATAATTTTCAGAATGTGTTTGTACATACGTCAAGCATCTATAGAATTTTAAATTCAGGTCAAACGTTTCAACGATCAGCATTTCCCAAGGGTCCAAATTGACTGATTCTCAATTTCATTAGGCAACAATGGGCCATTGTTCGTCTGTAAATTATTTAACGATTTCTCATATAAAAACACACGGGCTGACTTTCGACGGTAAAATAATAAGTACTTACTCAGGTAATATCCAAATTTTGAAAAAAAACAAATGTGTTATCGTCGCTTTATGTAGGCGTGCGTCGGTTGGCATTTTTTAGATATATTTTACGGATTACTTTTATTGATGGATTTTTATATTTGCGTTAATTATTGAACAAAAAGACCAATCCGATTCAGCGTCAGCAAAACCAAGGGCCGGACACGAAAAAACCGCACCTACCTATTTTGCTAGATATTTTCCTCGTGAAAATGTTGCCGTGTTTTTTCTATTAGCAAGACCACTTGTGAAGATGCCTTCTCTTCCTTCATTCAGGCATTCTTCAGGCTTATCTTCCCTTGTATAATGGGCCATAAAATCCTCCACGATTTAATACTAGCGCCCCTGCTGCTTTGCACACATCATAGGCATGTTTGATTTCCGAAGAAACAAATTACTGATCCGAAACTAATATTTATGGACCCGTTCAACCGTAAAATTGAGTTGTTTGGCAATAAAACACATTTCGCGTAACGATGGAGTCGCCATTTGCCAAATTAAAAAACTTTTTGGTTAGGAGCGTTTTTTGACGTGGAGTGTGACAGCTGAGTTGTTTCTTTAAAAGTTCCATTTTCAAAGTTACTTTTGAGGTTTCATTTCGAGATGGTATAAAATTAGCAAAAAGTTTTCTAGGTAACGGTTTTTTCTCAGTGAAAGAAACATGACTATGCTATTTGATGGTCTTATTGACTAGGTTAGCGGTAGGCATGCTGCAAGTCAGTTTGGTTGTCTGACTAATAATTTAGATTTATACTAATTGAAGTTCTGGCTGTGTGGTGCCGGCCTAGAATAGCACCACCCCATTTCTTCCCGTGGGTGTCGTAAGAGGCGACTAAGGGACATAAACCGGAGGGCGGGCAGCAGCGCCTCCCGTAGACCGATAATATCACCGAACTGCGATCCCGAACCCGCATGCCCAGCGTGGGGATTATGGGCACTACCCCCCCCAATGATTGCACACGCCAAAAAGTGGCCCCTAATTCCCGGCCGCCTCGCTATTCCTGGCCATGGTAGCGGCCATGGTAACGGCGGGGCAGAGGGTGCTAAGAATCCCCGGGCTACGGCAGGCTACCGATCATTACTTAAAAACTTGACCATGGCTACGTTTAACGGACGCACTCTGAGGCTTGATCACCATCTAGCGCAGTTGGAAGTGGAGTTAGAGAACATTAAATGGCATGTTCTGGGGTTATGTGAAGTCCGTAGAGAGGGGGAGGACACCGTAACCTTGGACTCGGGCCATCTTCTCTACTTTCGCGAGGGTGATAAAACATCCCAGGGTGGCGTAGGCTTCCTCGTCAACAAGGCCCTCTCTAACAACGTTCAGGAAATCTCCAGTGTGTCGACCAGGGTAGCGTACCTGATCCTTCGGCTGTCCAAGCTATACAGCTTGAAGGTAATTCAGGTTTACGCACCGACCTCGGCACACTCGGATGATGAAGTGGAGGATATGAACGAAGACATATCCAAAGCCTTACATAACACCACCAAGGCTCACTTCAACATTGTTATGGGGGACTTTAACGGCAAGGTGGGAATCCGGACTGGCAACGAATCCCGAATAGGCTCGCATGGTTATGGAGTTAGGAATCACAGGGGGCAAATGCTTGTCAACTTCCTTGAGAAGGAGGGGCTGTTCTTAATGAACTCTTTCTTTAAGAAACCGCCCCAGAGGAAGTGGACGTGGCGAAGCCCCGACACTGTGACTAAAAATGAGATCGACTTCATCATGACGGATAGCAAGCACATATTCAGAGATGTCTCAGTGATCAACAGGTTTAATACCGGATCTGATCACCGACTGCTCCGAGGCTCTCTGAATATCAACTTAAAGCTTGAAAGAAACCGTCTGATGAAGTCCACGCTCCGACCTAACCCAATCCAGATCATGGCGGGCACCGAGAAGTTCCAGCAGCTTCTCGGGAATAGATTCATTGCCTTGGATCCCACTGATGACGCTGACGAGACCCTACACAATCTGGTCGAAACGTTGAGGAACGAGGGCATCAGATTCTGCCAAAAGCAGCGTACTGGCAAAAAATCCAGACTCTCGGATGAGACTCTCGGGCTGATGGCAAAAAGACGGGAAACCACCCAAGCGACTTCTTCAGACAGGTCAGACCTGAACAAGCGAATTGCGAAGATGGTACGGCGCGACCTTCGGAGCTCCAACACACGCCTCATTAAAGAGGCAATAGAGCGAAACCGAGGGTCCAAAGTATTCACTCAGCAGCTTGGCAGGAGCCACCTGACGAAGCTTAAAACGCACGATGGGAGGACCGTTTTGTCGAAGCTGGAGATATCCGCCGAGATAGAGGATTTCTATGGCCAATTATACGCTGCACATGCCCCTCGTCCCCAACGAGTCGACCACGATTCAAGAGCCACCCTGACACGCCACTATACCGACGAACTGCCAGACATCAATCAAGACGAGATTGTGCTAGCTCTGAGGCAGCTTAGAAATGGAAAAGCCCCCGGTGAGGACGGCATAACATCAGAGCTTTTAAAAGCCGTAGGAGTCCCTGTTATACAGGAACTACAGAAACTCTTCAACGCCGTCTTCCACAGTGGGAGAACTCCAAAGGCGTGGAGCGGGAGTTTGGTGGTGCTCTTTTTTAAGAAGGGAGATAAAACCCTCCTTAAAAACTACAGACCCATCTCACTCCTGAGCCACGTCTATAAGCTGTTCTCACGAGTGATCACGAACCGTCTCGCCAGGAGACTCGACGAGTTCCAGCCACCGGAACAGGCCGGGTTTCGCGGAGGATATGGCACCATAGACCACATACACACAGTGAGGCAGATTATACAGAAGTCCGAAGAGTATAATCAGCCCCTGTGTCTGGCCTTTGTGGACTATGAGAAGGCCTTTGACTCTGTCGAAACCTGGGCTGTTCTGGAATCCTTACAGCGATGCCAAGTAGACTATCGTTATATCGAGGTGCTGAGATGTCTCTACGACGCCGCGACCATGAGTGTCCAAGTACAGGACCAGCAGTCCAAACCCATCCAACTGAGCAGAGGAGTGAGGCAGGGGGATGTTATATCCCCGAAACTGTTCACGAGCGCCTTGGAAGATATGTTTAAGACACTGGACTGGAAAGGTAAGGGCATCTACATAAACGGCGATTACATCTCACACCTTCGATTCGCTGATGACATAGTCGTAATGGCGGAGTCGTTGGAGGAGCTAAACCGGATGCTGGACGGCCTAGCTGTAGCCTCACGATGCATCGGTCTCGGCATGAATTTGGATAAAACCAAAATCATGATCAATGGCCTCATTGAACCGGGACCGGTCGTCGTACATGGCCACCCTCTCGAAATTGTTTCCGAGTACACTTACCTTGGACAAATTCTGCAGTTGGGTAAAAACAATTTTGAGAAGGAGGCCAAGAGGAGGATTCAGCTAGGCTGGGCAGCGTTTGGAAAGCTACGTCGAGTCTTCTCGTCATCCATACCGCAATGCTTGAAAAAGAAAGTTTTCAATCAGTGCGTCCTACCCGTCATGACCTACGGAGCTGAGACGTGGACACTCACGATAGGGCTGGTCCACCAGTTTAAAGTCGCTCAGCTAGCTATGAAAAGAGCTATGCTCGGAGTCTCTCTGAAGGATAGGATTCGTAACGAATACATCCGACAGAGAACCAAAGTTATCGACATAGCTCAAAGAATTAGCAAACTGAAGTGGCAGTGGGCCGGCCATATCTCGCGAAGAACCGATAACCGCTGGGGTAAACGAGTTCATGAGTGGAGACCGCGACTCGGCAAACGTAGTGTAGGACGCCCTCCGGCCAGGTGGGATGACGATCTGCGAAAGACTGCAGGCAGATGCTGGATGCGTCAAGCTGAAGACAGGGCGCTATGGCGCTCATTAGGGGAGGCCTATGTCCAGCAGTGGACTAATATAGGCTGATGATGATGATGATGATGATGATGATGAAGTTCTAGCAATTAGAATAGGCACCTACTCATTTAAGTATCCAAGGCATCGAGTATACATAGGTAAGATAAGAGGCCGTAAAATATTTCACGGTATGCATACTCAAACATTAAATGTATAATTATCATGTTACTGGAAATGTATGCTAACTATTTTATAATTTGAGGTCCTGTAGCAGTGGAGACTTTGGGCAGTTGGAGTGTGGACGCGAAGTTTAGTTTAGTGTTTTTAGGCCGTAGGCTTAATGAAGTGACAGGAAACTCCGGCTCCGGGTCGTTCTTGGTGCAAGGGATTGCCATTGCTATTCAGCAAGGTAATGCTGCAAGCATTATGGGCACCTTTTCACCGGGAATGCTCAGGGGCGGGTTATATAATGACTTACATTTTGTGTATTTAGTGTGTATTTTGACTATATTTCAATTAATTTAAATAATAAATAATCTATAACTAACAGATTTAAGGTCTTTTGCTATAAAACCCTGCTAAACACACAATTGTCCTTCAAATACTGACTTCAAATCAGTGATTTGGGAAGGTTCTCTCGACAAAATGTATACTTACGTAGACCTAATCAAATGTTAACCATACCTACGAGTATATCTAAAGGATTCTGTACACGAAAACCGGCAGGGCCAACAAATCACGCGGGTTGTTGTCGGCGACATTATTTGGAAATCATGTCGTCGACACCCGCCGACTTCTTGCGACAAATCCACGACAAATTTCGTTGCTTGACACAGCGCCCTGATAAATGATTTTTTTTACAACCTCGACCACGAAGACACCTGCGACGCAAGAGTTTGCGATTTAGTTCCTGCCTCGGGACAAATGTTTATACGATATGCAGATATTTGTTCAGGGTGTTCTGGGTGTTCTATGTATGGTAAAATATATGTGCAGTACATTGATTTAAAAAGGGGAAGATAGGTTACGTTCTCCCAGCGCTTACTCAAAATATGGCATGTGTTACAACTACACGCAAACACATACGCTCACAGTTATATTTCCAGTCCTGTGCAATACAAAGAAGAACAAAGACGGAAAGACGTATCTAAGACCGAAGTGAGACTGAGACAACAATATTTCACGCGAATCACGACCGCCCGTACCGCCGGTCAGACGGTGACTGATGTGGGAGAACACAATTTTACACAATTTGAAGTTGCCACTTTCGAGCAACCAGTTACCTCATCTTCGTTTTTAATAAATCAATGGTGCAGTAAAATGTTATAAGTAGGTATAATTATATCTAACACAAGGTCCATCACACAGGTAAAAGTAGCATAACACAAGCTCTGCTTAGTTTTGCGCTAGATTATGCCATGTGAATTCTCCAGTATTATTTTTTTTTTTTTTTTTTATTCGTACCGCAGACAATGTTTACCTAGCCACACGACTCGGCAGCCGCCGACATGTCGGCGACCAAGCAGCCAACATCTTACTCACCGGTCTGTGACGTCGGCGTCAGCGATTTTAGTGTATAGACTCCTTAGCAAACTGTTTACCTGAAGCCAATACGTCGAAAGCCCGTCAATATTGAGTTTCGTAGATGACGTCAAAGAAAATTGACCTCTGTCCAGGTAAGCTACTGCTGTCTATTCTATAGTCCAGGTAAGTATTTGAACAGGAGATTGCTCTATCAAGCCCGGAGATGGCATCTTCAGATTGAAGGTAACTAAAATGTGAACGAAATTGTACACGAGAGGAAATAATTTTCCCGTGAAATTAAATACGAATGTAATTCTTCGGTTTACAATGTTCATAGCTCTGTTACGCTAACTACCATACGCTTGCCAACCATAAAACAAATTTATTCCTTTTTTTCAATAATAATAATAAAATATATTTGTTCAAAAAAAAAATATTCACGATTTGTGAACAGGAACTTCCAGTCCACAATCACCATCTACATTGATGGCATCAAGGATTGCTAAGAAAACAATAATGAATTAGACCCAAAAGGCAACGTTTTGCGTGTTATAATTGTAGGATACCCAAAGGTCCACAAAATCGAGGCACATCAAGCATATCTGCCTAATAATGGAGACTATCAACAAACACAGGCACCAAATCACAGCAGTCCCGGGACAAATAACCCAAACAGGCTGACTAAACGCCATGTCCCATATAATTGCACCCGGGGGTCGGGCTGAATATGTCCCAACAATCTGTATTTAGGCTGAGCACACACTTCCTATTGCATCTACATGTTAGCCGAGTCATGGCGAACTTTAACCTCGCTTAGGTTTCGTCCACATTGCTGTCTGTTCAGATGTTACGAATAATAGACTAAACTAATCTGACAGGACTAAAAGTGATGCCATGCCTATTATTTTAATCGTTATAAAAGGGACAGTGACCTTTTTAGTACTGTCAAATTAGTTTAGTCTAGACTAAACTAATTTGACAGTCTTTCTTAAGACACCATTATTGGCCGTTTTTCCATGAGATAGCACGGCCACGGCGACGGCGACGGCGTCGCCTCCGGTCGGTGCCATCGTAGAATTATTTCTTGATATTTTATGATATGATTATCATGATTATTTCTTAAATAATAATGTAAATGGCGTGCCGTCGCCGCCGTGCCGGTGAGTGGAAAAACGGCCATTGGCTGAGTAATAACAGATGTCATTAGTTTTACTTAAAATAGCATGTGCAAGCGACTGACATGCCATGATTCAGTCAACATGTGGTCGTAGACGTAAATAAGGCCGAAGAATCGACGAAAATTCACTAAACAACTAAACAATAACATCACAAAGGTGAAACGCTCGAGAACGGCTCAAGAATCGACTTCTTCTACTCAGCCAGGTGTCGTAAGAGTCAAACTAAGGGAATGTTCTGGAAGAACGGCAGAAGCTTCCTTCTGTGTATTTATAACACTTTCGCTGCGAGCCAACTATCCGATCCTCCTCCCAAACATGGTGTTCATTGCAAAACAGACCTTGTAAGAGGATGGTGTAGGTTCATCAGTGGATATATGAGTGCAGATAAAGGTGGTAGTGGTTCATCATTAAACAATGCTGGACAATTCAATCAGCATCATCTTGCCCTAAGGTAGAGCAGCAGAGCTTATTTTTAACCGACTTCAAAGAAGAAAGAGGAGGTTCTCTATTCGACTGTTTTTTTATATACAATTTATTACCTCAGAACTTTTGACTAGAAGGTCTGATTTTCATGATTATTTTTTTATATGAAACCTGGTGCTTCTCCATTTTAATTTGGTCTAGTTCTGACAATGGGATCTATATAATTAAAGTCGGTTTATAGTTTTTTTAAAACAAAATCAATTATACATATGGTAGAGCAGCAGAGCTTGTTCTATGGGTACCAGATGACTGATATACACAATCCAATATTAACAATATAACCCAGAACACCCGAAATAATATTTTGCAAATCGTAGAAACATTTGTTCCAAGGCGGGAAACGAATCCACGACCTCCTGCGTCACCACCGGACCTTTACCATTGGTCGTCCAATCAGATATGAAATAAGTCAAATGAAATTCATTTGTTTCTTTTTTTCTTAACCTCTTCCATTGTATTTGGTAGGGTTAGATGTGTGTTCAACTTTACATCCTCGGTCCGTTTTTAGGTTATTGTAGGGTATGGTTTATTGGTTTAATTAACTGTAACTTATTAATTGTAACATATTTAAGTTATGAATAAAGAACTATGAACTATAACACTTTCTCCGCAGAACAATTATACCACCAAACTGCGATCTCCAACCCGCATGCCCAGCGTGGGGATTATGGACATTACCCTCGATGAGATAAATGCCAATTAGGCGCTTAACACTAACACTTTCTATCCCTCGTGTGGGTCCTATTGACTATGCTAAGCGCCGATATGGAAAAGGGTTGAATAAACACAAATGGGTTAAAATTAAAACGGGTTCTATGTGTTTGAATTATTCCCACGAGACTAGGGATCGCATAATTTAAAATAGGGTAAAAGATAATAAGATAATATTTTCGTTTTTACTTTCTGTTTATCATTTGATAGAGCTATTATTTTCTTTGCATTCACGAACATAATAAAAAGATTTGATGAGATCGCTATTATGCATACTCCAATAAATAATAAAATATTCAAATATTTGACCGATCTTTATTTGAATATTTTCGAAATTCTTATCTCTCAAATAGATATCTAATATTCAAAGAATTTCATCGAATCGCTCGATTGACTCAATTTATTTACGTTGCAAACGTTGTGATTCTAATATTATTAATGTTATATATGATAGGAAGGGATTTTCTTTTTTTTGTCGCTTCACAGATATTATTTCCTTTTTACATCTCTAATCAAATTTTGGCGAGTAAACGAATTTCCTTCGAAAGCGAAATGTTCTCGAATTGGATCTATTTCACCTGAACTTAAATTAAACTTTATTGAGCAATCAATCTGCGCCATTAAGCCTTTCCTGGGTAATTGTAGATGGTGAGAGTAGGACTAAGGGAAATTTAGAGGCAATAACGGCATTTAACAAACTTTGTGTAAAAGCTTCTGCTACGAATTTGAATCCGGCTCGAAGGACCACAACACCCATGTATGAGAAATAAAAGATGCGTGGACGTTTAAGACGTACATTGTTTAGGAAATGAAAATATTACAGAAAAATGCAGCCACTTGTTATCGGCAATTGAACAGAAGAGAAAACGAATGCAGACAAAATGTTGCCTGTTTAGATAAATATAAAATTGTTACCATTTTTAACTAAATTTAGGCTATTACATACAGTCATGCCTAATTAGGCTCGGTTCAGACGATGTATGTTGAGATTGATCTTAACATGTAGAATTGTTGAGTTTTTTTAATTCTTTCCTATAATTCGTAGTAAAAGCTATTGTTACGAATCTTGTAAATAGAACTGTTGTATTTTTTTACTTATTTTTCATTACACATACTCTGAAAGTAGGTCGGAAGTTGCCTGCGCAGCGGGATGAAAGTTATACTTTTCGTTCCTAGGGACTGGTACATTTAAAGGATTTCGAGAGACTAACATCGTTTATCAAAAGGCAAAATGATGGATTTAACCAAAAAAATACAAGATTTTCACTTCTCTCGAGGTACCTGGAAAAAAACCTTTCAATATCTATACTAATAATTGCCCTAACTTTACTATAGACTTAAAATAAATCGGGCTGAAATTTTGGTTACAGGTAGTTCTAATCCTGGAATCAAATAAAGGCTACTTTTTATCCCATAAATCAGTCCCCGTGGGATAAAAATGACCTCTAAACGTTTTCATAGGAAAACGCGTGCGAAGCCGCGGGGCGCAGCTAGTAATAAATATAAGTCATAAACTTACGTCTACTACTAACCATACTTAATATTCTTTTGTTTGTGAAAATAATCACAGTCACTGCCCGGAGTCAAGAAGTTGGTTATGTTACACCCCCGTGCATCGGAAAGCACGTTAAGCCGTTGGTCCTGCGCCTTACCTCTCCCCGGTCGTGTCCATCTATCGTCCCATTGGATTATGAGAGTAAGCGAATAGCGAGTGCACCTGTGTTAGAGCGCAAACTTAAGCACTATAATATACCCTGCGCATCTGGCTAGTCTCCGATGAGACTGGCCGCCGTGGTCGAAATTTGGCTAGGAGGACATTATTATTATTATTATGCTAATAATACCGTTTACTATAAAGTTTGCGTTACTTTATTTTAGACTAGCTGAGCCCCGCGGCTTCGCACGTCTATCCCACAGGAACTGATTTATGGGATAAAAAGTAGCCCGGTATCATTTCAGGCCTAGAACTACCTGTACGCAAAATTTCAGCCCGATACGTTCAGTAGTTTTTGCGTGAAAGAGCAACAAACATACAGTAAGCATACAGTCATGCTTACAAACTTTCACGTTTATAATATTAGTAGGATAGAAATGTGAAAGCCATGTAAACTCATATTTCAATAGAAAAAAAAGTAACGCGGTCTTCATAGTAAACGGTATGCCAGCCCAGACTCAGCATACAGGGGTCAATGGAACCATTTCGATCTGAAACAAAAGCGGTCAGTCATTTATTTTCACAAGGGTCCATCCATCCCCTAAAAAAATAAAAAGTTAAATACATATATGACGTTAAATATTAACTTCGACTAGATTCTGTCCCATTCAGAGAGTTGAGTCTATTTGACGATAGTAATGTTCGTGCCGTTTCCTTTTTTTCATAAAATTTGCACAGCGTTAAAGGTAGTGGACAAGGAACTATGCAAATCCTATACAAAAAGGTAACGAGATGTAGGATCACGTCTCGTTACCATCATCAAATAGACTCACACCTCTGATCGCACGCAGACCTTTCGACATTCGTTGTGTTCGCTACGAATTCGGAACTTGCTACGATGCTCGTAGCGTTTTATACTAAGTTCATAGTGTTTGCTACGACTTTTATAGAACTTTCTACGATTTCTTTATCGTTTTATATGGAGTTCATAGTGTTTGCTACGACTTTTAAAGAACTTCCTACGTTTTCTTTAGCGTTTTATACGAAGCGAATATGAAGCTAATTCGAAACAGACGAATTCGAAAACAATCGCTATAAAGCAAATTCGAAACATACCACGTGTCATATCTACTGGCAACATAACGTTTTCATTTAAGTAAAACATTACAGTGATTTAACCAAAAATTCTAATACATCTTGTTAAAAAACAAATTAAATCATGTGCATTTTTATAATTGCAGCTCCAGCTTTGCTAATTGTGTGTATCTGTTCTTATTCTTGGTATTTTTTTAAAATGTTGTACTACTTCACGTTGTCAAACCCATACATTTTTGGACTTTTCTACTATCACTTTCGACATCGATTGTCACATCGTCTAGACCCTCTGTGCCACCTCCATCCAACAACTTGTACTGTTTACTTCTTGTAATTAGTGGTGCCAGTTTTTGAAAGTTAAATTAATTATTTTAATGGACAATGAACCCAGTTTTCAATCCTTGCCCCGCACCCGTGGCAGATATTCACAACTTTTAATTAAAACACTTTCAAACTTAATAACTAAGATTTAAGTACCCCAAATTCAAATTATTCAACAAATTAGCAAAGCTTTGGGAAGTTTTATTGAAGTTTTGAGTACAAACAGTCATCCAACAGAAATCTAATCTGTCCTCGGTTCATTTAGCATTGCCACATAAACGAAATGTCTACAACATTTTTACTTTTGACTTTTCTTTGTGTCTCCTTCTTTACTATTATATGTACTTTTGTATATATATATTTGCTTGTTCATTATCATCATCATCTGATGATGATAATGGCTAATATAGGCTGATGCCTATATTAGTCCACTGCTGGACATAAGCCTCCCCTAATGAGCGCCATAGCGCCCTGTCTTCAGTTTGACGCATCCAGCTTTGTCCTGCAGTCTTTCACAGATCGTCATCCCACCTGGCCGAAGGGCGCCCTACACTGTGTTTGCCGAGTCGCGGTCTCTACTCGAGAACTCATTTACCCCATCCATCGGTTGTCAGTTCTTCGCGAGATATGGCCGGACCACTGCCACTTCAGCCTACTAATTATTTGAGCTATGTCGATAACTTTGGTTCTCTGTCGGATGTATTCGTTACGAATCCTATCCTTCAGAGAGACTCCGAGCATAGCTCTTTCCATAGCTCGCTGAGCGACTATGAACTGGTGGACCAACCCTATCTTGAGTGTCCACGGCTCAGCTCCGTAGGTCATGCCTTGCTTGTTCTTGAATTATATATAATATTTCAGTTCTTAATATCTATCTTTCCTCTAGTTGCGTCTCTGTTCCACGCCCTGTTTATCTTCTCAGCAACATTCAATTACCACTCGGTCCATAAAATTGGGCTCCAAAACATCGTTAATGCGGCATAATTTTAACTGCGCGATAAAACAGGCCATAAATATTTTATTGTTATTTGGTCTATTTGTTGTGTTATGTGCTTTTTGGCCTACATACATTTATTTAGCACGTCTCATCCAGATAAAACTTGATAAAACGTAGGTACAAAGTCGGTAGTGTAAAAGTCTAATTAGAAGTTAGTCGATTATGTGTGTGTCAAAAATAAAGTGAGCCGCTATCCTGACGTCAAGATGGCGGCTCACTTTATTTTTGTTATATCTCTGTTTTCAAAGAGGTACTTTCATTTTCATTATTGGTAGATTTAGGTAGAATCAAGGTAGATTCGACCCACATTTATTAATATGCTGATTCGCAATAATACACCCGCCATTCTGATGCACACGATTATGTCTCTACTGATAAAATAATTCTAATCAACTTTGAAGTTGTTTATATTATTTATTATTTAAATATAGAAATTAAATCTGCTTCGACAAAATCTTCTTTACACTGAGGATTAACTTGAAATCCAGCATATTTACTACTATATTTATTAAATATATCTATTTATTAAAATGATAATCTAATCAAACCATCTTTTTATAGTTAATAATCAAAATTATGACGATAACAAACCGAAACTTTTCAACAAAAGACCTTGTTTTAAGACCTTTCTAGGTAAGTTTATTTAGTTTTTGTGATATCTGAAATTGACACCAAACAAAATATTTTGTTGCCCTCAAATGTTTAATCTTTCTTCGAGCAGCAAGTGCCTAGTTCGTTTGAAATATCAACTATTATGCTCCTTGAAATTTACCACTCGTTTGCTCTACTTAGCCGATGTGGAACAGTTTTTACAGACTAAGGAAGAAAACCCCGAGGGGAAAGCTTTTATTCAGAAAATGCAGACCCTTTTGCATCGCAAACGGATGCTGGCACTCTTGATACTGTAGCTACCTATTCAATGGACGCTTTTATGTTGAGAGGGACAGAATCTTTGAATGGAAAATACGAGTAAGAGGATTGAGTAAAAGGTTTAAACTTTACCTATAAAAAACAAGTTGGGTAACTGGCATCATGTAGGCTAATACCACCCAGGAAAGCTCTGGTCTTGGACGGTCAGGAATAAAATTGATTGGAAACGCTTGGAGGAGGCTTTCACAAAGCGGTAGTGGTAAGTTTCATTTTGATTTCGCGGTCGGCTTAACGGGTTCTGCGGTATTGCGACGAGTATTTTAGTGTCAGGATTATTGCGTAGCAACTCGGATATCACTATCGCTTTGGGTAGTGAGAATCGCGTGGGTCTAAACTGGTGTTAACACCATACAAGTCAAATGTTATGTCTGGTTTTTTTTAAATACAAGGAAAAATATAGAATTTATGCCATTTTTTACCTGACATGCCACTGCACGATAATTCCTTTACCGCCACGAGGGAGTAATTAATCCTCCATCTGTGTTTTACAGCTCTACTATAAAATAGAGAGCTTCAAAGTAGAGTGCGAAAGTCATTGTTTCTCCCACTAGCAGTGTTCGATTTTATTTTGGCTGACTAAAAGATAGATAACAGAATATTTTTCTCTGGGCCCAATAATAACAGCAATGAAAACACAAATGGGGTATGAAGTCTATCATTTTGTTTTTTGATCAAGAGACCTACCGATTAATTGAATAAAACTAGCGTTTTCATTTTATTTATTTATGTAAAACATAACAGTGATTCAACCAATAAATCTATACATCTTGTTACAAAATAAATATAATCATGTGTATTTTTATTTATTTACCTACTTATTTTCGAATAATTGCGATAATTTACCTCCAGTTTTGCTATTTGTTCTTATTCTAGGTATTTTTTTTTTACTTTTTGTACTATTTCACTATACGGTTAATAATTGAATACATATGAAATATCTATCACAAAAAGGGTTCTATAATTATACAAAAATCTAAACCTTCTACATACAATCAGTACCTACAACTATATTACAAATTAAATTATAATTCAGCGTGCAAATCAAACATTTTTAAAGTACCACCAGTGCACACCCATGTCATGGGCCATGTAAGTTAATATTTTATAATAACACTAATTTTGACAACCCAAATAGATCTACCGAAGAAGGCCCCCAACTTTTGATTAACACCAAATTTTATCTTGATTCTTTCATTTCTTCACGATTTCATCTCAGTCCACTTTGTAAATGCCAAAATAATATAACCCAAAAACCAATTTGCTAAACAGCTGGGGCTAATCAAACCGTTTAGAATAATAAAAAAAGCATAACGTTACTAAATAAGGATAAATCATACTCAAGAAAGGAAGGACAAATCCAGTCAGATTGGATGGTCTCAAAGTAAAAAATGCTATCAGCAAGTTTAGAATGGTTACAGCCATTTTGTCTGAAGTGAAGTCTTGATTCTAGTTTAATAATGCATGGTTCTATTGAAAGACCAGCCATTTCATAGAATTCCCTCCAATCAGGACAGATCTCGTTTACTTCAGCTGCACCAACACCATGAAGTATGTTACTACGGCGCCGAGCACCTGTGAACAAGAATAATTTAATTCAATACGTTTATATTCTTTGATTATAATTTTCTTTGATAATATAGTAGATTTCAATTGTTTTTAGATCAAATGTCAATGACTTTATAAAATGTAGAATATAGCATGCAAGATCTTAACCTTAGCATAAATTAATCTATTGCTAGACTCAGGCCTCCCCCTGATCCCGAACTCAGAGAGATCTTCGGGCGCGAGGCCTGGGGAAAGGCCTCTGCCGCTCGAAGAGGAGAGGGGTTGTCGCCGTACCAGTGTCCCGGCACGGCGGCAACATGAGGAAGGATGGATGTGACGACGTATGAGTGGGCTATGCAGCCATAAGGTTGTGTGATAATGATAGGTGATGAATGGCATGAGATACGCGGGACGCAACCTGCAGTACTCGTGCACAGGTGTGGGACACGCGGGACAGTGATGCGCGCGCTGCTTTAGCTAAGTGTGCGCGGCACTGTGCCCGCGTGACTAGAATAAATGAGAAATGTATGATAGAACAAGTGTGAATGAGAGATTGAGTATGTGTGCGTGTGTAAATGTGTGACCCACACCTGGTAGTATGGGGGGAGAATTGCTCATTTGGGCACAGCAGTCGACATAAGCATTCAACCGTCTATGTCCTGTTTGTGTCTCAATATAGGGTAGGAATGGTGACGGAAGAATGGAGTCGGCGAGTGTGTGGAATGGTGGGCTCGCCGGCTATGTATGGGAGGAAAAGGGGACGCCAGTCGGATCGCGGAGGTAATATGTTCCCGTGGTTCGGCGAAAACGGCGAAAGAGGGACACCGGAGAGGTTTTTAGTGGGTATTACGCCCTTCTCAGGGCGTCGAGTCCCACATAATTCTGGTCTTCCCCAGACCAGTCTAAAAGGCCTCCCCCTGATAAGCGCGCCTTTTTGGCTTTTATCTCATAGGAGGTGGTGCCCATTATCCCCACATTGGGCATGTGGGTTGCCATGGCTAATTAGTTGCAGTGGTCTACGTCACAACCGCCACAGCTACCTCCTTCCGTTATTGCAGAACAAATAACAACAGTGCCAATACAGGCTTTTAAGGTGAGGTCGAGGTTGTGGCTGGATATTTATGATAGAGACTCTTGAAAGTATTGAACAGATTCAGGCAAAATATCCCCTTCATTTTTGGATTGGGGTGTAACTTGTCCGAATCTAAAACCAAGAGATTTTCGATTCGGACGAAATGTACCCTCTTCAAAAGTGAAGGGGACATTTCGCTCAAATCTCTTCGCGGACGAGTTTAAGACCTTAACCAGAGACGTTCATATAGACGTATGTATGTGACGTATGTGTGTGTAAGGATATATATAAATATCGAACCGAAGCAAACAGATCAAGGGAGACCGTGAAGAACTTGGCTCCGGAGATGCTCATCGCCTTCTGGCACTGCTGGCAGACTATCTGCACGAAGGTCTTGGCCTCTTCGGAGCCGTCGTACCACTGACAGGAGTAGGCTGCTTCCATGACTGATGAACTCTGAAGAGGTTTGATACATTATATTAGGAGTGGTACTATAAAACAAAGTCGCTTTCCGCTGTCTATCCGTCTCCATGTATGCTTAGATATTTAAAACTACGCAACGGATTTTGATGCGGTTTCATTTGGTAGATGTGATTTGACAAGAGGTTTATATGTATGCAACCGTGCGAAGCCGGGGCGAGTCGCTTGTTGTAAGCAATCCCACAATTAACAGTTTAGACGATTAAATTGGACATTGGTATGATAACTTCTGTTAAAAAATTCGATGAAATTGTCGTCGTTACGGAACCCATCAGGGTCTTTTGATTGTTATGGATTGGATTCAGGACTTCGGTCAGAATTGGACGATCTTCAAACATTTGGTAAAATTGAAAAAAAAAAGAAATTATTTTCAAGAATTAAATCCCTCTGGGTTTAAACTTTTTTACCTATCCCCTTTTTTGATAGCGTTGATTTCCTCATGCTTACCTCTTCAATAAGCCTGTTGCCAAATATGCAAAAATGGAACACCTGTCCGAGAGTGTAGCTCAGGTAGCCGATTGTACTGAAGGCGTACACGTTTATACCATTGATCTAGAAAAATAAGAGAATTAGGTTATCCATCACTCCAAGTACTACAGTTCCTAACTGCAAAAGTTAGTAGTGAACTAATGAAGCCTTGACTTGACTTGATTTGTTCACATTTGAAACCACGCCGTGGTTTCGAATGTTAACAAATCAAGTGGCGATCATAATTTAGGTCTTTCATGGTAGCGCCGCAGACACTAAACTCACGTACAGCCAAAATAAAAACAGTAGTAGGCTAGAACTATAAAGATGCATTATAGTTCTAGCCTACCTAGGATAACTGGATGAACGTAGTTCCAAAGCGGGCGAAGGTCTACCTGCTACGCGGGAGGTTGTGGCTTCAATTATCACCACGGGACGATTACAATCACCCAAAACAAATATCTGTTGATATTAGATTCAGGTGTTCTAGTTACTTTTGTTGCTATGTACTTATAGTAAAAAAACAACAAAGAATCAATTCATTAAAACCCTTACCTTGGTAGCCTGGTAAGCTAACAGAGTCAGGGTGATGGTTGACACCAACATGTGGAAGAGCAGGGCAGTTCCATACGTGTCTCCAATAGATGCCACCAGTCTGGAAAACAAACACATATCATTGAACCACCAACGACAGATACACCATACATTACTGAATTCTATTTGAAGTACCGGAGCAGGACTTTGGTGATGATGATGATTGAAATATGAGCACCAATTCAGCTTCTTACAATACAGAACGTATCGTTTTGGTTCCATATTATATTAGTATAGAACTCAGAACAGGGCAATTGTAAAGTACTGAAATGGGCGTAAGAAAAATGGCCAAACATTCTGAAAAAAAGACGTGTGGCACTCGGGGACTGCCGCGGTAAAGCTATTGCAATGTCTAGAGGCGAGTTGCTGAACTAAAGAGACAAACTCATATTTCAAAAAGTCATTAAAAGTTTTACTATTCATCGCTAGATGACAAAACTAAAAAGTATCACCGCTGTTCCGGTCGGAGTGGGGAGCGTGAGGTTTTTTCGTTACGGAATTTCTGGATTCGGTCCCCGCGCTCAAGGCCCGCGATAGAAGCTATGCAATATCTTAAAAAAATTGATTTGATCTAGACGTTAGTAGATTTTGTATTTTATCTATTGTAATCCTGTATAATACAAGTACGTGTAAAGGGAATACAAGAATGAAGTTTTATTTTTCTTTCCGTGTTTTTTATGGTAAGCAACGCATTGAAGTTTGGTTTAGTATTATTATTAATATAATCATATTACTATCTATATATCTAATCTATCAGCCCGTTACTTGTGGGTAAAGCACTCACTGCCTCCTATCATTTCCCCATTCTGTTCGGCCCTAGTCCACTCCTTCGCAGCTGTACTAACGTTTTCGTCTGACCATTATGATTGTGCTAGTACACCCTTTAACAGATATGGAAAAATTGCTCAGACTGTGTAATTTTAAACTCCTCGAGTAAATATTTCACACCATTTTAAGCAATATTAATCCAAATTCCAGCAAAGTTTGTACTGGGAAAGGAAACCAGATAACTGACTAAATTGCCGAAACCGACTTACTTGAATAATTAAATTTAATGAACCAAAAGATCATAACAAATTATGTAATGCTCTGGTTTCATTCCAAGAGGAAACCCAACAATACACGGGAACTCCGTTTTTATGTATGGTTCTAAAAAGAAATAATTCGTACAAAAAAAAACGACATCCATTAGGTATTATAGTTTTATGATGGATGCCATCGTCAGAACTAGACCAATTGAAATGGGACCACACGGGAAGTATCTCCTTTTTTTAATTGGTAAAAATACCAGTGAAGACGAACCGCGAGGTTCAAAGGCGTAATTATATGTTATCCTCTCCGCTGGCAAGGCGCCACGGATGGGTTTGTCAAAAAAAATTACGTGTCTCCACAGAATTTAACCAGATTATTACTCTTTTAAAAGTCATATTTTAACGCCTCGCGCTAAAGAACAATAAACTGGTCTAATGCTGTAAATACGCGTTCATAAAGAATAGTTTATATCTACCTATATTATAAGTTTGACATATGGAGCCAATGATTAAATTAGGGATGCAGGGCCAATTTGCATTAATAGCCTATAACTGCTGGTAAACGTCTTGTTTGGGCTTTTATATTTGGTTAATGTCCATAATCACTACATGCGCATGCGGGTTAAGGGTTCGCTGTTCGGTGGTAAAAATGTTCCGCCAGAGGCGCTGCTGCCCGCACCGTGGTTGATCTTCCAACACGCAACTTACCCTAAGAGTTGGGGTGGTGCAAGTTTAAAAGCACAACTTACATACATCGTTTAAGACATCGACGAGCCTTCAATTTGTTTTTGTAAATTGAGAATGCTTTGCAATTTTATCGTTGACTGTAAAGTCTGTTCAAAAAGAGAAGAGCCGTGGGAAGTAAGGGCGCTCGTGTGCCAATTGACAACTTTTGTTGCGTTGACAACATATTCTCTTTTTGAACAGACTCTAGGTACAAAACTACCTAGCGTAGATATTTTGAACCACATAATAATACCTAACTGTTCAAATAATAGCTGCCAGGGGATTATACATCAAACAGGCCAGAATGCAAAATATCACCGTTATTTCCAATATACCTACGTTTGCTTTGAAAGTTTATACCCTGCGGAGCGAAATGGTATTTACTGTCGCATAGTGTCGTTATTGCGAACGAAATAACTCGAAACACGTTCTACGGAAAATACAAACTCGTATGACAAAAATCCTTTTGTTTTACAAACGATAGATAACTCTTTATAGTACCGCACAAACACAAAATACAATACAGAAGTACGAAGACTTTATCGTTTTGAGCGATCTTTCCAGGCAACCTTGCGATGGACTGGACATGAAAAAAAAATAGACGGTGGCGTTTGAAAAACATAAGGGAATGAAAACAATTATAAATTAACTATAATACTTATTAGATTACGATGTAAATCAAATTGTTAGACTTTTGTAAATTTGAAATCAAAAAGTGCCTTTTTTGGTGTTCCCCTGACTCTTTTGTGGACTGTTTAGCGTTATTAATTTTGAATTTATTCGTGTTTGATGTTAGTTTATTGAAAAGTAGGATAATGAGGTCATCATTTAGATTAGGTACTTTTATTGTCTCTAAACTTAAGTCTAGCTCTAGTTATTTTTACTCACTATCTGTTTGTATACCTATATATTTTTAATCTGTATCCTGTGCTGTCCTTGTGTGCTTAGTAAAAAAACTTCTATCTATCTATCTATCTATCACTACATAAAGCTACCTCCTGTACCTAAACCACTTAAGTACTTAAACTTAAAATTTTCAAATGTCGTGTAAAAGTAGCGTTTGTATATTGCCTAGTTTATCACTGATCTGATAAATGTTTTATAGGCGTATAAAACTGACTTTAATTACATTAACATAAAGATAACTATCGAATGCACTTGATCGATGCCACATGCGGATTCCCAAGCCATTTGCGTATCGATTGTCATGGTCATAGATAATTATTGAACTTTCTATGGTTTTAACCCAGGCCTAGAAATGTAGAAATTGCGTTTCACAGACGTTCAAACCTTGGCTATTGCAAGTTCATGATCAGATAAGCAGCTTTTTGTTTGTATTTTTCAGTCCATTGCTTTTCGTTTTCGATGTATACTTTTTATCGACAGAGTCGGTAGAGTCCGAAAAATATCCCAAGGTTTTTTGACTCCTACGTTATTTGACCTTGTGGTAAAGTTGTTCAGCACATTCATGTATTGAGGGGAAGAATGCAGGTTCAAGTCCCGTCCAAGACAATAATTTTCGGGAATCACCAAGAAACATAAGATTATAACTAGTCCGTCAAAAAGTTGTTATAACACTTACTAATAATAAACAAAACAAAACTTTTTACCAATAAATAAACTATTGAACTTCTTCACTTCCCCGTACTGAGGGGAGGACGCAGGCTCGAGTCTCGTCAAATATGTAAATTTTGGGAAATTATTTGATTTCTTAGAAATTACCCATAGTGTTAACTAAAAAAACTTTAAATTTAAGGCAATTTAAAGTGCTACAGAGGGCCTAGACTGTAACAATCGATGTCAAAAGCGATAATAGTCCAAATTGTATGGGTATAATTATGTCAAAATATAATAGGAATATTCCTTAAATATGTCACGTGATCTGTTTTGAATCTTTCCATTCGAATCTTTCAATTGTTTTCGATTCGCTTTATAGCGAATGCCGGTTGGCTTTTTGTAGAGCTAGTGGTCGATTTGTGATCCTTTCTTCGATATATATGTATAATAAATATACAATTTTATTATCTTTCTTTCAACTGACTATGACGACCTCTGTGGCGCGGTGGGCAAAAGTCTGCCTGCGACGCAGGAGGTTCGATTCCCTCCTCGGGACAAATGTGTGTACGATCTGCAGATATTTGTTCAGGGCGTTCTGAATGTTTTCTATGTATAGTAAAAAATATATATCTGGATTGTATTAGGTATATCAGTTATCTAGTACCCATAAAACAATCTCTGCTTAGCTTGGGGCTAGATAATGCTAAGAGAATAAAATTAAAAAAAAAACTCCAAGTATGTTTTTTTTTGTTCGGATGTTAAGACGCGATCATAAATTCCATGATATTTATGACGTTTTGCCTTCGGTCAGGTATTTCGCGGGGGTCCGACGAAAACTTAGATCGATGGGTTTTGATAGTTAAAACTTGATTAAAGTTGGTTATTTGACATAAAAACAAGAACCTTTCTCTGGGAAAGAAATTAAATAGCAGGAGGTATCTAATGTTAAAAGTTCAAGTATCTGATTATAAAAGGTTACCTCACAACATGCTTATGTCGTTCCACCCAGTATTTGATGGCAGATCTGGCCAGCATCTCTTGTTTCTGCGTCAGGTTGTTTGGGTTGACATTGGCACCAAAGTTCTGCAGCCTTCCACCTGCCCCGCGGAGCGTCATCCCGAAGTCCTGCTGCGTGGAGTATATGCCTCGGATGTCTATGTCTGTTGCTTCGGAAACTTTTTCTTTTTCTGAGAGTGAAATAATAAAGTTAAGGACGCGTGAACTTTTTGAGTATATGGCGCAGCTTATCAGCATTGCCATACAGAAGGGCAATGCAGCCAGCGTCTTGGGATTGCTTCTAATTCTAATGCTATTCTGAGTAGAGGAACTAAGATCTGCACGGACATCTCGCATACGTGTATTATGCATTATCCTCAAGCCTATTTAGGCCCTAACCAGCCCAGCTCCTTGAAGTATCGGACCAGGACTTTCGGTGACTGAACGAAGCTGTCGTTTCAGCTTTTCTGTGAGTGTAGATGGGGTAGATGCCTCAATGAGACGCCTTCAGCCCCGTTTTTTGTCTATCGTCCTCTGTGGCCGTGGAGTGTAGGATAACATGTTCCACAGTCTCTTCTTCTTGGAAGCAGCCACTGAGATCGCTTCCGATTGGTATTGCTATGAATCAATTGAGTTACCTCTTGATTATTTGCAACAGTCCGCGGTTGGATCAACTGTTTCAATTATAAAGAATTCTAAACTTCTCCAAAACAAAAAAAAATTGAACATGCTTGACTGGTACGAAGTGTTTTAGTTATTGTTTTCAGGAGGATTTTAGCATGTTTCAAGATCATCCCTAGTAGTGCCATCATATTCTTTTAACATTTTAACAATCATAAATATATAGGATACCTGAGATGAGACTTAGCCAGTCCCATTTTTTTCAGCTGGCACAATCAATAAATAAATGGCTGGTTGAGGACTATAGAGATACAGGCAAAAAATTATGCTACCTAAATAAATTTACTTCTCATAAATCTTAACAAATCAATGTTGAGACCATCACGGAGAAAACAACATAAACATTATATTTTGTCATCTAAAATAAAAATGCACGTAGCTAACCTGAAGAAGAAGCTCGGAAGAGCTCGGCAGTATTCGGCCGATAGGTGTCCAAAGAAGCACTGAGCTCCATCAAGGGCTTCATGATGGCTTTTAGATGCTGCAGCTGTTCACAGGCGAATATCAGCCAGGAACAGAACATCACGTCCATCAGGCTGGGGATGGATAGAGAGAACAGGAGCCAGTAGACCTGAGGAGAACCAACCAGCGATTGTTGTCGAGGTAGTTAAATAGATTGATGGGTGAACTTGCAATTTTTTGTAAATTTAGCATAAATTGAGTCATATCGTTCATTTTATTACCATGTTATCGTTGTTTTTGTTACATAATAAACGATTTATTTATTTCTTTGAGAAATCGATAAGTACTGAATTTACGATCGATCTAGCTCGATTTGCTTGGATGGATCCAGAAGAAACTACTGGACTACAATCCCTACTGGTAATTATTTGAAATTTTATGATGAAAATAGTGATGTATGTGGTTAAAACTCTAAAGAATAAGATGATCAAAACACAAACCTGAAAAACAAAAGCAAAGATATACATTGACCCGCCCATAGCATCGAACGGGTACCACGCCTTGAGTGGCAGCCTCGGAACTGGTTCAGTCAGGGTCTCGTTGGTGTCCTTGTTGGTGATGAAACGGACTGATTCACCGAAGAATGTGAGGGTCACCCAGCCTGTGAAAGAAATTCAATGTAGCCAGAGTTTAGTTACAGTGATATACGTTTCGACCCGGGTTGCATGGGTTGCGGGGTACCCAGGCACAGGTATGCTGAGATGGTGCAGTAGCATACTAGTGGACCACCTTGTCAAGATATTCAGAGCGTGCATTGCACACAAATACGTACCACAGCAATGGAGGGAAGTGAAGGTGGTATTTATACCAAAACCAGGAAGAAGTGACTACACCTTACCCAAATCGTTTAGGCCCATAAGCCTAACATCATTTCTTCTTAAAACACTAGAAAGACTATGTGATAGAGAGATAAGAGAAAACACACTCTCACACAAGCCACTACACCCGCAACAACATGCCTACAGCAAAGGCAAATCAACAGAGTCTAACGTCAAAACAACCAACACTAGCGGCCTTTATTGACATCGAAGGGGCCTTCGACAAGACCAAATTTACTAGCATTTACAGAGCACTCACTAAATACGGAGTCGCGCCGACTCTGTCAAAGTGGATAAACAATATGCTTAGATATAGAGCTATACAAGTCACCATAAATGAAACCACAAGGGGCGTAGTAGCCAGGGGCTGCCCCCAAGGCGGCGTCTTATCGCCTCTACTATGGAACATAGTCGTTGACGAACTCATCCGTAACCTTAACGGCCACGGACTGGCGACGGTGGGATACGCGGATGACCTCGCAATCCTAGCAACCGGATGCTTCGAGAACACGCTATGCGACCTTATGAAACTCGCCTTTAAAACCATTGAAGCATGGTGCACGGACCATGAACTATCTGTCAACCCTACAAAAACAGAACTGATAATGTTCACCAACAAACGTAACTTGGGTAACTTGAAACTACCCAGACTATTCAATACCGAAATAACCCTGAAAAATGAAGTAAAGTATCTCGGGGTCATACTGGACAGCAAACTTCTGGTAGCAGAATGCTGGGGAAAACATGGGGTCTCTCTCCGAAGATAACCATGTGGCTCTATACTGCTGTCATCAGACCGATACTATCATATGGAGCCATCGTATGGTGGACGAGAACCGAGCTGAACACGGTAATAACCAAACTAGAACGATTCCAAAGACTGGTATGCTCAGCTATAACAGGCTGCATGAGAACTACACCGGGCGTTGCCCTGGAGGTAATACTAGACATAGCGCCACTAGACCTATATATTCAACAAGAGGCGACCCTAGCGGCTTTGAGACTACAAAACATGGGACTCTGGGGGAGCATAGAAAGCCCGCACACTCAGATTTTAAACAAAGCCTTAATCTATGAACCTCTCTTAGCCGCTCCCTGTGATAGAATGCCTAGCAAACCTATACAAGAGAGACACTACCGAATACAACTACACGAGGATCAAAGAGATGAATCAGGCAACCACGAGGTTAGAATATAAACGGACGGCTCCAAGACCGATGTAGGCACGGGGGCAGGGGTTCACTCAATGGACCTCAACATTAGTGTATCAATGACCTTAGACAAACACAGCTCCATATTTCAATGCGAATGCGTAGCTATAACCGAAGCAGCCACAGCTGTACAAAGAAGAAAGATGGACAACCAATGCGTACGTATCCTGTCTGACAGTGCCGCTACACTCGGGGCCTTGGCAGGGAACAGCTGCAACTCCAAACTCGTGCACGAATGTCACCTGGCACTTGAGAGGATTTCCACCAACAACCGGATAACCATCCAATGGATCAAGGGACACAGCGGTTCTCTTGGAAACGACGCTGCTGACGAACTAGCACGGAAAGGTTCGGACACGCCTACAACAGGCCCTCGTCCGCTCCTCCCACTACCATTCTCACAATTCCGAAGATGGATTAGAGAAAAAACCAGAGGAACGCACGCCGAACGATGGACACACATACAGGAGTGCTGCCAGGCAAGAGCAGCGCTCCCGGCTGCATCCCCAAAGCTAACAAAACGCTTACTAAACCTGACCAGAAGAGATCTACGGGTCCTTGTGGGAACACTCACAGGACGCTGCCCACTAAACAAACACCTATACACCATCGGAGCAACGGACAGCCCTCTCTGCAGAGGGTGTCTCGGCGACGAAGAATCAGCTGCCCACGTAGTCCTGGTATGCGAGGGAGTATCAGCACAGCGACACGAAATCCTCGGCCACCCGAGGTCACTCCGCGAAGCCTGCGAAGATCCCAGGAAGATTCTGCGCTTCTGGACGGAGTTGGGCTGGCTTGACTAGCAAACATATACGCACAATGGACCATCCCGAGTCTCAGTGCGGAAATAGGAGTACACTTACCATAACCATAACCAACCCAGGCACCGGGTCTTAGGGGGCGCCGAAGGCCTTCCTTCATCTCTTCGTATGAAAGAAGCATTTATGGGCCTCTTCATATTTGACAGCTCATTAAAGCATAGCTGCTTGCTAGTTGCCCTCACGAAAAGGAATAAAATTAGCGTAGAAGTATTGAAACTTAAATTTCTAAGTCTCCGCTGTCCGACCATCTGACTGTCTGTCTGTCTGTCTGTCCGTTTGTCACCAGGCTCTATCTCATGAACCGTGGCAGTTAGACAGGAACATAGGAACCTTTCTATCCGAATTTTGGCCACAGTGGTCAGCCTCATTCTCTCCCAGTGTACAATAAAATCCTGTAAAATATGGGCCAAGAAAATACACACTTCCCAGAATTTTCTCGTAGAACCAATGGTTTCCTTTACTCAGGTTTAATATTGCCGAGAACTTTAAAATTGCAGATGTATTTATACGATTTCGTGCAACAGGGGTTGCACAAAAAGTAAAAGGCTAAAAGGAGCTTTATAAGGAAGTAAGGGAGGAAGATAATAAAAATAACACTGTGAGTTATTTCTAAGAAATAAATAATATCCAAAATATTTTCTACTTCGACAAGGCTTGAAACCGCATTTTTACCGTAGAAATTGAAATCCACTGGGACTTTAAACGGACTCTAGGACCAAGTTCAAGTTCCATCGACGTAATAAAAAATGGGGATATTATATTATGATTTCGTTTAAGAAGAAAATGCTTACAATTGCGTTGCGTACATTGCCATTTCAGTTATTGATATGATATTGCGAGCGCTCATACTCCGGGTAATTTTATTTCGCTACAGTCCGTAGGAAGTCCCAGAGGTTTCGACTTCTTAGTCACTTGACCTTGTGGTGTAGTTGGTTAGCACAATCCCGTATTGAGGGAAGAATCGGGTTCAAATTCCATAAAAGTCGAAATATTTCGGTTATTTAGAAATTGTTCTTACTGTTTTAGCTATGTGTTTTCCACGTGACGTCACGGCTAAGCTTCCCGACTACCCGTATGAGTCGACTAAGGGATATCCACCGGGGGGCGGGCCAGCAGCGCCTGCTACAGAACTATTTTACCACCGAACTGCATGCGGATTGGGGATCGCCCCAATCCGCATGCCCAGCGTGGGTATTATGCGCATTACCCCCTATGAGATAAACGCCAATAAGGCGCTTATCAGGGGGAGGCATGCGTCCCGCAGTGGACCAATAGGTACCTACGGCTATTGAGGTAAGGTGAGGTAAGATATTGTACTTACTGACAAGAGCCATCAAGGTCATAGTGCAGATGAAGTAGAGAAGCCGTCTCATCTTCGTCAGGGAGAGCTGGTGGTAGCGTGAGTCAGACTCCGTGAACATGGGGTGACTGTTACACTGGTTCCACACTGCCAGGGTCCTGGTGGAAAACATACGTGTATATCTAGTGTTAGACGATCACACCGCAATCAAGACCTTCTTGTCTTTTTATGAATTTAGCAGCACATCGCGGTTTCACCCGCGTAGTTCCTGTCCTCGTGGGAATTCCGGGATAAATGGCTATGTCAAATATTCTTGAAAAGGAAGCTTTTTAATGATATTTCTTTTTTTAATTGGACCAGTAGTTTCGGAGCCTAATAGATACAAACAAACACTCAAATCTTTTCATAAAAAAATCAGATAATTAAATAATTATGTCAAAAATCCACACCCGATCAACATTACCTATGCCGTAAACTCTCTAAAAACTAAACTTCGTCGTGTCGCATCTTCTCTAAGAAACTTTATTATTATCACACTTCACACTATCACACTAATCACACTAATATTATAAAGGCGAAAGTTTGTATGGATGTATGGATGGATTTTTGTTATTTCTTCACGCCAAAACTACTGGACGGATCTGGCTGAAATTTTGCATAGAGGTAATTCTAATCCTGGAATAAAACATAGGCTACTTTTTATCCCATAAATCTGTTCCCGTGGGATGAAAGTCACCTTTTAATGTTTCCATACGAACAACGCGTGCGAAGCCGCGGGGCGCAGCTAGTAACTAAATATTAACCCCCTTATTCATAATAGTTTGCTAACTTAGCACTCTGCTAAATCTCGCTCTGTCTTCTTCATACTTCACATAAGTCAGACAGAGAAATACTATATACTTAGCAGCTGCTTTATGTTAGCAGACCATTATGAATAAGGTGGTTAGTTGTATATGTATACATCTTTGAAACAAGAATGTAAGTTTATTTGCAACTAGCTGCGCCCCGCGGCTTCGCATGCTCTATTCAAGTAGCTATGTCCGTCCCCGGGATACTGTTTACCTCCCTGCCAAATTTCATCAAGATTCATTCAGCCGGGAACGAAATAAAAACTATCCTATATTCGTTTCCTGGTTCTAAGCTACCTCCCCACCAATTTTCAGCCAAATCGGTTCAGCCGTTCTCGAGTTATAAGTTATAACTGTTGTAAAAAACACGACTTTCTTTTATTTATATAGATATCCTATACCATAACAGAGGCTAGCTAGCCTCTGTTATGGTATCGGCTAGCCCTAACAATAGTATGAAGCACCGAACACTGTTCTTAGTTCCGTATGGATGTAATGCCTGCCAAAAGTGTTAGAGAAACTGCATGCATTTTCAGTTTTATTGGAGCAGAACCAGCTGAAACTGAAACTGCCATTATTCTGCAGGTTCCGAGATATGTTTCACAATGGTATCCTACTCTATTGTGAAACTACGCCAGTGTGGAATTAACACAAGTGTGAATTCGGCGTAGCCAAGCGATGAATTTTGTACAGCATGTTAAATTTTATGGTCTCCTTTACTTAGCGTCTCATTTCGTAGCGAATTTTATTCCATACAATTTATTAATGTTTTCCCGGCAATTATTTAGATACTAAGGCACCTATTCAAAAAGAAAATTACAATTAATAAAAACATTAAAGCTAAAGTAATTGAAACAATGAGCTAATAGATATAGATTTAGTTTATAATAACAATCTAATGCTGGACAATGCACACAGCATTATCTAGCCCCAAGCTAAGCAGAGCTTGCGTTATGGAAACTAGATAACTGATATACTTAAAACAATACAATGCACTGAACTACACACACACACACAGAAAGATATTTTATATGATACATAAAAAACATCCAGAACGCCCTGAAAAAATATGTGCAGATCGTATAAACATTTGTCCCGAGGCGGGAATCGACCGGCAACCTCCTACGTCGCAGGCGAACCTTCACCCGCTGCGCTACAGAGGTCGTCATCAGATACTTGCCAACGGATACAACAAACAAGTTGACTTTGGACAGGATTAATTAGGATACCAATCCTGTCCAAAGTCAATTTGTTTGTTCTTTTTCGAGTAAAACTAAAACGATTTTTAAATCGAAACCAAAGTAACGAACCAAATGAAATATAATCCTTAAGCTAGGGATTTCATAAGCTTTTTCTTAGAAGTAAAGTCTACTTTGAGACTTCGCAAAATCTCCTCAAACCAATTTTTTGAGATCAAAGGGATTTGGAAACGAAGTATCGTCAATACCGAATTTTTCTCGGTATGTTTCACATCATAAGATACCTCTATTTAATACTAGCTGTGCCCCGCGGCTTCGCACGCCTATCCCATGGGAACTGATTTATGGGATAAAAAGTATGTCTATGTGTTATTCCAGGCCTAGAACTACCTGTATGCAAAATTTCGGCCCGTTCCGTTCATTAGATTTTGCGTGAAAGAGCAACAAACATTACATACATATGTTTACAAACTTTCGCGTTTATAATATCAATAGGATGTAGGCTCCTTAAATAAGTTACTAAAGTAAAAGAAAAAAGACAGACTTTGTAATGTAAATAACTTCCTAAAATAAATGGATACTCAAACACATCTCAGATAAAAGCACGTCTCAAGTGACGACTTGAGATGTGCAGAAGTCTGAGATGTGTTTGAATATGGGGTAATAGAATATTCTGAATAACTCTAAATTATGATATTTTTATTTTTTTGTAATAGTAGCGCGCTGTTCTGACCGACATATTGTGCATCTTGGGACTTGAAAGTGTTATTTTGATTCGCAGATATTTTCAGAAAGAAGCAAGAATAAAACCTATACAGCTATAACCCCGGAAAAGGTACTAAGCCAAGAGGGAGTGATTCTGAACATCAACTGGGTCAACATTTCTTCTAAATATAAATACATTTCAATAATGTATTTACTTGTAAAGTTACAGACGTTTTTTTTATTTTTTACAACTTCAAAAAAAGGAGGGGGGGGGGGGGGGGTTCTCAATTCGACTGTATTTTTTTATGTTTGCTACCTCATAACTTTTGACTGGGTGGTCCGATTTTCATGGTTCTTTTTTATTTGAAAGTCAGTGCTTCCCGTGTGGTTCCATTTTAATTCGGTCGAGTTCTGACAATGCGATCTAGAAAAAACCATGTAATTGAAGTCAGTTTGTAGTTTTTTAAACCAAAATCAATTAAGAATAACTTCGCGAGAAGGTTTGAAACAAAAAATCCGAAAAGGTGGGTGCTATTTTTATCACAAAAAATAGAATATTCACACGGATCTAAAACTAAAATAAAACGAGCGAACAAATTTCCAACAGCCTTTGTAAAGGTAAGTCATGTTATCTTACTACAAAGTCAGGAGGAACAGGAAACACGTGTAGACTTTCTCGGTATTTATTTTACCCAATACAATAATTATCAGCACTGATTTAACTCTAATAGCATTTTAATTAACAGCAGTATTTTAGTTATACTGATACACTTGTTACACTTGTTATTGTAATTGGCGTCTCGCCATGGAATGGCCGCCCGGTCCGTTGTCGTGGCTTTTATCGGAACCCGACTGAGCCACCCGAAGCTTCGCATCGGCGCTCCTTGGTTCGGCAGAGCCCGTAAACAGTCGTCATCGGTTCGGCTCGGGTTGCTTCGAGATGGTTTTTCCCACGTAAACAAACATCGGTTTTGCTCGGGCCGTCTTGGATAGCAAGTTTCCTACACAAATCACCCTGCTTGGGTTGCGCTGTGACTCAGGCTAGCTGTTCTTTATGGAATATTTCTGCTTATTTTACAAATTTATTAAACAAAGCTTACAAATTCGTCCATCCTGATAATCAAATCACGACCTCGTGATATCTAGGTACTCAATAGGTGTAAATACATTCTGAAGAAGCATGTTAAGCTTGATCCTGCACCTTATCTCTCCGGCTATGTCCGTCTGCCATCTCATTGGATTATAAGAGTGAGGAAATACTTGTTGAGAGTGAATTTATATAATAATATGAGACGCACACACTTTATCATTATCATTGGTTTTGTGTCATCATTAGATTCATCGCTGCATTGTTACATTTCTTATTTCCATATTACATTATCTTATCATTGATTTTGTGCCATAAGATTCATTACTGCATTACTACATTGCTAGTTACCATACTACATTGCTAGTTACATTACCAATTTTATAATATTGAGTGTGTTTCAATACTACTCTACTATTAGAAACTACAAAATTAAAGGAATTAAATTGATTGATTCTACTAATAACCTGAATCTAAACGAATGTTATTTTTATCATTTCTTGTTTTTTCTCTTATAATGAATTCGAACCTTTAATTATTTCAAATTCCATCTCTACAACAATACTAGAACCACAATTTTAATGTTCAAATCGTTTTTGTTTTCAAACGTTAATACAGATCATCTTTTAGTTATTTGTCGGATTTATCCGGTCCAGTATTTCCATTATATTTACTATTTCATTATTTCTCATGATCATTTCATTATTACTTTTTATTAGAACCTTTTATTTTTTTTATAATCGTCATTACAATTTCCGAACTTTTTAGCAAATTCCTTTGCCTTTATGTTTGGCAACTACCATCGAAATGATATTTTTGCGATGCAGATTTCAATCACCCTTTTTGTGGCATAAGAAATAAGCACTTAGAGAAATACAATTTTATGAATTTTATCAATAATGGGAGTACATACTCGGACACCACTTTCTTTTTGTAAGACCACTGTTATGTGGTTTTTGTTTACGTCTGTCCTAAATGTTCTTTTGTTGTTATATTATTATTAGATTTTAATTATCTATTGCTTTTCTTATTATTTTGATTGAACACCTTAAAAGCGGCAAGCATTGCATTTATTGCAATGTTGACTTTCCTTATAACAATCTGAGAGTTTAATATGATTGTGATAAAAAAAAGCACCATCATAAGTATTTGAGATATCTATTTTATGAATTTTATTTCTGACTTTATTTCAGTTTTAACCTACAAAAATTGCGCCTTACCACCACTAGAGTGATTTTTCTGTGAAATAAATAGTTACCAACCCCGGCTTGCTCGATATTTTTCTGTTTTTAACGCAAAGCGAAATAGTTTCAAACTGGATAGGCGTTACGTTTGGCGATAACTTCATCAATCATTTCATTTAGAATTTGTATTCGTCATTTGTGTAGTTTGTTATTTGTCATTTACCATGTATTATTTATCTATCATTTATTATTAATGACCATTTGTTATAAGTTATCATTCATCATTTATTGATTTATTATTTATTTACCATGTATCATTAATTTATTTATACCATGTAACATTTCTTATGATTTGTTTATTTATATTATTTATTTATTTATCATTATGCTCTTTATATTATTAATCATTTATTTATATTAGTTAACTTATCATTTGTCATTTGTATTCTTCATTTGTTTAGTATGTGTAGTCTGTTATTTGTCATATATTATTTATCTATCACTAACCATTTATCATTTATTATTACTTATTTATTTATCATTTTTTATTATTCATCTTTTATTTATAATAGTTAACTTGTATAATATGAAGTCATATTTGTCATTTATCATATGTCTATCATTTACTGTAAGTTATTTTTTTTATATCATTTATCACTTGTTATTTACCATGTACCATTTATTTATTTATCATTTATCATGTATCATTTATTATTAGTCATAATTTTGTTTTTTTTTATCATTCATTTAATTATCATTTAATATTTAACATTCATTATTTATAAATTATTTTTATCATTTATCGTTTATCGTTTATAATTTATAATTTATAATTTATCATTTATCATTTATCATTTATCATTTATCATTTATCATTTATCATTTATCATTTATCATTTATCATTTATCATTTATCATTTATCATTTATCATTTATCATTTATCATTTATCATTTATCATTTATCATTTATCATTTATCATTTATCATTTATCATTTATCATTTATCATTTATCATTTATCATTTATCATTTATCATTTATCATTTATCATTTATCATTTATCATTTATCATTTATCATTTATCATTTATCATTTATCATTTATCATTTATCATTTATCATTTATCATTTATCATTTATCATTTATCATTTATCATTTATCATTTATCATTTATCATTTATCATTTATCATTTATCATTTATCATTTATCATTTATCATTTATCATTTATCATTTATCATTTATCATTTATCATTTATCATTTATCATTTATCATTTATCATTTATCATTTATCATTTATCATTTATCATTTATCATTTATCATTTATCATTTATCATTTATCATTTACATTTGACATTTGCCTTTTGACATTTGCCTTTTGACTTTTGATTTTTGACTTTTGACTTTTGACTTTTGACTTTTAACATTTGCCTTTTGACATTTGACTTTTGATTTATGACTTTTGACTTTTAACTTTTAACATTTGACATTTGACAAAAACATTTCTAACATTTACATTTACATTTGACTTTTGACTTATGTCATTTGATTTTTGACATTTGACATTTGACATTTGACATTTGACATTTGACATTTGACATTTGACATTTGACATTTGACATTTACGTTTAACATTTACATTTGACATTTGACTTTTGACATTTACTTTTGACTTTTTACATTTGGCATTTGGCATTTGACTTTGACATTTGACATTTGACATTTGACATTTAACATTTGACATTTGACTGATTTTTTTTCTTTTATACATTTGACATTTTGACAATTACATTTTTAACATTTACATTTACATTACACTTCTAGATTTATGTGTCATGGAGTTACACGTAGCAGCAGGTAACGCCTAATAGATTGGCAGTGACCGCTGACCGGTGACTAAAGGAGAACCCGCATCCACGACCTGAAGCGCCTAGGATCCTCACGGCGTCTCTGCAGGCGGTCCAGTTTCTTCCTCGTTTCATCTCATGTAACTCCTGGGCTGAAAAAGAATTTTCAACGACATCAATTGCTCAAAATAGGAAAATGATTTTTCGTTTTATGTGAAAATTGTCGTATTAACCTAACGTATGTTACTTAGCTTATTAATGTCATTTGTTGTTAAAGTTTTAACCATAGTTAATTTATGTTTGCCATCTTCTCAAAATGCCACGTGTTTTTTAAATAAAAATTCATACATTATAATAATCACATTGGCACGTGGGGTACATGCTAAAAGCACCACACACACTTTCTTATTTTCCAGTAAAAACGATCCTTGACTATTTGCCATATGGATGGGTTGGCAGTTGCAGGCTCGAGTTTGAATTGCCTTAATATGGCCTGCTTGGCATTTGGGGGGTCATTGAACAAAAATCAAGAAAGAAAGATACACAATTGAAATAGCCTCGTTCCGACCATTAATTTGCAAAACGACACTACTCGGAATCGTTAACATTATCTCTAAAATGGCTGGCCAAATGGGATGAAAGGTAAAGTATATACTGGGCGTGTAGAAAAGATTAGTAACAACACTAATTACGTACCTTTTCTTTGGAAGAATCCCAATTCTGACTTGTTATCTTACTACAAAGTCAGGAGGAACAGGAAACACGTGTAGACTTTCTCGGTATTTATTTTACCCAATACAATAATTATCAGCACTGATTTAACTCTAATAGCATTTTAATTAACAGCAGTATTTTAGTTATACTGATACACTTGTTACACTTGTTATTGTAATTGGCGTCTCGCCATGGAATGGCCGCCCGGTCCGTTGTCGTGGCTTTTATCGGAACCCGACTGAGCCACCCGAAGCTTCGCATCGGCGCTCCTTGGTTCGGCAGAGCCCGTAAACAGTCGTCATCGGTTCGGCTCGGGTTGCTTCGAGATGGTTTTTCCCACGTAAACAAACATCGGTTTTGCTCGGGCCGTCTTGGATAGCAAGTTTCCTACACAAATCACCCTGCTTGGGTTGCGCTGTGACTCAGGCTAGCTGTTCTTTATGGAATATTTCTGCTTATTTTACAAATTTATTAAACAAAGCTTACAGTCAATAGAAGAAACAAGAATGGCTTCCTTTGATACAACTGTGAGCCATGCTACTTAGATTTCACTTCATACGTTTTATTTCGAAAACCTTATTGTATTGTTTAATTATTTTTTTTACGAAGTTACGAATTTAGAATTAAGATGTTTACGAATACAGTTTCAATCTGTTACAAGTACACAGAAAGCTACTGTGTAGAAATTTTACGTTACCGACAAGGCATTTTTGGTTTTGTTAGTTTAGTGTGATGCCTAAGAAATGCCTGAAATCTTAACCACTAACCTGTTCTTCTCATCTGTAAAAATTCTTGGAAATGTTTAAACGTAATTTATATTCGGAACTGTTTTACAAATAAAAAGTAGTCTATGTTTGATTCCAAGATTTACATGTAGACAAAATCCGTTCAGGAGTTTAGGCGTAAATAGGTAGTGAACACCCATCCTATCCAAACTTTAGCGATTATAATATAAGTCTTATGCCTAAGAAATGTCTAAAATCTTAACCACTCACCTGTAAAAGTTCTTCGAATTCAAAGCGAAGAACGCCAGCTTTATGATCGTATGCACGAAGAACAAGATCGTGATGGTATTTGCCGTGAGCTCATTGACCTCGTCGGAGTACTTCGCCATGTTGATAGCCATCAGCACGAAATGCACCATGATCAGCACGGCGTGCACGCAAGCGTAGATCTTGCGTAGGAGCATCGACATACCCGCGTTTTCTGTCGAAATAAAATAAATTAATATTGCCGGGCAAGCAGTCTCGACATAGATGGCGACCGACATCCGTCGCAAAGTTTTACCGGTCATATTTTAACGAATTTTGATTGTGCCATAAGTAATTTTGGCAATTTTAAAGTTATTTACAACGGGATATTTACCATGATTTGAGTTTTGAGCTTTCTAATATTTCGGCACAGTTTCATGCGCCATGATCACCATTGATTTATTAAAAAGGGAACAAGTTACGTTCTCCCAGCGCTTACTCAAAAATTGGCATATGTTACAACTACACGCAAACACATACGCTCACAGTTATATTTCCAGTCCTGTGCAATACAAAGAAGAACAAAGACGGAAAGACGTATCTAAGACCGAAGTGAGACCGAGACAACAATATTTCACGCGAATCACGACCGCCCGTGCCGCCGGTCCGACGGTTACTGAGGTTGGAGCACACAATTTGAGGTTGCCACTTTCGAGAAACCAGTACCTCATCTTCCCTTTTAATAAATCAATGATGATCACGGAATAACTGAATGTCTTGCGAGTGAGTTATTATGGGCAGATATATCGATCTACCCTCTTCTTTAATCTTTTGCTACGAATGATACGTGACGCGTGCGGCGTCGCGTCGGACGGCGCGTTAAGGCGGGCCCAGATACCTGGGTATCACTTTCCCGATCCGATCACCGTAACCGTGTCGCCGACGCGTATTAAGCCGCGTTGACACGATCAGAGCCAGCTCGGACCGAGTGAGCTCGGATACCTACTCGGACGCAACTCGGATTGTGGCAACCTCTAATCCGAGCGCTCTCGGACGACGGCGTCCGGTCTAAGTAGACTCGGACCGTGTTCTACTCATCCGAGCTAGCTCGTATATAAATAAATAAATAAATAAAAGCCTTTTTATTTCCTACTAACACTTACATTGTTTTAGAGTAAAAAAAGATTATAATATGCTTATCTAGTTTACATTTCTACTTTTCTCGTATAACTTTTAACTATTGCAAAAATGTTACAAATTGTAAGTAATGATAGTGTATATTCTGAAGTACGGCACAGCAGCACTCAAACTAATCTTGAGAGTACCACAAACTCTTTAACTGAAGATGGTGCTGTAGTGTCCCAGTCACCGCTGTTACTACCATCCGCGATGCTGGCGCCGCCCTCACCTTCGCTCAAGAACCACTGTGGTGCCTCTAGCAGCAACACAGCTCCAACCCCCACTACCAGGTGCCCGTCAGCTCAAACTGCGCCATCTCCAGTTAAAGATTTAGATCCAGACCACAGTCAATATACCCGGAAGACTATAATATACTCAGATGGTTTGGGTGCTGGCATGGGTTTAATACTGAGTGGCTTGCTGGCGCAAAATGTAGTTAACAATTGCTATCCAAATGCCAACATAAATATAATTACCGATAGCATTCAGCAAGATGACTCTCTGAATAAGAGTACAACTTTAATTGTTCAGCTTGGTGATAGTTGTGTGAAACGGTCACAGTTGATTAGGCTAGTTGAAGTACTTCTGGGAAAGGTACAGAATGGACTAGGGAAACTTATTATTTGCTCCTTTCCTTACTCAAAGTCATTGACATCAATTCAAAATGACAATATATGTAAAAATAACATGCTGATGTACAACATGACATGTCGTCATAGTGATGTATTATTTTTTGATACTAATAACTTTATTAGTAATACTTTTTTGAATAAGGATACAATGTACCTAAGCAAAAAAAACAAACTGAACATTGCTAAATTGTTAGCATATAATATTTTTGATCCCGTTATAAATAGTATAACGCAGTTACCTGACGAGCCTGTCTATATAGTTAGTAGCAGTACTAATGAGGGCATTAAAGCTATTGTGTCAGTAAATACAAATTTAAACTGACCACAGCGACAACGGGAAAGCAAAATTCATTTCATATAGTCCATCAGAATATACAAGGCTTACCCAGCAAAATCCTAGAATTAGAATTATTTTTGAATTATTTGAATGTAGATGTTATGTGCTTATCAGAACACTGGATTGTAAAAAATCAGTTACTGCCCTTTTATAATAACTATTGTTTTGCAAGTTCCTATAAAAGAAAAGCTGCAATACGTGGTGGCTCTTTGATTATAGTTAAAAATAGTCTTAAATGTAAAGAACGTAAAGATATTGTAAACCTCACTATTGAGAGGACTATTGAACTTTCTTGTGTGGAACTGGAGCGACACATCATAGTGTGCGTGTACCGCCCTCCTGACGCAAATCAAGTAGCTTTTGAATGTACTATGGAAGAGGTTTTGCTGAAATTATTTTCATGTAGAAAGGATCTCATTGTTTGTGGCGACTTTAATATAGATATTTTAGCGAATCCCCTCGCCGATAGGCTGCTTAATTTATTCAAATGCTTTAGTTTACGACATCTTTTTCATGATCCTACTAGAGTAACCCTAACATCTGCCACTTGTTTAGATAATATTTATTGCAGTCTATCTCCAACCAACAAAGCAGTAATCAAACATTTCAAATCAGACCACTATGGTCAGAGTGTTAATTTTAGTTATAATCTTAACGATAAAAACAAAGTTGAGAAATATACCTATAGGCCTATTACAGAGAGCCGTATTAAGAATTTTCAAAGTCAAGTGGAACTAGCAGTAGCTAATATAACTTGTTCCGATAACCCTAATGATCTTTTTGCCAAACTTTTAAGTGTTATAAACAAAGAACACAGCGAAGTATTTAAATATAAAACATGCACAGTTAGGGACAGGGTCGGATTTACCGATTGGGCCACTCCCGGTATTTATAGAAGTAGGAATAGACTATATGATCTTTATGGTGCTAGAGAAGCTATGTTAAATGATCCTGCGTTTCTTTTGTATTTAACAAACTACTCAAAAACATTTAAAAAAGTCTGTAACACAGCGAAATGCCTGTTTTTGAGGAAAAAAATTGTAAACTCATCTGATAAAATCAAAGCAACATGGAGACTTATAAATAACGAAACTGGTAAATCTAAGTCACGAAAAAGAGAAATAAGGTTAAAAATTAATAATTCAATACTTATAAACGATAAAGATATTGCCGATGCTTTTGATTCATTCTTTTCTGATATTCCTAAAGTTGTTACCCGGTCTCTAAACTCCTCACCTTCAATCGCGGTTAAATTATTAGAATCATCTGTAGATAAATGTACCGAGGTTTTTATATTTAGTCATGTAAACGCTAATTATATTGTGAAAACATTTAAGTCTATTAACATCAAAAATACTGAGGATCTGTGGGGTATTTCAACCAAAGTACTGAGTTCTATTATTAAGGAAGTTGCTCCATACTTGGCTTACATTTTTAATAGTTGTATTGATGCAGGAGTTTTCCCTGATCTCATGAAATATAGTAAACTGGTTCCTCTTTATAAATCTGGTAGCCACACTGATCCGGCCAATTATAGGCCAATTTCAATACTTCCTGCAATGAGTAAAGTTTTTGAAAAAATTATTCTCACACAGTTGTCCTCTCACTTCAACCTCAATAGGTTGTTACATAAAAATCAATTTGGCTTCACCAAGGGTAGATCGACAACTGATGCTGGTACAGTTTTATTAAAGCACATATTGGATGCATGGGATAAAGCGAAAAACGCTATTGGTGTATTTTGTGACCTTTCTAAAGCTTTTGATTGCGTTGATCATGGTACATTAATAAATAAACTAAGACATTATGGAATTCAAAACAAGGCACTGGACCTTATGCAATCATATTTATCTGATAGAGTCCAAAAAGTAGATATTGGTAAAGAAAGATCTAGGGGATCAAAAATCGATTTAGGAGTCCCGCAAGGATCAATATTGGGTCCTTTTCTATTTTTAGTATATGTAAATGATCTCCCATTTCTAGCAAAAGATCTCTGTGATATAGTCTTATTTGCTGATGATACTTCATTGATTTTTAAAGTTGACAGAAATAAACATAATTATGACGATGTAAATAATTCTCTTTCACAAATACTAGATTGGTTCACCGCCAATAACCTCTTACTCAATGCTTCAAAAACCAAATGCATAAAATTCATGTTACCAAATGTAAGAGAGCTCCCAACTAAGATAATGCTAAAGGATGAGATTGTTCACCTTGTAGACTCAACTGTTTTCCTAGGGTTACATATTGATTCCTCTCTTCAATGGAGACCGCAAATTGATGCTCTGGCAAACAGACTTAGTTCAGCAGCGTATGCGGTTCGAACAATTAGATACATTACCGATGAAGATACAGCTAGGTTAGTTTACTTCAGTTACTTCCATAGTGTTATGTCTTATGGTATTTTGCTTTGGGGACAGGCAGCTGACATCCAGACTATCTTTGTTATTCAGAAAAGGGCGGTACGCGCTATTTATAAATTAAATCCACGAGACTCGTTAAGGGAATTATTTAAAGAAATAAATATTTTAACAGTAATATCGCAATACATCTATGAAAATCTAATGTATACACACAAAAACAGAGATAACTTTATGAAAAGGTGTGATGTTCACAATAAAAATACAAGAAACAAGAACAAATTACACATCCCATCATATAGATTACGAAAGGTAGGGAAATCATTTGTGGGCAATTGCGTAAGATTCTATAATAAGCTTCCATCTGAAGCAACTGAGCTCCCTATTCGTAAATTTAAACTGTACATAAAACGAAATCTTATCAAGAAAGCCTATTACTCCGTAGATGACTACGTAAATGATGTTAACGCTTGGCCGGATGTCGCCGAGTTCCATACAGACAATAGTATGTAAGACCAGTTAGACTTAGTTATCCTAAGATTGTATTAGTTGATAAGCGATGGACTTGCTAGTGGTTTCTTTTTCACTTCTTCCGCTAGTGGACAAAAAATTGAAGTGAATTAAAGTCAATTGCACCTTATTTCTTGTTGATAGTAATAACTATTTATCAAGCTGTTTATATAGTAAAAATTTGACTTGTCTAAGTACTTATTTTGTAAGTCTAAAGAAATAAACGATTTGACTTTGACTTTGACTTTATTAAGTTATTTAAAATAGTATTACATATTTATCCTACTATCATTTAGTTTCCTATAGTAGGAACCCCATATTGGGTGAAGGCCTCCTCCAAAGATGACCATTTGTCTCTGTCCAGTGCAGTCTGCTTCCAGTTTGGGCCGGCTATCCTTGCGATCTCTTCATCCCAACGTGTTAAGGGTCTTCCCCTGCTCCTTTTTCCTGGAGGTCCTTTCCAAAAAGTAACTTTTAAGGTCCATCTCTGATCTTTAAGCCTCGCGACATGCCCCGCCCATTTCCACTTGAGTTTTTGTGCATGTTTCAATGCATTTGTTGCTTTGGTTATGGACCTTATTTTTGTGTGTCGTATTTTATATATTTTTTTATTTTTATCATGCTGCGCTCTAGTCCTCGTTGACATGTTGTGATTTTGTTTTTCAGTTTTGAGGTAAACTTCCACGTCTGGCATCCGTACGTCAAGCATGGTAAGAGACTGGAGTTCATAACTTTTGTTTTGATGGTTATAGGGAGGTTACTTTTAAAGATTTCCTTTAAGCTCCAGTATTTGTTCCATGTTTGTTGTACTCTTCTTTCGACTTCAAATTCGTTATTTTTTTTGTCAAAATTGATTTGCTTTCCTAGATAGATGTATTTATCTGTATATTCAAGTGGTTCTCCATTTATTGTTATTAATTTTCTCCCTTTATTCGTCATTGCCATAGTTTTAGTGTGATTCATTTGTAATCCCACCTTGACACTAGCTAGATGTAGAGTTTCGATCATGAGCTGTAGCTGAGAGCTGGACTCCGATAGCAACACTAGGTCGTCTGCGAATCTTAAGTGACTTAAGTAGTCGCCCTTTATACACAGCCCTGTCTTGCTCCAATCCAAATTGCTGATTATAGCCTCCAGGATTGCTATAAATATCTTTGGAGATAGCGGGTCGCCCTGTCTTGCGCCTCTTTCTATAGGAAAACTAGGTCCCAGAGTTTCTAGCTTGATTCTACCCTTGTTGTTGCTATATATGCTTTTGATGGCCTTTATATATATGTCTTCTACTCCCTGCTGTTTTAAGCTTTCCCATATGCTTATGTGTGTTACTGTATCAAAAGCTTTTTGATAGTCGATAAACGCTATGTATAGCGGTCTTTGTTGTTCTTGATACTTTTCTATAATTAATTCAAGTGTGTGGATATGGTCTACAGTAGAGAATCCTTTTCTAAACCCTGCTTGCTCTACCGGTTGTTTTGCTTCCAATGTGCTACTGATTCTTTTGTTTATAATGGTAGAGAAGAGTTTATAGAGGCTGGGTAGCAAGCTTATCGGTCTGTAGTTGCCAATATCCTTCGGGTCGCCCTTTTTGTAGAGAAGTATGATATTGGATTCGGACCATTGCAAGGGTGTTTCCGAATTTTGCAGTATTAAGTTAAATAGTGTCGCTAATGGTTTGGCTAATGTTGTGTGTGCTGTTTTCAATAACTCATTTGTGATGTTGTCGGAGCCAGGGCTCTTTTCTAATTTCAAACTCTTAATTGCTTCTATGATTTCAATTTCGTCGACTGGTTTAATTGTTGGTTCATCAACGCTTTTATTGTTACTAATTGAGATGTTAGTCTTTTGGGTCTTATCGCTGTACAATTTCCTGTAGAAGTCTGATGCTGCCTTAATAATGTCAGTTCGTTTAAAGAAAGATCTGTTTTTTTTGTCTAGTCCCTCTATCCAGGTCTTGCTTGCTCTGAGATCCTTAAAGGCCTTCTTTGTGCTCCCTGTGCATTGTAAATGCCTTTCTATGGTATCTTGTCTATATTTAGCATAGTCTCTTTTTATGTATTTATTTGTTATTTTGTAGAGAGCGGAGAGTTCGTTTTTCATTGATCGAGTTTTATTTTTTGTTGCTTGTAGTTCTTTCCTTCTTTCTAATAACGTAGCTGTGCGGTCCGATAGTATTTTGTGATGTTTTTGTATATTTCTCGTATCTTCTCTAGCTTTTTTCACGCTCTGGCAGATAGCATCCGCTATCTTATCATAATAGCTTTGTACCGAGGTATATTGCAAGTTGATGGTTGCTAGCTCGTATACGAGTTGAAAAACAAAATGGCGGCTAATAACAACAACCAAGCGTCTCGTGCGAAAAAAAAGTGGTCTGAGCGAGAAACAAGTAGATTTGTTGATCTGTACGAATCAGAAGAAGTTCTCTGGAACGTACGGTTGAAGAACTACAAAAATAATTGAAATAATGACGAAAATGATCCGAGTGAACTTTGATAATATCAACAGCTATCCTAGTACACTCGTATGAAGCTACTCATACGAGTCCACTCGGTCCGAGCTTGGTCCGAGCTGGCTTTGATCGTGTCAACGCGGCTTTAGATCGTAAATGTGGACGGGTGATGAAACGCGTATCCTGTACGCAATCTCGATACGCCGTTGTGATACAGCCCGTCCCATGTCGTGTCGGGTTTTGTCCGATCATCAAAGGTGATACAGATAAGGGCGGTCAGTAGTCGTCGGACTATTGTGGGATACGAATACGGAGCTAATCGAGGCGTCCACAACTTTATATGGTACTTGATACGTGATACGCTGATACGGATACGGTGATCGGATCGGGCTAGTGATACATATCTGGATCCGCCTTTAGGCGTTTTGCACTGTTTACGGAAACGCAGAACGTGCAGCGGTGCGTGCAGCGGCCCCGTCATCGCATGAATAAACACAAACATATCGCTATGAACGTTGATGTTTATGGATCGGCGGGGCGTGAAGAGAGACGGTGCACGCGTCAATTCAAGCAAACGCGAAAAAACGCTTCTCCGTAAACTTTACCAACGCCATATGCTTGAATTTAGTGCGGGCCGCGCCGCTGTACGCGCCGCAGCACGCGCCGCTGCACGCCCCGCGTCTTCGTAAACAGCCTAAGGGGTTTACAGAACGGTAAATAGACCTTTGTTTGACCGCAATCTCACCTGATGGAAAGCGAAGATTCGGCCGACGGTGTATCACGAAGGTCTAGAAGATACCTATTCATTCAGCCTTGTCTTGAAGAGACCCAGGTTGTAATTGGCCGGAAAAACAGAGGCAGGGAGCGAGTTCCATTCCTTTGCGGTGCGAATAATAAAGGTGGAGGAAAACCGCTTAGTGCTTAGATTTTCTGCTCGCCTGCCGCCATTTTCGTTTTCCTCAAACTGACGCCTCACCTCACTCAGATAAAAGTTTTTAGTTCTTATATATCTATAGAAGAACTTACCATCGTAATAGTTGAATAAGAAGTGGCCAGCATACTGCATTAACTTGATGTTGGGCATCAAATCGGACACCAGGCCCTGATGGGTATTTTTGTTCATCATCTAAAGCAATTTTCAAATTAGAAGTCATCAAATCTTTCTTTCCTTAAATACAACTAATGTACACTTAGAAAAGGTCAAATTATATTTAAAAAATTACACTGACACGAAAATAAGGTGGTATTTTTTATTTCGGTCGCTTCGGTATGTAGACTAAAGTAAAGAAACGGCGAAAGAACGTTCATAGCTCCCCAATTTTTATGACAAAATTAAAATTATGAGTATGTCATGAATGTGGAGACTCGATTGAAAAAATTAAAATAAATTTACTAGAAACAAGAAAAAAGTCTTAAATTTTGTCACAGTTATTTGAGTTTTTTACAAAAATATTTTAGTTTTTCACATTGAATAATTTCGATTTTATTTCTATTTTCCAGAGCTCACTGTCTAACGACTTGAAGGTTGTGGCAGTGTTTTCTAAATGTGTCATTATGATTATAAATAAATTTTATAAAATTTTACTTTTCTCATAAATAAATACCAACCTTGCTAGATTTCTGCTGAAACTCTCATACAAAACTCACAGGGTGCAATGTAAATAAAATCCACACTATCCCACTATCCCCATGTTTATTGCAAGATTATCGACGTCTACTCCCCGCGGCCGCCAAAGTACGAATGATCGATTTTATAATTTACCACTATTAAATTTTCTGTGACGTATTTTCAAAGTCAGATCCTCCTTTATACGATGGGAAACGGCATATGGACAGCACCTGGTGGTTCTTGGTTTGAATAATGAATGGGTATCGGTATAAGGGCTTATCTACATACGTAGTGGTTTTGTTAATTGGCGCCCAACGTGAGGCTCTTGGCACTCAACGCGGGGCTTTGGCGCCCAACGCGGGGCAAGCGGTGTTGAAATTTATATACGAGTACCTACAATTTTTAATCAAACAAAATTCAGATACAATTCCATTTTTTTAAAGCACTTCTGGAAATTCCACGCAGCACCATCGAACCCCAAGCTAAGTTTATGATAAGGGTATTAAGTAACTGTTATACTAACTTAATACAATACAACATAGATAAATATTTATACATAATAGAATTCAAATGTCTTTCCTTCTTAACTTTAAACACCTAAAAAGCTTTGTATCGTAAATAATGTTTACGTTTTCGTTCTTTTAGGATTATTTTTAAATGTGTTGGTACCTAGTTATTTAAATTCATCAAATAGGTACCTGTGTAATAAAGCCCTAGCTTTCAGCGTAAAACGGCCCTAGCTTCCACCTAGGTCACCTATGATACTAATAACAAAATGAGAAAATGTGAATGTCAGTCTTAATCACAAGTTCATAACTTTGTCTAGACCATATCCATCGAGCATGTAGAATGTTAGTAAACATACCATGACACCATTAACTAAAACTCAGAAACTTAGCGTCAAGTTTCAGATGTAATTGTAAGCAATATTTAGTAAGGAAGGATCTCAAATCGACGAGTAATGTTAAATGACGTATAAAAGGACGCACAGACAATTTTGGGTTAAGTATGGGCGGTTTGTTTACTAATATTCTATATGCTCGATGGATATGGTATTACTATGACTATTTGCTCCTCGCATTTGCATTCGCAGCCGGATTTTATACATTAAATAATGGGTTATGTTCAATTGCAAAATATACGGCAAAAAAAAAATACAGTGTCTTCTTGAAATTCGTGATACATCTCGGTTAAGGCCCAGATAGAGGTGAATCGGCGTAAATTGGGTAAAGTTAAATCCGTTTTTCTTCTTATTCTTTATGGAAAAAGGTTTGAAAAAAATATATGATAAGCTATGCTATACAAGGCATTTTACCTTTAAGCCGAAAATTTGAAATTCCAATTTTAAGTATCTAAAATAATGGTGCAAAGTACCATCCATTTTTTCCGTTAAAACTCTTTTTCTCCTAAACTATCAATCACAAGATTTATTTAAAGTTATCACCATGTAGAATAAAAAGTTACGGAGACTCTCTTCCGCCCACTTTTTCAAATAAATTATCTAATTATTTTTAACGAATTTTTTACGTAATCGATACAACGTTACACATGAGCCGCCCCTCTGCCGGCCCTACAATCAGTGCGGGACGAGACGTTGTGCTGAACGGACCTGTGCTACTTTTAACAGCAATATTATTTTTCGCTGCGGAACCAACTTGAAATTTATTTATTTGACTTTTTTAGTATACAGCGGGTTTATTTGTAAGTTTGTTGTAAGGTAAATGTTTAGTAAGGGGTGATTATAGTTTTGAATAGGTATTATATTTATTATTTCTCTGTGGTGCGGTGGGCGAAGGTCCGCCTGCGAGGCAGGAGGTTGCGGGTTCGATTCCCGCCTCGGGACAAATATGTATACGATCTGCAGATATTTGTTCAGGGCGTTCTCGGTGTTTTCTATGTAAAATAAAAAAATATCTATCTATGTCGTTTTCTGTATTATGTATATCAGTTATCTTGTACCCATAACACAAGCCCTGCTTAGCTTGGGGCTAGATAATGCTGTGTGGATTGTCCAACATTATTTATTTATTATTTTAAATAATTATGTGTGCAAAAATAGGTATAATAAAATGAATCGTAAAAAACGTTATTGAAAATAAAATACACGATGAGAATACAAAGAAATGGTAAGTAGGTAGGTACTACCAATATTTTATTAATTGTCTCTGTACCTAAAGGACTCAACTCACTGGTCGTTGCACAATTGTATAGGTATCTATGTACTTATATTTTTATTTTTTCGGTGCAACTCATAATCATCATCATCATCAGCCTATATGAGTCCACCGCTGGACATCGGCCTATAGCGCCCTGTTTTCTTGCCGCATCCAGCATCTGCCTGCAGTATTTTGCAGATCGTCATCCCACCTGGCCAAATGGTGCCCTACACTACGTTTGCCGAGTCGCGGTCTCCACTCAAGCACTTGTTTACCGCATCGGTTGTTGGTTCTTTGCGAGATATATCTCGCCATATATGGCCGGCCCGCTGCCACTTCAGCTTGCTAATTCTTTGATCTATGGCGATTACTTTGGTTCTCTGTCTGATGTATTCGTTACGAAACCTATCCTTCAGAGAAACTCCAAGCATAGCTCTTTCCATACCTCGTTGAGTGACTTTGAGCTGGTGGACCATCCCTATCATGAGTGTTCACGTCTCAGCTCCGTAGGTCATGACGGGTAGGACCCAATGATTGAAAACTTTGGTTTTCAAGCATTGCGGATTATGGATGACGAGGAGACTAGACGTAGTTTTCCAAATGCTGCCCAGCCTAACTGGATCCTCCAAAACCTAGTCAACAGAATGTTCAAAGAGAATAAAGCGAACTGGCAAAATATACAGGGGACAGGTATAATAAGTATTGTTTTTGTCATTATTACTCTGTAAAAAAACAATAAATAATATTTTGTTCATATAAAAACGGTTTTTTTAGAAATGAGTCGATAAGCATTGTCGTGTATTATTTTTATACTAAATAAATACCTATTTTACGTAATACGATACTTACGATTAGATTATATTGGTTTTTGTATTGAATTACTTGAAAATTGGGGTGGTCGGAAATCGGAAGTTAAAGATCACCAAAAATTTACATCTCGGCCGGGAGGAGAGTAAGTACGAATATACACAGAATACTTTTGTCTCATTTTGTTATTTATCTCAATGTTATTAGAGTATATTTGTATCGTAGCTAATGTCGACCGAAATAATCTAAGTTTTCGTTTTCGGCCCCCATTTTACCGTGTTATTCATAGGGAATTTGGTCATCTGTTTGGCCGTGGTCGAGAACGGCCACCATGTTTAGAATTATGGTTTCGTTTTCATTCAACTTTAATTTCTTCGAAGAAATGAGGTGGCCGGAATAGGAAAGGCCTTTAAACCCCATTTCGTTTTCGGCTAATTCGTATAAGTTAAGATATTCTCAGTAGAAATCAAACATTTTTGTAATGGACAAGAATAATTACCTTCGAAAAATATCAAATTAAGCCAAAAGACAAAGCGATGGCTTAGCGGTTTTGAGGAAAATGTTATCGTATCACATCCCGTATCCTAGAATAGACCCACCAAGCTCGCGTAACATGCCTGTGTAGTTTTCCCGCAATGAAGAACGGAATCACAGAGGATCTGTACCTCCCGTACAACGAGGGCTTCTCCTTAGAGATGCGCATTTTATACCACTATATAGATAAACTTTTTGATCTAAAGATATTATATATCACTCATTTAGCTCTTTAGCTCATTTAGCTCAGTAGATTAATGATGTTGTCTTGTTGAGTTGCTCATGCTCAAGCTCATGAGCACGAGATAAAAAACAAAATATAATGTCTCCGTTCAACTGAGCTAGGTGGCGCTAGAGTGACAGATAAAAATAACTTGCGTACACTATATTATGTTCTTTAAAAAAATAAACAAAAGAAATAAAAAATACTTATCAGTTAACAATAATACTGAACACGATTACTTCTAAAATAATTACATTCAAACAGTTTGCATAATTATTACAGGCCTGAACTTAGTCTTGCTATCTTTCTCTTTTTTTCATGTTGTATCTGACATCGTACATTTCGCTCCATCAAATCACTCGCCTTGCTCAGTCGTCTTCGCTCTCACTTATTCGCTCATTTCGCTCAGCACTGATAAGGTTCGAAAATTAATCAATGAGGTAAATGAGCGAAAGATATAGTTGAAACTAAGGTGAGCGAGAGATAGATTCACTCAGTTGATAATGTGGATCTTGGTTCTTCTGCAGAGGAGCCTGGGCACCAAGACTTTCTGTAGCGCTGAACTGCATCGGCGCGTGTTCTGTGCTCGTATGTTGGTTCCATTGCTTCTGGTGTTAGTGTCCCTTACAATGCATCCCTGGTACTTAAAATCTATTCACTCCCTTGAAAATTGAGTAGTGGACTACAATGTCCTCGCGTCGTTGTCGAAGGTTTATATCACGCCTTATTAGGATGTACTTACTCAGTTTTTTTTTTAATCTTGAGGTCCACAGTCGGCTCTTCCAAACATTGACATGATATGTAAAATCAAATAATGAATTTTATAAAAAAAAAAACTACAATAATATATCTGTCACAACTTTTCTGAACAAAAGCATGAAAACTTTGTAAGTATTTTATTCCATGAAACCTTTTAAGTTAGCGGTAGAAATTGTGTTCAGGTCCGTAGGAATTTTGTGGTCGAAAACTGAAATTTTACTCATTTCCGATTGTTTATTGTTTTATGAAAATAACTTTACAGCATAACTATAAAACTCTTTATGTATTTAAAACTCAGATATCTATACTACCGACTAGTATCATTTCGAACAAGGCTGACCAGTTGGAAATATTTTTTTTGAGGCCTTAAAGTCAGAACTTCGCTAAATGGTCGGAATCTAGTGCAACACTACAATTGACTAATCCACTTAAATTTTTCTTCCTATTCAACGATACGCCACTATGGAAGAAAGGATCTTAAAATCAGCAAGTACTTTCCATTATGTTCAAAAATAACAAGAAAGTTAATTTGAGGTTAAGTACTGTGTACTATTTTGTTTATCATTTATGCAGGGTTTAAAACAAATTGAATATAGCTACAAAATAGGCAGTGGTAGGTGGTTATTCTCTTTATCCCCACTGAATAGGGAAAAGGAAATATCATCGGTATTATAATAATAAATTTATTATTATAATAAATTTAGTCGTCGTTGTTGAAGTTTTATATCACGCCGCATAAGGATGTATTTACTAATTTTTTTTTATCTTGAGGTCCATACTCGCCTCCTCCAAACATCGACATGATTTGTAAAATCAAATAATGAATATTATAAAAAAAAATTGTCTACAATTAACTTTTCTGAAAAAAAAAGCATGAAAACTTAGCATTTTATTCCATGAAAACCTTTTAAGTAAGCGGTCGTAATCGTGTTTAGGTCCGTAGGAATTTTGTGGTCGAAAACTGAAGTTTTACTCATTTCTGTTTTTTTTTTTAAATAAATAACTTTATAGCATAACTATAAAACTCTTTATGTATTTAAAACTCAGATATCTAGACTACCGATTAGTATCATTTCGAACAAGGCTGACCAGTTGGTTTTTTTTTGGAAAACTTTAAGCCTTCGCTAAATGGTCGGAATCTAGTGCAATGACCCTACAATTGACTCTAATCCACTTAAATTTTTCTTCCTATGGAACAATACGCCACTAGAGAGGGGTGCAATAAAAAAGGGGGGGCAGTTGATGTTTTTTAACAGTAGGTAGGTACCTATATATATATACTTTAATTATTAATTTACTTACTATTTACTATTTTGGGTAGGGTAGGTACTATTCGAGACAGAGCTATGATCTATTTGTCATAAAGCTGCAAATTATGTCAATACATTCCAAAAACATAAATTAAAATTCACATGCTTGGAGTCGAGGTAAAGAGATATAATTAGACAATATTTATTGAAGAAAGAATCTTAAAATCAGCAAGTACTTCCTTATGTTATGTTCAAAAATAACAAGAAAGTTAATTTGATAGTAAGTACTGCGGGTTTGTTTATCATTTGTGCATGGTTTAAAAAAATCGAATATAGCTACAAAATAGGCAGTGGGAGGTGGTTATTCTCTTTATACTGAATAGTGAAAATAACTAATAACTAATACTCAATACTGAATCCAGTGGGGAAAAGGAATTATCATCGGTGTTTAATAATTAATTTTGTTTTAAAAAACTAAACCGACTGCAATTTTTATACACAAAATTGACATGAATTTTCATGGATCCTACTGTTCCAACTGAACAGAACAGAACTGAACCAAATCAAAATGGAACCACAAGGGAAGCACCAGCTTTCATATAAAAAAAGAATCATGATAATCGGACCACCCAGTCAAAAAATCTGAGGTAACAAACATATTGAGAACCTACTCCTTTTTTTGAGTCGGTTAATAAATGTAATAAACAACCTGTAGAGGCCATGCGGTGGCGGCGGCGCGGCGGCGGCAGCGCGCGGCTATAACTACTAGTACTTATTCTGTGGCGGTATCTGTTGTAATGTGTGCAACATACTTATACTTATGTTGGTGCGCGCTGCGTGATATAATTCAGATGTGGTGCGGGGAATTTTCATTGGTAACGTCCATTCGAGCAAGGTCATTGGCATAGATCGCCCTCTTAAGACTGTGGCAAAACGAAGGTCTATTGAGTATTAAAAAACAATTTAGAGTAGGTATTGACAAAAGTCTTGCAAAATTAACTAGGTACCTACATAATACCAATTTCCCTCAGGATAATAAAAAAAAGTTGTTTTATAAAAATTCGTGATAACTTGGTGAAATTGTGGTCACGATTTTTTTAATTAAAAAAAAAAAAACTTATAGAGTATTCCACGGCCGAAGCAACCGGCAGCAACTAGTTCTGTAAATATACCGTATGTTATTTACCATCGATGTTAGCAAATAAATCGTTTGCTGGTAATGATTTCTTCGTTTGTTTTACGTGGTTGTTTTGTTCGTTTGATTGTTGGTAATTAAAACAGATGTTTGTGTTATTGAACAACCGTATTATTTTTTTATGTATACTGATATTGGTCTATTTTATTAGGCATACCTACCTACTTTACCTAGAACTAGGTAAAATGCACGACCCCTCTACGAAACGACATACATTTTGGAAGGGTTTGTCCCTACCCTAGTTTTTATTGCCTTTTAGCTGTGTGTGCTGGCTTAGAATTTTCACCACCACAACTTTTCCCGCGGGCGCGGGTGTCGAAAGAGGCGACTAAGCGATATCCACCCCCCGGCCGGCAGCTGTGCCCCCTGTATAACAATTTTAGCACTATAATATGAACTGCGATCCCCAACCCGCTTGCCCAGCGTATGGAGATGGGATAAGGTCGTGCTAAGCAACAAATCACCAAGTAGTCATTCGCGCCGTCTGTTATATAGACAGGCTGGACATTCAGAGAACTAGACCAACGAGTAATTGATGGAACCTTAATAACTAAAAAGCTTTTATGTTGTGTTAGGATACTTACAGTTGATTTAGTCCCTGAGGGATGATTCCTGGAGGTACCCGATTTCTAATGAAGTACCTTGACTGTCACACATTAAAGTCACACATTACTTTTACAGTGTGTCACACATTACTTTCACAGTGTGTCACACATTACTTTCACAGTGTGTCACACATTACTTTCGAATGTATAACAGTACTATATCCACTTGAAGTCGAGACTCTAGCTAGGTCAATGGGTACCGAGGAACAGTGGGTTTAAAAAAATTATCCAATCCTCTGGTCGAAGCTATGTGTGACCCGAGAGCTGGTAAGTATCTGGTGTGGCGCTTCATCATAAAGTATATTCTAGTAGGTATAAATGTAATTTTTAATTTTTTATTATATATTTAAAACCAAAATGTAGTTTAATTTTTCAATTTCTATTTAAAACCAAAATGGAATTTACATTCTCATTTGGAACCTGGGATACTCCGATAAAAATCCAAACCACAATAATCTCTCACGCAGACAAGGTGTTAATTAAGACCCAAAAACTTAATTAAACATAACACCCTAACTCTCTACAGTTCTCTAAGAGGTTACTAGTAAAAAGAGTTAAACTCAGTTCACAAAAAAAAATGCCTTTCTACTACGGCCTATATTGGTCCACAGCTGAACGCAGGCCTCTCCCTGATAAGCGCCTTATTGGCTTTTATCTCATGGGGTAATTCATATTCAAATTCATTCAAATTAAATATAGACAACATTAGATTAAATCATATAACATTAAATTAAATTACATATAATCAGATTGAAATAAATAACTACCATGAAATTAAATTAGACACATTAAATAACAATAAATCAAATTACATAATAATCAAAACTAATTAAATACCAACCATGAAATTAAATTAATATGACGGCAACACACCGTTTGCTAAAGATAAATAAAGACTGCGCCCTAATCCAGCATTAAAACCCAATCCTGCACAATATTTACTTTACTTTGTTTTTTTTACTATACCGTGGAAAATAATAGATGTTGAACATAATCTGTGATTTTTTTTAAGGTATGTTCTTATTTTTACCGTTCCTTTGTTTTTAATGAATTAAATTCTTCCTTATTTATTTACCCAACAATATGATTTCTATTAATTTCTTCGATTAGAATACTAATCTTTTTGATGGAAATGGCAATAATTTCTAAGCTATATCGAATTAATTCCCAAAATTCAATCCGGTCTTTTCTTACAGAAACAATGAATAAGCTTAGCAGAACACCTGTATTTAATCTGGTTTAAATAATTTATTTATAATCAAAAGCACCCAAAACCGGATTAATTAAAATTCCCGTAAAACCATAAATTACAGGGGCTCAGACCTTCTCTAATGAAATCTAAATGTGAAACTAAGCTTTGGGCAGTAGTAGAGATCTTACTACTATACTGTAGCCAAAATCAATGTGAAATCTTTGTAAACAAATCACAGCTTAAAAAAACTACATGCTTTGCGTTAGGTTTCAGACATAATTGTTAGCACTAATTATTGAAAAAAATGTATTAAATCGACAAGGAATGTAAGTAGCCTATAAATGCGGCAACAGAGTGAAAGGTAAGTCGGGTGCGGAATTATGTTTTTTTTTATGTGATGATGGAAAGCGAAGATGCGGACCCTTGTCTTGAAGAGACCCAGGTTGTAATTGGCCGAAAATACAGAGGCAGGGAGCGAGTTCAATTCCTTTATGTATATATTCCATTCCTGTATGGGTTTGTTTACAAATATTTTACATAGAATTTGGCTGGTGTGTAGGTAGGGACTCAACTATAAATCTAGGGATAATAAAGGTTTTGAACCAGATGAACCACTTTAATGTGTCTAGCTTTATAAGGGTACGTATTTAATTTATTATCGGTACAACTTACCTTATTCTAGCGAATTACAGAGATATGCGTAAATACAAAGGCTCCAAAAGAAAAAACTGAGTGTGTTTTTGGGGCGGTATCTTGTGGAATAAATACAGGGTGGCACGGAAAGTACTAAGCCAAAAGGGAATTATTTTGGAAATCGACGTTTGTTCTACGATTTTTTATTATGTTTTTTATCTATTTAAAATTTGGAGTTACATTGTGCAAATATTTATTTATTTAGGGTAACCAACTAGAACCAACTAGATCTAGAACTTTATAGCTTGTATTCCTTGTGTTATACAAGAGTTTTTTTGCTAAAGTTATTTACAACGGGATATTTACCATTATTTGAGTTTTGAGCTTTCGTGTGCTTGAAAAAGCAAAAGTCTGAAAATGAGGGTAAATCGATATATCTGCCCATAATAACTCACTCGCAAGACATTCAGTTATTCCGTGATCATGGCGCATGAAACTGTGCCGAAATATTGGAAAGCTCAAAACTCAAATCATGGTAAATATCCCGTTGTAGATAAATTTATTTTATTTATTTATTTATTGATAATGGACGAGCAGCCTGTGGCTGATGTGTCCATATCACACAGTGCTGAATTTAGTTATTGCGTCACTTTTTTTAGTTTGTTTTTGTTGTCTCGATTTAGTATTAATAACCATGATAGATTTAAAAGTTCCAAAAGTTTTTTGGCATCAGTTACTCCTGTATTCATCGCAGAACATAACCTCTTTCAGGAGCTCACAAATCAACAACCCACCTTATTACTGAACACCCGGAGGTAATAAATATTGAACACAATTCGCAGAAAAACAAAATATACCCAGTCAAATTCGTACGGAACAAAGGGTATTTTTCATTCAGTGAAGTGTTTTTTGTTATTCGGAAAACAAGCTTACTGAAATTGTATTTTTGGAACCTGCCCTTTGATAAATTCGAAATTTGCTCTAGTTTGTAAACAAATGGAAATAATGGGATTAAATCAAGTCTTTCCCTCCCAATTCGGACCAGCAATAAAGTAATTCCAAAACCAACCACCGCCATCCTTTCACAATCGTTTTGGTTGCCTGGAAGAAATCGCTTTAAGCGATAAGGCCGCCAGTTCTATTACTGTTCTTGTCCCTATATCATTATGTAAATTTATGTTTTATTAAGGTGATGAATAAAGAGTTATCTATCTATCTAATTCCATTGTGGGTTATTTGGCTGCTGGGATAATTGTGAATACCATAGATAAGGAAAGTATTCTTACATGGGATAGTTAGTTAGTCCAGCAACAAACTCCTAAAATCTCTACCGAATCTATCGTATTTTCTTTACAGCTATTCTCGCAGTAGTTAGTTCAACATCATGCTATCAGCCTTTGGCTTGATTTAACTGAATTTTACTCCAAACAGGTACACAGTTGAATTGCGCGAGCCCAAGTAAAAATTAATTAGAATTTTTACTTGGGCTCGCTCGATTCAAGAGGCCAACTTCGATCAGCTGAGTGTGAATGGCAGTTCACAATAGCATTGCGTACAGCAAGCATTGCTCAACCTTATCCCATCTTCTCCCTACCACCACAGGACCAGCAGACGCACAAAATCATACCATACGTATACCTGGTCGACATACCACAGTGTTGAACCAAAAAAGGCCACAGCCAAACAGAGGAATGGGCTTCCTGCGTCTGTTTTCCCATTAGAGTACAATCTTGGAGTCTTTAAACCCTGGAAACGTGCTCCATCTTAAGACACATCTTCACATCATCACTGCAAAGCGCCAAATGTAGCTTTCAATCCATACATTTGGTGCCTTCCAGTGCCTCATCCGGATGTAGTATTATTATTTATTCTGTACCCGGATAGACAATAACTAATTTTCGTAGTTTGACAGCGGTTGAATAGTTTCGTGCTCGTCTCTTAAGGCGCATACCCGAGCCAATATGACAGCGATACCTATTTTATCATATTTTTACGTTTATCATAGGAATTTTTAAAAATCCTACGTTCAGTTTGTGGTATCTATTATAAGCTATTTTTAAATACGTCTTTTATAATTTTATATCTTATAGTTTAGGAGGAGATACAACAGATACAAAAATAGTTGGGGGCGCCAGTTTCGCTGGTGTATGGGCCTTAAGTGGCGCCCCCAACTATTTTATCTTATTATTACGTTAAACGCAGCAAGTTTTAAAAATCCATCGTCCATTTTGTGGTATCTATTATATTATAAGTTATTTATTAAAGCCTCTGTAATACTCGTAGTTTCATTTTGTAAAGCTTAGGCAGAGATACGAAGTTGCGCTTTTTAGACACCAAACTTTATTTTCGCATCTCCTTCTCAACTATATTAGATAAAATTATTACAGAGGTACTAAAAATACCTTCATCAACTTCGTATTTCTGCCTAAGCTTTACAAAATAAAACCATTACAGAGGCATTAGTATATAACTTACAACAGATACTTACCACAAACTGTACGATGGATTTTTATAATTTCCTGTGTTAAACGTAATAATAAGATAAAATAGATGGCGGCGCCACTTTCACTCGTGCATGTGCCTTAATGGCACTAAGGACTCAGAACCAATTTGATAAATTGTGGACGAAACCGAAAAATGAGTTTCTGACTTGCTGTAACGAACTGTAAAAAGGTAGGCACATCAAATCGAAATGAATTGTTAAAGCAAATTCATTTTTATTTCAACCTTTGACCAATCAAATGGAAGCGCTTTTGATTAGAATTCTGTAGGAATTATTTTTTATTGTTTTATAAAGCCTGCTTTTATGACTTTCATATAATTTTTGATTGGAAAAGTCGAAATAAGTAGATACTTGTATAACATAGATATAATGATGGTTTTGTGGTGTTGCGATTTTTTTTTTATTTCGGGTTTTTAATAATTATCGGCGTAAATAAAAGTAGTGGTAAGTTATTTTTCCGCAAATATTAATATAATATAATTATATTTTTTATTATACATAGAAAATACCTAGAACATTCGGATCAAATACATTTATGCAGATCGTACAAACATTTGTCCCGAGGCGGGAATCGAAAGCTGGTCTTAGGGGACCCCCCTCCGTGCCAGATCGGTCGTCAAAACAAAATTATTTATGGAATTGAAATAAACTTTTTCACTTTACTTCCGATTGGTATTGATATGGATCAGTTGAGCTACCTGTAGATTGTTTACAAGAGTCTGCAGTTATCTCACAAGTTAAATAATACCTATATTTTCACATTATCTTCAACATGGCAACCAAACGAACCAATCTAATACTGAAATCCAACTCCCAGACATAATTACATAAAGTGTAATAACCAACATAATTCGACCTTCAAGTCCCCGAGCGAAATCCCATCTCCATACTAAAGACAAGGGATTAAAATCCTAACAGGGCTCTTCCATAACTGGTCATAGGTTCTTATTAGGTGGTAATAAACGCATGCTGAAACTGTGCGATATAAGAGGCTTTGTAGGGGAGAGTTTCACGGGAAAATCAGCCTTATCTTTCAATCATTTGGTGCACATTTGGTGGATTTTCCTTTGAACGAGTGTAGACAATAAAAGTGTTATAAGCTGTTTGCGATTCAGTGCCGTCTCAACGATGCAATTTGGATTCTATTACATGGAGGCAGGGTATCTTTTCGGTAATTAAGTGAGTCTGGGTGATATTGCTTGTTTATGACGTTATTTTAATGAAATCTTTCTTATATTTCAGGCGAAGGGTTGGTTAATGGTTAAACAGGGTGTCACAGAACATGTGTAGCAACAAGCCGAAAGGGGCTGGTGCTGAACCTCGAGGGGATCTTGTGCATACCGAATGAATTTAGATATTTTTATCATAAGAAAAAATTACCTAAGCTTTTTCTTTCTATATTTGTGTAAAAAAAATCTCAAATTAAATTATTTGAGATTTTTGCTTGTTTTTTTTCTGCATTATAGTACCATTTTTTCTGCGTTTATAAAATAAATATAAAAAAAAATGTTACTTCAAAATTAGTAGAAATTTTTCGTGGTACCCTCTACAATCATATAGCGAGAGTTTGTTATTAAAGAGTGTGCTATAAGCCATTTACTTCAAAATCGTATTTATCCTAGAACCTCTGAAAGCTACAACCTTCATATTTAGGGAAATTTTACTTTGATCTTGAATAACGTGTTTTTAAAACAAAATTGGTGAAAGTTTTCTCGATAGTTTATTTTTTGAAAAAAGATGTTTTCTACATAGTTTGCTATTTATCTCAGGAATACACACTTTTTCTTCGGTTTTTGTATTGAAGCCTTAAGGCCCATACACCAGCGAAAGTGGCGCCCCCAACTATTATATCTTATTATTACGTTGAAAGCAGGAATTTTTAAAAATCCTACGTTCAGTTTGTGGTATCTATTATAAGCTATTAATTATTGCCTCTGTAATAGTTTCATTTTGTAAAGCTTAGGAAGAGATACGAAGTTGCGCTTTTTAGCCACCAAACTCTATTTTTGCATCTCCTCCTAAACTATATGAGATAAAATTATAAAAGAGGTATTAAAAAATAGCTTATAATAGATACCACAAACTGAACGTAGGATTTTTAAAAATTCCTATGATAAACGTAAAAATATGATAAAATAGGAATTGCTGTCAGATTGGCTCGGGTATGCGCCTGTATTTATTCAGTTGTCTTTTAATTTTTCGATTGCTCGTTTCATTAACTTGTAATTAGGTGATAACAGTTTTGTCACTCAGAAAATTCGGTGCACGTCTCTGCTCTGTACTTCTCACTCGCGAGAAAACCATATCCTGTCATCCCGCTCGAAATCCATCTATTAGCGACGTTATTGCACACTCTTAAGGTGGAAAATTTCAGCTCGTCCCGTTCAGTAGTTTTGGCGTAGTCTTCGACCAGACATCTTCTCAATAAATGATGCTGGACAATTTACACAGCATTATATAGCCCCAAGCTAAGTAGAGCTTGTGTTATGGGTATTAGATAACTGATGTAGATAATACAATACACTACATAGGTAGATATTTTTTATTATACATAGAAAACATCCAGATAGACCTGAACAAATATGTGCAGATCGTAGAAATATTTGTCCCGAAGCGGGAATCGAACCCGAAACCTCCTGCGTCGCCCGCTGCGCCACAGAGGTCGTCATTCGACAATCAATCGTCAATCAACAACAACGCGGTAAGTACAAATTTTTGTATGCGCGTTCATACGAGCGTTCGTCCTCTGTCTTTATTCAAATACGAGAAGTACATACCTATGTACATTAATAAAATGTAACCTACAAAAATATATTCAATATCCCGCGCTCTAAAAGTACGCCCTCACTTCTACCATGACTCTGCATTTCCAACCTTACTACCTTGTAACAGGGTGTGCTTTACATCGTGTTGTACATTTCGCTGGCTGGACTAGACGGGGGCAAGTGGCTCTTGGCGTCATCCTCATTACTGATGCCCGCAATGTGACAGGCCGGACTCAAGGATGAAATTTTAGGGGCTACGAGTACAGATAAAGCAAATATTACATGTCCCAAGCAAGGATCATCATCTAGGAAATCCGATCAATAATTCTCGGCTCTTGGCTCTTCTGAATTTCATAATCTGATTTTATTTTGAACATCCTTGTTTTGTGAGTTTTGTCTATCGACTATTTACCACGAGACGTTACCCCTACTTCCCCCTCTTGGCTTCTAGTATGTGCTTTATTTTGTGTTGTACATTTTCCCGACTGGAATAATTAGATGGCTTCAAGTTTCTCTCGACGTCATTCATTACTCATCCCCGCACTAAGATTGAACGTGAGCGTGACCGCGTCGATGATCAACGCTCGAAAGGGAATCTCGCACTCGCAAATTATGTTTCTAGTTTTAGCCACAAGAGGCGCTGTTTCAATCCCTTGCAAATTATAGTTAACTTTCTCACGATCGAGTTGGTAAAAAAACTCGCACTCGGCACTCAGGTATAAAGATTGTGGGGCAATACAGAGATCAATGTGCTTTGGACTTCGACTAGATGGTACAAGTGGCTTTCGGTGTCATCCCCAATACTGCAGGCTCAGTCTATAAACTCATTTCGAACCTCACTAAGCTGAATCCGCAGTGAGTTTGAAGTTTTGTATTCTGAAACTCGATAATGCTTGTAACGCCTCAGTGAAAAGCGTGGTAATGACGTTCGAAGTGAACTCGGTCTTAAGTGAATTCGAGTTCGAATTCAAACTTTTACAGAATGAGTCTGCTGATGCCCATTGTTATGGGCCCGACTCAGGGATGAAGGTTGTCGGTGCTTACAATTTTTTTTCTGTCTAATCCCGAATCTTGAATTCCATTTCATACCTACACATGTTTGTATGCTGTCTGATGCTGGATGTGGCAAGCTGAAGACAGAGCGGTATGGCAGTCATAAGACCTATCTCCAGCAGTGAAGTAACATAGGTTGATGATGATGATAAGAACTCTCATGCAATTTCATCCTTAATCCGGCCCACAAGCTTTTGAACCCTCAAGTACCAGCAGCGATGCCCTTAAATGAATAAAGAAACAAATTTAGATAAAATTACAGAAACTAATTAAAGCAGGGACATGCCCCTATTCGGACGCTCCGAAGGACCATTGAAATGTTTTTAATTTACTTTTTTTCAAGAGGTGCAAATTTTTGTCTAACGGCAAGGTTACTTTCAGAGTAGGAGTTTAATTTTGAATGTCTTTGTTTTTTTCATAATCGCCGCATACTATAATAATACTATTAATAACTAACATATACCTACCTATTTGGATATTTTTTATTAAAGATAATGTACTAGACCTTTTTATTGTTTTCATCCAAATTAATAAGTACGTTACGTTTAAGAGTAGCGATTTTGAAAACAATATCTAATACCCATACGTACAGCAATAAGGCATTTGGGGAATGGACTTACAGTGAATAGACTTTCGGAGACTGGACATTCAGGGAATCAGACCTAATAGAACGAACTGGAATTGTATTATTTGCGCAGGATGTGAACGTAGCCTGAGCCTCTGTGAACGCTGTACATATGAATTCTTTCGCCATTGTTCCTGAAAAAGTTTAACTCATGTTCTATTTTCAAACATAAGAGGAATCAAGAAGGTTTTACCATAGAGTTTTAATTCCTCCTTTTAAAGGTTTAGGCGGTCAGTGATGCTTTATATTCAGATTGAATATTTACGATTATATTGTACTACTTTTAATGTCTAAATAAAATCACAAAGTTTAAAATAATAAACACATCAAGAACTTCGATCAGGTATTTCGAGGGGGGCCGGCGAAAACCTTGATCGATGACTTCAAAGTATAATTTTGTAAACCATGATCTATTAGTCATAGTTATATCAGCAAATTATTTCAACATATCCTATTAATATAAACTAAAACTCACATGCTTGAAGTCGAGATATATAAAGATAAAATTTATATAAAGATATAATTAGACAATATTTATTGAAGAAATGATCCACAATCAGCAAGTACTACTTTCCATTATAATTAAAAATCGTCAACAAGAAAGTTAATTTGAGGTTAAGTTCTGCGGTTTTGTTTATCTTTTGTGAAGGAATTAAAAGAATATCCTACTACATTATAAACGCGAAAGTTTGTAAGCTTTTCTGTGTGCATTTTTGTTGCTCTTTCACGCAAAAACTACTAAACGATGAAATTTTGCATAGGTACAGGTAGTTGGACCTGAAATAACACAGGCTACTTTTTATCCCATAAAATCTTATCAGTTCCTACCAGCTCCGTGGGATAGGCGTGCGATGCCTAAAGCGTAAAATACAGTCATATCATAACTATTATGTTTAAGCCTTTAATCAAGTTGACTGTAGAGTTGTTTCCCACCATAGATTTAAATCGTTAGATATGCCCTTACCGCAGTGAGACCGCGTCTTGTTGTGTCCAAGTCGAACCTTACGCATGCATAAACTTGGACTCAGTATAATCTAAACACAGTTAGCCGGACGTGTTGTGAAAGACGTCTGCGAGCAGTTTATAGCGTCACAAAATGACGTGTGCCTTTCGAAAGCGCAACAACAATTCTAGAAACACAAACAAAGCCAGAGGTGTAAGATTTCACTCTTAGGTATTGCGAGTTAATGAAATAACTTTTATTTTATCGTCCGCATTGTCAAAAATGACTATAATAAGAAATTTAAATGGCGAGTGCACGAAAGAGAAAGCAGTGTTTGCATCCAATGTGTGAGAAAAAGAGATGACACTATTTTCTCAGTACGCTTGTTTTGTTTGTGTAGATTGCACAGGTTTTGGACATGATGCGACACATTTCAATACATTGCTACAGTTTTTGGTGGTCAGGGCGTATCTAACGATTTAAATCTATGTTTCCCACCATAAATAATAACGACTATTGGCTCGGCTACGTGCCTTTTTGCTGTTGGCGTCTTCAAGGTAGAACACAAAATCTATATTAGTTTATTAAACACGTGTTATAGACATTGTTTTTGATCGATATTGTTTTTGATCGATAGTAGGTTGATATCGTGACTTGCAGTTTGATACTACGTTATTAATTGACTAGTTTTTGCCTGCGGTTTCGAACGCGTTTAATCTGGATAAGTAAAGGTTTTTTCCATCGGTTATTAATATCATAGTCATATATGTATGTAGGGTACACTTTTGTCCCGTTTTATGAGGGAAATCAAACCTTTTTTTTTATTCGGCGAGGTAAAATTCGTTTATAAATAGACTGGTCTGCGGGGGAAACCAGAATTATGTGAGGACGTAATAGATAATATACCGGTGTCCCTCTTTCGCCATTTTCGCCGAACCACGGAAACATTTAGACCTATACCGTGTCGATTTTGAATGAAGCATAAACGTAAATAAACCGCCTAAAATTCACTTTGTTTGCGCGTCCTTTTATACGTAATTTACACTAGGTACTTGTCGATTTTAGCAATAAAAATTGCTTACATCTGAAAATCTTTATTATCTTTATTAATGCTTTAATATCTGAAACTCGACGACAAGCAAATTTTCTTCTGAGATTTTGTTATTTGTGTAGTATTTTGTTTACTAACATGCTTCATTCAAAATGGATAAACCATAGGTACCGCGATCCGACCGGCGGCGGCGGGCGACGTCCCAACTTCCTCCCATACATGGCCGGCGAGCCCACCATTCCACACACTCAACGCACGGCCCCATTTTTCCATCACTTTTGCTCCCCTCTATAGGGACACAGACAGGATATACACAGTTGCATGTGAATGTCGACTGCTGTGCCCAGCTAATAGGTCATCTGTCGCCTGTCGCCCAGGGGCTGATTCCACTAACACAATCGCCTCACTATGACACTATTATCGCTTTATTATCGCGTAACAATCACCGCCATTGACACCTTTTGGTATTCTACTAACACGATCTTTTTTTGTTTATGCCATATCTATGACTATTACGATTATGTTTATATGCCCCACCATATTATTGACACGCTATTATAAGTCATACAGCAATCTGTATGACTTATAATAGCGTGTCAATAATATGGTAGAAGATTACAATTAATCTTATGGTAAGAGAATACCAAATAAATTTACGACTATGGTCGTAAATTCTCTATCGCAATCGTATGGCGCCATTATGGCATTATGTTTAAAAAATAGTGGAATTAAGCCCCTGGGAAATGACACCTGATATTACGATACTTAAAAATTGGTTCTCTGGTGTCGTTTTACGCTTAACACCAGCCACGGACACTCGCCAAATGATCCTTCCAGCCTGTCATGGCTTTCGTCCACACCACACCGAAACAACAGATTGCCTTCATGCTTCAGACATCTACTTATAATGTATATGAAAATTGAAAATTGTTTATTTGAATAATAATATGTTACACTACATGCTAAACAGTGTTTAGGACATCCTTTTAAGTATGAAATATACTTGTGCCAGGATGTCCTGCTCTTCCATTTATTTACATGGATATTATAACATATAAACTAAATTAATTATTATTAATGGTATATACTTGTGTATACTACAATATACATACATAGTACTGATTTAGAAGTAGGTACACTGTTTGTCGTAGCGAACTCACCAGTAGACGCGGGCTAGAATGAAGTGCAAAATTATTATATTGGTAAAGCAGCCGCCTAAAAAAAATGGAATAGACTCATGAGTAGCATCATAGAAAATCTATTGACTAAACTCTCTCTTAACTAAAATATGTCGGTAACGGCTTTATTTTAGAGTTTACTTTTTCCGTATGTACCTATATATATTTATTTTCGTTATAATAAAACTTGTGTTGATATACGAAAGATAACATGCTTGTATTTTTAAAAATTTTATTTTTCCCTTTTTTTGGTTTTGGTTGTATAAAACATAGTGACAATATGAATTGATATTATCCTTAGTTTTGGACGTCAACATCAAAAAGCGTATTAGTTAACCTTCCACGTTCGTATGAAAAGATAAACGACTAGTTAAACCTTTTGGGATAAAAATCAATCATCGTCACTTTCCTTCAGATGAGATTTGCTCACAGCAAACGAAGTTCTATCGAATATAAAAAACCAATGCCACTTCAGGCGTAGAACGTGTGATTAATTTGATTATATAATTACAAACTGTATTATGTATAACTTTTGTGTTCTCATATAAGTGAATACCTATGTAATTCTTTTGAGAATAAAGTTTCTATAAACCTAAACATTTTGCTCTAATATCGCGTTCGCGAGAAATGGCGTCGTACCTAGAGGAAAGGATTGCTGAATGATTTTCTGAATGGAAATTTGTAATGTAGGTCTTGAAAACAAAAACATAAGAGAACAAGAGAAAGATCCTGGCAAGATCACCACCTGGCTGTGACCAACCACCTTAATCCACGTACCAAACAAACAAACCAACAGAGAAAAGCTCGTTATCTATACTAATGTTATGAAGAGGAAAGATTTGATTGTTTGTTTGTTTGTATTGAATAGGCTCCGAAACTACTAGACTGATAAAAAAATATTTCATCACTAGCTTACTTTTTAAGGAGTGACATACATTGATTAATTAAAAAGGGAAGATGGGGTACTAGTTTCTCGAAAAACGCAACCTCATATTGTGTAAAATTGTGTACTCCCACCTCAGTCACCGTCGGACCGGGGCGGCACGGGCGGTCGTGATTCGCGTGAAATATTGTTGTCTCGGTCTCGCTTCAGTCTTAGGTACGTCTTTCCGTCTTTGTTCTTCTTTGTATTGCACAGGACTGAAAATATAACTGTGAGCGTATGTGTTTGCTTGTACACATGCCAATTTTTGAGTAAGCGCTGGGAGAACGTAACCTATCTTCCCTTTCTTAATCAATGGTGACATAGGCTATATTTTATCGTGGAATTCACTACGCGTGTAAAACGCGCTGCTAGTATTATACATTCGGAGCGAACTTCCCATTTAAGCTTTTTGAACGACCGTCCCGTCGTTCAAGAAACTGTCTGTAAAAGTAGAAACGCAAGCTTGCTCGAAATTAATTAAGCTAGATACTAAATCCCAAGCAAGCTCTTTTGACAAAAAGCCAATAAGTATCCACCCTTTGGCAAAAACATGGCGCATATGAAACTCGCCCCAGTTTTATCGCTGTCAAGAGCAGGATTCTCACTAGGCTTTTTTTTAACTATTGTTCTTGGGTAACATGACAAAGACTTCCTCGTTTTCGGTATCCTACTAATATCATGAATGCGAAAGTTTGTAAACATGTATGTTTGTTGCTCTTTTACGCAAAAACTACTGAACGGATCGGGCTGAAATTTTGCATACAGGTAGTTCTAGGAATAACACACAGGCTACTTTTCTACTACTTATCCCATAAATCAGTTCCCGTGGGATAGGCATGCCAAACCGTGGGGCGCAACTAGTACAGAATAATTGCTCCTATTATGATTTTTAAATTTGGAAAGGTATTAATTACACGCTTCACTACATAGAATAAAATAGAGTCGCTTCCCGCTGTCTGGCTGTCCCTATGTATGCTTAGAACTTAAAGCCAAAAACCAAAAAGAAGAAGAGAAAGAATCCTGCCAAGATCCACCTGGCTGTGACCAACTCCCTGAATACACGTACCAAACAAACAACAGAGAAAAGCTTGTTATTTATACTAATGTTATAAAAATGTTAAAAAACTACGTAACGGATTTTCATGCAGTTTTTTTTATTAATAAAGTGATTTAAGAGAAAGGTTTATAATGTATAATACATCACATCAGCATTGCAACAATGCGAAGCTGGGGAGGGTTGCTAGCAAGAAATATAACATTGTGTTAGTTTTTTAAATTCTCTCTCTGTTGCACAATGGGCGGCCTTATCGCTGAAAGCGATCTCTTCCAGACAACCTTGGGATGGACACGATGCAGTTGTACACGTATAGACGGTGGCGTTTTAATACAATAAATACATATAATGATGTTTGTCGCATTAGGCTAGGCCCCTAAAAAATGTTATAAGTCTGTCAGTTAGGCATATTATGCATGTTGAAAAATGGTTGAAAATATTTTTTTTAGTATGGTTCCGTGGTCACCAAATTTCTAAATTCTACTCTAAATTTCAACACTTTTACTACACCTAGGTACATACATTGTATCCAGTTTCTAGGTTCGTGAGCAAAACCGAGGGCCAAAAGTATTTTAATCTGAAAGGTTTCTTACAAACAACGAACAACGGCTTTGACATAGTATTTTTTAACACTTTATTAAAATGCCTTCTTGTCTGTGACGTTGAGTTAACTCACGTAAGTACATTGGATGCGACAAAGTTAGAGCAACTGAAGAGAAAAAGGTAACCAGTCTTATCGAAGTATTCCTTTTTTCACCCCTGTGTAAAATCATCATAAAGTCGTAAATACTGCGTACGTTACTTTTTATTCCGCCGCGATAAGAAATATTCCCTTCTAACTGAAATTTATTTTAGTATGTTGAGATATGAGATATCAGAAGTGGAATGAAGTGTTCTCAATTTGCGACCTTGTCGCCATTTTTATGTAAAGTGAGCGCTATTTTTTGATACTGAATAATAGGTTATTTTTTTTATTATAAATGTGTAGGGTGTGAGGGGTTGTAGTTCCACTCAGGCACCCTTTCAAACTAAGAAATCCATACTTAAGGGGCCGGAGAACACCGGGCAAAGATTCTATTCGAGTCGCGTACAAAACTCCGCTCCGAATATCGCTATCTCAGGTTAGCTGATGCAGGCGCGGGACACGGGACGCGGTACTACAATACGTGAAGGGAACACACAACCATAGTGCCGTGCCGTCTTATGCGTGTGTGTGTGTGTGAGTAAATGTAGGTTGCTAGGTATCTATCTATACATCTGCCACTGATAACAATTTAAAGGCGGTAGCTACCTATTTCTTTAGGGATGTGTATTTATTGGTTAGCGCCTTATTGGTTTTTATCTCAGGGGTAGTGCCCATAATCCCCACGCTGGGAATGCAGGTTGGGTTGATCGCAGTTCGGTGGTAGAATTGTTCTGCAGGCCGCCCACCAGTGGATATCTCTTGGTCGAGACGTGGTGGGTGGGACATCTGCGTCGTGGGCCATGAAGGTGTTAGTATGTATAGTAATATACGCATTCAATGCCCAGTCCGCTACACGGGGAAAAGTTTCGACAGATAGATAGATAGATGTTTATTACTTCTTTACGTCAAAAAGAGGCAGAAATTTTGCCTAGATAGAAACTTACAACAAAAGTTCTGCTTTGCTGGAATTACAACACAACAAACTTTCGTTATAAATATCCATCAATTTGTTTGTACCTACTTACCTAACTACCTACCTATAATTTGTGCAAGTGTGATTGAAGCAGGCATAAAATGCCCTGTACTTATTTTTTAGGAGTTTTGTGAGAATATTTATTTGTTGTGTAATGAATGAGTGATCTGATTACATTACAATATCATAGTAGGTAGATCATTTACAACTCAACCTTACCTACTTACACACAGGTACCTGAGTAGGTGCATGGTTTTTACAATTTATTATTACTACGCACTTTATCTACAAATATAATTAATTAACCTACCTATCATCCTATAGTAATTCTAATAGATACCTACATAGGTAAGTAAGTAAATACTAAACTAGTAGCTAGGTAGGTAAATGTGAAACATTGCATTTAGTTACAACAGAGGTATAATTACCTAAACCTAGGTAAGGTAGGTCCCCCATCTCATACATAAAAACATCAAAATTCAAAAATCAAAATGCTTTATTATCATAAATACAATAAATGTAAATGTACCTACACTTAGAAAAGGTCAAATCATATCAAAAAATACACTGACACATTTTTGATTTCAGTCGCTTCGGTATGACTAAAATTAATGAAACAACGAAGAAACCTTTAGACTGTTAGTTGTTATTATTTTTCGAGTTGACTCGAAGACAAATAAGTTACAAGAAAAGAAAAATAATTATAACGCCGCGTCGCGACGTGGAGATTTGAACTCGGTTCTTCTCGCGTCTGAAGCAGGCAAGGTCCGCCTTCGCCACGGAGCGGTTGCAATTAGTGACGAAAATAAGATTTGCACCATAAGTTCACCTTATGTGTACGTACCTAGGATGACGTCACAGAAAATGTTTATTATAACCTACACCTACATTTAGGTACTTAGATTTTTTTAACAAACTCCTGGATTTTATAAAACATACAATTCCTACATTCGTGCCCGAAGTATCTACCTACTAGTTTGCTTATCCGTTTTTTTCCAAGTTTTTCTACAAGGCCTAATAGGTAGGTACGTAGGTACTTATATCTCAAGAAATCTACCAGGAAATGCCTATGTAGTAGTATGCAGTTACCTACCTATACTTCAAAAAATTAAAATATAATTCAAAGTTTGGATAGATAGATAGATGTTTGTTACTTCTTTACGTCAAAAAGAGGCAGAAATTTTACCTAGATAGAAACTTACAACAAAAGTTCTGCTTTGTTGGAATGACAACACAACAAACTTTCGTTGTAAATATGTTTGTACTTGTACCTGCATACCTACAATTTGTGCAAGTTTGATTGAAGCAGTAAAACAGCCACTAACGTATTTTTTAGGTGTTTTGTAAAAATATTTATTTGTTTGAGTAGGTAATGTTATGAATGAGTGATCGGACTACAATGTCATTGTAGATCCTTTACAACTACCTTACCTATGGTTTATCCATTTTGAATGAAGCATGTTAGTAAACAAACTACGACACAAATATCATAATCTCACTTGCTTGGCGTCGAGTTTCAGATATAATTGTAAAAAAAAATATTGAAGGGATGATCTAAAAGCTACAAGTAATGGAGATTACGTATAAAAGGACGCGCCAACAAAGTGAATTTTAGGTTAACTATGGACGGTTTGTTTACGTTTATGCTTCATTCAAAATGGACACGGTATAGGTACTTACACACAGGTTTATAAAATTTACTATAATAGGTACGCACCTTATCTACAAATATAATTTATCTACCTACCTATCATCTTATAGTAATTCTAATAGACATCGACATAGGTAAATACTAAACTAGTAGCTAGGTAGGTAAATGTGAAACATTGCATTTAGTCATAACCACAACACATGTATTATTATTATTAAAAACTAAACGTAGGTAGGTACGCCAACACTACATAAAAACATCTCAATTACCTGAGTAGGTACTATACCACCTAACTAACCTTCCTATCCCAATCCAACTAATTATATACCTACTACTGTACTATACTCTATATATCTTTTTTATTATACATATAAAATACACAAATCACCCGATCTATAGAGAAATTTGTCCCGAGCCGCAAATCGAACCTGCGACCCCGTTGCGTTCCGGCGGAACCTCGCTTGCCCGCCGAGGTCTTCGTGAATAGTGAAAACAATGCACCTACTCATCCAACAAAACGCCTTACTGTTAGAAATTGATGACATGACATTTGATTGAAGCATGACATTGTCCCACCTCACAAAATAGAATGAGGCCCTCATACAAACTCGTTTTGAAACCATGTACCTACCCAACACTTGATTTAGTTTAGAAAATAGTAAATAAGAAGTACTCTTCCTTCTATTCTAACGTCCATCCATAGTAAGTACCTAATAAGGTGTCCCTGCGACAACGACCTCGGAGATCGTCGTTCGTTGTCGTCACGTCGGTCGTCACACGGGGCTGAGCGGCGCGGCTGCGGCGGGCGCACCGTGTAAATACACGTTGCATTAGCGTGTGTGCGTGGCGTGCGTACCTGTCCGAGCGATCACACAACCGAAGTAATCCCGCCCCGTGCGTGCGCGATAGCAATAGTAGCCGTTCAAAAATGGTATGAATTTGGTTGTGTTCCGTAATACCAAAAATGATGAATGAAAACTTTTTGTATTCTTCACATAGTATTGTTATTCTGGAACTAGACAATATAAGCTATGTTCGACCGTTAAGAACGCGTAAGATATTATTGTTTTTAATACGAATCAAATAGGAAGAAAACTGGTCTATTTTGGCATAAAAATGTGCAAAATGCGATTGTCTATATTTCGTTTTAGGTAAGTATTTTGAAAAAAAAAACAACGGCGGGACCTAGATAAATACGATTCAAATACAAATAATACAATGGTATACTGCAAATATGGTTGAATTAGAAATCATTTTGGTATTGCGTTTGTATGGGCAATTCACCCTTCCCCGGCCTCTTAATAATAAAATATATTGTTCCTAAATTATACATTTGAAAGTAATTCTGTCTCTTTCTGTCTGTTACCTTTTCAAGACTAAACAGTTGACAGTGGAATTTAGCAGGTGATAGATATTATCTCAGACAAAAACAGTCTCACCTCACCTCTACAGCCTATATTGGTCCACTGCTGGACGTTGGCCTCCCTCTATTAAATGCACTATTGGCGTTTATCTCATAAGGTGTAATGCCCAAAAATCACAGTAGGATTCGATATCGGAAACTTTTGACAAATCAAAATAGCGTTCTAAAGTTCCGTCGGAATAGAATCCAATTTGAATCCGACCACAACCGACCGTCGATTAGAGTCACAAAACGGTCTCTGTCTCAGCATGAGCTGGTTGTAAAGACAGGAGGCGGTCCTTTCCGCTTTCCGGTGGATATATGGATAGATAGCTAGTAAATTATTTATTGCACACTTATTGAAAGAAAAAATACAATAAAACAGACTAAAAAGTAAGTGACAAGTGGCGGTCTTATCGCTCAAAAGCGATCTCTACCAGACAACCGTGTATGGATAGGATCATTAAATAGTACTAGGGGATATGTATGCTCATGAAGGTTATATAAATAAAATACTTTATTTACTTTATTTATGGTCTTTGGCTGAAAAATAGCGCTGAGCATAATGTTCCGCATACGCTGAGCCAACCCATATTTCGGTACAGGGACGTGTAGGCAGACCCACATATTTAGTGTAAACTACCATTTATTTGGACACAGGTACAAAAATCAACATGATTAAACAAATGAAAAACAAAAACAGTATAACATGGAGGTAAGTGGCATGAAAGGGTGGGGTCCTTTGTTGATTCTATTACATTATATATACTTACGCTTAAAATATGCTACATACATAACATTTCATATACTACTTATACATAGGGACATAATTAGGAGGTGTTCGTTCAGTGACAATAGGACAAATAGTGCTCTGCAAATAGCAAAGTCGCTACCAACCTTCAAAACCATGGTTTTATCATGGTTTTTCATGGTTTGCTCGCCTCGGGCAGTAAAGGAATGGGCGGAATGGCAAAGCCGCGGCAAGAGTTGGGTTGGTGTAAATTCTCAAGTCACCCATATAAGAAAATCACGTGGCTGTGTAAAATATGTACACGTTGTATGCAAATCACCAAATATGCCACTATCGCCCTAATATTATAATTGCAAAAGTTTGGATGTATGTATGTATGGGTGTTTGTTACTTCTTTACGCCAAAACTACTGAACGAATCGGGCTGAAATTTTGCGTAAAGGCAATTCTAATCTGATGATATAATTTGTTTAGGGTGTTCTGAATGTTTTTTATGTATAATAATAAATATCTTGTGTATTGTAGCATCTATATCAGTTATCTTGTACCCATAACACAACCTCTCTAGATAATGATGTGTGTGTGAATTGTCCAACAATATTTATTTTAAATATTATGATGAAACTCATAGAATTTATATAGTACTAGCCAATGAAACTGTTTAGTAACAATTGCGCGAAAAACCATCTTCGATGACATCTAACAAATTATATTAAATTTGCGTAAAATTGGCGCGCAGAGCTCGAAGTGGCAACATCTCTGGTGGGACTCTGCCGTTGTTGTTTGGCGCTCTCAGTGTCAAGATCGAGTGGTGTGGTGTCCTGATGATGTCTCGTGGAGAGACGAAACTAGTTGACGACTTACTTTGATAAATGTTCTTTCATCATATCATTCTACTAATATTATAAACGCGAAAGTTTATAAACATGTCTGTATGTATGTTTGTTGCTCTTTCACGCAAAAATTACTGAACGCATCGGGCTGAAATTTTGCATACAGGTAGTTCTAGTACCTACTTTTTATTCCATAAATCAGTTCCTATGGGATAGGCGTGCGAAGCCGCTGGGCGCAGCTAGTTTTGTATAACCCGTGAGCTTGTTAGATCTTAACGCAGAAGGTTTTTCGCGGAATTATTACTAAACTAGCTGCGCCCCGCGGCTTCGCGGCGTAGTTCCTATGGAAACGTTTAAAGGTGATTTTTGTCCCACGGGAACTGATTTATGGTATAAAAAGTAGCCTTTGTTTGATTCCAAGATTAGAATTACCTATGTGCAAAATTTCAGCCAGATCCGTTTAGTAGTTTTGACGTGAAGAGGTAACAAACATCCATCCATCCATCCATATATCCATACAAACTTTCGCATTTATAATATTAGTGTGATGTGATATTTTCATCATATACTACTACTTATATCTTAAAGCAAAATATCGACTCGTCTGATATTCGAAAAGCAGCCGTAGTTTCAGTTTTAGCTGAGTGGTGCTGGCTTAGAATTTGCACCACCCTATGTCTTCCCGTGGGTGTCGTAAGAGGCGACTAAGGGATATTTCACCGGGGGGCGGGCAGCAGCGCCCCCTGCAGACCAATTCTATCACCGAACTACGATCCCCAACCCGCATGCCCAGCGTGGGAATTATGGGCATTACCCCCCATGAGAAACGTCAATAAGGCGTTCTTCAATGGGAGGCCTGTGTCCAGCAGTGGACAAATATAGGCTGTTGAAGTTGAAGAAGCCGTAGTTTCATCTTTTCCGTAAAAATACCTAATTTCGAAATACACTTACACTAGAAGCTTTTTCTTTTAGGGTTCCGTGGATTCTTTCTAAAGCAATTACAAGTTGCGAAGTCCCGTAATGGTATTGTTATTTGGGAAACCTTTTCCTGTTATTGTAGGTACAGTTAGCTATAAAAGTGCTATAGCCCTGTTTTAGCTACACGTTTCGTCTATTATGCTTCAGTTAAATGTTTATCTTAATTTTTGTATACTGAGCAGAGAAAAATGCTTTGTTAAGGCGCATGCCCGAGCCAATATCACAGCGACACCTATTTTATCATATTAATACGTTTATCACAGGAAATTTTAAAAATCCATCGTACAGTTTGTGGTATCTATTATAAGCAATTTTTAATACCTCTGTGATAGTTTTATCCTTTATAGTTTAGGCAGAGATGCGAAATAGAGTTTGGTGCCCAAAAAGGGCTAGTTATCTCTGCCTAACCTATACAAGATAAAACTATCACAGATTCTTGAAAATTGGTGGGGGCGCCAAATTCACTCGTGCATGCGCCGCTATGTGGTGCTGGCTTAGAATGCCCCAAGTCATCCCATGGGTGTCGTAAGAGGCGACTAAGGGATATCCACATGGTGGTGGGCAGTAGCGAACCCTGTAGAATATAGATGTAGAATGATGTAGATGTAGAATCTACAGGAATTAATGAATGAATGAATGAACACTTTATTGCACTACTAAAAATCAATACACATGGAAGTCTTTTATTTAAATAATAAATAAATATAGCACAAAAGGCGGCCTTATCGCTGAGAGTGATTTCTCCCAGGCAACCTTAGTATGGAAAGAGATATAATAAGAAAAAAAGGATCGATAGTGTACAGGGTTCGCTGTTGCCCACCACCCGGTGGATATCCCTTAGTCGCCTCTTACGACACCCGCCGTTACGATCGTCGTTTGTTGGTAGAATTGTTGAAGTGTAGAACAATTCTACCAACAAACTGCGATCCCCAACCCGCATCTGGTCATGCAGGTCGGGGATAGTAAATTGGTAGTGGGGGGTGGGATTATACGCATTCCCCCCATGGGATAAAGGCCAATAGCCTTTTTTTTTATTGCTGATAGATTAACGTTTGACTACCAACTCACTTTAAGAGAGCGAAGATGTAGCCTAAGATGGAGCACGCTTTTCCAGAAGGAACTTATTTACCCTACATTTGAAGACTCCAAGATTGTACTCTAATGGGAAGATTGACGCAGGAAGATCATTCCACTCTTTGTCTGTGGATATTAAGAAAGTAGAGCAGAATTTTTTGGTTCGACACTGTGGTATGTCGACCAGGAATGGGTGGTATGAATTTGTGCGTCTGTTGGTCCTATGATAGCCTTATTGGCTTCCCACTTATCAGGAAGACCTGCGTCCAGCAGTGGACCAATATAGGCTGTTGGGGTTCAGGTTGAGGAAAAAAAACAAAAAAAACAAATCGCAGCCTGTCCAGCTTGGGGATTATGGGCATTACCCCCCATGAGTTAAACGCCAATAAGGAATTATTAGGGGCAGGCCTGCGTCCAGCAGTGGACCGATATAGGCTGTTGAGGTTGAGGAGCAGCCTGTGGCTGATGTGTCCATATCAGTGTTGAATTTAGCCATTGCGTCACTTTTTACCGACTGCAGGAGGAGGTTCTATTAACGTCGGGTGTTTTTTTGACGAATTTTTCTCTCCTCAAAACTATTCAAAGGATCAGATGATTTTGTTTTAAAAAATTATAAACCGACTTAAATTTTTATAGTGTTTTCATGAATTAAAAAACTATAAAAATTGAAGTCGGTTTATATTGTTAGAAATGAACCAAAGTAAAATGGGACCACAGGGGAAGCACTAGCTTTCATATGAAAAAGAATCATGAAAATCGGACCACCCAGTCAAAGGTTCTGAGGTAACAAACATAAAAAATACAGTCGCATTGAGAACCTCCTCCTTTTTTTGACGTCGGTTAAAAATATTTTTATATAATACTTATAACCTGCCAAATTCCTTGATTTCATCAAGGAATAATAATTTTGTTTTAAAAAACTATAAACCGACTTCAATTTTTACAGTTTTTTCATAAATTTTCATGTAATTGAAGTCGGTTAAAAATACATGATAGCCGTTAACAGAAACGAAGTAGCTCATTATATGTGCCATCTCTGAAGACTTCATTGTATATTATGTATGTAATAGTGTAGTTTTTTAAGTTATAAATAGATTTCTTTCTTTCTTTCTTTCAATTAATTATTTTGATCGTTAAGTCAGGGACAACGACATTTTAGTATTTTTAAATAAGTTTAGTCTAGTTTCGGAAACATCTGCAGGGGTATTTCAATTCATTCGATTCGTTTACGAAGCAAAAACGTCAGATTCGAGTTTGAAATACGATAGAACTTTAGAACGCTATTTTGAATTATCAAGAGTTTCCGATATCGAATCCCACGGCTTTTCCGACGAATTAAAATACCCCAGTAAATAGACAGCACTATCTACTTTCATATAACCCGAATAAACTCCGAGCTAAGTTTCACAAGCACGTCAGAAGTTATCAGAGGTAAATCTAGATGGAACTGCAAAGCTTTCGCAGTTTCGCCGCATTGAACTTTACCACTCAAAGCCCGTGCAGCCAGACTCTGTTAGCTGTTGCGAACAGCTATCCTGATTTTGTAGAGCTATGAATTAATAGACAGGAGCATTGCTAGGGTTGCAAATAACTTATGTCTTTTTAACTAAATAAGCATGATAATGAAAAGTAAAGCTTCAACAATAAGGATCATTATTGTTTTATTTTATATTTAATACTAGCTGCGCCCAGCGGCTTCACACGCGTTGTTGCTATGGAAGCGTTTAACGGTGATTTTTATCTCACGGGAACAGATTTATGGAATAAAAAGTAGCCTATGTTTGATTCCAGGATTAGAATTACCTGTATGTAAAATTTCAGCCAGATCTTCTTCAAACTGTCGCATTTATAATATTAGTGTGGTCTTACATGTATTAGGTATAAGTCAGAGAGAGAAATTAGAGAAACAGTGAAACATGTTAAGGCCCATACAGCAGCGAAAGTGGCGCCCCCAATTAGTTTATCTTATTATTACGTTAAACGCAGGTATTTTTAAAAATCCTACGTTCAGCTTGTGGTATCTATTATAAGCTATTTATTAATGTCTCTGTAATAGTTTCATTTTGTAAAGCTTAGGAAGAGATACGAAGTTGCGCTTTTTGGCCACCAAACACTAATTTCGCATCTCCTCCTAAACTATATGAGATAAAATTATGAAAGATGTATTAAAAAATAGCTTATAATAGATACCACAAACTGAACGTAGGATTTTTAAAAATTCCTATGATAAACGTAAAAATATGATAAAATAGGTATCGCTGTCAGATTGGCTCGGGTATGCGCCTTAAACAAACGTTAGACAAAACAAATAAATGTCAAACAAAGAAAATATTCTACTTTGGGAAATATCAATGTTGTCCGACGATGTATTCGAATGTGGTCAAAGAGGCAGTTAGTTTTGACCATGTAGGTACCTAGCTGTGTGGTGCTGGCTTAGAATTTGCACAACCCCAACTCTTCCCGTGGGTATCGTAAGAGGCGACTAAGGGATATCCAACGCGGGGCGGGCAGCAGCACCTCCTGCAGAACTATTCTACTTCTGAACTGCGATCCCCAACCCGCATGCCCAGCGTGGGGATTAGACGCACTACCCCCAGCAGAAGACCAATACTGGCTGATGTGAGGTAGGTAACAAATTTAACAAAGGGGAGGCCTTAGCGACCTTAGAAACACTACCTAGGTATATTAATTTAAAAGATTTTTGTATTTTTTGTTATACATTTATAATGTAAAAAAATCTTCTTCAAAATGAATACGAGACACCAGTAAGGCTACATAATAATTATTAATATTTAACTTACTACCGTTGGCTGTAGGTATTCATTTATTTTAGAAATAATTTTTGTCATGACATGAGTCATGATGACACTTGGGATGACGAAGGATTTTTAATTTTATTAAACCTAATCAATTTAAATTCAGAAATTAGACTCTTTTCGGTTCATAATTGTAAATATGAGTTTTTTAATAATAACAATGAAGAACTAAAATTGAAACAGTCAAGTTAACTGTAGACTAATGCAATAAATCTATCAATCAAAAACCATTTCCCCTCATATTGAAAATTAGTTTGACAAGTTTTCACTTACCCAGTATCTACATAAATAAAAAGCCTCTTCTTTTAATTTCTAGCATTCTTACATCTATGGTTCGCACTAGCACAGTCAACTTTGTAAATAAACAGAACTTTGTTATTCTATCCATTGGAGGTAGCGAAGCGTTATTTTCATTTCTATTGTTGGACACAATAATAGTTTTGACGTTTTATTTAAGAGCACGCCATTTTATGAAAAGGTTAGTTATAGGATTTGGCGTCCATAGGAGCGGGACAGAGCATACGTTTTCGGAACAGCGTAGGCGCAAAAGTTTCAGTATCAGTTTATTCTCAAACAAATACATTTGTGTCGGAATATTTTACAATAAAAATGATAAATAATTATAATGTCAAATACACAAATAAGATATAAGTCAGAATAATTAAAAATAAATACAATAACACAGAAGGTAATCAAATCTGGACACAAAAAATTATGAACACACTAGATTACTATTTTATTTTGCTGTTTGTGTTTGTCGTTGAAGTAGTCGTCGATGGAGTAGAAACACTCTTCCAGTAGGAAACTGTTTACCAAACTTAACGGGACAGTTTATAGTTTTAAAGACAATTGGAAGCCTATTATAAAGTTTAACAGCCTGAAATCGAACACTGTGCTTTGCTATGTTCAGCCTTACAAGATAGTCACTTTTAATGTCTTTTCTCCTAGTTTTTTCCCTTCTTAATCTTTTTTCTTCACTTTCATATGTTTTTTTTTTTAGTTTTTATTAATTCGGGTAACAAACAATTACACTCTTAGCCTAATTAAACAGCTACTTATTCTAAAACGATTATCCTATCAGTGCAATCAGCACCGTTACCCTCTAATAAGTATATAATAATAGACAGGGCAAAAGTTATATCTATTAAGATTTTTAACGAAATTTGTCAAGGTGACTAAGATGTATAAGCATGGCACGGTAAGTATACCGAGCTGAACAAAATGTTCCCGACATGAATCCGTTTGCTGTATGCGTGCCATGGTTCTAATTGCTCTCTTTTGCGCCACGAAAGCAGTTTTAAAATGATGTTATTGTATATTTACAAGAAAACAGGACCACTTATAAAAAATCCAACCGAGGAACCAAAGAATAAGTAATGACCTACGAATCAAAACAAAATCTTTTCTATACAGATCTAGGCCTAGTTTTTTAAACAAACCCACTAGGTTTGAGCCGATTCTGCCCTGTTTCATCATAGTTATAAGCAAACGATTTACGGTAATTTATATACATACCATGGATAATGATTTATAGGATAAAAAGCAGCTTATGTGTTATTTCAGGTCTGTAGTTTTGGCTAACTTAGGGTAAATCCGGGATATATGCCCAACTTTTTTTATTTTATTCATATCTCCTTAAATACAACAAATACGCACACCGTTTCCATTATGTGCAGTAACTGTGCTCTTCTATTTAATCGCCTTGTAGTGCTTTTTGTAGACTAGTCAATAAATAAATCGTAGTATTTGAGTTAAAAATAAAACTGCATAATGGGATAGATGCCTCACATGCGGGTTATATGGCAACCTCAAATTGTGTAAAATTGTGTTCTCCCACATCAGTCACCGTCTGACCGGCGGCACGGGCGGTCGTGATTCGCGTGAAATATTGTTGTCTCAGTCTCACCTCGGTCCTAGATACGTCTTTCTGTGTTTATTCTTCTTTGTATTGCACAGGACTGGAAATATAACTGTGAGCGTATGTGATTGCGTGTAGTTGTAACACATGCCAATTTTTGAGTAAGCGCTGGGAGAACGTAACCTATCTTCCCTTTTTAAATCAATGGGTATGAGTACCTATTTCTTGCGAGAACTCTCTAACGCAGGATTTTGTGACAGCATCATATCCTATTAACAGTTTGTAGTAGAAAGTTTGTAAACATGAATGTATGTACATATGTTTGTTGCTCTTTCACGCAAAAACACTGAAATTTTGCAGTTCAAGGCCTGGAATAAAGTCAAAGTCAAAGTCAAATCGTTTATTTCTTTAGACTTACAAAATAAGTACTTAGACAAGTCAAATTTTTACTATATATAAACAGCTTGATAAATAGTTATTACTATCAACAAGAAATAAGGTGCAATTGACTTTAATTCCCTTCAATTTTTTGTCCACTAGCGGAAGAAGTGAAAAAGAAACAACTAGCAAGTCCATCGCTTATCAACTAATACAATCTTAGGATAACTAAGTCTAACTGGTCTTACATACTATTGTCTGTATGGAACTGGGCGACATCCGGCCAAGCATTAACATCATTTACGTAGTCATCTACGGAGTAATAGGCTTTCTTGATAAGATTTCGTTTTATGTACAGTTTAAATTTACGAATAGGGAGCTCAGTTGCTTCAGATGGAAGCTTATTATAGAATCTTATACGCAATTGCCCACAAATGATTTCCCTACCTTTCGTAATCTATGTATATGATGGGATGTGTAATTTGTTCTTGTTTCTTGTATTTAATTGTGAACATCACACCTTTTCATAATGTTACCTCTGTTTTTGTGTGTATACATTAGATTTTCATAGATGTATTGCGATATTACTGTTAAATAACACATAGGCTCCTTTTTATCCCATAAATTAGTTCCCATGGGATAGGCGTGCCGCCGCGCAGCATACGTAGATAGATGTTTTTTGTCATACAGAATCTAAGTATTGTTTCCCTAGAAAGACATTCGTCTGTATTTGTCAGTTTCTGCGTAGCTATAAATTTTGCTACGCCGCCGTAGCTTGGCTACGCACCTACGCTACGTGACATTCGATACTACGAAAGGGAAAACGTAAAGGGACGCAAGTTATGACATCATAAATAAGGGACCATCATTTTGGACCGACATGTCCCTTGGTTCTGCGCATAATGTATCCTGTGTAAGGGTACAATAAGGATGCATTTCCGGAATCCCTAATGGACCTGACCCCATGACTCTCTTTTAGTGTTCGGTATATTTTGAGACGAACTTGTACAATATATAGGATGAACTTTCAATGATGATTCAAACCGTGAATCAAATATTTTCGGTTGGTAGAATGTATACTTAAAAATTTGGTATCTATCTAATACCACAACTAAGCAGAGTTTCTGCTAGTTTTTGGGCTCTGTGAATAGTACAAAAAATTCAAAAAAATGCTGGAATATGTACATACCAGATTTTTATAATGTGAGCTTCGTCATTCAACTAGCTCCAAAAGATATTCGTTTATCGTTCTTCACTACTTATTTTTCTGCGTCGTTTGTTTAAAAATCGAGAGAGAATAATTGTCTCGGTTTTAAACCGATCTCTTACCTATTTTATGCAAAACTGTTTGTTTTGGAACCTCCTTTAAGAGACATCCACCTTCCTTCTTCTAAAACAACGTAGATAGGTCTACGTGACCGATCTACGATGCTCTACGTCTCTAAAATACGTAACGTAACTATCCAAACTCGTATAAGGATGCGTGGCTGGCATCCAAAAATGGGACTGAGGCGTATACCTTGCTATTTATGCACGTAAAAATACTCGTAGCAAAAGCAAATAGGTATAAAAATTACCTGAAGGCAATATTAATACATTATATAATAGAATAGTGTTATAAAAAATCGAATAAGTCAGTCATTATCAGATGATATAGGACTTACCCATTAAATATTATTTTTTTCTATTGTCGATTGAACAAAAATAATGAAGATGAAGCCAGAAAAGTGTGACACTTTTTAGTAAGATGTGACGTCACCTAGCCCTAGCTCCCATACTTTGACACGATTTATTTTATGTGATTTTTTGTTTGATTTAGATACGTAAGTACCTATGTATGTGTACGTAAGTACCAATATGACCTTTCTGTGTTACACATAATTTAATTTTAGTTGTAATTATGTTTTATGTTAATTAGAGGCCTATGTCCAGCAGTGGACATAGGGCATAGGCTGATGATGATGATGATGTTTTATGTTAATCAAATAAAGATTTTCTATTATATTTTCTATTCAATATCTTCTGATAAACTAACAGATGAACTAAATAGATTTTTTTATTACCTAGGACACTAAGGCTACCCTATTACCTACCTACTACCCTATTACCTACCTACTACCCTATTACCTACCTACTACCCTATTACCTACCTACTACCCTATTACCTATTATCTACGAAGAATACTTTCAGTATGTTCATACGGTAGTCGATAGCAAAATACTTAAAATTCTGGGATTTGTTACAAGACTAAACATAAAAATACGCGATCACCAGAGATTTAAATGTCATATATGCCATTTCCGTAGTGAGACCGCGCCGTGTTGGTCGCCAAACGAAGTGAGTGAGCTCATTTGGAATCTATTAAATTTTAGTAAATTGTGTGTTTTAGTAGTGGGCTTGTTTACAAAAGTTCGCGCAATGTAATTGCACGATACAGTTGGGTTTATCATCAACAACACTAATTTTATCTAGTTAGCATTGCTTGCGTGAGTCGGCATTTGGTCAACGCACGCATTCAAAGACAATGTTCCATAGTTTTTGGGTGTAAGGGCGTATCTAACGATTTAAATCTTTGGCGATCACAGCAAGCAATTCTTTAGCCTCTATTCCGAAAAGTTCAACTGAAAGTTCAACGAGTTGAACTAATTGGAATTATTTTTCCGATTAGTTCAACTTTGTAACCATTTTGTGAAAGTTGAACAAAATGGAATATTTTTCCAGAAAGTTCAACTGAAAGAAAATATATACCTAACCTCAACAAACTTAAACTATGTTTGTTGAGGTGTCAAAAGAGAAGTGTGAGAGCTAGGGAGTCTGCTGGATACCAGAGTGGTCAACGCCGCCAACACAGCCCGGCGGCGGTGGATTGGATGCTGGTGGCATGACATATTGACATATCGACGGCCCCCACGTAATCTATCGAAACTGCAAAACCCGTACTTTACAGGGGAGCAAATCTAAGTTTAGATTTCGATTTTAGACAAAAATTAAATTCGAATATTCATTATAACAAGTGAATATTTAGTAGAAAATTGCATATTTTTGTACGATGTATTAGAGTTTTTCATAATTTTCATATTTTACGTGATATTACATATTCGATACTTTACTTGGCTCCTGCTGGTTACATTTTTAACGAATGTGCCAGTTTCGATATTGTTCTGTGACAAAATATTTAAGACTACTATCGAATGTGCCCCTTTCCATTATTTTCTGCGACAAGAAAATTAGTCAATTATCAAATGTGGTACTTTCGATTGTATAATTTGTTATATTAAATTGTTATATTCAAGTTAAGGTAACACAATACTAGTTTCGATATGAGATAACTCTCTGATATTAATTTATATCAGACTTCTAAGTTATTTTAGATGAATATTTGTGATAAATATAATAAAAGAATGACAAATTATTAATAGAGAAATTGGTACTAAAAACCTTAAAAATATACTTAGTTACTAATTATTCCTTTTTTTAATAAGAAGCAAATCATAAAAATTATGTTTTTGGCTCAAGGAAGTAATACAATTATTACAGAGCATCACTGCATACCAAGAATATGAATTTAAATGACATTTCAATCTACATTTGTAACTAAAACGGAATGAAAATATGATACAGTCATCAATCTTATTCATTTTGCTATGTAAAAATTTCATAGTTTGACGAATTCATTATGAATATAAGCGGGTTAACTACGAACCTTGTTTGTGTTGGAAAAACACCAACGTTTCATCCCTTAACGAGGGACATCTTCAAACATTGGTGTTCTTTCACCACAAACAAGGTTTGTAGTTAACCCGCTTACATTCATAATGAAATCATATTCATTTTAATTAATAAAGAGATCAACAGGCAATAATTATCACAATTTACCTTATACACTACTAAACTTGCATTAGCTAATCAACATTCTTTATTTTAATTATAATCAACAGAATCAATGTAAATAAAATAAAAAATAGATAGATATACTTATACTAAGCTTGAGTTTAAAGTACAATGTGAAATAAAGTTAATTATTTTTTCAGATCGTCATATTTCTCTTAAAATTAATAGGTACTTACTTATTTTAATCATTATAATTACAAGTCACATATTAAAGCAATATTTTTTTTTTAACTTTCGTTCTAAATATCTATGATCTAAGAACTCTACAAAAATAACCTATTCAGTCCTCTTCGTTAATTGCTTCATCATAGTTTTGAGAAATGTGAGGCGTTTTGTAAAAATTATGATATTGCTTTGGTATGTGCCCAGCCCCAAAGTGACATCAAACCTTTATAGTTGGCTTCTGATATCGGCAAGCAACAATAATACAATGGCGACATTTGACTTTCTTGATTTATTACCAAACTTGTTTTATTACGTCGGGTCTGAACTAAAGTGTTAAGTGTCAAGTAGTACGATTCCAAGTCATAGTTGTAAAGAATAACATTAGGATCAGACTTTTTACATAAATTTCCAAAATATTATTTCACTTCACATCTAGGTTATCAGTATTTTATTCCAATTTCTGCCATGTACAAAGGTTTAAAAATTAAATAACATGTCTTGAGTCACTTCAGTTACTCAGTAAGGAGATTTTTTTGTATTCGCCCAACGAACTAGTGCGTACCATTTTGGTCAGGAGTGTAAATTATTTTGCCCTTAGAAGCATGCACACTGTCTGCCTCTTGTTGACTGTGGCCAGAGTCTAAACTCGGTGCGTGATATCGGTGGCAAATTTCCTGCTAGCGTGCAAGTAGAGTCTGTAGACTACCCTGTTACGGTTTTCAAATGCGTAAGTGACCACTTTTATAACTTATAACGTGTGCTTTATTTATAGATACATCGTTAAAATACACAATTACTGTACAAAAAATTAGTGACTTTTATAATAAAATAAGGAAAGCTCTCCACAAAGTTAAGTAACTTCTGATCATTTGATTTGTTGTACGATAAAAATCTTGAACAGAGTTAGGAGATGGAACCGTAGTAGTACATTCATTACTACCAAAAATAACGATTTCATAATCATCTACCGCGGCACTTTCTTCGAAAATGTCATTTAAATATTTCTCCTCCTCGTTGGCAAGCTCACATCGCACAGGAGATGTTGAAAATAAAGAAAAAACATTACAATAAATTACAACATCTATCGAAAATATAGGTCAAACTATTATTTTGACGTAGTAAAATATCGAAAATGGTACTTTCGATATGTTCGCAGCAGAGAAAAGTATTGTAATTACCACTTTCGATAAATTTATCAGTACCAAAACCAAAGAATACTACTGAAAGTGGTAGATTCGATAGAACAAAGGGGCTCTTTGTCCTAGTATAATTTCGAATCTACCACTTTCGATAGTTTAAACCAATTATTACAAAATAAACAATATATTGTCCATTTTTTATTTAAATAGAAGTGCTTGCTTATCTGGTTCTGACCGAGAGCGCACGTAAGCCCTCGTTTATATTTCATTCAACACTGACGAAACAGGTAGTTTCGATTGACGCCTGGGTACCGCTGACCACGAATAACATCGAAAGCGGCAGGTTCGATGTTTTAATGTGTTCATTTTATGCAATTTCGATTCTTTTCGATTGCAAAATAGTTGAAATAATAAATATTTAAAAAAATAAAAATAATAGAATCGTAAATCTTTCTCTACTTCCTATTGGTGCAATAAAATGAAAATGGCTTTTTTGCAGTTTCGATAATTTACGTGGGGACCGTCGATATTGGCTTCACATTTAGGATTTCAAGACACCGGAGCCCATTGATTAATTAAAAAGGGAAGATGAGGTTCTAGTCTCTCGAAAATGGCAACCTCATATTGTGTAAAATTGTGCGCACCCACCTCAGTCACCGTCGGACCGGCGCGGCACGGGCGGTCGTGATTCGCGTGAAATATTGTTTTCTCGGTCTCACTTCGGTCTTAGATACGTCTTTCCGTCTTTGTTCTTTGTATTGCACAGGACTGGAAATATAACTGTGAGCGTATGTGTTTGCGTGTTGTTGTAACACATCCCAATTTTTGAGTAAGCGTTGGGAGAACGTAACCTATCTTCCCTTTTTGATTAATCAATGCCGGAGTCGCGCCTTCTCGGCCCGAGCTTAGGTACTATAGGTACCCAAGCCGATGCTGGTGGCATTACCTTGCTGTATGGTAATGCTGATGCACTGCGGCAGGTACTCATCAGCACTTGGGTCGTTATTTATTATTAGCTGCGCCCCGCGGCTTCGCACGCGTTTTTCCTATGGAAACGTTTAAAGGTGGTTTTATCCCACGGGAACTGATTTATAGGATAAAAAGTAGCCTATGTTTGATTCCAGGAGTACGCAAAATTTCAGCCAGATCCGTCCAGTAGTTTTGGCGTGAAGAAGTAACAATCATCCATCTATACATACATACATCCATACAAACTTTGTAACGTAATTCTTACTTTCGTATTTATAAAAAACATTTAAAATTAATTTTATTCTTTATTGATTAGAATTACCTGTGTGCAAAATTTCAGCCAGATCCGTTCAGTAGTTTTGGCGTGAAGAGGTAACAAGCATCCATCCATCCATACATCCATACATCTATACATCCATACCAACTTTCAATATTAGTGTGATAGTGTGATTGTGTTCCCTACTTTCATCATCATGCATTAATTTATTATAAGTTAAACATAAGTTAAATTAAATTTAATAATTAAATTTATTTATTTGTAAGAACACTAACATGCATTAGTTTAGGTTACTATCGTACACGTCAATGTATTTCTGTTTAATACGACATAGGAACAAGGAAACTCCATAGCGCTCATGAATAGAAAATCAGTCGCATCAAAATATTCTGGCAGATGTAATGAAATTTCCTTCGCAGGCGTGCCTTTGAATTTTGCCTTGTTGTTAGAATATGATGTTATTTTGTATTTTAGACAGCTTTGCGTAGGGAATACTTTGATTTTCTTTCATCGTTGTGAGACACCGAAAATATCTGCTTTGCTTTCTGCCATTGCGTTATTAGGTGCAAATTTGTCCTCCAGCTGGCATTAAGTTTGTCACAGATCGGGATCACACCGCTACCGTACTCGTTTCAGTTTTTTTCATTTATTTATCATAACCTCAACCCTAACAACCTGTATTGGTCCACTGCTGGATGCAGGCCTCCCCCTGATAAGCGCTTTATGAGCGTTTATCTAATGGGGGGCAATGACCATAATCCCCACGCTGGGCATGCGGGTTGAGGATCGCAGTTCGGTGGTATAATTGTTCACCAGGGGGAGCTGCTGCCCGCCCCCAGCGGATATCCTTTAGTCGCCTCTTACGACACCCACGGGAAGAGATGATATACCTAGTGCAAATTCTTTATTTATCATAGGCACATTACATTGCACTGAAAGTCTTACAAATAAATTAAAATAAATGACAGATGACATACAATCATGAAATGGTATCATGCAAGGTCGTTCCAAAAATTGTTATCTGAGAGATAATCGTTTATGTCATAAAAGGTTCTGTTAGTAAGGTTATTTTAAATTGTGGTCTTAAAGGCCTTTACGCGTAGATTGATAATTTGGCTGGCAATTCTAATAAAATCTTAAATCTTTAAGATATACTGATTTTCGCCTCGTCTCCTCAGAAGTCTTCTAACACATCTTTTGAACACCATCTTATCGTATCTTTTAGATGCATTTTATATTGATGGCTACTGAGTAAAATCACACAAACTTGCGGGAAGCCATATTGTCACTGTAAAATATCTTTTACGAGTTTAACTCCATATTTGACTGCACACTTTTTGCTATGGTGCGCTAGAGGTGTTGTATGAATGTGTACATTACTTTAAACTCACAACCTCATGTGTTGCAGACGTCGTAAATTTTATTTTAATACTAGGAACATTACATTTTCCAAGACCGATAACAATCACCTACTAAATCAATACATAACCAAAGTGACACAGCCTGATAACGAAACCTCCTCAAATAACTAGTAAGTAAACATTATTATTTGTTTGTAGTATAATATCTCGTCAGTAAGTTTGAATTTTCAACCTTATTGCTGTAAGGCTAGGTATCAATCACAAATAGGAGACGAAAACTGCATATTTGACTTGGTACCTATCAGTAAGTATAAAACAGAAACTATCGAAATAGACGAATAAAACAGTGAAGATGGTCGGCCAAGGTAGCCGCAGCTACAGGTTAGAAGAAATCCTTACGAAGGAACAAATCAAGCAAATCCTAGAGAAGCATTTTACTGATGGAAAAGCCCAGGTAGTAGCCAATGAAGCAAGACCGGCAGTCAACGGCCTAGCGGGATACCTAGGCGATCATGTTAGAGTGACATTACAAGTGAAGTGTGGAGAAAAACTGGAGACGTTAAGACTCTTTGTAAAGAGAATGCCGGTGGAAAACAAGCCAAAGGCAGATTTGATTGCGGAGTGCGGCTACTTTAGTAGAGAAAACTTTATGTTTCAGTTGCTAGAAGAGATGGGAGTAGGCAAAGGTAGGTTTGATCTATTTTTGTAACATACAGATACCGATAAAAAAACATGGTTTTGAAGGTTTCATTTTGAGACTTGAATCTATAAAATACTGAAAAGCAGTAAAGACTTTAATTTTGAAACCAAAGTAGACACTAACTGCAGATACGAGAAACCAATCGAAATTACTTTTTGAGTTTTTCTAATATAACTATTTCTATTTTTAACTCAATACATGAACTGTTGTGATATCTGCGTTGTGTTAATTGCAGGTGAAACCCCGTGGTGCAGTAAGTCGTACATCCACTCGGAGTCAATATTGGTGATGCCAGACTTAGCAGCTGCGGGGTACCTACTGCGTCCACTGTTACAGACCCTCGACCTTCCTCATGTGCTGTGCGCTACCCGGTCCATCGCTAGCCTTCACGCCACTTTCGCAAACTACGAGACTAACATTACCAGCGATGATCACCAACCGTTCCAATTCTATCATAACTTTTCACACATCTTCACGGAACCCACCTTTCGCGACACTCCGTATGTCCGAACAGGTGCTAAACTTACCGCTGACTTGATAGCTACCTATTCAAATAAGTACGGAAACTTTCCCCACTTAGAAGATAAGCTAGCAAAAGCTTATGTCAAAGCTTGTGAAACCCTCGACGTCGCTGATCGCACGCTTAACGTACTAGTACACAAAGATTTGTGGATCAACAACATTCTCTTCAAGTACGAGGGCGATACACCAACGAATGCTCTTCTGATAGACTATCAGTGCATACGATACAGCCCACCTGCCTTCGATCTCATCGGTTTCCTATACCTGACGACCTCCAGAACATTCCGTGAGGAGTATGAAGCTCTCATCTTCAAACATTACTTCAAAACGTTCTCAGATAGTCTTGAGGATGGTTGTAAAAAGCGGCTTGATGCTCTGGGTTATGATGAGGAGGATTTTCTGAGCTGGTGTGAGAAGGCACGGATGTTTGGGGCGGTTCAGTCCATTCTGATATTCCCGCAGGTGCTTATGGATGGTGTAAGTGCCCAGCGTGTGTTTGATGACCCTGTAACTTTCAAGGCGTTGGTTGAGGAGAACCGCTCGCAGCCAGTGATAGAATACGCACGCCAGCATCCTGTTTATCTGAAAAGGAACCTGGAGGTTTCAGAGGAGTTTGTTGAGCGGTATGTGTCCAGGGATCCTAGAGATCCTTGATATAAAATCTGCACGTTCGTTTACTAAGTCAAGTTAAGATGAAAGTAGCGTATTGTAACAAATTATTCATGAAAATTTGTCCGAATTGCAACAGAATCTATGTTCGTTTGAATTGCAACGGAAATTATGCTATTGGCTCATCGATGTAAGTGAAATTTGGCGACAGAATTGTACTTATATCTATGCTTTAGTTCTTTCGATGCGTTTGAATAAAGGCGTGTACGTGGCGTCTACACACTGAACTCTACCACCGACGTAGTCCGTCGAGACAGAGTCAGAGTCAGAGTCAAATCCTTTATTTCTTTAGACTTACAAAATAAGCACTTAGACAAGTTATTTTTTTTACTTTATAAACTCCTTGATAAATAGTAATTATTATCAAATATTCTTATTTGATATGGTTCAATGTTCATTCATAACACAAGATCTTAGCTTGGAGATAAGTATTGTATTCTTTAGGTACCGGAAAATCCATACCTGTATTGATTTGGTGTAAACAGCTTCCAGATGTATTATAACATATCTTCCTGAGCTACGAAAAGGTGAATAACAAAAAGTAGTATTATAATAAAACTTTCCAATTTGCTGTTTTAAACTATTGTGATTTGTAAGCATAATTAATGATAATACGCGATAAAATCATGAATCAAGAAAAGCTAAAATAATGTATATTATATGTAGTTGCTATTTAATGAATATCCAAGATATCACAGGAACAATGCGAATTCGATTGAAATACAATGCGCCGAATTCAAAAGAAAAACATCAACCAAAAATCCAATGGTGTTTTGGCGATGAAAAAAGATCAAACGATAAAAGATCAAATAAAATACGTTTCGTTCGTATTCCTTGGTATTTATTACCAACTTATTTAAAATTTACAATTCATGTTTATGGAAGAAAGTATTTTTATACGTATTTTTTCAATATCTCACATATAAAGTGTGTGAGTTTCGGAGTCTCTCTGAAGGATAAAATTCGTAAGGAATACATCCGACAGAGAACTATAGTTATCGACATAGCTCAAAGAATAAGCAAGCTGAAGTGGCAGTGGGCCGGCCATATCTCGCGAAGAACCGATAACCGCTTTGGTGTAAACGAGTTCTTGAGATTGCGACTACACAAACATAGTGTAGGACACCCTCCGGCCAGGTGGGATGACGATCTGCGAGGGACTGCAGGTAGATGGTGGATGGGTTAAACTGAAGGGCGCTATGGCGCAATGGACTAATATAGGTTGTTGATGATGATAATAATCTCAATATTAATTTTCGCAACCATTTCTCCGGCACCAAAAATAACCTAGAATCCTTTTCCCCCGAAATTGCGTCACAACAGAGGAAACCTAATCCACACCTCATTTTTCCACTTCTCTATACAAACTATCATCTCTCTGTGGCCCGCCCAAATTCAATTTGGTTACATTTGGGAAGGAATTTGAGAACTTGTTTACATGGGGATAACAGGCTGATTGCGATGAAATAAAAAGCCTCCTCGGGCTTCCAAGGGCTTTTTGGGGATACCTACCACACAGGCAGAATCTTGTAAGAAATAAAAATTAAGTACCTAGAGCCAATTACGACATTACTTTGGACTTAGCTATAAATGTAATAAATGCTGTAATAAATAATTGACTAGCTATAACATTGAATTTTTCATTTCTATATTTCTAGAATATCTTTCTTGGAAGGTAGAATAAAAATAAACGTAGTTTTCTTTATTTTTTCCGAGAACGTACATGTTGGGTGGATTGTGTAGGCTGCTCAGGTACGATAGTTTTATAACTATTTATTAATCTTATGGTGAAGTAGATCCTAGAAACCACGTCAAGACTGTAGGGAGAATAAATGTAAAGATAAAAAAACAGATTCGCATCAAAAGTGTAGGCTTTTGGCTAGAAAGAAATGGGAATCGAAATACGATTGATATAATTTCACTCCGTACAAAAATAATCGCAGAGTAAAGTTACTCGTTATCTTCATTTTTACACAGATATTTCTACGGAAAGATCTGTATCATTTGCTAGTTATTTATCATAGTTCAATGAAACGTCCACAGAAATAATTAATAATTAATCTTCAGAAATAAATCATTTTATAGTAACTTACCCAAGTAATCCACGGATAAAACTCACCAAATGGATGAAACTCACCAAACAATATTAATGCTTCACCAAGATGAGGGCACTCGAAGTTAGAACAGATGCGCCGAGGAAACTTGTTTAAACTTTCATGACGAGAAGTTATGATTTAAGAAGATGTCAACGGTTAGGGTGCTTATAGACAAGGGATTCAAGGAGTGTTTTCTGAAAATCAACGGTGGCGAATTTACACAGTCTTTTTTCATAGATAACGAATTTACTTTGTGGCTAATGTACAACAACACGTTAATACATTTATTGCTGCTTAACTTTAGGTGTCTGGTGCTGGCTTTGAATTTGCTCCACCCTATCTTTTCCCGTAGGTGTCGTAAGAGGCGACTAAAGGATATTCACCGGGGGTGGGCAGCAGCGCCCCCTGCAGAACAATTCCACTACAAAACTGCGATCCCCAACCCGCATGCCCAGTGTGAGGATCATGGCCTTCCTTAGATAAACACTAATAAGGGGAGGCCTGCGTCCAGCTGTGGACCGATACAGGCTTTTGAGGTTGAGGTTGAGGTTGTGGAATTAAAAGAATATCAAATAAATATAGGTTTTGATAGTTTTTAATTAGGCCCTCGTCGGTTTTCGAATCTGCACCTTTTCGTGTTACGCATAGTTGTTTTTGACTTCGTTATTTTTTGTTATTGTCATCAATAATAGGTAAGGTAAGGTAGGTAATGTTTACAAAAAGCATTTTGAATTATAGAAGCAGGTTCAGATAGCAATAGGCTTAGTGTCCTTAAAAAAAATTATTCATTGACAAAAGAAAAAAATATGTCTTATTATCTTCTGATATTCTTACAAACGGACTAAATGTTTTTTTTACCCACTACCTTATAAGATTCGTTCAAGAATGCAAACCCGAGTCTTTACCTAATATTAGAAGTCGCGGCAAAATGGCTGTATTTTATTCCATTGTCAGTTTCTGAGGTAGGTTCGAGTTTTAAACGAGACAGCGGTGAAGTTAGACAACTTCTAAATTGTGTTGGAAATAATGTTAACTTTCAGACTTCAAAGTGGAAAACTTAGGGGTTTCGTCTTTGAAAATATCTTGCGACATCAACAAAGAGTAGGCATAGAGACTATCTATGTATAATAATAGAATATTCTAGAGTTAATTGGAATTCGAAAGTGTGAAACTTAACAATAATTTTGATAAAAGCATATTACGAGTATGTTATCCACAGAGGTCTAATGTTATTATTAAGAATAAAAATAATATGAATAAAATACCTTTATTTTATAGACAAAACATAAGTAGTTATAAATAAAACTCAGTTTTAGAGCAAGGAAAAAAATGTGTACTTGTAGGTATTAGAGATCACTATTATATAAAAACCTTTAGGTTCTTCCTACCTACTAGTTATTATTACTTTTATCTTATTATTTGGCTGACTTCCAATTTCTTTTAGAAGAAATGGATAAAATTGAATATAATAAACATATAGAGGTATTTGGACACAGGTATAAAAACTGTAAGAAAATAAACAAATGAAAACAAAACAGTATAACATGGAGGAGGTAAGTGACATAAAGGGTGGGTGGTAGTTTACAATCATGTTGTTTATGTGTTAAAAAATATGTAATTATATACCTCCTCAAATCTAAACAGCCTGTATTGACTGCTGGCCGCAGACTTTCCCCTGATAATAGGGGATTACCCCCCATAATCTCATAATCTCCACTAAGGAATAACAACCGGGGAACGATCAGCAGCGCCCACATCCATCCACATCCACAGCCTGTACCGGTCCACTGCTGGACGCAGGCCTCCCCCTGATAAACGCCTTATTGGCGTTTAACTCATGGGGGGGTTATGCCCATAATCCCCACGCTGGGCATGCGGGTTGGGGATCGCAGTTTGGTGGAAGATTTGTTCTGCGGGGAGCGCTGCTAGTCGCCTCTTACGATACCCACGGGAAGAGTTGGGGTAGTGCAAATTTTAACTCAGCACCGCACAGCCTGCTTACCTACCTGATACCTATGTGTACCTGTGGGTTTAATACTGTTGCTGTTCTTGTGTTACTTTCCCTGTGTTGTTTTTGTGTGTACCTAATAAAATCTGTACCTATCTATATCATAGAGAATCATGATCTATCTTACTAAAATTCTAAATCTCTAGGACGTAGTAGAGTTTAATAATATTCAAATCCAGACTTCCATAGTACCTAGAAGAGACATCCTGAACTTCTAAGTTCTTCGTAAGGTATTATCTGAATAGCGAGAACTTTGCCGATAGAGCTTCTAAGTTCGCTGCAAATTGTTAGGTGCCTCGGTGAAACGCTTATCGACTCAAGTATCGGTAAAGTAGTTAGTTATTTACTTCGCATACACTAAAGTAAAGTAATATCTGGTAAAACTTATCTTATTATTGACAACGCCCGGTAACAACACGTAGAGAAGAGGTAGTTTTAATAGAATGAACAAAAAATAATATTATTAAGAATATTGAAATGACAAAGTTTTAGCTAAAAGGTTACCAGGGACCACTGAAATCCATTGCAAATATCTTTTTATGGATATTTTTGGAACTCCATGTCCACTTGAATCCTTTATTCATAAATTTTTGCAAATATATTTTTTGATTATGCCTCGGTCTAATATAATCCTTTGCAAAGATCCATTGATTGATAGATCTTTTATGTGCGTGTGGACTAAGAGCTCTCTATCGAAATCCTTGCAAATCGACTTGAAAAAAATCACAGATTTAGTTATAATATTTTTGATTTTTGTATACATGTAGCAAAGGTCCATTATTTTGTTAAACTTAAAGCATAGCCGGTATTACACCTAGAGTAGATCTCTCAGTCCACACGCACGTGATCTTTGTAGGCCTTTACTTCATTCCTTTCTTTTTGTTACTTTCTAAGAAATCAAATAATTTCTCAATAGTTATCGCACTAGTGTACGGAAGTCTTCGACTCATGTGTCATTTGACTTCGTGGTGTAGTTGGTTAGCATATTCCCGTACTGGGGAAGGATGCGGTTTCAATTCTCGTCGAAGTAAAAAAAAAAATCGGATATTATTTCGACGGGTAAAAGGCTATTTGACTTATGCACCATTTTTGTAACTTTACAGGAGAGTCAATGATTACTTTTAGTAAATAATGCATTACTCCTAAAATACCAGTAGAAAAGAATTAGAACTATTTTCACTGATTCAAAAGTAAGTTTGTGATATGAAAATGTATAAGTACTTAATAAACTAAGTTATTCCACTGATTTCAAACTTAAAGTAAGTAGGCAGCGTCTTGGAGTTTTTAAGGATGATGACTTGAACAGAGAACCCGGAAAAGTTGTTAAAAAGCAATTTAGCTCAAGTTTGCGAAGTTCAAACATTAAGGGTGTTTAACAAAATTTGTCTTCTATTTTCTATCTTCATGGTCTTCTGGTTCTTTGGTTTAGTTTTTTTTTTAATTTTTTGGTTATTTTAGTTTACACCTTAGATTACGCTTCCTTTAAAAAAAACTTAAGCAGTCATCAGCCATCGAGAGGGCGTCCTATAAGTTCGAGGATCTACTAGAAAAAGCAGTTTGACTATAATTTAAATTACTAATCCTTTGACATTGAATTAAACTATTATCATGAATTGATTATGTAATAATAACATTATGTATGATTGATTACCATTTATATTTATATTCATATGTAAATTATTATTAAGTATTACTTTAATTAAATTTTACTTATTGCTTTTTATGCCCATTTTTGACCAAATATTTGATTTTACCAATAACATGTCTCTTTGTCTATTACCAAAGATTTAAATCGTTAGATACGAAAACTGTGGCATTTTCTTTGAATGTGTGCGTTTACAAAATGCTGACTCACGCACACTGAACTGTACGGAACTGTTTTCATTGCTTTATATTGTGCAATCACATAGCATAACTTTTGTGAAGAAGCACACAACAAAAACAGACATTTCACTGACTCCAAATGACAAAACAAGTCGTCTCACTACGAAAAGGGTTAATCTAATGATGTAAATCTTTGGTTTACACTAGGTATGTGTAATTTCTATGGTACAGTATGTTTTTTGTTTATAAGTGTGTGTGGAAATAAATGTTGTAATTCTATTTCATAACTAGATAGATGGTTTATTTGGTTCACATAAACAGACAGCATTTAAAAAATCACACGTATGCCAATCTAGACTTAATACTATATATATTGGTGATAGACATGTTATTGGTAAAATAGCTTATACCTATTTACAGGTCATCATCATCATCATCATCCGCCTATCTTAGTCCACTGCAGGACGTGCCTTCTCTTATGAGCGCCTATAGAGCTCTGTCTTCAGCTTGACGCATCCAGCATCTGCCTGCAGTCTTTCGCAGATCGTCATCCCACCAGGCCGGAAGGTATCCTAAACTACGTTTGCCGAGCCGCGGAATAAGTTTACAATAGCGGTTGTTCTTCGCGAGATATACAGTTACTGGTTTACTGACACTGCGTGAAGTGCAGGCTCTGACCATATGCGTAGCACATATAAAATAAATGACAAACTAACAAGAAAATAGTAAGATTTTAGTTAAGTAGGTAACCTATTTTTGGGATTTGATTTGATTTTTAGTACCAACCTAGCAAAAATGGACCACGCTCATTAAATGCTATGGCAGAATGTACCCAGTCATAGCGCGTCGTCTTTCATAAGAAAGCACAAATTAAAACACGTGAAATATCTAAAAAAGTGTAAGTAAGTGAACGTAGCTGTTTATTTCAAAACCTTTACTCACATCATAAACAACATGTATTGTATGTAGTGTAGTAGGTACATTAGTTCTAAAGACATTAATATTTATAGTTCTGCTTGAAGTTGGACAGCGTCGCAGCAGAGGACGCGACGCCGGTGTATTTCCCCTGGGCAGCAAGTCCGTTTGCCTGGAAACAACATCACCGTGAGAACTCTCTTGAGATTTAGAACGTGACATTTTGTAGGTAAGGTTGTATAGAGGGGCTATGCATAGGGAAATAGATGAAATGTGAGAAATGTATCACCCCTTGGAGTTGAGCGAGCTAGGTAAATGGGGTTCGCTCGAGACGCGTCTGACAATACAGTTGAGCTACCTGTCGATTGTTTGCAAAAGTCTCCAGTTAACTCAAAGTAAATACTCGTTCGAAATTGTTTCTTTTATTTGATAGTCATTTTGTTTGTTAATAAAGATTTATTCCTTCATCGTACACAAAAGAAATAGGGTCCTGTGAATGACATCACTGTGGGAGTTCTCTTGACATGATAAGCATGAAATTATTTATCTAATTCTGAGAGCTTCGATGATTTTGACGTCAATCGTCTCAAGATATAGTTAGCAGTAATTTATTTGTTATTTTTATGTATTGATTGTTGCTGCAATAAAGATATAAGTAACTTAATCTATATATCGCTCTTGAGCGATAAGACCGCCACTTGTCACTTAGTTTTTAAGCTGTTCTATTGTATTGTTTCTTTTAATAAGAGAGCAATAAAGATTTTTCTATCCATCTATCTATCTATATCAATGAATCGAAAATTGTTTTTATTGACGTGATAACGTCTTAATCGATGAACATGGATAGCATGTTCAAATAATTGTCACGTTGTTGATGATGTTGTCATGACGACTGAAGCACTGAAGATTAAAGTTATAATTTCGTCTAATAGATAGCGTTGATAGCTAGCTTACACCAGAATGCCAAAAACAGTTTAAAAAACTACAAGGTAAGATTTTCAATAGATCAAGTAAATCACGATATTACGTTAAATTATCGTTATTAAGCCGACTTTAGAGACAATCATTTTTTTAAATTATCTGTTCTCCTTGTTGAATTTTGACTCAGCAGCAATTATTCTACACGGAGACTAGACATATCCGCAATATAATGTACATATTATAGTGCACAAGTGTTTATACAAACTCAGGTGCACTTTCTATTCCCTCTTATAATCCTATGCGAGAATCTAGAATTCAGCTAAGTAGTGTTATTTCTCAGTCTGACTTATGTCAATAGAAGAAGACAAAGCGAGATTTAGCAGTGTGCTAAGTTAGCAGACTATTATGAATAAGGGGGTTAAAGCCTATGTTTGGTTTATGGTTTATGAAGACAGAGTTCTCACCTAGCTCAATAAGAGATACGTATATTTAATAAAATAGGTACTTATAAACTAAATTTTATTAGTGTAATGTTCAAAAACTTATCGCTTGAGCTAACAATCCTTAGGTAGGTATAAACTTAACTTTATGTTCTATTTTTAAAAAGTAATGCTTAGGTAGTCTTTATAAAAATTGTCTACATTGTTAGCACGAGAGCTTATGAGAGTACCTACAAGATTATGCGGAGGATAACCTTGAGCTCACCTCACACCTTTTTTTGTTCGGTTTTTAGTTTATTCTAAACAATCAAATTATGGCGAAAAAACAAAAGATCGGCATTGATGTGGATGAATCGTCTTGAAATTCAAATTGTCGTTTTAAAAGTCGCGTCACATCGTGGCACTTAGCATAATTTTATGGTTGCTACTTGACAGAAGGGATCTTGTGGACTAGTGGTTTAGTCAAGAAACATTATAATAATGTTGTACACAATTCACACAGCATTATCTAGCCCCAAGCTAAGCAGAGCTTGTGTTATGGGTACTAGATAACTGATATACATAATACAATAAACTACATAGATAGATATTTTTTGTTAAACATAGAAAACATCCAGAACGCCCTGAACAAATATCTGCAGATCGTACACTCGTTTCACTCTCATCGAGGCGGGAATCGAACCCGCAACTTCCTGCGTCGCCAGGCGGACCTTCGCCCACCGCGCCACAGAGGTCGTCTTATTATGTAAGTACCTAGATAATACAGATAATAAATCAGGGGTTCAGACTGAAAACCAGCGTTGTTTCCGTCCTTGGGCGTTAGCGGCATTAAGCTGAGGCTGGACCTATTTAGCCGCGCATTAGGGAAAGGTCAATTTTTTTCAGACTGTCTCGTAGAGCTGTTTAATTTTTAAGTTTAGTCATAGTACTAGTTATATTTGTAACTTTATTTGTTCTGTATTTTACTTTCCATCTGTGTTGTGTGTCCCTACATGTGGGCTAAATAAATGTCTTCTTCTTCTTCCGGTCCTTATCCCACGCTAGGTGGGGTCGGCACAACATGTGAGTTTCCTCCATTCTGCTCTATCAGCCGTCATTTCTGTACATACACCTTTCTTAGCCATGCCCTCTTTCACACAATCCATCCATCTTTTCCTCGGTCTTCCTCTCCCCTTATATCCCTCCACATTCAAACCTAAGACTCTTTTCGTCACATGATACTCTTCCCTCCGCATAACATGCCCATACCACGCTAACCTGTTACCCTTCAATTTTTCTGTAACAGGCGCTACTTTCAAACTTCCTCTGATGTACTCGTTTCTTATCTTATCCATCCTTGTCACTCCACACATCCATCTCAACATTCGCATTCTATTCGAGATAAATATTGAAAACATTATAAATACCTACTTATAAACAGGAGCAACTAAACATCCTACTATATCCTAATAATATTATAACCAAGTTTGTATACATAGGATATCCACCGGGGGCGAGCAGCAGCGCAGAAAAACTCTACCAACGAACTGCGATCCCCAACCTGCATACCTAGCGTGGGGATTATAGGCATAACCCCCCATTAGATAAACGCCAACAAGGTGCTTATCAGGGGGAGGCAGCCTTATTGGCCGGTATTGGTCCACTGCCACTGCACCGGAAGCAGTGGACCAATACCGGCCAATAAGTCTGTTGAGGTGAGGTTGAGGTACCTGACATCAGGAGTGGGGGACAGTATTGCTCACGTCCGTAGGTGTTGACCCTCTGATACCCTACACGTGTCCTCTGGGTGGTGCTAAGAGCGGTACCCTCTGGAGTAGCCATCTTCTAGACATTCGTGATACATCGTCGGCCGCATTTTCACTTTCCATCATGTGAGATTGCGGTCAAATGAAGGTCTATTTCTGATTTAAAAAAAAAAGTGTATTCTCTAGTCTAAAGATACCGAGATGCTCTTACCTTAGCTCTCTTCAGCAGTTCCTGTTGAGCTGCCTTGATGTTCTCATCATTGCCTGCCCAGGTCTTCCAGACGGACGCCTGGAGAGCTCGTCCGTAGCTGAAGGTCAACGTCCACGGCTTGTACTTCTGGATCCGGTTGATGGCATCCAGGTTCAGAGTTGCTTCTTCTTCAGATTGGCCGCCGGAGAGAAAGGTGATTCCTGTTAGATGATATTGAAGAATTTGATTCATAACTATCATATACATAATACACTGCATAGATAGATCTTTTTTTTATTATACATAAAACATATCAGGGCGTTCTGGATGTTTTCTATATATAATAAAAAAATATCTATCTATGTAGTGTATATCAGTTATCTAGTACCGATAACACAAGCTCTGCTTAGCTTTGGGCTAGACAGTACAACTTTGGTTTTATATAAAAAACCATCAATCAGCCATGTTTTTTTATAGTTAGTTTAGTTAGTATTTGTATTTATAAAACTTATAGTCATGAATGAGTGGATGCTGAGTTGTAGATGAAGCTGTGTGGTGCCAGCTTAGAATTTGCACCACCCCATCTCTTCCCGTAGGTGTCGTAGGCGACAAAGGAAGATCCACCAGGGGCCTCCTGCAGAACAATTCTACCACCGAACTGCGATCCCCTACCTGCATGCCTAGCGTGGGGATTATGGGCATTTCCCGCCATAAGATAAACTTCAACCAGGCGCTTATCAGGGGTAGGGCCTGCGTCCAGCAGTGGACCAATACAGGCTGTTGAGGTTGAGGTAATAGTCATGATGGGTATGACTATAAAAGTTTTATAAGCTCCTCGTAAGTTCTGCATCCCTGGTACACGCTGTGAACATTACTGAGACTCTTCAGGAATTGTACAATAATAATTGTGTTTTTTTCTCTGACTGTACTTTCCCAAGCTTTTAGTTCACTTAGGCTCTTATATAAATTTGTGGGTTGAAACGAAAATCTTAAACACAGTCGGTGAGAATCGAAACAATTATTATTACTTTTGTTTTGTGGTGCGAAAAATTAGGTGCGAAACAGCGCTACACCATACAAATACGTAGCGAAATTGAAGTGAATTAGAGTCAATTGCACCTTATTTCTTGTTTTATAGTAATAACTACTTATCAAGCTGTTTATATAGTAAAAATTTGACTTGTCTAAGCACTTATTTTGTAAGTCTAAAGAAATAAACGATTTGACTCTGACTCTGACTCATAATTTCCTTACCCGGTACAGCAGCAGGTATGGTTCTCAGGAAGGCTGTGACCGTCGTCACTGCCACGTCGGCTGGCGAGGACTTGGAGTGACCTTGACCCGGCGTCACCTGTGACGTGGAGCTGTTTCAGTGGTGGTTAGGAGATCGATGGAAGATGGTTCTTTAAACAACCAGGTGACATACATCCATCATAATTAAGGGTTATTCAAGTTTTCCCGTTTTCCCCCTTGACAATTCCCCCTTAAGGCGCATACACGAGTGAAAGTGGCACCCCAACTATTTTATCTTATTATTAGGTTAAACACAGGAAGTTTTAAAAATCCATCGTACAGTTTGTGGTATCTTTTATTTGTTATTTATTTATACCTCTGTAATAGGTTCATTTTGTAGAGTTCAGACAGAGATACGAAGTTGCGCTTTCTGGCCACCAAATTCTATTTTCGCATATCTTCCTAAACTATATAAGATAAAACTATAACAGAGGTACCTATTAAAAAATTGCTTATAATAGATACCACAAACTGTGCCATGGATTTTAAAAAAAATCTTTGTTAAACGTAATAATATGATAAAATAGGTAGCGCTGTCATATTGAATCAGTTTTCCGGTCGACTTTTCGTGACGTTTTTCCAGTTTTTCCCCTGGAATCCTCCTAAAGGGGTGTGGGGGGGGGGGGTTTCATGGTTAATATTGAAATAACACATTATTAAGGCCTTCGAGGTTTACTTTGAAAAACATGCATTCAATTATGGGCGTTAACGTTATCTTTAGATGAATTTTACAGTGACAAAGGGGCTTCCAAAAAGCTTACCGGCCATACACCAGTGAAAGTGGCGCCCCCAATTATTTTATCTTATTATTACGTTAAGCGCAGCAAGTTTTAAAAGCCCATCGTTCAGTTTGTGGTATCTATTATAAGTTATTTATTAATGCCTCTGTAATAGTTTCATTTTGTAAAGCTTAGCTAGAGATACGAAGTTGCGCTTTTTGGCCACCAAACTCTATTTTCGCATCTCCTCCTTATTTATATGAGATAAAATTATTACAGAGGTATTACGAAATAGCTTATAATAGATACCACAAACTGCACGTAGGATTTTAAAAAAATCCAATGATAAACGTAAAAATATGATAACACAGTTATCCGGATTTGCGAAAAGCTTCACGGACTTGACGGATCGCATAAAACAACGGCGAACCGTTTTAAAAAAAACTTTTAATATTCGGACATTTATTTATCGAGAGATCCGTAACAAAAAGTGTCAGTTGGTGACGTGCAACGAAGAAACCCATTTTTAACCGACTTCAATTCGACTGTTTTTTTATGTTTGTTACCTCAGATTTGTTGACTAGGTGGTCCGATTTTCACGAGTCTTTTTTTATATGAAATCTGGTGCTTCCCGTGTGGTCCCATTTTAATTTTGTCCGATTTTTACCATGGGATCCACGAAAATCCATGAAAAACCTATAAAAATTTAAGTCGGTTTATAGTTATTTAAAGCAAAATTAATTATTTTTTGTGGGATCCGTCACTCAAAATTTCGTATTTCCTATTACAAAGAAGGCCTCCAGTTCCACTCTGATCTACTGAAGAAATTCATGGTTTTAATTCTTTATTAGGGTATGCATACCTTTATAAGGAAGTGGAGTCACTAAATGGGGTAAAATGATCTATAACAAACGTCGTTACTAAATGAGTGACTCTAAATATTATAGTAGTCACTCATGAGTTATTTATTTGATTCTGTAACCATTCTATTAATAATGCAGCCAATGAGAGCTGAAAATGGTAATTATAGGCAAGTTGTTTAATGAATTTATTATTGAAAAGGACGGGTTGGACACAATTTTAAATAACAACCCTATGATAATGTAAATGGCCTAAGTTCGTTTGAGAAACCCTTGATTCCATCTATAGAAATTAAGTTTTCGTAGTGGGAATTAAATGTATAGGTTAACGTTTTTGTAATTTTTTATCGTTTTCAAAAAAGGAGGTCCTCATTTCGACTGTATTTTTTTATGTTGTTACCTGAGAACTTTTGACTCGGTGATCTGATTTTGATGATTCTTTATTTATTTGAAAGCTGGTGTTTCGTGTATGGACCCATTTTAATTCGGTCTAGTTCTGACAGTGGCATCCATAATAAAACCATAAAATTGAAGTAGGTTTATATGTTTAATCCAATTGTTATTCAATAGAAGCTATGCCAGCAATCGCAGAAATATATCGAGATTTATTTCCGTGCCTATTTGTAGGCAGGAGATGGATTTATTTCGAAAACTGTTAAAAATCTATCAGTTCACAGAAAATGGAGTTTTCACGTCGATGGCCAAGGAGTGACCTTGACTCAGCGTCACCTTTGACGTGGTGGTGTTTCAGTGGTGGTGGATAGATCGATAGGGTTCGAAGTATTTCAGTGTTTAAAAGTTAATTCTGTGACCTAGCTCGAAGTCCCTAGACAAGGCTTTCGTCGCTAGACTTTACTTAGAATCTAGTTAGGGAATAGCATAAAATATAACTAGATTGTTGAGTTGATGCAAGAGGGTGTATGCATGTATATTATTTATCGATTATTTAAGTTAAAACATAACCGAAAAAAATAAAAATGTTAAATTATTGAGGTAAAAAGCAAAATGTAAAACTTATATATAAACAGATATATTTGTGAAACAAATATTGTTTTTTTGTGAAGTTACATGCTTATATTGTCGGTGTGGAACTGGGCCGGATGTCGCCCAGTTCCACACTATATGTAGGAACGGGCGGTACGCGCTATTTATAAATTAAATCCACGTGACTCGTTGAGGGAATTATTTAAAGAAATAAATATTTTAACAGTAATATCGCAATACATCTATGAAAATCTAATGTATACACACAAAAACAGAGATAACTTTATGAAAAGGTGTGATGTTCACAATAAAAATACAAGAAACAAGAACAAATTACACATCCCATCATATAGATTACGAAAGGTAGGGAAATCATTTGTGGGCAATTGCGTAAGATTCTATAATAAGCTTCCATCTGAAGCAACTGAGCTCCCTATTCGTAAATTTAAACTGTACATAAAACGAAATCTTATCAAGAAAGCCTATTACTCCGTAGATGACTACGTAAATGATGTTAATGCTTGGCCGGATGTCGCCCAGTTCCATACAGACAATAGTATGTAAGACCAGTTAGACTTAGTTATCCTAAGATTGTATTAGTTGATAAGCGATGGACTTGCTAGTGGTTTCTTTTTCACTTCTTCCGCTAGTGGACAAAAAATTGAAGTGAATTAAAGTCAATTGCACCTTATTTCTTGTTGATAGTAATAACTATTTATCAAGCTGTTTATATAGTAAAAATTTGACTTGTCTAAGTACTTATTTTGTAAGTCTAAAGAAATAAACGATTAAAAAAAAAAAAAAAAAAGAACAGTTAGACTTAGTTATGCTAAGATTGTATTAGTTGATAAGCGATAAACTTGCTAGTGGTTTCCTTTTCACTTCTTCCGCTAGTAAACAAAAAATTTAAATCAATTAGAGTCAATTGCACCTTTTTTGATAGTAATAACTATTTATCAAGCTGTTTATATAGTAATAATTTGACTTGTCTGAGTGCTTATTTTGTAAGTCTAAAGAAATAAACGATTTGACTTTGACTCTGACTCTGATATGCAATATATACTTATATGCAATGCATATATGGCGATATATATATCCTATATATATGGCGGGTGTATTGAAAATTGAATTGCTGTGGAATTGAACTCGTGGTTGAGGTTCAATTCCCGCCTCTGCACAAATATTTGTGTAACTTAAATGATTATCTGACCTGATCCTAACATCATTTCCAAGTTTTCCATAATGCTAGTTTATATTATATAAAGTACATTTGTGAAGGTAATTCCTACAAATGTCATGTTTACCTTAAATTCCATGCAACAACATGCGTATCAGAACAGAAACTTAATTTTAAGTTCGTTGTAAGTGATTATATCTATGTGTTGTTAAACCTTTTTAACCGACTTTAAAAAAGGAAGAGGTTTTCAATTCGACTGTTTTTTTTATATTTGTTACCTCAGAACTTTCCACTGAGTGAAACTATTTTGATGAGTCTATTATTTGAAAGCTGGTGCTCCCGTGTGGTCCCATTTCAAATTGGTCCAGTTCTAACAATGGCATCCATGATAAAACCATATTGTAACTGAATTAGCGTTATGCGCCTTAAAGCGCATACCCGAGCCGAAAAGATGCGAAAACAGAGTTTGGTGGCCAAAAAGCGCAACTTCGTATCTCTGCCTAAGCTTTACAAAACGAAAACTATTGCAGAGGCATTAATAAATAACTTATAATAGATACCACAAACTGAACGATGAATTTTTAAAACTTGCTGCTTTTAACGTAATAATAAGATAAAATAGTTTGGGGCGCCACTTTCACTGGTATGGGCCTTAAGTCCGTTTTGCAGCCTTCCATTCGTTTATTTTCTGAAGTTCGTGTGTTGTTATTCAGTAAATATATCCTTACCATGTTGGGTTTCAAGAGTGTACCGTCGAGGAACACGTGGTGGTCACTCAAGGCCTTGTACACTGCAGCCAGTACCACCTCCGTGACTTTCTGTGTTGTGACGATGTCGTGATCACCTGGAACATATACAATAATTGAGTTTGTTGTAAAAAAAGTATAAACCGACTTCAATTATATGATTTTCTCATGGATGCTACTGTCAGAACTGGACCAAATTGAAATGGGACCACACGGGAAGCACCAGCTTTCAAATAAAAAAAGAATCATGACAATCGGACCACCAAGTTAAAAGTTCTGAGGTAACAAACATAAAAAAATATAATAAAAAATACAGTCGGATTGAGAAGCTCCCCTTTTTTTGAAGTCGGTTAAAAATTACCCAATACTGACGATATCTACCTAAACGGTGAGGTTACTCTAATCTAAATGCTTAACTTAAATGGGCTATAATTATAACAGAACAAGAGATTGTTCGATTGATAGAAAAGCGTTAATCACGCATTTATCGATGACCGAGCAAACTTTCATGATATAAACAGGTCTGAGAAGGGCTGTCTTATTGTAAACTAGCTGCGCCCCGCGGCTTCGCACGCGTTGTTAGTTGGAAACGTTTAAAGGTGATTTTTATCCTACGGAAACCGATTTACGGGATAAAAAGTAGCCTATGTTTTAATCCAGTATTAGAATTACCTGTATTTCAGCCAGATCCGTTCAGTAGTATTGGCGTGAAGAGGTAACAAACATCCATCCATACATCCATACAAACTTTCGCATTTATAATATGAGTGTGATGTATGGTAAATGGTGTGGTCTGTCAGACCGACCAAAGGAATACTGTATTCCTCGAAAGTCTGAAATAATCTAGGTAGGTATTTATACTAACAAACGTGGTCATTGTTTATAACAATGTCACAAACCTAACAATATAATAACTGAAAGAGATCCATTGTACCAACGTTTCTAATACATTGTACCTCATGTTATCTTTTTTTTTATAACCGACGTAAAAATTCAAAAAATTCACAAACAATTACGAACAATAGTGTAGTGATAGAGATAGTGTTGTGAAAACAAAAAATTGGCGGAATATTTTATCACGTTATGTTGCTCTGGTTTCATCGGAGTAAATCGCAAAAGTTAGAAACAATTCTTCTCTAAAATCCAAAATTTGCGCTTGGGAGTTCCTTGCCATCTAGCAACCTATGGTTTATCCATTTTGAATGAAGCATTAAGTTAGTAAACAAAATACGACACAAATAACAAAATCTCACTTGCTTGGCGTCGAGTTTCAGATATAATTGTAAGCAATTTTTATTGAAGGGAGGATCTAATATCGACAAGTAATGTAAATTACGTATAAAAAGACAAGCCAAGAAAGTGACTTTTAGGTTAAGTATGGGCGGTTTGTTTACGTTTATGCTCCATTCAAAATGGATACGATATAGCGACCGCTGCACTTGCTTCACTTAGGACCGACGTAGATGTTCAAGACAACTCAGATATATATAACCTCAACCTCAACCTCAACAGCCTGTATTGGTCCACTGCTGGACGCAGGCCTTCCCATGATACGCGCCTTGTTGGCGTTTATTTAGTGGGAGGTAATGCCCATAATCCCCACGCTGGGCATGCGGGTGCGTGTGGTGCTGGCTTAGAATTTGCACCACCCCATCTCTTCCCGTGGGTGTCGTAAGATGCGACTAAGGGATATCCACAGGGGGTGGGCAGCAGCGCCCCTGCAGAATAATACTACCAAAGAACTGCGATCCCCAGCCCACATGCCCAGTGTGGGGATTATGGGCATTACCTCCCACTAGATAAACTCAGATATAAGGAAGTGTCGAATAACGATTTTTTTGACTGTTTTCGTAGGCGTAGGTGACGACGGCGGCGGCGACGACATGGGCAGATTGGGCAGGCTCCAAGGGGGCGCCAAGGACCAGATCGAAGAGCGTCACTGCCACGGCCCATGGCGCTACTCGGCGCCCCCTATAGGGATTATGTATAATAATATGCACATGGGCCCGCCCGTGTCCACCAAAACCAACCAAAACTGCCCTTGGGTACAAATTCAAATACATGTACACTTAGAAAAAGTCAAAACATATTAAAAATACACTGACACGGAAATAAAGTGGTATTTTTTATTTTGGCCGCATCGGCATGTAGAATAAAATAAAGAAAATACGAAAAACCTTTAGTCTGTTAGTTGTTATTTTTCGAGTTGAAGCAAAATCTGTGCCAAGCTTTTTATCCTCTAGATAATCTGATATTTTATAGTAAGCCTTTTTGCACAGTAAAGTTTTGACGGTTTGTTTGAATTTACCCAACCCTCCAGCTTTTTTATTAAAACACTTATTAAATGCGACAATCGGTTATAATTTTCGGAAAGATGTAGTCCCATCACTAGTCGCAGGGACTACCAGTCAGACAGACACCGGACGCAGCACGTATATAAACAACTCCAACAAATAACCACAACTCATTGCGAGCAAAGCATCTCAGCGAGAAGGTATCGTTTTAGTATCTGTGTGGTGTCTGTAAATCGTGAAGATGTTTACCCGTTGTAATGATTTAGAAAAGGACTTTCCGGATTTTTTTACGTGTTTGAAAGAAAGTGAAGAACGTGACGCAATGAAACCTGCTGCACTCAATATTCAAAAACGTAAATTCCTAGCTGCCCTCAGCAAAACCAAGATAAGCTTGACAGAAGAAGAAGATAAACTTGCAGAGGAAGCCTTTAAAAAAGATTTTTTCGATATGGACTATCTACACGTACGCCAGCCCCCTGTACACTGGTCTGACACCATAGGTAAGGAAAACATTCAAAATATTATAACTAAACACCAAAAGTTTGATATCGTACTCTACTTAAACTGTGCCAAGGCAATCTACCTCGCATACTCAGGTCAATTAAGGAACGTTGATTCCAAGTACAAAGCCTACACCTACGTCCTCACGCACGCAAGGACCTTTGGCGATCTCGCGAAGAACATAATTTCAACATGAAGACGAAGGCGAAACATCCGATGCAACATCTTTTACATTAAAGTTTGCTGATGGTGACTTATCCAGACCCCTGCCCAACAGCGTGTACATGAGAAAAATCACCAATCTGATCGAAGATCTGCACGCAAGTTACGATGAGTCAAAATACAGGATTTTGAACGTTAATGTTACCTACTTGACTTTGCTGATTCTGCGTCGATCTGTGAGGAGTGAAACTCAGTTTAAGGATTTCTTCAACCACGCTAAAACTCACGGCGATTACTTGAAACTGTGCCCTCATCCCTTACACGATCAACTGCCCAAGGTGAGCGATGTCTTCAACAGCTCTATGAATCAATTTGCCATTAAGCCATCTGTAATTTTGGCTATCCACGCATTTTTGAGTGGAACTGACGCGTTAACAAAGAAAGTAATGCAAGCCACCTGCGTTCAGTACATTGAATGGACAGGGCTTCAGTTGCCGGCTTTATTCTTCAAAGTTGTGCAGCTTTACAAGATAGAAGAAGGCCAGCTTTGGGACTGGCTGCTCAGTGTGACTAGGACTGAAGGACAGAATAATCTTACATTGTGTGAAAGTTCTATGTATAGATTGTCGAAGGACTATTATGAGCAGTTCAAGAGGTCTGTAGCGGACCCACCGGAGACTTCAGCCTGGTTCCCGTACTGTCGTGCCCTGAATGACATTTTCCACAACGATCTATGCGGAACAGACAACCGGGTAGCGTGCATGATCTTGGCGTATCTTGTCGACTTGAAGTTAGGATTCGATAAGTCGTTTGCTAGGAATGCCCATTGGACCAAGAAGTTCCTTTCTCAGGCACAAAAAGACGATATGTTGGAAATAGCGAAACAAATAGCGAAACATGCTGAAAATACTAAAACAAATTTCTGAGGAATATCACTTTGCTTGGAAATAATATCTATACCCAACATAATCATATTATTTACTTAACCTTATCCATAGATATAGGAAGGACCCTATTTCCTTTACTACATAGGTACATCTAAGTAGGTAAGTACCTTATATCTTTTTAATTAAATGTCTGTATTGCAAAATCTTGGTTTTTATTTACGTACCTCTGATTTCAAACTCACTTGGAGGTACTTCTTGTCCGAATCTGAAGTCTCTTGGCTTAAGATTCGGACTAGTTGTAGGTACCCCAATGGAGAAGTGAAGGGGACATCTCGTCGGAAACACTTCGTTACTCTTCAAAGGTCTCTTTTATAAACATCCGGCCACAAAAGTTATTTACAACGAGATATTTACCATGATTTGAGTTTTGAGCTTTCTAATATTTCGGCACAGTTTCATGCAGTTTCATAATGAAACCGGTGGTAGTGGTAATATTCGTAGCAAAAGACTGAAAAAGAGGGTAGATCGATATATCTGCCCATAATAACTCACTCGCAAGACATTCAGTTATTCCGTGATCATGGCGCATGAAACTGTGCCGAAATATTGGAAAGCTCAAAACTCAAATCATGGTAAATATCCAGTTGTAAATAACTTTAGTATTAATAACCATGATGGATTTAAAAGTTTTATCCGGCCACAAATTTCACGTAGGTCATCGAAACTCACCGTCTAACAGTACATCTGGTTCCACAATAGGCACCAGCCCCTCGCTCTGGCAGATGGAAGCGTATCTCGCCAGCACCGTGGCTGTGTCCTGGATAGCTTGAGAAGACGGTGTTCGAGCGGTGATCTTTAACGGCGCCCGCCATTTTGCAAATCTGCAACCTCTTGATTTGTATTCCGCGCAGCGCTTTCCTAAGTCGTCTAGACCTGGAAAAACATAATGTACATGTACGTACTGAGTGTAGCTATGTGGTTCTGCTGACACCCCAACTAATCCCGTCGGCGTCGTGGCTATTAAAGGGTATCCACCGGGGGGCGGGCAGCAGCACATCCTGCAGAACAATTCTACCTCCGACCTGTGATCATAACCCGCATGCCTAGCGTGGGGATTATGGGCACTACCCACCAGGAGATAAACTCCAATAAGGCGCTTTTCAAGGGAAGGCCTGCGTCCAACAATGAACCAAAACAAGTAAAAAAATCTTAGTTTGACGAATTCATTATAAATGTAAGCGGGTTAGTTATGAATCTAGTGAAACGAGACAACCTACACAAGAACATTGTGTTTGAAAGAGCACCAACCTTTTATCTTGTGCTTTTATCCCACAAGATGAGTGCGGTTCTAGACGCGCCTGCTCCACATCTCCTTGCATAGCGTTGGCTCGATATTAACCTTATTCTGACAATGTCCTTCGGATTAAACGTCGGTTCTCTTACAACTAGGTTCGTAGCTAACCCGCCCGTATTGATAAGCTAAACAACAACGGTATGACAGTGAGACTTGTCTGCAATATCAACCTCAATAGCCTATATTGTTCCACTACTGGCGCAGCCTCCGCTTTCAACCTCAACCTCAACCGCCTGTATTGGTCCATTGCTGGACCAATACAGGCTGTTGAGCGCCTTATTAGTGTTTATGTCATGGACGGTAATTCTCAAAATCCTCACGCTGAACATGCAGGTTGGGGATCGCAGTTCGGTGGAAGTAGAATTGTCACCTCTTACGACCTCCGCCGGCAGAGTTGGGGACTATAATGACTCAGCCTAATGTAGGTATCTACCTTGTGTAGTAACCTCATCTTCTGACAAGAACAGTGGAACAGCATCCTTGTCAACCTTGACTCCTGGAATGATCCCCTTTTTCTTCAAGATATCAATGAAGAGTGTGCCGTCATCAGTGCGCTGGTACACTGTCTCATCGAAGAGGATGACTGCTGAGATGTGGTCTGCTAGAGCCTGGAAGAGTTAAATGTGCTATTTATTCCTCAGTCGAAGGTCCGCCTGCGACGCAGCAGGTTGGGGTTCGATTCTCGCAGATATTTGTTCAGGGCGTTCTGGATGATCCTACTCGTATATTAGTTATCTAGTAAGTACCTACCTATAGCACCAACTCTGCTTAGCTTTGGGCTAGATAAAGCTGTGTGAATTGTCGAGCATTATTTAAATTTAAATTTATTAAAACTACCACAAAAACCACCCAAAATCAGAACAAAATTTGATCTGATCTTGGGTGGTAAATATATATACGATCTGCAGATATAATTTCCGGTGTTTTCTATGTACTTACTGAAATTCAAAAATATCTACATTATATTCATTTATTAATAAGGTAAGTATATGAGTAACGTTTAAGTTTTCTTATCACAAGCTCTGCTTGGGTACTTTTCGTCAACGAGATCACTTTTAGTAGCGACATCTATATCGTATCCATTTTGAATGGAGCATAAACGTAAACAAACCGCCCATACTTAACCTAAAATTCACTTTGTTGGCGCGTCCTTTTATACGTTATTTACATTACTTGTCGATTTTAGATCCTCCCTTCAATAAAAATTGCTTACAATAATATCTGAAACTCGACGCCAAGCAAGTGAGATTTTATTATTTTGTTTTTTCGTACCTTGTTTACTAACATGCTTCATTCAAAATGGATAGTAATAATAATATAATAATTTATAATGACGCGGCGGCGCGACGAAGACGCTTGTATTGATGACAAAACAATTTTCTGGAACTAATTTCACAAGATTTCAATAAATAATATTTATTGAAAAAGAAAATAACAATGAAATAATTAAAACGAGGTAGTATTTTGATACAATTACAATTAAAAATGATGACGATATCCGCGTGACGTCACATATTGCGACACTCCTCAGCAAGGTGCGACGTCACATCCAAACTTTGTCAATTGTAATTTCTTTCAGTGGACGTATTTTTTTTATTAAATAAAATTTATAAATATATAAAATACGAGCTGCGCCCCGCGGCTTCGCACGCGTTGTTCCTATTTTCTTTGCTATAAACCTCACGTAGCCCGAGACCTTTCCAACGAATGCAAAACCGTGGAAATCGGTTCGTGCTTTCTGGAGTTATAGCGTCAGGAAGGAAAACCCGACTTATTTTTATATTATAGATAATAAAAATATATGTCCACTATCGTGTGATAACCTAACTTACGGATTAAATAGAATAATATTTTATTTACCCGGACACTATCCTATTCTTTATTTTATTATCCTTTCATCTCAAAGGGACAATAACGACCTGTCCCAGCTCATTTGTAGAAAAGGCCTACATCGGCACCTTAGGAATTCCTTACAGTCGGAGTTGTGTACGAAACTTGAAATAAATTACCGTGTTTACTCCCTTTTGGAGTAAAACAAGGAGAATATTTTTTTCTTATGGCGCGACTTGGCAGTGATGGAACGATCAGAGGCTCCTTTAGTTGTTCAATCTTAGTAATCCAGACTGCTATTTGGTAAAAGAAACGCAAGAAAAATATTACTTACCGAGACAGATTATTAGATAGATAGAGTATTAGAAGATATAAAATTCTTTATTACACACTTATTGAAAGAGACAATACAATAGAACAGCTTGAATACTAAGTGACAAGTAGCGATCTTATCGCTCAAGACCGATCTCTACCAGACAACCGTGGATGGATAGAATCATTGGATAGTAAAAGGGGATCTGTGTGCTCATGAAAAAAAAATATTATATGTAATTTAAACTACATACATAAAATTACTAAAAAATCATTTTTTGATAGGCTTTATTTGAAAATGAACTTAAAAACGACTCGTCAATTAAAAAAATAACAGTGGGTGTGTATTGGTAAATAGGTTGGTAATATTTTTTTACACAAGTCAGTAGGTAGACAGTCAGTAGGTAGACAGGTAGGTACCCTTGGTCTCTATTCAGATGTCACTATAACCAAATTTAACTAATTTGACAGGACTAAAAATGAACCTATCCTTTATTTCGTCGTTGCGAAAGGGACGGCGATCTTTAAGGCCCATACACCAGCGAAAGTGGCGCCCCCAACTATTTTATCTTATTATTACGTTAAATTTTTAAAAATCCTACGTTCAGTTTGTGGTAACTATTATAAGCTATTTATTAATGCCTCTGTAATAGTTTCATTTTGTAAAGCTTAGGAAGAGATACGAAGTTGCGCTTTTGGGCCACCAAATTCTATTTTTGCATCTCCTCCTAAACTATATGAGATAAAATTATAAAAGAGGTATTAAAAATAGCTTATAATAGATACCACAAACTGAACGTAGGATTTTTAAAAATTCCTACGATAAACGTAAAAATATGATAAAATAGGAATTGCTGTCAGATTGGCTCGGGTATGCGCCTTAATGCTGTTAAACTGTTAACTTAGTTTAGTTAAGTTTTAGCGACATCTCAATAACACCACTGTCTAATATCAGATGCAACCTACTACCTAACCCATGAAATGGCAATCCAATACCTCAATTTTAATATCAACCTCAACCTCAACAGCCTGTATTGGTCCACTGCTGGACGCAGGCCTCTCCCTGATAAGCGCCTTGTTGCCGTTTATTTAATGGGGGGTATTGCCCATAATCCCCACGCTAGGCATGCGGTTTGAGGATCAATCCATTAAGTTACTACCTATTACTAAAAGTGTCTAGGTTGGTAGTATTCGTCTTGCGTTTCTTTCTTTTTAGGATACCTAGTAGGTCTACTATACCGTGTCCATTTTGAATGAAGCATGTTAGTAAACAAACTACGACACAAAGAACAAAATCTCACTTGCTTGGCGTCGAGTTTCAGATATAATTGTAAGCAATTTTTATTGAAGGGAGGATCTAAAATCGACAAGTAATGTAAATTACGTATAAAAGGACGCGCCAACAAAGTGAATTTTAGGTTAAGTATGGGCGGTTTGTTTACTAACATGCTTCATTCAAAATGTACACGGTATACGTATCTTAAGAAACTCTGACTTGTGTAGCACTGTACTCCCCTTACACAGGGGGTTGTTAAATATTCAGGGCATGAAATATGTGATATCCAGCCCCACGCGGGGTGCTGTAATGGCGTCTATTTTTCATTAAACACATTCATTCCCAAATTCCAAGAGCTATTTTGCTATTCTGATCCGTTCAGGGTGATGATATTCACTCGCTTGAGCGTGAAATTGCGTATATATTGGAAGAGGTACTTCTTCCACACTTGGCAAAAATATTCAGCAATTTGTATGGCACCAAAGTCGCCGTCGCCGATACTAAATACAGAAATAGAAATACAGAAATACAATTTATTCATAAAGCCAATTCATATATAATTACCGTTTTAACGTATACAAAGCGTACACAAGTTTTTATAATAAAAATTCACAATCACATCACATCACACTAATATTATAAAGGCGAAAGTTTGTATATTCATATCCATACATCCATACATCCGAATGGATGTATGGATGTATGGATGGATGTTTGTTACTTCTTCACGCCAAAACTACTGGACGGATCTGGCTGAAATTCTGCATGCAGGTAATTCTAATCCTGCAATACAACATAGGCTTTTTATCCCACAAATCTGTTCCCGTGGGATTATAAAAACCTTTTAATGTTTCCATAGGAACAAACGGGGCGCAGCTAGTACACATTAAATTCATTACAGAAATGTGTAATTAAATAGAAATAAAGAAGTCAATAGTCAGTCCAATAAAAATTCAACAAATATATATATAGCAACTGAGCTCCCTATTCGTAAATTTAAACTGTACATAAAACGAAATCTTATCAAGAAAGCCTATTACTCCGTAGATGACTACGTAAATGATGTTAACGCTTGGCCGGATGTCGCCCAGTTCCATACAGACAATAGTATGTAAGACCAGTTAGACTTAGTTATCCTAAGATTGTATTAGTTGATAAGCGATGGACTTGCTAGTGGTTTCTTTTTCACTTCTTCCGCTAGTGGACAAAAAATTGAAGTGAATTAAAGTCAATTGCACCTTATTTCTTGTTGATAGTAATAACTATTTATCAAGCTGTTTAGATAGTAAAAATTTGACTTGTCTAAGTACTTATTTTGTAAGTCTAAAGAAATAAACGATTTGACTTTGACTTTGACTTTGATATGTGGCAACTATTCTACCAGGCAGAATAGTTGCTGACAAATTGTTTAAGTTAAATTATAACATAACTTGTGTTATTGGCACTGGCTTAGAATCTGCACCACCCCATCTCTTTCCAAGGGTTTCTTAAGATTTTCGCAAAATAAAATTATTCCTGGCTTTTGGATGTAAGTCGGATTTGGATGTAAGATCGTAAGTCGTGAGTAGATTCTCAATTCGACTGTTTTTTTTATATGTGTATTTGTTACCTCAGAACTTTTGACTGGGTGGTCCGATTTTCATGATTCTTTTTTTATAAGAAATCTGGTGCTTTTCGTGTGGTCCTATTTTAATTTGGTTCAGTTCTGACAATCCGGATCCATGAAAATCCATCAAAAACTATCAAAATTTTAGTCGGTTTATAGTTTTTAAAACCACATTAATTAATTTTCTAAGTGCTAAATAGCACTCGGAACGAAAGAAAGGAAGCCGCAGTCAAGGCTGGCCACGAAAGGGTTTGCGGTGGTGACCTCAACGTCTTCCTCAAAGATTGGTAGGAAATCACAAAAGATCGCACGGAGTGGAACGATTTGGGGGAGGCTTATGTCCACCTGTGGGGCGAAATAGGCTGAGGAAATAAATAGCACTCGAAAAAAGTAAATGGCAATGCATTCTTTCTTACTAGTTATAAGATTTTTTAACAAAAAACAAACAACCATCCAGATTTATATGAGAGCGATTTCGGGGTATACTCCGAATGTATACCCTTTACAATAAAAAAAAGAATTATCAAAACCGTCTACTATAAAAAGTTATGCGAGGTCATACATTAATAATTGATTTTGTTTTAAAAAACTATAAACCGACTTCAATTTTTATAGTTTTTTCATTAATTTTCAGCGATCCCACTGTCATAACTAAACAAATGGGACCACACGGGAAGCACCAGCTTTCAGATAAAAAAAGAATCATGAAGATCGGACCACCCAGTCAAAAGTTCTGAGGTAACAAACATGAAAAACAGTCGAATTGATAACCTCCTCCTTTTCTGAAGTCGGTTAAAAAAGATATACGCGTCGACTAGAACCTGGGGGGGGTTCTAGTCGACGCGTATAATATTCGTCGGTTAAAAATAGGATGGTAGATAGTGACTTACATCATCAGCCGTGAAGAGAAGCTGTCTGTATCTTCTCCTGTTATTTTCGGAGTTTTCCAATCCAACTTCTGCTAACAGCTTTCCAATACCCTCTGAAAATTAATATTAATTTATTGGTGAGTCCACAAAATACAGGTGTGTAGTTAATTATGTTGATAATCTGAGTAAGAAAACTGGATGTGAAAGTTTAAATTAAGTAGCTACCTATAATATAATTTATACAAAAAAATAATAGGTTTAGAACATTGTTCGTAGGTACTTTATACCTTGCTTAGGTTTTGAAGTTACGTTTTAGATTTAGTGGTAGTCAACTAACATAGGTAATGTTATGGCGCATACACGAGGGAAAGGTGCCGCCACCTATTTCATCGTATTATTACGTTAACACAGGAAATTTTAAATATCCATCGTACAATTTCCTCGTAGACAAAAAGATGGCGGCTCTCAATTCGACTTTTTTATGTTTGTTACCTCAGAACTTTTCACTGGGTGGTCCGATTTTCATGATTGTTTTTTTATTTGAAAGCTAGTGCTTCCCAGGGTAGTCCCATTTGAATTTGGTCCAGTTTTAATAATGGGATTCATGAAAAAATGTATAGTTTATTAGTTTAAAACATAATCAATTATTTTGCAATGGAACTGTACACACTGGAGCGGCAGGCCAGAGTAAAAAAGTTGGAGAAGGCAGCCGCAGAAGACCTACCATTTGCTTCATCCACAGCTAGGATGCCTTTCCCTGGAGAGACGATAGCTTCTGCGGTATTCCTCAGCTCTTCCTGCAGCTTGGGGTCAGGATATGAGAAGTAGGTTGTCATTGCTGTGAAATCATCAAGGTAAATAGTCTAATGTCATCAAGTAATCAGTATTCTTACAGTCTAATGTTGGACAATAGTTTAAGCAAGTGATTTTTTACGGACTCTAATAATAAAATTGTATAAGTTTTGACATTTTATTTTATAAAAAAAGAATCATGCAAATCAGACCACCCAGTCAAAAGTTCTGAGCTAACAAACATAAAAAAAAAAAAAAAAAACAGACGAATTGAGAACCTCCTCCTTTTTTTGAAGTTGGTTAAAAACTAAGCTAGGCGAGAGCTGGGTTCCGTTTCAACAACTTAGTTTATGTGTGATGTGATTAAACGAAATGTTAGTAGGTAATTACGGTTCTAAACAGTTCTAAATGAAAAAACAGTAATGACATTTTATGTCTCAATTTAAATAAGGTTTTTTTTTTACATTCTAAAATTATAAAATCGGCATGCAATTTTAAATTAAACACAAGTATGATGTACATTAAAAAGAGAAAACGAGCTAGATTAAAGTTATTATTCAGGGCAATTCATCAGCCCCCCTGTGGAACCCCCGAAACACCTCTGGTTTGATCCTCTAAAACAGGTCCTAGGGGATCAAACGACACCCTGTATACAAAAAATTGAAGTGAATTAGAGTCAATCGCACCTTATTTCTTGTTTGATAGTAATAACTATTTATCAAGCTGTTTATATAGTAAAAATTTGACTTGTCTAAGCATTTATTTTGTAAGTCTAAAGAAATAAACGATTTGACTCTGACTCTGACTCTATAGTATAGCACTCTACATTTCCTCACCTCACCTCACCAACCTAATTAGGTCCACTGCAGCTGGCCCGCGGGCCTCATCCTGATAAGCATCTTATTGGAATTTATCTCATGAGGTCTGATGAGGGTAATGCCCATAATCCCCATGATGCCCATTTTCATTTACATTTCACACATAATAGGGTAATGCATGGATTTTTAATCGATTATTTAGGTAAATACATAAACGAAAAAAAATACAACACCCAAAAAAAAAAAAATTGAGGTAAAAAACTAAAAGTAAAACTACACTCAGTTTCGGGTGATAAAAACGCTGCCTTGTTAGACATTGCATTTTATGACGTCACGGATCATCGAGTCCCATATGTAAACTCAAAGTCAAAACTTCATGCCCATACAAAAATGTTCAAGTATGACGTCACGCTTCACATGCCAATAGCGTTGCGTTTAGACATTTTGCTGTTGAGACTTAAAATATCTACTTTTCAATGATTAAATTTCACAATAAGAACAAAATAAATACAAAAATAAATATACAGGTATATTTCTATATCAAAAGAGAATACGTAAAAAATATAGTAGCTTTTTGAGGTCACATACATATACCCTATTAGTAGGAGATGTAAATGTTTTGCATAAAGTTACATTTCACCCCCGATGTTGAGGTAGTAGGAAATGTAAAATGTAAATGTGTTTTGTATTAAATACAAAATTCTCCTAGCACAATTACGTAAAATACTATTAAAATTATACTTACTACTATAAAGTTCTTCACTGCGTCGTAAAGATAACGGCACACTGAGCGTCGATGATCATAACATTAGTATTTATCTAAATAAGCCTTATCTGCTAGAGAGCTACAGGGGGCTCCTATTTAAATGTTTATGGGACCCGGCCCATTAACGCCACTGTTAGATGGATTTTGAGCGAGATGACAAATGATGAACTGGAAAAAAATCAAAAAAGTTTATGAACTACGCGTAGTAACTTGCTACGGCGTAGTAGCTTGCTAGCTTGTAGAAGCTTGCTACGAGCTACGAAGGCGTAGTAACTTGCTACGGCGTAGTAGCTTGCTAGCTTGTAGAAGCTTGCTACGAGCTACGCACGAGCTTGCAAGCTCGTAAAAGCTTGGTACGAGCTACGGAGGCGTAGCAACGTGCTACGGCATGGTAGCTTGCTACGGCGTAGTAGCTTGCTAGCTCCTAGAAGCTTGGTACGGGTGCACAGTGTTTTTGACACCCGAGAATCGGACATCATTCGTTTTTCATCTGCCGTGCGGCGGCCGGTGCGTAGCGTGGTAGCTTGCTACGGCGTAGTAGCTTGCTAGGTCAAAAGAGCTTACTAGGTCGTCATCAGCGTGGTAGGTCGCTACGATATCGCAGCGCGTCGTATCAGATCTATCAGAATGCAATGGAACAATTTCGAACTGAAACAAAAGCGGTCGAAAAGTTACCTTGACATGGCTCTATCAACGCAACGCGATTGTCTCCGAGAATCGCGATGCGTTGATATGTAGAACCACAGACTGATCACAGAAACTAAGTACTATATCTCTGTGTGTAGAACCATGTAATTTTACCTTCGTCACATTTCTCATAATGTAAATTTGACACGGTACCTACTCTATCATACTATCCGGACCTCATGCAGTTTCATTTAATTTATACCTACCTACTTATCTTAATAAAACTGTATACCTATTGTACTAATATACTGCATACTTAATGTATCTAGGTACACCCTCTGTAATATGCTAGTGATAACTTTTGACTTTACAAACAATCCGATAAAATACCGCTGTATTTTAGTGAATAGGTAGGTACCTAAGTCAGTAGGCCCCTCTCTACGCATTTAATATTCTTGACTTACTACCTACTTATGAATCTAAAAATGATACCTACATTATTATTATTATGCATGGAGTAAAAACACGCTGCTGTCCCAGTACTTATTCAAAGTTATTTGGCTCCTCAGTAATTTAGCTGCAATAGGGTATATGCATGTGATTTCAAAATGGCTAAAAATATATACGTATTCTCTATTGATATAGAAACATATCTACATTATTTATTTTTGCATTTTGAGATGTTTTAATTGTAGAATTTAACCATTGAAAAATTGATATTTTAAATCTCAATCGCAAAATTTCAAAACGCTACGCCATTGACTAGAGCGGACGTGACATCACTGTACACATTTCTTTTTTTTTTATTCTGCTTGCTGCACCTTGATTTGACACTATTCTGCCCACTTGAGATTTCGTATTGTCGATTATTTTCAGTTTTTTCGGAAAACCTCTTTCTTGAGATGATCACTACCGAGGTCGTCACCAAAGGTTTTAATCAAGTGTGTACGTCGACGTCACATAAACATGGCGCCAATATGGCAGCGTTTTTATCACCCGAAAATGATTGTAGTTTTGATTTGTTTTTTTTACCTTGTTATTGCGAAATTCAGTGAGCGTCTTATCATTCCTCGGTTAAATAATGACCTAAAGAATCGATTAAAACAATAAAAAAAATCGATGCATAATACCCTATTACTGCAACATACCTACATAGAGTTACCAAAATTCACCACACCTAAGCGCCATCTGTACCTACCACAATCAACAAAAATATCACAAGTAGCAACAGCTAGCGCCATCTCTTTGAATGTGAAAAAAACGTTCAAGTTAAGAGTACGATAGATGGCGCGCCGCACTAAAACTACTGCGCCATCTATGGTATTTATATCGTACTATTTCTATTCATAGTTGGAAAACCGGAATGCTGACGGGCCATAAAGGATGCTTGTTTTAGTTTTACAAAATTATGTAGATGGCGTGGCAATAAATTAATTTAAAATAACCTACGCTATCATAAGACCTTCAAATGACCTCTATCTATGCCCTCTCTTCGACTTCTGTCAGTTTCGCTCACGAAGTACCCAGTTCGGGAGTGTCTGTGTTACGGTGTTTATTTTACAAAATGTAAGTAACATATTTTACTTTATAATTTTCTGAGAAAAATATGGAAAGGGAACCTACATTCCTACTGATTATGACTATTAGAATTAAGTCGCTTTGTTCTACTTCATGATTTTAGTACGTAATCGATTATTGCTCGTTTTATGTAAGCGGCCGCCTTACGTAGGTACTGGTTCACAGCTCTGGCAATTTGTAGATACTTTTTTGTAAATAAGATCTTAATTAGTTAGGTACAACTTTAAAAAAATATCTGGTAGGCAGTTAGGTCGGTGCCTAATTAAAAGAAATGAAAGCAGGATTGCACGTTGTAATTAATTATCTACCCAATAATCGCCTCCTTGCCCAAGATTTCATCAAAATGCCTGGATAAAATATCTAAATATGTTTTAGGCTATCTGATTGCTAGCTCATTTTGTTTAATAATTTTCCCCGAATGATCCGAATCTGACTATCCCCCTACATTGACCTTTGAAGGTCAGTTTTAAGCATAAGCTGAGTGATGCCAATGCCAAGAGGCAATGAACTTCATCTAAACAATATTTTTATCTGCAAAACCAAGATTGGCCGAGGGAGGGGTTAATTTTCTACAGCACCATAGAAAATTAGAAAATTAATTTAGTTTCTGTCACTGTCATGTCAATTTAGTAATCAATCATTTTTCGTGGCCTTGTTAATGTACTTCTATTTTCAAAAATTACAACATGCTAAGCTAAAACAAATGAGTAAATAATTCCTGTCTAAAATTGTGATTGACTGAAGACTTCAGTGATTATTGTGGTGAGTTTTTTGATAGATCGTATTTATTTATAAAAAATATACAACAATGTCGAGTGTAAGATTTTCCTAGTAATTATAAGAGTAAACAAAATATAAAATCAAATCAAAATGGGACCTAAAAAGGGAAAAAAGAAGAAGGGACCCGCGGAATCAGGATGGATGCCGAGCATGGGAACCAAGGGTTGGTTTCGTTCATAATACCTTCATGAGGGATCCAAGGTCTATAGTATCCCTACTGTCCTTCCATGTCATAGGACATTCAGTCGGTGATTTGACAGCAAACAGGTTCTTTGGCTCCAAGAAGGTTCAACTGAATACTTGTATAAACACCCTTCATGTTGCTGCTATTGTTATTACACCATGGTTAACTCTTACACTGCCAGACTAGACTAGGTGTAAAACCTACTTAGCTACAATTATTATAGTCGAAACACACAAAAAAATATATTCAGACCAGATTGCACATAGGTAAGTCATTATAACTTGACTTCAACAAACTTCAACTAGCCATAGGTATAGGTACATCTTCTTCTGGTCCTGATCCCTCGCCAGGTGGGGTGGGTACAACATGTATGTTTACTCCACTCTGTTCTATCAGCCGTCATCTCTGTACTCACACCTTTCTTAGCCATGTTCTTTTACACAATCCATCCATCTTTTCCTTGGTCTTACTCTGCCATATATCCCTCCACATTCAAACCTAACTCTCTTCTCTTCACATGATATTCTTCCCTCCACATAACATGCCCATACTACGCTAACCTGTTACCCCTCATTTTATCCTTCACAGGTGCCATTTTCAAACTTCCTCTGATGTACTCGTTTCTTATCAGTATGTATAGTCATAGGTACATAATAAATAAAAATAATATTATTTATTAAATCAATATTATTAATAAAAAAAAGTACACAATTGGCCATACTCTGTCAATTCATATGAGGATTTACTCGTGCATCACTCACACCACTCTATCTCTTATGTGGTTTGTTGAGATTGAGTAACAAGTTTATCTTCATTATGATGAAATACAATGATTATATAAGTAGATATTTTACCTAACTAGGTACATGTAAACAACTTATTATCTGAACATAAACATCTGTTTATCCTAAAAGTTGATTCTATTTTCACACAGAGACTGGTATTATACAGCCAAAGTCTAAAGATAGTGTACGTAAACATGTACATGTTTGGTAGGTAGGTATATAAAGGTTGACTTCTTTGATTTGATTGGTCACTCAACGGGCAGCAGCTTAACTGTGTAGAACTCTCCTCTTTGGGAAAAGTTTGTGTTCTTATTGCATCTTAATTCACTATTTATTGCATTCATACAATCAGGTCTTAGTGATTAGGTGAGTTTAAGTTAAGATCACAGTATGTACCCATTAAGGGTGTTGCAATGGAAAACTGGCAGGTATCACTTCTTTTTATTCAAAATGAACCTACTATTTGGTATCTATAATAATTAACAACTTAATATGAGTCTCTAAAGAATCGGTGAAGAAGTTTTTAAGTTTGTTATAAGATTTTATACCATCTTTTTTGAACAGTGTATTTTATCTTTTAATTTTGTTAGGTTAGTTTTCTACCTTAATCAGTACACCATAATGTATTTCTTCATATATATTTTTTCATTTTCTATTTTATCCATTTGTAATAAAACTGGTTTTCCTTGCTTATAGTTAGATAAGTAAATAATTTCACAATTTACCAGGGAGGATTAATTATTTCAAGTGTTTGTATGTGGTTATCTGATAGGTACTCATTATTACTTCAAAGATTTAAACAGATGAAGTGATTCTGACCAAATTACTTTTTGGTTCGTTTATATATAGGTACTTATATGTACCTATATTAATTACTTACGTATCTCATCATCATCATCTCAGTCAATGGATATCCACTGCTGGACATAAGCCACTGCTAAAGACACATACATGGCTCATAATATTTGCAAAAAATTCAATTCAGGTTAATGGACTTATGCTGGTCTCTTAGATCTTTAGTTCTTAAATTCTTTTATTTTAATGTCTGTTAATTTTAGTTATCTTTTATTATTATTCAGTTTTCTTAGAAATACACTAATATAAACATACGCCATCTATGTGCCTGATTTACATGTGTTTGATGCAAAAATAAAATACTATTACTGGACACGTACAAAGTCGAGCTTAACCCTAAAAGAGTTTTGCCTACAGCAAACCTATGGATATAAGTAGAATTTTTGAAACGAGTTGAATAATTTTGATTTTTGTAAGCTTGGTATTGACCCCCACTATTTTGTTGCAGCAACCATGAGTACCTACTTCCAGTACCCCACCCCTGAGCTGCAGGAGGAGCTCAAGAAGATTGCATCAGCCATCGTTGCCCCCGGCAAGGGTATTTTGGCTGCCGATGAGTCCACAGGTAAATAACTTCATATTCTTGTGATTGGTAGGTACTAAGTTTTGATATACCTCAACAGCCTATATTGGTCTTATTGGAATTATTGAATTTTGCATGCGGGTTGGGGACCACAGTTCTTTGGTAAGATTGTTCTGCAGGAGGCGCTGCTATCAGCCCCTGGTCGATATCCCTTAGTCGCCTCTTACGACACCCGCGAGAAGAGTTTGGGTGGTGTTACTTACAACTCTTGAGGTTAGGTCTGCAAGATTTTGTTGATTTTGTTGTTTTCACCAAAAAAAAAATCTGCAGGAAAGAAACTTTAGTCTGCTCTTATATTGCGCAAGAAAAATAAAATGTCCCTGCCTATCTCAACCTCAACAGCCTGCCTATATTGCTCAACTGCTGGACACTGGACACAGGCCTCCCCCTGATAAGATCTTATTGGCTTTTATCTCGAGAGGGAAATGCCCATAATCCCCACATACCTGCCTATCAACTAGATAACTTAGCAAATCTAAGAGATAAGTAAGCTAGTCCTATTGTGTTTTTATTTATTTAAATACACTTAAGACTTTAATTAATAACACTCTTTAAACCAGTAGGGGTTTAACCCGAATGTTACATTGCTCGAGTTTCAATTTGAAAAAAGTTGCAGTCCCTGAGTAGGACTTAAATTAAACATTCCTCTTATTATATTAATCATCGATTTATTTATCAGGGACCATGGGCAAGCGGCTCCAAGACATCGGTGTTGAGAACACCGAGGAGAATCGCCGCAAGTACCGTCAGCTGCTGTTCAGCACTGACCCTGTGAGTTTTACTGTTTTTTTATTAGCATTTTAGTAGTTAGATAAAAAAAGATAAAAAATTGTTTATTTTACCCAATAGGTACATGACAAAAAGAGTGGTATAATACATAAATTAACAGGTCATATAAAACGAATAAGTAGGTACTTAAATCTAACAATAGGTAAGTACATTGGGTAAAAAGGGAACCTAGCTCAGCATTTTGCAGTATAAAGCATTTGCCCTATACTGCGCTGGTTTTCAGTTAGGGTCCCTATGAGTGACGACAATACAATATAGGTACAGCTACATACTTAATCATAGACAAAAAACAGTCGAATTGAGAACGCTATGGTCCTGCAGCTGATCCCTCCCCGGTCGTATCGGTCTGCCGTCCCATTGGATTATGGCATTGATTGTATAAATCTTCTTCTCGCTCGCGGAAAATAAACATTTTCAAGTTTGAATTTTGGTCTTCACTGTACCTAGCATCAAATTTCTGCTGCCTTTCAAAGCCGAGTCGTTGAGCCTTTTGGGAAATTAACTCAAATGTTTGTATCAGAAATATTAATAAGAACATCAATATTTCTGAACCGTATGGATGTAGGTGTTATTTTCCTATGCAATTATTGAAAAGCTGTTATTTTGATTACAAACCAGATGCTTAAATTATATTTATTTTTATAAATTTACTTAATCGACTTGACTGCCTGGTCAAATTTTACCGTTGCTGATGCAATTTTATCAGAAATGTACAGGACGATCCTGAATCATTCATCATCATAAATTCGTCAAAAACTTTACGTGGTAACCGTCACGTAATCCCAAAACTGTTAGGTAGAACGCGTCATAACAACACAAGTTTACCGGTCGATGGCCGCAAATTCTGACGAAATTTGTGCAATATTTACTCCTTAACTGACACAAGATACAAAAGTGTTCACGTTTGCGCCCTGCCTCAAGCCGCAACATTATTAATTTATCATCATACCATCCGAGCTAATTCTCTAAGCTAGTCCAGCAATACGTCAGTTTGGAATTTGAGTTCTATACCGACGGAACATTAGAACCTTATTTTGATTTGTCAAAAGTTTCCGATATCCAATCCGACGGCCTTTCCGATGAATTAAATAACCCCTGCAGTTTGATCATAGGATAAAAATAAATATTTTACTCATCGACAAAACTGGGTCGAAGTGTCCGGTTTAAAAAAAATAAAAAACGGAGGAGGTTCTCAATCCGGCTGTTTCTAAAACCGACTTCAAAAAAAGGAGGTAGGTAACAATAATTACATTGTTTTAAAAAACTATAAACCGACTTCGATTTTTATAGTTTTTTCATGAATTTTCATGTTTCCCACTGTCAGAACTGAACAAAATTAAAATGGGACTACACGGGAAGCACCAGCTTTCATATAAAAAAAAGAATCAGGAAAACCAACCACACAGTCAAAAGTTCTAAGGTAACAAACATAAAAAACAGTCGAATTGAACACCTGTTTTTGAAGTCGTGTAAAAACCATCATGATCTGACCGTGAAACCTCCACAGGCTCTCTCAGAGAACGTCTCCGGAGTGATTCTGTTCCACGAGACGCTGTACCAGAAGGCGGACGACGGCTCCCCCTTGGTGCAGCTGCTTGAGAAGAGAGGCATCATCTGCGGAATCAAGGTCGACAAGGGTGTTGTGCCGCTATTCGGATCTGAGGATGAATGTACCACTCAGGGTAAGAAAACTTAAGACTTAGTTAAATAAATAAATAATAATCACACTAATATTATAAAGGTGAAAGTTTGTATGGATGTATGGATGGATGTTTGTTACTTCTTCATGCCAAAACCACTGGACGGATCTGGCTGAAATTTTGCATACAGGTGATTCTAATCCTTTACCAACTTTTTATCCCATAAATCTGTTCCCGTGGGATGAAAATCAGATTTTAATGTTTCCATAGGAACAACGCGTGCGAAGCCGCGGGACGCAGCTAGTAAATAATAAATAATGCTGGACAATTTACACATATCTAGCCCCAAGATAAGCAGAGCTTGTGTTATGGGTACTAGATAACTGATATACATACATAATACAATACACTACATAGATAGATATTTTTTATTATACGTAGAAAACATCCAGAACGCCCTAAACAAATATCTGCAGATCGTACAAGTATTTGTCCCGGGGCGGGAATCGAACCCGCAACTTCCTGCGTCGCAGGCGGACCTTCGCCCACCGCGCTACAGAGGTAGTTTTGATAGATAGATTATTTACAACGGGATATTTACCAGTTTTGAGCTCAAATCATGGTAAATATCACGTTTTAAATAACTTTAGTATTAACCATGATGGATTTAAAAGTTTTATAGATAGATTATATTTTAATTGCGCTATCAATACATAAAAAGAACAAAGAAATTACTGCTTATTATGTCTAGAATGGCACAATCAGCGTCCTTATCGCTAACAGCGTTCCTCATGCAACCTTTGGATGGATAGGATCGGTGCGTAATTGAAGACACAATGATTAATATATAAAAAGAAACACAGAAAATGAATAATTAACAGTTTAGTTTGGTGCTAATTCAGATGTCGTCAAAACTAAACTCGACTAATTTGACAGCACGAAACATGGCGCTGTCCCTTTTATAATCGATCGAAATAAAAACTATAGAACTATTTTTAGTGCGTACGATCTACAGATATTTGTTCCGGGTGTTCTGGATGTTTCTATGTATAATAAATACCGTCTTTCTCTATGGTATTCGATTAAATATATCAATACCTACCCATAACACAAGCTCTGCTTAGTTTAGGGCTAGATAATGCGGTGTTAATTGTCCAGCATTATTTTAAGTAAGTAGCAATCAGGCTGCAATTTTAACCTACGAATAAGGCTTTTGAAAGGCGGAAAGAAAACCGACGTTTTAAGGCGCAAACCCGAGCCAATATGACAGCGATATCTATTTTATCATATTTTTACGTTTATCATAATGAATTATTAAAAATCCTACGTTCAGTTTGTGGTATCTATTATAAGCTATTTTTTAATACCTCTGTAATAATTTTATCTCATATAGTTTAGGAGGAGATGCGAAAATAGAGTTTTGTGGCCAAAAAGCGCAACTTCGTATCTCTACCTAAGCTTTACAAAATGAAACTATTACAGAGGCATTAATAAATAACTTTTATTAGATACCACAAACTGAACGTAGGATTTTTAAAACTTGCTGCGTTTAACGTAATAATAAGATAAAATAATTGGGGGCGCCACTTTCACTGGTGTATGGGCCTTAAGCGAAATAACAAAAACACGTAGCGACAGAATGTGAATACATAATTCTACTTAACATCGATATTGTTTGACCTTTTGGACTTGTTTATCATTGGAGGATTCGAGGGGCTCGACCGTTTATCTGACTGATAACTGGTTGACCTTAAAAAACATGCTTGACTTGGTATATTATTATGTTTTTTAAAAACAATGATGTAGGTATTGTGTATTGGTATTTTGTTATAATTTGTGATATATTTAGTTTTTAACCGACTTGGACATAATTGTTTTCAATTGTATAGATTTTCATGGATTCCATTGTCAAAACTGGACCAAAATGGGTCCACAGGGGAAGCATCAGCTTTCAAATAAAAAAAGAATCATGAAAATCGAACCACCCAGTCAAACGTTCTGAGGTAACAAACATAAAAAAAATACAGTCGAATTGAGAGATCCTTTTATAGAAGCCGGTTAAAAAGTAGAAAATAATATTGACTTCCTAGCACCCCGCTTCGCACGCGTTGATCCTATGGAAACGTTTAAAGGTGCTCTCTGTCCTACGGAAACTGATTTATGAGATAAAAAGTGTCTATGTATAAATCCAGGATTATGATTACCTGTTTGCAAAATTTCAGCCTGATCCGTTTAGTAGTTTTGGCGTGAAGAGGTAACAAACATCCATCCATCCATCAAACCATACAAACTTTCGCATTTATAATATTAGTGTGATTGTTGCCAAACAACCACAAAGCCACGCCCGAGCATCGTAGTTCAAAGCAGGGGAGCATGCGCAAAACGCACTCACCCCTTCCATTCCTTACCTCAGTATCGCGACGATCGAAAATAATCACACTAATATTATAAAGGCGCGTTTGTATGGATGGATGGATGTTTGTTACTTCTTCACGCCAAAACTACTGGACGGATCTGGCTGAAATTTTGCATACAGGTAATTCTAAATCCTGGAATCAAACACAGGCTGCTTTTTATATTTTTTTCAATTACATTGAACCCACCGTCAGAACTGGACTAAATTAAAATGGGACCACACGGGAGCTTTAATATAAAAGAAGAATCATGAAAATCTGACCACCGGAAAATCGGAGTCAAAACATAAAAAACAGACGAATAGAGATCAGCCTCTTATTTTGAAATCGGTTTAAAAGGAACGCCAACGATTGAATTCATAAAATGTTCAGTAAATTATAATATTCTTTGTTAAAGTGGAAAGCTTAAAAATCTAGCAAGCTCAGTTTTCTCTTTCGTAGGTCTCTCGTCAAGGTGAAGCTAGGTCACTGCGCCGATAAAGACGGCCGTCTTGTTCGTCCAATCTATTTGAAAGTCGTCGGGACACTTCAATTATGTTTATTGTTTTTGATTAAAATTGTGCTATGTAGTAGGCTATCTACCATTATATACGAATTGTAACAGAGATAATTTCGGCCGGTGCCAATTGACAACTTTTGTTGCGTTGACAACAGTGCTTTGTCATTGCAGTACGACTAAAAAGGTTAGTTCACCGTAACGCCATGACTCTTCTCTTTTTGAACACTCCAATAACCCATCGGAAAGGCTAGAACAGAACCAATAGCAAAATGGATTAAGATTTTATATAAATTGTACTCAAAGATAAAGTTCAATATTACGCTATGTTGAAAAATTAGTTCTGCTTTATATCTACCTATTTCATAATCCCCTGGTACATCCACAGGTCTCGATGACTTGGCCCAGCGTTGCGCTCAGTACAAGAAGGATGGCTGCCACTTCGCCAAGTGGCGTTGCGTGCTCAAGATCGGTCGCTTCACTCCTTCCTACCAGGCGATACAGGAAAACGCTAACGTTCTCGCCAGATACGCTTCGATCTGCCAGAGCCAGAGGATCGTACCCATTGTAGAGCCCGAGATTCTGCCTGATGGTAAGTGAAACTCCTGCTCATTTATACTAGCCTGGTACCTTTTGAAAACGCCACTGTTCTCGTTAGATACGAATCTGTCAAGAGCCGCCAGCGCGTATCGAACCTAAGACTCTGCCTGATGGTAAGTGAAACTCCTGCTCATTTATGCTAGCCTGGTACTTTGAGAACGCCACTGTTCTCTTTAGATGCGGCTCTCATCAGCTAGAATATTGCCTATATAGATATTGGTATTTTGCCTTAAAAAGAGCCTACTCCTACTTGTTTATGTTAGCCTGGTAACTTGTCTACCTCAGAATCATGAACACTAGACCAGGTTCAGTTTAGGCTCAAATAGTATGGCCATGCAGAGCGTACATTATATATAGAGAAATGAATACTTATCCAGTATTGACGCATTCGAAGAATTTTTGTACATTAGGTACACACTAGACAAATCTAATTATGACTATTATGTAAGCCCGTTTTAGCCTCTAGGTACTGTTAGTTGATGTAACTCCTAGTAACTTATACTAGCCTAGTAGGTATCTGAGTTCTAATTTATTATATTAAGTCGTAGAGAACCATCGCGTATCGTACACAGCGACACAAGAGAGGGACAGAGTTATTTTCCGTAAATATATAATTCTAAAAGTAGGTAACCATTTTGTTTCTCAGGTGATCACGACTTGGACCGCACTCAGAAAGTAACAGAGATTGTCTTGGCCGCCGTATACAAGGCGTTGAGCGACCACCACGTTTACCTTGAGGGTACCCTGCTCAAGCCCAACATGGTAAGAACCTTCCTTACATACCGTTATTTCCTACTGATAAAGGTGAAAGTATCACCAAAAGCTGAATAAACAATACTAGCAGCGGCGCGCGGCTTCACCCGCGTAGTTCCCGTTCCCGTGGGAATGCCGGGATAAAACATAGCCTATGGCGTGTATTCAGATGTTGCCAAAACTAGACTAAACTAATCTGACAGGACTAAAAGTTATTACTTTAATTATCTTCGTTATGACAGCGACAGCGACAATTTTATAACGGGCGCCTATGTAGACACCTAAAAAGTACGCATTTTAATGAATTTTTGTGGATCGATTAGATCCAGTAGTTTCAGAGCCTTCCATACAAACAATGGAATCATTCCATCTTTTAATATTTTTATTAGTGAAGATTATAATTAACCTAAAAATCACTTTTTTGCCGTCAATTTTGAGAATTTGCACTACTAGTCAATTTGAGTTTTTCCTACAATGCAACGCTGACAATACTATAACGAACACCACGCCATAAAGAGAAAATTGGATTTTTGTGATGTGAGTCGCTAGCATACATTGTACATTGAGAATGGCTAAAATATAGAGGAGACATTAGGCTGGTGTAACTCCTACAAATAGCGGATTAGGGTGACAACTTCATTTCATCTCGGCAGGTGAAGAACTAACCTATAGTTTGGCATATCTTGAATTATGATTTACGAGAAATACATTTCAAATTCAATAAATAAATACTGACCATTGGAGGAATCTCCTATCTATAGAAATTATCGGATCCCAATGCTGTTAAAGCCTAGCCTTGCCTCTTTTTCTTTAGTGGACATAAAATTGAAGTGAATTAAAGTCAATTGCACCTTATTTCTTGTTTGATAGTAATAACTATTTATCAAGCTGTTTATATAGTAAAAATTTGACTTGTCTAAGTACTTATTTTGTAAGTCTAAAGAAATAAACGACTTGACTTTGACTTTGACTTTTCTTCCATCCATCTTGGTCAAAGGCATTGGTCCATCAATGAGGGCATCAGGTGTCAAATTCGTCTTGCCATATAATCAAGATTAACCAGGCAATCAAATAATTTTCTTGAATAAAAAAACTACTTTTACCTTTAGTTAGTTTCATATTTATTAACTCTACAGAATTAAACATCTGACCTCTACCGATAATAATTGACCCCAGCTTTAAATGTCAAACAGTACAAACTCTTCGCTCGCTTTAACACCGAACATAATATATTACTTTCACTGGCAACCTTCCAAGAGAATCTTATTTTAGAAATAACTTCATAGGTTGCATAGTTCTTTGATACGAGTAATTTCTGCGCATATTGTCACATGCAATTTCTTGAATGATTTAGGTATATTTAGATTTAAAACGTGTAGGGTTATTTATAGATCAAGGTCATTTTGGTCTTCGAGGGTTACATAATTAATAACCTAGTTCAGGCACATGTATTATTTTATACCTTTATATTAGATATTATTGACTCTTTTGTTATCCATTTAGCTCTTAGTTGTTTTTGAATAAATTATTATTATTATTATTATTATTATTAATTGTTCGTAGGTACATCTATACTTCTATAATAATAATATTATAGAGAGGAAAGATTTAATCGATTGTTTGTATGGCTCTGAAACCACTGGACTGATTAAAAAATATTTAACCATAAAAAGCTTACTTTTCATTGAGTGACATAGGCTTTATTTTATCCCGGAGTTCCCAAGGGAACGGGAACTGCGCGGGTGAAACCACGAGAGGCGCTGCTAGGTTTAATTAAATAATCACGTACTTGATGGCTTCATAGCAGACCAAAAGACCGTCACGGCTTTTCCATGTCTTACTCCAAAACGAATGTCCCTGGAGGTGTCTATATCATCGTTGAGATACTAAATATTTTTGATAAATAACGAAATATTTTGAGACTTACCGTGAACTCGCACCTTTTTTCGTATTTTGAAGAACATCTAACTACCCAGTATCAACTGTTGGTCGAAAAACCACCGAGCACAGTGGACCAGCGGAATCGGCTCGGTTCTAGATCTCCCTGTGTAACTATTTGGGGGAAATTCCACCTTTACCCCCAAAATATGAATGAGAACATTTTCTTGGGGCCCTAACCGTATGTCGTCCTACACGAATAATAAAGAATTTGTCTCTATAACACAACCTCAACAGCCTGTATAGATCCATTGCTAGACGCAGGCCTCCCCTGATAAGCGCGCTGGCGTTTATCTAATGGGGGTAATGCCTGTAATCCCCACGCTGGGCATGCGAGTTAGGGATCGCAGTTCGGTGGTAACTATAAGGCCGTCCGCACATGGAGCTATTCAAAAAGAACTAGTTACAAACTCAAATTACTAAGGAGTTACTTGAGCGTCACCGCCCATACATTCTCGCACAGGTTCGCACACGACGCTACTAGTCAAAAACCAGTTAATAACGCGTTAGCAACTAATCACGCGTGACTCGACGAGCCGGTCGCCGCGCTACTAGTTACCGACTTTTCTTTTTTTTTTTGTTGTGAAAAATGAACGAGCAAAAATTAAACTGACTGAAACCTTGCAACTTGAGTAGCGTCGTGTGCGAGGTACAGTTTCTAACTAGTTTGTAATTACAATTACTGATTAGTTCCGTCATTTTTGAGTAGCTCCATTTGCGGTCGGCCTAACACAAGCATCATAAAATTCCAGGTGACCGCTGGCCAGAGCTGCAAGAAGACCTACACTCCGATGGACATCGGCCGCGCCACCGTCACGGCTCTGCTCCGGACCGTTCCCGCCGCCGTTCCCGGTAAGGAACCTCAACAGCTTATGGTCCACTGCTGGACTCTGGCCTCTCCCTGATAAGCGCCTTATAGAGAAAGAGAGATATAATTTATTTTACCCAAAAACACTTAAAGGTACAAATACAGATAGGTAACTTATAACAATCTTACTTACTATACCGTGTCAATTTTAAATGTAGCATGTTAGTAAACAAACCGCCCATACTTAACCCTAAAATTCACTTTGTTGGCGCGTCCTTTTATACGTTGTTACTTGCCGATTTTGACCCAAATTTAAAAAAAAATTGCTTAATATCTAAAACTCGACGCCAAGCAAGTGAGATTTTGTTATTTGTGTCGTAGTTTGTTTACTAATATGCTATATTCAAAATGGATACGGTATAGGTACTTACACTCAATAGTAGGTAGTAAAGTGGGTCCCTGCCTCAGCACGTTGCAGTATTAAGCAATTGCCCAACACTGCGCTGGTTTTCAGGCAGGGCCCTTATAGGCTTTTATCTCATGGGGGTAATACCCATAATCCCCACGCTGGGCATACGAGTTGGGGATCGCAGTTTGATGGTAGAGCGGTTATGTAGGGAGTGCTGCTGCCCGCACCCGGTGTGTCTGTCCCTTAGTCATACGACACTTAGGGGAAGGAGTAGGGTAGTGCAATAGTCCTTCAGTAGTTTTCCCGTAGATGTTGTAGCCTATTTGACGTTAGAAACGACATGTGATCGTGACGTCTCCTTCTAATATGGGATATGCGTAGTTTCATGTTCTCGCGATAAAGGCAAATGGGGTATTTTACTCCAAACGAGAAAAAATCTACAAATATTATTATTGAGATAGTTTACGCAAACAGCAGTTGGAAAATGTTATTTTAGTTCTTAGAACAAGAATGAATTTACAAATTCAATTCAAAGTTTTCAGTGTTTTTAATCTGTTTTTTAACACTGTGAAATATTAGCCGCCATGTTATTACATCATTAGGCTGTGTAAACAAAAAAGTGTCAATATTATATGTACATACAGGCAGCGCATTTGTTTACACAGCTAACTGTCGTCATGACCACAGAGTAATAATGGCGTCCACTGCGTCTAGCGCTTTGGTCAAATTACGCTCAAAATTTGAAATCGTAAAGTTTAAATGCCTTTTATGGTACATATCGATTAAATATTTTTTGTGGTATATTAGCCCAATAAAATCTGATTGAGACACTTTTAAAATGGGTGTAACACCCTATTGTATGGGAAAAACTGGAAAAAGAGACGCCACGATCACGTCGTGTTACTGACGTTAAATAGACTCGTCCTTCTCTTTTTTATGCAATAGTGCCGCATATTTTGACATTCCCCTTTAAACAACTAGAAAACTTCGAAAAATATTATTTTGGTTAGATTTTTCAAAATACCACAAATGCAGTCTCATTTAAAATGTAGCAGTAATTTTGTTTTAAGCCTTTATCGTAGTGTCAATTCAATACTTTGACAGTACCGTAAATGTCTGTTCTGTTTCATTCTGAACTTTTACATCCACATTCCAGGCGTGACATTCCTTTCCGGAGGCCAGTCCGAAGAAGAGGCCTCCGTCCATCTAAACGCCATCAACGCAGTAGAGATGAAGCGGCCGTGGGCGCTCACCTTTAGCTACGGGCGCGCCCTGCAAGCGTCCGTGCTGCGCGCCTGGGCCGGCAAGAACGAGAACTTGCTCGCTGCTCAGATGGAGCTCATCAAGCGTGCTAAGGTAACATGACCTGACCTTTACCCCCCTTCAATGACCTATAGCTACGGACGCGCCTGGGGCGGCAAGCTTGGGAACTTGCTTGCTGCTCAGATGGAGCTCATCAAGCGTGCTAAAGTAACATGACCTGACCTTTACCCCCCTTCAATGACCTATAGCTACGGACGCGCCTGGGGCGGCAAGCTTGGGAACTTGCTTGCTGCTCAGATGGAGCTCATCAAGCGTGCTAAAGTAACATGACCTGACCTTTACCCCCTTCAATGACCTATACTGCCGTGCTAAGCGCAAAAGCGGTATCTCAGGGGAAGCTAGTTTGGAGAAAATTGAGGTTTTGTAAATATGTTTTTAATTTACTTTACGGATTGATTTTTCTACTTATTAAATGGAAATTATACATTATAAGGGTTATATTTTTTTTTCATATATATTCAATATCAAAAATACTAGTGTATAAGCTATTTTCGTGAGATACCGCCATCTCGCCTAGTATTTATAGAATTAAGAATTGAGTTACCGCTTTTTAGTTTGCTCTTCTCGTACAAGCTTCCATACAAAACAATATGAATTTGTTATGAAATAAAATACTTATTAGTTTTATGAAAAAAAAAAATCAAACTATATTTTTTAAATCTTTTATTATACTAATTTTATATCACATACGCAAATATTTAAAAAAGAAACGTTTTCAATGAAATATTATTAGTTAAAGGTAGGGAGTTCTTTCCAAAAGGACATTCTATTTTGAGGTATAATATTTTGAAGAGATTTCAAAATATTTTCTTTTTTGTCTTTGGAAATGCCGTGTGATGAAGTTCTCTTCTTTGGTGGCGGTAAAACTTGCGTTTTCAGGATTTTATTTCCAATTATGCTCGCAGTAATAGGGTCTTTATCGAATCCGGTTTTGTACGTCAAATCAAAACTGCCTCTATTGACTTCTACTTGGACCATTTCACTAATGTATGGACGTGGGTTAATTCGTGAAAGTTTATACTGTGTCGTGTAATCTTCCCAGGTATAAAAATCTTCTACAGTCATCTCTTTGGGCTTCACGTTTCTTCCTGCAGTACTTACTGCTTTTGAAAAGTCTGCAAAATCGTATATTTTATTTTTCATGCGTTTCATTGATAATTCGACCCTATGGTGGAAGCTGTCGGCCGACATGAATGTGTGGCCTGGTTCGAAGTATTTTACCACAATCTTGTCGGCGTTAATATCATTTGAATTGACAACGTAGAGCAAGAATGAGAAAAATGTCCAATTCTTGTTCTGTGATGAACAATTGTCAACCCACAGTATGATATTTTTTTTATCTCGGTGAAAAATTTAATTTGAAAAACTCGGTATTCAAATATTCGTCTATTTGCCTACGTATTATTGATATACCGCTTATTCTCTTAGTAATTTGAGGTAAAACTGAGATAGGGAAATCTTTGTTAAGGTTTTTTATATGTTTTAAATAAGATAACACTATTTCACTTAGTTCATTAAATGCGTATTTCTTTAAGCTATCCGATGCCATAAAAATCATCATCACGATTTTTTTTGAGATACCGCTTTTGCGCTTAGCACGGCAGTATAGCTACGGACGCGCCTGGGGCGGCAAGCTTGGGAACTTGCTCGCTGCTCAGATGGAGCTTATCAAGCGTGCTAAGGTAACATAACCTGACCTTTACCCCCTCTTCAATGACCTTTAGCTTCGAGCGCGCCTGGGGCGGCAAGCCTGAGAACTTGCTCGCTGCTCAGATGGAGCTCATCAAGCGTGCTAAAGTAACATGACCTGACCTTTACCCCCCTTCAATGACCTATAGCTACGGACGCGCCTGGGGCGGCAAGCTTGGGAACTTGCTTGCTGCTCAGATGGAGCTCATCAAGCGTGCTAAAGTAACATGACCTGACCTTTACCCCCTTCAATGACCTATAGCTACGGACGCGCCTGGGCGGCAAGCTTGGGAACTTGCTCGCTGCTCAGATGGAGCTTATCAAGCGTGCTAAGGTAACATGACCTGACCTTTACCCCCTCTTCAATGACCTTTAGCTTCGAGCGCGCCTGGGGCGGCAAGCCTGAGAACTTGCTCGCTGCTCAGATGGAGCTCATTAAGCGTGCTAAAGTAACATGACCTGACCTTTACCCCTCCTTAAATGACCTTTAGCTTCGAGCGCGCCTGGGGCGGCAAGCTTGGGAACTAGCTCGCTGCTCAGATGGAGCTCATCAAGCGTGCTAAGGTAACATGACCTGACCTTTACCCCCTCTTGAATGACCTTTAGCTTCGAGCGCGCCTGGGGCGGCAAGCCAGAGAACTTGCTCGCTGCTCAGATGGAGCTCATCAAGCGTGCTAAAGTAACATGACCTGACCTTTACCTCCCCTTCAATGACCTTTAGCTGAGGACGCGCTTGGGGAGACAAGCCTGATAACTTGGTCTCTGTAGGCCTGGCACGCGGATTGTTTCTAGGGTAGAATAGAAAAAAATTACATCACTTTATCATCGAATAGACGACCTCAGTGGCGCGGTGGGCGAAGGTCCGCCTGCGACGCAGGAGGCGGGTTCGATTCCCGCCTCGGGACAAATGTGTGTACGATCTGCAGACATTTGTTCAGGGCCTTCTGGATGTTTTCTATGTATAATAAAAAAAAAAAAATATCTATCTGTGTAGTGTATTGTATTAAGTATATCAGTTATCTAGTACCCATAACACAAGCTCTGCTTATCTTGGGGCTAGATGATGCTGTGTGAATTGTCCAGCATTATTTATTATTTATTTATTTATTTATCGAATGCGTAAAATGTTTGAAATTCATTCCTGCAACTTCAATAATTTACGCAATGTATGACAATGCGATGTCATTTTTCTCTATTCTACCCTACACAACAATCCCCGTGGTAGGCTGGCTGCTCAGATGGAACTCGTGAACTGAACTTTCCTCATAAAACTTTTAAATCCATCATGGTTATTATTACTAAAGTTATTTTCAACGGGATATTTACCATGATTTCATAGTTATTCCTTGATCATGGCGCTTGAAACTGTGCCAAAATATTGGAATGCTCAAAATTCAAATCATGGTAAATATCCCGTTGAAAATGACCTTTCCTCTTCATCCCCTCCTGTGACCTTGTCTATAAGCGCGCCTTACAGGCTGATAAATCAGGTTACTGCTCAAATCGATGACGCTTGTCAACTTTGATGTGCTAAGGTATACATCACCTGACTTTTATGTCAAGGTTTTTCCACCAGAGATACCATAGCCCATACTACGACGGTCAAGGTACACTATAAAAAGAATGGTGTTATGGTGTGTTCATCTTTGAGCTAGGTAAAACCAACACGATAGCCATTAGGCTATTTTATTCATGAGCATTAGAGATAGGTAAACCTCTATCCCTATTTTTTGTGCACTTTAGTGTACAAAGGAAAAGGGATGGCGCTTTTTATAATTTTTATTTTATTATTTCTTCTCATAACTTTGCTTGTGTAGACTAATTGTAGATTGTAGATGTCCTTTTTGTTTGTGTTGTTTTGACTTCTAACATGCATTTTATGTCCGCCTAACACTGCAAGCGGAAAAAAAACTAAAATAAAGATGACAGTTCATATAAAAAAAATCTAACAGCTTTACTTTGCTGTCAATACGGTTATTGTCAGATAAATCTATTCCGCTCGCAGTAGAAGATGGGTATAATATTTTTTTTTTTCATTTCACCTGAAGGAGTCAACATGATTGAAAACCCTGTAAAAATATGTGTTTTGACAGGTATAAAATGCCTCGGCACTAAACCTAACCTTTTCTACCTTTGTGCAATAGTTTTATATCAATAAATTAAAAAGTAATCAGTCATGTTCAGGCTAATCAGAGGTGCAGCGTTAGCCACACCACAAAAATGTGCATTCAAATATGGTCTTTAACTCGTAAAATGTAAATGCATTTTAAGGTGGCATAAGATGACAGGCTCCAGGCCCAGAATTTTGAAGCTTGTGAAAATGCACCTACATACATAAAAAATACTAAAATCTTTAATATGAACAAGATAACCCTATACGAGTACAATTTCTGGGCTGATAACCGCAAAAGTGAAAACTATTTTATAAGAGTCGGCGCCCTCTTCCGCTAAAAAAATATATTTGTGTCTTAGATAACGAGTTGCAGTCCATAAATTTGAAATCTAATTTTTGTGTGGCATGTTTGATTTTAGTAGAATGCTTGAGTTAATCCTGGAATGTTTTTTTATTTCCTATAGGCTAACGGCCAAGCTGCCCAAGGCAAATACGTCGCAGGTTCTATTCCATCGCTAGCTGCCTCAAAATCGAACTTCGTCAAAGCACACGCCTACTAAATTTATAGGAGCAAACACACAGCTTGGCTTGAAAATGAACTTTTTAGGCACTGCAGGGTGAGAGATGTGTGAAATCAACCAATAGGATCTCGAATACATGTCGTGATGGTCATGTGACGCTATTTTGACACCTTGCTATTGGTTGTTTTAACACATCACTATACGCTGATTTGGAGAAAACGGACCAATAGAAATCTCGGCACATTGAAAGTAGAAATCATGAAGATTTTAGAGCATATCGAGTCATCTCCACAACGTAAGGCATATATTTCTTTCAATGTAAATCGCGCTCGTTTGACGCTTCATAGGAATAATGTGCTTGAAGTTGTGGAGATAGGGTCAATATTCTATCAAAATCTGCCAAAAATCCCTTCCATTCGCTCTCAATGTGCATTGGCCTTAAGAAAATCAAACGAGGATCGTGAGGTTTGGACAAAATGCCCCTGTGTGTTTGCTTCCTCTGTCAGATTATGGGCCCAGATTTTCTATGGATCAGCCCAGTCATAGAATTTAACAATTGGAACATTTTGTTGCATTTTTCTTTATTTGACTTTATTTAGTCTCTATTTCGACATTGATATTGTCCTTGATCAAATTATTATGAATGTTTTTAGCTTTGCCAAGCATGATTGACTGAAGATTTTATTGTTATGAACTTTTATTAGACATTTGTGTTGTTTCTATGTTATTAACAAATCATTATTTCTGACTAATACACAACAATCTAGTTATGATTTTAACTACATTAATTACCTATTTGTTGTAACCATAACCATTATTTCACAAACCAATCATTAATATGTAGTTAGAAACTTCCATTCAACTTACGAAGAACTGAACTGACCAATCACACGAGGTTTCAGTCACGTCACCACATTTGACCAATCAGAACGATCGATGATAACGTCACGTGATTCGTCAGTTGAACGTAGTAAGTATAAGTAGTGCTTTATTTGTTGCATGTAGTTACAATCATTGTGTCTAATAAATAAAATTATATGTTGTTTTTGTTTCATTAACCCCCATTTTAGTGTAGACTAACGGATTAGTAGCTTAGACCAGTATTTTAGAGTAGTAGAACAGGATAAAATATATAATGTCCAATGTAAAGACCTAAGTACATCAAAATTCTCCTTATAAAACGTAGTGTACCAATTGGAGTCGTCAGGCAAGTTTACACATAAGTAGCTACACAATAAGTAGATAACGTGTTATAAACAATTTAATAAAAGTAAAGAAGGTACCTATATTGGTAGGTACCTACAAGGCTCGAACCGAGAGGAATTGGGACATAAAACTAGGCCTAGATCTCAGTAGGTAATCACGGGATCTCCGTGGTAAAAAACAAGAATTACATCAAATTCAAGATTTTTTGTTCGGTTCCTTGGTTGTGATAACACGATTTCGTAAAAAAAACATGAGACTGCACTGTTTTGCATCTAATTTTCTCTAGAACCCTGCGGTATATAGAAAAGATTTTTGTTTTGATTCGTGTAGGTCATTACTAATTCTTGGGTTCCTTGGTTGGGTTTTTTCATAAGTGGAGTTTTCGTGTGAATATACAAAAACACCATTTTTGCGCGTACGCCGGCCGTTCCAAAAACGTATGCTCTGTCCCGCTCTTATGAACGTGAATTCCAAGTTAAGACTATCTTATTTACAAAATGGCGGGGCATACATTGTTGAAACTAGGCACCAAAGTGGAGAGATGTGAAACAACCAATATAATCTAGAAAACATAACAATGATCATTAGTTAAGACGTTTTGAGTATTACGCTATGTGAAACAGCTCTCTATTTATTGTTTTTACACATGTTTTGCTCTCCGTTTTGGAAGTAAATAGCATTAGGGCTCATAGACACGGCAAGTTGCTAACTGCACACATCAACTGCAGTCGTTGTCTGCAGTATATGAGCCCTCAAAGCTTTTGTTCAAAAACGTTTTTGGGCGTAAAAACCTACGGTTAATTCTCCGATTTCTCCGTGCGTAGCCGAGGTCGCCCATGTTGTATGGATCTCTGTGGATGCTTGTTAACGACGGCGGCGGCGACGCATCGCGTGTCTACGTACGGTGAATTAACCGTAGATACTTAGGTATCTACACGTCGAAAAAAACGCAAAGGCCCTTGAAAGTGTGAAAGCTAGAATTTTGCCCACCTTGATTGACGTGGAGTTTAAAGCAGTTCCTATTCATCACAAAAACCAACACCTAAACCAGTTAATGAAAGTGACGTACCTAGCTAAAATTAATGATGATAAATGAATACTGTCCTATGATAACAAAAAACACCCTTGTAAGAAGGAACAGGAACACCTTGGATTTAAGTGACGGTTATCCGTCAGATTCACCGGATAGCCGAAACTTCGAAATTGTCCAGCAAGAGGCAAAGCGCCTCTTGCTCACTTATTCCATCAGGTCTTTGAACATAAAAGCTTTGGCAGACTGCCGCGGCTTGCGGTGACGGTCGGTTAGTACGATTTGACAACACCTAACCGCCACCGCAGGCCGCATCATAGATAACGGGTAGAGGTGCCTGCCAGACATCTAAAGAAAGGGACCGCTATCTATAATTAATACTTACCTACTGCAGAGGTGCCTGCCAGACCCTCAGAGGTGACCGCTATACAGTACGCAGTACGCTACTATAATAAATACTTACCTACCTAGTGCTAGACAACCCACACAGCATCATTTAGCCCCAAGCTAAGAAAAGCTTGTGAAATACAAAAATTGCCACGAACATCATCCCTCCGATTTTCTAACACGTATGCACTCAGAGGAAAACGGAGTTGGAATTACTCTCACATTACCAACGATAAATGTGTTCTTACTGATACAGAATCAGTATTCAGAAATGCGCAGAATGTTTATAGGTATGTATTTTGCTGATAGTAAAATCAGTAGATCGCTTTCCTTTCCTTTATGTTCGAAGATAGCGTGCTCCCTGAAAAAGTAGATCAGCAATGCTTCTTGTTTTTACAACCGGAATGTATGTATAGTCATTTAAAAAAATCCAGGCGTTACATTTGCCAATTTAAATACTGTTACACAGTGGATAACTCTGACATGGTATTAAAATATAAAAATTAATTAATTTATTGTATTTAAATACTACTTTAGATACATTAGCTGTTGAATTCTTCTAGTAAAATTCTTATCGGCGTAGTTGTGGTAGTTTTTCCCACAGCGACTCTAATATAGAGAAACAAAGACAGAAAATATTTTTATTTGCCTGACATAACAGAATAACTAACATAACTAAGACTTCGACTTAATTTTTTGTGCGTAGCGTGCAAATATATACACTCGGCTTTGTGCTGGGTAGACCTGTGTCTACTCAGCGCTGGTTTTCAGTGTAGCCCAAAGGCAATTGACGTCACGAGTCTATTATTTTGTGAGGACTATTAATCCCACAAGAAACATACAGTAGCAGAACACACTGCCAATTCCTCCCACCCCTCCCTTTAGGTACTTTACCGAGACATTGGTGTCGATTTTGTTGTTTTTAAATTTGCTAAAATTAGGATTTAGGAATGTCAAACGATACATTTCGATGCCTTAATCGATTCCTAACGATTCCTAAATCCTTATTTTAGCTAGTTTTGATGTCAAATAGAAGATAACTATTCAATTTGAAATGCTATCGTATAATTGACATTCGTATATCCTAATTTTATCTAGGTAATTCTACAACAGAATCGACACCATTGGCCGTTACTAAGGCCCGTATTATGAAAGCTTGCTCAGACATCATTCTATGCTTGAGCAACGCTTTTCTATGGCATAAACGTCACTCAAAAATAGCTCTATAACGCAAGTTTTCATAATACGGGCCTAAGTGTTGATACTAAGTGTGATCTAAAGTTTTTGATATTATAATAGTGCAAGCCCACACTCCTTGTAATTTCTAACGTGTACTTTTTCTCCACAGGCCAACGGGCAGGCCTCTCAGGGCAAATACGTCGCTGGATCCGTGACAGGTGCGGGCGCCGACGCCGGGCTCTTTGTCGCGAACCACGCCTATTAATTGTAGAACCACCCTTATCTTGTTACATACATCAAGGCCGATGTTTACATATAAAAATTGATTAGAGGGCTTATTTCTTATGTTCAGAGTTCCTGAGTTTAGTTACGCGATGTTATCTGGACGTCGCGTGATCGTCGAGACGTTCTATTTTTGTAAGGGATTGAGTACAGCCTCTACCGTGCGGAAATGGAACTGTATCTATGTTATAATGAAAATTCTAGTTTCTGGATGCGTTTTCATGCAAATTAATGCTGTCTTATCTTAGTGACTCGGGCATGTTTCGCAAGAAACGATTCAGAAAGTTGAATTTTCGTTTTCTATAGCTCTGATCGGACAACAAAAATAACGGATTGACGCGACAGATTCTTAAATCTAAAATGGGAAAAAAAAATCTTAAATGGGATTTTTGTTTCTGAGGAAATGTTAAATATGCCATCGGCCTTGATAGATGGTGACAAGTGGTACCTACCATCGTAGCTTGGATACATTGTTGATTTATCTGTAGTTTGTATCGAGATTCTGTACGTTTATCGAAAGTAGGTACTACTTTTTGATCAAATCTCTGAGCAGTAGAGTTGGTTATTGTAATATCGATAGTAGATATCTGTCGACATATAAGTAAATTGTGGAGATCTGATCAAATAACTAGCGGTAGGTTCCTACTGTAAGAATAGAAAAACCTGAGATTGTTGGAAGCTCGAATACAGATATTTTATCATCGAGTATGATATAAATCGATACCATGCTAGTGTCATTCGATATGATAAATCGACATTAGATTGTTTAATCCAGTTCAGTTATTGTTGTTGAAGTATATAGATAGAGATTATCGTAGCTAACGTTGCCGATGTCGATTATCAAGCGAGTTGACGATCGATAATCGATTATTCATCGAGACAATATCGAAAGAATCGCAGTCTCTTCGTACAAATTAACAGCTGTTTTAGAGATTATGTTGTATGTAAAATCGATATTTATTATCGAGTAGTAGTTATGCTGTTCTCGAAATATATTAAATGCTATAAAGTTAGCGTGTTAAAGATGTAGTTAGATATAACTATGGCACTTGAATAAAAAGACAATAGGTAAAATCGAAAATTGACATTAGATTTGCGTATTATTTTGAAACATGAATTTCAATTAAATTATTACTCTGAACTTATTTTTGTATCCCTCTATGGTTTAATTTATCCACATGTTTTAGTTAAATATTTTGATACTATTGTAAGAGTATTATATTTATTATAGTAGTATTTTGGTTTTATTTTGTATTCCCTACAACTTATAACACTAAATTCAGCATAAAAGCGCAGCATATAGGTGGAATCGTATAGCGTAATCGTATATAGTTATCGAGCTAACCATTGATTAATTAAAAAGGGAAGATAGGTTACGTTCTGCCAGCGCTTACTCAAAAATTGGCATGTGTTAGGTACAACTACACGCAAACGTCTTTGTTCTTCTTTGTATTGCACAGGACTAGAAATATAACTGTTATATTTCCAGTCTTGTGCAATACAAAGAGGAACAAAGACAGAAAGACGTATCTAAGACCGAAGTGAGACCGAGACAACAATATATCACGCAAATCACGACCGCCCGTGCCGCCGGTCTGACGGTGACTGAGGTGGGAGCACACAATTTTACACAATATGAGGTTGCCATTTTCGAGAAACTAGTACCTCATCTTCCCTTTTTAATTAATCAATGGAGCTAACTCGGAAAAGGAAAATCGAAGTTTCGTTTTCATTGTGCAAAACCAACTCTTATGTCACATAAGATGAGCGTTTGCACGAAACCTCAAACTAAACAGCCAGTATTGGTCCACTGCTGGACGCAGGCCTCCCCCCTGATAAGCGCCTTATTGGCTTTTATCGCATGAGGTTAATGCCCGTATTCCCTACGTTGGGCATACTGGGTTGGGGATCGCAGTTTTGGTGGTAGAATTTAACTGCACGGGGCGCTACTGCCCGCCCCATTGGATATATGTGCGTGTGAACTGAGAGCTAACTTCTGAAATCCTTGCAAATCGACTTGAAAAAAATAAAGGATTTAGATAAAACATTGTTAAACATGAAGCAAAGGTCCATTTGACGTTTCCATCCATTTGTTAAACTTTTGCCGGTATGACCCCTAGAGTAGAGCTCTCGGTCCACACGTTTGAAAAATAGGCATAGCGTATATCTCAGAAATGATTACGTCTTATGTTTTTAATTTTAGTATCCAGTTACGAATGATCTAAAATCATTCAAAAGTTTCCAAATCGCTAGAAAACACTGTTACATGGTTATAGAGGTTCAACTAGAGCTCTCGGATAGTAGAGTAAAAAAATGTTCAAAACATACATTCTAACACATGTAGAGAAAATGTATTTTTCTACTATTTTAGTATTTCTAGCGAAATACAGAAATACCGGGATCCTGGGTTTGAAAATATTAATACCGGTATTGTCAAAAGTCCAAGACCGCCATGCCCTAGTGGCAACGCCCTAGTGGCCTAGTGGCTAGTTTGCCTTAAGTTTAACAAATTAATGGACCCTTGCTTCATGTTTAACAATATTTTATCGATTTGCAAGGATTTCAAAAGTGAGCTCTCAGTCTACACGCACATATGGCTATCCCTTAAGCCTCTTACGACACACGCGGGAAGAGTCGGTCTAAGCATGAAAACTAATATGAGAAACTATGATTTCGTTTTTAAGAGTTACAGGCCATGATTCGTATGGTGGGAGTTGGATTTAAGACCAATCATTTAAATTTAATTCAGTTCTCTATCTAGTCTTGTTTACTAAGCTACCTCTGTTCAAAAACGTTAGGCAGCTGTAGTCTAAACTTGAGATACCTACTGCTGTCTTCACGCCACGTGCTCCTTTCGATTTTTTTAATTAATGCTTACGTTAGACAAAGGAATTATCAAAAATACTCTGGACACTTTTGATACCTATTATTTTTAAAAGCTTTGTATAAAAATTTCGAAGTTGCACTTGGCTTGGTGGCCATTACGAGCAATTCAGCATTTTCTGCATAAACTAAGCAAAAGGTGCAACTAAGACATTTAAAATCCTTATAGGTTAATAAAACGTCACACGACATCGGTCCAAAGATTTCTTTTAATAGATACCTTTGTCTAACGTAGGTGGTAAAAAGAAAAAATGAACGACGAAAGCGTCGATGGCCTGAAGACCTACATCGCCTTAACGCACGACTGAAAAACTTACCTACCTATCTATTTTGTCTCGAAGGTAAAGTTTTAAATCTACTTACTCGATATCTTTGCCAAGACAACATTCCCTTTGTCATAATTATTATTTTGTTCAGGTAAGTAAGAACAACATGAGCTGAAGTCAAGGAAAGTTCGTCGTTGTACCATCTACCCAGTGGTCAAAGGATTCCACTCTAACTCGATACACTCAGAGTGGGTGGTGATAGATAACTATAATAGTAAGTAACCAGTAACTATTTAGTAGTACCTACCTACCTTATATGTGTGGTGCTGGCTTAGAATTTGCACCACCCGAACTCTTCCCGCGCAGGTGTCGTAAGAGGCGGCTAAGGGATATGACCGGGGGGCGGGCAGCAGCACCCCCTGAAGAATAATTGTACCATCAAACTGGGATAGGTGCCAATGGGGCACCCCCATTGGCACCAACTCATGGAGGGTCTCAGAGAGGCCTGTGTTCAGCAGTGGACCAATAGGTACACGCTGTTAAGGTTGAGAGACGATCAAAATGAATGCCTACGTTCCAAGGCCGTCTTAAAATAAATATCAATCGCCAAAAAATTAAAAAGTTTGAAAAAAATGTAGTTACCTAGGCCCGGACCGGAACTCAACAAGAGAAAAATTACTACGAGAGAAGCAATCCGCGAAGTTATTCATACCTCTTTTAGGTTACCTTAAATTATGGTGGTTGTCAAAGTTGACCAGATTGGTTTGGCGGGGTTAGCAATAAAATAAAATGGCGAGCGGGGCAAGCAGCGAATTTTGTATGATATTTTCGTCAGTGGGAAACAAAACCATAAGAAAATAACAATGCAGGCAAGCGGAGAGAGCCGTGAAAACTTTGATAAGTCTCAACATTTTCACGACTTCGCTTGCCGTGTACGGTGTACCTACCTACACGATAAGCGAAGTAACACCCAGCAAAACGAGATAATATTATTATATGCAGAGGGGCGTAGACTGTCTAAACATTTTTTTTAAAGATATAAAAAAAAATGTTTAAGACAGTGGCGGCGCCCCGGGCCATCGTTACTATCATATTCGTAAGGTTTTATTATAATTTACTATAATTGTGTTTTAAATGTGAGCTGAGAAAAGGTTTTCCGGATTGTAATTTGTCGATATTTGGTTTTAAATCTGATGTTTAAAGTACAGTCAAATCAGAAATGTGTTTTCAGTGAGGGATCTGCGATAAGTATTTATGTTTGGTGTATGATAGAGTTAAAATGTTTTTTCTATGTGGGTGGAGCCAAATCTTATGCATAGCAAGGTCGCGCAATATTACAAAATCTTTACTAGAAACTTTTTTCCGAAAATTCAGCTACCTATGTATAAAGCTTATAGCTATGTTGTTTATTTAGTCCATGCCCGCTTTATGGAAAATTCCGTACTCATTTCGATTATGCAGACTTGCCTAATGAAGCGTTTAGTCTAACGTAGTCTGACGGCTGGTAGGTAAGCTGCTCAGTGGAGGGAGAGCAAGCACCCTGTAGAAACTTTAGGGGGTTGTGTAATCGGATGTTTTAATTAAATTGTGTACCTCATCGGTTTTAAATTACTGTCGGTCTTTTTGTTATTTGCCTATTGACAATTCGTCAAATTTTACCGTAGATTTTTAAACAGAATTTGAAAACAGGAAGATATTTATGTTCGGCTGCAGGTAGATATGTTTTTAAGCTATTGCATAGCTTCTATCGCGGGCCTTGAGCGCGGGGACCGAATCCAGAAATTCCGTAACGAAAAAACCTTGACGTTTGTCTCTTTAGTTCAGCAACTCGGCTCTAGATGGCATTGCAATAGCTTTACCGCGGCAGTCCCCGAGTGCCACACGTCTTTTTTTATGTATCTATGTTCGCCGTTTTGTCCGTTTATTATGGACCGATTTTAAAACTATTGAGTGAGAATGATCCCGATGTGGTCTTATAAATTATTACTAGCTGCGCCCCACGGCTTCGCACGCGTTTTTTCTATGGAAACGTTTAAAGGTGATTTTTATCCCACGGGAGTTAATTTATGGGATAAAAAGTAGGCTAAGTATGTTTCATTCCAGGATTAGAACTACCTGTAACCAAAATGTCAGCCTGATCCGTTCAATAGTTTTGGCGTAAAAAGGTAACAAACATCCATCCATCCATACATCCATCCAAACTTTCGCATTTATAATATTAGAGATGATTTATCTGTCCCGCAAAATTTCGAAACAATACCTAAAATCAAAAGATTAGAAAGTGGTTTTTTAGGTTTCTTCAATAAAACAAATTATCTTTTACACGGTTACGTCCACCTGATTAAAGCCCAAAGCTTTTGCTAAATTACCTACTTACATTAAGATTATTCTTACCGACTGGATTATTGTATAAAACAGTTCAACTCTGTAATAAAATTCAAAATAAGTATTAGGTATAAAAGTTTATTGGCATCATAGATAAGATTATTGCTCCGACAACTCTAGAATTTCAAGATTTCAATATTAAAATTCTTTAGTTTGATTTTATTTTATGGCCATATCGGATGATTGGCCTCGTTATTTGAATTCTGAGAAACTTATTTGGGAATCTATTTTCAAGGTCCCTTTAGTTTTCAAAGTTGTAGAAGCGTAAAATGTAATTTCAAAGTTTAAAAATCCTGTCAACGCGAGGTAATTGCACTTTGAATATATTTCAAGCAGCCTCGGAATAGGTTCTAACTACCTATTCCGATAAACTTTCTAAAGAGTTTTATGAGGTTTCTTCAAATTAAATTAAAAGTTCTGAAAACTTGTTGCTAGACCGATGATGTTGCTAAGTTGCAAATTTGTGTGCGTATCACATTATCATCAACCTAAATTAGTCCACTGGTTGGACATAGGCCTGAACGCCATAGCGCCCTGTCTTCGTGCGAAACACCAAATTTAATCTAAATAAAAATAAATTACTTTAGATTTTTTTCACTCTCGGTGGTCTTCCGGGATTTTGTTCCTTGAACTCTTGCCAATCTGAACTCACGTGAATCTGCAATTAAACTTTAAACTAAACGAAATTATTTTAATAGGGTTTAAGCATCGATTTTTTTTATTATTTTAATCGATTCTTTAGATCATTATTTAACCGAAAAATGATAAGACGCTCACTGAATTTCGCAATAACAAGGTAAAAAAACAAATCAAAACTACAATAATTTTCGGGTGATAAAAACGCTGCCATATTGGCGCCATGTTTATTTGACGTCGACGTTCACACTCGATTAAAACCTTTTGTGACGACCTCGGTAGTGATCATCTCAGGAAAGAGGTTTTCCGAAAAAGCTGAAAATAACCGGCAATACGAAATGTGAAGTGGGCAGAATAGTGTCATATCATGGTGCAGCAAGCAGAATAAAAAAGAAGAAATGTGAACAGCGATGTCACGTCCGCTCTAGTCAATAGCGTAGCGTTTTAAAATTTTCCGATAGAGATTTAAAACATCAATTTTTCAATGGTTAAATTCTTTATTAAAAATATCTCAAAATGCTAAAATAAATATGTAGATATGTTTCTATATCAATAGAGAATACGTACCTATATATTTTTAGCTATTTAGAAATCACAGGCATAAACCCTATTGGCATTAATTAGTGTTAGTTCCACTGCTGGACGTAGGCCTGATAAGTGCATTATTGGCTTATCTATACTAATATTATTAAGAGGAAAGATTTGATTGTTTGTTTGTATTGAATAGTCTCCGAAACTACTGGACTGATTAAAAAAAATATTTCATCATTAAAAAGCTTGCATTTCAGGGTTATAGGTTAAATTTTATCCCGAAATTCCCACGGGAACGGGAACTACGCGGGTGAAACCGCAAGGCGCTGCTAGTGTTATATATATCCCAACACTGGGCATGGTGGATCGCAGTTCGGTGGCGGGAGAATTTGTTCTGTAGTAGGCACTGCCGCCCACACCCGGTTATCCTTTAGTCGTTTCTTATGTTACCCGCGCGGCAGGAGATGGGGTAGTGCAAATCCTAACTGTTCATCGATTGACTTGGTAAATTCCACTACCCTTTTAAAATAGGTACCCTTGAGTATTAACCCACAGGTAAATAAGGGCACTGAAGCCTTATCCTAACAAGAAAACGAGGGCAAACCGACCTCTGCCCTCGAGGCTGTTGAACGCTAAATCTTTCATTGTACGAATTAACCTCAGCTTAGGTGTTTGTTTCATTGTTTTACCTATTTGATGGTACTTTGTGATTGTTTGGGTTAATTAAGAGGGAGTAAATGACATTTTTTACTCCCACACTTTTTAGCTGAATTCGAGTACCTAGGCTTTTATTAGAGTACCTAGGCTTTTATTAAGTTTCGAGAAGAAACGCTCGGTCATCTGACATCGTTTCTAAACGACTTCAAAAAAAAGTGTTTTCTATCCGACTTTAGAACTTTTTACTGGGTAGTCCGATTTTCATGATTCTTTTTTATTTTAAAGCTGGAGCTTCTCGAGTGGTCCCATTTTAATTTGGTCCCGTTCTGACAATGGGATCCATGAAAAAACTTTTTAATTGATCGTCGGTTTATAGTTTTTGAAAAACAAAATAATTTATTGAATCTACGAGTTTTTTTTATATATAATGATTATTAATGGACAGTATTTAAGAAACGTTTAAGGAAAAAATAAAAAGGCAGAAGGTAGGTACGCGATAAATCTATATTTATAAAATAAAGTCGTGTTAGTTACACTTTTTATAACTCAAGAACGGCTGAACCGATTTGGCTGTAAATTGGTGGGGAGTAAGCTTAGAGCCAGGAGACGGACATAGGATTTTTATTAGAGTTTTTATTTCGTTCGGCTGAACGAATCGTGATGAAATTTGTCAGGGAGGTAAACGGTATCCCGGGGACGGACATAGCTACTTGAATAGAGCGTGCGAAGCCGCGGGCAAAAGCTAGTAATTACTAAATTATCAAATCGGACTTTTTATTTCTATTATAAATATTATAATCCATCAGAATATTACTATCGAAACATAATTCACTGATGGTTTTTAATACAAAGTACAGGTAAAGTAAGTAGGCTATGGAGTTATGTACAAGAAATATACAAGGTGTCACGGAAGGACTGTAGCCGAGGGGTGATTCTGGACCCCGAGTGGTCAAGTGTTGTGAAGTGTATTTTTTAAATATTTCGCAGTTAGCTCAATTTTTTCAATATTAAATACTAGTTTTAATTTATTTCTATTATTTGATTGCAATTTTCATTTTCAACACCTAAAGCTATATTTTGCAAAAATCTAAGATTTTTTCCTTAATAATCCAGTTCCTTTGCACACTCTTGCATTATTTAGCTTTACAAAATATTTCACAAATGTTATTTTGAGTATTTTTTTAGCTAAACTTGAGTTTTGTCTTGAAACTGTCACAACAAATAGTGTAAATTCTTTTAAATTTCATGTGAATAAACACTAATATTACGATACGAATTATTTTTCAATGATTTTTAATAATGTGCACAATGAAAAAATAATAATCGTAGAACAATTGTTGACGCCTTCAAGGTCCAAAATCATCCCCTTTAGGTACTTCCCACCCTAATAAAATAGGGCCACTAGCTTTATCCAGAAATTTTACTAAGAATATCCACCCACAATCAGCATCAGCATTTTGTAGAGATAAATGTTTACTGTATTGAAATAAGCAGAAACATCCCTATTAAGAAGCCAGTTTACCTGCCATTTGTCCCTTCCAACGACCTGCGTAGGCTTCTACAATCACATCGTAAAAATAGGTGGTAAAGATACGGCCAAGTGGGAAAGGACTATCTGTTTCAGAGGGTTCCGACGCCATTGTTTCAGATTCTCTAAATTAGTTTAATAACGCTTAACGTTCCCCGTAAAATAATGTGATTTAACGAGATCATTCATACACCAATAGTTAGTACTATCCTCTCTATATAATACTATCATAGTTAGAACTCCTATTTATGGCGAGTAGGCGATCAATTTAATAAACTTTCAAAACAAATAGATTTAGACCTCTTCTGCTCCAGTGTCAACTCCGTGAGGCGACGGCTCAGCACGATTTTTTCTAACCCTCCAGTGAGGACGATGCAATTTTGGAATGAGATATGATGTTCTTTTAGTTTTTAATTTAATTTTTTCGTGTTATGTTACTCAAACTTCATCATCATCACCTTGATGATGATGAAGTTTGATTGTTTGTATATATTATTTTTCTGCTTTGTTTAATGTATTCCATTGTTTGTAGCTTTCAGTTTACTCAGCTTGTTCACACTTTTCATGTAATTATTATTATTTTTAACCGTGAAAACCTCTTAATAGCCTCCTGTCTCGATGATTTATTTTTAATTTGTATGTTGTGATGCTGGTTTTCCTTAAAATAAATAAATAAATAAAATAAATTGAGCCAAGACCCAAGAACAAGTATCAACAAAAAAAACTATGTTAAATTTTCAGCGCCTCTGCTGAAGGCGCTACAACACCACACGAGTTGTTTTTAGGCATAATGTTTATAGGGTTCCGTACCTAAGGGGTAAAACACCTAAGGCCTTGTTTATGGAGACGCGGGGCAGCCCGCACTGAATTAAAACGTATGTTGTTGGTAGAGTGCGTTTACGGAGAAGCGATTTTACACGCGTTTGTTTGATTTGACGCGTCGCACGCGGCGGTCATCGCGGCGCTCACAGCTACTCTTTAATTTACATTATCATAAACATGACCGTACATTGCCGTACATTGATATGTCTGTGTTTTACGCGTGCGAAGACAAGGCCGCTGCGCTGGCTGCTCTGTAAACGTAGCAAAACGCCCAACGCAACGCCCCGCTCGATGCCCCACTCGACGTCCCGCGCGACGCCCCGCTCGACGCTCCCGTAAATAAGGACACAGTCGTAGGTAAATATTTTTCGTCATGGGTACAAGCCCCCCCATCAAGGTTAATAAACGGTACCCCACGAATCTTTTCTCTCTAACTCACGTATCTACAGTTCTACACTACAACCAGCTTTGCTAATAAATCCTTATAAGTACCTACCGAAAGTTTTGCAGACTTTCTGGAATAATTTAAATGTTTGGAGAACACTAAAGTTTTAATAGCAGTTGTCTAAATTAAATCCTTACCAACTAATTAATTATGCATCTTAATTGTCTACGTTAGAGACTCAGTCTCAGTCTTAGTTCCGGAACCCTAATAACGAATAGCCAAACATTAAGCTCCAGTCGTTAAGATGGCGATGAACCCGCTAGTAGCGACCTCTTTCTGAAGTCCACTAAATTCGCAGGTGACTGCCGAGGGGAAATAAACAGTGCGGCTTAGGGGTATAAGAGGCACCGGCAAACGCAGTGTAGGACGCCCTCCGGCCAGGTGTGATGACGATCTGCGAAAGACTCTGCTGGCAGATGCTGGATGCTGGATGCGTCAAGCTGAAGACAGGGCGCTATGGCGATCATTAGGGGAGGCCTATGTCCAGCTGTGGACTAGTAGGCTGATGATGAATACGCACCATTTTGTAAAAGATTTTTCTAAATAAACAGATTTTATTGCAAGTTTATAAAAAAAAATCTGGGACTATGTTTGAATGAATTCTTTTTATTGTATTATTTTCTTTGATAGTCAGCTTTTAAGCGATATACATACATTATTTTAATACTAGAAATGAACATAAACTCGCTGTACCCACAAATAGGCTTCATAAAACCTTTAAAAAATACGCTTCTACAGCAAAAATTATAAGTAAATAAATTCAAATAAACCTTGCTGTCAAAACCTTCCTGTGCAAAAAGGCTTACTATGAAATATCAGATTATCTAGAGAGGATAAAAATGGCGATTTTAATCCAACTGGGAACAAAAATCGGCTTGCGTTTTGAGGTTTAGTTATGTAACATAATTTTTTTTTTACTGATTTTTATCGATTAAAATATGTCGCATATCATGCGCATATCCCACATATCGGAAGACCAGCGTTGGCTGCTAGCTTGCTAGCAACCAACCCATGCTGGGGCAGAGGCCATTTTGTGCCGTCGGACTTATATTTTTAAGTAGGAATTATATTGTTCAAAAGTGTAAAAGGGTCTGTTGTTGGTACAAATAAATACATTTTATTATTTATTCTTATTCTTTACATCTCGTTTGATCAATTTTCGACAATACACAATCTAGAATCCTATTCCTTTTCTACTTATATTATAAACGCGAAAGTTAGTTTGGATGTAGGGATTTTTGTTACTCGCAAAAAATACTGTACGTAGGCCTGAAAAACACATCCATAGGCTACTTTTTTCTCATAAATCAGTTCCTTTGGGATATAAATAACCTTAAAACGTTTTTATATAAACAACGCGTGCGAAGTCGCGAGCAGCAACTAGTATAGAAATATAGCAAGACCAAAAAGTCTTATTTCTACTAGTTTACATACCCTACTGTAAATTTCTACTCCACGTTCAATAAAAAGGTTCGAAGTCCTCCATTGTGTTCGGCCTAGTTACAGATTAAATAAATTACTCACCTCTCTCGCAGTTCCAAGCGATTACAAACACCTTTTCAGCCCTTAGGGAAAACTTTGTCAACACCATGGCCTAATTACTCTCGCTCGCTAGATCAGCAGATTTTTATATAGCATTGACTGCAAAATAACTGATTTAAAAAAAAACTATAAACCGACTTAATATTATGTGGATCCCGTTGTCAGAAACAGTCGAGTTGAGAAACTCCTCCATTTTTTGAAGTCGGTTAAAAAGGAGGAGGTTCTCGATTCGACTGTATTTTTTTTAATATTTGTTACCCCCAGAAGTTTTGACTGGGTTGTCCGATTTTCACGATTATTTTATTATTCAAAAGCTGAACAAGCTATTACAGCAAGCTAGCTTAAGTGTCGGCAAAGCTAAAACTTTCTTATATAATTGATTTTGTTTTAAAAAACTTTATACCTACTTTTTTATATAGTTTTTCATGGATCCCATTGTCAGATCTGGACCAAATTAAAATGGACACTAGAGGCACTAACTTTTAAATAATCAAAACTAATCATGAAAAACGCACCACCGAGTGGAGTTCGGATGTAACAAGCACAAAAAAAAACAGTCGAATTGAGAACCTCCTCCTTTTTTTGAACTCGGTAAATAATAATAATATAATAATAGTAATAATGTAATAATAATGGTAGTCTAAAAATATTTTCCGAATTTTCCATGTTCGTGAGATAAATTTTACCTACCTACTCGATTTTCCTGAAAAAAATTTAAGTACACAGTTGCATATTGCGAAAAATTTATCATCAAGTAAGTAAGATACCTATATATAGAGGGTATTTTTGAAAATATATCCTTTTTACGTGGGTTGGTTTGACCCCGCTATTTTTGGGGGAGGTAAGTAGGTAGTCACAATACAAATGTACTAACCTTGTGGTCTAAAAATCTATAAGCCGTGTCGTACTCGCTTAGAATTTGCACCACCCTTCGCATTCCCGTGGGTGTCGTTAGTGGCGACTAAGGGAAATCCACCAGGGGCGGGCAGCAGCGTCCCCTACAGAACAATTTTACTACCCAACTGCGATCCCCAACCCGCATGCCCAGCGTGGGGATTATGGGCAATACCCCGTCCAGCAGTGGAACAATACAGGCTTTTGAGGTTGAGGTTGAGGTAACCTATATATCTTATATCTATCATTGGAGCAAAGAAAATAATTTAGGCTATTTAATTTAAATAATATGACTTGACTAGTTGCGCTGCGTGGCGTCCCCCATGTGAAAATGTATGTTTCCAACGTTCGATTTTTTTTCTTTCATTAGAACTTTCTCCTGACAATAACAAACACAACCAAATAATTAGCGAAATTGGACCAGCCGCAATTATTCCATGACTAAGGAAAGTAGGGATATTTTTATTGTCTTTCCACATCGATTAATTTGTATTTTTTTTACCAATATTTTTTTAATACGATAAAAGGTAAACAAAACCCCGCCTAGCAACCCATAATACTCCCAACCATGCCCTAATCATTTTAATCGTATCATCCGAAATTGCCCAAACAAAATCCAATTTTCTCTGAACCTCGCTGTTCCCTGCTAATCCTGATGAATGATGGCCTAAACTTCGCTGAATAAATCCTCTTGGCCGTGATGATGAGGCTTTCTAATTGGCTGGCCTTGATTCTGGCGGGCCAAACAATGTCATATCGTATGCGAGATTTTTGTAGGTGAACCTAAAAAAATCTCGCATACGATATGATATATGTCTGGCCGCGGGGACGCGCTGTTTCTATCTCATGGGAACTAATTTATGGGATAAAAAGTAGCCTATGTTTGATTCTAGGATTAAAATTACCTGTATGCAAAGTTTCAGCCCGATACGTTTTGCAGTTTTTCAATTCAATTCAATTCAATACGTTTATTTCAGCTTAGATACATATGAGTACATATTTCAGCCATATTTATAAGATAGAGAAAACAAAATAAAATCAAACCAAGATAACAATAAAAAGATCTTAAATTAATGGAACGTTATCATAAGCGCATGACACTATGTGTGCGCGTCCAGTGCTCCATGAAAGCGCAGTCCGTGTCCAGCCTTTCAGCTATAAGTTTCAGGTAGCTACTGGTACCGCCCCTGACCCGGCGCATCAGGGATGCTGTTCTGTTGCGGATGATTGCATAAAAATCATCAACGCGGGACTCTGCAAACATCCCGGATGCGCTACAGAAGCGGGGCAGTCCCAGTAGCACTCTGAATCCATTATTATACTGGACGCGCAAGGCATTCCAGCATTTCTGCGTGTAGTTAACCCACAGACTGCACGTATAAAAAGATTGACAGTACGCTCTAAACAAACTTATTTTAACAGCTGTACTGCATCGCGCGAATCTGCGGGCCAACATATTTGCTCTAACTGATAATGCCCTGCGCTCCCTTTCTACATCTAGGTCATCTGAGAGAGTCTCGGAAACCCAGTGGCCCAGATACTTGAACTTGGCTACTTTTTTCAGTTCAGTGCCTGCCAGCGAAACTGATGGGACCGAGGAATATGTCTTCGCTCCAGCTTTAAAAACCATCAGCTCGCTTTTACTGGCGTTGTAACTGAGCCCATGAGCTTCCGCATAACTCTCGCAGATTTTCAGCAGCTTCCGGAGGGCACTGATCGATGGGCTCAGCAGCACCATGTCATCGGCGTAACTTATGTTGTTAACTGTCATTCCATCAATTGAACAGCCTATACCGGTGCTGCTGAGCTCACGGATCAGACGATCCATGTACAGGTTAAAAATTCGTGGAGAAGAAATTCCGCCCTGTCTCACTCCACATTCCAGCCTATACTCGGTCGATAACGATCCTGCCCATTTCACAATGTTACGTTGATTGCCATACCAATACTTTAGGAGCATTATTAGCTCAGGCGGCAGGCCTGTATCGTCGGACAGCTTCGGCCACAGCCTGTCATACGCCACAAGGTCAAAAGCTTTAGATAAATCCAAGAAACAGGCGTAGACAGGTGTGTTTCTGCTGGTATAGTACCGGACGGTGTGTTTGAGACTCAGTATTGCCGATTCAGTAGACAGTCCGGCCCTAAAACCGAACTGAGCATCGTGTAAGCTCAAATTATGACTGAGATGCTTATCAATCACACCGTCCAGCACCTTGGCTATTACTGTCGCAAGTGATATAGGCCTGTAATTGCTCAAACTCGAGGCGTCTCCGGTTTTATTTTTTATTATAGGTACTACTAGAGTTCGCATCATTTCTTCAGGAAGGTAAGAATGGCCTATACAGAAGGTGAAAAGCAAAGCGAGCACTCTAGGTAAATGGGGTCCTGCATGTTTCAAGTGCTCAATACTTAAGGAATCGTGACCAGGAGATTTACCCCGTTTCATCCCCTTCACTACCCTTGCTACTTCTTTAGCGGATATTCTTATGATTTCATCACCAACCTGCACAAGTTTTACTTCAGATTCCGAACAGCTAGACCCCAGTGGAGACTTTACTCTAAAATTATCTCTAAATAGGTTGGCAATTTGAACAGGATCGCTATTACCCTCGACACTCATGGGGACACACGGCTTTGGATTTATTTTATTAGTTTCTTTCCAGAATTTACTGAAGTTTTTAGCTGTGTGATGAGTTGCAAGGATATCCATTTTTATTTGAGTCTGATGGTTCTGACACCATTTAAGCTTTGTTTTGAATTCTCTCCGTGAGTCACGCATTTTATCATACAAAAAGCCATAGGATGGCTTCCCATGAACAACCCATTCCCTGAACCAAAGCCGCGCCTCACCATGAGCCTTTTTTACATGCCGATTCCAGCCTATTACATGCGGCCTCTTTTTCTTATATTTTCCGCTATTACTATTATTTAAACAGCTGCTAGTCGCCGCAGATTTTAATAGTCTAACTATTTTGTTGTACATCGAGTCAATTACCCTTCTATGATCTATGTCATTGCAAACGTAATCTGCACACTTTCTAAAAATAGGAGGGAAATCTACATCTCTAAGCATACTTGAGCACAGCTGCGTATATTGCTTGATTTGAGAGCTATCTCTTTCACCCCAGATTACATTATTATGAGATGGCCGATGGCTTACAAGTTTGGGCTGTAAAGTATTAAAATTACATATAATTTCAATCGGGAAATGATCGGACCAAGTCACACTATAATTAATTTTTATATCTAAAATTGTACTCAGTGCTGCTTCGGTAGTAACAATATGGTCCAACCATGAACAAGTACCATGTACATCACTAAGGTAGAGTAATAGTACGTATCAGATGTAGAACCAAAAAAGTCGACATCTGCCCATAACCATTTTTGCTCAATACAAAAGTTTTTAAGTTCTCTACCAAAAAGCTGCTTAGGATCCGCGTTAAAGTCCCCTAGAATAAAAACAGAGTCAATACCGCAACTGTCTATCACCGCACTCACCTCACTCATACAGTCTGTGAATTCAGCCAAGTTATCTCTACAGTCTGTTGGCATATAAACTGTAATCACTAGTAAGTGACGATCTTCTAGCACAACCTTGATGGCTGCTAGTCTATCACTCGCGCACTCGACAACCGACACGGATTGGAACGCACTCTTTCTCCACAAAAGCGCCACCCCTCCATAGCTTCTGCCCCGAAGCATGCCTTTTGAGGTATCAACTCCTGATTTCCCGGTGTAAGAGAATTCCTGATCGATTGAGCCGAGCAACGATATGTCATGGGGTAGGAGCCATGTTTCTTGTAGAGCTAAAATGTCAGTAGTTCGACATAGTGCCCTTACCCCGTCAATAGACCTCTTTAAACTGCGACAGTTGAAACTAGTGACACTCGTAACAGTAGATTTATTAATTATCATGTTGTTATCCATCTTGGTGTTTCCTAAATTCAACAAATCTTCTTACATAAATTCCTTCCGGCCATAAATTATCATCTAAGAAAAGGGTTATTTTGGAATTCGGTACATACATTTTATATGCGTTATATTGCCTCTGCACCTTGGCCTTTATTTTCAGCAGTGACACCTTTATTTGGGTTTTTGAAAATAAGTAATCCACAATATCCTTTTCCGTAGTACCGCCATCCACATTATTAATAAACAGCGGTGTTTGAAGATCCGCGGCCTTAAATTTTTCTTTAGGATTTGTTAACGCCTTACCCTCTAGCGTCGAAAACCGGTTCCTCAGTCGTCTTCGCTGCGCAACAATCCACTCTTCTCCAGGCCTCTCCTCCTTCCATTGTCCTTCCGCTGATAACATGGTAGCAAAACTTTCATTTGGGACTAGTCTAGGCTCTACTACAGAATTACTAATAGCAATGCAATTTTGCTCTACTAATGGTTTACTCATAGCAATGCAAGATTGACTAGGAATGAGGCCACTCTGCTTGGTAGTTGGTGTCACGGTGGTTTCGGCGCTCGAAACCGTAGTGCTTAAAGCGGGGGCCTCCACGTGCGGAGCGCCGGGTGAGGCTTGCACTTGCGGTTGCCCTTTGTCAAGCGCGATAGACATGGTACCAGTGCGCGCGGGTGACAAAGCCAGCAAAGATGCACTCGCTGCTACCGGGCTCTTAGTATGACTCACGCTCCTTTGTTCGTGCGTTATGTGCGGTAGGCCCACCGGACCACTGTCCATGCAAAAACTATTCGATGTACCGCCACCGCCTCGCTTATTATTGACAAAACAGCTGTAGTTGTTTACAAGTGATGTTTGTTTTAAGTTAAATAGATCTTTTTTAACTTCATTTAAGGTCTCCATGGGTGCGTAGGTTTGCTTAATTGTTTTGTTTTTTGTGTTTGTGAGTTTTGACGCGAAGAGGTAAATTCATGAATGTGTTGAATAGATTTGAAAAGTATATACCTACATGTTTCTAACCAGGTACAGTCGAAGACAATAACCACTGAATTCGATCAACTCCAAGCGAGTTTTTAAGTACATATAGAAAGTAAAAATAAATAAACACTCTTCAGCACTTGTAGTTGTATAGTTCTTGCACCGTATCAGTTCGCGTGGTTAATATGCCGCTTTCAGATTGATTTGATATAATCACAAAAAATATTATTACGATTTCTGTGTATATAATTAAGTTTCTTTTAAAAAACTACTAACGACTTCAATTATATGGTTTTCTCATAGATGCCATTGTCAGAACTGGGCCAATTCAAGAAACATCAGCTTTCATATAACAAAAGAATCATCAAAATCGAATCACCCGGTCAAGTTCTGAAGTAACAAACATAAAAAATCAGTCCAATTGAGAACCTCCTCCTTTTTTGAAGTCGGTTATAAATAGAGAAGTAAACACTTTTTGCACTTTTTTAGAAGAAAAGATTTACAACAGGACAACTTAAGCGACAGTTGTCGATATTATAGATTTACACATTATCATATCTATATTTATGTATACCTATAAAAATGAATTGATGTTCGTTAGTCTCGCTAAAACTCGAGAACGGCTGAACGGATTTATCTTATCTTGGTCTTGAAATGTTCGTGGAGGTCTAGGGAACCTTTCCTAGACCTCCACAAACTTTTCACCTGAAAATCAACGCGGGTGCAGCTAACTTAAATAAATTACATCAATTTAATAAACGTAAAACTACGTAATGTCGAAATTCGAAGCTATCTCTACTTTAATAAGACCCTTTGAATGCCAAGGCCGGTCACTCGAAAACTGTGGTCACGACTGTCATGTGCTGATTCTAACACATGTCGACGACATGTGTTTAGTAAACCACATCACGGCGTGTGATGTCATTATGTGGTAAAAAGCAAATATCGCCTCCAATACAATGAGTTGATTTCATTGTATTGGAGGCGATATTTGCTTTTTGCTATAAAATCGATTGTTTTGAGAAAACTACAAAACCCATTTCAAATCCCTTGTTTTTACACCTTTTAAATTATAATAATTATATATTTTTAAAGGACTACCTCGGAAGCATTCTCTTTAGTAGAATAACGAAAGAATTTTCAAAATCTCTAAGAATTAACGGAGGAACCGACATAAATTCATAAAAAACATACAGCCAGGCAACCTTTTTTCCTTATCCTTTTTTCGAATTGGTTGAAAAAGTTGACTCTTCATAACTTGGTGAATTATGTTTCATTGCGTACATTTTTCATTAAAATATAATGAAGACTGAACTAACCCATAGTTGCAGCTTCAAATTCTGACTTAACAGTTTTAAACTGTGTTGCCTAGGCATTGTTCCACCATTTTGTGCTACAAAGCGTAGTACTTAGGTACCCGCTACGCTAGATGTAGAATTAAATGTACGCTACGTCGTAATGTCGTTATTTTGTTACGCCATACGCCATTGTGCTACAGTGTTCCTCAACCTCAACAGCCTGTATTGGTCCACTGCTGGACGCAGGCCTGTTAGGCGATTTATTGGCGTTTATCTCATGGAGGGTAATGCCCATAATCACTACGCTGGGAAAGCAGAGGGCGCTGCTGCCCGCCCCCGGTGGATATCCCTTAGTCGCCTCTTACGACACCCGCGGGAAGAGGTGGTTGGGGTGGTGCAAATTCTAAGCCAGCATCACACGTCAGTGGGAAAGAGACATAAGAAGAATCTTCTTAGGAACCATGTCATCGATTTTAGTAACACGAAAAACTGCATTCATTTAAAAAAAACTTGTTGGTACTTTGCTCGGGAATCGGCCCTGCACGTTTTGAAAAATGCAACTAACACTACTTATTATATTTAGATATAGATTGTGTAGATTTTAAGCAGTAAATACAGTGAAACATGTCTAAAATGAATAAAATGCATTGTTTTCGAAATGACCACCATTTTTGTTTTGTTTTTCAGAGTTTAAGGATTATTATCGCTATGTACTACAAATTCCTTTTTTTTCTGTTTCCAGGATAAACCAGGAGACAAACGAAGAAAATATTTTACTATTGTTCAAGTGATGTTTGTTAGCTGTTCGAAATGAGAGTTTGGTTCATTTAGGAAAATATATACTCGACATTATAGAATGTTTTATTTCAATTAGGCCTACTAGACACACCAACTAGCTGACCTAGCTGTGCTCTTATATAGGTGATATTAGTCCACAGCTGGGCCTCCCCTAATAAACGCCATATCGGCCTGTCTTCAGCTTGACGCCAGGTTCCTACCCGACTAATTATTATAAAGGGGAAAAATTAAGCCGTGTGAAGATGTTTGGCGGAGGACAGTGAATTAGAGTCAATTGCACCTTATTTATTATTTGATAGTAATTACTATTTAACAAGCTTTAGTATCACCGTGTGGTGCTGGTAGCATAGAATTTGCACCACCCCAATTCTTCCCGTGGGTGTCGTAAGAGGCGACTAAGGGATCTTCTGGGGGGCGGGCAGCAGCGCCTCCTGCAGAACAAATCTTCCACCAAACTACGATCCCCAACCCGCATGCCCAGCGTGGGGATTATGGGCACTACCCCCCCCCCCCCCCATGAGTTAAACGCCAATAAGGCGTTTATCAGGGGGAGGCCTGCGTCCAGCAGTGGACCGATACAGGCTGTGGATGGAAGCTTTAGTAAGTCTAAAGAAATAAACGATTTGACTCTGACTCTGACAACGCCGAAAGAGTGGATCAGGCTGAATTTGTACAAAGAACTGAACCTGGAATTTAACACAGGCTGCTTATTATCCCGGAAAAACTCGCACGAAGCAGAAGCCTACATTTAAGCTAAATACCATATGGCAAGGCTGGCCAATCAATTTTCCAGGCGAGCAAAATTTCTTAGACTGTGGCGGCGCCGGGCCACCACTACTATCATATCTATCCATAAGGAAATTAAAAAACACAGAAATTACAAAAATATGCTTTAGTTTACTTTATTTCTAAATGAAATGAATAAACATAGGTAATTATTTTTTTAATAATAATAATAAATAATGCTGGACTATTCACACTATTAATGTGAGCTGTGAAGAGGTTTTTCTGATAGTAATTTGTCGAATAGAGTTGAAAATGTTTTCTCACACACATAGGTGGAACCATACCTGCTTAAAATTTGTATAGCAAGGTCGTGCAAAGTTGGAAAATCTTGACTAGAAACATTTTTCCAAAAGTTTGCAAAACTCTCTGTTAGCTGCTCTGAAAATACATTTTCATTGAAAAATTGTTTAAGGGCAGTGTGATTTTGAAGATTGTAACCTCGAGCTGAATGTTTGTTGAATATTTAAGCAGGTCAGTAAAACTAATTGCAAAAGGATTCATAAACAGCTGAATATTTTCCTTGTCAGATTCAAAATCCTGGAATCTGTTTGCAAAAGACTCTTGTTAACATTTTATTTTTGAAAAGTATTTTGAGTTATCAGGGGCAGTGATCTTTAATCCTTCTCTTACACTTGCAAGTGGGTAAAAATGGTGGATTTTATTGATCTCTAAGTTTGCTGCAAACAAGTTCAACTTTGCTTTGAAACCATTGATCAAATTTAACATTGTCCGAAGAGAACAATCTTTTCCTTGCAATTTACAGTTCAGAACATTAAGGTACCTACTTCATGATGTCAACTAAAAATGCAAGATCACACAGCCATAATGAATTTTTAAGCAGAGCTGTCTCTGCTGGCAATGCTTGTTTTTCTTCCAGAAAATCTAGAACCTACTCCCTCAAACCATAATTTTTTTTTAACATTTCGCCTTTGCATAACCAGCGAACAGCGCAGTAGAGTTGTAATTCGCCGTATTCTTTTATTTCTTCTTCAAACAACATTTTGAATCGTCGGCGATTAAGTGCTCTGGAACGTATGAAATTAATGCAGCGTACCTACTACTGGATCAATCACATCCTCGAACGTCATGTATTTAGCGCACAAAGATTCTTGATTAATAATACAATGATAAGAAAACAATTCTCGATTGTGATTTTGCAGCAAAGCCACAGCGCCATTAGTTTTCTTCAACATCGCAGGTGCTCCATCAGTGCAAACTGAATTGCATTTATCCCAGTTTAGGCTCTTACCCTCCGACCGAAGTGATGGCGGGCAAATTCAAATACCTTGGCGGGCCACTTCGTGGCCCGCGGGCCTGGGTTTGGCCGGCCTTGCCATATGGTAATTAGATTTTGGAAATAAGACGGTCGGGCAGCTATGCAGTTGGTAGAGTCATGGGCTTATTCCGTTTATCCACCCTAGGTGCTTATCCGGAAACGCGTGTCCATCTGACTGGGGTGGATATTCGCAATCGATATTCATATCATTTATTGTGATTTTATGCATACAGGTATTGTTCTTACGTGTAGGTCTTAGTGGGTAGGCACACAATGCATAAAAACCCTGTCAAGGCGCAACAATAATTTTGGAGTCCAAGTTGTGATTTGATAGATTCTCGCTTACCAACTTACTTATGTAGGTGAAATTATGTCAGCTAGTAACTAACTAAGTAGATACACTTTTGGTCATTTGCTTTAAACTATCGTGGGAGAAGAATTCATGAATTGAATTATATTGTAGGTAATATCTATATCTTTAAAAAATATTTTTTCCTATTTTCTCCCCTTTTTTATGTACAGGTAAGGCCGCATCCCCCAGATAGATCCCCCAAGCCAAAATGACCATACCAAGTTTACATTAACTCCTAGTAGGTATTCGGGTACGTAACAAACAAAACTAACTAAAAATGCTTAATAGAATAATATTTTTGTTGTAGTCCACATTGCAGGCGCCTATTTAATTTCTACCCATTAGGGTCGCAATAGCTTGGCCTTCTAGACGAAGACCACCCGATGGAAAGAGACGATTTAGCCGACGATGTCTCACGGAAGTCTAGAAGGTATCTAGGGAAAACGGAGCCTACCGTAAAAACACGGACATTGTATTTGTATTTAATGTATTTATTTTCTCTTACAAAAGACAATAGCTTACAATTTATGGTTTAAAAATAGTTTATATCTAGTTATCTTGTTTTGCAAGAGACTGGTGCCCGAGAGAGGTTTATAAAACCTGTGGTACAGGTCACCAGGTCCTTCCTCCGCAAGATATATCGGGATACCTACATAAAAATTATACAGTAGAGCTACTTAATATAAAAATTACAATTAATTAGACCTAGCTAGTATAAAAACAAAGGAAACAGAGAATAAGTAAGTAAAATCCCACTTATGTTTATGTTATTAAGAAAGGTATGTAGTATAAACGTAAAAGGCCACATAGGATCCCCTAGATGTATCCCCTAACGGATCCTGGTGATCTTACGAGTTCACTAGGCGTCACTGAGTTCCCCGAGATTTTGTTTATTTATTTATTAAACTATTCTATCATTACAGGCACACCTAATGCTATCGTGTAGGTACATTCTATTTAATTATACATATTGATGAAAACTAGGTTTTTTCTTCTTCGTATCGTAGTAGGTAGCGAAAGCAAGCAGCTATGGTAAAACGTTGATCCATTTGAAAAAATCTTTTTTGCTCCCTATAGTTTCTACTAATGCATGCATCCATCACCATCTTGCTTCCGTATCTTGACAGGAACAGAGCTTGTATTGCTCACGGAACATTAGGGACAATGCTGCTTCAGGGACAACTCAGGGCTACGACCCTGAAGGTAAGCCCTCTGAAGGTAGTCCTTGAAATTAAACAATAAGGGATCAGGTTACGATTCGGGAATCAAGGGGTGATTGCGTTCAATGTTCCGAATAATGAACGTAGAGGCATTTCCTGAGGAATCTGTTGACAATTTATGTAGTAAGTAAATTAGCCTTAGCCAGAAACGAAGGCAAGTAAATCAATAATGCTTCCATTGCTGGCCATTAACAAAGCATCTAACCCCAAGCTAAGCAGAGCTTGTGTTATTTATGATAGGTAACTAATACAAAATATTTTTAGTATACCTACTTAAAAAACATCCGGAACAAAAAATATCGGCAAATCGTACAAACATTGTGTGCGCTTTGTGGTGCTGGCTTAAAATTTGCACCACCCCATGTATTCCCGTAAGTGTCGTAAGAGGGACGAAGGGATATCCACCGGGGGCGGGCAGCAGTGTCCCCTGGAGAACAATTCTAACACCAAACTGCGATCCCCAACCCGCATACCCAGCGTGGGGATAAACGCCAATAAGGCGTTTATCAGTGGGAGGCCTGCGTCCAGCAGTGGACCGATTCATGCGTTACTTTGCGGAAATCCATTGTATATTTAAAAAAAAATATACTTTACAGTCGTCGTATGACAATTACTTTGATAAATGTTTTTTCATTTTATATAAATGTATAATTTTGTATAATGTGTTAGACTTTATCTCAGAAGGATTTTTCGCGGAATTGTTACTAAATATTTTTATCTTTATAATCAAGTTTTCGATAACTATTAGGACGAATTAGGTCTTACTTCCAATTATTTCAAACTTATTATATACTAGCTGCGCCCCGCGGCTTCGCACGCGTTGTTCCTATGAAAACATTAAAAGGTGATTTTCATCCCACGGGAACAGATTTATGGGATAAAAAGTAGCCTATGTTTTATTCCAGGATTAGAATTACCTGTATGCAAAATTTCAGCCAGATCCGTTCAGTAGTTTTGGCGTGAAGAAGTAACAAACATCCATCCATACATCCATCCAAACTTTCGCCTTTATTATATTAGTGTGATATAGATTTGCCATTTTAAAACCATATCACGCCAGAAAAACCTGTCGGTAGACCACCGGGACCATGCTTCAAGGATTCTGGAGTACCTACGGGCATTAGAAGAGTAATTTCCTTGTAAATGTCTTTTGTAAAAACAAAGATTTTATCACGGACAACTTTCATGGACATCCATCTAATCTATTCCGAGAGAGCGAAGTTCAAAGAAATCTTAACACCCTACAAAAGTTTCCTTCGACATCAATTAATTTTAAATCAAGGCTTATTCAGCCTATTGTCATTCCTTTCAATTGGCCTTCTGTGTAAGCTTCAGTTAACGTTAATTTGTTATTGCACCTTGAAAGATTATTATATTGGGTACATTGGGTAGCTTTCTCTGAATTGGTCGAGGTCGTTTTGTAGATATTGTCAAAGCGTTTCCAAATTATAATGATGAAAATGGGACAGGAAAAACATTCGCGTATTTCACAAAACTGAAAAATTAAGGAAGGTTTTAAAATGTATTGAAATTAATTCTCTCAACCAATTTCTGAGTAGGAAGTTCTCTTATGTAGTTCAAAACCTAAAATGAGACTTCCAAAAGGTCCAAATGTCCCCTTTTCTCACGGATATCGAGGTTGGCGACCCCACGCCAAAAAAAGAGAAAAAAATTGCACGCCGGGAAACGGAAGCAACCACCTGTTTCATCGGTGTGTGCGTTCGACTTCCGATTTCGAGAGTGTGGGTGGCTATCGGTAGATAGTAACGTACCTATCGAGTATCGATCGCTTCGATACTACTCTTCGTCGGTTATGCTGCCCTAGTACTTTCCGAACGGTTTTCGATTATCGGCGATTGGCAATAGGGTTCGATTACTTCCCTATCGGTTGGTTTGGTTTGGGGTGGGTCACAGAATAGAAGATAGTTGGTATATTGGGCCTTGCTTGAGGGGTTGATATGGGTACTAAATGTCGATAGCATGGAATCACTTAAAAATTAAAATCAACAACGGTGGATCTGGCAGATTTTTGTTCGGTTTTTAATAATTTTCACGACTAGAACCTCAGAAAAATTATTCTATTGTTATTGTTATAAAATAAGTACAAGATTGTGCACGTCAAAAATTAACATTTTATGATTTCAATAACGATATCATAAACTATTTCATAAGAAGTTGATGAACATGACAAAATTGGCAGAGCAAACTCGCATCACCGCTTCTTCTAGACGAGTTCCTTCATCCTAATGAACCATGAACTGCTCCCAAGAAACGTGGGAAAAACATCTCCTTACTACATCTGTCCTCCTTGTACCAAAGAAGGGATCAATTCCCGAAATTCTCACGCTCGTATCCCATTTTTGAAACAATAGCAACGCAAATCGCAACGGTCAATTTCAGCTCTATATTCCTAACTGTAAGGCTGTATTTACGTCGCAAAGACTCTCAAAACGAGATTTTATAGCTCGCAGCACAGCAGGATACCACTACGGTTACGGATATTTTCAACATCCAATTCTAAGCCTTATCTTTCAGACTTAGAGCATACATGCTCGCTCTATAATTGACGAAGAGAACGAGAGAGTACACGTCCCGTTTTTGTCCTTGTCTGGCGGGTTGAATGGCCAAGCATCCGCTGGGAAAGGATGGTAACAGAAACACCACAGAATAATGACAGTAGAGGCATCGGAATGCAGACTCTACCTTCTACACTGCTCTGATCGCCTGGTAGTTGTGGAGGCTTGAGAGCCTTAATGCGGAGGCGTGGAGAGTTTGAAATATCTCTGTCAATTCCAATACCAGATCCACCAAAATAAACCAAGAAAAAACTGAATCAATTTTATTTTGAAAGAGCATTTAAAACTTCTGGAAGTACCTTCGGGGCATAATAAATACCGTGAATTGTGAGAATCATCGAACAAAATGCTCATTAGCCAAGATTCAAAAAATCGAACAATATTTTATAAGCTATATAGGTTTCTATAGTGGGTTAAAAATTCAATGGGAGTTTTCCCATTGAATTTTTAACCCACACAAGTAACCCATTTCTGCTAAAAAACTTAGTTTGTTTGCTTTAATTATTTCTGAAGAAACTTAGCAATTCTCTAAAGAAACCATCCACGAAAACATTTGAACAGCAAAAGAATTTCATTGCAAACATTTTATTTGAAAGTTGAGTTCGCTTTAGGGTGGACGTATTAAGGACTTTTGCGAAATGATTGTTTTCGAAATAAATCCGATGGTTGCACGCGGTTTTTCGAGATAGACAGTACTTATCATACTCTCATCACTTGACTAGTTAGTCTCTATTGAGACCGCCAGCCATTACCGACGCCGCCCGCCGCCGTGACCAAAAATTCGGCTAGCTAAGCACATTATGGTAATTTATATAACCTCCCATTAATTTATTTTCACCGACAACGTGACGGTGTGTTTTAATTACGTAAATCTGGACAAACTCGTTATTCTCGGTCTTGTAAATTTCAGTCGTACTCTAGTCGTAAAAAAAATTAAAATCTCACAAATTCAATCCTTAAATAACCAGGTTTTAACTCCAGCTCCTTCCATGTCATTCAGACCACTATACTTCAAGCATTTCCTAATTTATTGTATGTGAGGTATCTGAATACAGCTTTGTTAAAGTAAACATTGAATTACCCCCTGTTCTTCCAAAAAATTCTGAAATAACCTGCTGCTAATTAACCCGAATATTGCGTCACGTTAAAGTTACGTTAACTCTCGTAACAACAAAAACAAGGGGAGGTTGGAAATTTTGAGAAATATTTCCAAATTTTCCCTAACTTGAGGAAAGTTAAGAAATAGCATTATTTACTGGAAGTTTCAGGTGTGTAATTTTGAGATTTATTGCTGCCACGATGCAACGTTTGATATACCTAAATTCAACGTGCTTACCTTTTTGCAATAATTGTCGTTAGAACACGGTTCTGTGGAGATAACACCCTCTGATACTTTTAGTCCCGATTAAAACGTATTACTCGTATATATAATTAAAAGTATATTATATAGTAATAATAAATCGATATGCTGTGATGTAATTTATCATAAGAATAAACGCACATGATATATTCCAAATCCAGGCGTTTTTGTATGATACACAAACCACGACGTTGGTAAGCCAGGGAACAGATGACGACACTACTGCAGGAATCGCATAAAAATAATAAGGTTCGTGGAACCTTATTATACCTTTCCACGCATACCAGTCCACAAACGTCCACTGTCCACTGTTGAACATAATCCTCTCGTTCTCGCACAAAAAGAGGGCATGCCGCCTCCACCCATCGACTCCTTGCGACCGCTACAATGTCATCGAGCCATCGAGTGAACGATCTCCCAACACAATGGCTACACTAAATTGATTCTTCTGAAACCCATAAATAAAATTTACCAAACCATCAATCTGAACCAATTGGTCCTCTTGACCGATTGATTACGCTCTACCCAAACCCAACCTCCAAACGCAATAATGAAAACCAATAAATTCAAACAGGTCAATCGGCCAATATTGGCAAGCTATCGACGATTGCCGATAATGGACAACTGATCGGAAAATACCAGGCGCACATAGGATGCCAGGAGCTATTCTGAACCGATCAATATTCGATACTCCCCCATTCCCGTAAAATAGGACACAGACAGGTGTACGATACTCTCGTTGTTTGTGTGTGTAGATTGTACTTAGATTTGTGTGAGTGAGGTGTCAGTTCATTGATGACTGAGAGCACAGGAAGTCGATACCGATACTGGTAAATGTTCAGGAGATCATGGAGCGCTAGGAGGTGGTTTGATTGGCTCAAATTTATTATGAAAGTTCCAATACCGTACCGATAGAACGTCCTTGGGAACCTCTTTGGTAACTAATAAAACCGACTGAAACTAACAAACAAAATAGAGACTAAATCGAACCTTGAAACAATACGACAAATCGTAGTTGCTTTTACCAAAATAGCAAGCTAAAGCTCAAGTTTTTTTTCTGCCCACCCCAATCGATATTTCTCGTGTCGGAACAACCTGAAACCTCTTGCAAAATATTCAGGTGCTTTTTCGCTTGAATTGAAACGGCTTACCTTAACAGCGGCATAAAGATAGGGGTTGGTTGAAAGGGTGGAATGAACTCTTGTATCTTATGCACTCCTAGTACTGAGGGCAAAGATCCCTCGGGTTCAAAGTAATATTTTTTAACTAACATGCTTTTTTACTTTGGTACTCTGCTCATCTCTAGCAAGATTGTTTGTCTACAGTATAACCCAACTTTTATGACATCTACCTATTGTACAACCAAACGGACAGGCTGGATTGAATTAGATTGGCATTCAGGGCATTATGCACCCAAAAAAAATGTGTTTGTATTAGACTAACTTCCTCTTCCATCTCTACCAGTAAGTAGGTTGAAATAATAAGAAAGAGACACGTAAATACTTGAAATTGTATCGAATATTTTAAACAAGGAAATCATTCATTTGGGTATTGAAGAAAATTTGGTACCTACTACTGCTATTACGGCATTTGATTTGGTTGCTTGCATCATCATCATTTGCTGCTCTCAATTCACGGCCGGGTCAAAACTTCCCTCGCTTATATGAACAATTTCTATTTAAGGAACTCGGTCTATTATTTTGCAAAGTTACGACTCATTTCAAACGCTTCAGACATCGGCGTTGAAGCGGCATTGAACTTTTCATTCAGTGAAAATATTCCACTCTCCTCGCATAAACCCAAAGCACTCGAATAAAACCGGTACGCTAATGAAAATGCAATGAAATCCTCGTAAAAAGATAACGGTCGTTTTGTCATCGAAGATCAAGGTTGAGACAATATTTTATGGGTCCTGAACATGTCTTGAAGCCCTAGCAGGAGAACTTTGAGGCATAGATTACGAAAGGTATTATGATACTCTAAAAAAATTTAGAGTTGTGAGACTATCATGGTTACGAACGCTAAACGCAGTTAGGTAAAGGCATCCTTAAATGGTCTAAAAGTTCAACATGTAATGTCAATATGGGTTCCTCAGGAAAAGTATACTCATTCATATTTTTGTAGCTAGTAGTGTGGTGATTAGCCGAAATTCGGTTACGAGGACATCATCAACATGAGGCACTATGCCTAAATATACCTATTCCTTATTTTGACTCGTAAACCTGTTATAAGGTTGCTCTCTAGAGGATTTATTTCTGCTAGGCTAACCGATGGAAAATTCCCTTCGTCGAAGATTCAGAGAAAGAAAAATTATGAATTTCAAAACTTTATTGACATGTTCATATGCCATGCATTTGTTTTACGATATCGACTTCGTATCGAAACAAAACGACTGTTGAATGAACTAGCTTGAATAAATTATTAGTTTGAGCTACAATTGAAATTTATGGTTGTAATTGAGTTTCGAAGGTTATTTATTAAATCTTCGATACTCTTCGATTTTACATGTATTTTTATGTTTCTTCTCCAATAGGTCAACTCTTAGGACGCAAAAGCCTAGTTGGCTAGTTTTAAATTCAAGGCTCCACGCACACGCGTGTTGGCTAAAAGATGGTTAAAAGAAGTAGGTACCAACCTGTCGAGCGCTTTGGCGGGGTACCGTACTGAAAATGTCTAGGACTGAGACCCAAACCCCAACCAAACTGATGTCACGGTACAACAAGAACCAGAAAAAAACATCTTGCCTTTTTTGCTCGACGGTAGTAGGTAAACGAATCGAAGAACCCACGTACTAACGAAAGCGTAACAGAACGATGTAGCTATCCCGTTCTTTCGCCCTTTTCCCAGAAAGTTCCGGTAAAAACCTTTTTTTTCTCCCAAAATCCAACTTTCCGGGGAAAAACGTCTTCGATCTCCGTTGTTGGTACCAGGCAAGCAGAGTTTACGAAGAGCTATCCGAATGCACCAACCACAGATAGTGTTGTTGCTAGTATGGTTGCAAGATTCATTGAAAAGGTGAACGCTCTGTTTGGGACTTGTTATGGATGGAAACACAAGGGGACATTATAGATTTTAAAGTGTAATGCTGGATTGAGGTCAGAATAATTGTCTCAGAAGAGTATAATTTTATAGATTGAATTATTATACCGTAGGTATAAAATCTATAGACATAGACATAGACATATCATATAATTGCCACTACACACACATTTACAGAACACATTAAAAATAAAATATTTAATGTACAATAATACAATAGGGTACATGGCTTTAAAAAAGCTAATATATTTTTTCGTATTCTCTATTGATATAGAAATATAGCTGTATATTTATTTTTGTATTTTATGATGTTTTTATTGTGAAATTTAATCATTGAAAAGTAGATATTTTATGTCTCAACAGCAAAATGTCTAAACGCAACGCTATTGGCATGTGAAGCGTGACGTCATACTTGAACGTTTTTGTATGGGCATGAAGTTTTGACTTTGAGTTTACTTTAGGGGACTCGATGATCCGTGACGTCATAAAATGTAATGTCTAACATGGCAGCGTTTTTATCCCCCGAAACTGAGTGTAGTTTTACTTTTAGTTTTTTACCTCAATAATTAAAATTTTTTGGGTGTTATATTTTTTTAAGCTATTGCATAGCTTCTATCGCGGGCCTTGAGCGCGGGGACCGAATCCAGAAATTCCGTAACGAAAAAACTTGTCTCTTTAGTTCAGCAACTCGCCTCTAGATGGCATTGCAATAGCTTTACCGCGGCAGTCCCCTAGTGCCACACATCTTTTTCGTTTATGTATTCACCTAAATAATCGATTAAAAAAATAATTAAAATCAATGCATGCCTATTGATAACACAGTGGGAGCATTTAACAAATTATGTTAACCGTATGTAGGAAAAAGTAGGTATATATAGGTATATATATAGGTAACCATGTGTGGTCTGAAGTAGCAAATGGGCCAAGGCTCAGAATAATGCCAACTGTTGTGAACAGAAGGCGCTGTTATTCTGCCTAGACCGAAACTAGAACAATCACAGGACCCTGCGATTACAAAATAAATTAAACAAATATTAGCCATAAAAAATCATAAATCATTTATTCAGAAACAACCATACAATTGTGTTTGAACAGTAGTACATCAAAATATCATGCAATGTGAAGAAAATAATGTCAAATTCTTAGTTATAAAAAATTACACTTGTCTAATGAGCTAACTAAAGTTACATAAAGTCAATATAGTTTTATTTAATTGCTACGGTTAAGGAACTCGTTGACCGTGTAGAAACACCCTTTCAGCAGGAGTTGGGTAAGTTCACTTTTAAATTGGTTTAACCTCTCAGATGCTTTCATTTCGTTTGGTAAAGAATTGAATAACCTGATAGCCTGATATCTACTACAATGTCTAGCGATATTTAATCTAGGACAGAAAGGCACCTCTAAGTCCTTCCTTCTGGTTTTAAGTCGAGCAGCCATTTGCTCAAGGGTTTCGTATTTGTGTCTATTTTTGATAATATCAGTTAGCAATAACAATATGTAAAGACTGGGCACCGTGAGTATGCCTAGCTTCCTAAATGGCTCTTTACATGACTCCCATGGAGGCATACGCAGCATTGTCCGCACCGCTCTTTTTTGAAGGGTAAATGCTTTATGCAAGTTATATTTGTAGCTGTTGCCCCATAGACCAACACTATACCTCAACCTTGACTCAACCAGTGCGAAATAAACGAGTTTCAGTTGTTCCACACCAATTTCGTCTCTGAGACTCCTAATGGCGTAACAAGCCGAACTGATAGAACTGTCCACTGACGCGAGTTCATTTTTCCAGTTTAAAAGCTCGTCTACATGTATTCCCAGAAATTTAACACAGTTGGTGAACTCTACATTTTGTTCTTCTTGCTGTATGTTTAGCTGTACATCGTCACGAACGGTGGATTTAAAGAGTATGGCATTAGTCTTTTGAACATTGAGGGTCAGATTATTTGCGCTGAACCATAGGTTAAATGTTTTGAGAGCTATGTTTAAATTATTTTGCAGATCGTCGGTATTATTCGAGTGAATAATGGCGTTGGTGTCGTCCGCGTACACTATTAGTTGGATATCAGATACGGACTTGCTAACATAGTCTATCAGATCGTTTAGAAATATATTAAAGAAAATGGGTCCCAAAATAGAACCCTGTGGTACTCCACATTTCATATTGGTAGTGTTCGATTTGAAAGTGATTTCTTCGTTTTTGACGATGCTTTTGATTTCTACAAATTGTTTTCTACCAGTTAAGTAAGATTTAAAAAGGTTCAGAACCCCACCCCTGATGCCATAGTGTTCTAGTTTGGCTAAAAGTATGTCGTGGTTAACAGTATCGAAGGCAGCTGTGAGGTCTAGGAATAGTCCCGCAACTTTTTTCCTGTCATTCAGCTTAGTAACTACTGAGTTGACTAGTGTATCGATAGCATCAGTAGTTCCGACACCGCAACGGTATCCAAATTGCTTATCGCTTAGAACTTTGTGTGCATTAAGGTGACGTACAAGTCGATTCTTGATGATTTTTTCGAATATTTTTGAGATTGTAGGTAGCAGCGATATTGGCCTATAGTTCTTAGGGTCTGATTTTGATCCCTTCTTAAAAATGGGCAATATTCTTGCAATCTTAAGTTGTTCAGGATAAACATTAGCATCCAAGCAGTTGTTATAGCTCAGTTATAGTAGGAAAAATATGTGCAAAAGTTACCGATAAAATTGAATGGTAAATTTATATATATAAAGAGTTTTTACCTTTGTATAGTGCATCTGTTTTTAATATAATATAATAAATATTATAATGAAAACCTAAATAATAGGTATAAATAAAACATAGTAAATATTTCTAACATTTAAAAGGAGTATTGGAATTTTGTTGATCCGAAATAACACTTTTTAGGTGTTTTCTAAAATTGAATTTGGATCTTGTGTCTATAGTTAGTTAAGTAGATACCATAACTCAACTTACCGTAGAACAATCCCCTAATCTTGAAATTTTGATTAGATTTTCTCAAATCGTTCAACAAAAAAATCAAAAGATGCAAAACCGTATTTTCAATCGAAATCTTATCTTATCGATTAGAAAAAGAAACGTCGGACATAAAATCTCAGCTAAGAAGCAATTCCTTATTGTCCGACTCGAATTTGAATTTCAATTGAATTCCAGCAAGTTTTACTTTACTGACCTAGATAACAAAGTTTATTAGGACAGATTCTTGAAACTTTTTAGACCGGAACTTTACGATTTCGTTTTGAGTCGACCTCGATACCCTTCGATTTATAATTCCTTTTGTTTTTCTAAACTATCAAAAACAAAGACCCATAAAACGACGACCGATTGTTTTCCTCCGATTTTCGACAGATTCTCGATTTTTTAGGTTTGGCTTTTCTTGGAAGTTCAACTGTTGTTTTAGAGCGATTTTTTTAAGTGAAATGAAATCGGTTTTGACCTTAAAAGTTAAATCAGAAAAGTAGATCAATGTATACCTACTCAATTCCGAAAACAGGATGGTTTTTTATTGATGAAAAGCTGCGACCCGCGGTTTCAACCGCGTGGTGGTGGAAAATTGTGATCATTATCACAATTTTCCACCACCACGCGGTTGAAGATGTTGAAGATGTTGCAAAATTGTTCAATGTTTTTATATGTTTCTGCTATTTGGGACGGAGACAAATCAAAAAAATTCAAAATCATGAAAATCGGTCTAGTCGTTCTTCCCTGCCCGTTCGACCGCCCGCGGCCGCGCGACCATCCCATTCGCCCGCCCGCCGCCGCCCGCCGCCGCCGGACCGCATTCAGTTGTTTTTATTTATCGTCATAACCACAGATATCAGAAACAGCCTTGCTATTTTAGCTATCTACAACTTTATAGTGCTCCAAACATTCATATTTTTCCGCTAGTGAACTTCCATTAAGTTACAGAATTCTGCAAAAAAAACCACGCGAGTAATAAAAGCAGTGCGTGTAGAGTCCGCGCCACGACTCAAGTCTTACGGCAAAAGGGGTGCAACTACATAATTCCCGATCACGTTAGGGAAATAACAGAAAGCTGCGACCGATTTTGACTGCGAAATGTCCGGGATAAGACCTCTCAGACCAGAAGAGCATAATACATTGTAAATAAATATGAAATATTTGTTTTATTTACTATAGTTCTGCGATAGCAGCGCCGCTTCTAAAGGACTTGAGTCGTGGCGCAAACTCTACAGCCTGACTAATTGTCAACAATTTGTCAAAATAATAGGCGTTCAAGAAACCGGCTGTAAGAACGACATCTCTGTGGTCATAACCATTGATTAATTAAAAAGGGAAGATAGGTTACGTTCTCCCAGCGCTTACTCAAAAATTGGCATGTGTTACAACTACACGCAAACACATACGCTCACAGTTATATTTCCAGTCCTGTGCAATACAAAGAAGAACAAAGACGGAAAGACGTATCCAAGACCGAAGTGAGACTGAGACAACAATATTTCACGTGAATCACGACCGCCCGTGCCGCCGGTCCGACGGTGACTGAGGTGGGAGCACACAATTTTACACAATATGAGGTTGCCATTTTCGAGAAACTAGTACTTCATCTTCCCTTCTTAATTAATGTCATATGGTCATAACTATTCAAATATATGTTTTATTTATTTTATTATAATAATTTAATATGAAAATAAGTGTATTTGACATGTAAATTTAATATTTATCAAAAAAATCTTGTATCTCGTATTTTGTTTGTCCAAATAATGTAGTGTTAACATCGAGTTAGAACTCGATGAGTGTTAAAGACATATTTTATCTACTTTAAATACCAGACGCGATAAAAGCATTTATTTTGATATAAGAATCAATTTGTTACTAACAAAATGTGCGTCAGAATTAAGAATTTTTATTGTATTTGTTCTTCACCATTTTGGTAATAATGGCTTACACATAAATTCACATAATAGATAAACATTTCCATTATACCTACATCAGCGTAACTCCCAACTCAGCTCTGCTCTCAAAGCAACTTTTTTTAACAGACTTCAAAAAAAGGAGGAGGTTCTCAATTCGTCTGTATTTTTTTTATGATTGTTACCTCAGAACGTTTGACTGACAATGGGATCCATGAAAATTCATGAAAAAACTGTAAAAATGGAATTCGGTTGATAGTTTTGTAAAACAAAATTAATTATTCTATCACAAGTGCCTAACAGTGGAATAATTTACCCACAACAACTGCTCGTGTCTTTTTATAAGGGGCTATTCGACAAGCGATATGAAATTACTACTTATCATTTTGTATAATCCATTTAGTAGGTATACCATCGCCTCAGGATTTAAAAAAAAACCTGTTATGATGTCTTGTCTATAAATAAATAAATAAATAATTTGCCTAATTTGGCAGCGTTCAAATCTTTACACAACACATGCACAACACTACCTATGTCGTTGGGATAACAAACTGTAAGTACTATTTCTAGTAAGTACTCAACCTTTTTGGTTGAGTACACCCCTTGTGTGAACCAAAAAGGTTGAGTAGATAAAAACTAATCGCTTCTTACAACATCTACGGACTTAGTAGCCCCAAGCTACTATGTGTGGATACTGGATGACTAATAGATTGATTAATCTCGCATAAATTCTTTACCCCCAAACAGTCATGTAACCCAAAAATTATACGTCTGACGCTCATAATTTATTCAAAAACATGTTGATTATATAAACTGTTCTAAAAATAACTTGCTATTTTCGTAATTACTAAGAACTTAATAAAATTATCAGAAACGGTCCAATAGGTAGGTAATTGTTCATGACGTTGGAAAACATTGTAAAAGTACTTAAATAGTACATTTGAAAAGTATTATTTTCGTAGTTAATAAGGCTTTTTGACAAAACAAGCGTTGGCTAAAGTATTGTTATTGTTACACTTGAAATCATAGAATTGTGTTTGTTTTTGTTGTGTTTTTGTGGTTTGCTTGTTTATAAAAAAATTCGCGCAATGCGATTGCACAATAATATCAGTTGGGTTTATAGACAAAAACACTAATACGAGTATTATCTCAGTAAGTTGTAGTAGTAATACTTTAATCTATAATATAAAAAGAAAGTTGTGTTAGTTACACTATTTATAACTCAAGAACGACTGAACCAATTTGTCTGAAAATTGGTGGGGAGGTAGCTTAGAACCAGGAGACGGACAAAGGATAGTTTCTATTTCGTTCTCGGCTGATCGAATCTTGATGAAATTTGGCAGGGAGGTATCTCGGGAACGGGCATAGGCTACTTGAATAGAGCGTGCGAAGCCGCGGGCAAAAGCTAGTATTGTATATAGGTAGGTACCTAATTAAAGTGTGCGTGCGTCGGCATTTGGTCAACGCACGCATTCGAAGATAAAGCAACAGTTTTTGGCCGTAAGGGGGTACCTAACGATTTAAATATTTGATTATCATTTAAACAGCTCGTAAAGTAAGCTTTGGGACGATGACAGATCACGTTGTTGTGATGTAAACTTGTTGCGATTATGGCGATTTGAAGTTTTCTATTGTGGAAATCATTGATTTAATAAGGGAAGATAGGTTACGTTCTCCCAGCGCTTACTCAAAAATTAGCATGTGTTACAACTACACGCAAACACATACGCTCACAGTTTTATTTCCAGTCCTGTGCAATACAAAGAAGAACAAAGACGGAAAGACGTATCTAGGACCGAAGTGAGACTGAGACAACAATATTTCACGCGAATCACGACCGCCTGTGCCGCCGGTCAGACGGTGACTGATGTGGGAGAACACAATTTTACACAATTTGAGGTAGCCACTTTCGAGCAACCAGTACCTCATCTTCGTTTTTAATAAATCAATGGTGGAAATAATAGAATTTATGACGGTACCTATTCTACTTTTTAGGCTTAGCTTGTTATTGGATGATGCTCAGACTCAATTTGCGTATATGAATGAGATTCCACTGTGTGTGTGTAGACTTCAAAAGTGCAACGATGGATGGCAAACTTTCAGCAGCAAAAGTGGCTTGAAAAACAGTGGTGTCGTTCGGTAGGTACCTGTGTTGGTGTCTTCCTTCCTTGGTCTTCAGATGGGTACCACTTTGACTGCAAAACTCTGCTTCTTTCCAATAATAATTTCCCAATTTCGGATGACAATGTTACGGACGATGTTTACGAGAGCACGCACGCACACGCACACTAATATCACGTGTCGTTTCGAACGTCAAATAGACTCTACAATAGAATCAAACTCGACGGGAAAACGACGGACGGGCCGCGTGGTGCCGGCATAGAATTGCACTACCCCAACTCTTCCCATAAGTGTCGTTGTAAGAGGCGACTAAAGGATATCCACCGGGGGCGGGCAGCAGCGTCTCCTGCAGAACAATTCTACTACCGAACTGCGATACCCAACCAGCATTATCCCCGATTAGATAAACGCCATTATGGCGGTTATCAGGAGGATTGTGTCCAGCTGTGGACCAATAATTGGTCCACTGCTGGACACAGGCTTGTATTATACAGGCTGTTAAGGTTGAGGTTGAGACGTAATGCAGCCCAGGTGATATCACCTGGGTGCATTTAGTGCTGCGCAGGGTAGTTTAAGTGCACATGGGTAAACAAAGCACAGCTTACAATAGAGCACTTAATTGACCTGGAGTAGACTTAATTTAAATGGGTGCATTAGCACGGTAGATTACATCACAAAATATTTTTTTTAGAATAGAATAGAATACTTAATTTATTTAGTTAAATAAAACAATGTTACATTTTGGTTGGTTAGTGTCTTAAAGCCTATGTTAGGTTTATCTAGACACAGAGTTCTAAGCTCACCTGGCTCCATCCATCCATCCATCCACAGCCTGTATCGGTCCACTGCTGGACGCAGGCCTCCCCCTGATAAACGCCTTATTGGCGTTTAACTCATGGGGGGGTAATGCCCATAATCCCCACGCTGGGCATGCGGGTTGGGGATCGCAGTTTGGTGGAAGATTTATTCTACGGGGGCGCTGCTGCCCGCCCCCCAGAAGATATCCCTTAGTCGCCTCTCACGACACCCACGGGAAGAATTGGGCTGGTGCAAATTCTATGCCGCCGGCACTACACGGCACCTGGCTCATTAAGAGGTATTTTGTTCGCAATTAACATAACTTCTTGTAGATTTTAGATCATATAATAAATGTTTCTTACAATCATAATGTTATATAAATAAATACAAATAAATAAATATCTGAAACTCTACACCAAGGACATGCATGAGTTATAGGTTTTTTGTGTCGTGGGCAGTTTACAAACATTTTACATCGAGTTTGGCTATTGTATAGGTACCTACTAAGAACGATTCTTGGACACAAAAGAAAGAAATTATTTGAAAGTCAAATGACTAATGTTTCCACGAGTTCTAGGTAATCGAACTAGATGGCAACATTGATGACTTGACGTCTTACATTGTTCGTGAGAGCAGCGTGGGATGTTCTTGTTAAAAAATATTCTCTACTAGTTTCATCCCGCAATTTCGCACGCGCTGTGTCAATGTAAACTTTTCTATACCATGGGAACAGATTTAGGGGATAAAAAGCTTTTGTAGTAGCCTATGTTTGATGCCAGGACTATAATCACATGTGTGCAAACACGGATAAGATCTTACCTACCTTAATAAATAAAAAAACCTTAATTATCCTCAGTTGACATTAACACTTATTATATGTATATCTTCTTCTATAACATAAAAATGAATCGCTAAATGTGTTGGTAATCGCATAACTCAATAACGCCTGGACCAATTTGGCCAATTCTTTTTAAATGTTTGTTGAAGTCCAAGGCTGGTTTTTACGGCGAGAAAAATTCGAATAATTGCCGGGAAAACACCTATAAACGTTTCCATAGCAACAACGCGTGCAAAGCCGCGGGGCACAGCTAGTATAATATACAGGGTGGGGCCAAAAATTTGCCCCACCCTGTATAATAGGTCTCGTAACTGTAACGTGTTTTATAACCCAATCACGAGGATGTGTTGTCAATATAACGAGTTGGCAAATGTTCATAAAGATTTTGATACATTTCACTAAATTCCGGAAATCTGTTTCGACTACACTGAGCAAGTAATATAAATAATGTTGGACAATTCACACACCATTATCTAGCGCCAAGCAGATAAGCCTAAGCAGAGCTTGTGTTATTATGGGTACTAGATAACTGATATACATAATACAATACACTACATAGATAGATAATATTATTTATTATACATAGAAAACATCCAAAAAGCCCTGAATCTGCACAGATCGTACACACATTTGTCCCGAGGCGGGAATCGAACCCGCAACCACCTAAGTCGCAGGCGAACCTTCGCCCACCGCGCCACAGAGGTCGTCGTTTATTTATTTAAGTAAACAAAGTAAGAAAAATGCATTATTTCAATTTAAACAAACTTCACTCACTCATTCATTCTCAATCTAAAATAATGTTATTTAGTTGTCTTAAGGGAAACTGATTTACCTATGTTTGAAACACTAACTAATCTTTAATCATGTTGAAGAAGTAACAAACATCCATCCATACATCCATACAAACTTTCGCATTTATAATATTAGTGTGATGTGATTATCAAGTGTGGCTTGGACTCCATAATATCGATAAAAATATGTCTCTACACTTCTACTATTAAAAGTGGTATTGTTGCTTTTAAGAATGAAAGTTAGTGTGGGATGTTTAATCGAAAACATTGCTAAAACTTTTAGTGTTGGGATCACGAATTCACGATCCATCGATTTAACGACAGTGTTATTCGCATCGATAAGTCGATGATGTTTTGTTTTATCGTAATGCAAATCGTTTACGCTGTTAAGGCCCATACACCAGCGAAAGTGGCGCCCCCAACTATTTTATCTTATTATTACGTTAAACGCAGCAAGTTTTAAAAATCTTACGTTCAGTTTGTGGTATCTATTATGATTTATTTATTAATGCCTCTGTAATAGTTTCATTTTGTAAGCTTAGGCAGAGATACGAAGTTGCGTTTTTTGGCCACCAAACTCTATATTTGCATCTCCTCCTAAACTATATGATATAAAATTATAAAAGAGGTATTAAAAAATAGCTTATAATAGATACCACAAACTGAACGTGGGATTTTTAAAAATTCCTATGATAAACGTTAAAATATGATAAAATAGGTATCGCTGTCATATTGGCTCGGGTATGCGCCTTAACGGGATAAGGCAGTGGGGCTCATATAGACGGAGTGCAAGTTGCCGACTTCAAGACCACTGCACCCGTCGACTGCAGGTGCAGTTGACTGCAGTTGACCCTGAATGCAGTCAAAAACTTGAAGCCCTTGTAAAGGAGCCCTAATATGTCTTACATGCAATCTACCCATTTAAATCTATTAAATGGGTAGATTGCATGTAATACATATTAGTATTAACTAATCCAATTTATTGGGTAGGTAAATTATATTTTTTGGTTCGTAATGTTAATAAATTCTTTCTTTCATTCGTTCATTCATTCTACCTTTGTAAATCATTAATAATATACATAGAATGCATGATACATATTATGAGATCTCTCCATGTTTTAACGTTGCTAACGTTGATGTGTAAATCTACACGACTTTTTTTTCTGCATGTTACGTCTACTTGTTCAAATTTCCAATTTTTTTCACTTATAAACTCACTGTAATTACATTGACCCCGAGTGACAAAAGCTATATCTTACCCAAGGTACTACGTGAGCCACGAGCTACTCATTAAAAAAACATAAACTGGAGTTACTTTTTATGGTCCCTTTACAACAAAATAATCTTTTGAGTCGCACACCCTTGAACTTTTTCTAAGTTAACCATTGCCATAGGTCATTAGATTACAGTTACAAAATCCATTGTTAACCCTCTCATCGATAAGTTTATCGATAAGAGGGCTTATCGACAATTGATTCTTGGAAGCCCTAAGCACTTTCGTTTTGATCCCGTTACAAATGTTTGGTGCTCGTTTTCGAAGAACAGATAAGGATGGACTCATTATTTAATCATTAATTACATATGTATATGGGTTCTAGGATAATATCATGTCGGTTCTTGGACCCGTATTATAAAAACTTTCCCAGTCATACATAGATCTGTGCTTGAGTGACTGGTTTTTACATATCCATATATATGCTATATATGGATATGTAAAAACAAAAGCTTGCTTAGTCATGGCCTTATTACTGCTGCGCCAGATGTGTTCTATTGAAGGACATTAAAATCAATCACATCTTGACATTGATTAATTAAAAAGAGTAGATAGGTTACGTTCTCCCAGCGCTTACTCAAAAATTGCCATGTGTTACAACTACACGCAAACACTTACGCTCACAGTTATATTTCCAGTCCTGTGCAATACAAAGAAGAACAAAGACGGAAAGACGTATCTAAGACCGAAGTGAGACCGAGACAACAATATTTCACGCGGATCACGACCGCCCGTGCCGCCGGTCCGACGGTGACTGAGGTGGGAGCACACAATTTTACACAATATGAGGTTGCCATTTTCGAGAAACTAGGACCTCATCTTCCCTTTTTAATTAATCAATGCATCTTGACCACGCTTTTTAAGGGAAGGCCTATGTATACATACCATCTGATTTTGTACCGAATTTTATTCCTTACAAATTTATTTAAGCGAATCATATCCGGCGCCTACTACCAGTACTCGTTAGGAGAGGCCTATACTCTGATTGTCCAGCTGTGGGAATGTGATGATGATAATTATTTCGTAGAGTAAGTTCTGGAATATAATTAAATTAAATATCGAAATTAAAATTAACTCAAATTGCCATAATGGTAGATACATAGCTAAGTCAAAGTTCTTTTTCAGAACACCTTTGGACATGAGTACATTACATACACTTCCGACTAGTTTCATTCATACATTCCGAAGAAGAACCGTGGTTTAGTAAGTGATCGTAAGAAAAACGTCTTCTAAGTAGGTAAGGTACTATACCTTACCTATACCTTATCCATCGAGCATGTAGAATGTTAGTAAACAGACCACGACACAATGTCATTGTAAGCAATATTTATTGAAGGAAGAATCTCAAATCGACTAGTAATGTAAATCACGTATAAAATGACGCGACAACAGTTAATGTGTTTTAGGTTAAGCATGGACGGACAGTTTGTTTACTAACATTCTACATGCTCGATGGTTACGGTATAGATAGGTATTGGTTTCTACTACTTAGTACTCTTGTTTTCACTATAAGTAGATACAATTTATATCTACTCATAATGTGCGTGCGTGCGTCAGCATTTTGTTAAACACCATCGTTTTTAAGCGTAATGGCGTAGGTATAATATATCTAATGTCTTTTGTACAGGTAGTTCAATAAATAAATTAATTAAGTTACTGCTCACCTCAATGTGATAGGTGTTCCAATACTTACATAAGTACCAAATAATGTAACATTGTATCATTAATAGCAAAGAACCGAAAACAGGTAAAACGCAATGAATCGTGAGACGAATATCATAAATTTTAAGTAGAGTAGGTACTTTTTTTTTCTCCACGGGGGATAACCCCTATACGTTATAGCGATACCTTCCGCACTAAGAACCACCATGCTGCATCAGTGAGTAGAATACGACAATAGATTGAAGACAAATACAATAGTAAAATGTGAAGTACCTCGATTCAAACAATGAGAAAACCAAAGCCTAACCTTGGCGTGACGTCACCGCTAAGGCTTACGTGCCGGGTAGAGCGTTGACCTATTTCGCGATGTCTCACAGTGACCGTGTGGCCTAATGGATAAGGCGTCGGACTTCGGATCCGAAGATTGCAGGTTCGAGTCCTGTCACGGTCGAAGGATTATTTTTGGTATAAATTACGCTTTTTTGGACGAGGACCGATCTGCGTTATTAGGAATAGATTTTTTGATACTACAATCTCTTAAAAAATATGATATAGTAGAAAAATATGATAAGTTAAACTTTTTTAGGTCAATCTATGGTATAGCTCAGTAAGGTAATCACAAATAATGGTAACTGAAAGTATAGAAAAAATATATATAATAATAACACTAAATATAAAAATATAACTTTTTTGACCAGAAATAAGCATAATCAGTGTTTTACATCGATATAAATCAATGTATTCCAAACAAAGTAACAAAACTTAAATACAAAAGATTCTCTACATAAGGCCAAACCAGAAGGATATAAAGGCCTTGTTACTATAATTAAGTACGCTGATAGTTTTATTTTCGTATTTTGCAGTGTATTCTTATCGCAGTTGTAATATTCCTTTGACCGGGAAACCCTAGGTTATTTTAATACTTATCATATCAGTCATTTATAAGGTCAAGTGACGTAAGAAGTCGCTAAGGCTTGTCATCCCTTTTTGCTACAAGTTTCATGCTGATATTTCTGTCATTTTTGACATTTACTGTCATTTCTTTTTTGACTTACCTATTTTTAAAGAAATAAATATACCTTATGAATTTTATCATAAAAATTAGGGTAGTTTGACGAATTCCAATAAGTGTTCTTCAAACACCAATAAGGTTCGCAGTTAACCCGCTACATCCGTAATGAACCTTATGAATTGTTTATTTTCTTATAGTTGATTGTAATTTTTGTCTATATTCCGTCGAAAATTATTGAGTTGAAACACGGGGTACAACATGATTCGCACAAAAGGGAATCCCCAATATGATATTGTATAACTTATACATTATTATGTACTCGTATAAGTTATAGTACATCTTTTTCAAACGTACTGTCCAAAACTCCGTCTGCTGGACCCCCAGCAGACGGAGTTTTGGACAGTACGTTTGTCGGAAAACCAAGTTTGTTCATACATTAACATACATAGGTACATAATATAATAACAGTGGAGGGTTTATACATAATACTTTGCGCTTCTTATTTTTCGAAGTTTCGAAGTACATACCTAAGTCGTATGGTTTTTATGCTTCAAATTTTGTGGTAGTTATTTTCAAGTTATTTACGAGGTAATTGACAACTGTAGGTATGTTATAAGAAAGCTGTTCTTTAGCACAGAAATGAGGTGTTTTCTTTCAAAACAAAAATAATTTAATTGTTACTTAGTTACTTAGATAGCTTCAAATTTATACTTACTTAAGTACTAGGCTACTAATATCTTGTACTAGTACCTACATTATCACAATTTGTTAACATAATGAATGATTAATTATAACATACCATAACTATTTATCGTAGGTTAACTAATAACTATTTAACCTACGATAAATTCCCGATAAATATACATTTACTGTGTCATAAATCTTTCAAAGAATCTATCTTAATTATACATGCATGACACCTCATTTGCATATTTTCCACTCTGCGAAAGATCGCCGTTGTCTATTGTCTACTAGCAATGAATCAATGTCCCATAAAAATATGAATAAAAAAAAAAGATAAATTATGACCTTTATTTTTTTAGAAAAGACTTACTTAAACTATTGCTTTATATTTATATTATCAATTCTGTGGATCTTGAATAACAGGACGCGCTCTTAAAACTACTGTCTCTACATAGTATGTAGAGACAGTAGTTTTGAGAGCGCGTCATAGGTAGTATGTAGTACATACTACCTATTAACCTCAACCTCAACAGCTTGTATTGGTCCACTGTTTCTAATATCTGTGGGTCCACTGCTGGACACAGGCCGGATATGCGCCTTATTTTGCGTTTATCTGATGGGGATAATGCCCATAATCCACACGCTAAGCCGGCGGGTTGGGGATCGAAGTTTGGTGATAGGATTTCTGAAGGGGGCGCTGCTGCTCGCCCCCGGTTGATACCCCTTAGTCGCCTCTTACGACACCCACGGGAAGAGTTGGGGTGGTGCCAATTCTAAGGCAGCACCACACAGCTATCTTGTAAGTTCTTATTCAATTGTTTTATGTAGCTATTGATGATGCAATATAGTAATAAGTTATCTATCTATGTAAGAAAAACATAATATATCCTGCATTCATTCAAGGTTTCTTCAACGTTTCTGTGTAATAAAAAGTATTTATTAGTCTATAGACCAAAGAGACAGAAATAAAAAATAATTTTTGCTTTATTCCCATAGCAGAATTTAATTTTGGGAATTTGACCTTTTTACATTTAGTATTAAAGAGTTTTTTATCGTAATTTTTTTTCAAGAAGTTGGATCTATTTATTTAGACATCACTGTCTTGCATGAACGTACGGATAGACAAAACTATCGTGGAAATTGATGAATTTGATGGTACATAGATTATGACTCTACCGATATCAATACATACTAGATTCATTAAACAATAGCCATTTTACAACATTTATATTTCTTTAGCAAATCCCGGGACGAGGTAATTCTGGACAGATCTAGATCTCGGCATTCCCGTAGCCCGACCCTCTTTGGGACAGATAATACCAGGAGCACACAAGCAGCTAGTAGCTTGCATTCCTTCCATCTATTTCAATTCCTCGGGATCACAACAACAAACCAAGCTGTTTTCGACTCAATGTACATTGGACGTAGTCATAAAACTCCCCGTGGACTCGATTTCAGGAACAAACTGCTTGCTTTTATTGACGCATAACCAAAAGTGAACTTACGCGTTCTAGCTTAAGGGTAAATTCTCGCTTGGCATTTTTAAAACATATGCCCTTTCCGCGTCTCTTTTGACTTTCGAAATAAAACAGACTTTCCAGCAGATGGAATAAGGGCGAGAGCTTTTAACTTACTGAAAATCTACATACAATGGGCGGGATGGGGGTCGAGTTCGGCTCTTACTAGTATAATGTAAGTCCACGTTTTTATGGTTTATGCTTGCCTGGTACAGTTCAGTGTTGCATTGCCGTATCATCCGGTTCGACGGACCAACATAAATGAGCCTTTTCCTTTTTATCAAGTCCGTTAAAACAATATTTTACGATTCTAGTAACACTCGGATTCTAGTCACGATACGAGATGAAAAAATAGGCTTGTTTAACCATACAAGATTTTTTAAGATTAATCGTTTGTTGTGAATTGTGTAAATATTTTCGATACTTTACCTGAGAAAGTAATAAAACTGAACGAAAGAATGTTCAAAAACAGAAAAAGTAGAGTATTCTGTAAAAGACATACTTACTTCAGTTAAAGATGCTTGGGAAAATATAATCAACTTAAGTTTATGAAGTGTTCTGTAATCTATAGTGTGCATTATGCATGGAACTGAATAAATAATACTAACTGATTAGCTGACTAGGCTAACCTATATAAAAGCGCTCCGTTAGAAATCAATGAAAATAAAACATTTGAAAACTAAAAATTAACTATTAACTATAAATTCAATCGGAGCAACCATGTCGACACAGCGCGGTGATCCGACTCTACAACAATTTGATGTTCTTATATCCATCACGGTAGAGTCCATTCTAAAGTGATGTGATTGAGTCAGTATCTCTTCATCGTTTCTGTTCGCCTAGTACTCCGGTCATGGAGTTTCGTTCCGTGTCCGCAGTTGGGACAAGATGTCCGTACATCCAACTGTACTCTACTCACGCCATCTATACGTTTGGATGTGCGTATAATATAAGTCTGAACCGCCATCTGCCTCAAAGTTGGAATCAAAATAGTGTCACGCATTATCACATGGGGCGTGGGCACCGATATGCATTACTTTCCTACCGATTTAAATAGAGAAATTTGATTATATCGGTGTTTTATAATTTTTTCAAAGTGAAATTAAGGTGTATAATCTTATCCAATATAGAACCTAGAACGCTAAAATTTGCTTCTTTAACAATTGTGTGTATGTACAAGTTGCTATGATTTTAACAATCTGATATGGGTAGGATAATGTATAAAGGTATTCAAATTGAATTTGCTCTACTCTACTATTTTAAACCTTTTTCAGTTTTCCTAGTACACGGATCAAATTGGCCGTGGCCAAACCTATACCAGAAACCAGCAACATCCATCCATCCCGTTTACTATATCTGGACCCGTTAGAGTTAGTAGTTATACGTGCTCTCCCAAGCGCCACCACGGCGTTTACTCGTAGAACTGTATTTCAAAAGCAATAAGGTCTCTTCTGGAGCATTAAAATTCCCGTTTTATAGTAACTGCTATAAGCTTCTGCTCGCCTGGTATAATCGTGACGCTTTCCGTGTTGTTCGCATCGTTCCGTTCCGATAACTGACAAAACCGCCACCTGGAAAAGCTAGAGCAACGAAACTCAAATAAATTAAATATTTAACATAAAATTTATTTAGAAAATTCTCTAAATTATATTTAGGTAAAATATTAAATATTTAAAAGATTAGAAAGAATTAATAAAATTTAGTACTTGTACAAAGTGATTATAAACTTTGCCTTTTCCAAACGTAGGAATTTCCTCTCCAAACATAACAAGTTTTATCATTACTTCAATACAGGTAAACTTTAGAAGTTGGTAAATAACAGTACATTTATATACAAAAACAGTTTTTTTTTACAAAAATTACCGTATAAATAGTATTTTGTACCTATCGTAGGACCACCAGCGCACTGCTTAAACTGTCACAGTTCCAGCGACTCTACCTTCTCGTGGTAGTTTAGGGATATGACGTAAAAATCTCTGTAATATCATAATTATTTAAATCATAGTTATAAAATTTACAGAATGCTTAAAAGTGAGTATTCTAAATTTGTAACCAAGTATTTTGAAAACCTGAAAACAGCGTCATCTCTAGGGAAGAAATTAAGTTTAGAATTTATTGATACCTGCAACAGATGGCGTTTTTACCCCACTATTCACACGGGAAGCGTCTCCATTGTACCAGGCAATCATGGGTTGCAAGAAGTTGCAATGAAAGGAAAAGGAGGATGGGCACAAATGTATGGCGCCTGGGCCAGGTACCAATCGAACTGATTGATATGTCGTTGGAAAGCTCTGTTCCTGTAGAATAAGAATATCTAAGGGGCTACTCCCGGTTCGTTGTCCGTTTTGAGTAATTCCACTTTGAAAGTTGTTTATTTTGATGAGTTTTTTGACCCTTTCTATTAAAGTACTACTAAAACGGTGCATACCTACCTCAATAAATCAGTTTTTTTTACATTTTAGCATTGTATTGTATTTACAATATAACATCATCAACACCATCAGCCTATTAGTCCACTACTGGACATAGGCCTCCCCTAATGAGCATAATAGCGCCCTGTCTTCAGCTTGATGCATCAAACATCTGCCTGCAGTCTTTCGCAGGTCTTCATCCCACCTAGCCAGATGGCGTCCTACATACGTTTGCCAAGTCGTAGTCTTGACTCAAAAAGACGTTTGGTATTTGCCTTAATCTAGCCCTCTTCGGCACATTACACAGTTCCGGTAACGATACATTGCAATATAATCGGTAATAAAACAAAATAAAATAACAAGGGTTTAAAAAGGTGCGAAATAAAAATCATTTACAACTTTTTACATACTAGCGGGAATAGTAAGTACATTGTTTCACTAGAAGCGAAAGTAAATTATTTAGTCCCGAGACGGGGAGGGCAGCGTGCCTCCCCGTCTCGGGGATATCTAATACTTTTAGAATTAGATATAGAGCTGAAAAGTATTATTTTCAACCCGCTCCTCAGGCAACTTCAGTCACACTACTTTTCGAGTATGAGTAATGAATAATTGGTTTGGTTTATAAAAAACCATAAACCGACTTCAATTATATAGATCCCATGTCAGAACTGGACCGAATAAAAATGGGACCACACGAGAAGCACCAGCTTTCATATAAAAAAAAATTATGAAAATCTGACTACTCAGTCAAAAGTTCTGTAACAAACATAAAAAAAATACAGTCGAATTGAGAACCTCCTCCTCTCCTCCTCAAAAAAAAGACGGTTAAAAGGATTAAGCACATCAAATTACGCCATTACAGTTGTTACAAAAGAAAGGACGGATAGCTGTATGACCATTATCGATTAGGTATTATATTAATTTTATATCACCCGGTACATACATACATAGTGTTGGAATATATATTGGTACACCATTCAACTTGTCTATGAGGCTGAGATTAAAGTAAGGATTTATGATTAAATCAATGCTTTACATCTGTCAATGTCGTCTCGTTGACACTGACAGAACTCAACTCTAAAATCTGTTCTGCGTAACAATCAACGTAATGATTACTTGCTCTCTCTCTGTTCTGAAATAGCACACACAACATGTCTGTATAAAGCTGATTTTCTATATCCAATAATTAAGTGTTAATCGTATAATGTAATTCCTAATTGTTTTCACTAGACAATAATAACTATTGTGCTATGTGATTCTGTTCGTTTATTTTCACTCGCCGGTTCCAACCCACCAACCTAACCTATCTTCACTGTGCATCCACTGTGTGTAGGATTTACATGGACAAAGCTAGGCCTAGGCTAGGCTACTCACCGCCTGGCTGGCTCTCTGCTCAACAGGTTAAGGGCCCAGGTCCCAGGATTATCACAACTGATTACGGGCACAGTATTTAAGAAGAGGAAGACATTCTACACTTGGGTGCCGGCGAGGACACGAACACGAGGAAGCGGATTTTATATTGTGTGCAATGTCACAGCAGCCGCAAGAAGGTGCCGTTGGCGGGCACACGCCTCATGTGTCGCCAGCAGGTCTGTACACTTTTGACAAATTGGATGGAATTGGCTCGTATCACAACTGGAAGTTCCAGATGCGAATGGCGCTTATCATGGAAGGCTTATGGTCATGTATTGATGGTTCTGAGACTAGCAGCAGCACGGATCAAAAAGCTTTGGCTAGAATATGCTTGGCAGTTAAACCGAATTGCATCCAGTATTTGCGCGATGCTACAAGCGCAAAGCAAGCTTGGAAAATCCTCCAGGATGTATTTGAGGATAAAGGACTTTATCGGAGGGTTGTGCTTCTAAGAAAACTTCATAGATCCGACTACCATGAATATAATTCAATGGGAGCTTACATCGAAGGAATAATGACCCTAGTACAACAACTTGCAGACATCGGAAGGATAATTGATGATAAAGAAGTTGCAGAAATTTTACTAAGCGGTCTACCACAGGATTTTGATGTTTTGGTTTCTGGTCTGGAAACAGCAAACCTCTCCGAATCTCTCACGAGCGAAGCAGTGCGAGCTCGACTACTTCAAGAGGAGTTCCGAAAATCCACTAAAAATGGCAAATCAAATGATGATGTGGTTTTATTTACGAAGAGTAAACCACTTAAGTGCCATTACTGCCAGAAGCAAGGGCATGTCAAATCAAAATGTTTCAAGTTGAAGAATGATTTGAAGAAGCAAAGCAGTAGCGATGTCAACTTAGCTGCGGGGTCTGCGGACACACTGTTGGTATCAGCAGTGTCACTCTTATCTGTTTACGGAAGCGTGGACTGGATAGTGGACTCCGGGTGTACTTCGCACATGTGCTGTGATATGGACCTTTTTAGAGACATTGACTTAAATTTTAAATCAATAGTTACAGTTGCTAATGGAGAAGCACTGAAATGTCAGGGTCTTGGTGCCGTCTCTTTGAATCTCAATAATAGTAGTGATCTAAAGATTTTGCAAAATGTAATGTTTGTTCCTAAATTGACTACTAATCTTATATCCGTTAGTCAGCTAACTAGATTAGGTTTTAGAGTAGTATTTGAACAGGATAATTGCAAAATAATGGATCCTAAAGGCCAGCCTTTTACTAGTGCAACATGTTTCAGGGGTATTTATAAACTTGATTGTTTTTCTAACCCAAATTGTATTTCAGAATGTAATGTTGCTACCACAGGTGCTTGTAAGCAAGCAGAACAAAGTTCTTTAGCAGCTATTTCTAGTGTGCCATTGGAAGTATGGCACAAGTGACTTGGGCATTTGAGCTTGCATGGTTTGTATGGAATACGGAGTCTTGCAGATGATGTTGTTTTTGAAGATGACTGTCATGGTAAGTTGAAAATTTGTATTTCATGTTTTAAGGGGAAGCTTACAATGAAATCTTTCCCTAAGAGCCAAGCAAAAAGAGCTCATGATCTTTTAGAGTTAATACTCTCAGATGTTTGTGGGCCTATGTCAATCAATAGCTGGGGTGGTGCATGTTATTTAGTTACATTTACTGATGACTTCTCTAGAAAAAGTTTTGTTTATCTTATGTGTCATAAGAATGAAGTCATGATAAGTGGGTAAAACAATCAAGCGTTTCAGAACAGATAATGGAGGGGAATACTGTAGTAAAATCTCAGAAAAGTTTCTGTCTAGTGAGGGCATTATTTATGAAACTAGTATTCCCTAGTCCTGAGCAGAACGGCGTATCTGAACGCCTTAATAGAACCCTTATGGAAAAAGCCAGGTCTATGCTCTCTGAGGCCTGCCTCGACAAGCGTTTTTGGGGAGAGGCTATTGCTACTGCAATATACCTACAGAATCGAAGCCCCACGGCTGCTTTGTCCGGCAGTATTCTTGAACAGGTGTGGACAGGTTCCAAAGTGACCCTAAGCCACTTGAGAGTATTTGGTTGTAAAGCTTTTTCATTGATTTCAGAACATAACCGTCACAAGCTCAATGCAATGTCATAGGAGTGTATTTTTGTGGGTTATTGTGAAATGTCCAAGGGTTATAGATTAGTAGATCCAACTGAACCAAAGAAAATAATTAAATCCAGAAATGTCCATTTTATTGAATTGACGGACTCTAATGTAAAATCTAATATGATGAACTGTGATATTAATTCTAATAAGTTGGATTGTGATATAAATACTAATGATATTATTAAATCTAAAATGATAAATAATAACAGTAATGTTAAATCTAAAATGATAAACAATGATAATATTATTAAATCTAAAATGATGAATAATAATAATAATTTTAATATTAATGACAAAGTTTGTGTTCCAATGTTGAACTGTGATAATGGTAATTCTAGTGAATTGATACCTCCTTCTGCAATTTCAGGTGGTGAAATGGAGAGTGGACGTGTTGGGACTGAGGCCCCCAGCACAAACACGTCTGCCAGTGCTGATGGGTCAGCATCGCCATTATTCGTCGACTGCGACCAGGTGGAAGAAAATGAGCAGTCTTGGGCAGAGGAGGGCGACCATATGGTGGAGTCTGAGGGCAACTCTATGCTGGATACTGAATGCAGACCGAGCAATTTTGAGTTGCCAAATCAATGTCCTGTACGGAGTACAAGGGGTATGCCACCTTAAAGGTATGATGACTGCGAGTATGATTATTCTCTCTACTCTCATGGGCAGATTGCATTTGACAAACCGTTATCATATGAGGATGCTATGGCCAGTCATTTTCGCGCGAAGTGGCAAGCAGCCATGCAAGCCGAGTATGACTCTTTGTTAAGCAATGGTGTCTGGAAATTAGTCGAGAGACCACTGGATAAAAACATCGTTAAATGTAAGTGGGTATTTAAAGTCAAGCAAGATACTTCTGGAAATTTTGACAAGTATAAGGCTCGTCTAGTTGCTCGCGGTTTTAGTCAAAAACATGGTATTGATTATGATGAGACATTTTCCCCAGTAGTCAGACACTCAACAATGCGGATATTGTTTAATTTGGCAAATGAGTTGGACATGGACATAGAGCACTTAGATGTAACTACTGCTTTCCTTCATAGTCAACTAAAGGAGGAAATATTTATGGAACTAACCTATAGGTTTTATGACTGATAATAATAAGTCTGTTTGTTACAGAAAAGCATCTATGGTTTGAAACAAGCAAGTAGGGCGTGGAATGAAACTGTAAATAAATTGCTACTTACTAATGGTTATTCTCAAACAAAATGTGAACCTTATGTGTATGTTAAGAGAAACTCTAGCAATTTAATTATTTTATAAATGTGATAATAATGTGTCTGACAATGATTATAATTTTAGAGAATTGATAGGTAGTTTAATGTACCTTAGTGTCTGTACTAGGCCAGATATAACATAATGCATGTAATGTTTTAAGTCAATTTAATAATTGTTATGATAAGACTCATTGGTTAGCAGGAAAGAGGATCCTTCGCTATTTAGCTAAAACTATTGATTATGGTTTAGTTTTTAGTAAATGTAATAATTTAGACCTTATAGCTTATGCTAATGCTGATTGGGCGAATGATCCTATTGACCGAAAATCTTATACTGGTTTTGTAATAAAGTTAGGGTCTAATACTGTTAATTGGGAGAGCAGAAAACAGCGCTGCGTCGCTATGTCAAGTACTGAAGCAGAGTACTTATCCATAAGTGACGCCTGTAAGGACATTCTGTTTATCAAACAGTTTTTGTTTGAGATAATGAATAGAAATATTGAGTGTCAACTATTTAATGATAATCAGAGTGCCCAGAAAATCTTGAAATCTATTCAATGTCATAAAAGGACAAAGCAGATTGATGTACGCTATCACTTTATAAGAGATTTGATTTCTAAAAATTGTATTTGTGTCTCATACATGCCTACTACGGAAATGATAGCTGACATTCTAACAAAAGCTTTGTCTTCCTGTAAACATAATGGCTTTAGGTTTCATTTAAATGTAAGAACTCCATGAAGTTGTATTGTATAACTGTAATGAGGGTTGGAGTTCCGTTGTATGGTGTAAGGGGAAGTGTTGGAATATATATTGGTACACCATTCAACTTGTCTATGAGGCTGAGATTAAAGTAAGGATTTATGATTAAATCAATGCTTTACATCTGTCAATGTCGTCTCGTTGACACTGACAGAACTCAACTCTAAAATCTGTTCTGCGTAACAATCAACGTAATGATTACTTGCTCTCTCTCTGTTCTGAAATAGCACACACAACATGTCTGTATAAAGCTGATTTTCTATATCCAATAATTAAGTGTTAATCGTATAATGTAATTCCTAATTGTTTTCACTGGACAATAATAACTATTGTGCTATGTGATTCTGTTCGTTTATTTTCACTCGCCGGTTCCAACCCACCAACCTAACCTATCTTCACTGTGCATCCACTGTGTGTAGGATTTACATGGACAAAGCTAGGCCTAGGCTAGGCTACTCACCGCCTGGCTGGCTCTCTGCTCAACACATAGTTATTTTGATAAAAGGTCAAACGAAAAAATGTTTTACGTTCAGTTCGCTTTATTATGTCGAATTGAGAACCTCCTTCTTTTTTTAAGTCGGTTAAAAATTCAAAGAACGAAAGACGTAAGCGGACCTAGTCTGCCGTATAGTAGGTATTGGTGACAGATAAGTTCTCTACTCTAATCAGTCTATTATATTCAAATATACTGCGCCGTGTCAGGGAGCCGGCGAACAACGAATGTCAGTTATTGATTCACTAAGTACTTAGAGTAATTCACTGTTTTTTTACATTGCGACTTATGTCAACAGAACTACATCATGGGTCTTTTCAAGACAAAAGCGAATGGATATAAACCTTCATGATGAGTACATCGGCCACATCGTCACTTCCCAACAGTTTGACATTGAGCTCTAACGAAGGTCGATTCGGAAAAAAACTTGTAGCAATTAATGAAAATTAGGAGATTAGGAGTTTATAAGTAGGAGGGATTGTCATCTACATTCAGTGATTTTCGCAAAAATGCTGAAATTGATTGCCTGGAAGAAATTGCTTATAGCGATAAGGCCGCCCGTTGTACTGTTTTACTTAATTAAGATTCAAGATATTTTTTGTATCACTTTATGTATAATAATACTCGTAATAAAGTATGCAGGTAATTAAACGATCAACGTGATAATAGGATTTTGTTATTCTATTTGTGATAAAAATTCAACATCTTTTTTGGAGGATATTTCAAAACGGACAACTGCAACAGTTTTATCGTAGTATAATTTTTTTGTCCTATTGAAAAGAGCTATCCAACGACGTATGACTCATCTTGATTGGACAAAGTACCCAAAAGGCCCAAAATGCCCATCCTCCTTTCCTATGCCAAAACATACCGTAGTGCTAATAAAATACAGTTCTTCAGAACAACTAACGAGGTAGAGCATGATAGAACCACCCACCGTGTAGGTATATTATCATACTTATTTATTTGTTTGGCATGGCGTTTTGCTCAGAAATAATAAAAACAGTAGACTAAAATAAATGAATGCTTATAGGGAGCATTCTAAATTTGTGACCAAGGATTTTATAACCTTAACTTAGCGTCATCTCTGGGGAAGAAATTAGTTAAGTCTAGAATTTATTGATACTTGCAACAGATGGCGTTTTCACCCACTATTCACACGGAAAGCGTCTCCATTGTACCAGGCAATCATGGGTTGAAAGAAGTTGCGATGAAAGGAAAATTTCCCATGCCAAAACATACCGTAGTGCTAATAAAATACAGTTCTTCATAACAACTAACGAGGTAGAGCATGATAGAACCACCCACTGTGTAGGTATATTCTTACTTTTTTATTTGTTTGGAAAGAGAAACATACTGTCTTTATTTAAAAAATTACTTTGACGGAAAACAAGTAACTTAATATATAATAGTCTTCGCACGACATCTAGGACCGAATTCCACTAAATTAATCGCTCCATAGCAATAGTACTATCGCAGAATGTCAATTTTTATTGTCCATAGTTAGGTGGTACCTGCGATATCCGAGTGACGTGAATGGGAAGTGTGAAAAAACCTTATAAGCATATGCTTATCAGATGCCTTGCATTTAGTGGAACACACGTGGGCAATATCAGGTCATTATCACACACCGACATGTATTAATCATCATTGTAACATACAGAGACGTGACGCACGTAACATTGACATTACGAAACGCAGCGGGAAACAAAACAAAGCGAATAAACAAAAGAATCCGGCCATCTTGGAAGTCCAGGGACATCCAAGATGGCCGGATCGGGCAGGTTAGGTATGATTTAGAATGCAATTAGATTGCGATCGCCATGACATCGTGATGAATTGACAATGTGGGTCAGGGGTTAATTCTTTATTTGAATTTCTTGTAGGTGTTTTCGGCAGAAGTATCAATGGAATGACTGTTAAATCTTAAATCTTAGAAGGTACTTATTTGTTTGAATGTATTATTATTTTTGTGGGCTGAATGAAAAGTCGTCAGTCGAGATATTTCCGGAAAATAAAATATAGTAATCCATAGATCGGCAAACGTAGTGTATAATTTTTTTATCTATGGATTCATCATCCTATATTAGTCCACTGCTGGACATTGTGGATATAGGTCTCCCCTTATGAGCAGCGCGATAGCGACCTGTCTTCAGCTTGACGCATCCAGCATCTGCCTGCAGTCTTTCGCAGATCGTCATCCCACTTGGCCGGAGGGCGTCCTACTTTTTTACCTTATTTTATTATTTATTTATTTATGTTTGATTACAGGATAAGAATTACCTGTATGCCAAATTTCAGCCAGTTTCGTCCAGTAGTTTTGGCGTGAAGAAGTAACAAACATCCATTTATCCATCCATCCATACATCCATACAAACTTTCGCATTTATAATATTAGTGTGATGTGATTTATTGTTGATGTAGAAAAAATGTTATTATATTAAGTAAGTAACAACTTATAAAGTTTTTAACTAAGTTTGGACAGATAGGTAATTTTTTATTGTATTAGAAGCTAAGTATGTTCAATTAATTTTTTTATAATAATTATATTATAAGAATAAGTAGGTACACCATTGCAATAGGGGTCCCTGTAAAAATAGTGTAGGTACTTCTTATAAATAATTGTTTTTTATTTTATTATACATAGAAAAGGATGGTGATGATGATAATATGTTCAGCTTTCTTCACACCGAAGGCCCGCTCAGTTTGTCTACCTTGGACGTCTTCTGGAGTAACTAACCCATAACTGCAATGAAAGGTCATCGCGTAATAAAACGCTTTGACACTTTGGAGGTTAGTCGGTATTGGACCACGGTTACACATTTTTTAGAATTTTTGGTAGAATGACATGAAAAAAAAATATTTCATAGATCCCATTGTCAGAACAGGGCCTAATTAAAATGGGACAACACGGGAAGCACCGCACCTTTCAAAAACAAAAGAATTATGAAAATCTGACCACCAAGTCAGTTCAGATCTTTTTACTTGGTGGTCTGAGTTACATAAAAAACAGTCGAATTGAGAACCTCCTTCTTTTTTGAAATCGGTTATAAACAAACTCAATTAGCCCGCCATCTTCAATTTAATTTCACCTCAGTGTGACTGCGTCCAATAAAAGATAAGTCGTGTCTATTTGCTAAGCTGACGTTAAACGAGTCCAACTTTAACTGGATAAATTAATCTTGGCTTACTTCGAAGGTTTTCAACCTTTCCTTGGAAGCTATACCTAAGTATTAAATTGGATTCCTGATAACAAAGATGGGTGTTTTTGTCGTTGTAAAATAGACGATTATCGTACCTCTTGCACTCAGAGGCAGTATTATATTTCTTAAATAATTCATCTACATTGTAGATTTTCTAATTTCTTTTTTAAACATTTTAATCTGATTATTCACAAAATAAAGGAAATAAATTTAAAATGATAACAGATTATGTTGTTTTCTTTATATAGATACTTTTTACTAGCTATGTATGGTTAGAAACACCATCATGTTTAAATCGTCATTACTTCTTAACCCTATACTTGGCGTTGTGCACATACGGATACGCTCACTTTAGAAAATTCCTACCAGTTTCTTAAAAAAAATATTTAAAAAATAGTGCAATATTTTTGGTATCTTTTGGTAGAAAAATATTGTGTGTTGCTGGCAACCCCAATTTCTCAGTAGTGCACAAAATGGTGGACCGGGCGCAGGCGTCTTCTTCTCGCAAGGTAAGAAAAAATATTTTTATTCGAAATATCGATTTTTTGTGTATAAAAAAGTAGTGGACATAACAGATTATGAATTTGTCTGTATATCTTAGCTGTTTTTTACCTGAAAAAACAACAAGTTTTCTTGCTATAGACACGTTCATATGATAGTATCCATATGGATACACTGCTAGCTTGCCTACATAATTGTTTATTTTTGTTATGTATCCATATGGATACACTGCCACATATGTATGAAAATTGTAGTAGTGATTTTTATGGATAATTATTGACATTTATTTAATTTTTTCTGTAACATTTTATTTTTACCGTGTTCGTGTGTTTGATCATCGATGTGGCACAGCGGGTGATTTTTATGGTTTTTAATTTCCGCCAAGAAACACATTACATAATTGTTTTCCTGGTGTTGTCCATGTATTTATTGATTACTAACGGAAAAACCATAATAATAATAGAAAAAATTTCTTACTAATGTTGTATTTTTTTACTAGGTGCAGGCACCATCACTAAAACAACAACAGCAGAATAGAGCTCGCCGAATTATCGCTCTTGTCCCGAGGGTGGGTGCCAAATCTGATTTAGATGATGGCGATTCATCAGCTGATGAGCTACAACATTACCACGATGATCGCGCGTTTCGAACAAACGCATCGGATAGCAGTTCTCCGCCACCATCATTGCCATCATCGCTGATAAATCTTAACATTTTGGATTCAGATGATGATGAAGAGTTAGGGGTTGTTCTAGCGTCAACTTTTCTCTCTCTTTTCGCAAATGATGGACATTTGCATAAACAACGCCTGGCTTCTATACCGACGCGATCATCAGAAGGATCTAAAACCAATCTGCCTGAAGAAGTTCCGAATGCAGATACATGAAGGCCTGCTGAAATTTGAGAGGACACCCAGTAATACTGCTCAAACCGTGCCACCAATCAGCTCAGATAAAATTATAAAGGCACCTGCAGTTCTCAGACCACCGGATGCAATCCGATTTGATCAGATTGGTCATATGCCGGTTTGCTCACCCAAAGGGAGATGCAAATTTTGTAGTAAAGGACAGACAAGGATATCTTGCCAGAAATGTAAACTCCGACTGTGTTTGGTGCCAGAGCGTAACTGCTACCTTCTTTATCATTCTAAATGATATGAAGAACTAATTGCTCAAACCCCTCGAAAATAGACTGAAGCGAAGAAGAGATTCCATATAATTTAATTAGGAATTTTCTATAAAATACAAGGCTATGTTACTAAGTAGAGTTTTATGAGCAAGGTTTTAAATTTTGTAACAATTTTAGTATTTTAATTGGAAAAATGTGATCTCGTATAATTTTTATATTAAAAAAATGTATGTTACTACGCATGGTTGTAATATTAGGTAGAATTCCAAGTGTAATTTCATTAGTTTTAGTAATAATTTTTACCAAATATGTGATCTCTATTAATGTATAAGACTTGGCAGTGTATCCTTCTGGATACATGATTTTAAAAACTAAGTTGCAGGTAAACCTGGCAGTGTATCCATTTGGATACTACTCATAATTAAATAATTAAAACAAAAGGATTTTTTTTATTACCTGAAACAGTTTCTATAGAGCCCTAGGAACGTACTTAGTTAAAAAAAAAATTACATATCAAGATTTTTATTGCCTGCCAAGTATAGGGTTAAGGCGTAGCATACCCGAGAAAATATGACAGCGCCACGTATTTTATCATATTATTACGTTTAACACAGGAAATTTTAAAAATCCATCGTATAGTTTGTGGTATCTATTATAAGCTATTTTTTGATACCTCTGTAATAGTTTTATCTTATACATATAGTTTAGGAAGAAATGCGAAAATAGAGTTTGGTGGCCAAAAAGCGCAACTTCATATCTCTGCCTAAGCTTTACAAAATGAAACTATTACAGAGGCAAATATAAATAACTTATAAAAGATACCACAAACTGTACGATGGAGTTTTAAAACTTCCTGTGTTTAGCGTAATAATAAGATAAAATAGGTGGGGGCGCCAGAAATGATTAAGCGGACGCTCTGGCGAGGAGAGGCTCGGAGCGGCAACCAACAGGGCATTCCAACCGATAATTCCCCTACCATCAAACAACACCAAGACCACTGGGCAAGTATTCCAGATTGCAGACAGTCGAAGGAGGCCTTCCCGGTTTTAAACCCGAGATACTCCCGAAAGCTACTCAATCTGAAGCGTGACAAACCCAGCAGTAAGTTGGTTTCCATTTTATGAAAAAAAGAATGGCAAGTAAAAACAAGTTGCCAGGGAAGCGGGATGAAAATAATTAATTTTGTTTTAAAAAACTATAAACCGACTTCAATTTTACAGTTTTTTCATGAATTTTCATGGAACCCATTGTCAGAACTAAACAAAATTAAAATGGGACCACACAGGAAGCACCAGCTTTCATATAAAAAAGAATCATGCAAATCGGACCACCCAATCAAAAGTTCTGAGGTAACAAACATAAAAAAACAGACGAATTGAGAACCTCCTCCTTTTTTTTTAAGTCGGTTAATAATACAAATAAAAAAAAACTAGTTGTAGAGTTTTGTTTATACTTACGTATAGCAGAGATTTGTATTATAATGAGTTCATCTGATTCAGATAGAGATTTAACGGCTGATTCATGTTTTTATTTTTATGCATCGGACTGGTATTGATAATGGATCAGTTGAGCTACCTGTAGATTGTTCAAGCTTTCGACTTGTATTGACACAGATATTTTTCTAAATAACCATATTATAATCATATAGGTATAACTTCAGCTGTGCTATGCTGGCTTAGAATTTATACCACACCAACTCTTGCCGCGGGTTTCGTAAGAGGCAACTAAGGGATATCCACCGGGGGGCGGGCAGCAGCGCCCCCTGCAGAACAATTATACCACCTGTGGACTACTATAGGCTGATGATGATGTTGATGATGAGGGAATCGAATCCGCTCCTGCGCCGGTCGTCTAATATACCCACATCGTAAGCTTTTATGTGATAATAAAGGCTTAGTTATCTTATTTGTGTTTTCAATAGTGAACTTTATCCCAATCATCTTAGGAAGTGAAAAATATGACTCATCCTGCCATCTATTGGCGAATAGTACTACTAAAAGCACAATTTACAAAAAAAGACGTGTGGCACTCGGGGACTGCCGCGGTAAAGCTATTGCAATGCCATCTAGAGGCGAGTTGCTGAACTAAAGAGACAAACGTCAAGGTTTTTTCGTTACGGAATTTCTGGATTCGGTCCCCGCGCTCAAGGCCCGCGATAGAAGCTATGCAATAGCTTAAAAAAAATACCGAGTGAATCTCGGTCACCCAGGTACTGTAAATTACGTAAGAATTTCTTAATTAAATTACGTACGAAGGAGATGCTGTGTATGTATAAAATCAACAATGGCACGTGTAAGCTTGTTGCCTGTAGAAATTGTAGACTATAATTTGATTGTTTTGAAAATACTACAAACCGACTTCGAATCTCTAATTATACACTGTTGTACTATAACAAAACTTGTATAATAATTATACAAGTTTTGCAGGATAATACTTATCCCTCGGGAACCACATTGGGATCATTTTCTTTACAATATCTATTCTATAGAATATATAAAATAGGTCCACGGCGAAATCAACGAAAAAGAACTGCTATTTAACAGCTTGGTCATCACGGATTATCGTATACTATGTACAGGGAGGGGCAAATTTTTAGCCCCTTAAGGGTAGCTACCGTTTCTTTTATTGTTAGAAGGTTTTGTTCTTAGGAACCTTCTGTTTTATTTAGAAGAAAAAAATATTGCCATTTTTAGTTTTTTGAAAAAATGTACGAGTCGCCCAAAAAAAAACATTTGTCAAAAAAAACAAGTTGGTCTTAATCGACTCTATTTCCAACCAGGAACACTTTTCCCAAAGTAACATACCAAATCAAATCGTAAGTTTGGGCAATAATTAAAAAAAGAATTCGCTACCCTTAAGGGGCCAAGAATTTGCCCCACCCTGTATATTATAGACTCTGGAACGCCCTCCTCGTTTCTATCCGACAATCTAAATCCCTTCCTATCTTCCAAAGCATGGTTCACCAACACTATCTGTTCACTCTTGATAAGTCTTCTTAATATTCTGTTAATTGTAAATTTTCTGTTTTTATTTATAAACTAGCTGTTGCCCGCGGCTTCGCACGCGTTGTTCCTATGGAAACGTTTATAGGTATTTTCCCGGCAATTATTAGATTTTTTCTCGCCGTAAAAACCATCCTTGAACTTCAACGAACATTTAAAAAAAAATCAGTCAAATCGGTCAAGCCATGATGTTTTCATGTTATGTCGTGACAACGGAAAACGGGTTTCATTTTTATATTATATAGATTAACGTGTCATCAAGTACGCCACCGTCAGCTTCTATACGTACCGATCCTATCCATTCAAAGGTTGCCTGGACGAGATCGCTGTTAAGGCCGCCGATTGTGCCACTCTTTTTATTTTATTAGTTAGCCGTAATTTCTTTGTTTGTTTTTGTTATGTATTGATGGTGCAATAAAGTTATAGGTAATCTATCTATCTAATCTATCTATACAGGGTGGGGCAAATTTTTGGCCTCTTAAGGGTAGCTACCGTTTCTTTTGTAGTTCGGTTTTGTTCTAAGGAACTTTCTGTTTTATTTTGAAGAAAAAAATATCGCCATTTTTAGTTTTTTGGAAAAATGTACGGTTCGCCCAAAAAATTACATTTGTCAAAAAAAACAAGTTGGTCTTAATTGACTCTCTTTCCAACCAGGAACACTTTTCCCAAAGTAACATACTAAATCAAATCGTAAGTTTTGGCAATAATTAAAAAAAAAACAATTCCCATACATTTTCTATGAAAAAACGAGTAATTGAAAACAGCAATGTCACTCATTCAATGGTTCTTAATTTAAACTCGTATGTACACAAATACTTTCTTAAGTTCGTAGGAATAAAATTTTTACTTATTTTTTTGTATTAAAAATCAAGTTATTTACTTGCTTAACAATTTAAAAAAACTTCTAACTTAAACTTAACTTCAAAAAAAAACCTTCTTACTACAAAATAAACGGTAGCCAAAAATTTGCCCCAGTCGGATCTTTCGCTCTCCAGTTCAGTCTTAGTCATCTCCACATCATCAGGTGGGCCTTTGTCACCGCTACCTCAACCTCAAACTCAACAGCCTATATTGGTCCACTGCTGGACGCAGGCCTCCCCCTGATCAGCGCCTTTATTGGCGGTTATCTCATGGGGGGTAATGCCCGTTATCCCCACGCTGGGCATGCGGGTTGGGGATCGCAGTTTGATGACAGAATTGATTGGCAGGAGGCACTGCTGCCCGCCTCCGGTAAATATCCTTTAGTCGCCTCTTACTTACGGCACCCGCCGTGGAAAGAGTTTGGGTGGTGCAAATTCTATGCCGCCGGCACCACACGGCGGTCGTCGGTGTCACCGCTAATGTACCAGCTATTCTCGGACCGCATGTTCGGTTGCGTGACGATGGCAGGACACGACAGAAGGCCTGCCGGTATGACACTGGTCCCATGGGATTTTGGGAGGCCTATTGTGTGGGACGCGACATCGAACTATAATAAATTTAAAAATAAGCAAAGTTAGATAATGCCGTGGAATATTCCCACAGCATTATCTAACCCCAAGCTAAGCAGAGCTTGTGTGATGGGTACTCGATACCTGATATACATAATACAAGACACTAGATAGATAGATATTTTTTATTATACATAGAAAACATCCAGAACGCTCTTAACAAATATCTGCATCTCGTACAAATATTTGTCCCGAGGCGGTAATCGAACCCGCAACCTCCTGCGTCGCAGGCGGACCTTCGCCCACCGCGCCACAGAGGTCGTCAACGTATGTATGACGCGTCCCACATCAACAGTGTAAGATTTTGGACACACTTGCGCCTTCACTTGCGCATTTTCCATCTTCCGGGGACATACGCGAGGCACGTGCGACGGCAATAGGCCGAGGATCTCAGGAGGCGCAATAGGGTATATGCATGTGACTTCAAAAAAGCTAATATTTTTTTTACGTATTCGTTATTGATTTATTTTTGTATTTTATGATGTTTTTATTGTAAAATTTAATAATTGAAAAGTAGATATTTTAAGTCTCAACAGCAAAATCTCTAAACGCAACGCTATTGGCATGTGAAGCGTGACGTCATACTTGAACATTTTTGTATGGGCACGAAGTTTTGACTTTGAGTTTACTTATGAAACTCGATGATCCGTGACGTCATAAAATGCAATGGCTAACATGGCAGCGTTTTTATCACCCGATACTGAGTGTAGTTTTACTTTTAGTTTTTTAACTCAATAATTGAATTTTTTTGGGTGTTATATTTTTAAGCTATTGCATAGCTTCTATTGCGGGCCTTGAGCGCGGGGACCGAATCCAGAAATTCCGTAACGAAAAAACCTTGACGTTTGTCTCTTTAGTTCAGCAACTCGCCTCTAGATGGCAATAGCTTTACCGCGGCAGTCCCCGAGTGCCACACGTCTTTTTTTTTCGTTTATGTATTAACCTAAATAATCGATTAAGAAAATAAAAAAATCCATGCATATACCCAATCAATGATATACCCTATTATGCAGGTCTCGACAGAGCCTACACATTTGCTTCCCATGGAGTCCCTAGGTCCGTTAAAGTTTTCGCAACACAGGAAGGAAAAAGTACATGATTGAGTGCCTTCTCATATAACGTACAGATCTTATCTTATACCTTTAGACAAGCAATTCTTGTATAATTATAAGCCGAACTCCTTGGCAGCGCGCTTCGAATTAGAAAAGAAAGGGTTGACAGATGGCGTCAGTGACATTCTTAGAGGACTTCTCGTGAAAACTTGGACTGGGATAGGTGTGGTTTGTGGAGACTCGGAAACTATGAACTTATTTAGTTTATTTCTTTTCTCATATAAAATCGTGGCTGTTCATATGACTGGATTGTAATTCCTTTATTTTCTAAATAAACCATGTAAACCTTTGACTGTCATAATTCTTGTCCTAGAGTTAAAAATATATATTCTGAATCATGGAAACGGCTCCAACGATTTTCATGAAATTTAGTATACAGGGGCTTTCGGGGGCGATAAATCGATCTATCAGGATTCATTTCTAGAGAATGTCGTTTTACTTTTATCAACTAATCAATTGACTCTTCCTGACATCTATTGGCGTATAATAATACTATAATTTCTAAAAAACAAAACTTACCAAAAAAAACCGAGCGAAGCTCGCTCATCCAGGTACGTACTAACTATGTAAATGATAACAAATAGAGTCCATTGTGTCTTTTCCAGCGATAGTCTGTTTGTATTACTAGAACTCGAACTCGTTGACTACGTTGTGAGCTCGTGTCAAGGATATTACAGCTTGCTAGTGGAAAACCGTGGCTTTGTTCATGTTGGTAATTACCTGAAACAGTTGTCTGTACAATAAAATTGTGCAATCACATGAAGTGGAACCAAGTAATAAATATACAAAGTATGGCGGAAAGGGTTTTTTGAGCGCTTTTAAAGAAAAGGGTTAAAAAAATAAAACTAAAATCTATCCTGAGTTCTAAACACTACACTAAGTATTTGATATATATAGTTTTTTTGGTTTAACACGGGCATCGGAATTGTCAAAATTTAAAAATGGAAATTTCATAGTTCTGTAAACTTCCCGTTTGAAACGTTTTCTAATTTTCATAGAAAATAAAGTGAGTAACTAACACAAATAATTAACCTAAATTAAATAATTACCTTTATCTTTGTTACCGGACAACGTTGCTTTTATTTTAATTTAAATATACTCTGGAAAGATTCATCATCAGCCTATATTAGTCCACTGCTGGACATATGCCTCCCCTAAAGATTATAACACTAATATCACGGTCATTGGCAAAATTATGTCAACCAGACGTAGACTCCATTAACGCATTCACTGCCCAGCTCTGCAGTGCGACCCGCAGGGGCGCGCCGCAGCTCCACGCAGATAGAGACTGGCACCTGCGTCTTGGGCCATGAAGGTGTTAGTGTATAACGCATTCACTGCCCAGCTCTGCGGTGCGACCCGCAGGGGCGCGCCGCAGCTCCACGCAGATAGAGACTGGCACCTGCGTCTTGGGCCATGAAGGTGTTAAACATATAATGTAGATGAAAAAAAAAGAACGTTGTACCTAAACAACAAATATTAAAATCGTTAGAATACGCCTTTACCTACGCCCAAAATAAAAATAAAATCATTTTATTTCAGACAATATCCATTCAATGTCCATAGGTTCACGACAAATACAATCAAAAACACAGTACAAATAAATACGACGAGTAACAAAAAAATAAAATAACAGCAAGAAAAGAGACATGGTGAGAGGAACCAGCTGAGCTCAGGATATTCAATGCGGGCAGTATTTTCTTTCATTGATCACCCTCCCCACAAAGTACTTCCAAAGTGGAGAAAATAGTCCCTCTGCCACACACTGTGGCATTTTCTTTGAATGCGTGCGTTTTTTTTTGTACGTTAAATAGACCTTTGTTTGACCGCAATCTCACCTGATGGAAAGCGAAGATGCGGCCGACGGTGTATCACGAAAGTCTAGAAGATCTATTCACCCTTGCTTGTCTTGAAGAGACCCAGGTTGTAATTGGCCGGAAAAACAGAGGCAGGGAGCGAGTTCCATTCCTTAGTGCGAGTGGAGGGTACATCCATCAAGTATGGATGGTATTGCGCTATGCGTCTGCTTGTGCGCAAAATTCCGACGCACGCACACTATGAGTAGATAAAATTAGTGTTTTTGTCAATAAACCTAACTGTTATTATTGCTTTTTATTTTGCAATCACATAGCAAGAACTTTTGTGAACAAGCACACCACAAAAACACACAATTTACTTATTCCTAATGACATAGACAAGTTTGTGAGCTCACGAACTTCGTTTGGCTACAAACACGGCCCAGTTTCAATACGGAAAGTCTACCTAACGATTTAAATCTTTGGTAAACAGTATGGCATACATTCTTAGCATAGAGAGAAAGAAATATTCCCCGCATATTTCCAATCGTTCAGACGGTATCCGTTTGCATGTGATATGTGAATGATATTTTGTTTTCTAAAGAACCAGTTACCCGATGCTTGATATGTTATAAGACTTAACAGTGTTTGTAATTCCGGATGCTACTTGAATAAATGTTTTAATAACGGGTTTTTAGTGAACAAGTTTTTAGTGTAAACAGTAAACTGTCTACACCAAAAACTATAAATGATAAGATTTTCAAAATCTGGAGATTCAGTGGTTGTTGTTGAGTTTCATGTTAGCTAAACAAAGCTTCAGCTTGAAATTTGAAAATATTATTAATTAAATAAATAAATTGTGTTGGACAATTCACACAGCATTATCTAGCCCCAAGCTTAGCAGAGCTTGTGTTATGGGTACTAAATAACTGATATACATAATACAGTGCACTACATACATAATTATTTTATCTTTTACAAGGATGGCGATTTGCCTGTTCTTGACTGTTGACCGTGGTGGATAGTAAAACCTGCTTTGGGGGGTTAAATATAAATAATAATAACACAGTCGAGAACCTCCTCCTTTTTTGAAGTCGGTTATAAATCTTTACCTACATAAGTTTAATCATGATTAACTATGCAAGATAAACTGTTGGTCACAGAACTTAGTTGCTTTTAGCAGCGACAAGAATATGATCCACAATTTTCCATAATTCCTCGTAAAACCTTGCTCAAGGTCTTCTAGCACCGATAATATATTATACTTACACCCTCATTAAATAAAATAGTCGTGGACGTAATCAGGACAGGGGCAAAACCAAATTGTGTCTCAAGTACTACTTTGAATCCTAGCACTATAACCGCTATGGATCAAAACATATAATAATAATTGCATGGGATGCTTAAGGCACACTAGAGCCACCACTTATTTTATCTTATTATTACGTTGAACAAAGGAATTTTCAAAAAAATTATAAGAAAGTTTGTGAAACCTCTCATAAGCTTTTTTAATACCGCTGTAATAGTTTTATTTTGTATTGTTTAGGAGGAGATGCTGAAACACAGTTCGGTGGCCACCAAGTACAATTTTGCACCTCCCCCTCCGCTAGTTTGAGACGGGGTAGCACTTTAAATGACCTTATGAATTTATGGCTTTGTAAGTAATATAATTGAATTAAATGGCTGATGCATAAGTGACATGATTTAAATGTAAACATGTTTGATATAATGGCTTGAACTGAAAATATATTCCTAAATATATTAGTTTACTAATTTTTGAACTCAACTTCTATGAAAAAAGGTCATTATAACATCTAACTCAATATGGTTAGAGTTTGGTTTTATTTAATTTTCTTGTTGATTTTATGAGTATCTGTCATTGGGTCGGTTTTGTTCCTGAAATAAATATAGGCAAAACTTCTTGTTTTGGCGGTAGATGATGCTGGAAGGTAAAAAGTTATAACGCTGGACAGTTCAGCATCATTTTATAAATAAAGTAATTATTTAAATAGAACCAAATCGGTATCATTTCAGAATTACATAGTTCGCCCCATAAATATTCCAACTTTTTCCACCTTACCCCCCACAAATCACACTGAATACATCCCTGTAAAGCGAATAACCAGTATAACTGACCACTACTCTTACACCATGGGCGTCATACACGAGTAATTTCATACAAACATGGATTATGGCGTTATCATTATTAGCGAAGTGGAAAATTCTACAGTGACGTTTCAAATTTTCAGAATATTTCTAGAAGCTATGAAAATTCGTATCATCATCTATATTAATATTATAAAGAGGAAATATTTGATTGTTTGTTTGTATTGAATAGGCTCCAAAACTACTGGACCGATTTAAAAAAATCTTTCATCATTAAAAAGCTTACTTTTCAGGGAGAGACATAGGCTATATTTTATCCCGGATATCCCATGGGAACGGGAACTACGCGGATGAAACCTCGAGGCACTGCTTCATCACATCACATCACATCATGCCCACATGAATCCATTGCCAGTCAACATGGCACGAAAATGTGCATTCATTCATTAAATTTCGTTGAAGTAGGCTTGAACTCGTATTACTTACTCATTACTGGGGTTCCTTTTCCACCCTACAAAACCCTAAAAATGGGTCTCTACATATACGTATATAATGGCGCGTCACCTCACCAAGGAAGGCTTTTATTGAACAGTCGATAAATAATGTTGTGATTGAGTTATGAACGTGCAATTTTACCATCAGATAGATAATACAATGTTGATTATCGATAAATAATAAAAAACACAGTAAAACCAGTGAATTTATTGTGATATTTTAAAATTAGTACCTACAAAAGTCGATGAAAAATATGTCGAAGGTAGGTATTCGTTGTCGGTTGGTCGGTTTATAGTTTTTTTTTTTAAATCAATTATTTTATTTTGGCGTCAAACGCGCGGGGCCCGTAGCATTTGCTATTCCTGCTATATGGTAAATCCGCCCCTGGTTAGATCACTTTTCCTTGAAGATCAATAATACCATGAGATGTAGGTATGTATCTAAGCCGCTGTATCCAAATGCTATAGATTCAATACTCAGAAATTACAATAAAGGCGAAACCATTCAAATTTATTCTATTTATACTTACCTATATGCCCTCTTAATTAAGGTCTCCAAAAAGTTTCAATATCACAAAACTTAACTATTGTTACACTTGTAACAATAACATAACAATAAAACAATACGCCATTATTGTTTATTGTAATAATTTGTGGCATAATTGGTTTCGTAAGATTCCACCGTAATGTATGATATGACATTCGATATAATTTCATACTGTGGGTTGAATTGACAATCTATTTTAGTCCAAAATAACAGTTTTAAATTCGTGGTGAGAGCCTGTGGGTCCAAATAACAATAGACCAAAATTGTGAAGCATAATTTTGATTTACCCAGGCCAAGTTAATCCCATTAAATGTTGTCAGGATACTTCTATATTTTTTTTATCTGATATAGACTTTCGTTTGACCTCAATCTCACCTGATGGAAAGCGAAGATGCGGCCGACGATGTATCACGAAGGTCTAGATTAGAAGATGGCTACTCCGGACCGCATTCCGAACGAGTGACTTCACAGACTGGCTTAGTCCGGAGGGTGGTGACAAGCCACGGCCGAAGCCTACCACCAGAAGGTACCGCTCTAAGCACCACCCAGAGGACACGTGTGGTAACAGAGGGTCAACACCTACGGACGTGAGCGATACTGTCCCCCAAAAATACAGTAATAAAATAGAATTTATGATCGTTTCTAAACATTAAGTACCTAGGTAGGTAAGAACATTTTATTTCGTGTCAGGATAAAAACTGATAAGGTGTTTTTAATAAAATCAGCAATAATCGACCGAGCGAAATAATATTTCGATGTTAATTCAATTACAATATTGTTAGCAAAACATTAAACGTGATTTCCCAAAATGTATGTTTTTCGACTTATTTCACTTTACTATTAAGCAAGCGATGCAGTCTATGTAGCAATCTATAAGTACTAATATTTTTGAAAAGAAATTGTAACTTAGTTTCTATAAATTCATATTTTTTCGCACAAACATTTCACAGCGGTACAAGCTTTCGCCTTTCTAAAGTAGCCCGTATAAAGTAGGAAAATTGATTTAAGTAATTATACTTAAATACAATAACTGTAAACCTACTGGTAAAATTCTGAGAATTAAAATAGACATGCAAATAATGTGATACTTTGAATGATGCTGGCAAAAACATCATCATCAGCATGCCACAGCCAGACATTGATAAGGCTCGCTAATGTTCACCATAGCGACCTGTCTCACAGCAGTTGTCATCCCACCGAGCTAGTCTTAAGCTCCATTTGCCGAGTCGCGGTCTTCACTTAATGCGCCAGTGAAAGTGGCGCCCCCAACAATTTTATCTTATTATTACGTTAAACACAGGAAGTTTTAAAAATCCATCGTACAGTTTGTAATAAGTTTGTAATATTTGTATAATATTTAATAATGCCTCTGTAACAGTTTCATTTTGTAAAGCTTAGGCAGAGATACGAAGTTGCACTTTTTGGCCACAAAACCCTATTTTCGCATCTCTTCCTAAACAATACAAGATAAACTATTACAGAGGTATTATAAAATAGCTTATAATGGATACCACAAACTGTACGATGGATTTTTAAAACTTCCTATCTTAAACGTAATAATACGATAAAATAGCTGGCGCTGTCATATTGGCCTCCTGTAAGCGCCTTAAGAAGACGTTTACCCTAGTGATCTTTGTTTTTCGTGAGATAAAACTTCTTACCGTCTCACTGTCTACTGAAAAAAGGACCTTTTTTCATAATTTGATTTATACCTGTCATTGAATTATTTCTGAGGATGGATTCCTGGGATTTGTTTATTTTCGTATTTCGCTTGTTAACTTGTTAAGTATCCAACTTGCATTGCAAAGATACTAAGATGTAGAGTTCCCTACATCTTAGTTCGCATCGAGCTCAGTAAGAACATGCTTAACTGAAACTATTAAGGTGACCTAGATCTAGAATCTGAGCAACATGCAGTAAAAAAAAATATTTATAGAAAATGCTAACAAAGATCAGTTTTGTAACCGGATTTTTGCGGATTATCATAAAAATCACTTAGCATTTTAGTTTACATTTATGGGGTTTTTCGCTTTTCGTTCATTTCGCAAACTGTACTGTAGCGGTTAGAAAGTAGGCAGTGACAAACTTACCCTAAAATATAAAAAAAAATAGCGATGATAAAGTTACACTAGGTTTTTACGATGACAATTTTAGCTGGTGACGTTTTCACCTTTTGCACAAGGTTTTTTTTAAAAAAAAATTGCTAGTTCATTATTAATAAAAAATAAATTACTTTGACGATGAAAGGGACCGGTTTACTGACCTATTCAAAGTTATAGTGAGTTTCTAATGAGGGCTATTGAATGCAATCTTAATTAATTTTGCAGCACCCTCTGCAGAACAATTATACCAGCAAACTGCGATCCCCAACTCGCATGCCCAGCGTGGGGATTATAGGCATTATAAACGCCAATAAGGCGCTTATAAGGGGGAGGCTTGAGTCCAGCAGTGGACCGATACAGGCTGTTGAGGTTGAGGTAGACTAAGATAGATGGCGCTGAATGAAATTCAAGTCTAGTGGAAACAGTAAATTATTTCTTTGTTTATTTTATGACATTTGACATTGATACTTGACTTTTCTGCAGCGCCATCTAGTGTCAAAATAAACAGCATCATTGGTTTTTTTTATAGATTGCATTGAAAAGCCTTTACAATTAAAAATATTGGCCGTGATGTTTATATGACGTCAGAATCGAATAAAATAAAAGTAAAAAAAAACAGACCAAGTGCTAGTATACCTACTCGCACACGGAGGGTTCCGTCACATTGTTCATGAGATAGAGCCCTCTGACAGACAGACGGACAGCGGAGGCTTAGTAATAGGGTTTCGTTTGCACCCTTCGGGTACGAAATCTGAAGGGTGCAAACGATGCCTCTGAAGACCTACGTTTCATCAAAATAAATAAAACTGGCCAAGTGCGATTCGAACTCGCGCACGCAGGGTTCCGTTCCATTATCTATTAAAACGCCAAAAAAACCATAATCTGTTGTATGTGAGCACCCTTATAAATAAATTTTATTTTTTTTTTCAGTATTTGTTGAAGCGGCAACATAAATACATAATATGTGATAATTTTAAATGTCTTACTATCACGGTTCATGATTACCAGCCGTGTAAAATACGGAAAGACAGACGGACAGCAAAGTCCGTCAAAGGGTAAAATAGGATCCTATTTTACCCTTTGGGTACAGAACCCTAAAATCAAACCGAATTTATCACTCCTACGCTTAGTGCTATTTAAATCTAACACACTAACCTTTTTTCCTTTCTTTTGTGTGTATAATTTATGTTTGTTCCGATATTCGATTAGTAGGTATACTTGCTAATTCGACTTGACTTCTACATTCTACAAAATGGGGTCGTGAATTTTTTTACCCTCATTTTTATTCGTGAAACAGTTTAGAAATGGTAAAAATATGTTGTTACCATAATAACGTAGGCGTGTCAAGTTAAAATTATCTGCTTTATACCGGAATTAAGGTTTATGGTACATCTGTAAACCTAAGTAAATTATACGGTGCGGTGTGAGATTTTACAACGAAAAATAATAATTTGGACTAAATATTACATAATTTGTTAATAATATGGTGGACTAAATATTACTAAATACCGATTTATTCCAATTCCTTAGATTTAATATCCTTATAGGCGTTTAATTCATGGGGGGGTAATGCCCATAATCTCCACGCTGGGCATGCGGGTTGGGGATCGCAGTTTGGTGGAAGATTTGTTCTGCAGAGGGCGCTGCTGCCCGCCCCCCAGAAGATATCCCTTAGTCGCCTCTTAAGACACCCACGAGAAGAATTGGGGTGGTGCAAATTCTATGCCGCCGGAACCACACGCGAATATCCATTCACCGATAATTACCTGAATGTGTAACTCGGGTAGAACCTTCGTAATTTTAAAGGCATCAAGTTATTTAAATAACTATCACTACTTAATTAAATATAAACTATCATCATGATAACAATAATACTTATAAATTATAATTAGGACGAGAAGTATTTTACAACAAATACAAAATAAAAAAAATATTATAGGGGGAGCCCCTATAATATTTTTACACACAAACCAATAGACATGATTTATTTGCCGTTTTTTATATTATAAGGGTACGTACGCACTTGGCCGGTTAAATATATTTATTTTCTATTAAAAAGGTTTAACGCATTGACTGCCCAGTCTCGCCTCAACCAGCTGAAGATAGACATTCGCGTCTTGGGCCATGAAGGTGTTAATCATGATCATCATCATCAGCCCATAGTAGTCCACGCCTGGACAATGAACACAAGTAGGTTTACTTATTTCGAAATTTTACTTATTTTTTTTTTCAAGGCCGGTCTTTGACTATGACCCACGGGCATTAACGTTGTTGAGTTATAGTTTTTTTATTGCTAAATCGTGAAACATATAAATAACTTACATAGTTGAAAATGGCACGTGCTTGTTAAGTGGCACTTAGAACCTAATTATAAAAAATCGTTTTTTAGTGAGGTTCTTTAAAAAGTATATGTAGTATATAAGTATATATATAAAAAAAACTTTAACCGTTTTATGACCTTACGATCCAAGCTTAGCCAACTGTGAGATCAAAATAAAAAAAATATAAAAAGGTAAAATCATAGTCTCCAGTCCCTTAGCAATATTTTTTTCTATCAGTTTTCAACTTCAACTTTAACAGCCTGTAACGGTCCACAGCTGGACGCAGGTCTCCCCCTGATAAATTGTTCTGCAGGGGGCGCTGCTACCTACCCCTCGGTGGATATTCCTTAGTCGCCTCTTACGACTCCCACGGAATGAGTTGGGGTGGTTCAAATTCCAAGCTACCAATATCGATACTCCACCACCAATCATCAAGCAAGAAATCAGAAACAAAAAATGACCGAAAAAATTGTATGACTCATCACTACAAACATAACATATTATATATATATATATATTATTAATTACAACTTAAAGGATGACAGACGCTGCGCTAGCTGAATCTTTTTATGATACAACATCGAATACTTTACATACTGAAAGAAATTACCTCTCTCACTACTCATCGTTGCATACTAAAATTAGAAGGACTGATAGACGCTGCGATAGCTGAAACAAATGAATAAATCATTACAGACTGACCTCATCATTGTAAGCTTAACATATTATAAAAAGGAAGGGCTGAAAGACGCTGCGGTAGCTGAAAATTGTTGATCACTTATCGTTGCATACTGACAACAAAAGGACTGATAGAGGCTGTGGTAGCTGACAAAAAATTATGTGAATTATGCGGGTGAAACCGCGAGGCGCTGGCTGCTAGTTAATTATACAGCTAAACACCTACAATTACTCTTCTCTTTCTCTGTCTCTTCTTTCCCTCCATCGTTGGAAACCGTATATAAAAATTCCGTTCAGTAGTTTTTAAATTTATAGCGTTCAAACAAAAAGACGCAGCTGGACTTTGTTTCTTAATGATAATGATTATGTAGATATGTTATAATTATATGTACATATATATATATATATATATATATATATATATATATATATATATATATATGTATATATATATATATCTGTACTAATATTATAAAGAGGAAAGATTTGATTCTTAATATATTTGTTTGTATTGAATAGGCTTCACAACTAATGAACCGATTTAATAAAATCTCCTTTCTCCATTAAAAAGCTTACTTTTTAGGGAGTGACATAGGCAATATTTTATCCCGGAATTCCCACGGGAACGGGTACTACTTGGATGAAACTGCGAGGCACTGCTATTGTATCAGTGTATTAGATGATGTTATGTGAATTCACATAACATCATCTAACCCCAATCTAGGCAGAACTTGAGTTAAGAGGATATAGCTTACACTAGTTAACTGATACACTTAATACCTTAAACATAGTTAGATATTTTTTCAGATACATAAAAAACACTCAGATCAAAATCTACAGATCGTGCAAAAATATGTCCCGAGGCGAGAATCGATCCCGCAACCTACGACGCAGGCGGACGTTTTCCCTCGCCACAGAGGTCGTCAATGTTATATAATAATATATTTTATAATAATGCTAAGCAGAGCTTGTGTTATGGGTACTAGAAAACTGACATATGTACATAATATAATACACTACATAGATAGATATTTTTTATTATACATAGAAAATATCCAGAACGCTCTGAACGAAATATCTGCAGATCGTAGATATTTGTCCCGAGGCGGGAATCGAACCCGCGGCCGCGTCGGGACAAATATCGGATCAAATCCGGCGTCGCAGGCGGACCTTCGCCCACCGCGCCACAGAGGTCGTCATGCGACTATGATATTCTTGACACCATTAAAATAATAAATCCTTTACGTGATAATTTCCTATTATTACCCAATAAATGCTTCCGACTTAGACGACCTATTGTTTACATGCAATGTAACTTAAGAACCTAGTTCCTATCTAGCCATGTCTTCCGGTTATATTATTGACCTATTTATAGCATTAATTCTTATTAGTATTACCTTTTATTGTTAATAGCCTAAAACACTTCTTAGGGCTAAAATATGATTAGGTAAAATTATTAAAAGTATTGTTTAGTATTGTTTTTCATGTATCCAAACGTAGAAAATCAATTTTTATTTATTTATTACAAACAATTACATCTATCTTTACAGGTATGAGCTAAAACAATAGAGTAGTCATCCAAAAAATTATTTTCGACCACAATAATTCAGTAAAATAATAAGAAAAACAAACAAATACAAATGTCAATAAGCAAAATAATGTAGTAAAACAATAGTAAAATAAATTAATTAATTTTGTCAATTAGGAAAATAATTCATTAAATCAGTGAGCAAAAATAGTAGTCATAATCATTTCATGTGTCATAATTTGATAAGTAGCATACCTACTCAATAATTATAATTTATACAGGGTGGGGCAAATTTTTGGCCCCTTAAGGGTAGCTACCGTTTCTTTTGTAGTTAGAAGGTTTTGTTCTTATGTAACTTCTATTTTATTTTGAAGTAAAAAAATTCGCAATATTAAGTTTTTTGAAAAAAGTGCGGTTCGCCCAAAAAATTACATTTCAGACCCATAACACAAGCTCTGCTTAGCTTGGGGCGCCCTAAGCTAAGCAGAGCTTGTGTAATGGGTACTAGATAACTGATATACATAATACAATACACTACATAGATAGATATTTTTTTATTATACATAGAAAACATCCAGAACGCCCTTAGCAAATATCTGCAGATAGTACACACATTTGTCTCGAGACGGGAATCGAACCCACTTGCGTCGCAGGCGGATCTTCGCCCACCGCGCCACAGAGGTCGTCAAATTCCATCTTCGTCGTCGTTAATATTATCGTCAATAAAAAATACATGTTGGACAATTCATACAGCATTAATAATCCCCAAATATTCGTCCCACTGCTCAAATTCGCAGACGACTTATATAGGTTGTTGAGGTTGAGGTACTATTTTGAATTGACCAGCTGATCTTCCTTTTCCAGTCCATGCCTAATGCTAAGCACACAATGATGAGATTCGACCTACATTCAGTTATAGGGCGTGCTCATGTGGACTTATAATTAGGGTCAGACCTATTATATCAACGGGCAGTAGGTCGATGTAAACCAAACATTAGGTCTAGTCGCTTTATTTAATTTCTCTCATTTAGCTCATTCATCATATACAGAAACTTTTTATAGGAATCAAAGTTAAAGCATAGGCGACTTCTCAAGTCGCGATATTTTGACTGTTTTCTATAAAAATCTGCCAACACTTTAATCTTTTGAGACGTACTTAAATCTGAGCGTTTGAGTAGCGTTTGAGCGTTTTGTGCTGTCATATAAGCCTGCATAACTAAAACTTTAAAATAAAATGATATACTCGTAAACCCCCGAATTTTGTGTCATTTTGTGTAATTAGGCTGTGACAATTCAGATTTGGTCAAAACAAAACTTATATGACAGCAAAAAAAAATGCTGTCAAATTAGTTAAGTTATGATTTTGGTGATAATTACGATTTTGGTGAAGATTTCATTGTTTGTTTGTTTTTATTGAATATGCTCCGAAACTACTGGATCGATTTAAACAATTCTTTCATCATTAAAAAGCTTACTTTTCAGGGAGTGACATATAGGCTATATTTTATCCCGGAATTTCCACGGGAACTACGCAAGTGAAACCGCGAGGCACTGCTAGTGTAAAATAAAACCATAAGTAATTTACCATGTTGTAATCCCAATAAATGAAAGCCACACCAGACCCACAAAGGATAATAAATCTGTAACTAGGAAACAACTCTTACATGAAATAAAAACAGACAATATTGTACGTAGAGAGAGTATTATCAACTCATTTCAGGAAGGCCTTCATCTCAAAATTATCAATTATTATTATGGTAAGGCTCTCTGGCAAAGAATATTGCACAGACCAGACACTTTAAAATAAATAAATAAAGCTGGACAAAACACACTCCATCATGCAACTCCATAGATAAGCAGTTCTTCTGTAATGGGTACCAGATAACAGATAAACTAATTTAAAATTAAACATTAAATTGATTTTACGACGGGACAAATGTTTGTACGTTTGTTTGTATTGTTTGTTGTGTAGATATGTAGACATGTTTGTGTTTGTAATGTTTGTTGTGTAGATATTTGTTCAGGGCGTTCTGGATGTTTTCTATGTATAATAAAAAAATATCTATCTATGTAGTGTATTTGTATTAGGTATGTATATCAATTGTCTAGTACCTATAACACAAGCTCTGCTTAGCTTGGGGCTAGATAATGCTGTGTGATTTGTCCCACATTATTTATTGATAGATATTTTTTTCTGCAGATTGTACAAAAATTATTGTCCCGAGGCGGAAATCAAACTGGCAAACTCTTGCGTCGCAACTACCTTGCCTGGAGTGCCGCATCAGTCGTCAACAAGTTGATTTGATACTAACGAAAACTACAGCTGCTGTTGTGGCAATATTACTACCCTTAGATGCTTGTATCAGGTTAAAGAATTTTATTTTTTATTTTTATCAAAATATAAGTAGGTACTATAACATTTATTATGCGTAGCGATTAAAAAAAACAATATGGTGTCCGATGTTAGGACCTAAATCTTCAAACCACTATGACATTCCAGAAACAGCGATGCTTCGTTTATATCTAGCAATTTTACACCCTTAATGGAACTACCCAAGAGCTGCATAAACAGACTTTGTGCAACAATTTTTGGTATAGGAGCTCTTTAAGAGCTTTTAAAGTATCCTTATGCTGTAAGGTATCTTATTTTAAAGAGAAAACAGTTATAGAGGCGCTATTGTAAGCGCATCAGAAGTGGGGCAGAGGTATTACCTTCTTTTAAAGCACAAGAAGATCTCATCATCATGTTCCATTATTTTCAGACTCTTATAAAATGAAACTAGTGATTAAATAAATCAAAGAATCTGCTCTTCTTTTATCATCTCCATAGTGAAAGAGTGGAATGAGCTTCCCGCGTCTTTTTTCCCATTAGAGTACAATCTTGGTGTCTTAAAATCCAGGGTGAATAAGTTCCTTCTGGAAAAGCGTGCTCTATCTTAGGCCATATCTTAACTTTCTTAAAGTGGCCAAACGTTTGACCCTACTAATATTACAAACGCGAAAGTTTGTAAACATGCCTGTATGTATGTTCGTTGCTCTTTCTCGCAATAACTACTGAACGGATCGGACTGAAATTTTGCTTACAGGTAGTTCTAGGCCTGGAATAACACATAGGCTTCTTTTTATCCCAGAAATCAGTTCCTGTGTCGTAAACATGCCTGCATGTATGTTCGTTGCTCTTCCTCGCAAAAACTACTGAACGGATCGGGTTGAAATTTTGCATACAGGTAGTTCTAGGCCTGAACACACATTTGGCTTCTTTTTATCCCATAAACCAGTTCCCGCGGGATAGGCATGCGAAGCCGCGGGGCGCAGCTAGTAAAATATAAAAATAAAATCATCAGTAGTTCCATCAATCGTTAATGGTACCAACAAACCAATTACGTGCAAGGAAGACAACAACCGTCATATCTGTCCGTGTTTTCAATCTTTGTCAGAGCCTTCGCTCGCATCTTCACAGTAATTGAAGCCATTCTTCACGACTCCTGACATTTTACACTGTGTGAGATTTATTCGCAGGAGGATATTGAGTTTACGTATCGATGTTGTGATGTGACACAAACACCCTTCTTTTGCTGCGTCTGTTCGTCTGGCAGTACATTTAAGATCTACACCCGTATTCATAAAAATTTGTTAATTAATGCCTTGAGCACGACTTATCTTAATGATTAGGCCGTATCAATATTTAAAAATTAGTGTTCATGAAAGGAAACTCTGGTTTCACTAATTTATCTTAATATTATTTTACTTCGCCTCGGGACAAATGTGTGTACGAACTGCAGATATTTATTCAGGGCGTTCTGGATGTTGTTATAAATATATAATAAAAAAATCTATGCAGTGTATTGTATTATGTATATCAGTTATCTAGTACCCATAACACAAGCTCTGCTTAGCTTGGGGCTATATAATGCTCTGTGAATTGTCCAACATTGTTTATTTAATTTTAATTATATTTATCTTTGTCCATGCTGGGCTGGATTACTTTTTATTCATAAAAGTAGGAATTTTCTAAATTGTATTTGAAATAAAAATAGCTCAAATAATATATTTTGTATTGTATATTTCAAATACCTTATTTAAGATATTTTTTCATAGCTTGTGAGATATTATTTTGTAAATACTTGTGAGATATTATTTTGTAATTTGTATTTCAATTTAAACAAATCATGTAGGCCATAATGTTGGACGATTATGAAAGGATACGGATATCGTACAACATCAAATGGTAGGGGAAGTACTTTCGTACAAATTGACATAATATACGGGTAAAACGGCATAATGCTGTATTTCAAATTTGGCCGGTTTTCTCGTCATATTGGCAGTTACAGCGCGCGCTTTATTTCTCTATTACTGAGCTGTCAAAACACTGTCATTGTCAGCGCAGCCATTTTTACTCAGTAGTACTAAACAAGTTTTCGGTCATTGTAAGTTTTTTATAACTGAGAAGAGTTTTCAAAGTTTTGGTAATGATTCGGTGTAAAACTTTATGGTAACGTATTTAAGAATTATTTGACATTTTATCCAAGTTATTGTGTTTAATTTTAATGAATTACTTAATTTATCAATACTTTTAAGGCCTGTAGGTATTTAAAGCCCTGTATGGACAAGATGGCATAGGTAAGTAGGTATGCCATTTTGTTAAGTCTAATTATTTTCATATGTTATGTTTTTATTGTTGATTTTGCATGTATATTCATTAACAAATAAGTAGGTAAAGTTGGTGATTGTGAAATTGTATGTTTTCAGTAGTAAAAATGAAAAAGTTATTAAAGAAATACAAAACAGTTTGTAATTTTATACGTATTTCCCCTACTTAACCTACCAACATGCTAATGACGTCTTCCTACACGTTTGTGCACAAACATGAACCAATAAAGTTCATTCTCTTACATGTCCCCCGATTCTGGAACACTCGATTCGGTTTCACAAACTCATAATCTAAGTAGGTACGGGATTACATAATTGTTACAGACAAAGTAATTACTAAGTGGTGACTATAACCTGCGAAAGACTGCAAGCAGATGCTGGATGCGGCAAGCTGAAGACAGGGTGCTATTACACTCATTAGGGGAGGCCTATTTCCAACAGAGGTGATATTGACTAATGATGATAATGAATGACAATAAACATTGTTATTTTATCGTATTAGTACGTCACGGGTTTTTTTCTGTTTCAGGTACAAATAAAAGGCATGCCCATGGCCGTTTTTTCCACCAAAATAAAATGGTTATTTAATTAAAAACAACCCATTTATCATGTAAATGGATTTATATGTAGCTTTTTATTTCAACAAAGTTAAAAAAATACATAAGTGAGTATAAGAATAGCTTGCTAGTTCGATGCAAAATTATGAAAACTCATGATCAAGCTTTGCGATATCGCAATCGCTTCGTTGTGTTGTACAGAAGAGGACCTTCAACCCAATCAGTCGGTCCCGAATCACCGCGAGGTCACCCACCCATCAGGTGCCTAATTTATGGATTCAGTGCTCTCTGGAAAGTTTTCGTCCCTTTCGACCTAAGCCTGTGACCTAGAAACTAAATCTCGTTTATATCTCTTATGACAAGCTGCCAGATAGAGTTAGTATTTGCTTGAACAACGACTCACGCTTACACCGTGCCGCGTCCGAACCGAGTGTCGGCCGTATCACGGTCTATTATTATATTTTCATTACTCATACTCGGAAAGTGGGTCGGAAGTTGCCTGGGAAGCGGGATGAAAGTAATACTTTTCGTCCCTAGGGAAAAGTATATTGTTATTGCATGGTAGATTTCCTTTAGCCTCCGAACTTAATAATCCGTCTGTATTTCCATTCAGAAACTGAATAGACGCTTAATAATGTGCCAAAACGAAATTACACCCGACGCATCTTCCGTCAGATATAAAAACACCCTATTTGACCGAATAGACGTCACCGATGTTACGCTCGCTCGACGCATCTTTCGTCAGATGTAAAATGATCTTCCATCAGAACCGACCCTAATTGAGCAATTAGGGTCGGTTCTGATGGAAGATCACATACCTGACGGTCGAGGCCACGGGCCGCCGGCTTGGTGACCGTGCTACGGCTGACACTCGTCTCGGATCTTAACTATAATTAATTTATTAATATTAGACAAAACACACAAAATATTTTTGGAAACAAAACACTACAAGGGATTGTATGTACGCAGGAGAAGAGTTTAAAGTAAAAAATAAAAACACATAGACGGTAATTTCCAAATTAACACATATTCGTACCTATATTATTATAGAATAACAAATGGTTGACTGTGAAAGGGCCTGAAATATTAATAATATTCGTGCTAGCATTAAAGAAGAACATCGGACAAAAACATTTAGTTTTACATTTTCAGCGCATAGGTACTTAAATTTCTCGTGAATCTTTTATGGTACCTACCACCTCAAATTCAACCTTTAGATAGTGAAGAAAGAATCATCAAACTTTGATGAGAATTAGCGAAGATATCACTGAAATTGTTGTAACTATTTTATTGTTTTTTAAGCTTGTCGGGATAAATACTAATTCTTAGAGAATCACTCTCGCATCGTTCTCTATAAAACAGCGAAATATTTTTTAAAATCGGTCTACAATAGGGTATATGCATGTGATTTCAAAATGGCTAAAAAAATATATACGTATTCTCTATTGAGATAGAAACATATCTACATATTTATTTTAGCATTTTGAGATGTTTTTATTGTAGAATTTAACCATTGAAAAATTGATACTTTAAACCTCAATCGCAAAATTTCAAAACGCTACGCCATTGACTAGAGTGGACGTGACATCACTGTACACATTTCTTCTTTTTTTATTTTGCTTGCTGCACCATGATTTGACACTATTCTGCCCACTTCACATTTCGTATTGTCGGTTATTTTCAGCTTTTTCGGAAAACCTCTTTCCTGAGATGATCACTACCGAGGTCGTAATCGAAAGGTTTTAATCGAGTGTGAACGTCGACGTCAAATAAACATGGCGCCAATATGGCAGCGTTTTTATCACCCGAAAATGATTGTAGTTTTGATTTGTTGTTTTTTACCTTGTTAATGCGAAATTCAGTGAGCGTCTTATCATTTCTCGGTTAAATAATGACCTAAAGAATCGATTCAAACAATAAAAAAAATCGATGCATATACCCTATTGACGTAGAATTCGGTGAACATACATACAAAAAAAACAGACGAAAATAGAACCACCTCTTAAAGCCGGTAAATATTACTAATTTTCAAAACAAATACTTTACAATTTATTTCCTTCTTGCTTACTTACCAACTGTACAGCTTTGTTCACGATTTAAAGACATGAAAACGTATCTACATAATTTACGAGGAGTTAAAATGATACCATCTCTTAATAAAATAATAACATCATAAGTGCTGCAAATTTGGATGTTTAGTTTATATTTAACACTATTAATTAATTCTGTACTTGCTACCATACATTTACAAAAAAAACAAATGCTGGACAGTCCACATCATCTAGCCCCAAAATAAGCAGCACTTGATATTGATAAAGATCTGCTTATAAGAAAAGGTAAGTAGCTGTTGTAGGAACAAAAAGCGATAAATAAAAACTTTCTTCGTCTGAGATGTACCAGGAATTCATAACTTATTGGAAATAATAAGTTGAAGTAAGATTGATGATGGTATGCAGATCATATCGTATCGACATCTTGTGGACGATGAACGTAATTAGCGTCTACTCTAAAAAATTGTTTACGATATTCTCGACTGCTAAATGGTAAAAGAGGGCAATATGAAATTATTGATATTAACACAACAAAGCCAAACATTACAAATAAAACCGCTTAAAGCTAAAGCATGAATAAGTTGGTTAAATATGAGTATATGAATATAAAATATACATGTCATAGGTAATTCATTATTCTGGCAGAGAAATGGTCCATAGCTCAGCTTGATGCTCCAGCATGTCGCCATGCTGTAGCACTGGAATAAAAAAAATACATATAATAAATAAAGAAATAAGCAGTAAACCTAATAATAACGCAACACAATATTTACTATCATAAAGAAAAGGTTAAAATACAGGAGGACTATGAGAGACTATATGACTTAATAACAACATAAATACAAAATATGTGTGCCGAACATTATGATATTTTATAATATATTTCGAGAAAGTTGTATGTCTTTACAGAGTAGGCCTCAAGATAAATCAAAGCCTTGGAAAAATCCTGGTATCTTGGACAAAGGATAATATAGTCGACCTTCTTAGCGCAGCGGAGAAAGAGCTGGCTGTGAGTCACATGGCTGCGGGTACGTTTCCTACTTATGGAGTTATCATCATCATCATCAGTTAATATCAGTTCTAGCTAGACAGACACAATCGATATATTCCCGTTAAAGCACATACACGAGTGAAAGTGGCGCCCCACCTATTTTATCTTATCATTACGATAAACACAGGAAGTTTTAAAAATCCATCGTACAGTTTGTGGTATCTATTATAAGTTGATACGAAGTTGCGCTTTTTGGCCGACAAACTCTATTTTCGCATTTCTTTCTAAACTATAAAACATAAAACTATTACATAGGTATTAAAAATAGCTTATAATAGATACAACAAACTGTACGATGGATTTTTAAAATGTCCTATGTTGAACGTAATAATATGATAAAATAGTATGAATATGAATATGTATATAATACCGTTACGTCGCGAATTTATTTGTCGGTCTCTAGCTCAACCGTACAGTCGTGGCCGAATTCAATCTAACACCCATCGTTGCAATGAAAAATAGACTCTGATTTAACGTTGGTAGTAATTGGTCATTCCAATTTCACTGGTATTCATATGGATCAGATGAGTTACCTGTAGATTGTTGCAACAGTTTACTCAATTGTATTTATTGTAAATACTCGGAAATTCTAATTTATTACTATCATTTGATTGTAATTTTCTTTGTCAGTAAAGATTTAAGGTAAAAAACAAGAAATAATAATTCACAGATTGGAGTCAGGAAGTTAGGGTCCCATCGGATGATGAAAGTGAAGTATGCATCTGTGCACATTGTGATTGTGACAAAAAACGATCAAGGCAAAATGCGACTGGAGAATAAAGCAGACGATACGAAAAGCTCTGCGCACTGCTACCACACAGCACAAAAATGTTCATTCAAATATGAGCCAAACTTGTCTGTAGATACATTTTACAGTGACAAAATGGCTGCCCACAAGCTGCAAACGAGTGGTTCGCGAGCTCTGATACTGTCAATATAAAATGTATCTAATGCCACGAGTTACATTATTGTTTTTTATTATGACTGAAAACCAGCGCTCCTTCACAAATAACCTACTCTAGGTTTTTTTGTAAGGCGACAAGCTGAGTCAGGACCTGTTAAACCTACACACACGCGCTCGTTTGCCTGCTGAGGGGGCTACTTAGTACCAACCCGATAGGTACTTAAGTACACCTACCTATTTGGTTTAGGTTTAGCTTTCCAATAATTGTTCACTGTGTTTGTTTGTGTCATTAAGTAAAGTAGTCTTTTATTTTATTTTATTTGTTGTGTAGTGTTTAACAAATCATTTTCTTTCTTTTCTTTGTTATATGATTTAATCTAATGTTGTCTATACCTCTATTTAATTTGTTTAGATGAATTTTATTATATATTTTAAATAACTTTAGTCACTAACATTTAATATAAGAAACTGTACTAACAAACTATGGATTAATTTATCTGTAATAAAAGAATTTGAATTCGAACTACGCCGCAAAGGCAGTCGATTCTAGTTATATAAGAATCTCGTGTTCTGAAATGTACACCGAATGTTGTGGTTAGCCGCTTCTTTGTAAGTATTGTTTTGCTTTGTTATTGTCATATTACGACTTCGATCAAGGTATCCGACGGTAATTATTGTTAACGTCAATTACACCCTCAACCTCAACAGCCTGTATTGGTCCACTGCTGGACGCAGGCCTGCCCCTGAAGAACGCCTGATTGGCTTATCTCATGGGGGTAATGCTATAATCTCCACGCTGGGCATGCGGGTTGGAGTTCGCAGTTCTGTAGTAGAATTGTTCTGCTGGGGGCGATGCTGCCCGCCCCCGGTGAAAATCCCTTATTCGCCTCTTACGACACCCACGGAAGAGATGGGTGGTGCGAATTCTAAGCCAGCAACCCTCAGCTAGCCAGCACCATTCAGCTTTATAACTATAGTCAATAATCTATACCATAATTTATAAAGGGGAAAGATTTGAATATTTGTATGTTTGTATGGAAAGGCTCTAAAACTACTGGACCAATTTAAACAATCTTTCATCACTAAAAAGCTTACTTTTCAGAGACAGTGACATAGGCTATATTTTATCCCGGAATTCCCATGGGAACGGGAACTATGCAGGTGAAACCGCGAGGCGCTCCGAGTCTATACTAATATCATAAAGAGAAAAGATTTGATTGTTTGTATTGAATAGACTCCGAAAAAACTACAAGACCGATTTAAAAAATCTTTCATCTGTAAAAAGTTTAGTTTTCAGGGTACATAGGTTATATTTTATCCCGGAATTCCCACGGGAACGGGAACAAGGCGGGTGAAACCACGAGCTGGTGCTAGTTATTTGTAAAAAGTTGCATTCTAATGGTAAAATAATTTTTGAAAGCGGTCCAGTAGTTTTTGAGTTTATTTGTTACACACATACAAATACAAATCTCTCACTTTATAATAAAATAATATTAATAGGTTAGGTATTTTTATAAAATAAATATCTACCCGTGCTACCGGCTAGTGTAAAATAAATTCTTAAGTTATTTTTATTATTATTTTACTATTTGTTATTTACTGTTTGTATGTCTGTTACCTTTTCATTCCAAAACGACTCAACAGATCTTATTGAAATAAGAAGGGATGTAGTTGGTATCCTGAAAAGGTGGACAAAAGCTCGTAACATACATTTTCCAAAGATTTGTGTGAATTAGTAGTTATGTAAACATTAACCACACCCCGGACGCTCGAATGTTCCTCTATACAGAAGTAAATCCAGTCGTACTGAAAATGTAAGTCCTCTACGTTTATGCTTTCCTGGTATTAATGTAAATAATCTTGGAGATTCGAATATTTCTCCAACAAATATCGCGTCTCGGCACAAACATGCACGACTGTGTTGCGAAAATAAAATATTTATCCATAAAAAAGGTTAACTTGTGTAGGTATTCAAATCTATTGTCCAGTGAAAATATTCTAAAATTAAAAATTACTTTAACTTAACCTTCAAAGTCAAGGTGACCTTTCGTTCTAACTTAGTTTGTTTACGGTGTACGGGCGGGTTCATACCTGCTTGGTTTCTTGAGGAAAATTATGTGCAAGTTTCATATTATGATGCATAGATTTAAATCGTTAGATACGCCCCGACCACCAAAAACTGTAGCAATATGTGTGAGACATTTCGCATCATGTCTAAAACATGTGCAATCTACACAAACAAAACAAGCGTACCTACTGAGAAAATAGTGTCTCTTTTTCTCACACGTTAGTTGCAAACACTACTTACTTTTTCGTGCACTCGCCATTTAAATTTGTTATTATAGTCATTTTTGACACGCATGCGGACGATAAAATAAAAGTTGTTTCATTAACTCGCAATACCTATGAGTGAAGTGTTACACCAGGCTTTGTTTGTGTTTCTAGAATTGTTGTTGCGCTTTTTCGCACACGTCATTTTGTGACGCTATAAACTGCTCGCAAACGTCCTTCACCACACGTCCGGCTAACACTGTGCTTAGATGTACAACTGAGTCCAGGTTTATGCATGCATAAGGTTTGACTTGGACACAACACGGCGCGGTCTCACTGCGGTAAGGGCATATCTAACGATTTAAATCTATGTTATGATGTATCTATTTTAAACTAAGGGAGTGGCGGCAGAATTATCCGAAAACCTCAAGAGGTGCAGATATACAGGGGCCTGATTCCACTAACCCAATCGCCTCACTATGACAATATTATTATCGCTTCATCATCGCGTTACAATCACCGCCATTGGCACCTTTTGGTACTAACACGATCTTTTTTTTGTTTATGCGATATCTATGACTATTACGATTATGATTATATACCCCACCACATTATTGACACGATATTTCGGTCATAGAGATTGTAATCTTATGGTATTGGAATACCAAAAAAAATTACGACTAACCCCCTTATTCATAATAGTCTGCTAAATCTCGCTTTGTCTTCTTCTATTGACATAAGTCAGACTGAGAAATAACACTATTTAGCAGCTGTTTTATGTTAGCAGACCATTATAAATAAGGGGGTAAATCTCTACCTTAATCGTATGGCGCCATTATGGCGCCATTATAGCATTTTGTTTTAAAAATAGTGGAATTAGGCCCCAGGTCTTGACAGAGCCTGCCTACATATTTGCTTCCCTTGTAGTCGAGAGCCTATACCGTGTCCATTTTGAATGTAGCATGTTAGTAAACAAACCGCAATACATAACCAAAAATTCACCTTGTTGGCGCGTCCTTTTATACGTTATTTACATTACTTGTGGATTTTAGATCCTCCCTTCAATAAAAATTGTTTATAATTATATCTGAAACTCGACGCCAAGCAAGTGAGATTTTGTTATTTGTGTCGTAGATTGTTAATTGATTTGTATATAATTAGTTGGAGAAGTCTCCTGAAACACATTCAAAAAAACAATTAAATTGGGTTTTAAACAAATTCAGTATAGCCTATGGACTCGAAACTATCTGTTACACCAGTTGATGACGATTCTGTTGTTTTAGAATAAGCTAAAATTATGATTTAGGAACTTCAAATAGCTGAAAGCTATTCTTTAATAATTGTAAAAATCAACTGTCAGGTTTATGATTAGGACGGCATCTCTAGAATGTTGATATCATTTGAAACAAAAATATATTTAGAAAATATAAAAATTTAACAAAACGATTAGAACTAGTATTTTTAAACAGTTGAACTGATTGCACACTGTTGTAAACAATGTTGAGGTAGCTCCACTACATTATTGTTAATGGTCATTCTTAAAAAACATGATCTACAGATGTTATAGATTTTAATAAGAAGCTGTCTGACTTTTCATGAGGCGATGAGAATAGGAAACGTCTCACGTGAGACGCTGGGAATAAGTTTCGTGAGACGTTGGGAATAACGCCCGAATACTCAAACACATCTCAGATGGCACGTCTCAAGTGACGAATTTTTGACAGATTTTTGATTTTTATTGAAAACTGTCAGAAAATCGTATCTTGAGTCGTGCTTATGTCTGAGATGTGTTTGGTGCGTTGGGGGTAGGGCTCGATTTTCTAAAAAACTAGGCTAAAAAACAAGAATTACATTTTATTCTTCGGTTTCTTGGTTGTGAAAACTCGATTCAGTTAAAAAAATACGAGAAAAAAATACGTGCAAAGTGCACTGTTTTGCACCTAATTTGGTCTAGATCTCAGGAACCTCGCGGTCTATAGAAAATATTTTTATTTCAAAAACATCATTTCTGCCCCTACGCCGTTCCAAAAACGTATGCTCTGTCCCGCTCCTATGAATGCCGAATCATATGACTATATCTTTTTAACAAAATGGCGCGCCAATGGAACCACCAGCTTCGTCGAATATCGTGTTCGTTCTGTTTTTCACGTCACAGTGCGAATGCGTGTATTAAACTCATTATCACATCTTGTTATCACTATAAAGTAAATACCGATATTATTTACTCATAAACTGGTATCATCATGAATGGCGTGACGTGGCGGGCGTACCCCCTCCGATAACTGTTTTTAGATCTCGAAATTGTTATGAAACTATTTTGTCAACATGCTGCTTGAAATAGATATTGGGTCACTTTGAATTTGTATTGATTGATTCAATATATGTATGTAGTCTGCGCGCGATCAGATAGGGACCTTGTTAAAAGATTTAAAACTAGCTGCGCCCCGTGGCTTCGCACGCGTTGTACCTATGAAACGTTTAAAACTTTTAAACTTTCGTGATTTGTTAACATGACGACTGAGTGATGACTGACGAGCGACTGACAGTCGCCCCGTAACCACGATCGCTGTAATGTGGTAGAAATAGAAACGTAGGGGAAATAAAAACAAAGGTACCTACGCGATAAATACCCGATAAATAATCATTGAATTATGAAACGTTTAAAGGTGATATCTATCCCACGGGAACAGATTTATAGAATAAAATGTAACTTTTGTTTGATTCCAAGATTAGAATTACCTACTTGTATACTAAATGTCAGCCCGATTTGTTCAGTGGTTTTGGCGTGAAGTGGTAACGAACGTCCGTCCATAGTGTCATTCATCCATGCATCCATCCAAACTTTCGCATTGATACTATTCGTGTGGTTTTAATTCTTAAACAATCCCATTCGTTATCCCATTTTATACAATTCCATTTCATTTCCAAAGAGTCTAGAATGCTTTTATGTTAGTTTACTAATGGTCGCATCCCATTCTGATCGTGCACGTCCTATCAGTCATTTTGGGGTGCATTTCTTCTTGAACTATTTATGAAATCAGTTTCAGTCCCATATCCTTCTAGACACTTATGGAGAGAACGATAGTAATTCAATTCAAATAGTATCCCAAAAAAATACGAATTTGACGTGACTCGAACCCGCGCCCTCCCCTCAGTACGGGAATGTGATAACCACTACACCACGAAGTCAGGTGCCGTGGATGTTCAAAATCTCTGGGACTTTAAACGGAATTGAAAGTTTTTTAAAACCAGACAAGAATCCTTGGGCTTTCTTTCTTTCGTTTCGGTTTCGTTCGGTTTTTCAACAGGCATTTTTACTTTAGTGACTAAGGCTAATTTAATATTTCGTAGTACTTAGGCATAGCGACAGTCAGACCTTGAAGTTGCCGACACAAATGATGACATGAATGTTCACCTGAAACTGTGTTCAAAAAATACCATGGTTTGTAAATTTATATACGTAGTTCTTTAAGAACTTCTTAAAAAAGCGCTTAAAAATAACATACAAAAATAAATTTTAATTATAAATGGTTTTCATGAAAATCTGTGAGAAAAAAATCTAACTAACGGGTACAAACGAAACACTATGACTTAAAACTTCAAAATCTTTCAAAAGATGCATATTTTCGGAAACTGACTATGTTTCTTCAGAAAATTACAGCTTAGATTATAGACAGGCATCAATAGTTTTATTGGTACAATCGGGTACAAACCCGGTACGATCAAATAAGATCATATGATCATATGATGATCATAAGATCATCATACATGAATATCTCTAAGTCAATAAAACCAGGTTCACCCAGCTGTCTAAATTTGGCCTCATTCTTTAGTCCGAGACTACGAGATATAAAAATGCCTACCTAAACATAAATTACTTGTAGTCTTAATAAAAGTCAGCGAGCCCCAATTGTTCGATTAATTGGCACATTTACGATAATTAATTTAAACCATCGAGGTCAACTTCCCGTTCTTTCTTACATCGCCTGTGTTTCGGTGCATTTTTTGACTCTTTTTGGATTTTGGTACCAAATGAATGGGTAAAATAGAGTAGGAAAGCACTTTTACAGACAAACATTTATATTCAAGATGACGATGCCCAAAATCAGGAAAGAAAAGTAATTCAATATGAGGTACCTACTTTCTTGTAGGTTGTTTACTAGACCAGAGAATATTATAATGAACAATCTAAAGAAGCCAGTTTGTAATATTTCCAAGTTTTCCACATCAACATGTTTAGCTTCACGACAATCACAAGCCTCGTCAACATGTTTATTAAATAACATTATTATATTTATAGTAGCTAGTAACTACAAGAGATCAGAAGATACTATTAGGTAGCTATAGCTACTAGCTACCTTATTAGGTAGCTACTAGCTACCTATACAAGTACCTTCTGATATCTCTTCATCACATCCTGCTACTTAATTCTACGGATCATCATCATTCTTGACCTGATCCTCAACAGCCTATATTAGTCCACTGCTGGACGCAGGCCTCCCCATGATAAGCACCTTTAGTGGCTGTTATCTCATGGGTGGTAATGCCCATAATCCCCACTCTGGGCATGTGGGTTGGGGATCGCAGTTTGGTGACAGAATTGTTCCGCAGGAGAGGCAGCTGCCCGCCCCCTGATAAATATCCCGATGACTATCTACTTCTTTACTAAGTTAGCCTATTCTAGAATGTTCCAGTCATAAATTATATCTAATCTTACCGACCGAAGATTACTAAATGAGTATCTTTACGTAAATAGGACCGTACTAGCATAATATTATGTAGCGATACCTGCTTAGTAAGTTAAGTATTTAAAACTAGTACTTATCCGTAGTTATTTCTTTCCGTTTTATTCCATTATGTATTACCACAGGTTGCTAATAAAATTAAAACATTAAAATCCATCATGGTTTTAAATATTTATACATAAGTTATTTACAACGGGATATTGAGTTTTGAGCTGTCCAATATTGCGGCAAAATTTCATGGCGCCATGATCACGGAACAACTCATGGTAAATATCCCGTTGTAAATAATTCTAGTTAAATTGTTACCTAAATTCATTAAAAAGTATAAAAAACTGAAGTGTTATAACGCGAAGAACCAACAACCGCTGGTATAAACGTGTTTTTGAGTGGAGAACGCAACTCGGCAAACCTAGTAGGACGCTCTCCAGCCAGGTGAGATAACGATCTGCGGAGGACTGCAGGCAGATGCTGGATGCGGCAAGTTGGAGACAGGGAGCTATGGCGCTCATTAGCCGGCCTAGTACGGGGATTATTGTCTAGGGTGAAAAAGAGAAAAATAACATTGCATTGTCATACATTGCGTAACTTATTGAAGGCGAAGTAATGAATTTCAAACATTTTACGCATTCGATGACAAAGTGACGTAATTTCTTTTTTAATTCCCACGCTGAGTATGCGGGTAGGGGATCGCAGTTAGGGTGGTTGAATAGTTCTGCAAGGGGCGCTGCTGCCCATCCCCGGTGGATATCCCTTAGTCGCTTCTTACGACACCCACGGCATGAGATGAGGTGGTGCTGTATAAATTAAACTTCCACGTCAATGCGACGACGACGGTTCGAATTAATCCTGACAAAAACAATTTTATGTGAACTGAGACTGTCTAGTAAACCAAAAAGAGAGCATGAAAAGGCATAATTCTTATCGTGATTATTCTTATTTCACTCTATTTCACAAGAGTTTATTCTTCAAGATACTGATTTGTACAAAAGTTTGATCATGATTAGACATAACACGGCCAGCGTGACAATAATGACTAGCTAATTCAATACTTACTTTACTGATTGGAGTAATAGAGTCTGTTCAAAAATAGAAGCGTCCGTCGTGGAAATTGAGATACATACTAAAATGAGACACATAATACAATACATTACAGAGATATATATGTTTTATTATACATAGAAAACGACCAGAACACCCGAACAAATATCTGCAGATCGTGCAAACAGTTCACTTTAATCTTACTGTTATAAAATTTTGATCCAAGTTTAGGTTATTTATAGTACTGGCATACTTTGCAAAGTAAAAGTCCTTAACGGTAAATACATATGTACAAATTTAAAAAACTTCTCTGATTCCGTTTAGATACAGCGTACTCCGAATGTTCTACAGTTGCCTCAATTCGATATCAAACCTCGCCGTGTGGTGCCGGCGGCATAGAATTTTTTCCCGCGGTTGTCGTAAGAGGCGACTAAGGGATATTTACCGGGGGCGGACAGCAGTGCCTCCTGCCGAACAATTCTGTCGCCAAAATGCGATCCCAACCCGCATACCCAGCGTGGGGATTATGGGCATTACCCCCCATGAGATAACAGCCACTATAGGCAGTGGTCCAATATAGGCTGTTCAGGTTGAGGATATCAAATGAAGATTCATGAAAAAACTGTAAAAATTGAAGTCGGTTTATAGTTTTTTAAAACAAAATTAATTATTGAGTTGAAAAATCGATTTTTTTTTAAATGATAGGTCAATTTGTAATACCTGTCATAAGCTTTTTTTGATACCTCTGTAATAGTTTTTTTTGTATAGTTTAGGAGAAGACGCGAAGTTGAACTTGGTGGCCACTAAACTCTGTTTTTGCATCTCAGTCTATTAAACTACTCATTCTACATGCAACTACAAAAAAACTATTACTATACTATTACCATTGATTTATTAAAAAGGGAAGATGAGGTACTGGTTTCTCGAAAGTGGCAACCTCAAATTGTGTAATACTGTGTGCTCCCCACCTCATTTCAAGAAATATTGTGGTCTCGGTCTCACTTCGGTCTTAGATACGCCTTTCCGTCTTTGTTCTTCTTTGTATTGCACAAGACTGGAAATATAACTGTGAGCGTATGTGTTTGCGTGTAGTTGTAACACATGCCAATTTTTGAGTAAGCGTTGGGAGAACGTAATCTATCTTCCCGTTTTAATTAATCAATGACTATTACAGAGGTATTAAAAGAAAGGAGTTGGTCGTCAACTCGCGGACGTGAAGCTCGCGAATGTCCGCAAGTTAGCACCTTCTGATTTTACCAATTTTTTTTGTCGTCAATTCGCGGACACATGATAAACAGTGTGTCTACCATGAGTTTTGACAATATTCTATACTCGCTATAGCGACTGTAGTAAAAGAAATGTACGGAAACTTCTAAAGCGCCTCTAGCGGATAGTTGGGTACTAAAATGCGCTGTGGATAACCCACAGCGCATTTTAGTATATGCATATTTACGTAACTACTGCAGTAACGTCAGCTGATTTAACTGTGACTACTCGTGGTAGACACACAGGGCTTTGTACAGTCAGATAAATAAAAAAGACGTGTGGCACTCGGGGACTGCCGCGGTAAAGCTATTGCAATGCCATCTAGAGGCGAGTTGCTGAACTAAAGAGACAAACGTCATATTTCAAAAAGTCATTAAAAGTTCTACTATTCATCGATAGATGGCAAAACTAAAAAGTATCACCGCTGTTCCGGCCGGAGTGGGGAGCGTGAGGTTTTTTCGTTACTTACGGAATTTCTGGATTCGGTCCCCGCGCTCAAGGCCCGCGATAGAAGCTATGCTTAAAAAGAGCTTATGGTAGGAATCATAAACTAACCTATCATTTTTTGAAAATTCCTTTCTTTAACTTGTTATTATGATAAATAAGATACGTAAAATAGACGGCGGCGCGGGTACCACCACCTTATCGACAGTCCTTAGGCATACAATGCGCATTGTTCCAAAGTATTGTACCTACATACGATCTCATTTAAGAGTACACAAGGCTCTTATCGTGTTACCAAGCCATTTATGAAGAGATATTACAGCTCTTTATTTATTAGGCTTGTCCGAACAAAAACCACACACTTTCATTTCTTATGTAGGTATTAGGTACCTACCTACATTTATCTATTATTCACAATACACTACATATTGTATCATGTATCAGTTATCTAGTACCCATAACACAAGCTCTGCTAGCTTGGGACTAGATAATGCTGTGTGATCGTGATGTGTGGCGTTTATCTAATGGGGGGTAGTGCCCATAATCCTCACGCAGGGCATGCGGATTGGGGATCGCAGTTTGGTGGTATAATTGTTCTGTAGGTGGCGATGCTGCCCTCCCCCCGGTGGATATCTCTTAGTCGCCTCTTATAACACCTGCGGAAAGAGTTAGGGTGGTGTATATTTTAAGCCAGCACCACACAGTACCACGCTACGTTACGACACTCGGCCATACTAAATTACAAAGTCATAATGTTTGTTAAAATACAGACATTACTCGTACCAATGACTCAAAGTCCAATAAAGAATTCATAAAAAAAAACTAGGTACCTACCTAATATGAGCAAATAACAAGTAGTATTTATCACTTTGTCAACTTTAGGTTCATAATAGCTGAATCATTAGTTCTGCTTTAAAATATCACCGTAATTTTTTATCAATTTATTAATGAGTCAAAGCCAGACATAGGTACTTACTTGGAATTCCCATTACACATTACAACTTTATCAACCATCCAAATTACCTAATTGTATAGATTTACAGCCCATTGTGAATCTTCGATTTAACAATGCATCAACACTTTTGGAACAAAGACTCAAAGTTTGCCTGTTTGTTATTGTTTTAATTCTGTATTGAAAAAGAAAATAACAATAAAATAAAATAAATAAATTAGAACTTAGTATTTACAATTTTGCTAACAGTAGACTGTTGCAAACAATCTAATAATAATAAAAATGCCCTTCTAGCCGAATTTCGGCCATGGAGGCCAGTCTCACCGACTAGCCAGATGCGCAGGACATTAACGTGCACAAGTATGCGCGCAAACACATATGCACCATCTATTTCCTCACTCTCATAATGCGATGGGACGGCAGACAGATACGGCCGGGGAGAGGTTAGGCGCAGAACCAACAGTTTAACGTGCTTGCCGAGGCACGAGGGTGTAAGTGTAACACCGCCAACTTCCCGACTCCGGGCTGCCACTGTGAATTTTTCTTGCTAGAAAAAAACAAATAACTATTGGCTCAACCCGGGATTTGAACTCTCATAATCAGCGGTTGAACATGCTGACCGCTAGACCAACCAGGCAGTCAATCTACAGTTCAACTGATCCACATGAATAACAGTCGTCGCGTCCCCAAGAGCTGGTGGCATTGTCCTGATGCTCTATGGCAGTGCTGATGCGCTGCGCCAGATACTTACAACCCGGGTCACGCGTCGTTCCGACCAGACCCTCAGGTTTCTCATGAAAATGGACCAAGCTTTTTGTCCACCATCATATAGTTCAATTTACTGTAGTAGTTCGTAAGATAAATAAAATATTCCATTCATTCATTTATTCACCTCTGGAACAATAGCTATTTAAGCAACAAGTGCGAAAAGTAGGTGATTTCCGACGAGTGGCATTCACGAACAAGCGCAGCGAGCGAGTTTATAAGCCGACCCGAGTATTATAAGCCGACCCGAGTATTATAAGCCGACCCGAGTTTTATAAGCCGACCCGAGTATTATAAGCCGACACGAGTATTATAAGCCGACACGATTAGAACCATCTTTACGCATGTGTATCATACAGTGTATTACTATGCATTGTGCGAGTAAATAAAAAAACAGTCACACTAAGCCAGACTAATTGTGACTGACGAAAAATTTGGCCAGATGGCGGAAAAGTGGTAATTTTCGCACGATTTGGCTCCTTAGAAAACGCACTTTTCGAGCACATGCATTGCAAGATACAATTTTAACCCATAACTATTGAGGCATTAAATCAGTATTCTCAATGTGAACTGCCACAGTTTACTACAAAATTCACGTAACTCTATTTTGCATGAAAATGTGAATCGCGACAAAGTTAAATAAACTTCCCGTTCAGAGCACCATCACATTTTCATAGAAAAATTGATTTTTGACTGAAATTAGTAGTTAACAGTGGAGTCTGTTCAAAAAAAGAAGCGTCGTGGCATTGCAGACAACTAACACTTTTAGTCGCACTGCAATGACAGACTTTTTGAACAGACTTTATGACAGTCGATGGCAGTTCATACTCAGCATATCATAAACGCCGCTAAGGTGCCGAAATGCCTGAGGCCTGCGTCCAGCAGTGGGCCAAAACACTGTAGATGTGTGTAACTTTTCCCTGCCTTCGCCCTAAAAGACACGGAATGTCCAATCTGTCGAATGAGACCGCTGGCTGAACCTAGTAGCATGATATTTATAAGACAGTCTTTGATCTTTTTTATTACCGATTCAACAATTCTGAGAATTAATTTATTGTCTTGTTTGTGGTTTGAGCTTGAACTACAATACAAGGATTCGTAACCGCCATTCCATTCATAACCATCAGCCATCATTGTTGTCTAAGATACTTACTTTAGGACATTCTGTAGGATTCCACTGGACTTTATAAATTACTGCCTTCTACGATATAGGGTAACTTTATAACTTTAATATATTAAACTTCATCAATATTATCATTATAAAAGAGTACCTAACCCACTGGTTTTGACGCATAACGCAAACGAAGTTGCAGATTACAGCTAAATAGTTGGATATCAGGATGATTACCTCTAGCTGAATTTCGGCCACGGCAGCCAGTATCAACGAAGGCCTAGCCAGGTGTGCAGAGCATGTTATTTTAGTGCACAACTGTGCAAAAACACAGATGCACCTTCTGTTTCCTCACTCTCCTGCTAGGTTGGATATGAGGATAATTACCCCTAGCAGAATTTCAGCCAAGTCAGCCAGTATCGACGAAGACTAGCCAGGTGTGCAGGGCATATTATAGTCCTCAACTGTGCGCGCAAACACAGACGCACTCTCCGTCCGATCCCTGGATCGGACACGTTTTTTGACAGTTTACTCCAACTTGAGGCGAGGCTTCCTTTCGGATTATGAGAGTGAAGAAATAGAGAACAGTTTACTCCAGTACTGACAGTTGGTCCCGCTGTGTAAGAAGCTGCCTTTGAAGTGAGATGGAAAGTATTTCAAAAGACGTCTTCTCCTGGGACAAACCTCCACAATAGGTTATTCCAGAATTAATGACCTTTTCTGCGCTATCCACATCCGCTTTCCGCGTTTTCACCGTTCATTTTCGCCCATAAGTAGGTAATGCTCCTTGCTTGAATATAATTTGATATTTTCTATTTATTATCAATATTATCATTTTATATTAGCCTGATTTGTCTCACTGCTGATCAAAGGCCGCCTTCAAAACAATGTTCGCGCTCCAATTTTATTATTGTTGCATTATAAAAGTTTGATTCTATGCAACATGGCGTACTCTATCAATCTGGTGCTAGAAAGGTCGAGACCAACCGCGTAGATTGTTGGGAGGAAGAGACAAAAATTACGCTAATTTTTCATCGAATGCTCAAAATATTTCAAACTAGTTTCTTAAATTTTAATAATTTACGCAATGTTTATGTAAGTGTATGACGATGCGATGTCGTTATTCTCTACTAGCTGCGCCCCGCGGCTTCGCACGTGTTGTTCCTATGGAAACGTTTAAAGATGATTTTTATCCCACGGGAACTGATTGCGGATAAAAAGTAGCCTATGTTTTATTCCAGTATTAGAATTACCTGTATGCAAAATTTCAGCCAGATCTGTACAGTAGTTTTGGCGTGAAGAGGTAACAAACATCCATCCATACATCCATACAAACTTTCGCGTTTATAATATTAGTGTGATGTGATGTGATTCAACCCTGGACCATAATCCCTGCCTACGCTGCCTTAAGCGCGAAGATTGTTGGAAGGACGAGACAAAAATTACGTTACTTTGTCATGGAATGCGTAAAAAATTTCTAACTCATTCCTTTAATTTCAATAATTTACGTAAGTAAATGTGTAGCGATTCAATTCAATTCTTTATTTAAAACCTAAAACATAAAGATGCGATGTCGTTATTGTCTATTCAACCCTGGACAATAATCCCTGGGCTTAACCAACGCTGCCTTCACCATCGTCCATCATCAGCTTATGTTAGTCCACAGCTGAATATAGACCTTCCCAAATAAACAATGTCATGCTGCATCAAGTCGAATTCAAAGAGTTCTGTATTTTCTGTCATATAATCTTATTGTTGCATATATATAAGATTATATGTAACATATGGGCTACTCTACTAATCTCTTATCGTAAGGTAAGAGCGTGGTTATAGAGCACGTTGCCTCGAGTCTATTAACCTCGATTTTCGTAGCCTTCATATTTGAGGCTGCAATTATGTGGTTTACCAGCAAGACTTGTAGGCCAGTGCCCACTGGTGCATCACTGCTAGATGTCTATGGGGGGATTTAGCCAACATTTACTGTGCTGATTTATTTATCTTTATAACCAAAGCTGTGCTGGCTTACAATCTGTACCACCCTCAATCGTAAGAGGCGACTAAGGGATATCCAGGGGGTGGGCAGCAGCGCCCCCTACACTATGATGCGATCCCCAACCCGCAAGCCCAGCGTGGGGATTATGAGAATTACCCCCAATGAGATGACCTGCGTCCAGAGGACCAATACAGGCTGTTGGGTTGAGGTTGAGGTATAACCAGAAACGTCGAACGTTGCTCCAGGTCCAGTAGGTTTTGGTGGCAATTTATGTATTACGTATTTTAATCGAAATATTATAGTAGCTGAGTCAGCAGAACCTACTTTCCCTCGCCAGGTACCATATCCTACTAATAATATAAACGTAAGTTTGTAAACATATCTGTATGTATGTTTGTTGCTCTGTCACGCAAAAACTACTCAACGGATCGGGCTGAATTTTGCATACAGGTAGTTCTAGGCCTGGAATAACACATAGGCTTTTTATCCCATAAATCAGTTTCCATGGGATAGGCGTGCGAAACCGCGGGGCGCAGCTAGTCTTGTATAATTCCTGAGTGGATATGAGACGATGTCATTGACTCGCATAGGTACTTAATATTTTCATTCATACTTCCGTTGCATAAGTAGGCATAAGCCACTGTATGTAGTAGGTAAGCATGACAACCGACTTCATGACATCATTTTGCTGATAATTATATATTCACCTATACCTACCTAGTACCTATAGCTCCTGCTTAGTGACTAGAAGATAGTCTAGTAATCAGATTTAATATTGTTTCAGCAAGGTTTACCTCTTATTTTCTAGTAACCTTCATATTGAATCTACCTAAAGGTAATTGAGATGAATAAAAACAACAATTTCATCACTTCTCGATACGAATTTAATAACTTTTGTTTTATCATATTAATACACATATCAGGTAAGTATCCCGCTCAGCGGAAAAGGTACAATGGACAATAAATTAACTTAACACTAAATCAGTCTAACGCTCGCGCCGAGCGCGTTGTGGCTTAATCTAGTATCACAGATGAGTAGAGCGGTGGGACGCGGGAAGCGAACCCGCTGCGCTAGCCCCGGCGGGGCTGCGCGGGGGGGCGGCGGTCACTCGTCCGATGCCGAGGACAGCTGAGTGCTGCCCCCTGAGCTGAAGGACCCGCGGCACGCCGCCCCCGAGCTACCGTTTCCCGACGCGGAGGTCTCCGGCGTCAGCGTCCGCAGCAGCTCCAGCGCGGCCCGGGCGCGCTGCCCGTCCGCCGCGGCCGCTGCGGCGGTCGATCTCTCCCACGCACTCTTCTCCGGTAGCAGCAGGCGTCGCGCCTCTCTCTGCACGCGCCGCGACCGCAGCGCGAACAGAAACGGCGACACTGCCGACGCTAAAAGCAGCAACGCAATCGACGGCGTTCGCGCGTCAGCGGCCAGAAGGGGCACTGCAGCGGATAGCAGTGATGTCACCGCATGAGGCAGGTGCAACATCACCAAAGCACCAGTCAGTAAGCCGACGCGAGCGGCGCGAGATTCCTCTCTGTATCTGAATAGCGATGCGTTGGAGATCCGGCATCGTATCGACGTGATCCTTGAGCCGTTTTGCGACGGCTGAGGTGAAGGTCTCTGCACGGCGAGCAGTGGCGCCACCAGGGAAGGCGCGGAGCTCACCGCCGGCAGACCTTTTCTGAGATCTTCGTTAGATTTCCCCTCTTTCTTTGAGTTACGTAGACTAGCGACGGAAGGGCAACGCATCGGTCGCTCCGGGGGGAGTAGGAAGGGTCCGAACTTGCGATCGTTCTCCGATCCGTCGATTTTTAGCGTCAGGCCATCGCCCTCCTCGATCAGGTCGGGCAGTTGCGTCGGCTCGTGTAGCTGTAAGGCACTCGCTCCGTGCGCGCGAGCTCTCAGTCCAGAAGATCTGGCCGCGCGATAGATCCTGGCATACATGATGCAGACGATGGTAGTCGGTGCAATCACTCCGAGGATCGAGAAGACGACGTAGTAAGCCAGCTCGATTCCCTGAACTGCGGGCTCGCGTGGTAAAAAGAGGCGGATGACGGCGACGCCGGCTCGAATGGCGGCGGCGACGCCGGCCGCAAGCCAGGTGCCGGCACACAGCACGACAGGGCGGCGCTGCAGCAGCCGCATGTGGCAACGCAGCGGGTCAGTGACCGCGTGGTGTTGATCAAGGGAGATCAGCATGACGGCCAGCAACGTAGCTAGACTGCACGCGGAAGCCGCCGCATCGCCAGCCTCCACCCAGGGCCCCGTGTCCACCCCTGCAGAGTGCTCGCCAAACAAGGCGGGTGCAAGCAAGGTGGTCGTCAGCAGATTAGTAGCCAGTAGGTTGATCACGAACCTGTAACAATAGAGAATGCCATCAGTTCCACAATAATATTTACATGGGGTAGGTTTGTTTGGCGTATTTCACGTAAACACTACGCAGTTCTTTCAAGGCTGAGCAACCCTAATCAGTTTAGTAAACGATTTTGATTTAAAGGACAGATTTATTGGACTGGATTCAAAACTAGCTTGTTTAACATCGAATTCCAAAACATTCCTGAAGCATCGACATCGGAAATAGCTATTAATGAATAATGCGTTATTTTCGGCGTGATTAGGCCGAATAAAAGCACGTTGGATTAACCTGGCTTTTATGTTGTTTGAGGACTTTCTCGAGCCCTGACCTGGATGGTAGAGCAAACACAACAAGGGTGTGGAAATGTTGACCAACCCTCCCTTTATTGCGTGTGTTTTGCGCAAGTGCCCATTATTCTGCTCATTATAAATGTCTCAACTTTGATGTTAGAGATACTACCGCAACTAGAACCAGTTCCTTTCATAAGAATGCAATGACTGAGTTTGGCTGTAATTTAATCTTTATATCTAATTAGTTAAACATATTCCGTGGATTACGACTACCCATCAGGGCATAAGGTACCAGGGCAGCAGATAGACAAGCACATGAAGGAAGTAATTCTTTTTTTAAAGAACCCCAATCCCGCCTGGGTTGTGGGGTTCTTTAAAAAAAGGTTACAGTTTCCTATTGAAATTATTGTTTTAAGATTGCAACACGAATCGTGGCTAGGTGATTTTTATCAGTTAAGTAGAAAACTTTAACGTTAAGTACCAAATAATGTGAAAGGTATTAATGAGTTGATATAATTAAAAAGGTCAAGTATCTCTGGCCTCCGAAACAAAAATATATACAATTTAGTCTTGTCCAGAGTACAATAATATTCATTTAACGGCACACAAAAGCAAATGCCATTAGGTAAATCGTTTTCTATTTAAACCATCGCAAATAGAATTTAATCCATAACTTTTGACCTGCAAACCGACTTTAGTTAAGTACGCATTATGAAGAACTAAATATACATTAAAGACAAAAATAAACATACATACGAATTGAGAACTTTGTTTTTTTAACATCAGTTAAAAATAGAAACAAACACAAAAGAAGACAAACAAAAATAAACAACGCTTTCCATTATTTTCCATAGTATTTTCATTCGCTACACAGCCTGTCGCTTTTCTTGGCTATTTGTTAAATCGGTCAAGTAAGAGTAAAGCCACTTCTATTGTTTGTGGTTTGACTAGAACAGTCAGTTACGCTACCGTAACTGCAATAGGCGTGACGGATAGGCATGCAGCAAATCTATTAATATTAGGAATTTGTGCTCGGAAGTACGGACCGGTTCTAATTGGAGGTCAGTTTACGAAATTTTAGTTTCCGACATAATATTGGCAAAATATGATCCCTCTCAGGGCCGTGGATATCGTTTTGATTTATGATGATGACTTTATGAGTTTTAGCTCTACAGTAAATCAATTTCAAACGAAATTGTGTAAAATGAAACTCTACTTTTGATCGATTCTTAAAAGTCGCACACTATGCAAATGACAATCGAAATATACATGTATGGAACTGCATTTGAATCACATTTGTTTTTCCTTGTCGTTACCTATGTCAAAATATAGTTTAGTAAAGAGTTAATACGTCAGCAGCAGAAAGAAAGACGCCTCTCAGTTTGTTGATCAGATTGAAAATAATTCTACATCTGATTATCAATCTGTCTTGAATAGACCAAACTTGTGTTTACTCCTGGATATTTTTCAGTTTCCTTGAGTTTTCTTCTCAAAAGCCTTGAATATCCTAATGTTAGATCATTGCAGAGCTTACAAACTATCAAAGAATTTGATTGCTCAACACGGCCTTTCATAGGTGAAAATATTTATTTTACTACATGTTAACAGGTGGGTTACTGGATCCCATGGTCCAAGGGAAGGTCGATCTCTGTTGAAAGACTAAGGGCATGGTTGATTTTAACCAGCCGTTAAATGTTAACCGCCGGTTTATTTCCCGGTATATTTACTGAATGGTCAGGATTTATGATGTCATTTACATTAACTCTCTGAAATTGGGGACCGTGACCTGTTTTCTTTGAAGTACAAGGTTTTATTTTTATATTATTTATATAGACATAAATACAGAGAAAAGTCGGATCTATATAAATATATATTTATGTCCTCTACACGTGTATAATATGCACGTGCAGATATAAACATTATTTATGTCTATATAGCTAAAATCACACAAGGCTTGTTATAATATCTATTAAATAAATAAAAAAGTCATTAATTAAATTAAAAATTACAACATAAAGTTGTTTCAATTAAGTGTGTATTCAGATATAAAACGATAAATTAAGTAAGTAAATCAGACACAGATAACTTATAATTTCAAGATCAAATAGGAAAAAAAAGGCAATCTCTAAATGTATCTAAAGGGTATTCTCCGGTGTTACAGGGCTCAAAGTAACGTGTCACACAGCGAACGTTCGTGCGATCTGTACGGAGAAAAAAGGCACTCGCAACGAGCAACGGAACACCGGTTCGTAACCAGCTTTATAGATTTTTCTAAGTACTATGCAATTTGAGTCACCATAACCTTTAACGGGTTGATATAATATATGCCTATCAGATATGCTTATGTGTAAACTACGCCCTTGATACATAGAAATATTATATTGTGGCATTGATTTTCGCAACCTTCAGGCATAATACATGGAGATTTAAAATTAAATGGAATATCGCATAATATGTATATGTATATTGAATCTGCCACTACGGATGAAATTGGAAATTGCACATATAAACAAGCGTTATAAGAAATTGTATGATTTTTTTGGTCTAGTTTTAAATACCTACATAATTTGAAGATGAACAACAAAATGCTAATCATATATAGTATTATAGCTGACAAATAATAATGCAAATTTTATAACGTTATAGTTTTTTCCGTGATAAATAACTTGTGTTTTCCTAATTATTTGGGAGTGCCTACAGATGATAAAAAATACTTTATGCGCGTTAAAGTGCCTACCTTGCCTACGTGATATATCACGTGTTATCATAATTCTCGAGAACCAAATATTCATTAAGTACCTAATTTTACGACTGCCCTGACCTACAAGTAATTTGATATAATTTTGCATCATGTACCAAACATGATTTTAACTTTTGAATGCGTGATATAAATTAATAAAGTCAATTTAGTTGAATAATAATAATAATATTTTTTTTATTTCATATTACATAATCCATATTTTGTTAGTAGGTGGTAATGTCTTAATGGTGAGCCAAATAAAAATTTGTTTTCCTGAATAGAGCTAAGTTGAAAATTGTTTAGATAAAATTTCACACATAATACGTTTTTAAAGAAAAGTATGAGCGCAACCGCCAGCGGAAACTAGTATGTTATTCTTAGACTTCCCATCTGGAGCTAATATGTATGTCAAAATAGCACATATGAAATTTTTACGATTTTTCATATCTATTCCTTGGTGACTCATATTTTTATCTTTTATATCGAGACCAACTCAATACCTAGATAGATCTAACGCGAATACATATATTTGTAAGTATGAACAAATTATCACCATGACGTAATATATTTCCAAAATCTTGTAGTCACAAAATCATGGTCACTTTATTATGATTACTTTATTTCCCATCTGTTGATAAAATGCTTTTTAAATTACGCAAGAAGACCTTTTACTATTTATATTATGTTTATGAAATTTTCATCGCCTCAATCAATGGTGTAAACTTGAGATAAAATAAATCACGTTTCTTTGGAATTCCTAATAATTTATTTTGTAATAGAATGTTATTGTAACATTGAAAAAGAAAAACAAAGAATAGAACCAAATTAGAAGTAGATTGAAATAGTTGATCTAGCTGCTTCTAGAGGAATATCAATATCGATTTTGTAATATCGAAAGTATAATACAATAAGTTACTTATTCAGTCATACGAGTATTTATATAGTGAAGGGGTTAATGGCCTAACTAGGTACCTACATTATTATCTTTATAACTTCTTCTGAATTCGAACAAGGTTGGGGAAACCCTGTTTCTGCAATAGTTTGTTTACATAATCATGTAAACATCTGCTTTGCGGTTTAGATAACTAATGCAAACTTTGAAGGCCTTACAAATTGTGCATAAGTTGTGGCATAGGTAATTTAGATAATTAAGATTTTTCACAAAAATAGAGGTCAGCCCAGGGTAATGTCAATAATCCCCACGCTGGGCATGCGGGTCGGGGATCGCAGTTTGGTGGATGATTTGTTCTGCCCGCCCCACGGTGGATATCCTTTGGTCGTCTCTTACGACACCCACGGGAAGAATTGGAGTGGTGCAAATTCTAAGCCAGCACCACACAGCTTTTAATAACATGGAATGTATAGTATAATCTATGTAAGTTTCTTGAGCGGGAACATAGCCGATAGTAAGTCGGTTACTCGGCGTCGTCGGCGTCGGCGGCGCGGTGTGACTACTTTAGGTTGGTATTGGTATTTGGTACCGATACGTTGTAGGTATTTGAGTTTGCTCTAAAAAACTATAAACCGACTTCAATTAAATGGCGTTCTTATGGATGCCATTATCAGAACTGGACCAAATCGAAATGAGACTACACGAGAAGTACCAGCTTTCAAATAAAAAAACATCTAGATCACCCAGTCAAAAGTTCTGAGGTAACAGTCCTAAGAAGAAAAAAAACAGGTTGAATTGAGAACCTGAAGTCAGCTAATTACCAAATTGTATGGAAAAGGAACCGTCACGATCACGTCTCGTTACTAACGCCATAATTGCGAGTATACTGACACTTGACATGATTTCAATTAAGGTTACATTTAGCTAGTTTTAGTTGGTGTCATCATCCTCAGCCTATATTAGTCCACTGCTGGACATAAGCCTCCCTAATGAGCGCCATAGCGCCCTGTCTTCAGCTTGACGCATCCAGCATCTGCCTGCAGTCTTTCGCAGAGAGTTTGTCGAGTATTTGTTGGTGTTCAATAAATTAATAAATAAATATATAGACTAAGCCCTCTGGACTATTTCTTATCTGTCTGTCAAGTTAGATTGATCCATTATAAAGGATCATTCGACTGCTGCGTGCAAACATTCCTCACAGGATGCATACCAATTGATCCATTCACCCATGCTTCCTCATGATGGGATTTCGGAACTGATTTAATTGACTGATTTTCGGGGTCTGGTAGGAGTTAGACGAAAAAGAACAGAACATTTTTTTTGGTAAAAATACTACGTAAGCCTATTGGCAAAACTGCTGTAGTTAATTAAAATTACCAAAAATATATATTGTGCTGATATTTTTGACAAAAAATATAGTTTTCTATAATTTTCTAATTTATTCATCACTCAGCAATCATTTTCATAGTGGAAGGTAGAGTCATCATAAAGTTCAATGGAATATTGGATTTGACATTCATTTGCTTGTTCTTTAAGATTATTTTGAAAATAAAAAACTCGGTCAAATATAAACTGATAAAAGACTCGTTCTCTATTTATCATCATAAGTGGTGTGTTCCCAAAAATATTATAAAATAAAAATATTCTAATACGTTTTCCTTATTCCTGAAATACTTGTAACATCTTTGCCAATAATATTTCACTAAAGCGCTTAACAACAAAGTTAGTTGCCAATAATTCATGTTCAGTGGTTATTAACGCATTAATGTCACGTATACATTGTAGTTGTAGACTATATGTGATATACGCTGCGTGGCTTTTTCGCGCACTTTTCCTGGGTCAAAACAGACAGAGTAACTTTTTTAATATTAGTATGGATAACATGGATAATTTATATATTCCATGAGTACTACAGAAATTTGAGGAAGCCAGCTGTTGGCATCATTGCAATTACAATTACAAGTAATTACACTATTAGTCAAATTTTGTTTATAGACTTCCTGTTCCAAAAAAACTATAAAACGAAATAGTTCTGCAGACTGTAGTACTAGTGTGCACAGTTCGATTTCGAAAAAAGTTTTCGAGAACTCTATAAACAAAAATCTATCTCACAAAAAAGTGATACAAACATAATAAGAGTCTGTAAAAAAGCTCTTTTAGAGTTAAGCTTTGTAGAAGTCGTTGGTGTTCTTCCAACACAAACAAGGTTCGTAGTTAACCCGCTTACATTCAAAATGAATTTGTAGAAGTCCTTTATATTATCAACTTTTGTAAAGTGTTATTTTCAAAAAATACAAATTCAAAAATGTTTTATTTCCATAAATACAATGACACTTAGAAAAGGTCATATTATATTAAAAAAATACGCTGACACGGAAATGAAGTGGTATTTTTTATTTTGGGTACATTAAGATTTTTAAGACAATATGACAAGAAAATAGCCTCTCTAATATCTCAAAATCATTAGAAAACTGAAATCATACATGCATGAAACTCTTCGACCGCTGTCAATCTACGAGAATTAGTTCCTCACTCACCGATAGGGGCGTTGCTATGCTCCAAATGTATGGAAAGAGATGAAAACTTGTTCGTTACTTTCAAACATTAAGTGTACATAACCACAATTTATGGCCAAGTAGTTTTGTGCACAGAATTAATGAGACAATTTTTGTCCCAGTAATAAAAGCAGTTATAAGTAGAGGCATTTTCCAGAACCAGGCAAAAACATGGTTGCCGTAATTTTAAGCTTATTATAAACTTATTTTGATTGTCTGCTACAAAACCACAGCAAATAACTACTATACAGTAGGTAACTCCCTTATTCATAATGATCTGCTTACTTAAAACAGTTGCTAAGCAGTATTATTTCGGTTTAGTCCACGTTCGACCCCCATAATTTCAACCCCCGGCCATTCTCACTTTGACATATATTAATAAAAGAAGACAGAGTTACACTATTATGAATAAAGGGTTCGCTGTAATTTCAGTTGCTGTAAAACATTAGTGCTAAATTGAACTGAATTGAAAATGGTTTAAGTGTTCTCAGTTTGCCTCAATTAATGGGTCATAAACCCATACGGCATAGTGGGTCACAAATCTATAGGGGCCGCATGCATAAATACTCCTTAAACGCATGTATTGGTCCAAGCTGGACGCAGGCGTCGCCCTGATAAACATCTTACTGGCGTTTGTCTCATAGAGGGTAATGCCCATAATCCCCACACTGGGTATGCGGGTTGAGATCGCAGTCTGCTGGTATTATTGTTCTGCAGGCATACTCTACAAAATTTATGTACCAAGCGAAATAGTTGGTTTTTGTGAACACGGATGATGGCAGTTGACATCAGCGGTCTAGCGGGTGATGGTCCGCCTGCGACACAGGATGTTGCTGGTTCGATTCCACGGACAAACGTTTATGCGTTGCGCTGATATTTTGTGCATGTTTTTCTATGTAATAAAATAACGTAGATATATCAACACAGAAACAAATAAGAGCTAATCAATCGTATATCAATTGATCCATACGTCGTATCTCCAAGACGCTGGCTGCATTGCCCCGCTGTATGGCAATGCTGATGCGCTGCGTCGGATAACCAGCTCTCGGTTACGAATCGCTTCGATCAGGCCTTAGATATTTTTTTAATAACACGGAAAGTTTCAGTACCCAATTGAATTAATGTACAGAAATTCAATAACTTTCCAGAGCGATTACTTGGTTTCTCTGACTCAACAGGTTTCAGTCAAGGAAAATTACAATTGGTATCGGTAGAATCATCAATCAATTTACTGGGAAGTTTTACGATCTTCCTATTAGTCAATTAACACCCAAAGAGTGGTGTGGTGACGACATTCGTGAGCTTAGCGATAAACGGAGCGGGGAAAACGTTCGCAGCTAAAACCAAACTAATCATATATAACTAAACTAATAGGTGATCTCTATAGATTCTTACAATTGAAGGGTTTGAAGATTTTGTATAGCTTTACTTATATATTACTAACAATTTTTCCATTCAATTAGGTAAATCCAATCAAATTCCATACAAAAAGGAGATGTCAAGATCACGTTTCTGTACTGTGTAAACGTGAAAAGACTCACCACTCTTATTGTTAAATGCGTTTGTTTTGAACGCTTTTCTCTTCGCCATTTATTTGCCCTTACACGGGCTTGGCCATAAGGGTGCAGCTAGTTTATGAGTCCATTTCACGCGTTCCAAGAAAAACCAAGGTTGAGGGTTGTACCTACTAATAACCTACATAAAAAACAAGCTAATTTTCTTTTTAAGAAATTCTAGAGAACAGCCGCCATTTTGAATTAGTCAACTTAATATCCGTGGTACATGTTAAAGTGTGATTTATGATATTGACTCTTGCTCTATAAAAAAGAAGTCTATTTTGACTGCATTGTCCGATCTTTAAAAGGTTGCAGCAAAATGACTTACAATGATACTCTTTGTTCAGAACTGGCAAAACCTTTGTTGATTCAAACTTTTTTCTCATCTACACGCATTGTTACAGTTCCCACAATTGTTTTCACCGGAAACAAAACTTTATTGCACGTGCAATTAAATTCAAAATTGCAACTAGGACTCTTTGAGGTCACAGTACATGTACAGGAAGCCAAGTCACGTCCATAATTGTAAAATTAATTAAGAAACAATGGGATTTAGACATTGGAAACTGGTTATTTATAGTCCTGAGTTCCTTCTGCTGTGGGTGGCTAAGGTTGTCTGTGGTTTTTCATAGACAATATAAACTCTATAATGAAGACTGGTTCCATCGGAACATCCGCAACTAAGTAATTATCAGCTATAATATCGGAGCTAATAGGTTTTAATGCGATATCACGGCATTAAAACTATAGTCGTCGGAGCCTTCAGTTTTTCATGTTATTTTCCGCTTTTCAATGGGAAGATAAATTAAGGATATCAACTAAATATCATCATTAGCGACTAAAAAATCACATAATGAACTTATCTTTTTTGTTCTAAATATGGTTAATAATGCCTAGATAGCTACATTCGGAAAACTCGTAGAAAACTGTATAGGACTGATAAAAAACTTTTGTTGTGGTGTATGTGTGTTCTTTTTGTTTTGTTTGAAATATGTCCTTGAGTTACAAATAACGATTTCAATGTTTTATGTTAGTTAATAATTGATTTTGTTTTAAAAAACTATACACCGACTTTAATTAATAGTTTCCTCATGGATCCCATTATCAGAGTTGGACCTAATTAAAATGGAAGCACCAGCTTTCAAGTAAAAAAATTATCATGATTATTGGACCAACCAGTCCAAAAGTTCTGAAAAACAGTTATAAAAAAACATAACAGTCGAATTGAGAACCTCCTCCGTTTTTTGAAGTCGGTTCTAAACGACCGGCGGCGGCTTTTCTTATAGGAGGCCAAGACACAGTTTAGGTCGTTGAATCAAAGGACTAAAGTGATTTATCACTAGCGAACTTGTGACAGAGACAATGAATGACGTCGTTTGTCCAAACAAGGAGGAATAAAAGAATCACGGATCCAATCAGGCAAAGAATTAGCCGTTAACCTATAGGTTAGTGCTAATAACACGTGGAAAAGTACTGGGACCCGACACGAATGGAATAACTGATTAATTGGAATGTTTACTATAAATAAATCATTAAAAACTCATTTGATGGTACCGACAAGTTTTTAGTATCCGGACGAAACCAACAAGTGACCTAGTAGAATTAAAATATCTAACACCCGCGGGGATCCAAAATCGGTCATCGTGGTGATCCTTGGGGAAGGCCTATGTCCGGCAGTGAACGTCACTCCGCTGATATGATAATCATGAATGATTGTGTGAAGTAAGTAAAAAGTTCTAATCAAACTCTAAAAAGGTATGTCACTGCTTAAAAAAATAACCAATGATATAACGATGATTCAAATAATCAAATACCTATCCTTAAATGATGTGAAAGTAATATCTATAGCAAGGGGTATAACGTCACAAACGTTAATTAGAATATAATATTGAAATAAAATTGTCATCAATGAAATAGGAATTAGAGGAAATAATTACGGGATCGGAAAAAACCGCAAAATATCGATGACTCTACCAATTATAGGTATAAAAAGTAAACAATTCATTTATTATAATCCTTGGCCAGTTAATGTTCCCCTGATATGGAAATAATTGCAATGTTTTTCGTTACTATCTTAATTACCTACTTCCCCAGGAAACTTTCCTTTTATAATAGCTCGGAAACGAATTTTTACGTTCCTTTCTTTCGAGTAGGTCAGTTTTTATAATGTTAAGGTTTTGAAAGGAGGTTGGACTTCAATTTTATTGGTTCACTAATCAAAGTTCAATTTTTTATTCAAACGAATCACACTAATATTATAAATGCGAAAAGTGTGTATGGATGGCTCTTTACGCCAAAGCTACTAAATTGATCAGGCTGAAATTCTGCATTAGGTTATTCCAATCCAGGAATCAAACATAGGCTTTTTTATCTCATAAATCAGATTTCGTAGGGGAAGAAATCACAATTACACGATTCCATAATACCAACGCGTGCGAAGCCGCGGGGCGCAGCTAGTCTTTTATAGACTTTTAAAGAGTAGTACACAATTAAAAACTGGCAATTCATATGAACCGAATCTGTTACTGTCACCACGTGTCATGTATTTTAATTAAATTTAATATAAGGCGTATAAAGTTAATTTATAAATAGGTTATGATTTCAAGGTTTTACCTGTTGAATCGCAAACCAGATTATTATTATAATTTTATTTTTAATTATGCAAACATTCGTTCCTTTTCAAAGTTAATTCCGGTCAATATTTATTTGGAGAATCATTCGAAAGCCGAGCACTTAACGGAGGTTAACCCCATCCTAACAAAATAAAATAAATCGTAAACAAAGGCCTTCAATAAATAAACTACATACGAATTCCAAGTAATACCAAAGTTAGCTCTTGACTCTACATTTGAATACAAATAAAAATTGACACACGTTTTGATATCGACCTTCTTATAAAGCATTGTATTGAATAATGTAAGTTAAGTATTACTTAACGAGGGCTGACAAAGAAGTACTTACGTGTCATAAATTATAAACCGATTGGTTAATAAACGAAAAAGGTTTTTTTTATTATAATTGCATTGTCAAGTTTGATTTATATTTGAAATATTGTAGTGCGGTACACGATCCTGTAAGGAATTATGAAACTGCTTCTGGACTAAGATCAACAACAGCGCTATTTGACACTTTGCGTAGCTACAGTAGAGTTCAAATTACGTTGATATTATGACTTGTCTTGTGCCATGTATTGTTGCCATGGTATATATGTAGGTGCTATACCTATAATGCTTTACGCAGAAACAAACTTACGGGTCTGTTACCTACGTCTTTAGTTACAACATGTTGCCAACGCGTGTACATGAACTGTTACTATAGGCACATATAATATATATTGCGAGTGTATTGTCTTTAGTTTCTATTATAACTAGTTTCTGCCCGCGGCTTTACAAGCGTTTATTAGAATAAAAAGTGGAATATAAGTTATGTCTAGATCTTAATGTACCTATGCAAAATGTGAGGCCGATCCGTTCAGTAATTTTGATGTGGTCTAGTCTTTGGCGAAATATCTTCACAACAGTACAAACTTTCGCCTTTTTAGTATTAGTATGATATGCAGTATGTTCTTATTTGTACAGGTGATACTCTAACGAAGTGATATTTGCTGTTTGAGTTCTATATAAAAGATAATATTTGTATTAAGGTAAAATCATTGATTTGATCAAAATATATTCTGATTAAAAGCAACCGAAGGCAACTTAAATTTTAAATTTTGATGAGTGAAAAATAAAGAATTAAGAGTCAAAATTATAAAAAAGAACATCTCTTGTTTATTGGATAAATAAAATTATATAAATTTATAATTAATTTATACTATTTTTTTATTTACTATACTTAATACTGCTTTACGACAACAAGCCTATTATTTTACAAGAATTAATTAATGTTTGAAACAGAAGTCACAGTACATTTACCTACTTTATGATTCACATTTTTTTAATATTATACCTACTACAAAAATATTAAATCGAAAAGAACCTTGCACCATGTCGCAATGTTTAGCCAGGTTACCACAGAAACCTAAACCATTGTTAGCTATTCCCTACCTAAGCTTATAAATAATGATATAACGAGACAGTGATGTAACCTAGCTACCTACCTTTTTAATTTCCATATCAACCTCCACGGTAATGCCCCGTTATCACTATTCTACCTTTCGAGTACCAAAAGAGGCGATAATAATCTACTGTCGCGAATTTAACAATAGAGTCTCGAAAATCAGTGCTAGATTTTCCTGCTAGATTGTCAATCGGTTTGCCCTAACCGAAAAGATTAACAATATCCGTCTGTCGGTTTTTGTCGGTTGTCTATTTATGAATGGGCCTTTGATCTCGGTTCTCATACATATTTATAAGTCTTTCTTTTGACCTTTTAAGTCAGCATAGAATATTTTTAGTTACTTTTTTCAATCGAATGATTAATTATTTCAGTTATTCTTATTCTATTCTTACTAATATTTCTCAGTTTCAATTTTCTGACATTAAAAATAAATGAACAAACGTTTATACGAGTATATAATCATTTTGGAACAGAGTAATGTAAGATTCGCAGCGTTACCTACCAGCTTAAATTCTGTTTCAAACAATGCAAAACTAGGATAAGCAAATGTCAAATTTAACCTTAACGGTATCCAATCGAATGGCGGAAGAAACGGCTAACGACAATAACTATTCACAGACATTGGTAGTTATTATTAACATGCGAGTGAAAGGACAAATTAAAAAAAAAAAATTAAAAACAACAAAAAAAACAAATCGAATAAAAGATGGCAGCTAAGCAAGATTTTGACAAAATGTAAGTCGGAGACTTACTCGTCAAATATATTACCTACTCGTACCTTCTGTTAACATTAGGTACTACTAATGTGCACCTTGTAACTTAAATATAATATTTAAGTTACTAAGTACAAGTAAATATAATATTTAAGTTACTAATAATAATAATAATAATAATATAATATAATCCTTTATTCAAACTATTTACAGATTTTAATAATTATACCTAATATTACACACATAAAAACTTAGTCTGTTTGCCACTTGGCACAGGCCTCCCCCAGCCCTCTCCATTTAAGTTACTAAGTACAAGTAAATATAATATTTAAGTTACTAAGTACGTTTCATTTTTTTCTATCTAACACCTTCATGGCCCAAGACGCAGGTGGCATTCTCCACCTTGTTCGGCTGGGCAGTGAATACGTTATACACTAAACACTCAACACTAAACACTAATAAGTTATTCATATATTCTCTTTCTAGCCCTAAGTTATTTTAACAAAGAGGTTCATCTTAAACTATAATGATATCATATCTGGCGTGTACCCTATGCATGCATGTGCCTGAATGAGGTAAAACCCTGTTTATCAGACATTGAAAGGAGCAATAGCGTCAGATCACTTAAAATTCCATTAAAGGTTTACAGATACTTGATATTGACACTGACTAGATGGCTGATAAACACTTTCTTGCAAGGTTGTATACGTAGTATTATCTATACCATCATCATCATCATCAATCTATATTATCCACTGGACATAGACCTCCCCTAATGAACGTCATAGCGCACTGTGTTCAGCTTGCCGCATCCAGCATCTGCCTGAAGGGTAATAATACCTACCCATTATTATGAAAAGCGAATGAAAATGCGTCGTTTAGTCTAGTTATTAAAATAAAATGTATGTCACTCCTCAAGGGCCCTGCCTGAAAACCAGCGCAGTGTTGGGCAATTGCCTGATACTGCAACATGCTGAGGCAGGGACCCATTTACCCTTTACCACCCTGTATCTAGTGTAAGTACTTAGTTAGTAAAATTATTTTAAGCTATTTACTCCATATCTGTATTGTGCCTACAAATTTAAGTGTTTTTGGGTAAATAAATTATATATCTCTCTCTCTCTCTCTCGTTTAATAATCTATTAATGGTATGGTCCTTGGCTGAAAAACAGCGCTGAGCATATGTTCAGCACACGCTGCGCCAACCCTTATTTCGGCACAGGGACGTGGAGGCAGACCTATATATTTTATGTAAACTACCACCCACCCTTTCATGACACTTACCTCCATGTTATTTATACTGTTTTAGTTTTTCATTTGTTTATGTAACTCTTTTTATACCTGTGTCCAAATAAATGTTTTTTTTCTATTAGATTTCTATTCTATTCCATTAAATTCTATTCGTTTTTAATTTGAGAGATAAAATCATTTCACTATATACACGTTTAACTGCCAAAATAAGGTTTTAAGTATTTAAAAAAAAATGTTAGGTTCAGTTCGTTTTACTTCTAATAAAATAGCAACCGATCACCATTTCAATAAGGTACAATATCTTTGACAATTACAGCCTAGAGCTCATTATCTATAATAAATTGCGTTCACAGTTGGACAAAGACACTGGCGTAACACGTTCAGGATATGTATAATTATTTCTAGATTACACAAAATTGGTTTAATGATCGAAAGTGAGAGAAGGCCGTTACACAAAGACGAATTAATTAGGTACTAAGGACACAGCAATCATACATACAATCAAACATAACATTGATTTGAAATAGTGAATGATAGAGCGAGAGTCAATGTTGGAAAATATACTTTATTTAATACAAATATTTTATTAATAGTCAGTAGGACCTTCTTTTTACCGCAATCTCACCTGATGGAAAGCGAAGCGGTCGACGGTGTATCATGAAGGTCTGGAAGATACCTATTCACCCTTGTCTTGAAGTAACCCAGGTTTATTTTTTGTACACGTAATACATATATGTACTTGAGTTTAAGATTTAAGTGTGTATGTATAAATATATACATAAACTTCTTTTAGTATCAATTTATTTGGGTAAGGAACCTACAATATTTTTTTGGAAGGCTTACCTTCCAAAAAAATAATATTTATTTTGGTAGGTACTTATACCTACCAAAATAAATATCGCCTTCAAAACATTATCTTCGTGTAAGTACATATTAAAATTTTATACATAATTTAGAATATGTATAAAACCTTGTCCCGAAGCAAATGTAAGATATTTTTTTTTTATTTTTTCACTGTATTTACAAGTAAATTAGTATTTGTTTAATTATGTTTATTGTGATAAGCTTACAAAGCAGATTACAATCATTTTTACTTCTACAAATATAGAAATATGTATTATTTGTATTAGTAGAGTATTATTTGATTCCTGACCATTGTATTAGTAGGTACGAGAACTAACATCGCATGGCATTGTGGCTGTTGACCTATTTCGTGTCTAAGTGCTCCAGTGCATTAGTGCCGGTTCAAGGATCAGTTTCAGGAAAATATAAGAACGCTTGAGCTCTTTGAGTATACTCGTACTAACCTACTTGCGTAGGACCTCTTTTACTGTCTCTTTAATTTATTCCTTGTCGTTCGATGAAGAGAGGTATTGAAGAAAAGGAATGAGCTAGTTTTTTTAATACTAAATACAAAAACTATATTAATGAGAATTAAAATAACTTAATCAGTAAGTTATATACGCGATAAGGTATTATTATTATTTATTTAAAGAAAACCAGCAGCATATACAACAAATAAAAAAATTAAGAAACAGAAGGTTTTATCGAAAAGTGTGAACAAGTTAAGTGAACAGATATTCTACAAAATTGAGTTACTAAACTGCTTACTAACTTTATTATCTAGTTAATTACCAAACTGTACTTGTATACTTGATTACCATTATGTCATTTGTTTGTGTCGATTGAAAATTGGTATTCGAATTTTGATTGAAAAGTATAGAGTGGCATTAAAAAGAACGTGAATGTTTCCAACTTAAACATTAACAAAATGTTGGTAATTTTAATCGAGTTGGCACCTACATGTTTTTTTTCTTGTAGCCTCGGTACATAAAAAGATGCCTTACGCGTGTACCTATACTTGGTACCTAAATGCATTGGCCTTCACCTAGTAAGACGAATAAACCAGCTGTGACCTAATTTCTAGCTCTTCCTATAATTCATATTTCATTGAAGCAAGAGAGGAAGAAAAATATTATGCTTTTGGTTCGTTGAAAAGTCTTGCAAGCTTTTGGGGAAGCGGATTAGCTTGTCAAATATAACACTTTTAAATGTGAAAATGAAAACATTGTGTTTTTGAACTCTATTCTTAATTAAAAGTATATAAATAAATCTTAATAATGATAGACATGTTTTTAAACAAAGCTTGTATTCCGTTCATAAATTCCCACGAGATATAACTTCGCCAAATTCAGCAAAAACGCCACCTTGACTCACATATCATGTTTAGTTTGACGATACTCCTTTGATGTCAGTGTTTATGACATTTTTGTATTATTCTAAATATTTTCATCAGGATCATGACCTAGTACTGTGAAAATATTCTTTTTATGACCAAAATAGCCTTCGATTGCTATAAAAGCTTTTAATGATTGATGGGTCTCTGAATAGGGTGCATGCATGTGACTTCAAAAAAGCTAATTTATTTTTACTTATTCTCTATTGATATAGAAGTACATCTGTATTTTTATTTTTGTATTATATGATGTTTTTATTGTGAAATTTAATAATTGAAAAGTAGATATTTTAAGTCTCAACCGCGAAATTTCTAAACGCTATTGGCACCCGAACCGTGACGTCATACTTGAATATTTTTGTATGGCCATGAAGTTTTGACTTTAAGTTGACATTCGGGAATGAACCGTGACGGCACAAAATACATGGCAGAGTTTTTATCACCCGTAACTGAGTGTAGTTTTACTTTTTGTTTTTTATCTCAATAATTAAATTTTTTTTGGCAGTTTTTTTTTCGTTAATGTGTGTTTTTTTTACCTAAATGGATCGATTACAAAAAGTTACTCCCGAAAAGTGTTTGATATCGTTTTTCAAAACATACCTACCTAACAAAAACAATGGATTTTTTATTATGTTGAATCTTAACTTGTTAGAACATAAGATAAGCTACTTTTGTTATTTCATAAAACTATTTTGTCCTTATCTCGTCATGATCATGACGTCAAAGGTTAAAAACCTTTGACGTCACAAGTCATTATTTTGAAACAATTTTTTCCAAACTAATTGTAGAAGGTTGGTAGAAGGGATGTTCGTTTTTTTCTTTTTTTTAATTGTGAGAAGAGCAAACAAAGCCCATGAATCTTAACTATGATAGCACGCAACATCATTAGTGTCATCACCACTATAATCTTTAAATTATGTCGCCGATTGGTCACGTTGGAAGAACGCCGGATGAAAAAATGTGGGAAAAACGTGACTATTGTATAAATTTATTGAGTAGTTTTGTTCCCTAAGCAAAACATATAATATAGATAGATAGAAGATAGAAAATTCTTTATTGCACACTTATTTAAAGAAACAATACAATAGAACAGCTTAAAAACTAAGTTACAATGGCGGTCTTATCGCAAGAGCGATCTCTACCAGACAACCGTGGATGAATAGGATCATTGGATAGTACTAGGGGATAATATACTTAAGTACCAATAAATATTTTCAAATAAACGCGATCTGAACACATCAATAGTATAATATAACGGGTATTTATCGAGTTTATTTACCGTCATCCCGTGATCACGACAGTGTGTAAACCTATTGAAACGTCAGGAAATATAGGCAAATGAACGAAATAAATACCCGGTTTTTCTGAGGTTTTTCTTACAACTACTGAGTACCCCAGCGTGATGTAATTGTTACTACCCACGTGCTAAGTTTCGGTGGATATAATTAATGATATGCTTTATAGAGTAATTGGCTTAATCTGAATAATATTTTATAGCCATTTTAGTAGTTTAAATTAATGGTATTTAAATTCAAGGACGAACTAAAAATAAATTTTATCGATGCTGGTAACATCGATTTATTAGTTCCAAATCCAAACGATCGAATATCATGCGATGTTCTTTTTATGTTCTGCGCGACATCTCTGCCTTTAAATTCAAATGACGAACGAAAGTTTTATTTTTGTTTCCGGAAGTTGCAGATAGATTTTAATGTCATTGACTTACAGTAGCACGTATCACTAAGAGAAGGAGAACCAGTTCATATCCGGCAAAAAATACTAAGCCTGAATTAACTCTAGACCACTCTCTTCTTAGAATGTAACTAAAAGATGAGAAAAAGTTAAATAAGTAGGTATTATGACTTGATAATAATGTGGTGAATTTTTAATAAAATAAATTCTTTCTTTTTTTACTTTCGTGAACCTACTCCTTTGCTCTACCTAGTCTAGTCTAGTCTCAAATCTAGTTAGAGCAAAAATTGCATTTTATTGAAATTATAACGGCCACTTGACATTTTCATGGCATCATAATACCAACTCAGCAGCTTAGTTAGAATAATGAGGAATATTAATTTAACTTGTCAACTGATTTAGTTTAATATTAAAGTCCAATTTGGCTTGTACAGTCTGATTTATCGAACTGGTTTCTAAAATACTTTTGCGAATGAGTCACTGTGGCCGTCATGCGATCGTTTCGTGAGATTTGGCCTAATGCCTATCAGGCCAATATCGTTGCCTACATGAGAAAAAAATGGATAATCCACAAAAAAGGTTCAATGCCCATGCCCACACTGTTTGAATAGACAAACATTGTTTATTTTTAATTCTTAGCTTATGACATAATTATGTAACCTCGGAAATTCAAATTCCGAATCAGGACTACGAGTATCGTTTATTTTTTAAGTCAGACTTATGCAATAAGCATAATGATCGGTATTATGATTCGTACCCACCAAATCGCCATTTTTTCACGTTTACTTATTACGTATATACTCGTAGACAAGACGAACGAATCTGTACTTACGCGAGAGGAGACAGTTTATAAAAATTTTATCATAATCTATGAGATCTGGAATATTCAAATATTCTACTGCAAGTAATTGTTTACATAAAAGTATATATTGTTTATATAGAAACTTTAAAATATTGTTCCTATCCCATGGGAACTGATAATGTGGGATAAAACGCAGCCTGTTTGTCTGCAATTTCAGCCCGATCCGTTCAGTAGTTTTAGTATGAAGAAGTCACAAACATCCATCCATCCAAACTTTCGCATTTATAATATTAGTGTGAAGAACAACAACCCACATAACGACGTCATTTTGACGTATTTGGCAATGCTCTGCAGGCAGATACTCCTCTCATTCAATTACAGGATTTCCCACTTGACGTGGAAAACGTTAAAATTCATATATGTAGGTAGGTGTCACTTAGGTACTCTGATTTCTTGCCAACATTTTAATGGATGTCTGTATGATTAGAAATTAAATTAAAAGTGACGTTAACGTCTTATTTCACATCTTGTCTTACATTATTTTATTAACGGCGTGTCTTTTTGTGTTTTTTATAGGTACTTGATAAAATAGGTTAAATTAAAATGATAAAGCTTATAAATGCATCATGGATAATTTATTATCACTAAACTCATTTACAACGGGATATTTACCATGATTTGAGTGTAAAATATAGTTTTTCCGTGATCATGGCGCATAAAACTGTGCCAAATATTGAAAAGCTCAAATCTCAAATCATGGTAAATATCACTTAATGACTTGAGTGTTACCTAATATTATTTGCACAAATACATAGTAAAAGCTATTTTAAGAAATTTTGACTAAAACGACTAATAGGTACGTTGTAAAAAACGAAAACGTTGATCACTCGTCAAATTGACGTAAACGGACAATATACATATCTACTAAAATTCTAGTGTGTCACATTTAAAAATACTAATCGATCTATCAAAAAAACTTTTCAATTTTTTGAAATTGACAAAACGATGACGTGTGTCAAACGTCAAACTGACGTAAACCAGACTATACCTATGTGTGTTGTTGACACTCAACCAATTATGATGTAAATTTGATCAACGTTCCGTTGGTTCAGAACATCAATTAGTACAAGTATGCTCAAATCTGGTTTATCAATAGGTACCGAATATGAGACTATTTACTAACAATTAGTGATAGAACCAAATAATATTAAATATTCGGTTAATGAAATATTTAAACGATACCAATTGATTATGTAATCTATAGAGCCGAACAAACTAATTACGATAAATAAAACATTAATATCAATAAGTACGGCTTCCTTTATTGAAACATAAACCTTTAGTAACAAACAAAATACAATTCGTCTTTCCTCTTTCTTCCTAACTGCAGACTGTTGCAAAAAATCCATAGGTAGCTCAACTGATCCTATCAACCGACAGGTAAGTCGGAGGCGTTATTTATTATAATTATTCATTAACACATTGACAAGGAAATCTTTGAGACGGAAAAGAAAAGTATCAACATACCTACTCCGCAACGATCAAAAAAGTTCGCGGCCTCCCCGACGAAAATTTTTGATGTATGCTACTCCTACTTCGAGCAGTTACGTCAAAATGACGTTCGCGGTCCATCAGACAGTTGCTGGTCGAATATCAAATTTTAAAAAAGAAAGGAACTTTTTAAACAATGTGCCACTCATCCGTCATGTCAGTTTAAAAATAGAATTCTTCGATTTAATAAAATTTATCTTCGATTAGATAACTAATGCATCGACAGTTATAGAAGCTTAAGTAGCGTAGGATTTTAATGCTTCGCGTGTTTAGAAATAAGGTTCAGAATCGTGTATTTGTGTCTCCGTCCGGCAGATTTTTTGCTAGCATATAGAAAGATTTCGTACCTAATTGAAAAGGTTGGTTTGATATCGTTTAATTAATTAAAAGTATCTGGTCCAGTATATCTTTAGTATAAATAAAACATTATCAAGAGAAAACGACGTTTGTAGACTAGTGGAAACTTTTATTGATAAATTGTAAACAACTTTCATAGCAACAAGTTAATTGAACGCAAGTAAATGTCATTATGTCAAAGAAAATTCAAATTCAAATAGTGTCAGTGCTTGTTCAACCTATTAGATTCTTTGTGAGGAAATACCTAGCTTAAAATATTTTGCTTAAGATAATATTTGCCTTCTTGCTAGGTAATACCAGAATGTAAAAAATGTAGTTACTTAGAAGAAAAGGTAGAGTGAATTCCTTAAAATAGAAGTAGAAAAAATTTCAAATACCGAAGTAAAAATTTGTTCAGTTAAATTGTTTCGTTAGTTGTTCACACAATAGGTAAGTATCGAACAGTTATTTAAAGAGTAAATGCCAAAAAAATTAAAAGCCATCTGGAGATTTGCCAATAGGTGTCATGTCACTGCAAAAAAGTAATTAAAATTTAAATAAAGAACGTCTATTTAAAGCGTGCCAGTGTGATCTCATTTTACGCTTTCTGGAAGTTTGAGAAAAAAAGGATGATCACCTTAGGATAGGATGAATTATTTTTTATAAATAATACATAAAGGGTACTCAATCCTGATTATTTATTTTTAGTTGCACTTGGCTTATTTACGCATATAAATTAACCGCAATGTTTTATCCGAATAAATATTCCCCAAGGTTAAGAAATGAAAACAAAAGTTTTGGCCCCAACCAGTCTCATGATTTTGTTGAATAACGAAGCATTAAAAAATCATTAGATTTTTATTCGCTACCTTTTTTACGCGTTCAAAAACGTCCTTGAAAATTTTTCGTGACTTATGCATCGAGATAGAATTTTAGACTTAAGTTCGTCTTTTAAGGCCGTTTTTAACTTGATAGTTTGTCCGTAGGATGATTTACGAGGAACTATGATAACATTTTTTAAAGCCTAGCTGAGAGCTCTACCAAAACAAAGAGAAAACTGCTGTATTGATGCATTTTCATTTGTTGAGCAAAACTTTTTGGTTTACAATAAAATAAAATAAAACTTTTAAGCCGTTCAAAAATCGAATTACCTCGATCCGTCAACACATCGTTTAGCGTTCTACTTTTGAAATGGCTTTACATTAACATATCGTTTCCAGACAGTATATCACTTACGTTCCATTCCACGGTAACCATTTAGATACGATGGAGTGAAAATGCCTTAGAAAGTTACTTAGTACTGTCATTTGGTTGCACAACATAAAATGTTGCAAGGGCGACTACGCAGTTATAATATACTTAAACGTAGGTAACTTTATATGCTGGTTAATAAGTTTTGTCTCAAAGCTCTGGCAGACAACATTTTAGAACGAAGTAGGTTTGTATCATTGATCATCAGTTGCAAAAATTGTGCCAAGACATGCTCTCGAGGCTTGAGTCAACTCTATTCCTGGATATCCGGACGCAGGCAATGTCATCGAACCATTAGTTACCTACTGGCCATAGGATATTTCTTACACGTTACTGAAAGAAAACAGAGTAACACAATATTTATCCACACCTCATTACGTACCTATACCTACCTACCCAGTTTGAATTAATAATGAGGTTCCTTCGAATTTCAAGAGAGGTAATCCAAAGCTTAAGCTCCGTATCAGCACATGGAGTGAACGAAACCTTTTTGGGTAGTTAAAAAGTGTAATGCAAACTCATACAACTACGGTGTAGTAACTGCCTTTGTGCACAAAGAAATTACGAGTAACTTATTTGCATTTATGGATAAACTAAATGGTAGATTTCCATTGCTAATAGCTAGAAACATTTAAAACATTATAAGTCCATATTATTTATCGGAATTATTGACGTTTCTAATGGACTCGCTCGAGACCTAAAAACCTTTGATCAATCAACTGTCCCTAAGCGTGGTAGAGCTAACTTCCGGAACTAATTTAAACAAAAGTTTGACTCTTCTTTGTCAAGCGTTCTTTGTTACTCAATTGTAGATTATTATAGCTTTTACATAAATTACAGGACATTTTAATTGTGACTAAAATTGTCTATATGGTATGTATTATAGTTATATATTACTTAGTTACGTAAACAAACTTACATCCATGGAATAGACTCAAATAAATTATTATGAACAACATTTAAAATAGAAAGGATCACAGATCGACACGTAAACAACAAGCAAGTTAACGTTTCGTTATCAAAAACACAAAACCAGACTTTTTTTTTTAAATAATAAAACAGGACTGCCTTTGTTTATTTACCTGTTCTGTTCAACAGGAAAACTAGACCCCTTCACTCGCACGTCAATCTATACCTGCATTTTAAACCCCAGAAACCCAAGGTGACCGTTTCAACATGATACACAATTATTACTCAACCGAAATAATATTAAGACACGTCTAGACTAAACGATATCGATAAAGGCATGTGTTCACGTAAATTCCTGTAAATTATCATAATCTATACTTTTATAGTAATATTATAAGAATGTCTGTCAGTCTGTTTTTGTATCTTTCCACAATAAACGACTTATATATATTACTAGCTGCGCCCCGCGGGTTCGCACGCGTTGTTCCTATGGAAACGTTTAAAGGTGATTTTTATCCCACGGGAACAGATTTACAGGATAAAAAGTAGCCTATGTTTTATTACAGTATTAGAATTACCTGTTTGCAAAATTTCAGCCAGATCCGTTCAGTAGTTTTGGCGTGAAGAGGTAACAAACATCCATCCATCCATCCATACATCCATACAAACTTTCGCATTTATAATATTAGTGTGATGTGATGTGATAGTGTGATTATATAATTCACGGAGATTGTATTAGATAGATCCAACGACAGGATAAGAAACTAAAAAAAATATGAGAAAATGATTAAAAAAACCTTTTTTCCTTTAAATAAATCTAAGAGAGTGAAATAACCGTTAGTAAAGTAAAGAACAAGTAAAACTGGAAAAAAAGCATACGAAGCCGCGGGAAAAGCTATTTATATAAATATAAAAGAGTTAGTACAAATCCGTGGCCTTAATCTTAGATTATGACCGTTTTTGTGAGTCCAAGGGCTTCGCGAAAAATTCCAGTTGATAGGATTTGTCGCTTCCTAATTTGGGTGCGTGATTACATTAAATTATATGATAACATTTGACTTTGTAGTAATAAATGATGTAAATCAACTAGCTAGATATACTACTCATTAATAAATACTAATACTAGCTTTGGCCCGCGGTTTAGGGTAATTGTTACCTACATTAAATGTACGTACGTGCCTAAAAAAACCCAAACTCTCATGTATTCTCAGACCAAGTAAAAAAGCTTACTTGGTCTGAGCATGTAATAAGATGGTGATAGATTTTTTCAAACACTGAAATTATTAGGTCCATCAAAATTGGAAATTTTATATAAGAAATTATTGTTTGAAATAACTTGAGAGAGTAAGTGTACCTATATGTAATTTAGGCCTAAGTAGAATGATAAGATATAATCGAATGGAAGAAACCCCGCTGCAATCTGTTGACCAAACATTGAAGTCAAGAACAACGTTTGCGATAAATTTAACCGACACATATTGCAAACAAAATTATACATTACATTCATTTACAATCGATCGAGGAAACAAAGAGCCTTTTATAGCACAGATTCACGAAACAAAATTCTTAAAGTATCAGATGTGGATGGCCGTGAAAAGAGGCCTGCTAAAATATAGTAAGTACTTCAGGTATAGACAAATGATACAGGGCATGCCATACAAATATAGAAACATTGACATACAAGCACCAAACATTGTTAATTTAACAATTAGGAATAATTTTTATACGGTATTGAAATACTGGAGTTCCAGAATTGGTCTATAATACCGTAGGAAGGTACCTATTTAAACTAAAAAAAAAACATATTATAACAGAGGCGGTTGGGAGGCGCAAAGAGGTCTGTATAAGTATTAGCGATTTCTCGCTTAAGTGACGATAGACAATGTAGTATCTGCCAATAATAATAAACTGCCTCAAATAACTACTTAATAAAAACAGACACAAGGCAATCATGAGAACAATTAATATACTTTGTACTCAATTGGTAAAATACCTACATTTGATAAAGAGCTCTCAAACTCATGTTTTCAAGGGCATAGAAAAGTCAAAAGAATACCGACAGCAAAAACTTATGAATTTGATTGATGTTACATAAAGTGGAAAAAAAAACTAGAAAGAGATTGGTCTTTTGAACTTTATTTGCTTATGCTGAATTCTAATTTGTAACTGGTAGCAAACTAACAGAACAGATATATTTTTAAAATGAATGAATAGGTACCACACTCACTACATTCCAAAAGATAGATCATTAGATAAATCACTTAGGACCGGATTTCTACTCACTGTCGCCAAATTGTCTGAGATTACCAAAGAATTAACCTGTTTCAAATCATGTAAATACCTAAGCCTATTTGAATCCAAAAATTTGACAATGTACTGTCTAATTCTACTACGGTTCTTGCTTTTTCTTAGTGGTTTTAATGAATTAAATAAAATGTATGCATTAAGTACTAGTCAATTAATTGCTATTTTTTTAGAGAATGTTGTCCGTCAACTTTAACCGCAAATTTTAAGAGCTGTAATAAATATTTCCAATTGCCTAAATGAGTATCATCTTCAACCCACGTTATACAAGTATGTTCTGATCCTAAATCAGCTCTAATGATTTATCAAAACTGGAAAACACCACTTTCTAGTCAATCTTGTTTTGGTTTAACGTTTTTGTCAGGTGCTATATGACATCATGTTTGACTTCTTTTTTATTTATGGCTTTGTTCCAGGTGGCTAAATCCAAGAAGTAATTCTAGTCCAAAAAATCAAGGCATTGATATGTAGAAACAAGAATAAGTATTATCATTAGGCGAAATTGTGGTCAAACAAAGGTCTATTGTATATAAAAAAAACTATTTCAAGAAGTCCTTAAATTATATGAATTCAACTTCCAAAATTCAAAAGTAGCGAATCGTTGTTGCCTTTTGTTTCTTGGGGGAAAAGGGGAATCCATATCTCCATACCTATTCGAATTTATTTCAAAGATAAAACGTGTTTACTGCTGGTTCTTCGAAACGAAGTAGCAAAACCAGTAGCCAGACCAAAACAACAAAATATAGGGTAAAAACCACCAAAAATTCCAAAATAACATGACTTTATAAGGGCAGGATTTAAAGTATTGACATCTAATAATTAATTGACCTAGGAAAAGAAATCGCCATATGTGTCGTCGTGGCCGATATCCGCGCTATCTATCTCTGGAGAGGTTTCCGACCTAATAATCACTACCGCTTTAATCTCCAGTGGTATTCTGATGGATAAGAAATTCTCATATGAATCACACACTAACTTGAGCTAGCTACAATTTGTTACTGGATCGGTGACAAGCTAAGTTGAGCTACCGTCGATCCCACGGTGTTTTGTATTTACACAGCCACGTTCAACATTATTTATTTATTTTTTATAGTTGGACATACGAGTACAAAAGATATATAAATAATAGAGCACGATTCTTTTAGAATCTGTTTACAAAACATTTCAGTCTTATAGGCAAACACCCACGCTATTATAGCACAGATTATTTCAATCAACAAAAACAATAAACTCTAAGTAGATGCACGCTATGTTTTCTTTATATTCAATAGGCCTATTGAATATAAAGTTTGACCACAAACTCAAACTCAAACTCAAACTCAAACTCAAAAATGCTTTATTTCCATAAATACAATAAATGTACACTTAGAAAAAGTCAAATCATATTAAAAAATACACTGACACGGAAATAAAGTGGTATTTTTGATTTCGATCGCTTCGCTATGTAGACTAAAGTAAAGAAACGACGAAGAAACCTTTAGCCTGTTAGTTGTTATTTTTCGAGTTGGAGCAAAATCCGACCCAAGCTTTTTTATCCTCTAGATAATCTGATATTTTATAGTAAGCCTTTTTGCATAGAAAAGTTTTGACAGTTTGTTTGAATTTATTTACTGATAAATTTTGCAGCTCAGTAGGGGTTTTATTGTAGAAGCGTATACATTGCCCTTTAAAAGATACATTAATTTTATGCAGCCTAGTGGTGGGTACAGCGAGTTTATGTTTATTTCTAGTATTTACATTATGTATATCGCTATTTTTTGGGAAACTATTGATATTTTTATGAGTGTACAACAAATTTTCATAAATATATTGACTTGGTACTGTCATTATATTTATTTCTTTGAATTTATCACGTAGGGATTCTCTGGGACCCATTTTATAGATGGCACGAACAGCTCGCTTCTGCAGCACAAATATAGTGTTAATATCTGCAGCGTTCCCCCAAAGCAGTATACCATAAGACATAATACTATGGAAGTAGCTGAAATAAACTAGTCTAGATGTGTCCACGTCTGTGAGATCACGGATTTTTTTGACTGCATATGCTGCAGAACTAAGTCTCTTCGATAGCTTATCTATGTGTGGGCCCCATTGAAGTTTATTATCTAAGGTGATTCCTAAGAATACCGTACTTTCTATAATTTCTAACATTTCTCCATTTACGTTTACATCAGCCTTAACTTGTTTAACATTAGGTAGAGTAAATCTAATACATTTTGTTTTGGTTCCGTTAAGCAAAAGATTGTTGACACTAAACCAATGAACTACTTTTGAGATTGCATTGTTTACATCGTCGAAATTAGTGTTTTGTCGTTTCATTTTAAAAATTAATGAAGTATCATCAGCAAACAATACAATCTCGTGATTATTCTTGACAAGATGAGGCAGGTCGTTAATATAAACTAAAAATAGGAAAGGACCGAGGATAGATCCCTGCGGTACACCCATTGTAACTACAGACCCCGAAGACCGTTTCCCATTTATGTCAACTCTTTGTATCCTATCACTCAAATAAGATGTGAGAAGATCCAACGAGGTGTTCCTTATTCCATAGTGATGTAGTTTCCTGATTAATGTTTCATGATGTACGCAATCGAATGCTTTAGACAAGTCGCAAAAAATGCCTAAGGCATCTTGTGACTTCTCCCAAGCATCAAAAATATGCGATACTAACTCTATACCGGCATCAGTAGTTGACCTGCCGCGAGTAAACCCGAATTGCTTACCATGAAGCAGGTCATTGCTATTGAAATAACTGAGCAATTGATGTAAAATGAGTTTTTCAAAAACTTTGCTGAATGTTGGCAGTACTGATATTGGTCTAAAGTTAGTGGGGTCAGACCTACTACCTGATTTAAACAGTGGGATTATTTTACTACATTTCATTAGATCAGGAAACACACCACAATCAATAGACTCATTAAATATAAAAGCTAGATCTGGTGCAATGGTATCAATCAAAGGTTTAATAATTCTAACGGAAATGCCCCAGAGATCTGCAGTTTTCTTTATATTTAAAAGTTTAAAGACTTTTATAATATCTTTTTCATCAATGTGGTTGAAATTAAATTTATTTTCGCATTTAGGTACATTTTCTGTCAGTAAAGACTCAGCAATTGCTTGAGAAGAGTTTAGGAACTTTGTGGTGGAGATTGGAATGTCGGTAAAAAAGTTTTCAAAAGCTTGGGCTACTTCAGTGTCATTTTTGATTGTGCAACTGTTAATCTTTAAATTGTATTCATTATCATAGGTACTGACCTTTCCAGTCTCACTATTTATTATTTTCCATGTTGATTTTATTACATTCTCACTGTTTCTAATTTTGGAGCTAATGTAATTTGATTTTGCTATTTGACAAACTTTTCTAAACATTTTTGAGTAATTTTTTACTTTTTCTTTGAAGTCCTTGTTAAAATTATATTGTTTCTCACTATATAGTTCATACAAAGTTACTCTACTTTTATGTATACCCACTGTTGCCCACTCACTAAAGTTAAGTTTTTCTGAGACCATCTTCGATTTGGGTGTGAATATTGAATTGAATGCATTGGTAAATTTATTAAAAAAACTACAATACGACTCATTTGGGTTGTTAAGTAAGTAATCAGGTGATGGTTTAGAATCCCAATCCAATTTCAACCGTTCAAATCGACTTGTGGTCACAGGTGTATATGTAATTTTTTGTTTACAATTATAGTTTTTAATTTGTATTTCTAGTTTAATTAGTTGACCCAAGTGATCTGACCTGCTGGAAAGTGTTTCTAAGTTTATCTTTGGGTTCGTTACTAGTACCAGAGCTGGATCCTGAATGCTCCCTGCGACAATGCGAAAATTATTGTGAAAGGAAGGAAATAGTGCAGAGCTCCTGTTTTTGCTAACACACTGTGCACTAAAATAATGGATGCATGGTCGAAAATTTGGCTGCTTTTATAATGCAGGCATGCATGTCCATGTCGGTCTATCGCGGGATGATAATAACAAAATCCATCAAAATTCATAAGAAGCAAAACTGTAGCCTTAATAGGTTATCTTGAGTAAGTATCATTGTTAGTTACTAAGTTCTCAGTATCCGAGGTAAGTATAGTATATGTATAGATAAGTCGTTTATTTAATGACCAAACAAATCATATTTAAACACCTGAGACTCTGACCCCTATCTGAGTATCTACTAAAAAGAACAGTATGAGATATTAGTTTATATTGTTTAGCTTGTTTAAGTATAGGGGTTTATTAAAATACATTAATGAGAACAAAATTAGTATTCTTCTACGTTAATTTCTTGTCGAATGATTTAGCAGGAACAGTTGACACGACATTTTATTGCTTACGCCTAAAGATTTTTGTCAGGGTAACGTCTTAACAGCCAGCTTCATAACTTTAACAAGTTAAATTAAACAATGGGTGCCAATCTCATAACCCTCCTCTGTTGATAGTCGGGTAAAAACGGCTGGCCATTCAATGTGAATGTATTTCGGCCTTCTTTGTACGTTTTTACGTTCACTATTTTAGCATCATTATGCCCTAGCATTGCATCAAATTATTCATTGCAATATGAACCTTGTTTCACAATTTATCATTGATTGAACAGTTGATCGCTGTTACGGCCACTTCTTTTAATAAAGCAATTTCTGTTTATTTACAACCGAATATTACTTTAGGTCGAAGAAAAATAATTATGTGAATAACTGAGAGCAGTTGTAATGAATGAAAATCCAAAAACAACGAGCTTGTTTGACCAAAAAAGCGAGGTTTGACTGATGGACGCAAAAAACGCATAAATATAGAAGGAATTAGAACTAATCAATTTTCGTTTAGTCATTGTGACTATAGGTTTTTGATCAAGATAATTCTAATCGTTTCATAAACTGTTTGTCGATAAAAGAATCGAAATTTTGAATACGCTAATTGTAGATTTTTAAATAGTTTTAATTTATCAAACCAACTGGTCTAAACTAAAGGCATTGTGACAAAGATTAAGGAAACTTTTCTTCTATGGAGTGTTACTTTTCAATTGCATCAAAGTTACAGAGTCAAAAATTATATATTATTTTATAATTATGAAGTAACATGTCTAATGCGAAAGTATATGTATATTTAAAATATAATATTATAGGTACCTTATTATTATGAAACCGGAACAGAACATTGAAAATGAATTTAGTGCTTAATTGGATTTTTAAGCCTCTAAAACAATTAAATCTAACTGTGTTCCTGATAAATTCTAATTGCATGAGTCATCCGAAATCAATTATTTTATAACCCAATCAATAGAAACACAAGGTCCAAAAGAAACAAACGATAATATTGTAAGAGTGAATGTTACTGATAAAGCAAATAATAAATTAACAGTAACTGGAAAAGTAACGCTACTCGATAAAGATCTCCTTGATGAAATTATGAGTTCGATAAACCAGCGAAATGGTGAGGACGGGAATAATTATGATTTACTGAGGGCGAGAGACAGATTTGCGGGCTTTGGCACGCTACCGTACTGAAGATAGCATCTAATGTCTTTTTCTGGTGTGCAAAAAAGACTAGCGTCATCGTCAGCAGTATCGGTCGTCAAAATCCCGTTATCGATGTTACCTTTTTAGCGATCTGCATGGGTGTTAAAATTGCAGCTTATAAATCCATGGAGCCAGTACAAAATGCAGTGAGTTTAGAGGATGGATAATCGGACCAATAAATCTGCATCCGGAGAACGTAAATCTGCATAGTCTGGGCCATCGAACAAACATAAAACCTCAGGTAGTCGCGTTGTCCGACACTAATAGTCTAATAATACTGTGTGTTTTGGCTGCAACCCAACTTAGGGATGTTCTGCACAAAACTTACTTGCTAAACCACAACAGTTTAAAAGACCTCTTGACTTCATTAGCCACGTTGTTTTTGCCTTCAATGCCTGTTGCATTATTGTGTAAACTTTTACATTAACCCTGAATTTTGTATCATTATTCTTGTCGTGTTCTGTCGAAAGTTATTTTTTATTACTTTCGCTTTTATTGTAAGTAGCTCAGGTTATTGAAGTTAAAGTTCTAGCTCTCTCCAATGTCGAAACATCTTCATTTATTTTAAAGTCAATTGAGTTCGCGAATTTCGAAACGCGTTAGCCTTGAATCGTTGCGTTCATCCTGAAGCAAGTTTAGAAGTACCAGGCTGGCATGAATCAGAGGAACTTACCGATTAGATATAGTCCTAAGTCCGGGGCGCCTGCAGAACACGAGCAGCGCCAAGGAATTCGCTGCAGTCGACACAAGGAACAGCGCTAGGAGCACAATCTCCTCAACAAGTCGGTCCCTCGCCATCCCCTCTGACATCAACGGTTGTCCAGGAGAAACGAAAGGAGTTTCCATGAAACAGTCATCACTAACACTGACACAACTAAACACTCTCAGCTAATGTTTTTGTTTTCACTGCAGTTGTTAGTCGCGTAAAGTTTTGAGAACACGCTGGGTCGTTCGACCGCGTCTTTCTCTGTCGGCTGTCGGATGAGAACTGAGCGAGCGTGAGCGAACGGCGGCGGTGGTCGGCGGCGAATCGTGGAGCCGGTGCGGCGGCGGTGGCGGCGGCGCTACGCGTGGCTGGTTTCAAACTCTTCATTATTCCGTGTCGTCGCGACATATACAATACAACAAACTAAAGCTCGATATAGCAGCGTGGTTAGGATCTCCCCGTTTTTATTTTGACGACCTCTATGGCGCGGTGGGCGAAGGTCCGCCTGCGACGCAGGAGGTTGCGGGTTCGATTCCCGCCTCGAGACAAATATGTGTACGATCTGCACATATAATGGATAAAAAGGATTTTATTTCTATGTGTAAAAAAAAAATATCTATGTAGTGTATTGTTTAGGGCGTTCTGGTTTTTTTTTTCTATGTATAATTAAAAAAAAATATCTATGTAGTGTATTGTATTACGTATATCAGTTATCTAGTACCCATAACACAAGCTCTGCTTAACTTGGGGGTAGATAATGCTGTGTGAATTGTCCAGCATTATTTATTTATTTTATATAATGTGCCTTGTTCGTTAATGGAATTGTACAATCATTGTAATAATTCGGACTTCGCAGAAGATGGGATGGAATTAAACGAGTTTTGGCTTTGTTTGACCACCTTTATACCTACTTTCACTACAACTTTACCTCTTATAATATTTCCATTGTTCCTGCGATCCATCAATAAGGAAATAAGTGTTGTTTATTTACCTAATTCTACTAAATGAATTGCATCACCATGGCAATGGTATCGTCATAATCATAATACCTACGTCAAATTTTTGAATTTTACTTATGTTTTTATTGTGTATTACTTAATTTTTTTTTATAAATTATGAATTTATATACTGTGTGTATTGTGGTGGCAAATAAATGATACATCTCTATACCTAAATGGATTTGATGCGGGTTAAAAGTTTAGAATTAAACCTTTATATCAATCTCTCCGTGAAAATATCACCGCACGCACTGTCTTGAGTTTATTTTATCTCTAAACAAATTATACTACCACAGCATAGTATTTTTTTGTTTTTTTAATCGATTATAATTTAGGTTCATAGATAACCGAAAAAAAATTTGACGCACACAATTTTTCAATTTTTGAGTTAAAAATCAAAAAGTAAAACTACGCTCAGTTTCGGGTGATAAAAACCCTGCCATGTTGGCCCTTGCATTCTGTGACGTCACGTTTCACCGGATCATCTTTGTCAACTGAAAGTCAAAGCTTCATGTCATGACAATATGACAATACAAAAATGTACAAATGTGACATCACGGTTTGGCTACCAATAACTTTGCGTTAAGAAATTTTGAGCTTGAGATTAAAAATATCAAATTTCAAAATAATAACATAAAAAAAAATGCAAAACGAAATATATTTCTACAACTACTTTGTATATCAATAGCATACGTAAAAAAATAATAAACTTTTTTTAAAGTAGTATTGACATAGTGAAGTGATTGGTTAGCAGAATTGACCCCCGCAGGAACTCTAGCTACGTAAGTTCAATGTTAGTTTAGCATTTTAGTGCAACATCGTAGTAAAAGTGGTTTAAGGTGTAGATACATGTGAATCGGCGTAAATTGGGTAAAGTTAAAACCGTTTTTCTTCTTATTCTTTATAGAAAAAGGTTTGAAAAAAATATATAATAATCTATGCTATACAAGGCATTTTACCTATTTGAAATTCCAATTTTAAGTATCTGAAATAATAGTGCAAAGTACCATCCATTTTCTCCGTTAAAACTTTAGGACGAAACGAAATTGTAGGTCTAAATTTCTATGCACATGGAAAACCAACAAAAAAAAATTTCTCTCGCTTTAACCCTCGTCATGCCTGTTGGTAAAAAGTTACATGGTATCCTGGTGGGTCTATGGGACCCATGATTTTAAAATTAACTTTGGGCTACAAGCTGTTGATTTTTATCATAATTTATTGTTTTATATTGAAACTCAATAAGTATACAGGTTGAAAATGACCGTTGTCAAAAAGTAGTTAGGTAGGTATGTTTCTTATTGTGGTTTGGAGACATTTTTACTTTTTATAAACCATCGTCGTTAGAGCGAACATGGCTAGGGGCCTTTAAAATTAGCCTACATGATTTTGAATAAAAATAAAAAATAAGTAAAAAATTTAATTCCTGAGATGCCTTCAAAATTAACTTGTCAACTTAAAAAAATAGTGACATACGAGTTTAAATTATAAACCATTGAATGAGTGACATTGTTGTTTTCACTTAGGTAGTTTTTTCATAGAAAATGTAAGGGAATGTTTTTTTTTAATTATTGCCAAAACTTACGATTTAATTTGGTAACATACCAAATTAAAACTTTGGGAAAAGTGTTTCTGGTTGAAAATAGAGTCGATTAAGACCAACTTGTTTTTTTTTTTGACAAATGTAATTTTTAGGGCGACCCGTAAAAACTAAAAATGGCAATATATTTTTCTTCAAAATAAAACAGAAAGTTCCTTAGTACAAAACCTCCTAACTACAAAAGAAACGGTAGCTACCCATAAGGGGCCAAACATTTGCCCCACCCTGTTTAAACACAACACACACATTTAAAGTATTGAAGTAAAAAAAAAAATAAAATCTTTATGTATAAAATCTGTTATTAAATTTTTACAACGTCAAATTAACCTATTATACAAACATGCAAAATCAACCAAAAAAGAGATGACGATCAGACTTCAGGAAACATTTGGGCACTTCTATAAACTTATATCTGATAAAATCCCTAGGGATTTTATTAAGTATATTGTGATTTTTTATGCTTAAAACATCGTTTTCTAGAGCTCAATTTTACAAACAGTTTGCACGCTGAAATATATCGTCATTCAGGCAAACGTGCCTCTTACATGTCTCACAGATACATTGTGATGTGCAATATTTTTTTGATGGACAAACGTGGCATCTCCGCTTTACATCGGGAGCAGATTTTTAGCTGGTTGTTCATCTTGGAGTCCAATACGACTGGCGATTCTATTTCGAATACTCAAAGAAAGATGAGAGTTTTCGTTTCTTGATTGTAGGTTAGGTGTGGTTAAATTAGTGCCAGACCTAGATCATGATCATAGCTGTGTGATTCTGGCTTAGGATGTTCACCACCACATCTCTTCCCGTGCGTGTCGTATGAGGCGACTAAGGGATATCCACTGGGGGCGGGCAGCAGGGCCTCCAGCAGAACTATTCTACCACCGAAATGCGATCGGCAACCCGCATGCCGTGCGTAGGGATTATGGGCATAACCCCCCATGAGATAATCGCCAACGCGCTTTACAATCTAATAGGCCTGCGACCAGCAGTGGACCAATACCTACAGGCTGAGCTTGAGGCCAAATCATAAAATCTGGATTCACCAGACAAAATCAATACCTTATTTTTTTGAAGTTGGTTAAATTGTTCTATAAAATTATTCTACCACGACTTCAACAATCAATAGGTACATTGATACTCAATTTATCAACACTGGATATACATTATATTTTATTCGCTACGACACACGTGAACAATAGAAACATACATTTATACCTACTTACATACAAATACTGCTAACCACAACACTTTTTACATATTTTAACGTAGAGATTAAAGTTTATTATAATATATTATCTAAATGTACTAATCACGAATAATATTTATATAAAAATGTTACACCGCGTGCCTGGCTGGGTCTGTGGGACCCGAACTATAAAAAAAGCTAAGAGTTACCATTCAGGGAGTGATATAGGCTATATTTTATCCCGGAATTCCCATGGGAACGGGAACTACGCGGGTGAAATCGCGAGGCACTGCTAGTCTTACCATCAAAACGCACTCGCAGTGACAGATAAGTACCTAGGTACCTACCTAGACCTACATAATGCCTGTGATGTGATGGCGCGTGTGCCAAAATATTCAAAAACTCAAAATAATACAAAATCGTGATTTTGGATAGTTTTGAAAAAACTAAAATGCTGCATGGATTAGGTTCCTAACTGAAATTATCACCGTTTTTTAAGCTGTTGCATAGCTTCTATCGCGGGCCTTGAGCGCGGGGACCGAATCCAGAAATTCCGTAACGAAAAAACCTCACGCTCCCCACTCCGACCGGAACAGCGGTGATACTTTTTAGTTTTGCCATCTATCGATGAATAGTAGAACTTTTAATGACTTTTTGAAATATGACGTTTGTCTCTTTAGTTCAGCAACTCGCCTCTAGATGGCATTGCAATAGCTTTACCGCGGCAGTCCCCGAGTGCCACACGTCTTTTTTTTTATTATGCGGAATAAATACTAATTCCTTGGGAATATTAATAGATTAAACGGTGAACATACATATATCACAAAAGCATACATGTTTAAGCCGAGTAAAAAACCTCCTACTTTTATCTAAATCGGTTATAAAAGAAAGAAGTTAGCACGTATTAGGCGTAGTTATTAAACCATTGGATGTAATTCAAGGGTTAATGAATAGCGTGAACGACCTCGTAAAATGTACGAGAATTTATTTCAGCAAACCATTACCATTCTAGGCCCTAACAAGTACACTAAAATTTCAAACAGCTAAACAATTTCATGAGCTTCATAATAATTGTTTCATACACGCAATAAACTAAAAATAGTACCTACAAGATTCGTTAAACTTATGGCGATAAAGAAATTCATTCATGTTAATAAACCCACGCCCCGAATCAATAGTATATGCGATCTTTTTTATTGTTTTAATCGATTCTTTAGGTCATTATTAAACCAAAAACTAATAAGACGCTCACTGAATTTCGCAATAACAAGGTTAAAAAAACAAATCAAGACTACAATCATTTTCGGGTGATAAAAACGCTGCCATATTTGCGCCATGTTTATTTGAAGTCAACGTTCACACTCGATTAAACCCTTTTGCGAAGACCTCAGTGGTCATCTCAGAAAAGAGGTTTTCCCAAAAATCTGAAACTAAACGACAATACGAAATATGAAGTGGGCAGAAAAGTGTCAAAACATGATGCAGCGCCGAACATAAAAAAAGAAGAAATGTGAACAGTGATGTCACGTCCGCTCTAGCCAATGGCGTAGCGTTTTTAATTTTTGCGATTGAGATTTAAAATATCAATTTTTCAATGGTTAAATTCTACAATAAAAACAGCGCAAAATGCTAAAATAAATATGTAGATATGTTTCAATATCAATAGAGAATACGTATATACATATTTTTTTAGACATTTTGAAATCACATGCATATACCCTATTGTCGCTTTGAAATCTAAACAAGGTATGAACAAAGGTATCTTGCTCAAACTTTTGGGCACAAACTTTCACAACAGTCAGTACTTTGGGGTGGTTGGGGTTGTTATTAATAATTTCAAGAACAATTTCAAATACCTACTTTTAAACTAGCTGCGAACCGCGGCTTCGCACGCGTTGTTCCTATGGAAACGTTAAACACCTTCATGGCCCAAGACGCAGGTGCCATTCTCCACCACGTGCGGCTGCGGCGCGCCCCTGCGGGTCGCACTGCAGAGGCTGGGCAGTGAATACGTTAAAGGAGATTTTTATCCCACGGGAACTGACTTATGGGATAAAAAGTAGCCTATGTTTGATTCCGGGATTAGAATTACATGTGTGCAAAATTTCAGCCAGATCCGTCCAGTAGTTTTGGCGTGAAGAAGTAACAAACATCCATCCATCCATACATCCATACAAACTTTCGCCTTTATAATATTAGTGTGATGAAGTGTGATGTGACTACCTAACTACTGGGTAATTAAAAACTAGTTTCTAGCTCTACTCGCCTAGCTTCTCCCTCATCGTCGGGGCGGTGAGAGAAAAGCCTCATGAGGATGGGTTCAGTCAGAACCAAGTCTAAGTCCTGCAAATCCCGGGGATACCGAAAGTGTAATCCCTCACCACCGATCCCGCAAAAATAGTATTTCTGTTCCTTGTCGCAAATCTATTTGGCTGTTAATTAACTTTATTCAAAAGAATAACAAACAAAAGTTTGTTTTGGCATTTCAAAGTTCTAATTTTATATGAAACAACAAAATGACGTAAGAATTACATAGAAGTTTAAACGTAAATTATGTAGCAATGCGAAAGGTTATCGGAGAAAGGCCGAACTGTTTTTTTATCACGAAGAAAGTAGGTACCTATCTAAATAGGTTTCATTCGCTATTAATCAATGGATTAAGATTATGTAGTCTATGCTTCCATTGAGTCACCTTATCAGTGACTAAGTCGATGTGTCCGTTATCAAAATCTGGTAAAGCCTAAGGTTTTACTCGAGTAGGTAGGTATGTTGATTAAAGGTTTGTACTGGAGACATTGATTAATTAAAAAGAAAAGATAGGTTACGTTCTCCCAGCGCAGCGCTTACTCAAAAATTGGCATGTGTTACTACACGCAAACACATACGCTCACAGTTATATTTCCAGTCCTGTGCAATACAAAGAAGAACAAAGACGGAAAGACGTATCTAAGACCGAAGTGAGACCGAGACAACAATTACAACTTATTCTTATTCACGACCGCCCGTACTGCCGCCGGTCCGACGCGCGACGGTGACTGAGGTGGGAGCACACAATTTTACACAATATGAGGTTGCCATTTTCAAGAAACTGGTACCTCATCTTCACGTTTTAATTAATCAATGACTGGAGGTAATAAATTAAAGAGTAGAGTATTGTTTAATCCACTAAGCTTATGTCGGTGACTTCGATTGTTATGAAAAATCTTCCGCGATTGTAAAAGTTTATTATTGCACTCTACATAAATCTTAACTAAAGGATCGTACTCATACTACCCGACTTATTAAGGGGGGGTAGAGGTCTTTAAAATACCACGCTCTTGATCACAGCTGGGAGGGGGCTTAAATTTTCGTGATCTAGCTCTTATTCGAGCTATTTTCAAATACAGCGCACAGTCTTTAGTGCCACTAAAATTCACAGGTGGCAAACTGAAAAAATGGATCACGTAGTATTTATATGTATACTTGAAAATTTCAGTATAAATCTCATGTCAATCGAGAGCTATATACGCAAGATCTACTCGTAAGTATGAAGCGAATTGTGAGTAGAGTGCCTATCGATTTAGGTAGTCTTTAGGTAGGTAAAAATACAAACCATGAGTTTTGCATAGCTTACGAAAACTATTACAGTTTTACTACGAAAAGTTAGACATCTGTTAAGTGCGTGCGTTTTACGACGGTTTACCGTTAGACACGGCTTAGACATAGTTTAAACGAGAGTTTAACCCATGTCTAACTGTTTAGACGCTGTTTCTAAACGCTTGATAGACCTGGGGCCTAATTCCACTATTTTTTAAACAAAATGTCATAATGGCGCCATACAATTAAGACAGAGATTTAGTCGTTAATTTATCTGGTATTCTATATTTGGATTATAATCTCTATGACTTATAATATCGTGTCAATAATGTGGTGGGGCATATAATCATAATCGTAATAGTCATAGATATGGCATAAACAAAAAAGATCGTGTCAGTAGAATACCAAAAGGTGTCTATGGCGGTGATTTTAACGCGATAATGAAGCGATAAACGTCGGAAAGACGTATCTAGGACCGAAGTGAGACTGAGACAACAATATTTCACGCGAATCACGACCGCCCGTGCCGTCGCCAGTCCGACGACGGTGACTGAGGTAGGAGCACACAATTTTACACAATATGAGGTTGCCATTTTCGAGAAACTACATACCTCATCTTCCCTTTTTATTTAATCAATGCACGCAGCGAGTGATTTTGAGTATTTTAATGCTTTTTGGTCATTGATTTATTAAAAACGAAGATGAGGTACTGGTTGCTCGAAAGTGGCAACCTCAAATTATGTAAAATTGTGTTCTCCTCTCCCACATCAGTCACCGTCTGACCGGCGGCACGGGCAGTCGTGATTCGCGTGAAATATTGTTGTCTCAGTCTCACTTCGGTCCTAGATACGTCTTTCCGGCTTTGTTCTTCTTGTATCGCACAGGACTGGAAATATAACTGTGAGCGTAGTAACAGTAACTTTCACTTGTTTTTATAAAAACATTTAAATGTTCTTAATTTGTTTTAAAATAGTTACGAAATAAATAAAAAAATAATGTTGGACAATTCACACAACATTATCTAGCCCCAAGCTAAGCAGAGCTTGTGTTATGGGTACGTTAGTAGTACATAGTTTTTTTTTATTATACATACAAAACATCCAGAACGCCCTAAACAAATATCTGTAGATCTTACACGCATTTGTCCCGAGCCGGGAGTCGAACCTGCAAACTCCTGCCTTGCACGCGGACCTTCACCCAACGCGCCACAGACGTCATCGAAATGGGAAAGAGCCTTAAAATATAGTGCGAAATGAAACTTTAAAGTACCCCCTCGTACCTATAGATAATTTATCGAAATGATGTAAAAAACAACTAATTATATAATTATCTATGTCAATATTTTGTCAGTGCCCAAACACTTCTTGAAAATAACTTATTTTTCGAACTTTTCTGCGTAAGATCTTAAAATACATGAAGATGTCATTCTAAGAAACTGGTGACGTCAATTTGAGTTTTTTGAGTTGTAAATGGCTGACATCTTTGTAACACTTTACTCAGGTAATTTGACATCATATTTTATAAATCTTAAATTAGATGATGATGTGTGGATTTTCCAGCACTATTTAAATATTTTTTTATTTATACTCTTACTTATACTATTTGTTATTTTACGCTCTTTTTTGCCAATAAAATATTTGTACATTTTATGTTCGGAAAACGTAATATCCTTACGTTTTCCGAACATAAAATGTACAACTTGGATAAATATAAATCAGACATGAAATAAAATCTCTGGAAAAAGAGTACAAAAAGTGAATAAAATAGAATGATTGACCTGAGGACAGATTGGGAAATATTTTATCAATTTTGAACAAACTAAAAACTCACTTCGAATCCCTTAGTTTTAAACTATTTTTTAAGTTTTGCTGGATGTACCTGTACCTAAAAATCGCTGGAGAAGAAAATTGTACGTAACCACCTCGGGATAGCTGCAAAATAATTTCCAAATCAGTCCATTACTGACGGAGAAATAGAAAAGGGATATACCTACATAAAAAAACATACATATTATAATGTACATACAGCTGAACATATGTAATGTACGTAAAGCCTCTTCCTTTTTTTCGGAGTTAAAAAGTTCACTTCAAACAGGCTTCTTGTCTAACCAAGAAGGTAAAGTATGGAAGAAAAGTACTTACTTATTTACAGCCGTTTCCAATTAAAGTCACAACGGGATATTTACGTACCATGATATGAAATAACGAAATATTGGTAGGTACGTGCCGAAATATTGGAAATCTCATCCAAACTCCAATCATAGTACCTAAATAAAAAAATTGTACAAGATATTTATTTTTCTATAATATACCTAACAGCAAATATTTAAATCGTTAGATACATGCCCAAGAACTGGCAATTTCTTTGAATGCGCCGACGCACGCACACTTTGAGTAGATAAAATTAGTGTTTTTGTCAACAAACCTAACTGTTATTATTGCTTTTTTGAACAATCACATTGCACGAACTTTTGTGAATAAGCAGATAACAAAAACAGACGATTCACTGATTTCAAATGACAAAGATAAGTTTGTGAGCTCACAAACTTCGTTTGGCAACAAACACGGCGCGGTCTCACTACAGAAAGGGCCTATCTAACGACTTATATCTTTCCCTAACAGCGTTTCAGATTCGCTTTTAATTTAAAGAAATACCTGTGTCAGGGAAATTCCCGTAGTAAATATCCTGTTGTAAATGAATTTAGTTTCAATCATGATGGAATTTAAAACCTTATTTTCATTTAGTCCACTGCGTAGGTTCATAAGGAAGTTTACAAAGTAGATTAATTAAGGCGTGACGTGCGTCCAAATACGTGCACTGTACCTTACCTACTCGTAGGTGCCTCGATAAAGCGTTCATCTTATAGGAATTAATGGAAGCAGAGGGCACGAACTTTTTCTCAAGCCTACTGGAAAACAGAAAGTCGAAGTTTCGTTTTCGTTGTTGTGTAAAACCATCTCCTAATGCACATACCCGAGCCAATATGGTACCGCCACCTATTTTATCATATTATTACGTTAAATACAGGAAATTTCAAAAATCCATCGTAATAATATTATAAAATAGGTGGCGCTGCCATGTTGGCTCAGATATGCGCCTTAAGTCGCTTGCGAACACAAGCTTTGCACGAAAACGAATTAGAAAGTTTAATTTCGGAGTTTTTTAAGAGTAGGTACGGGCCCAGGAACCTATAATTAATTTTGTTTTAGAAAACTATAAACCGACTTCAATTTTTATATTTTTTTCATGGATTTTCTTTGTTATCGATGGATATGGACATGGATGCCATTGTCAGAACTGAACCAAATTACGACGACCACACGCGTAATTATTGTGTAAATATGCGACCTACACGGGAAGCACCAGCTTTCATATTAAAAAAGGGATCATGAAAATCGGACAACCCCGTCAAAAGTTCTGAGGTGACAAACATAAAAAAGTCGAATTGAGAACCTTCTCCTTTTTTTGAATTCGGTTAAAAACTAGGAAGAATAAAGATTAATTATTTCCAAGAAGGCATTTTCTCTAACCAACAAGGTAAGGTAGGGAAGGAAGGTACCTATATATAACGGTTTCATTTGGTCTACTGCGTAGGTTCATAAATTATGTATACATAATGTGGATTGTGTGCTGATGGCGTGAACGTGCGTTGGAATACGTGCAGTTACAGCTACCTAGGAGCTCTCAAAGAAAATATTGAAGGGCACGTCTTTGAAAAAGTTTCAAGCAAGTACGTACTTTATGTTTATACTAAAGTTATTTACAACGGGATATATATACCATGATTTTTTTTTTCAAAACTCAAATCATGGTAAATATCCCATTGCAAATAACTTTAGTATTAATAACCATGATGGATTTAAAAGTTTTATGTTTATAGTTGTAGAAAAATAGCGACTGACGAGGAGATCCCACTCGGAAACGGAAAATCAAAATTTCGTTTTCGTTGTCGTGAAAAAAATCTTGCATAAAATTAACGTTTGCACAAAAACAGATCGGAAATTTCTATTTCGTTTTCAAGAGTATGGGCCCAGGAATCTAAAAACACAATTTTATTCCTTAACCTTATCCTCAACGGCCTGTATTGGTCCACTGCTGGACGCAGGCCTCCCCCTGATAAGCGGGTTGGGGTGGTGCAAATTCTAAGCCGCACCACACAGCTAAGCAGATTTATTCGTTTAAGCCTAAAAACTAGGAAGGATAGAAGCAGGTAGGGTAGTGATGGAAGGTACCTATTTATAGCGTTTTCATTTAGTCCACTGCGTAGGTTCATAAGTAGGTATACACAAGTAGATACCTGAGGGCGTCAACGTGCGTCCGAATACGTGCATTAATAGATACACACAGGTGCCACGATGGAGCATTAACCTCAGAGGAAATATTGGAAGGGCACGTCTTTGGAAAACTTTTAAGCATTTTCACAAAAGCAATATACAAGGTGGCACATTTGGATCGGACAGTATTGAAAAGTCTGAAACTTTAAGACATACGAAGATCTTTTATTAGGAATAATGTCATCTATTTTAGTAATAAGAAAAACTAAATTCATTTATTTTAAAAAAAACTTGTACTCAGCTCGGGTATCGAACCCGGACGTTTTGAAAAATCAAACTTAGGTACACTATTTATATTTCTATTTCTATGCAGTGAATGTTACTATGAAACATGTCAACATGTCTAAAATAAATAAAATGCATTGTTTTCATTTCCATTAACTTATTTTAGTAAGTTTTCGAAACTACCACCATTTTTTTCAATAGGTACGATATTCTTTTAGTTACAATACACGTTTAGGTAATGATCTTACTATAGCGTTTTTTTTTTAAATTGAACTGCCTAAGAACTACACAATCGCTATCTAAACATAAATAGTGTAAGTTTTATTTTCAAAACGTCCAGGTTCGATTTCCGAGCTGGGTAGAATTTTTTTTTAAATGTATGAATGCAGTTTTTCCTGTTACTAAAATCGAGGACATGGTTCCAAAGATCTCCACAAAAGCAATATACAAGGTGGCACATTTGGATCGGACAGTATTGAAAAGTCACGAAGATCTTTTATTAGGAACCGTGTCATCTATTTTAGTAATAAGAAAAACTTAATTCATAAATGTTAAAAAAAGCTATTTTACATACATGTCATATTGTACTCAGCTCGATGAAGAGATCTTCGTATGTCTTATAGTTTTAGACCTTCCCATACTGACCGATCTAAATGAGCCCCCCTGTATAAGTACTACTAATACATCAAACGAACGCGAGGTTTGATGCAAGTGTGACGCACCAAGGAGTTTTTAAGGCGAGAGAAGAATTGCTCTCAAAATTTAATGAAATATTCAGGCTATTAATTAATAATAGCATTGGTAATTTTCCTTTGGAATTGATCTTGAAGGAAGCGGGGGACACGTCTTTGGAAGAAATTTAAGGCATATGTGAAAGTAAAGCTTTGCAAACAGGCTCTATGTAAATTGGTATGGCGTTGTGTATTATGATATCAAAAAAAAGGTTTCGTCTGAAATTTTGTGATTTGAAATTTCATTTATGCACAACCCGTACTAAGGGCACGACAAATAGAGTCCGCGCCACGACTCTAGTCTTACGGCAAAAGGGATGCAACTCATTGATTTATTAAAAACGAAGATGAGGCACTGGTTGCTCGAAAGTGGCAACCTCAAATTGTGTAAAAATGTGTTCTCCCACATCAGTCACCGTCTGACAGGTGGCACGGGCGGTCGTGATTCGCGTGAAATATTGTTGTCTCAGTCTTACTTCGGTCCTAGATACGTCTTTCCGTCTTTGTTCTTCTTTGTATTGCACAGGACTGGAAATATAACTTCGAGCGTATGTGTTTGCGTGTAGTTGTAACACATGCCAATTTTTGAGTAAGCGCTGGGAGAACGTAACTTATCTTCCCTTTTTAAATCAATGATGCAACTACATTATTCCCGATCACGTTAGTGAAATAATAGATACCTGCGACCGATTTTGACTGCGAAATGTCCAGAATAAGACCTCTCAGACCAGAAGAGCATAATTTATTGTAAATAAATACGAAATATTTGTTTTATTTACTACAGTTCTGCGATAGCAGCGCCGCGTCTAAAGGACTTGAGTCGTGGCGCGAACTCTAAGGCAAAAACTGTCAAAATGTCGAGTGCTTGCTTCGTAGCAAATATGCGTAACATTAAAATCTGCAATCGATATTTATCAATAAGCCGTACGAAAATGCAGTTTAGCGGGATTTGATACATTTATCTATATTTATATACTTAAGCTGAAGACAGGGCGCTATGGCGCTCATTAGGGGAGGCCTATGTCCAGCAGTGGACTAATATAGGCTGATGATGATGATGATGATGATATACTTAAATAAAAGAAAGTCGTGTTAGATACACTATTTAAAACTCAAGAACGTCTGAACCGATTTGGCTGAAAATTAATAAGGAGGTAACTTGGAACCAGGAGACGGACATAGGATAAATTTTATCCCGTTCCCGGCTAAACGAATCTTGATGAAATTTGGCAGGGAGGAAAATGGTAAAGGATCGGACTGAAATTTTGCATAATGTAATCCTAATCCTAGAATCAAACACAGGCTACTTTTTATCCCATAAATCAGTTCCCGTGGGATAGAAATCATCTTTAAACGATTCCATAGATACAACGCATGCTAAGCCGCGGGGCGCAGCTAGTTTTTGATATTAATCACATGATATTTTATCCTGTGATACTCCGTACCACGCCATAAAATATCAAGTGACTCTGATATTGTCTCAAGTTCATAAACTCGGGCGACTAGCCGTTGAACTACTCTAGGTATCAGATCAAATCTAGAATACTATGTACCTATCTATAGAAGCACAATCTGATCAAACTAAGCTAAGCTTAGTTTAATATAAGCCAAGTCAATGGCCGGGTTCAATACTCGCACCGATAATCATATATGTAGGTGTACCTAATATATTACTGATTATCCTGACTAGATCAGGTACTTGATTACCATCGTTATCGGTACAGGCGCATCGGCACGCCTTTAAACTTATCTAATGAACTAAAATATGAACTAAAGATACTCAGATATTAAAACAAAATACAAAAGAAACGTAAAAATATTGAGTTCATTTCTCGATAGGTGGAAGATAGGTTCGTGGGGTACCGAGGCTCTTCAACCTCAACCTCAACAGCCTGTATTGGTCCACTGCTGGACGCAGGCCTGAACCTGATATAAGCTCCTTGCTGGCGTTTATCCAATGGATGGAGGATAATGCCCATAATCCCCAAACTGGGCATGCGGGTTGGGGATCGCAGTTAGGTGGTAAAATTGTTCTGCAGGGGATGCTGCTGCCCGACACCATATCCCTTAGTCACCTCTTACGACACCTACGGGGAGCTCGGGGTGGTGCAAATTCTAAGCCAGCTCCACACAGCCTTTCAAGTTTTCTTAAATTCTCCGAGTGACTGGTTAAAGCGACGTGTGACCGTGCGAGCTGGTGAGTACCTGACGCAGCGCTTCAGCATTGCCATACAGCTGGACAATGCCACCAGCGTCTTGGGTACGCTTCCGACAGATATTGATATGATTAAGTAGAGCTACCTGATTCATATCAATACCAGTCGGAAGCGTCTCGAAACCTGCATATTTGCACCTCTTGAGATCCTCGGTCAAATCTGATGGCCCGAGAAGATGGGGAAGTCGGTCAACGTATGTAGCGTCCTATACCCAACTTCCTCCCCAACTTCCATGGAACAAGTGTCATACCGTCGGGCCTCTTACCATCGCGATAGTCTGTAGCGTGACGATGCATCGTCACTACTGAACTTCTGTCCGGCCCTGGAGGGGGCACAGAGAGGGGCCTCGAGGCTATGCAACAGACCATTCTGTTCGAGAATAACTGGTACGTAATACGAGTAGGTATATTATGTAGTTAATACAGTAGTCAAGGTATATTCGTTTGTTAGGTTTTTGACACGTAAACAAATCGACCTGAAATCTTGTAAACTGAGACTCTACATAATAGGCGTGAGTTTGCGAAACATCATAATGGAAATGTTTTCGAGAACTAGATTGTTTATTGAAAAATCATAAAATCTATACAAATACCAGCAGTGTGGTGCTGGCTTACAGTTTGCACCACCCCAACTCTTCCCCCTGGTGTCGTAAGTGGTGAATAAGGGATATCCACCGGGGGCGGGCAGCAGCGCCCCCTGCAGAACAAGATACCACCAAACTGCGATACACAACCCGCATGCCCAGCCTAGGAATTATGGGCATTACCCTCCATGCGAAAAACGCCAATAACGTGCTTATCAGGGGCGGCCTGCGTCCAGCAGTGGACCAATACAGGCTGATGAGGATGAGGATACAAATGGAAGGAAATGTAGTTACTGGTTCGTAATTATTTAATTACTTTTCACCTCCGTTAATCTTAGAAATCCCCGAATGTCCCTAAATAACTGTATACGATGTTATTCACGGAGATGTTAGTTAACAGAGTAGGTATGTTATCATTCGGTCCGGCGAGTAAGCGACTATATAACTATCGGCTATTTTCTCGCTCAAGAAACGTACCTACAATATATATATATGTACATTCCGTTTTAACAAAAAAGATGCATTATTAATAGTTGATCGCCGACTGTTTCCGCGCCGGCGACGACTCGCTGCGCTAGTTTGTCGCACCGACAAAAGTTATCAAAGATTATGTTCGCTCCGTCGCTCAGCGATACTCGCTCAGCCATGCTCGCTTATAGCCGAGCGACAAAAATATCGAAACTACACACTCGCTTCCCGCTATTCGCTAACTTGTTTCTAGTTTCTAGATCTACTCGCTTTTCGTTCATAGTCGGCGGTGAGACAACTGCTTATTGCTCGTATTATCATAATCAAGCGGTAATTGTACAACAAAACAACACATAAACAAACCAATCACTGCGATGGTGCATTGAAAAACCTGTGCAGTAGCCATTGATTAATTAAAAGGGAAGATGAGGTACTAGTTTCTCGAAAATGGCAACCTCATATTGTGTAAAATTGTGTGCTCCCACCTCAATCACCGTCGTCACCGTCGGACATTACTCCCTAACGGTTATCGGTTCTGTGAGCTATATGGGCTGCCCATCGCCACTTCATCAGATTTCCGTATTTCAGATAGAATCGCGTAGAGAAACTCGAGCAAAGCTCTCTCTATACCGCTCTGAGCTACTTTGGACTTAGGCATATTTTATATGTAGTTAGCGACCACGTCTCGGATCCGTATCTAAGTCAACAATAATAATTAGTTTTTCTCTCAAAATAACGCGTTCGAAACGCGCGAGCAGAAACTACATACAAATAAAGGAAACCTTTAACTTTACCGACGTTTAAAGTAAAGTAAAGTAAAAGTAAAAAGGCGTTTATTTTGCAACCATAACACATAATTAGACATAGAAAAAAGATGGGTACACAAGATAAAGGTTACAAAAAATGACCAACACTCAGCAAATGCTACGGCGGGATGAAAAAAAAACTAGTTGGAGTAGTGGTGAACGGATTGTGTGAAGGCCAAGAACGGCTGCTTACCATAATTAGAATAATATTTTTGTTTCAGCAAGCTTCCACGCTGCTACGAGCACAGCAATCCTCATTGCACCACAGATGTCGATATTACTTGACAAATCCATAGATACAATGATGAATACATAGAATAAATACCCAATAATAATAGGATTTATCAAGGATTGTTTTGTCTGCACACGCTATATGAGCAAAAGAACTTTATCGGAATAAGTATGACAACCATTGATTTATTAAAAAGGGAAGATAGGTTACGTTCGCCCAGCGCTTACCCAAAAATTGGCATGTGTTACAACTACACGCAAACACATACGCTCACAGTTATATTTCCAGTCCTGTGCAATACAAAGAAGAACAAAGACGGAAAGACGTATTTAAGACCGATGTGAGACCGAGACAACAATATTTCACGCGAATCACGACCGCCCGTGCCGCCGCCGGTCAGACGGTGACTGAGGTGGGAGCACACAATTTGAGGTTGCCACTTTCGAAAAACCAGTACCTCATCTTCCCTTTTTAATAAATCAATGATGACAACACGAGGTCGGGAAGCCGAACCGCAATAAAATATTTGCTATAGTACCTACCTTGTCGCACTAAAAAACCCTCATTGACAGACAGTAGGTACACAGTCTTCGAACTTGACAACTTTATTGTGACATAGTTCTAAATATAATTGTTACATTCAAAATGTGTCTGCTACCTTATATAGCCTGTCATGCGTGAATGTGTAACTTAAATCGTTGTTTTCCTTTTTTATGATTGAACCGGTACTCCATTTGATTACGTAGAGTTTGCTTACTTAGTAATTCGTCAATTCTTACACAAGGTGTTTAAACACATTATATGTGTTTGTTGAATATTACCAAAACAAAAAAAAACACAATTTAGCCAACATTAATTGACGAACCATGCTGTGTTGTGCCGCTTGGAATTAGCACCATCCTACCACCAGAACTCTTCCCGTGGGTGTCGTAAGAGGCGACTTAGGGATATCCACCTGGGGCGGGCATTATAGCCATCTCATCGACGAAGAATAGTGTATAGTGTGAATACACCTAGTGTTCGTTTTTGGAATTAAAGGGCAAACCTAGCATGACGTCATGACCTACGGAGCTGAGACATGGACATTCACGATAGGTCTGGTCCACCAGTTCAAAGTCGCTCAGCGATCTATGGAAAGAGCTATGCTCGGAGTCTCTCTGAAGGATAGGATTCGTAACGAATACATCCGACAGAGAACTTAAGTTATCGACATAGCTCAAAGAATTAGCAAGTTGAAGTGGCAGTGGGCCCGCCATATCTCGCGAAGAACCGACGACAACCACTGGGGTAAACGAGTTCTTGAGTGGAGACCGCGACTCGGCAAACGTAGTGTAGGACGCCCTCTGGCCAGGTAGGATAACGTTCCGTGAAATACTGCAGGCCAGATGCTGGATACGTCAAACTGAAGACAGGGCTCTATGGCGCGCATTAGGAGATGCCTGTGTCCAGCTGGTGGACTAGTATATGATGATAATGATGATGAAGTCTGTGTTATGAATAAAAAGAGAAAAAGTTGAAACTCTTTCTTCATTCCTCATTTTGTCTCCTTCTTCTTCCCCTGTTGCTGAAAAACTGATTACTGAAGTGCTTCTATCAAAACCTAACCATACCATGCGTCCATGTAACAATTGAACCCGGAACGAATAAGATAAAGCAATTTTTCTCACACAGGGAAAAAAAACACCTTTTACGTCATAATGTACCTACCCGACTACTAAGCTGTTGAGGTTGTCAACTACAAAATGTAAATGAGTTCTTTTGGGTAAATTACCCTACCTACTCGAACAACGGAAACGTGTTAATATGCCCATACAAGATTATCTAAAAGTTTTTCTAGGATTCGTCACAACATGTCAAATTAGTAGGCTGTCTCTGTGGAACAGCTGTTCTATTTAGTTTGATAAATAATTGTTCTAACGTATTTAGTTTGACCACAGGTGAGTTTGACCTATTTGGTGGTCAAAATATAGCAAATTAGTTTCGCTCTGAATTAAAGATCATAATGTTTTAAAAACGAAAACACTACAAACAGCTATTTCATCCGATTATGTATGGAAAATTCCAATACGATCGGGGAAGTAGTTTCCAAATGAAGCGGAAAATACGTTTGTATGGGGGCTAAGGTATCTGCACAGTTCTTAAGCTTTACAAAATAAAACTATTACAAAGGCATACCACAAACTATACGATGGAAATTTAAAAATTCCTATGTTAAGCGACTTAATGGCATTCATCTCATGGAGGGGGCCCATAATCCCCACGCTGGGCATGCAAGGGTTGGGTATCCAATAGATATCAGGGAAGAGTTGGGGTGATGCAAATTCTAAGGTAGCACCACACAGCTCTAAACTAGTACCACACAGCTATTTCTACCACCATTGTTTTAAACATCCCTAATTCTTTATTGCTTAAAAACATTTGTAGAGAAAAATATATTTTATTTTTACCGACTAATTTAAAATGCTAATTATTTTTAATGCGTCTAGCTAGATGCACCTACTGTCGAAACCACTATAAAAGAACTTCCGGTTTTGGACGATATTTCTCGGAAAATCTGAAAAAACTAAAGTTCAAAATCGTTCAGAAAACTATAATCAATTATTTTTATCAGGTACTTAAACTACGTTTTGTGCTTATATTATTATGTTATATTTGTAGGTACCTGTCCAAATTTCAAACGGCAAACGCAGTGTAGGGTGCCCTCCTGCCAGGTGGGATGACGATCTGCGAAAGACTGCAGGCAGATGCTACATGCGTCAAACTGAAGACAGGGCGCTATGGCGCTCATAAGAGGAGGCCTATGTCCAGCAGTGGACTAATACAGGCTGATGATAATGATGTCCAAATTTGTCCTGCCCCATGGCAGCACTTCAATTATTTTCAGATTTACCAATTTTTCCTAGCCCGTTCTAAAAGTCCGATTCATAACTTTTCAAGAGCACGAGAGTCAACACGTGGCAATTATTCAAACATAGGTATTAATTCTAGACAGACAGCTGGATAATCTCTGTGTACACTCGTCCACAGAAATCAATAGATAGATTAGGCTCTATCCCGTTCATATAGGAGAAGAATCCAAGACTATTACTTAAAAATAAGACGAAATTTCATTGAACATTTTAACTAGTGTGTGTGTAGTATATCGTATATCGAACATATTCAATTCTTTATTTATTTTATTCTGTGCAGACCAGACAGTGGAGTCTATTCAGATGTTTCCAAAACTAGACTAAACTAATCTGACAGGACTAAAAATTATGCCATCCTTATTATTTTAATCGTTATCAAAGGGAGGACAGCGACAGTTTTAGTACTGACAAATTAGTTTAGTTTAGTTTGGGTGACATCTGAATAGACACCAATAGGTACAAAAAAAAAATCGAAAACTACTAAACGGCCTATTTATATGTATATAACGGCCTATAGCCCTTTTTGGCTAAAAAAATCGATTTACTATGACAATCTTGTGTACCCATCTATTTTGTACGTCTTAATTATGTGTAATGGTTGCAAAATAAACGCCTTTTTACTTTTTTTTACTTTTTCAATTGTATACTCGCAGAATCGACATCGTGGACAGGTTCTCGTAATAATAAATACAATACTATCTGGATTTTCATTCATCTCATCATCTGTGGCGATTCTGTGACTATACCATGGTAAAAGCGTTTGGTTAACAGAATTCGGCTCTTGACCAATTTGTTATCGCAGTGGAGGTGTTAAAGTTGGAAGGGTGGGTTCTTCCGCTACGACCTAGGACTCACCACGGCCCATAAGACTAAGTTCTGGGTTTACCTATACATCTTATTCAACATTTATCAGCCGACGTACATGTACACTTGATGTCGTAAATCTAATTTTTAGTTTAAGTATTATTTATAAATCACACAGGATTTTTGAGAGGGAAGGAAGGTTTCTTCGTTCTTCTTCTCCGTACAATCCCTTATGGTGTTATGTGTGTTATGTTTATGGTGGTTACGCAGAAAAAAAACGAAGAAAATTTAAATAAAAAAATATGGTTGGCTGTTAAAAGGCCTATAATAATTAATAATAAATGAGAAAAAAAATATTTATTTTACTTATTAAACGAATATAAAGTAAGGGAAATTACTCAAAAGGGGAGTCCAGCAGTTGACTAATATAGACTGATGATCATGATGATGATGATAATGATATTAAATAACATATATTTGTAGATGACTGTACTTATAACCTATAACGTGAGGAATATTTTGATCGGCTAACGGCTGGCGCGCCGCAGTATTTCGCAACCGATGTCTGGACTGAGGAATACATATCAATACGTTACTAATAATAAGTCAGACAGTTTTGATGTCTGTAGGCCAAATGTATCTAACCCTTTTAACGGCGACGGGGTTACCATAAAATTTTGGTTAGATATTGGAATGGAAGTACGTTTGGTTTTAGTAAAACCAGCTAGCAGTATAGCTTGTGTTATGGGTACTAGATAACATACCTATACACAATACACTTCATCGATATTTTTTTATCAATCTATAACATAAAAATGATTCGCTAATTGTATTGGTAAGCGCATAACTCAATAACGCCTGGACCAATTTGGCCAATTCTTTTTTTTTTAATGTTCGTTGAAGTTCAAGGATGGTTTTTACGGCGCGAAAAATTCTAATAATTGCCGGGAAAACACCTTTAAATGTTTCCATAGGAAAAACGCGTGCGAAGCCGCGGGGTACAGCTAGTAAACAATAATGCTACTGATTCGCATAACAAAATAGTGAGGGTTTCTTTTTTTAATTTTTAGTTATCGTATCACGATTACCAATTTTTAGAAGATCTTTGAATGCGATTTTGTTTCTTTTTAAAAATAAAGGAATGTTTCCTTTTAGTAAAATAAGCTAACTAAAGGATTTAAGGTAGTTTCCCTCCAGGGCCCATAGATATTTTCCACCCTGTATAAATAAGGTTAAAAACTACAACCCGACTACGTTTTAAACTTTATTTTTTGTGCCTCATTTTTTAGTACCCTGGAATCAAACATAGGCTACTTTTAATCCCATAAATAAATTCTCTTAGAAATCACCATTAACCATTTCTATAGAAGTAACGCATGTGAATCCGACGGCAGAAACTAGTTATAAGTATTAAAGATGTGATTATCTGTACCTACCAACGATGAACAAAGATGCGCTCTTTACAACGATACCCTACAAGGGCTTATTATCCGGTAAAATATCCCAATAAAATCTTAGATAAAAAACAACCTGAATTTTTATATCACCGATTGCTCGCATAGAGTCGCGCGAAAAACCGACAACCGCTGCTGGGGTAAACGTGTTATTGAGTGAAGACCTCGACTCGGCACATGTAGTAGGACGCCATCTGACATGTTAATTGATTTTTCCAATACATTGGTGTCTATTCAGATGTTAACACTGAACTAAACCAAATTGACAATACTAAAAATATCGCTGTCCCTGTCATAACGATCAAAATAATAAGAATGGCATAATTTATAGTCCTGTCAAATTATTTTAGTCTAGTTTTCACCCGCGCAGTTCCCGTTCCCGTGGGAATTCTGGGATAAAGTACCTATAGCCTATGTCACACCCTGAAAAGTAGTAGTTAGTAGTTTCGGAGCCTATTTAATACAAACAAACGAACAATCAAATCTTTCCGTTTTATGATATAAATATAAAATATGTACCTAGATAGATAGATAGATATTAGTATACTTAGATGGCACGGAACCCTTCGTACGCGAGTCTCACTCGCGCATTCATTAGGTTAATAAAGCTGTTTTATATATTTCATTTATTCATTATCTCCTCTTTAATTCATAAAATATGTCGCAAGATCCACAATCCACGGTAGCACGTGTCTGCTCGCGCATGTGTCTAAACACGCGGCAATTGTCAAGCCAATTGCTGTAAATTGTAAGATGACTATACCGAGGTGATAGGTACAAATGGTTGGTAATAAGCGGTTTGTAATTTTTGGGTAGGTGGTTGTTTTATTGGTGTGGGAAAGCACGTTTTGTGTCACCGCTAAACATTAAAAAAATTGTCGCATGACACATTATTCTAACAGAAAATGATCAACTATCCTATTTAGTACTTACTAATATTATAAAGAGGTAAGATTTGATTGTTTGTTACAAAACTTTTAAATCCATGTTATTAATACTAAAGATTATAATCCATCATGGTTATTAATACGGAATAACGTTATTCCATTAGCATGGCGCATGAAACTGTGCCGAAATATTGGAAAGCTCAAAATTCAAATCATGGTAAATATCTCGTTGTAAATAATGATTGTTTGTTTGTTTGTATTAAATAGGCTACGAAACTACTCGATCGATTTAAAAATTATTTCATCATTGAACTTTTCTTTTCAGGGAAGTGAGATTTGGCGAGGAAATTCGTTTACGAATAGGGTATAAGCATCGATTTTTTTATCGTTTTAATCGATTCTTTAGGTCATTATTTAACCGAAAAATGATAAGACGCTCACTGAATTTCGCAATAACAAGGTTAAAAAACAAATCAAAACTACAATCATTTTCGGGTGATAAAAAGCTGCCATATTGGCGCCATGTTAATTTGACGTCAACGTTCACACTCGATTAAAACCTTTTGTGACGACATCAGTAGTGATCATCACATGAAAGAGGTTTTCCGAAAAATCCGAAAATAACCGACAATACGAAATGTGAAGTAGGCAGAATAGTGTCAAATCATGATGCAGCGCCAAACATAAAAAAAGAAGAAATGTGAACAGCGATGTCACGTCCGCTCTAGCCAATGGCGTACCGTTTTGAAATTTTGCGATTGAGATTTAAAATATCAATTTTTCAATGGCTAAATTCTACAGTAAAAACATCTAAAAATGCTAAAATAAATATGTAGATATGTTTCTATATCAATAGAGAATACGTATATATTTTTTTAGCCATTTTGAAATCACATGTATATACCCTATTATCTCTGGTCTCGAGGGACCAGATTTATGTGGTACTCGACGCCCTGAGAAGGACGTAATACCCACTAAAACCTCTCTGGCGACCCTCTCTCGCCATTTTCGCCGAACCACAGGAATACTTAAATCTACCGCGGCCTGACTGACGTTCCCTCTTCCTCCCATACTTAGCCGGCGAGCCCACCATTCCACACACTCGCCGACTCCATTCTTTCGTCACGTTTCGTCCCCGAATGGGACATAGATAGGACAGACACAGTTGAAACCGTGAATGTCGAGTCAGAGACAGAGTCACAGTCAAATCGTTTATTTCTTTAGTCTATTTATATGTAGATATCGATAAGTAAATGTAGTAACCATTTGTTACCATGAAACGTAATGTCTAAGAAAAAATCTTTGTATGTCTTAAAGTTTCAGACTTACCCATACTGACCGATCTAAATGTGCTTTTTTTCGAATAAAAAAAAAGAAAACGCGGGAAACTAACAAAAAAGCATCGCAGTGAATATTTTTGCATTATACATTTCCATCAATTATTTTCGTGGTTAAATTGTGAAAATGAACTCTTCAAGCGAATAATCTTTCAATTTAGTGTTTTTATACTACATGCGCTCAGAAAGTTGCTTATTTTCCAAACTAAGGTAAAGACTGGTTTTCCCGTCTTTGCAGGCGTACCGAAACAAGGGGGAAAAACTCTATGGAATTTCATTTCTCACGCGTTTAGCGGGAGGGAAAAGTGTACGGAAATCCATTTATATCGTGTTATTTCTTTAATGTTCTGAAATATCACCCGATAGATATGGTTATTTTCATAATAGGTCAAACGTCAAAAAGTTTTTATGAGCAAATCGAAAGTAGCCAGCATGATGAAAACGATGATTCGCACTTTGGTTTTTACCGATTTTTAAGTTTTTTTTAATAAATAATCGTTTGAAAAGGAGTACTATTTTTGGCCAGGATTTTAGCGTAAATACTCCTATAGTGCGTCGTCGGTTACTTCCTTCGTCGTTCCATCCCATTTTAATAGCGCACGAATTACAATTGGTTAATGCAATGTACTAAATAGCTTTCGCAACAAAAACCTGCGGAAGACAATCTCAAATTTGCATTAAATTGTAAATAACATTTTTATGCTAAAGAATGCCCATATTAGGGCTTGTAACTTGTAACTATGCAAGGACGTAGTCAGGACAGGGGGAAATATCTGTTGCGCAGGTCATGGAATTTTTTAAATTTTAATGTTGTGCGATCATTGCTGTTTGTTTCATATATTCAGGGTGAGTATAATAAATGAAACCGGCCAAGTGTGATTCGGACTCGCGCACGAAATGTTCCGTGCCATCACTACATAGTATAAAAGCAAGTCGCTTCGTCTGTCTATTCCTATGAATGCTGATCTTTAAAACTATGCAACGGATTTTGATGAATATCTTTTTATAGGTTGTGTAATTTATGAGGTATTTTTATACATTTAATTCATCAGTATTGAACGGGGAGCGGGTCGCTAGTTATCTATTAAAACAGCCAGTCTGATGTATCCCATACATTAGGCTGGCTGTTTTAATAGACTCCCGCTCAAATATTTATTTTGTTCTTAGTTTTTCAGTAGTTTTAAAGTTTTTTGTTATAGCGGCAACAAAAATACATAATTTGTGAAAATTTCAAATATCTACTATCTCGGTTATTATAGCAAAGGTTTTTGACAGTCTATTAAACAAGGAGTTGGATAAGTATATAGTTTTACAGGATTCTCAGTTTGGTTTCCGAGCTGGACTTTCCACGGAAAGTGCTAATATGTGTCTAAAGGAAACAGTAAGTTACTATACAAAGAGAAAGACACCTGTATTTGCCTGCTTTCTTGATCTGTCAAAAGCATTTGACTTGGTAAATTATGATATACTTTGGAATAAGTTATATAAGCTAAATGTACCTAACGATATTATATTATTATTAAGGCATTGGTATGCTAGTCAGAGTAACATGGTAAAATGGGGTTATACCCTATCAGATGAGTATAGGCTGAAATGCGGGGTGCGACAGGGCGGGCTCAGCTCTCCGAAGCTTTTCTGCATTTATATTGATGCATTGATTGAAGAGCTCACCAGTCAGCATGTCGGATGCTGGATGCATGATATCTGCTTCAATAATATCAGTTATGCTGATGACATGGTGCTGCTGAGCCCTTCAATCAATGGTCTTTGTAAACTTCTTAAAATTTGTGAAAAGTTTGCTGTAGCTCATGGCCTTAAATATAATGTAGCTAAGAGTGAATTCATGGTTTTTAAGTCAGGCACCAAATGCCCACCTTATGTCTACCCTGTGTCTCTCAACGGAACACAACTGAAGAGAGTGTATGTTTTCAAGTACCTTGGGCACTTGGTAACAGAATCCTTGTCGGATGAGGAAGATGTTGAACGTGAGCGAAGGGCACTCTCAACTAGGGCAAATATGGTAGCACAGCGATTTCGCTGTTGTTCAGTTCCTGTTAAAATAACATTATTTAAAGCATTTTGCACATCACTTTATACATGTAGTCTGTGGACTAACTACACCAAAAGGTCTATGAGTGCCCTTCGTGTACAATTCAATAACTCCTGCCGGGCGTTGTTGTGGCTGCCGCGCTGGTGCAGTGCGTCGGGCATGTTTGCTGACGCGGGCGTGGACAGCTTTCCAGCTGTGCTAAGAGCCCGCTGCGCCGCCTCGCTGTGTCGCCTGCGCGCCAGCCGCAACAGCCTCCTCGCAGCAGTAGCTGAGGACATGAACGGCCGATTCCTGCGGCATTGGGTAGGGGTGCATTCAGTGCTTGCAACCTACACCTGGCACTGAGTGCACACCTGCAGCTGTAAGCAATGTTGTGTTAATGTTATTTTCTATTCTAAATGTGTAATTTATTGTAAAATGTACCGATATGGACCATGCCGGTCTGAAATAAATGATTTTTATTTTTATTTTATTTATTGATATAAAGCCTGGTGACAGACGGATAGACAGACAGACGGAAGGACAGCAGAGTCTTAGAAATGGGGTCCCGTTTTACTCTTTGGGTACAGTACCCTAAAAATTATATAAATATATTGTATTATTTATATAAGTCATCTAGTAACGCTGCACAAGCGTGTGCTTAGCTTGGGGCTAGATGATGCTGTGTATTATTCATTTATTTACTAATGTTATATATCACAAAGAAACATTATAACTTGGGGAAGTAAAGTTCTTTACCATAAGTACAACAAAGTTGTTAAAAATAACAAAGAGACAATAAAGCAACAAACAAACAAGGAAAATTTTGGTTCTCTTCATGAAACTACCCGGAAAATATTTAAACACCAAACTAGGTAGGTATTTAAAATATTTTAACTTTATTGTCCTTAACTTAAATAACTTAAGGAAAATGGGCTTGCATAATAGATTTATACAAGCCCTAAAAATCAATATCCGTCGAAGATGGTGGCCCTACCTTCAGTCCATTTCCTAAAAAAAACAAAAGTCGTATTATTTAATTCCATAAATAGCATGGTACCTTAATAATAACTTAAAATAATAAATTGATCTAGTGATTAAATAAAATAAATAAGTAAAAATAACAACCAATACAAACATGTCTTCACAATATACACATGGACTCTCTACAGGCAGCTGCAAACAATTTGAAATGTAGCCAACTGATAAAAACCAATTTATAGGATAAATTCAGATTCAGATTGTTTATTGTCATACAAATATAAAATTTACAAAATAATGTTACTCTAATAACATGGCTATGACTCGTCCGTAAATCCGATAAATTCAATTTTATGAGGGTTAATTTTATAAAGGGTTAAGTCATAGTAAGCTTCATTAGGTTAGGTGATTCTACGAAGATGTCAAGAAATTTAGGAAGTTTGACTTTAAATTAACTGTAATAATTCTCTAAAAACTCTTATCTCTTTGATATTGATCGTTTTTTGCAATTAACATAATTATAACGTCATAAACGTTAATACAACGTAGTTAACGCGTTACGTACCTTTACGGTAAATAAAATAGTTTTGTTACCAGATGCAACAGCCCCAGACTGCAACACTAACTCCGCCCCTGCCCTCCTATATTACATATTTACCTAATTGGAACACTTCAGCCCACATGCCAAGTGAACCACGTGTTGTCTAACGTGGTGGTCGTATGTTGTTCGGTTTCATCACCTACTGACTACCATCTGACATGAAACCAATAAATAAATAATAATAAATAATGCTGGACAATTCACACAACATCATCTAGCCGTAAGTAAGGCAGAACAATAGGTTGGTAGGTAAAGTAAAGATAAAATCTGAAATAAATCATTTATTTTCAATAAGTTCACAAATAATAAATATACAAATGTAATGAGCTATGTCATGTCACAAAATATACAATTTTGCTGTAGAGAGGCAATAGTCGAGAGACAAATTAAAATTAGAAATAAAAGAAAATTAGTTCTTTTAAGAACTATATACAAACACAGGATTTACTTATAAGGAGATACATAAGACCAAATTAACCTAGGTGTAACAATACTTAAACTAACCTCTGGTGCATATTAAATTATACTTAACACGTTGATGGACACTACTAGTATACTGATTGTAACTGATTTGTTAACATTTTTCATACATTGCCTGTAGGCGTACTGTCACAACGCGTGGTAAAATATATTAGGTCCTTACATATGAAATTGGCGTTTTGTATGGGAGGAACAAAAAGTCGAATATTTTTTAATATAATATATTTAATTAATCAAAGTATGAACCATTATTTTCTATGCACTTTTGCCATCTTATAGGTAGTTCATTGATCCCTTTACTAAAAAACCAGTCGGACGGGAATCAATAAAATCTTTGAAGGCGATTTGGACTGCCCCATCGGAGTTGAATTTTTTCCCTTGCAAGAAGTTATCCAAATTTCGAAAAAAATGGTAATCTGTTGGAGCAAGGTCCGGGGAGTACGGAGGATGTCTTAGACTTTCCAATTGAAGTTCTTCTAATTTAGTAGCCGTCTGTTGCGCAGTGTGTGGTCTAGCGTTGTCGTGAAGCAGCAGTGGCGTGGAGCGATTGACCAGCCTAGGTTGTTTAGCCGCTAGCTTTTCCATCATGGTTTGCAATTGCTGACAATAGACATCAGCCGTAATAGTCTGGCCAGATTTGAGAAAACTGTAATGAACAATACCGGCACTAGTCCACCAAACGCTTACAAGTAACTTTTTTGGGGTTAATTTTCGCTTGGGGCAGGATTTGGCTGGCTGGCCAGGATCCAACCATTGCGCTGAGCGCTTCCGATTATCGTAAAGAACCCATTTTTCATCACAGGTAATGATTCGGTTTAAAATACCTTCATTATTGTGCCGGTTTAGTAATGTAACGCAGCAGTCGACGCGCGTTTGCCGGTTTGCTTCAGTCAATTCGTGAGGTACCCACCTTTCAAGCTTTTTAATCTTCCCAATTTGCTTCAAGTGAATTAAAACAGTTTTATCACTAACATCGCAGCCTGCAGCTAACTCGGACGTGGTTTGCGATGGGATCCGCTTCCACAATAGCCTTCAACTCTTCATTATCAACTTGAGTCTCAGGCCGTCCACGGGGCTTGTTCTGCAGGTCGAAATTTCAAGAACGAAAACGTTGGAACCAAAAACGAACTGTGTTTTCTTTTGCAACACGACCGCCATACACATCATTCACCCTTCGAGTTGTTTCCGCAGCACTAGTGCCACGGCGGAACTCGTACTCGTAAATAATGCGATATTTTAAGTTTTCCATTTTGTAAAATGAGTGACGCATACAGAAAAAAACAGAAGAAAAAAAACAAATGAATGACGATCATCGAAGCACAAATACATGAGTCTATAGCTGTACAAATTTGAATTTGGAATTCCTTACCAAAGAGGAGAAATTTGTGATTAAAGTGGCAAGTACGAAAAACGCCAATTTCATATGTAAGGACCTAATATATGTAACACGACAGTACGTAGATTATGTATGCCTGACCTAGGTAAAACCTGTAGGGGTTTAATTCGTCGGAAAGGCCGTCGGATTCGATACATCGGAAACTTTTCACAAATCAAAATAGCGTTTTCTGCTTCTTTCGCAATAGAATTCAAATTCGAATCAGACGTTTTCGCTATAATTGATAGTATTATATTCCTAAGATTTAGATATATGTACTTTAGAAAAAAGGCCACAGACTGACGTATGAAAACTAAATGACAAAATACTTACATAGGTCACTGGTTTGTAAGTTTTTAAGCTACTTTGAAATAAGGGGGAGGGGCGGGGGGGGATTCTACATTATTTTCGGTAACATAAAAAAATGTATGTGTTCAATCGATATTATCTCACTCTACTCCAGTTAGATATAATTTTAATTACATACAGCGCAAAATAATAATAGTATTGCTGCGTAGGTATTTAAACACCTTATAATTAAACCGGACAAGAGCGAGTCAGGTCGTAGGTATACGAAGAGTTCCGTACCATCGTATTATTGAAGAGACTACACTAATAATTATTCACGCTGTGAATTTTTCAAATAAATTACTTACGGTTCCAAAGATGAAGGTTGATCGAAACGCCGTCAAAGCAAGTTCTTTATATGTTGTATACATGGGGCCAGCCACTATTAAATGTGAAAATGTCATCTGCCCTATTTTCACGGTTCGCGAAACACAGCAAGCAGTGTGCTATATATTTTGACACTGGTTACTGGGAATCTCTTATAATAATATAAATAACTGTGAAATCAAATAAAATCCCAAAAAAAACGGGTTTGAACCCCTGTCCTCCCATCAGTACGGGGATGTCATAACCGCTAGACCACAAAGTCGGATACCGTGCCCGCCGAAAATCTCTGGGACTATGTACGGACTATAGCAGCGCCGTTACTTTATTTTTGTGATTTAATTTAATTTATTAGAAATTACCCGGAGGGCTTACGCACTAACTGTTACAGATATATAATAATATCTAGATTATTCCAACTTTGACTTCGGGACTCAGGGCCGCCGCATGGTTCATGAAAATTGCTGTATATGACAGACAAACGGACAGACAGACAGCAGACAGACAATATAACGGACTAATATGTGCAAGCTACGGTTAACGGAACCCTAAAAAGCAAAATAACTTGTTTCATATTCCAAAAGATCAAACCAAATTAAGTATTAAGTAGGTATGTAGATAAATTACTCTTTGGAATTAAATCAGAAATCCAGTTGGTCCGCATCAGCAGTTTATTTGGGTTTCTCGTGTTGGCAACGCGGTCACCAACCAACCACGTTGGCAGACATGCGCTGGCGATTTGGCATGTGCCGGTGACAGATGGTGAGCTGATTTGATCATTTTGATGAATCTGGAGTACTTCTGTTCTTCCGTATTCAGGCGCATACACGTGTGAAAGTGGCGCCCCCACCTATTTCATCTTATTATTACGTTAAACACAGTAAGTTTTAAAAATTGATCGTACAGTTTGTGGTATCTATTATAAGCATTTTTTAAGCCCTCTGTTATAGTTTTATCTTATTTAGTTTAGGAAGAGATGCGTAAATAGAGTTTAGTGGCCAAAAACCGCAACTTCGTATCTCTGCCTAAGCTTTTCAGAATGAAACTTTTACAGAGGTATTTTATGTAAGTATGATAAACTTACCTCTGTAGTTTCAATCTGTAAAGCTTAGGCAGCATAGAGTTTTTAGGCAGAGATACGAAGTTCCGCTTTTTGGACATCAAACTCTATTTTCGTATCTCTTTCTATTCAAAGATAAAACTATTACAGAGGGATTAAAAAAATAGCTTATAACACAAACTGTACGATGGATTTTTTAAAATTTCCTTTGATAAACGTAATAATAATAATAATAAAATAGGTGGCGCTGTCATATTGGCTCTGGTGTGCGTCTTTTTTATTGCCCATTAGTTTCTGCCTCCGGTTTCGCTCGCGTTGTATTTCTCGCTCTCGGAATCGTTTTCTAACTCGAGGAAACTGAGTTATGGTATAAAAAGTAGCCTATGTTTGATTTACCAGGATTAGTATGAGCTGTTTTCGATTTACAATAATAAATAATAAAAAAGTTCCAAATATCCTGACAGGTGGCAGGGCGTCAAGTGGAAGTTATAGATGGCAATCTCAAACGAAAGGAAAGCAATTTTTTTAAGTATATTTTTTTTTCAATGGTCCAAATCGGTCCATTTGACTTAGATAGACATTGACAACCCCAACCAATTTCCAGTTGACGCTCTGCCACCTATCGAGATATTTAGAACTATTTTCTTTCTTTTTAAATATTCAAATCAAAAACCGCTCATTCCTTTGATGCTAGGTTCACTGGCCGCCTGCAACCACACTGCCGTACACCGTCGTCTGCTGATTGCGTCACGTCGCCGTAATCACAAAAATAAAATAATAATAATGTTAGACAATTCACACAGCATTATCTAGCCCCAAGCTAAGCAGAGCTTATGTTACGGGTAAGTACTAAATAACTGATATACATAATACAATACACTACATAGAAAGATATTATTTAATATACATAGAAAACATCCAGAACGCCCTGAACAAATATCTGCAGATCGTACACATATTTGTCCCGAGGTGAGAATCGAACCCGCAATCGCGGGCCTTCGCCCACCGTGCCACAGAGGTCGTTAAAAAATAAATGAAATATAATTTATTTTATGCAACGTTTTGTTGTTGTTGTCAACGTTTTACAAATAGTATAGCTGTTCCTGAGAAGCTGATGTATAAGTGGTAAAAAAATATTTATAATATTAGTATGATGGATGATGAATATGATGATGCTTATCTTATAAGGGTGATGGTAATTATGTTTCCCCCCTTGGCAATTCCCCTTTGGGGAGGAAAATTGGAACTGAATTTTTTAAATCCAGTTTTCCTCCTTACCGATTTTTGGCGTACCAGTTTTCCCCCTTGGAATAATGAAACCAAATAACCACAGGTGTGATGATCTCTAAATAATAACTCATCGGCCGCAAAGTGAAAAGAAGTCTCCAAGGCCGCCATCTAAAAAATAAACCAAACACAATAAAAACTGCAAAATGTTTGTATCGTACCTTACCTACAATCGTAAAGTTCAGTAACCGTTACAAGGTTCAATACTCTATGAAAGGGAAATCCCCAGCACAGCTGTTCCATTTTCAAAAATCTTTATAATCAATTTGGTCCGAAATAAGGTTTAATCAACACCTTTGTGGCTTGAATCCGGACCAGTATCCTGATTAAAAAGGAAATTAATTCATAGGTAGGTATAGCAAATTAATAGCAAATAATAAACATATAGCAATATTAATAATAAACATATACATAGGTCCATCACTATAAAATTCAGTTTTATATAATAAAACATATTGAGATTAGCAATGGATCTGGTAGACTTAAAAAACAATAAGGTTATAATTTATTTGTCTTTTCCTATTCATGAAATAGTAATAACAAAGACAATTACAATAAAAATAATAAAAACTTACACAAGCCTGGGGCTAGTTAATACAACATTATTATAATAAGATCTAGAATTTTCCATTTCCCAAAGAGGTACTAGAAGAAGAGCTACTGTTGCAAAGAATATAGTAGCTCAACTGATTCATATCAATACCAGTCGTCACTATGCTGTATATAATGCTGATGCACTGCGCCAGATACTCACCAGCTCCTGGCTCTCATCATCACTTCAATGATGGTTAAATACCACAACTAAATACAGTAAAACTTATCAGACGTAGTTTATCCTATGTGTAATTTTTCTACCTCAAATATGGCAACTTCGATCAAATATACCTTTGATCGAAGTGTGGCAATGGAAACTTTGGACCTTATGGTTTGGTGACTATACGTACGTACTAAGTACCTTAAAAATATAAACGCTTTACCTATTTTAAGGAAAATAATTTTCCTACGCTACTTATTATGCAAGGCCTTTGTTGCCACAAAGTTTCCTTATACCTAATATAGATTTTGATCTGTTAAACGTGGCTGGTACACTTATCCCTACCAAGCTACCCAAACCGGTGGGATAGGTGCACTGTCCATTTGCACTATTCTCTACTCTATTCATGTTTTGACAGCTGTCATCACTTTTTTTTTACGTTAAATAGACCTTTGTTTGACCGCAATCTCACCTGATAGAAAGCGAAGATACGAGTATTTGACAGCTATTCCCAACGTGTCATGTGAGACGCGTCCTCAAGGTTTCATTACTATTCCCAGCGTCTCACGTGTGCGCTTTTGTTCTCTGAAATATAAAATGCGCAACAAAACACTCTATGGTAAACCTTAACCTCAACCTCAACAGCCTATATTGGTCCACTGCTGGACGAATCCCCCTGACAAGCGCCTTATTGGCTCTTATCTAATGGGGGTAATGCTCATAATCCCCACGCTGGCGCTGGGCATGCGGGTTGGGGATCGCAGTGTGCGGTAGAATTGTTCTGCAGGAGGCACTGCTGCCCGCCCCCGGTAGATATCCCTTAGTCGCGTCTTACGACACCCGCGGAAAGAGTTGGGGTGGTGCAAATTCTAAGCCGGCGCACCACACGGCAACACGGCAGTGGTGATCTTTTCATTTAAAGGATTATAGGTGTACAAATAACGATGACCTCTGTTGCGCGTTGGCGAAGGTCCGGTTACGACGCAGGAGGTTGCGGGTTCGATTCCCGCCTTGGTACAAATGTGTGTACGATCTGCAGATATTTGTTCAGGGCGTTATTCTGGATGTTTACTATGTATAATAAAAAATATATATCTAGTGTATTGTATTATGTATATCAGTTATCTAGTACCTATAACACAAGCTCTGCTTAGCTTGGGGCTAGACAATGCTGTGTGAAGTTATTATTTCTTTATTAAATGATTCTCCTAATAAAGGGAGAAACTTTGCTGTTTCTATTTATAGAAAAGATTGAAGGTCTTGGCATTATTTCTTGTACTTATTATTTTTAGTATAACCTTTTTTATTTTTTATTGTTTGGTAACTTTGGTACGTAGGTAAGCCTTCTTCTGACGCAGTTGGGTATAAATAGAATTCTTTTAGGTACAACCATTGATTTATTAAAAAGGAAAGATAGGTTACGTTCTCCCAGCGCTTACTCAAAATTTGGCATGTATTTCAACTACACGCAAACACATACGCTCACAGTTATATTTCCAGTCCCGTGCAATACAAAGAAGAACAAAGACGGAAAGACGTACCTAAGACCGAAGTGAAACCGAGACAACAATATTTATCGCTAGTACGACCGCCCATGCCGCCGGTCAGACGGTGACTGAGGTGGAAGCGCACAATTTTACACAATTTGAGGTTGCCACTTTCGAGAAACCAGTACCTATCTCATCTTCCCTTTTTAATAAATCAATAGGTATAACTGGTTTTAAAAGCTTAGGTATATACCTACCTAGTCGAAAATTGACTTATTCACTGACCACAGTCAATCCGATTAGAACCAAGATCTCGAAATAACCTGATGTTTGCTCTTAATCATGGCTAACGATACACGTGAGCTCATAAACTGTGCATTTAAGAGGAAACTACACGCACAAAGCAAAGGCATCGGTACGATACATAGATAATACTCAACGTACCATCGCCAAACGTAATGCCTATCCTGTTTGATACTATTTTGCTTTGTGTTAAAAACAGAAGATATCGAGCAAGCCGAGGTTGGCAACTATTCACTTCACAGAAAAATCCCCCTAGTGGTCAATGTTTTAAAAAGATTTATTGTTTTTTAACACACAAATTAGAACAAGTAGTTACGATCGAAACAATATAGTTAACTGCAAATTGTTGACTGACTTATATTAAGTAATTTACGTTATTTGTGTAATAGCTCTATGCAATTGTGTGAAATGTCTAGCATTATTTATTTATTATTGATCAAATTTCTTGAAAAATAGTTATTTATCTTGTCGAATTGACGTTGACCAGTGATTTGATTTTGATTAGTTATTTAGAGATGATAGCCATACAAACAACCGGCTGTTAATGCTATAGTTAAATTTTTAAATGCTGTTGCGATTAGTTTTTGGTGTTTCATACAATTATCCGCGCTGACATCACAAATTCAGGCCTCCACGCAAAACAAAAGGGGATCGCGATTGCTTGTAGAAAATTATTCGGCTAAAGTTTAGGATCAAGCTTCTTCGCAGTGCTTCCTCACATAATTACCAACAATAAACAATTCAAAGTTCATTGATTTTATGTCCGTTTATATTGACAATTTGTGTTCGGTAGACCTTTGTTCTCCTCCACCGTTATTTTTAGAGGAAATGACTCGTTTGATTTACATTCTCTACTAGTTTTCCATTCATCCTTATTACAAAATTTCCATTAGTTTGTACTTATTTATCCTGTACTAGCATCACCTCGCGCTTTCACCCGCGTAGTTCCCGTTCCCGTGGGAATTCCGGGATAAAATATAGCCTATGTCACTCTCTGAAAAGTAAACTTTCTAATGATAAAATATGTTTTGAAGTGAAAACTTCTATAGCGGCGTTGTGCACTTTTCTCTTTTCAAACTCGCGTCAGGGTCACGCGATGCTGATCTAACATGTTAGATCAGCCTCACGTGACCGTGGTGACGTAACATGCTTGCATTATAAATTCGTTAGCTAGGCAGCCTACTTAGATGAGCTTTCAAAAGTTCAAAAGTTACAGCTACCTGTGTAAATAGTTCACTAAGTTGAAAGAAGATGTCGCTAGTTCCGGGAGCAACACAAAAACTACAGCGTCAGATATCAGTTATCTAGTACCATAACACAAGCAATAGCTCATAAGGGGCTAGATAATGCTGTGTGAATTATCTATGGTTATTTATTTACTAAAATAACAGTGACCTAGGTAGTTGAAGTGGTTTCGGATTACCTTTGGTTACTCATTGTTTTTTTCGTGTCAATATCGTTTTACAATTCTATTAATGACGTAAATACTCAATTTGTGATGGTTTCAAAGAATTCGATTTGTAACCCAATACAACAACGCCCCCTATACGCCCATGTCGGTAGATGCTTAGTGCGCATTAATTGAATCATCACTAACTTTTATATATTTTATATTCATATTATATATTTGTATACTTTATGTCTTCTAGTCTCCTCTACCTTTATCTTCGTACTCACGCCTTTCTTAACCAAGTCCTCTTTCGCACAAACCATCCATCTTTTCTTTGATCTTCCTATTTTTAACCGACTTCAAAAAAGGAGGAAGTTCTCATTTCGACTGTATTTTATTCCCTTTCTTTATGTTTGTTACCTCAGAACTTTTCACTGAAAAAAGAATCATGAAAATTGGACCAGATATTCATGATTCTTTTTAAAACAAAATTAATTATCTATCTAATAAATCTCTCTATATTCAAACCTTGATAATTTAATAAAAAAGATTTATATAATAAAAGTAGTACATATAATATTGTACACCGAGCTGAGAAAGTGGCCGATTCCCTTAAAACACTCGAGGTAAAAATCGCACTTTCTTCTGAGTGATACATAGTGCTTTATACTTTGCGGAAAATCATCATTTAAGCTCTTCAAAATGATACGTTGGAGCTAACAATTTAAATTTACTCGATGATTTTGAAGAGTTTATACCACATATACATTCCTTGAAGGTGTCGTATAAAGCACTATGTATGACTCGGGAGAAAGTGCGATTCCTACCTCGTATATTTTAAGGCCATAGGATTTGACCACTTTCTCAGCTCGATGTAAAATCTACTATTCCATCACTGGCGCCACTCTAGTATTAATAATTAGTACCTAATAAATACCTATTCGAGGTATGAAACCACAACTAAATTGCAATGCGATCATACCTACTTATTTAAAATTACCTACAAGCCTTACATCATCATACACGTGTGACCTTAGACCACTTTATTTGCCCGTAACTCATCAATAATTGTTTCAAAAATTATTGTACGTCCATCCATACTTGTTCATTACAACTAATCCCCTTATTCATAATAGTCTGCTAACTTAGCACACTGCTAAATCTCACTCTGTCTACTTCTATTGACATAAGTCAGACTGAGAAATAACAGAGTCAGAGTCAGAGTCAAATCGTTTATTTCTTTAAACTTACAAAATAAGTACTTAGACAAGTCAAATTTTTACTATATAAACAGCTTGATAAATAGTTATTACTATCAAACAAGAAATAAGGTGCAATTGACTCTGATTCACTTCAATTTTTGGTCAACCACACACACTAACACTACTTCACAGTAACACTACTTATCAGCTGTTTTATGTTAGCAGACCATTATGAATAAGAGGATAGGAGTTTTGAAAAATATAATTAAATTCTAAAGTTATTTACAACGGGATATTTACCATGATTTGAGTTTTGAGCTTTCCAATATTTCGGCACAGTTTCATGCGCCATGATCACGGAATAACTGAAAGTCTTGCGAGTGAGTTATTATGGGCAGATATATCGATCTACCCTCTTTTTCAGTCTTTTGCTACGAATGTTACCACAACCAAACAACTTTAGTAAATAACTTTAGTATTAAAAACCTTATACTCACGCGGTAACGCGGTACGCGCGCGTCTAGAACCGCACTCGCCCTGAAGATGTCCCTCGTTATGGGATGAAACGTTGGTGTTCTTCCAACACAAACAAGGTTCGTAGTTAACCTGCTTGAATTCATAATGAATTGATCAAACTGCAAAAGTTTTTATAGTAAATTATTAATAAAGTTTATTGATTTTACGTCCATGTATTGATTTTCCCTACTTATCTGTCAGTTTGGTTTTACAGTATTAAAGTTTTAAAGACGCTCTCAAATTATCTAGTCAAGATGCGCCATTTTGTTTCTCTATTGACCGCGGGTCACGAGAAACAAAAGAGTATGTCACGTGTTCGTGACAAACTTTTGTTTTTTAATGAAATTTACAGATCCACCAACCAATACTCGTATATAAATTAGAAAGTAACTCTGTCTGTCTGTTAACTTAGCCTAAACGGCTGAACGGATCTGAATGAAATTTAGGATCCCGGAGGTAGACGGTATCTCACGAATGGACATTTGCTACTTTTACTCTGATAAAGAGCGTGCGAAGCAGTTGACAATTTTCCCGTGGGTGTTGTAAGAGGCGATGAAGGGATATCCACCGGGGGGTGGGCAGCAGAACAATTCTACCACCGAACTTCGATTCCCAACCCGCATGCCCAGCGTGGGGATTAAGGGCATTACCCCGATGAGATAAACGCCATATGGGCGCCCGCGTCCAGTAGTGGACCAATACAAGCTGTAGGGGTGAAGTTGAGGAGTAATACAAAATAGTTCACCTTGACTACGTAGTAATAGTGTTATTTATTACACTCATTACATTACTTACATAATTTTATTTATTAATAGTAATGGATGTTTTTATAGTATAGTCATGACCGTTTTTACGCGACTACCAAAGGAGCGGTTATTATAATAGACTGGCATAAATCAATTCTTTGTAAAACTGTGTTTTAAACGTTTTAAACATATGAATGACTTGCAAAGAGCTTACTACTTTTAAACTTTGAAATACGTATTACGAGTATATAAGAAATATGATAAGTTGATTACTTATTGAGTCAGTATTTATTCTGTAGTTACAATGTTTATGTGACTTAACAATAATGAATGAGTCATATTAAGAACTTCCGACGACGTACGGGGTTATATTAATTTTTGAAAATTTTCGTTAAGATCCCGTATTTTATCTTATAGGTACATTAATATCACACTAACTTTTATGAGCATTCTATATATATTTTCTCAAATCTAAATGAGAATTTTTAAATTTGAATTTGAAATATTTGATTATTAAGCACATACACAATTAAAATAATAGAATAAAACAATTACAACTGGTGTAAATTTACACTCAAATCTATTTATAAAAAAAAACACATCATCTTTTAACCATTTAAGTACTTATTAAAATGCGAATATTTGGTTGTTTATTAACTTTTCACTGGGACTGAAACTAAACGGATCGGGCTGAATTTTTTTATTATTATTTATATGCTACTTTTTATCCCGAAATAGTTTAACATATTTTATCCAATATCTTTTCCTTCGTAAGCTGTAAAAAGAATAGGTATGAAAACATCTGTAATTGTAACTAAGTTACAGTATTTTATATTAGTTAAGCAGTTAGTTTGTTACAGTTATATTGTAGGTAGTAATTTATACTAGATTAAATAACACCATTTCCATAAAGATATGGATATTGGCTGTAGGCCACCTCCATAATCGGTATACTTCAGAAATATTGTGGTAGGGCTCTTTGACCCTGTAATGCCTGACGCAAAGAAGGGTCAATATTGGTGTAAGCTGGTATTATGCACCCTACACGGTTCGCCATCTTGGATGATGTTTGTACAAGGAACCAAGCCTTTTATGCAAATATTTTCAGTCGCCTTCAAAGACGGGGAATGACAGAAAAAAATAATGTTTGTTGTACCGACCCCACCTAGCGTGATAATAATGGTACCTATTTATTTTCGGGTGAAATGGAAATGTTTATTGAAAAAAGAAATACACAATTACAATGGTAAACTAAACAATAGGGTATATGCATCGATTTTTTTTATTGTTCTAATCGATTCTTTAGGTCATTATTTAACCGAAAAATGATAAGACGCTTACTGAATTTCGCATTTCGCAACAAGGTAAAAAAACCAAATCAAAACTACAATCATTTTCGGGTGATAAAAACGCTGCCATGTTGGCGCCATGTTTATTTGACGTCGACGTTCACACTCGATTAAAACCTTTTGTGACGACCTCGGTAGTGATCATCTCAGGAAAGAGGTTTTCTGAAAAATCTGAAAATAACCGGCAATACGAAATTTGAAGTGGGCAGAATAGTGTAAAATCATGATGCAGCGCCAAACATAAAAAAGAAGAAATTTGAACAGTGATGTCACGTCCGCTCTTGCCAATGGCGTAGCGTTTTGAAATTTTGCGATTGAGATTTAAAATATAAATTTTTCAATGGTAAAATTCTACAATAAAAACATCTCAAAATGCTAAAATAAATATGTAGATATGTTTCTTTATCAATAGAGAAAACGTATATATTTTTTTTGCCATTTTGAAATCACATGCATATACCCTATTAATGTAGGGTAAACAAAACTTAAAAACAATGTTAAGCTAAAGTAAGGTGTCATCATTATATCAGCCGAACGACTTCCATAGCGGGACATAGGCCTCCACTATAGATCGCGTTTTTTTTTTAAATTTTGCCTAGGTCCGTTTAATACCGAGGTTCTCCGATTGTTTCAAAAAAATATGAGAGCGTCTGGTCGAAGCGTCGCCTGACCCGAGAGCTGGTGAGTATCTGGCGCAGCGCAGCGCATCAGCATTGTCATACAGCGAGGCAATGCAGCCAGCGTCTTGGAGACACCTCCAACTGGTATAGATATGGAACAGTTGAGCTACCTGTAGATTCTTTGCTTTGCAACTGTGTTCACAGTTTTGAATTGTTTCAATTGTAAGAAAATAGAAATAAAGAAAGAAGAATTTATTCATGGTCACACACCTAACACTAACAATAAAGGAAATACAAAAATATACGTCACTATGAAAAATATAAACCTTTGGGTTTAAATGTTTTAACATATATAAGCGTGTATAGTAGAGTCCCAAGGGTATAAATAATTGCTATTTACCTATCTATGTGCGCGGCTAATCAGGTCTCAAATACTTGCTAGTTGTAAATACTTAGTAGTTCTAAATAACTTTGCCCAATAATTTGAAACTAAATCGCTTATTTAAGTTGCTTATATCCACAAAGGTTTTCGCTACTAAGTACCTACATACTTTTGTTGGAATAATACTTTTTCATTTATTTTTAGATAAGTTTAATTTAAGTACTTCGTACTTTTTAATTTTACTTAAATTAAAAAGTACTTTTTAAATAAAAACTTTTATTATTATTAACAAGTTAACTACTTGCAAGTTTTCAATTGCAAATATTGGTTCTAATTCGTTTCTATTTTTTTTGTTTTTTTTTTTGTAACCACTAATTAATACTTACTCAAATAAAAAACGCTTGTTTGACCATCAATAATCCAACACTGCACGTTTGTGATGTTTCAGTAAGTCACGTTTGCTGAGCGTTGAAATATAATCCAATGCGTGGAAACTGCAGTTACCGACTTCGACATCACGTTTTTATTGTATCTATGTATCAGTTAGACGACCTCATTAACCGAAACTCATATCATATCACACTAATACTGGGTGCCACAAAATGTGTGTATCGGAAAGCTAGTTAAAACAATAAATATAATGTAACGTAACACGAATGAAATTAAATAATATCCTATTTCGGCTTCTACGTGTAACACGAATGGTAAAAAACTACAGTAAAATTAAAAATCTTATATTGAAATTATGGATCATTCACACATCATCGGGATCAGATGGTATGGATAATATTTCTCAATTATCATCATAAAGATATACCTGCATAGTTGCCATGATAAAATAAATAAAAAACCAACTTCAAAAAAGCCATAAATCACTAAGATCAAACTATCATATAATATCGAATGCAAAAGATAAACGTTTTGTTTAATAAATAAACGAGTGAGTCAGAGCAAAGCCAGACGGTTCGGTGGTTAAAATTAACTGGCCTTATTCCAACTGAATGTTACCTATAGGATGTACTACAAACGGTTGCAGTTGCATGCTGTTTGAATATTTTAAATGATCGGCGATTTCAGGAGAGTTTTAGGCTCGGCCGTTAACGTCGATATGGTTGCCAAATGACCTAAGGCGGTGCGCAGACACTTTTTGTTTCCGACACAGCACACTGAACACTTTTTAATCGTCAATGAGGATGTTTTAGACGGACACTTTCATGACTTGAGTCAGATACATGCTACGATGAATATTTGATTTCACTGCCTGCGCATATTATGTGTCCAGTTGCTCCTAACTACAATACTCATTCACGATCAAAAAGTGTTCGGTGTGGCGGCACAAATAGTGTCTACGTTTGCGCAGCTTTATCAGCTTTTATTTCAAATGAGCTGCATAAGAGGAATCTGTGGTATTAAAAGAAGGAAAAACTGTCGAAACCTAATCTCTTGACATAATGTTGATGAACTTGTACTAATTTATTTGACAAAACTCAGGACTATTATCCTATAACATTAACAAGCGGCGACATGACTGTTTACAACTTATAAATAACGTGAAAACAGCGCTATTTAGTAATAGTATTTCAGTAATCTCGCTCATAAAACGTAAGAGTGAGTTCACCGTGTTCATGTGTGTGAACACATGACAGTACCTTTTCCAGATTCAGTAATGTGTGCATGTGAGTTGCTCATTCAACGCCAGTATTCCAGATCCTGTAATGTGCATGAACTCGCTCAATTTCTGCAAATTTCTGCGTCAGTAAATACTATTTCTAATTTATCTATACCATTTTATAAAGAGGAAAGATGATTGTTTGTTTGTATGGAATAGGCTCCGAAACTGGTAGTCCAATTAAAAAAAATATTTCATCATTAAAAGCTTACTTTTCAGGGAGTGACATAGCTATATTTATCCCGGAATTCCCACGGGAACGGGAACTCCGGAGGTGAAACCGCGACGCGCTGCTAGTTTCTAAGATTTAACCTACTGATATTAAGTTGTCAACGTAACAACATAACCAATGTGTGAATACTATATTAAATAACAAAATTACAATAAAATAATAGAAATAAATTAAAACTAGTATTTGACTGTTGCAAAATATATATAACGGTTACAAGCGGGTTAACTACAAACTTTATTTGTGTTGGAAGAACACCAACGTTGGATCCCTTAACGAGGGACATCTTCAGGGCGAGTGCGGTTCTAGACGCGCGAGTACCGCATCAGTGTCGAAGGGATGCGGTACGCAACACCGGCCCTGAAGATGGAATGAAACGTTGGTATTCTTCCAACACAAATGTGGCTCGTAGTTAACCCACTTACATCCGTAATGAAATATACAGGTAGCTTAACTGATCATGTCAATAGGTACTAGTCGGAAGCGTACCCAAGACACTGGCTGCATTATCATCATAACTCAAGAAAGTGGCAGGTGGGCCGGCCATTTCTCGCTAAGAACCGCCACGCGAATAACTGACAAGCTGATGACCCACGTCCAGCTGTGGACTAATAAAGGTTGATGATGATTATGATATAAATAAGGTGAAAGTTTGTGCCGGCGTGCTGTGTTGAGGTTGTGTTTGGCCGAAGACAACGCCAAAACTGCTGAATAGATCGGGTTGAAATTTTGCATGAATCTGGACGTTTTATTTCAAAAAACGCATGCGTGGGAAGACTCTACTTTAAAAACAAAATCGACACCGGAACAGCAGGCTCATTCTATAAACTCATTTCGAACTTCACTCAGCTGAATCCGCGGTGAGATATTAGTTTTTTATTCTGTAAAACTCGATAATGCTTGTAGCGCCTCAGTGACGAGCGTGGTAATGAAATGAACTAAGTTGAGCGAGATTTTGACATTTCTGGATTTCGACTTTTTATTGACATAATATTACGAAATACATAAATTTCTTTCGTTTTATTGTATAAAACCCAAAAAAAGATAAATCGATTTGTCGATTATAGCTGTAACGCGTATCCGTTCAATCCCTAACTCATTTCGATACTCACTGCACTTCACTTGTTCATCTAATTATACACAGAATACAATTTCAAGGTGAAGTGATTTTGCGTTCGAAGTGAGTTCGGTCACTTGAGTGAATTCGAGTTCGAGATGATTTTTACAGAATGAGTCATTATACAAAATTGCGTCGACAGGATGTGATGGATATAAACAAAAAAAATACGGATATCTGATGATCTGAATTACCATTCGGTCGTCAGACGTCGAGCCCTGTTAAATCCTCATTTGACTGTACAAGTTGGCTCCAAGGCTCAAAACTTACGTGCGTATTTGAAATTCAAAACGTGCTGTCTGTAGGTAAATTGTAATTAGGAATGTGTCGATCATGAACGAACGGCTCATATGATTGCAATCACGAACCGCGCGTGATTGATCCAAACAGTCTCAACGAAATGACCCGATCATTTCAATGTTCGGATCATTGGTTAAAATGACCGAGACGCGTGCGACTTGACGCAAAAATCCACTGACGCTGCGTCTTGCTCTTGCGAGGCTGTGAGTGGTGCGTGCAAGTAGGACACATTCTGCGGACTGTCTCATTTTCTCACAGCCTAATTGATAAATAAAATAATAAGTCATATAGTCTATTGTCGCATTACGGTCCTTTAGGTATTAAAGCCCTTGTCTTTTGAGTAATACGTAAACATATCTAAGTATGTAGGTAGGTACCTACATCTATGTAAAGTATTTAACAACCAGGGTAGGCAGGTACCTACCTATCTCAATTCTCGTCAAATATCTACCATAAATGATCAATAAGATCGTCTGTAGGTAGGTACCTACTGTACGTACTACCTATTATGTAAAGTATTTAACAACAAGGAAAGCCGCCCGCTCGGCGGCCTATCACAGGTTCATTAAAATATCAAGCATATTAAATCAATAAAAAAAGTTAAGTAGGTACTTCGTATCTGACTATCTACTGTAAGATACATAACCATACTTATCACTTGAAACGTAAAAGTAGGTAGGTAGGTAGGTACCTATACCTACCTACCTATCTCAATTCTGGTCAAATATCTACTATAAATGATCAATAAGATCTCGAATGATATGACAGAGTATTGGAAAAGTTTTTGCGAGAACCATATCAGTCAGTAACGAAACGACGATGACGACGACGCGACGCAAAGATCCGATCTCACACGGCACGGGTCAATCAATCACAAAATGCATGATCGAAATGAAACGAAAAATCGAAGTGAGGCGATGATAGGCCGCCGGCAAAAACAAACAATCATTCAAATGAACGGGTCATATGATCCGGGTCATTTTCATAACGGGTCATGATTGATATCGATCTTTGGGAATGATCGAACGACACATCGCTAATTGTAATGTGATCGACAGCCGAAATGTCAATAAAATGCATAAGATCATCTAGTGAATAAACTTAATATCAAGTCGGCATCAACAGTCTAGTTTATGTGTCTATGTGTAGGGTGACGACCTATATTGTATTCTTACGTAAACGTTGGTGAATAGTACCCAGCGCACTACTTTGTACTGAGTTGCTTCGTAATAGTACAGTTACCTAAAAGGGATGAATGTAACTTATTTAGTCCCGAGCGTAGCGAAGGCGCTAATAGTTCGAGACTAAATAAGTTACATACTTTCACCCGAGGTAAACACTGTACTTTTCATGACGAATAGCCAGCACCTCACAGCTAAAGCAATACCAATTATAATAGGTATGATTATTTAAAAGATTATCCATATCAATATCAGTCGGAATGAGGGAAAGTACCTACGTGTGCAGGACAACGTCTACATAGTTTTAAGAAAGATAGTTTACTTTAATACTGTCGGCGACCGATATACTTAGGTGTAGATTAATTTGGATAAGCTAGTTTTAAGATTTTATTTCTACGCATTGTCAGTCGAACATTCTAGAAAACATTCTAGAGCTTTCGAGAGACGTGAAGAAACGCGTAGAAAGCTTTGGAAGGTTATGGAATATTCTAGAGTAGTCGAGACCATTCGGGAACTTTCTGGAAAATTCTGGAAGCCTGTAGAACGTTATGGAAGGCCGTAGAACATTCGGGAAATCCATGAAAGGATTTAGAACCTTATGGAATGTTCTCTAGGTTCTGGAATAAAGACTCTTTCTTTATTCCAGAACCTAGAGAACATTCATTATAGGTATAGCTTCCGGAAAAGCGAAAATCGAATCGAATCGAAAATAGAATTATCTAGAAAGCTCATTTATATAGGCCCTTCAAGTGGGATCGCACAGTACGTTATATTTTATCGACGGAAAATGTGATAAAAAAATCTATATATTTTTTTTTTTTTTTTTGCGTTTTTAACTTTTGTTTCTCTACGACCACCCCCATAATGTACAAAACGGTGTAACTTTTAAACTAAACGATGAACTACCTACTTTGAAACAAACTCAGCAATTATCTTATCTTATACCTTTAAACGAGCAATTCTTGACATTTTCAGAAAATGAATCCTAACTAGATCGTTTTATCGCCCCCAAAACCCCCTGTATACTAAATTTCATGAAAATCGTTGGAGCAGTTCCCGAGATTCGGATTTATATATATATAATTTTATTAATTTTCTGAAAATGACGTTTTATTAGTTTAATTATGTTTTCAATAATTAGATTTATCGTATTCAATTGACTCTTTCTGACATCTATTGGTGAATAGTAGGTAGTTACTATTTTGTTCGTGTTTTCAATAATGAACTTTATCACCTTAGGAATTATGAAAAATATGACTCTTCCATCTATTGGCGAATAGTACTACCATTAAATTTTTATCACATCTTCCGTCCGTAAAATATGGCGTAGTTTCCCAAATTTTCGTTTGTTCACTTTATGCAGACTCACGCTGTTTATTACAAATCTCTGCTATACGGAAGTATAAACAAAACCCTGTAACTCGAAAAACAAATGAAGATCAGATTTCCGCTTTCCCGCTTATTTTTTTTCCTTAGGCTAGTCTCAGCCGTGTGGTAAAATAGCTCTCGTCTCTATAGGCTCTAGCTAGAGGATGGCAGAAGAAAGCCATGGTAGAGAGTTATTCTGCCTACCTACCATGTCTATTCTGCCATTAACTTTCATCATTGAAAAAAATGTTAAATAGGTACCCGAAATCTATGTCATTTTAAAGAAATAGTTGAAAGTAAATTATTGCGAATTTACTTAACTTTCTCATACTTTTTTCGGATCTCAGCATTTTGCAAGGTACCTACTACATGAGTAACTACATTTATCAAATTACCAATTCAGTGACATTTATAGCCTTGACCATGAGCATCGAATTATACGTTCATCGTTTCTTTAACCAAAGACAATATAAATAATGCACCAAAGACAAAAACCTCATTTGTTTTACAAACCAACATGGGGAGCTGTGTTTCGAATTTCAAATTGCGTGCGAGGCCCTATCATTTTGAAAGACCATCATTGAATAAGTTTTATTTGTAAAAGGAACTTCATTTCACTCTACTTCTTGTTTTTTTTTATTTATATTTTAATTTGTCGCTTTGGACAAATAAGGCTAAAGCCATATTGGGGCCATACTGCCTTGTCTTTCGTTAAATAATTTTCATATCTGTGTTTTTCAACTGATTACAAATCCGCCATTTTTTCCTAGTCCTCAACTTCTTGTTTATATGGCTCGCTGCCTCTCCTGTGTTGCCATAACTACGCCAATTATTATTATACTGAAATAAATGACCCGCAGTTCAAGGGCGGTCGATACATCCTGCCTAGAGAATACCACACGTGCAATTTGCATATTTTGTATTATAACATCCATAAATCTAGAACTTTCCAATCAGAAGTTACCTCCTCTGTGTATTGCGAAGATAGTTTTACCGAGTCACTGACCTGCTTGTGTATTCTAGACTTTATTTTCTACACGTGGGGTGTAGTTAGAAAATGGATATATATTTTGCAAGCGTTCTGCGACAATCAGAAGAGGTGAACTCATTTTATATTGCAGTTGCACTATTTTACATTACATAAAATAAAAAGTAGGTATCTACTTCATTAAGGCGCATACACGAGTGTAAGTGGCACCGCCAAATATTTTATCTTATAATTACGTAGGTATAAGTATAATACAGGATTTTTCTTCAATCCATCGTACAGTTTGTGGTAAGTATCTATTATAAAACGTTATTTATTAATGCCTCTATAATACCTAGTTTCATTTTGTAAAGCTTAGGCAGAGATACAAAGTTGCGCTTTTTGGCCACCAAGCTCTATTTTCGCATCTCCTCCTAAACTATAAGAGATAAAATTATTAGAGGTATTAAAAAATTGCTTATAATAGATACCACAAAATTAACGTAGGATTTTTAAAAATTCCTATGATAAACGTAAAAATATGATAAAATAGTTATCGCTGTCATATTGGCTCGGGTATGCGCCTAATACATAGATACCACAAACTGTACGATAGATTTATAAAATTTCCTTATTTGATAAAAAGGGTACCTAGCACCGTCACAATTGGCTCGGGTATTCGCCACAACATGTACCTACCTAACCTACCTAGTACCTAGCTAAGGTTACATTATTTTATGTATTGCACTTGTTTACTCAGTATTTACTGTTCATTTGTTTCGAATTGAACGGTGGCTTTATAGCTGAGACACGATTTCTTCCAGGTGATTATTTATATAAATGACAAGTTTTTTCTCACAGAAAAGGGACAGTCATTACTCTTCGACGTTAGAATATTTTCTTAAAAACAACATTTTCCGAGAAGCTATGTCCATGAGCTGTATGCAAGGTGTCGAACCCATTTCCTTCGAAGCGATTTGCTGATTGAGTTGAGTAGCTACACCCACTGATTCATTACGGCGATACTTTAATCAATCTTATCATAGACCTAAGTAAAATCTATAGATATGGTACGTTCTCCCAGCTCATACTCAACCACACAGTACCAATCTACCACTTCCAACATTATGCAATAATTTTATGAACAATATGTTGTAGTTTTTTAGTCAATGGGTAAGTCTCAAAAACTACAGCATTGCCTTAAGTAATTCTCAAGTGTAAATCATACTAAAGTAGGTATTAGCTAAGAATAAATAAGAACAGAGTCAGTTTTGTCAATTCTTATGGTATTCATTCTGTAATCAATTGAGTGATTGACGTCGTCGTATCGAGGAAGCATGCGTTACACACAGCCGCGGTCCTGCTATGACTGAGGTGGGTAGACCTAATTGCACCTAATTTGAGCTTTCCACTTTGGAGAAGCTAGTACTTCATCTCCCCCTTTTACATAAATCGATGATGCTTGAGTTTGAAACAGAGTTCAAGATAAAATCATTAACTACCTACCTACCTATTTTCTGGGGGGTAGCGTGCTTCTTCGATCACACCGCCGCAGATTGTTTGCAACAATCTACAGTTAGCTCAATTGTAAATACTAGTTTCCATTATAAACATCATTGGGCGTATACCAACCAGCGCATACCCGAGCCAATATGACAGCACCACCTATTTAATACAGAAAATTTTAAAAATCCATCGTGCAGTTTGTGGTATCTAATTTATTATAAGTTATTTATTAATGCCTCTGTAATAGTTTTATTTTGTAAAGCTTAGGCAGAGATACGATGTTGCTCTTTTTGGCCACCAAACTCTATTTTCGTGTTATATGCGTGAACTATACACTATTACAGAGGTATTAAAAATTGCTTATTATAGATACCAAAAACTGTACCTACGATAGATTTTTAAAATTTCCTTACGTAATAATATGATAAAATAGGTGGTGCCGGCCGACACATTGGCTCGGGTAGGCGCCTTAAGTACCCAGGCATTTAACATGTTTCAGGGCTTATACAAATGTTGTTTGCACCAGTTAATTCAAAAACAATAAAAGCAGACAGAAATCCGAATTGAACAGGCACGTGGCTATAAGGACTTGCAGCGATAACGCTACACTGTTTCTCTCGAAATATTCTAAACACAGACGGGCAATAAGGAAACTTAAATTGTTATATCCAACAACTTTAGTCCCAACTTTCAAAACAACAAAAGCAACAACTTTAATAAATAATAATAAATAGATAATGGACAATTCACACAAGCTTGTGTTATGGGTACTAGATAACTGATATGCTTATTACAATACAATAGATAGATGTTTTCTTATTTATTTTATTTACTCTTTACGCCAAATATAAATAAAAGCAAACTTTTAAAACATTGTCAAGTCGCCGGGCCGATTTAGAACAGATGATTATTCTGCCGCGAATGTAACGGCCCGTCGCGTCGCCACCGGAAATTGCTCGTCTGCCCGACCCAACCTTCGGGGAAAGCCCATAACTCTCTACCGTCAATAAACTAAATTCCAAAAGCATCCTAAATGATATCTTCCACGTGTTTGCTCTAGATTCCATCCAATAGGTATTAAGAGGGCGAATTACCGAGCTCCATACAGGATCTTAGAAATGATTTGGTTTTTCGTAATAAACTCAAAGAATACACAATCACAAAACTAAATTATTACTACCTATTTGGCAGCCTGAGTAAAAATATGTACATACCTACCTTTATTTTATTATCTTGCCACGGGGTGACAGTACGATTATGTGGTACTCCAACACCACTAAAACCCTCAGGGTGCTTCCGCCTCTGCCGCTTGTGGTGGGAACATGGGGACGCTTTCTCTACGAACCCACCGCGGCTGCCCGATATCAGGCCCCTCACTGGGGAGTGTGGAGGTTGCTCTAGGTAAATCTACATATATCAATGAACACTTAATTGTTAGGTATAAGGGGGTTGCCCCTTTGCGACGCGCTACAAACACATGACGCGCCGCGACCACCTCGGAGACCTTACCTGCCAATTGGGCGCCGGACAACCCCGTGTCCGAACGCCCAAGGTCTCCCATTGCGACGGGTCAGTCCAGTGGCCCCGTCGTCGTCGCCTGCCACACGGTCGCAGAGGATAGGGAGAGCGGCCTACGCCATACCGACACTCCTCTTGCCCTGCGACCCCACCGCGTCCGCCATCAAACGGTGGCGACCCCGCCAAGACCGCGGAAGGCAGGGAGAGCGGCGTACCGCAATACCGGCACTCCTCTCCCGCCGCGGCCTCCACCTCTGCGGCCATGTTGCCCATACAGCACGGCCGCCCGCCTCAGTTGCGGTTCCTCCCATACGACACCACAACCTACTACCGCTCCAACTGGGCTTAGAGCGCAAAACCCAGAGGAGCGGTCCGTCCCGGGGCCGGCCATGTCGCCGTCTGCGTAGGCACGGCCCCATGGGTTCCTCTTAGCTTCATCGCGGGTGACGAAGGGGGGGATGTACATACCTACCTGCACAATTATTATAACATTGTTTGATTCTTATAGCTGACTTATATACCTACCGACTTTTACGGTTCCAAAAAATAAATAGACTTATGTATACTCAGCTATTGTAATTCTAATGATCTTCGGATCAATTATAGCTACGCCTTTACACTTACTTACTATTAATACCACCTAAGCTAAAACCACGGAATAATGTACATATATGTACATATCGACTGCAGCAATTAACATTGTCGGAAGTACATTTTTGCGATTTTCATTTTATTGCATAAAATGCCTTAGAATAATACCATAAATGCCCCTGTAAATTATTAAAAATTTAAAACCAACCAAACTCCGTTTTTCTAAGTGGAAAAAGTAGTATGTGTTTAGTGCGCGCAGTTAATATTGTCGCATAGTGCGTTGCGACGTTGGTTGCGGGGCGTGTGAGAGGAACAGACGCGCGGATCTGCCACTTCGGACAATGTTAGCGGGAGGAGTGCACCCGTCGGTTTGATTGTTCGACCCGTAAAATAATTTTCGCCAATTGTAATAGAAATTAAATATTCCTGCTATGCCGTGGTCAAGACAGATATAAGACTTATGGGGTTCATCAGTTCCGTCACAAAACGATCGAAGATTTGAATTAACGGACACTTTTGTAGAAATAGATACAAGTAGAAAGTGAAAAAGTAAGTAAGAAATCATTTATTTTAGTATCGCATCATACCTAGCCTGAAGATATTAATTTAAAAGGTTATGATTAGCTTAAATAATTCATACTTTTCTAGATAATGTTCAAAACTACTGTGAACGGACAATAATGTCATATATCCCAGATACATCAATGTTTATAGTTTTCTATTTAGTTTTCTGTGTTGGATCTGTCACATACTACATTATTGCTTGCTCGGATGTGGTCAAGTTTTGTCGGATATGGTACTACATACCTTGTCGCATGTTAATTTGATAAATAGTATTGTGGGTAGTACCACTTCCTACATTATTGCCTGCTGTGTGTTTGATTGTATCTTGTTGGATATGGCATTACTTTACCTTACTTGACTTTGTAATCTGTTCATTTCTCATTTTTTGGTGTCGGATGTACTACATTTGAACAACTATCTGTCTGTTCGTCCATCTGTCTGCCCGTGTGCTGTAACTCGTGAAACGCAATGTCCAAAGTTTCTATTTGCACTGGCTTACTTTGTTTGCTAACATACTTACAAATATTTAAGGAGAATATTCCTGCCTTCCTGCTGGATTTGAAGAGGAGCTTGTACAACTGCAAGATCTGATTGGAGACATTATAATGATAGCGAGAAAAGACTAGACGTTCTTGATGTCGACATAGTGAATCCGGTATAGTCTTTTTCAGTATTCTATCTCCTAAAGTTTCACGCAAACAATGCTTTGTCAACTATTCCTATTTAACGTACTACAATTTGGCCCGTACAAAAAGTTGTTTCAAAATATTTTAAGACTGATAAAGGAAAGAGACACCTTGCTCATAAAGAAAGGTGGCTTGTGGTTGTGGTACAAAGAAAACTGAACAAAAACAGCGATGAAGAATTTGTGAACAAAAAAGGGAAGGTAGTCGAAAGTAAAAAATTAAAAAAATACTGCAAAAGTGCCGATTGAAATGTACCCAAAAGATTTCTAATGATGATCGAAAGCGAGTCTTCAAATATTTTTGGCTTTTAGGCAAAAAGAAAAGGCACTGGGAATTCGTCATTAAATACACAAAAAATAGTCAAGCGACGCCAAACAACGGAAGCTACGAAGCACGATAGACAAAACACTTATCAGTACTTTTTTGCGAACGTAGAAAAGGAACCAGTGAAGGTATGCAAGACAATGTTTCTACAAACTATAGTGCTAAGTGAACGCGCGGTGAGCACGGCCTGGAATTTGATGGGAACATGGTGATAGAGGAAGACAAAAGGGGTCGTTATGAACATAAATGACTCGTTTATAACGATGACATAATTATATGGAGGAGGTTTATAATGATGAGAGTGTATGTGACCACGTAAAATATTTTCCAATGGTTGAAGCTCATTACGTCCGTCAAAATTTAAGCAAACTCTACCTAGAAGGCGTTGTAAGCACATCGCGAATGTTTAAGCTGTACTGTGAGTGGTTCGATATTTACAAATATTCCACAAAAACATCTACTAAAAGACATTACAAAAAATGAATCAACGTACACGTACGAACAAGTTTAAATCAGCGTACTTTACTACAGGGATGTTATACGTACCATAATTATGGTATTTGTACCATAATCCAGGTCTTCGTACCATGTACCATAGTACTTCCATTATGGTACGCTAATGTACCATAATTTTCTATCATCCCAAACTTTTCTGACGTACCTACGTTAGGGTGGATCCAGACCATAGTCAAAATACTCTAAGTTTTCTGGCCTAGCTTTCTGGGCCGGATAAAAATACATTCTAGATTCTAGTTTCAAGTCAAAAAGGTATAGGTAGGTTCAGTTTCATTCAGCTTTTGCCTATGCTTCTGCTTTGAAAAATAGAGGGCATCTCTTTCTACATTCTGCAAACTGAGCAAGACTTCAGACCTAAAAAGATAAATGGTGCGCTTGCAGTGTAAAACCACTTAGTGTAGTAATATTTACAAGAAAATTACAGCACTTATAAAAAAACCAACAGAGGAACCAAAGAATTAGTCCTACGAATCATAACAAAAATGAGTTCATAACATAATTGAGATCTAGATCAAAATAAGTGCAAAACAGTGTACTTTCATGTTTTTTTATCTTATTTATTTAATGAATCGCGTTTTTACAACCAAGGAACCGAAGAAAAAATGTTAAATTTTATGTAATTCTTTTTTACCACGGAGATCCCGTGATTACTGAGATCTAGGCCCAGGTTTTTTAGCAAATCTACTAGGTTCGAGCCTAACTCAACCATCAGTATAAGTTTTTTAGAAACCGAAGGTAGGTGCCATAATTTTTGTTAGTGTACCATAATTTTGACAGGCCGATGTCATAATTCCCGAGTTGGCATCTAACATCACTGCTTTACTACAAGAGACGGTTCACAAAATTGAATTTCACGGTCTATGATCTAACATCCAAGATGTAGCTCTATTGAAGTATCTAGTTGTCTACTCAACTTCATCGATTCCATGCATAGCGTGGCGTCAAGGAATTTTGTTTTTGGTCTATTAACTGCGCAGGCCAAAATATAAATCGGACTTTGTTTAGTGACTCTACATGTTCGTAGTAAAAAAGCTCGGAGTAACTGTGGTCCATCGTTTTTTAGAAAAAAGGGAACAGACAAAATAAGGGAGACAGTGTGCACGTGGCAGTAGAACGATCAAGCAAACGCAAAACGGTTTGGGTTCCAGTAGAATGGTATTGCGTAGTCCGTTGGCCTAAATCTAAAGGTGACCCCCCTTTAGTCGTGACAGAAATAAGACAAGATGACGTTTTCAATTTCAAAGACTATCAGTAAATAAAAATTCAAGGATTTCACAGATCTCTGCAGAACGCTAATTATTTCTGAGCGCTACTATGACCATGACTTTTATTTAAAACTACCTCACACCAACAATGCTTCTAATCTTACTCGTGAAGAAAGTTATTCCGAAGACTATTAGGTTTATAACGAAGCAACTGTAGTACGTATAATAAGGTAGGTAAAACTTACCATGTACCATAAAAGGTTGTGAATTTAAATTTTGCTATGTTAATTAAAATAGGATCCAGTTAGGCTGGGCAGCGTTTGGAAAACTACGTCGAGTCTCCTCGTCATCCATACCACAATGCTTGAAAACGAAAGTTTTCAATCAGTGCATCCTACCCGTCATGATCTACGGAGCTGAGACATGGACACTCACGATAGGGTTGGTCCACCAGCTCAAAGTCGCTCAGCGAGCTATGGAAATAGCGATGCTCTGAGTCTCTCTGAAGGATAGGATCCGTAACGAATACATCCGGCAGAAAATCAAAGTTATCGACATAGCTCAATGAATTAGCAAGCTGAAGTAGCAGTGGGCCGGCCATATCTCGCGAAGAACCGACAACCGATGGGGTAAACGAGTTCTTGAGTGAGACCGCGGCTCGGAAAACGTAGTGTAGGACGCCCTCCGGCCAGGTGGGAAGACGATAATGTTAATTATTTTTGTAGATGAGAGATTTATTCCCTACCATCTTAAATATTTTATAATTATTCCTACTAAAATAAGTATTTGCTTTCTAATATATCATGTCTATAAATGTTATTTTTAAAGTAAGTAGATTAAAATATAGATATAGAATGACGCTGATCTCAAATATAACATAAGACTGTTTACATAATAACTCCATTTGTTTTGTGTTGATTCATAATCTAAGTTAGTTAGTTTTGGTCTTATGAAATGTTTAATATTTATTAAGTTTTCCAATATTTTGATTACCAATATCAACACAGTGACTTATTATTTTCTGGGCATATTAAAATCTTATCTATTCGAACGTGGTCAGGTAATGAGGCGTTTTTTGACAGCTGTTTTAAGGTGAAAAGACATTTCTCATCCACGAAATAATATTGTAAGTGGTATTTACACAATAAAAAATAGATATTTTACAAGCAATAACGTTTTAAGTGGGACATCCAACATAAACAAAATTTCAAAGTCCGGGCAATACTGTGGGTTGTGCCACATCTGACTGAAATCTGAAAATGTCATTCAGATAATAATGTTGGATCTACCATATCCGACAAAATAGTTTCATGGTCAAGTGGTTAACTATGTTGCATGTGCAGTTTCTTATATTTCCAATGCATTTTATATAAATTTGCATATACTACTACGTCAGGTCTATTAAATGTATATGCCATACCAAATTTGGTTAAGATAAATTGATTAATATTCACTTTATTCATATTTGAAACTTTGAACGGCTGTACTCTAAAGTAACGATTTTTCACATGCGACTATGTTAATTGCTACAGTCGATATACTCGTATATGCAGTAAATGAATATGAATATGAATTACTAGCTGCGCCCCGCGGCTTCGCACGCGTTGTTCCTATGGAAACGTTTAAAGATGATTTTCATCCCACGGGAACTGATTTATGGGATAAAAAGTAGCCTATGTTTTATTCCAGACCTAGGGCTATGTCTATTTATGCCTAATTTCAGCCAGATCCGTTCAGTAGTTTTGGCGTGAAGTAGTAACAAACATCCATACATCCATACAAACTTTCGCATTTATAATATTAGTGTGATATGAAAATTGACAAAAAGGTAAGTAACTTTCAACCTCAACCTCAACAACCGTATTGGTCCACTGCTGGACGCAGGCCTCCCCCTGATAAGCGCCTTTGGCGTTTATCTAATGGGAGGTACTTAATCGCAGTTCGGTGGCCGAATTGTTCAGCAGGGGGCGCTGCTGCCCACCACCCGGCGGATATCGCTTAGTCGCCTCTTACGACAGTACGACACTTAACGACACCCACGGGAAAATAATGGGGGCTGCAAATTCTAAACCACGCTGAAGTTAGTCGATAAGTAAAGTAAGTAAATCATTTATTTATCATTATTACATAAAACACACAGATACAGTTGTTGTGGTTATCAGAGGCAGAATTAAAAATAACTCACATTATTCACAAAATTCAACTAAAAACATAAAATTGAGCCCCCTCTCCTATCACAGTGCTAACTCTAGACGCGAAAGTTTGTATGGATGTATGGATGGATGTTTGTTACTTCTTTACGGCAAAACTACTGGATGGATCTGGCTGATGAATTTTGCATACAGGTAATTCTAATTCTGGAATAAAACATAGGCTACTTTTTATCTTATAAATCTGTTCCCGTGGGATGAAAATCACCTTTTAATGTTTCCATAGGAACAACGCGTGCGAAACCGCGGGGCGCAGCTAGTTAAGTATATAAAAACAACCATGGACAAATAGGTAAATCTACATTTAGCTATGAAACACTTAATTGTTAGGTACTTATGTTGGTTTTGATGATATCCACGTCTGATAGTAAATGAGCTAAGGAAAATTAAATTAAATTATTCAACTGACTAATTGGTAATTCACGGTAATAGTGATGTAATTAAATTAAATTCTTTATTAAAAAAACATTATAACAAACGTACTTTGCCCTAAGTAAGTAGGTAAGTTACATGCAATCGAATTCTTGTAATTATGTAATTTTAATTAATTAGCCCGTTCTTTGATTTCGTTTTGTTAATCTTAATTCTGCGTACTTATAAATAGATTTGACAATAATATTCAATAGGAACGCGTTAATTTCAATTATTTTCGAAGTTCGTATTCTGAAAAAAACAAATGAAAGAAGGATGTTTTAAAATTGGTGATTATGGACAGTGGCCCCCAATATGATAAAAATTACACTCGATAAAACCCCTCCCTCCAGTGGACTAATAAAGACTGATGATGACAACGAATAAAATTAATATCTAGTGTGGCATAGGCTAATTTTATTTATTTATTTTATAGACAATAATATAAAATATCATAACAGGTTTTTTTAAACCCTAAGACGATGGTATAAGTAAGTTGAATAGACAATAGTATAAGATGGTACTAATCTATACAATTGGTTTGACTACCTGTGCTATTTGTCTCCTATCCTACAAACGGAAGGTTATTGAATAAAATATCAGTATCATAAGTAGATATTATATAGCAAGTTCGCTTTATATCTTATAGCGAGTGACATTATGAGGACAAACTTCGGTAGGTTGGTCCTTCTATTCAGTGTCTAATAAATAAGAGAATTAATAATTTATCTTGGCTCACGATAGGTAAAGAACGGATGTCATAATATTTGATGTGATGAAGTTATGATCAAAACGTGTCTGAAGAGCACCATGGAGCGAACTCTAAGAGAGTTCAAGGTATTACTAATTCGTATTTTAAAGCCGGCACACATCACACAGGATCCGTGACCGGGCCGGAGCGGAGGCGAGGGCGTGCGGGTTGTATCATACGAATTTATAATAATTAATACATTGATTTATTAAAAAGGAAAGATGAGGTACTGGTGTCTCGAAAGTGGCAACCTCAAATTGTGTAAAATTGTGTGCTCCCACCTCAGTCACCGTCTGACCGGCGGCATGAGCGGTCGTATTAGCCAGAAATATCTGTTGTCTCGGTCTCACTTCGATCTTAGGTACGTCTTTCCGTCTTTGTTCTTCTTTGTATTGCACAGTACTGGAAATATAACTGTGAGCGTATGTGTTTGCGTGTAGTTGTAACACATGCCAGTTTTTGAGTAAGCGCTGGGAGAACGTAACCTATCTTCCCTTTTTAAATCAATGGTCCAGAACTAATCTGCCTTCGTTCTATGCTATCCGTCTTCATTGATACAAGTACTTTTTGGATATACTCCATGCATCAACTTTGTAAGCCTCTTGTTTGTTTACGTCCGTTGCCATGGGAACCGCTAGAGATAAATTATAATGGGTGAAAGTGAAACTCTGACGAAATAAAAATGAGGGTTGAAATTATCATGAGAAGGGGATGTTTTAGATACTTTTTCACCACACACATGAATTTCTCGTGAATACCACCTCAAATGTAACCTTTAGAGAGTAAAGAAAGAATCATCAAGCTTCGATGAGAATTGGCGAAGATATCACCAAAACTGTTGTAACTCGTTGTTGTCGTGATTTTAATGAAGTATTTTGTGGTTTTTTAAGCTTGACGGGATAAATACTAATCCTTCGAGCATAAAACTGTTATGTCATGAATTCGGAACTATTCTCTATACAACAGCGATTTTTTTTTTATATCAGTCCATAATGAGGAATGTGAACACACATACAATAAAAAAACATAGACGAAAAAAGGAACCTCCTCCTGGAGTCGGTAAAAAAGACTACACAGATGTGTAAGTTAGTTTTTAAGTATTTATTCCTTCGCTTAAGACGTTCACTATTTGGTAACCAAACGCTTGACCATCATCAATAAAAAAAACAATGCCAATGCCAATGTTTTACTAAAAATCCTTCAAAATCGTACCAATTTTTGAACGAACCTCTTTCATTGCCTATTTTTTTCGTTCTGACACATTCTCGTACGTCATGCATAGTACCTACGTAAATAAAACGGTTAAAAATGTCGGTAAAACAGCACATTTTTGCTACCACCATTTATGTTATTATTTGGTCTGAAATTAGATCAAGGAACACGATTACAAAAGGCCTAACACGGTCACATCGAACAACCAGTCATAATAATAATATAATTATTCCAATAATGTTACACCAAAACCTGCTTTCCTGGAATAGCTACTGATAATAAACTCCATAAATAGGTTCACAATGTGTGACGAATATCAATTAGCAGGGTCCTTTTACTACATGCCAATTGGGAACGGTGCTAGCAGGAATTAGGCAACCGTATTAGTTGACCCAGTGTTTTGATTGTTGAGCTGGTCTGAGGTAATTTAGTATGAATTACGGCATTGATAGTGTTATTAGATATTTACAGCGAAATAGATTAGTTCAGGAAGGGCAGTAACTTTCTTCTGCTTTTAAAGGTTTGTTCTACCTAGACAACCAAACAAGACTACTGGTCTACGTGGAAAGAATTTTCCACGGGGACAACCAGTTACCTACCTGGGTGGAATTTTTATTCCATCTACGTAACTGTGCTACTAAGATAACACCCACTCTGTGATTACAGAGTGGGTGTAATCCATGTAATCATTGAGAAGCGTGGTGATTATAGCAAAAACGTATCGTTTAGGGGAGAGGAGACTTGTTCACCAGTGGACGTATACATATTGATGCGAACATTGATTAGGAAATCTTTGTGATACGAGAACAAAACCATCTAGTAAAATGTTGTGTTTCGCTGCACCTTATATGATAGAGCAAAGTGGAAAGAGTAGACCATCATCATCAGCCTATAGGTACTTGTCCACTGCTGGACAGAGGTCTCCCCAAATGAGCACCATAGCGCCCTGTTTTCAGCTTGACGCATCTAGCACATACCATCACCATCACCACTAGGATAATAGAAGACTCCATCATCAGATCAAGGAAAGAAAAGGGCTACACTCCATAGCTCCTACGCTACAAAAAAGTTATTTAATGTTACACTGTGCTACGCATATAATGGAATGTGAAGTCGCTAATGCTACGTCGTAGCTCATAACTAGGCTACGTCGTAGCCCTGTAAATGATTGCTCAGATTGGATTCGCCGCCGTTGTTTGTGTATGTAACTGCTGTTTGTTTGTGTATGTCTTCGAACCTGCTGAAGCAAGCTACGCACCTCATAGGCCCGTATTATGAAAGCATGCTCAGTCCTCGACCTATGCTTGAGTGATGCTTATGTATACTAGACCATAGCCCATACTAGAGTACGCCGTACGTTCGTACGGCTTTTTTACAGTTTTACAGCAGTTTTTTTTCAGTTTTTACAGCTATGGAGCGTAGCGTATCACGCACGTTCGTGCGTGATACGCTACGCTCCATAGCTGTAAAACCTGACTACGCAGCCATAGCATGCTATGGAATAGATATAGAAACGTTTATTTGAATGCATTTCAACATTATTTACATACGATTTAAAAGAAAAGGATACAGTTTGCTTGAGGTACAAAACGGTCTCTGTCTCAGCATGAGTTGGTTGTATTTGCGTACAATCACCACTATGCACCTCGTTTTGCTAAATACGGAGAAGCTTTAGTGCTTTTACTACGCCGTTACTCGTAACTTCGTAGCTGGGATATGCTACGCCACCGTTGTTCATAATACTAATACTAAGTGGTTTATGCTATAGCTTGTTTGTGCTACGTTAATATAAACAGACTAAGTTAGAGCACTTTACTATGAAGCTACGACTACTACGTTTTAGTTTTAGAACGACGCTACCTATTCAAAATAATAAAGTGAACATTTTCTGATAGGTACTTTTGTTCTCGCTGACATAAAACGTGACTTTTCATTATGAATAGAAATAAAACAGAATTTATTAGGTCAATAGGTATCAAACGTTTCTTTTACGTCTGACAGTTATTGTCCCAATTAACTTCTATTCATGATGCCGTCAGACTTACCTATACAATATGTATTGTAGCTAAGAAGTTATTAAACACATTGATTACAGAACGTTCTATTTTATAGAATAGCGAGTCGAGTAGGTCATTAACCTTATACCTATTTTAGTAAGCTTTGATGTCAAATAAAAGATAACTATTCAATTTGAAAAGCTATCGTATAATTGACATTCGTAAATCTTAAGTTTAGCTAATTTTATCTTATTCTAAAACTACAGAATCGACGCCTATGTAGTTTTTATGAATTAACTCTTATTTATTTTAGCTATATTATTTTATACTAGTAAGGTAACTAAATCAATTCGATATCCATTCTGAAAACTTCAAAGCACTACAATGTACTATAGTGATATAGGTGAAAGCATCAATAAAGGTGTCAATAAAGGTGACTTTCCTTTCCACGTGCGTCCGGACACCGACCTAAGGGAAGTTAGCATTGAACTGTATAAGCGTCATCGAGAATTGAGATAGACCCCATAGAATAAGTGCCTTTGTGAGCTTACACGTGGAACGGTTGACAGCTTTGGCATAGATATTGGTCCTTATTAAAGATACATTTGTTTGCAAACTAATTTTATCTGTCTGACCAAACATTTTTGTTTCTTTTAATGAACTTCAAAAAGATCTTGCTGTCTTCAATCAATCTTGGAGTCTCCAAATCCAGGGTAAATAAGTTGCTTCTGGAGTATAGTATTATATTATTATTATTATTATTATCAGTGTTTTGTATAAGCATGCTCTATCTTAGATGTATCTTTTTGGTTGTATTTTTATAGTTGTTTTTTATCTCTTAAACTCCATCCAGGCGTTTTTTTGCTACTAAACTAAAGAATCCAATATCACATACCTGAGAGGTTACACCCGTGATATGTCAGCTCGATAAATATCGAATCTGTCATAGCTCGACCGAAACCGCTGTACCGCTCCTTAGGAAAGTGCGGCGAGGTGGGGGGCAGGGGAAAAAAGAACAGGAGTAAACATGAGATCGTTATTGTCATAGATCTTAGGATATCGAGACAAACAAAATGTTTATTTTAACGATTATATTTTTTAATAATCTACAGGTATTCTGACATACTTAGATTCTGCTTCAACTTCATCTTCCGTTTCGCCATTGGAACTTGAATCGGAGTCGTTCTGCAAATATATTAATGGATCGATAATAATATTAAATCTACTATCGCGATCACTTTTATATTCAAAACTTTCTTCTTTTCTTTAAATATTCGGCCACTTTAAAAATGATGGTCTTGACATCACGAGATAGCGCTCGAGCCATCTTTGGATATTTATCTCGTGTGCGTCTTACTACTTCCCTGAAGTATGTTTACCTCAGGCGCGGTACAGCGGTTTCGGTCGAACTATAGTCCCGATATTTTGCGAGTTGACAGATTCGCATCATATTTAAAAAGGAAATAAAGACAGCTATAATGCAAAGATGCTAATGTTTGACCATCGTCAATAAAAAAAAAGATTTAAATAACTTTCGTCATTTTGATGTTACCGTTGCCCGGGAAAAAACATATTAAAAGTGAAATCACTCACGGAAATTTTACAGGTCTACCTTACACCTGGTGGATAGGTATAAATACGTATAGTGTAAGCGGATTTACGTGTTTGATTTACGTATTTACGTATATTTACGTGAATGAAACCCGAAGGTACGTGCTATTGGCCGGTCCACAAGGAAATATTGAGTCACTAATGACTTTGACTTTGAAAGAGTTCAACGAATATAATGCTACACGCTTTTGACTGCGGCTTTACTCCTGGAAAAACTTTTTTATATTTTCTAACTAGCTGCGCCCCGCGGCTTCGCACGCGTTGATCCAATGGAAACGTTTAAAGGTGATTTCTACCTCACGGGAACTGATTTATGGGATAAAAAGTAGCCTATGTTCGATTTAGCTTAGGACTACTGGTATGCAAAATTTCAGCTCGATCAGTTTAGTAGTTTTGGCGTGAAGAGGTAACAAACATCCATCCATCCATACATTGTGTTATGGGTACTAGATAACTGATATACATAATACAATATACTACATAAATGACATATTTGTTTATTGTACATAGAAAACATCCAGAACGCCCTGAAGACTTATCTGCAGATCGTACACACAATTGTCCCGAGGCAGGAATCGAACCCGCAACCTCCTGCGTCGCAGGCGGACCTTCGCCCACCGCGCCACGGAGGTCGTCATATGTATGCACTTACCTGGTCCTAATTTATTTATTTGATTTGATTGTTATTTTCCGTATCATTAGTTAACTCAAAATAAGTTCAGTTTAAACCGGTTTTTTTTACGGTAAATAGACCTTTGTTTGACCGCAATCTCACCTGATGGAAAGCGAAGATGCGGCCGACGGTGTATCACGAAGGTCTAGAAGATACCTATTCACCCTTGTCTTGAACAGACCCAGGATGTAATTGGCCGGGAAAACAGAGGCAGGGAGCGAGTTCCCTTCCTTTGCGGTGCGAATAATAAAGGTAGAGGAAAAACGCTTATTTTAACATTTTTAATAATAAAATACACTTACGACGTCAACAACTTTCACTACCAACATACAAACACGACTACCATTTTATATTCACTGTTTACCTACATGTTGTGTTGAAAGCATCTGTCATCTGCCTCCGCCATTTTGCTAAAATGACAAGAAACACACTGATTTAAGTAGTGCAACCATTATATCTGTGAGATGAAGAGCGTTGCCCTTAAAACTCTTTTTAACCGACTTCAAAAAAAGGGGAGGTTCTCAATTCGCCTGTATATTTTTTTCATGTTATTGACCTCAGAATTTTTGACTGGGTGATCCGATTTTGATGATGTTTTTTTATTTGATAGCCTGTGCTTTCATTTCAATTTGGTCCAGGTTATGACACGGCATCCATGAGAAACCCATATAATTGAAGTCGGTTTTTATAATAGTTTTTAAAACAAACTCAGTTATTTCTTTAAAGTACATACTTACTAACTCTTCCGCACCGCATAAAAACAGCCTTTATAGGACCACTGCTGGACGCAGGCCTCATAAACGCCATATCGGCTTTTGTCTCATAAGTGATAATGCCTTTAATCCCCACGCTGGGCATGCAGTCCCCACCCGTGGAAAGCGTTGGGATGTTGAAAATTCTAAGCCGGCATCACACGTCTAAAATAAACATGAATCCTAATCCTAAATCCGTTCATGTATGTTTGCATTCCGATCCCAACAGAATCGTAATCGGTATCGATTGATTCGATTATTTACTAATCGAATCGCGTTCAACATCGATTGATTTATCTATTACATGTGACTCCATCACGTGGGTGTTGATATAAAGTTTGCTATTCTGGACCGTATTGCTTGGGAAGAGAGGTGACTTTTGAGCAGAGCTGGAATCTGGTGGGCACCGACACGAACACGACACGACATGCAAAACACAATCTCAATGCCCTGTCTTCAGCTTGACGCATCCAGCATCTGCCTGCAGTCTTTCGCAGATCAACATCCCACCTGGCGGAGGGCGCCCTACACTACGTTTGCCGAGTCGCGGTCTCCACTCCAGAACTCGTTTACCCTATCGGTTGTCGGTTCTTCGCGAGATATGGCCGGCCCACTGCCACTTCAGTTTGCTAATTCTTTGAGCTATGTCGATAACTTTGATTCTCTGACGGATGTATTCGTTACGGATCAAAAATTTGCATATCTATTAATAATAACTATTTTATTGAAAACAAATAATATTCCAAAAAAAAAACTACTTTGATGGGAATCGAACCCGCGTCGTCCTCCCAGTAAGGGATGTGATAACTACTACCACAAAGCCAATGCTGTTAATGTCGAAAATCTCTGGCAATTTATACGAACTTTAGCTACGTTAGGTATTTGATTTCTTCCTTTCTTCTTTTAATGGCGTCTACGTCTGGGTTGACATAATATCGCCAATGTCCGTACCGTAATATTAGAGTAAAATTAAAATATAAGCAACGTTGTTCGGTAATAAAGATAGATAAACGAAGTGAATTCTTCGATAAAATGTTTATCAAAAAGATATAAGAAAATTACAAAATGATGGGCAACGTTGTACGGTAAGGTTTGATCCGAAGATCTATCTATTTGATTTCTTAGAAATTACCCAATGATGTCTATTCAGATGTCACCAAAACTAAACTAAAATAATTCGACAGTACTAAAAATGTCGCTGTCCTGATCAAAATAATAATGATGCCATCTATTTTAGTCCTGTCCGGTGAGTTTAGTCTAGTTCTGGCAACATCTAAATAGGCATTGGTGTCTATTTATACTCCGATTCAAAAACCTGGATATTTTTTGTATACAAAGCCGTTACAAAACCTGAGGAATATTGTTGGAAAATATTTAAGGACATTGGTATCATCGAAACTAAACACAGAAGCTCGAAACAAATTTTGGATTTGAAAGTTTTCATTCATCATTTTATGGACCTCTCTTTAGTTTTCGAATTCAAATTTAAACATTTTTCGCTGCACACGTGTAATTATGCGTTGTTAAAATTAGTGTTTTAGTTTTTAGTGATAATCTTGCTATTACCTACCTTGTTTTATGTTGTGTTATAAGATTTTGTTAAGTTTTCACTGATGAATGTCTTTGTTGACATAAAATATCTTCGATTCTGAATTTGAGTATAGATGTCGACGACGGGAACTGATTTATAAGTAGTCTGTTTGATTCCAGGGTTAGAATTACCTGTATGCAAAATTTCGGCCCGATCCGTTCAGTAGTTTTGGCGTGAAGAGGTAACAAACATCCATCCATCCAAACATTCGCATTTTTATTATTAGCGTGATAAGTCCTTATTGACCCACGACAAGACAAAGAATAGTAATCCCTCTATCTTGACCACTACGGACTATTCTTTGTTTTATTGATGATTTGGTTATAAACGGAGGAATTTATCACAAAAATAGACCTGAGGCAAATACTCTTTTAACCGACTTCAAAAAAGGAGGAGTTATCAATTCGTCTGTTTTTTTTATGTTTGTTACCTCAGAACTTTTGACTGGGTGGTCCGATTTGCATGATTCTTTTTTTATATAAAAGCTGGTGCTTCCCGTGTTGTCCCATTTTAATTTTGTTCAGTTCTGACAGTGGGATCCATGAACATTCATGAAAAAACTGTAAAAATTGAAGTCGTTTTATAGTTTCTTAAAACGAAATTAATTATTTTGTGACGAATTTGCATTGTGGCAAATGTACAACAACCCGTCACTTTATACTTTGTTTAACCACTGTTTAAATCAGGTAGTAGGTCTGACCCCACTAACTTTAGACCAATATCAGTACTGCCAACATTCAGCAAAGTTTTTGAAAAACTTATTTTACATCAATTGCTCAGTTATTTCAATTGCAATGACCTGCTTCATGGTAAGCAATTCGGGTTTACTCGCGGCAGGTCAACTACTGATGCCGGTATAGAGTTAGTATCGCATATTTTTGATGCTTGGGAGAAGTCGCAAGATGCCTTAGGCATTTTTTGCGACTTGTCTAAAGCATTCGATTGCGTACACCATGAAACATTAATCAGGAAACTACATCACTATGGAATAAGGAACACCTCCTTGGATCTTCTCACATCTTATTTGAGTGATAGGATACAAAGAGTTGACATAAATGGGAAACGGTCTTCGGGGTCTGTAGTTACAATGGGTGTACCGCAGGGATCTATCCTCGGTCCTTTCCTATTTTTAGTTTATATTAACGACCTGCCTCATCTTGTCAAGAATAGTCACGAGATTGTATTGTTTGCTGATGATACTTCATTAATTTTTAAAATGAAACGACAAAACACTAATTTCGACGATGTAAACAATGCAATCTCAAAGGTAGTTCATTGGTTTAGTGTCAACAATCTTTTGCTTAACGGAACCAAAACGAAATGTATTAGATTTACTCTACCTAATGTAAAACAAGTTAAGGCTGATGTAAACGTAAATGGAGAAACGTTAGAAATTATAGAAAGTACCGTATTCTTAGGAATCACCTTAGATAATAAACTTCAATGGGGCCCACACATAGATAAGCTATCGAAGAGACTTAGTTCTGCAGCATAAGCAGTCAAAAAAATCCGTGATCTCACAGACGTGGACACATCTAGACTAGTTTATTTCAGCTACTTCCATAGTATTATGTCTTATGGTATACTGCTTTGGGGGAACGCTGCAGATATTAACACCATATTTGTGCTGCAGAAGCGGGCTGTTCGTGCCATCTATAAAATGGGTCCCAGAGAATCCCTACGTGATAAATTCAAAGAAATAAATATAATGACAGTACCAAGTCAATATATTTATGAAAACTTGTTGTATACTCATAAAAATATCAATAGTTTCCCAAAAAATTGCGATATACATAATGTAAATACTAGAAATAAACATAAACTCGCTGTACCCACAACTAGGCTGCATAAAATTAATGTATCTTTTAAAGGGCAATGTATACGCTTCTACAACAAAACCCCTACTGAGCTGCAAAAATTATCAGTAAATAAATTCAAACAAATTGTCAAAACTTTATTATGCAAAAAGGCTTACTATAAAATATCAGATTATCTAGAGAATAAAAAAGCTTGGGACAGATTTTGCTCCAACTCGAAAAATAACAACGAACAGGCTAAAGGTTTCTTCGTCGTTTCTTTACTTTAGTCTACATACCGAAGCGATCGAAATCAAAAATACCACTTTATTTCCGTGTCAGTGTATTTTTTACTATAATTTGACCTTTTCTAAGTGTACATTTATTGTATTTATGGAAATAAAGCATTTTTGAGTTGAGTTTGAGTTTGAGTATATATTGCGTACTTCATGCCATTTACCAACTTACCACCCCTAGCCGAGCATCCTTGGTCTACCACTACACTACCATGTCGAATACTCCGCAAGGTCGATATTATGCATATGGACCCATTGACCTCCACACAGTCATTCGGGAAATATATTACCCAATAGCTCATTCCTTGGCTTCCGTGTGTTCTGATTATTGCTAGCGGGAATTATTATGGCAATCTCGATGGTTATATTGATAATGCCGCGTCCACATCTACGAATCGTGCCTGCAATGTAACATGCAATGCAATTCGAAGATGCATTGCTGTTACATTGCATGCTCGGTTCGCAGTTCGCAAGGCGTACGTTTTTTGTTGATGGTTTTTTTTCGTTTAGCTGCGAACTTACTTTAAGAAAGCTATGTTTGTAGCCTTAGATGGAGCATGGTTTTCCAGGAGGAATTTATTTAAACAAGATTGTACTCTAATGGGATAATAGACGCAAGAAGTTCATTCCACTCTTCGTCTGTGGATATTATGAAAGTAGTGCAGATTTTTTTTGGTTCGACACTGTGGTATGTCGAGCTAATGGGTGGTATGATTTTGTGCGTCTGCTGGTCCTATGATGGAAGGGAGAAGATGGAATAACGTCGTGCAATGTTTGCGCACGATCACCAAAGTGGTAGTGGAAAGTAACCAAATATGGAATACCGTTTTGTTTTTAGGCATACATAAAACAAATATAAAAAATCAAAAATTTTTAATGGTAATTATAATCAATCATGACGTATTATTTAGTTTTTATATAGTAACATTATTAATTATGGGTACTAAAATTTCTCAAAAACAAAAACAACATAAAGGTGTCTAATCTAATATGAAATATGAAATAATAATGGAATAGGTACCCCAAATATGGAACACTAGAAAAACTATCAAAAATTTACCTGAAATTGTATCATACTTTTTAGGAACTGTGGTCAAATTACGAATTTGCAGTACCTACCGTACACCGTACATTGCAGGCTCGCTTCGTAGATGTGTAACGGCTTAATGTTGGTCGTTGAGCTGATAGATGGGTCTTATAATGGATCTGGAGTACTGACACGTAGGTTTATTGGTTTGAATGGCGCTAATTTACGAAAATCAAGGACAAATCTTTCCGTTTCATATTTCGGGACGCCATTTTGGTAATCATTTCTAAATTCAATCGACAAAACAAAGGAGTGCCTATTTTGTTTCTTGGTCCAAATAGAGAATGCAACTGCAACTACGAGTATTATCATGCCACTACAATTTTCTTTTTAATATTTTTCAAAATACTTTCCACCTGCTCTACAGAACACATAACTTGAACTATAACTTTAGTTAAAGTTAAAGTTGAAGTTGACGTTGTATAGAGTCGTGATTGAACCTATGGTTTATCCATTTTGAATGAAGCATGTTAGTAAACAAAGTACGACACAAATAACAAAATCTCACTTACTTGGCGTCGAGTTTCAGATATAATTGTAAGCAATTTTTATTGAAGGGAAGATCTAAAATCGACAAGTAATGTCCATCCATCCATCCACAGCCTGTATCGGTCCACTGCTGGGCGCAGGCCTCCCCCTGATAAACGCCTTTTTGGTATTTAACTCATGGGGGGTAATGCCCATAATCCCCACGCTGGGCATGCGGGTTGGGGATCGCAGTTTGGTGGAAGATTTGCTCTGCAGGGGGCGCTGCTGCCCGCCCTCCATAAGATATCCCTTAGTCGCCTCTTACGACACCCACGGGAAGAATTGGGGTGGTGCAAATTCTATGCCGCCGGCACCACACGACGGTAATGTAAATTACGTATAAAAGGAGGCGCCAACAATAAAAACAACCATAAAACAGTTCCCGTGGGGTAAAAATCACCATTAAACGTTTCCATAGAAACAACGCGTGCGAAGCCGCGGGGCGCAACTAGTTAACAATAAAGCAGTTGAGCAACCTCAACATTGCTTACAACAGTCTGAAATTGGCTCAACTGTTCAAATATTCTACTTCTTATGTTGAAAAATACTTACTGCAGTTTTCTCATTCATGCCTTGTGGCCGTGACACGCCTGGCAAGGAGTCAAATATGCTGCTCTTAATCATAACTGTACATTGGACAGGTAAAGCATTGGGTGATTGGACTGTTTTGTGCAAAACTAGGCCAAAGAACATAGATGTAAAATTCTGTAGATATGTTACGTTCTCCCATATTGCTAACTTCATAAATGGCCTGTGTTTTGTTACATTTCAATAATTAATTTTGTTTCAAAAAACTATTAACCAACTTAAATTTTTCATGAATCCCACAGTCAAAATTGGACCAAATTAAAATGGGACCACACGGGAAGCACCGGCTTTCATATAAAAAAAGAATCATGAAAATCGGACCGATAGTAGTGACGGATAGTAAAAAGTTCTGAGACATCAAATATAAAAAACAGTCGAATTGGGAACATTTTTTTTTTACGGGTAACAAAACCTGCAACTACGCAAAGCTTACAAGACACGCTTTTTCTTCTTTGCAATATACCTACTTGTAAACAACATAGATGGAAAGACGTACCTAGACCGTAGTGTGACCGAGACAACAATAAGATAGCGAAAAACGACCGCCAGCGGCGGCGGAGCCACCGCCTGTTCCGACTATGCCTGAGGTGGGGCACAATCGGACACAATTTGAGGCTGCCACTTTCAAGAAGCCAGGCCTTATTTCCCCTTTTTTGCGTCGATGCCAAAAAAAACAGTTTTAAATTTTGCCTGGATAGTAGAAGTGAAAAAATTAAGCTACTTTTTATCGAGAAGAAAATCCAGCCATGATAAGTCTCAAGGTGGATCTTGTTGAAAAACAATTTTTAACCGACGATGAACGAAAGAAGGAGGTGCATTATTCAGTAATTTTATTCCCTCCGAACAACCTTGTCCACTTCCTGAATTATTGAATCTCAAAAATATTGTATGTATGTATGTATTCATGCCCCCGTCAGATTTGTGTATGGACAAGTAGGTATTTATTTTATTTCTGTACGTACAAGTAGAGTCTGTTCAAAAAGAGAAGAGTCGTGGGAATTGAGGGCGCTCGTGTGCCAATTGACAACTTTTATTGCGTTGACACCACTGCTCTGTCATTGCAGCACGAGGCACGACTAAAAGTGCCATCTCACCGTAACGCCACGACTCTTCTCTTTTTGAACAGACTTTACTAGTTTTATTCTAAAGATATTTTGGTTATTATAGTTGTACAATACTAAGTGGTATTTTATTTGATTTCTTAGAAATTACTCAAATTTCCAAGAATCAAATAAAATACCACATTTTTCGGATCGACAGGTATCCGCAATCGTGGTCTAGGTTATGAATGCCATCTCCGTACTGAGGGGGAGAACGCGGGTTCGATTCCCGTCGATGTCGGAAAATTTTGGGATTTTATTCTATTTATCAAATTTGATACGTGCTATATAAATATTCAGTAAGTACTTACTTATGTAGGGATTTTGTATTTGATACATTCCATTATGAGTGTGAGCGGGTTTATTTATTTATTTATTTATTGCATACATGTCCATTATAAGTTGTTAACAATTTTATAGGTAGAATCTACATGAACCCTGTAAGGGTGTTGCAACATTCTGGGTTAGAGTTCTTATGTAGGTATAAAAGTTAGTAATTTTATAGTTGCGATACAAAGGAAAAGAAATACATATTATGTTATCAGCATTAAGTAGGGCTATAACAATTATTATGTCAGAAATAAAATTAAAATAAATGGAAAATTATAAAAATTAAAGAATGTGAAAATGTCAATAGTAAATATAAAATGTCAAGATTCATGCTACGTGTTTTAATTAAATAAATGTCATAAAATTGTTATATTCCTACTAGGTACTTTTAAAGTTTTTGTCACTAAGGAATTCATTCACTGTGTAATAATAATAACATTTGCGTATAAGTAATAATTTTAACCTAGTCTTAAAAATATTGTCGTATTGGTTAACTACGAACCTAATAACGAATTCGTCAAACTACGAAAATGCTTATAGTAAAAAGTAGGGCGTTCTCAAATGTAAATTATGGAGTTATTCCCAACGTGTCACGAGAAGTATTCCCAACGTGTTACGAGAAGTATTCCCAACGTCTCACGAGAAGTATTCCCAACGTGTCACGAGAAGTATTCCCAACGTCTCACAAAAGTCAGAGCGTCGTGTTTTACAATCTACATCATGGCGCATACCCAATACAATATGACACCGCCACCTATTTTATCATATTACGAGTAGAACGTTTAACACAGGAAATTTTAAAAATCCATCGTACAGTTTGTGGTATCTTTTATTAGCTATTTCTTAATACCTCGGTCCAAATTAAATTAATGACAAAATAAACGATTTAACCTTAAATTAAAAATAGGTTAAGCGGCAGAAAAAGCAGTAAATTTTCGTTAAAAAATTTTGAAAAACATTGTCATAAAACTGAAAGTTATCACGGCACATATGAAATAATTAAAATAAGATGCTGAAAGAATAGTGAGATTCGGAAATAAAAATGGAAATCAAAACAAATCTGTATTTAATCTTTTCACAAGTGTGCTATATACCTATTGGTATAATTTTTTTACATATGATTATTCATTACATTAGATTATTTATTAGAGTTACGATAAAAACCTTGTGAAATTGTGCTCTGATAGAATGAAGAAGAAAGAAAGGAAGGAAGAAATAGTTATTTGTTAATTATGTGATTTCCCTGAAGTTAGTTAACAGAAACCCAGTACATAATCATGAATGAATAGAAATAATGGTCGATAAATCTTTCTATTTCTTTGTAACTAATCAAATATAGTAGGTAACATTGAAGATCCTTTACATCGCGTGACAGTGGTTGGTTCTATTGTCTAGTGGGAAACCCTGTGTCCGGTTTTTTTGGGGTTCCGCAAAGAGGTGATAGTAATAAAAACAAGTTTCCTTGATTTACTTTACTCGATACCTGTGGCTTAGCATCTTTAAGTGGTTTTTGGCCACAAGCAGGAAGATGTTAATAATAATCGGGTTTGATTTTAAAAACACTATAAACCGACTTCAATTTAATGGTTTTCTCGTGCATGTCATTGTCAGAACTGGACCAAATTTAAATAGTACTTTTATGAATTGCAGTAAGAAACTTATAAAATCTGGTCATATACAGGTGTTTATTTAAAAAAACCTTGTCATTTATTAGAAATGGTTGAGCTTTTAGCCACTATTCTCAATAAAGTAATTGAAAATGTGGCCTATAGCACCTAGCACCTTTTCCTGAATTAACTTATTAACCCTGAATTTAAATTTATTCAAAACTAGCTGGGCCCCGCGGCTTCGCACGCGTTGTTCCTATGGAAACGTTCTAATTTTTATCCCACGGGAACTGATTTATGTAATAAAAGTCTATGTTTGATTCCAGAATTAGAATTACCTACAAGCAAAATTTCAACCCGATCCGTTCAGTAGTTTTGTCGTGAAGAGGTAACAAACATCCATCCATCCATTCATATATCCAAAAAAAGTTTCGCATTTATAATAATAGTGTGGTTTATTTATTAAATTTGATTTAAAGACTCTGATATTGTACTTAGCTCGAAAACAGACGCAGGGAGCTCATTCTACCTATGAGTATAAAATTCTAGGCTAGACTGTATTCTCAAACAAGACCTAATATTACATAACTACGGGTATTTAGGTAGTTTCTGTAAATAAGTTCCTGTTTTAGGAATAAGAAATAAATAAGGAACCCTTAGGAACTGAATAAAACTTGTACATCACAGATTTATAAGAAAAATGTTAACAACGTCCAATTACAATAGTAATTCTACGAGACAGCAATTAATTTACAAGGAGAAAATTAGATTTATAATTTGTCAAAGAAGTTGTAGCGTTTGGAGATAAGGCGCTGCAATAATAAATAATAGATCCCACAAACTGTACGATGGAATTTTAAAATTTCCTGTGTTAAACGTAATAATATGATCAAATATGTGGCGCTGTCATATTGGCGCACCCGTCTTACATAATATAATTGCTCGTACGTGATTATGTCTATGCAGCATCTAGTACCCATAACACAAGATCTGCTTATCTTGGGGCTAGATGATGCTGTGTAGATTGTCCGTCCAGTGTCCAGTCCGTGTATTGACTGTCTGTCCAGCATTATTATTTATTTATTTATTTAGTATTTATCCCGGACAAAATGCGTTCAATACCGCGAGCATAGCTAGTGAATTAAACTTAGTATGATGAAAATGTTAAAAGATGAATGGCATATGAATCATCCAAGAACGTAGTTTATAAAAAAACTCTGAAAAGTCACGTGGACTTTCAACGAGCCCTTGCTATAGAAACCGCTAAAAAGCTGGGGAGTTTTTATTTCAAAGTAAACTAATTATTAAGTTTTTTACCCGACTACTAGGAGACTTCTTCTTCCGCTAGTGGACAAAAAATTGAAGTTAATTAGAGTCAATTGCACCTTATTTGATAGTAATTACTATTTATCAAGCTGTTTGTATAGTAAATATTTGACTTGTCCAAGTGCTTATTTTGTAAGTCTTATGAAATAAATGATTTGACTCTGACTCGGAGGCTTATAAGTGATTATTTTAATAAAATGACCTTACCTTGGACTGAATTCACAAATTATTTGGAACAGCTAAATAGATAATGCTTCTCGCTATTCTACTTTGATCCCTAATCTCTGGATTCTAGGTAACCTTTTGTGAAGGACCATTCAGGGAGCCTTTTGTGAATATTAAACTGAATTTGGGTTGTTAGAAAACGGCCTTGAAATGTTATTATGATGTAACATCTAAAATCCTCTATTCAATTTTAAATGAACACTTTACATAAGTAGAGCATTTGACATGAAAATATCGAAGAAATGTTTTCCTCGGAGTTGAGCCCGCCCAGCTTTTTAGCCGGTAGGTAGAGATCGATCTAGATCTAAATCTAAACCTTATAAATCGCACGCCTATCCCACGGGAACTGATTTATGGGATAAAAAGTATTCCAGGCCTAGAACTACCTGTATGCAAAATTTCAGCCCGATCCGTTCAGATGTTCTTGCGTGAAAGAGCAACTAACAAACATAAATACAAAAATGTTTACAAACTTTCGCGATTATAATATTAGTAGGATAATAAGATCGGTTAGATCACTGCATCAACTGATTCACGGGAATTATAAAAATTGGAGGAAACTTCGTAAAGTAAGGAAAGTAGTAACTCCTTCCACGGGTTTTGTAATGGTGGGTACACACGTACGTACATGCGCGATGAGCATGTTTCATCCGAGCATGGCTATCTACAGACATGCTCGGCCCTGCGTCTACACGCAAAAGCTTGCTCGAAGAACATGTTTAATGTGCGTTGAAACTCTTCAAGCAATCGTTTGAATCTTGTTCGAATCAACATTTTTGTTGGCTTCGAGCATTTGTCTTGAGACTTGCATGGTACACACGTTCGTACTTGGTCGAGATCGAGCAAGTACGTACGTGTTTTTTTTTTTTTATCAGAGATAGACCTTCGTTTGACCGCAATCTCACATGATGGAAAGCGAAGATGCGGCCGACGATGTATCACGAAGGTCTAGAAGATGGCTACTCCGGACCACATTCCGAAACACAACAAAACCCACCATAAGGATGACAAAGGGATATTCACCGGGGGCGGGCAGCAGCGCCTCCTGAAGAATTTTACAACAAAGCTGTCATTGAAAATTATAATGTTATTTATGATATACTAGCAGCGCCTCGCTGTTTTCACCCGCCTAGCTTCCGTTCCCGTGGGAATTCGGGAATAAAATATAGCCTATATCACTGCCTGAAAAGTAAGCTTTTTAATGATGCAAGAATTTTTTTAATCGGTCTAGTAGTTTTGAAGCCTCAATACAAATAAACAAAGAAACAAACAATCAAACCTTTCCTCGTAATAATATCAACTATAGGCACTTTAGAAAGTCTGAAATATTTTATTAGTTTTGAGTTTTTCAGCATTCAAAAATATCTATCTAAGTATCTATCACTGAATATACCTGGATACCTACCATGGGTGTACGGAGTTGTACAAAAAAGGCTCTTTTAGCTTGAATTTCTGGCGAGAAAACCTTCAAAATAAATGCTATTATTGCTCAATCTCTCTTGTGATATTTTTATTTAGGTCAAGCAATATTCAGGACAGGCGTGGTACTCATTCATTTTCAACGAATTAAGGTCTAGTTGTATCTGGTTTTGCTCATATTTCTCAAGAGTTTTTACGATTGTCTGTGATGTTTAACGAAAGCGCATTAGTTATGCAAATGTTGAGTTCATAGAATGTAAACCTCTTCAATGGATAACATTCCATATAATCTGGCGTGTTTTAAAAACTATATACCGACTTACGCTATTTGACAACATTAGAAATATAGGTAGGTACTACAAAAAATGGTTTAAGCTTTACGGGAATCAAATTCTTATGGGACTACCTCGGGATCATTCTCTATTCTATACAATAGTAAAAGAATCAGCAAAATCGGTAAACAAAAAAAACCATACTTACTATACAGGGTGGGGAAAATTTTTGGCCCCTTAAGGGTAGCTACCGTTTCTTTTGTAGTTAGAAGGTTTTGTTCTTAGGAACTTGCTATTTTATTTTGAAGAAAAAAATATTGCCATTTTTAGTTTTTTGAAAAAAGGGTCGCCCAAAAAATTACATTGGTCAAAAAAAACAAGTTGGTCTTTAACGACTCTATTTCCAACCAGGAACACTTTTCCCAAAGTAACATACCAAATCAAATCGTAAGTTTTGGCAATAATTAAAAAAAACAATCCCCATACATTTTCTATGAAAAAACAAGTACCAAGTGAAAACAACAATTTCACTCATTCAATGGTTCTTAAATTAAACTCTTATGTAACTACTTTTTTTAAGTTGGTAGGCTAATTTTGAAAGCATATCAGGAATTACATTTTTAATTGTGTTTTTATTTTTATTCAAAATTAAGTAGGCTAATTTTGAAGGCCCCTAGCCATGTTCCCTCTAACGTCGATGGATTATACGTAAAAATGTCAAAAAATTGAAAAATGTGAATGAGCTATTGAAAAATTTTTAAGCTATTGCATAGCTTCTATCGCGGGCCTTGAGCGCGGGGACCGAATCCAGAAATTCCGTAACGAAAAAACCTCACGCTCCCCACTCCGCCGGGCAAGGAGGTGTGGCTTGAAGGCCGTGCATCGTCTAACGTCGTTTCAGTTCGGCAGTCTTCGACACGGCGTTGTGTGCGTGCGATTAGACGTATTGTACGACTCAACGAAACTCGCACGAATCGAGACGAGCTGCTCCGAAATCGGACGAATACATAAGCAGCTGTTTATGAGAAAGTATATAGGTGTATAGGGTCACCACGCCCAAAAAGTGTAACTTGAATTAATATCAAAGAAAAAGCAATACTGCATGAATAAAATAAATAAATAAAATTATAATTGCATAAGTTGATACAAAATGCTATGCAATAGCTTTACCGCGGCAGTCCCCGAGTGCCACACGTCTTTTTTATTTTATTTTACATAAATCAACAACTTAGGTGAGATATTTATTTAAAGTCTATGATAAAATAAGAGCAATTATTAGTGAAAGTTTTTTTCCAGGTACCTCTTGAGAAGTGAAAACTTTGCATGTTTTGGTTAAATCCATCATTTACCTTTTGAGAAACGATGTTAGTCTCTCGAAATCCTTTAAATGTACATCGTGCCAAATTATTAAAGGTTTGTTAGTCTTGGAGAATTCGTTAAAATATATTAACAAAACATTAAATCTATGTCTATATCAATGTCTGAACTTATTGTAATAATCCGACAAAATTTGCAACTCGAAAAATCATACGAAGATAGGATTGACGTATTTCCGCTTGTTTTTCTTAGGCACAGAAAATCCTCTTTAGAGATCATTGATTAATTAAAAAGGGAAGATGAGGAATACTAATTGAATATTAATTTCTGATGAATACTAATTTCTCGCAAATGGCAATCTCATATTGTGTAAAATTGTGTGCTCCCACCTCAGTCACCGTCGAACCGGCGGCACGGGCGTTCGTGATTCGCGTGAAATATTGTTGTCTCGGTCTCACTTCGGTCTTAGATACGTCTTTCCGTCGTTGTTCTTCTTTGTTTTGCACAGGACTGGAAATATAACTGTGAGCGTATGTGTTTGCGTGTAGTTGTAACACATGCCAATTTTTGAGTAAGCGCTGGGAGAACGTAACCTATCTTCCCTTTTTAATTAATCTATGTTAGAGATGGCAGAATATAGCCATGGTATAATATCACTCGCTATTCTACCATGGTTGAATAGACATGGTAGAATACCGAGAACTATGCTACCATTAATTTTTATCTTATAAAAAATTGTAAACAGTTTGCCGAAATCTATGTTATTTTAAAAAATAGTTGAAAATAAATTATAATATGGTATTTTTATTTAATTTATTTCAAATTAACAGTACGCTGTAATTTAATGGCTGTATGAATTGCGTCAAACCAGACGCAAAAGCCATCTCACAAGAAGTTGAATTTGAGTGGCTGAATAGAAAGGTGGAATGCATGGTTTAATAGAAAAGTGAGGTGACAGCTGTCAATACTTGTCATTACTTTTCGTCCCTAGAGACGAAAACTATAACTTTCATCCCGCTGCGCAGACAACTTCCGACCTACTTTCAGAGTATGAGTAGTGAAAAAGGTTTTTAAACGCAGGACTTTGTATCCCATAAATCAGTTCCCGTGGGTGGGATAGATATCACCTTTTAGCGTTTCCATAGAAACAACGCGTACGAAAACTACGGGCAGAAACTAGTATTTTATTACATTTTTTATGGTGCCAAATTCTTTAATTAATACTTCACTAGTACATATACTCAAATTCAATCAAATCTGACATGTAATTATTTAACCTGACATTTTGACATTATTTATGTATATAAATACCCTACTTAGTGACATTATTAATGTTTATATACCTAATGTATTGGACAATGCCTCTTTACAGCAGCAAATATTTTAATATCATATTTTATTTTAGTTTACTTTGACAAAGCCCATATACAGCTGCTCTTTTGACATTTCGTTGACATTAATCTTATTCTTATTAATAATTTAATTTTGATTATTGTTTAAGTGACATTATTATTATTATTTTAGGCCCTTCTACAGCCAACCATTTGTAATTTATAATTAGATAGGAGTATGTGTTTATGCTTACCGTCTGTCTGTTTTTATTTTTATTTGATTAAATTTTTTCTCTTTCCTGCGTAAAATCCCTTATGGTGTTTCCTTAAAAAAAAATCTTGTGTGTTTTGTATTCTTACAATATAATAATATTTATTAATTATGTTTAAAATTAGATTACAACGATACCAAGTGTATGTATAAATGTACCTATGGTGGAATAAATGAAATGAAATGAAATGAAATTACTTATACCTTCTGTATCTAAAACTAAATATTGAGTGAAAATTGTTAATTTCCAAATTACCTCTGCTCTACCAACGCACTTAAACGAATAACTCTATTGTGGTAAGTTGAAGCTGATCCTCTTCAGAAGGATTAGTCTGACAGTAAACTGTGAAGATGAATGAGGGTTATCCTAGGGCACAAGGTCAATGGCCATTAGCGCGGGAAACCGAGGATGGGGGTGTGGTTTGTTGCTTCAGCACCTAAGTCTTAGAGTCGAACTTTTACCTACAGTAAGATCGACGCGACGTGTTCAAAACCAACACATTTTAGATCCTTTTTAAACATTGATTTATTAAAAACGAAGATGAGGTAAGTACTGGTTGCTCGAAAGTGGCAACCACAAATTGTGTAAAATTGTGTTCTCCCACATCAGTCACCGTCTCGGCGGCACGGGCGGTCGTGATTCGCGTTAAATATTGTTGTCTCAGTCTCACTTCGGTCCTAGATACGTCTTTCTGTCTTTGTTCTTCTTTGTATTGCACAGGACTGGAATTTTTAAACGACTAGAAAAAGGAGGAGGTCCTCAATTCAACCTTAATTTTTTATTTATTTATTTATGTTTGTTACTTCAGAACTTTCGACTGTGTGATATCAATTTGATAATTCTGTTTTATTTGAATGCTGGTGAGTCCCATTTCAATTTGGTCCAGTTCTGACAAGCATCCATGTGAAAATCATGGAATTGAAGTCAGTTTATAGTTTTTTATAACAAACTTAGTTGTTAGAATAACAATATCAATTGTTTAACAAAAATTGCAACAGAAACTTTCCCTATGTTTTAGTAAAATTTATCTTTTTTGCTTCAAGCCTATGATCCTATGATAGCAGAGTCAATGGAGGCCTATGTCAAGCAGTGGACATAGGCCTGTTTATGGGCCTCAGTTGATAACGATGAAGCTTACGCGTTAAGGTAGGTCAAATACCATAGATCGCGTTGCTGGACCAAATATAGAAGCCCTTATTTTTTCGCCTTTCTGCTTAGCTTGGGGCTAGATAATGCTATGTGAGTATTGACGAGCATTATTTATTTATTTTGCCTTTATACCATGAAGCCATAGCGAACTAACTTAGTTCACACTATTTCATTTTGCCTACTCTTTTTTTGTTTGAAATAATGTTTTATCTTTGTTAATTTTGATACATATTTCAATTAATTATTTCATATATCTGTTAGTAAGATAATTTCCACTCGATATGTTTGTTTGGTATGTCTGTTCACTAGTTTTTTATGTGTTATTTTGTTTATAGTTTAGACTTCACTGGTCTAAGGAAATCCTTATTGTACCTCTTTATTTATCTTCTTGCAGATCCTCACGGTTTCACCTGCGTAGTTCCCGTTCCCGTGGGAATTCCGGGATAAAATATAGCCTATGTCAATGTCACTCCCTGAACACTACCTAAGCTTTTTAACAGTGCGCCATTAGCAATTTTGTACTTCGAAATCCTTATTTATCTTAGAATCTGTGAAAGCTACCACCTGAGGCAACCACCTTCATTTTTAGGAAAATGTTACTTCGATCTTTTTTCTTGAATAATGTGTTTTAAAAAAACGATTGGTGAAAGTTTTCTCGAGTTTATTTTATTTTGAAAAAAGATGTTTTTCTTACATTTTGTTATTTATTCTTAAATTATTTATTGTACCTACACACAAAATCATACATAAAAGTTAACACATACTGGACATGTACAAAGGCGAGCTTAACCCTAAAAGAGTTTTCTTACAGCAAACCTATGGTTACAGAGAGAGTTTATGAAGCGACTGTGGATAGATATTGTGTATTTTGTATAGTGTATCACACAAGACAAAGAGAGAAATAACTAAATATACAGATAGTAATCTTTTAAAACTACATAAAAACTACCCTTAACTAAAAAACGCAAACAATTATCTCATGTTCCTGAGATAGGAGGAGGTTTCTGACCACAATCGTGATCAGTTGTGGAGGGAGATAATTAAAAATTCCTGTTTATAGTTTCTCATACAAAAAGTTTTCTGGACAGACCGGACAGACTTTTAATAACGGAAATCCTCAATTTGGTAAAGTTTTTAGGTAAGTTAGCTGTAGTGGTCGCTGCTTAAGAATCGACCCCTGCACCTCAGCTCGTGGATGCTATAAAAGTCGACAAAGGGACTGCGCCAAAAAAGGCAGCAGTTTCCTTTTGTGTATTACTTATACCTTTTCTTCAATCACTAATCCCCTGCCAAGTGATTATGGCAATACCCGCCAGATAAAACAACATTTTAAGGCCCATACACCAGCGAAAGTGGCGCCCCCAACTATTATATCTTATTATTACGTTGAACGCAGGAATTTTTAAAAATCCTACGTTCAGTTTGTGGTATCTATTATAAGCTATTTCTTAATGCCTCTGTAATACTTTCATTTTGTAAAGCTTAGGAAGAGATACGAAGTTGCGCTTTTTGGAGGTATTAAAAAATAGCTCCACCTGCTAGCTTAATGCTAGAAAAGCCACGCCCACGCCCACGCCCACGCCCACGCCCACGCCCACGCCCACGCCCACGCCCACGCCCACGCCCACGCCCACGCCCACGCCCACGCCCACGCCCACGCCCACGCCCACGCCCACGCCCACGCCCACGCCCACGCCCACGCCCACGCCCACGCCCACGCCCACGCCCACGCCCACGCCCACGCCCACGCCCACGCCCACGCCCACGCCCACGCCCACGCCCACGCCCACGCCCACGCCCACGCCCACGCCCACGCCCACGCCCACGCCCACGCCCACGCCCACGCCCACGCCCACGCCCACGCCCACGCCCACGCCCACGCCCACGCCCACGCCCACGCCCACGCCCACGCCCACGCCCACGCCCACGCCCACGCCCACGCCCACGCCCACGCCCACGCCCACGCCCACGCCCACGCCCACGCCCACGCCCACGCCCACGCCCACGCCCACGCCCACGCCCACGCCCACGCCCACGCCCACGCCCACGCCCACGCCCACGCCCACGCCCACGCCCACGCCCACGCCCACGCCCACGCCCACGCCCACGCCCACGCCCACGCCCACGCCCACGCCCACGCCCACGCCCACGCCCACGCCCACGCCCACGCCCACGCCCACGCCCACGCCCACGCCCACGCCCACGCCCACGCCCACGCCCACGCCCACGCCCACGCCCACGCCCACGCCCACGCCCACGCCCACGCCCACGCCCACGCCCACGCCCACGCCCACGCCCACGCCCACGCCCACGCCCACGCCCACGCCCACGCCCACGCCCACGCCCACGCCCACGCCCACGCCCACGCCCACGCCCACGCCCACGCCCACGCCCACGCCCACGCCCACGCCCACGCCCACGCCCACGCCCACGCCCACGCCCACGCCCACGCCCACGCCCACGCCCACGCCCACGCCCGCGCCCACGCCCACAATCAATGATCTACTGAGCTAAAAAGCTAAATGAGTGATATATATCTTTAGATCAAAAAGATCTTTAACACTCATTTCGTTGGAGTGATATGATATGCGCATCTCTAGAAACACTCCAAGGACAATGCAACACTCGGCAGCTCTCGTCTCGGCATCGTCTCGGGGCCGAGTGGCTACTGCTAGTAAGCTTCGGCCATCGATAATGGAGCTTTAATGGATTTAGGGATGGGATGTTGCAATTAATATTGTATATAAACTATCGATAAAAAAAATGAACTATTTCACCATAAAAACTTTCGTACGATGAATTCATTATGAATGTAAACGGGTTAACTTCAGACCTTGTTTGTTCTTCCAACGTTAGTTTTCTTCCAACACAAACTAGGTTCATAGATAATCCGCTTATATTCATAATAAATTAGAACTAATATTTACAAAGATACAATTGAGCTTACTTCACTCGACGGTTGCAATCACTCCACAGGTAGCTCAACTCACCCATATCAACCATTCTGAAGCGTCCCCAAGACGCTAGTTTGGGGACTATACTTCTATTTAACCCACTTCAAAAAAAGGAGGAGGTTTTCAATTCGACCAGTATTTTTTTTATGTTTGAAGTTTGAAGTAATTATTATAGGCCTCAAACATACGATAAATAGGGCGCCTTAGTTGTGCGGCAGGTGGTAAAAGCAAAGCACAGAATTCTATATATTAAATTATAACGAACTAGCTGCGCCTAGCGGCTTCGCACGCGTTGTTCCTATGGAAACGTTTAAAGGTGATTTTTATCCCACGGGAACAGATTTACGGGATAAAAAGTAGCCTATGTTTTATTCCAGTATTAGAATTACCTGTATGCAAAATTTCAGCCAGATCCGTTCAGTAGTTTTGGCGCGAAGAGGTAACAAACATCCATCCATACATCCATACAAACTTTCGCATTTATAAATTAGTGTGATGTGATAGTGTGAAGTATTTAATTAGTTTACATGAAGATAAGTTAAAAGATATTCGTGGCGTTGTTCGTGAAGATAATTGATTGACTTGTGATAAACACGTAAAATAATTAATCAATATATCATCCCCAAAAATATCTGAAGCTGAGGTTCTTCTGAAATGTTTTACCCAACGTTTAACATCGATTCCACAAAATCCATCGACTTATTTCATCGATCACCTCCCATCTCTAAAGGAACTAATCTTCGTCCACTCAGACAAAGGTTGGACCGGGGCAAGTGCGGGTAATCCAATATTACTACTTATGTTACTTTTGTTTACTTCCTATCTATCATAGAGGAATAAGTTATTATGGAAAAGCCTTTATCTTCTCACAATAAGTACCGTGGCGGTCACGAGCGTTAGAATCGACCCCTTTAACTCAGCCCGTAGATTTCAAATTTCATATTTCAATAACTTTATTTCAGGTCAAAATAACGCGACTTCCCTTTTGTGCAACTCAATTACGCAACTCAATTGTGCAAATTGAGCAATGGAACCATTATTTCTTGAACATATTATTTTTAACCCAATTCAAAAAAAGGAGGAGGTTCTCAATTCGTCTGTTTTTTTTTATGTTTGTTACCTCAGAACTTTTGACTGGGTGGTCCGATTTGCATAATTCTTTTTTTATATGAAAGCTGGTGCTTCTCGTGTGGCCCCATTTTGAAGTCGGTTTATAGTAGGTACAACATTAATGTTCTCTTTTGCTCAACCTCCTTTGCTCAAGTTGCTCAACTCAGAAAATCAACAAGGTCTAGGTAAGACAACCATCGAGTTTGGCTAGTACTATTTATACTTTATGAAGACAACGTTGTAAATGTTTATTGTCAAATAGCACTTCGACGTGTCAAATTTTATGCTGTTAAATATTATGAAACCAGAAATAAGGTGATAGGTAAGGTTTTAAAAGAAAAGTCGAATTGTAAACCTACGCCACTTTTATAAAAATCTGTTAAAAAAATCGACTTTGACGGGCTCGAACCCGCATCCTCCACTCAGTACGAGGATGTCATAATCACTACACCCATATATCCATACTCCCAACTATAACCAAAATACTTATCATTTGCCTGTGCCTCGGGCTTAGATATTGTCGTCTTTGCACAACCCAACTCACACGAAGCACCACCTTTCACATAAAAAATGAATCATCAAAATCGGATCCCTCAGTCAAAAGCTCTGAGTGTCTTATGTAGTTATGTGTCTTACCCTAACACACATAAAAATATACAACAATACCATCCATACTTGGTGGATCTACTCGCACGAAACGGTTTTCCTCCACCTTTATTATTCGCACCGCAAAGGAATGGAACTCGCTCCCTGCCTCTGTTTTTCCGGCCAATTACAACCTGGGTCTCTTCAAGACAAGAGTGAATAGGTATCTTCTAGACCTTCGTGATACACCGTCGGCCGCATCTTCGCTTTCCATCACGTGAGATTGCGATCAAACAAAGGTCTATTGACCGAAAAAAAAAAAGTTTGAGGTTATTAGTGCGTTAACCGCACGCAGGGTAATTTCTTACAAATCAAATAATAATGCCCCAAAATTTCCTCTAAATATTCAATGGAACAAATCAGTCGTTTCCAGAATATTCTACATCCTCGTAGTTATGTCCCGTCCGACTTAGTGCCATCACATATTGCAGTTAGGTAGCTATCGAAGGGCAATGACCTTCGGGTAGAGTGAACAGTCTGAAAACTTGAAGATAAATGAAAACATCACTGCCGGTGTCTGAACAACAAGTTTAAAATGAAGCTTTTGTTCTCTTAGAGTATTTCAATTAACAAACTTTTGCTTTGGTAAAATGAGTTGGTTAATGGTTATTGTTTTCTAAAAACTTGTAAAATAACTGTGAAAAGGAACTCCTTTCAAGTTATTTTGAAAGGACTTCCTCCTTTCCTTTTATTGTGTATTATTAAAAATAATGTTGCTGTTCCTCCCTACGCCCCAGCCGAGGAAACGAGTTTTCCCCATCCAAGAATTTGAAATATTATGTATGTATTGTTTTTCTAGCCCCAAGCTAAGCAAAGCTTGTGTTATGGGTAGGTACTAGCACTAAACATAATACAATACACTACATAGATAGTTTTTTTTAATAAACTTAAAAATCATCCTGAACGCCCTGAACAAATATCTACAGATCGTACAACATTTGTCCCTAGGCGGGAATCGAACTCTCAACCTCCTGCGTTGCAGGCGGGCCTTCGCCCACCGCGCCACAGAGGTCGTCATGTCGTAGGTAATGCTTATGAATAGAATATTGTGAGGTAACAATTTTCAAGGTGTTCCATTTGAAATGATCCTGACATGAATTGGAATACCTAATAATAGAAACAACAAAGTATACAGCATTGACATTATTTCGATAATCATGTCAAAAGTACTGCCCTATTTTCCAGAGACTCGTGCGACGAAAAGTGGTACTGGTACTTACCGTCTTTCTTAAGAATTATTTTTAACTAAGACATCAAAAAGTCCTTCTTTTAACCGGAAGAACCAATAAAGGAAGAGGTTCTCAATTCGACTGTATTTTTTTATGTTTATGTTGTGTGTTTTTATGTTTTTTTATGTGTTAGGTATGTTATGTTATCTTTTGACCAGGTGATCCGATTTTGATGATTCTTCTTTTTTTATTTGAAAGCTGGTATTTCCAGTTCTGACAATAGGATGAAAAAACTATATACATAAGTAATTGAAGTCGGTTTATAGTGTTTCAAAACAAAATTAATTATCAATCCTCCAATCCAATACATACAATTTTTATAAAAGAACATAGAAAAGAAGACAGTTTAATATAAAAATTAATTATGTTTGTTAGGCACCCTGCATCTGAAAAAGCTTTGATCGATTCTAATATTTGTTTGTTTTGTTAGTTACAGGGTGACACGCAGTTAATGGTGTCATCTATAATTATATAGATAAGACGCCAGCAAATAAACAAACTGGGCAAGCTAAAACCTGTTACCCATTACCCATTTTTTTTTGGGAATGTTCTTAATTTCATGTTTAAATGTATGGATGGATGTTTGTGGCCTATATAGTTATAATTAGGAATATATTTTTACTGAAAACTGAGTTCAAAACTAAACACAACATAATCCAAAACACGGTTTGAATTATTCAAATTTGGAGTTCTCGGACAAAATTATCGCTTCCTTTGTTCTTCTGATTTCATACCATACCACAAAAGCAATTTAAAGTACCAAGTATACAATATTATACCAAACTACTCTATAGGAGCAGTTTCAAAAAGTTTCCCGTTATCCTGCTTACCTAAGTAAATACATACGCAAACTTCTTTGGAGCTTAAAGCAGTGATCGACCTATTTACTCTGAAACTCGAACTCCAACCTTAGTGGCTTTGACACAATTACCTCGTAAATACGGGGTGAGTTTTTACCCGAGTGCTAGGAATATTCTTAAATGCTTGGAACTCAACCCGAATCAAATCAAATACTCTTCAATTCCATAAATACTTAAAATTAGCTACACTTGCTCAAATAAAACACTGACAAGGAAATAAAGTGATGTTCTTTATTTCTATCGCTTCGGTACGTAGACTATAAAGTAAAGAAGCGACGAAGAAACCTTTATCCTCTTATTGGTTATTTTTCGTGGTTTGAATTCTAGGCCTAAGCCTATGATGATAATAATGATGATGTAGCTCAAAAGCTACATCATCATCATCATCCGTAGACTTCACCCACTGCTGGGTATATGCCTCCAAATTTTTGTACCACTCCACACAGTCCTGAGTCAATCTCATCCAGGTTCGTCCCGCAATGTTGGATATATCGACAGCTTAGAGCTACACCGATGCAAAATTTCAGCTCGATCTGCTCTCTAGTTTTTGTGAAGAAGTAACAAACATCTATCCATCCACCCAAACACACAGGACAGTATCGCTGACGTCCGTAGGTGTTGACCCTCTGATACCCTACACGTGTCCTCTGGGTGGTGCTAAGAGCGATACCCTCTGGTGGTAGGCTTCGGCCGTGGCTTGTCACCACCCTCCGGACTGGGCCAGTCCGTGAAGCAACTCTGTTGTGTTTCGGAATGTGGTCCGGAGTAGCCATCTTCTAGAGCTTCGTGATACATCGTCGGCCGCATCTTCGCTTTCCATCATGTGAGAATTGTGAGATTGCGGCCAAACGAAGGACTCTGATAAAAAAAAAAAAACAATCGCATTTCTAAGTCTGTATATGCACATGCACACCGCCCGTGCTGTTGACCTGTGGAATAACACCAGTGTTTTCCCCAGTCGTAAATCCCTTGCAATTGGCTTCCACGATAACAGATGCTGTATTCAATGCGAGGGAATCCATGCTGTAACTCAATGCAAGGTTGCTCGAATTATAAAGGAAATAACAATCAAGTAAAACAAATAAATTAGAACTAGTATTTACATTTGAAACATTTGAGCTAACATCAGACTAGCTGTAAATTGTTTGCAACAGTTTGCAGTTAACCTCAGTTCTTTCAAGTGTAGGTAATTTTATTTTTCACTATTGATGTTAACATGTAAACAACGAAATAAAAACAATAAAGGTACTCTCTGGAGTAAAAGATTAAAATCTTGAAGGAAGGCCGTTACGGTTCGCAAATCGAAATAAAAGAAATCCATTTAAATTAAAAGTAGGTAGGTACCTGTTATAAATCGCTGCAAATTAGCTGTGCAGTTGACGGCAGTTGAAGCGCTATTTTGTCAGAATCTTTCCAAATTTAAAATTATAATTCAAACTGCTTAGATACAAACTGTTTGTGGCTGATTAAAAGCTAATGGCGGCGTCACGATAGATGGACTTTTTGCAAACTGAAATCGGTTTCGAACTCTAATTTTGAATTACGGCCTAGTTCAAATTCCCGCCAACTGAAAAGATAAGTTGGTGGCACCACTGCAAGTAAATGATGATCACGGAAGAGGAACCAAAAGGTCAATCGATGAACTTTTTGCCTAAAAGTTTTTTGTAGTAAAAAAGTTTAGCAACAAAAGAAAGGTATGAAAAAACTGGTACGTAAATTACCTACTTACCATGATTGAGGAAGTTTCGTTTTTGTCGCTTGTTTCGATTTTTTACCTTGTTTTGCGTAGTTTCATTATCCGTTTTATTGTAAAGTGAATCATTATTAAGATAAACATTTCCCGAACACACACTATATTTCTTGGAAATTGTATAATGTTTTATTCCATAATGTTCTAGAAGGCTGTCAGATACACTTTGTAGGAAAGTTTAAGATATTCAGTTGTGGCCAGTGAATAGTACCTAACCTAACCTACCCACGGGATACACGGTGTCTTGGTTCTGCGTCCATAGATCCTCACCTCAACTCAACAGCCTATATTTGTCTGTTGTTGGACGCAGATCTCCCCCTGATAAGCTCCTTATTTATTGGCTTTTATGCCATGGGGGGTATAACCTATAATCCCCACACTAGGCTTGCGGGTTAGTGATCACAGTTCAGTGTTTGAATTGTTCTGCAACAAACAAATACTAAAGAACAGAATTAAATAAATATTTAAGAGTGCCAACAGACATGTTTTTTTGCCGTTCTAATAAATAATGGTACGGAATCCGTCATGCGCTAGTTCGACTCGCACTAGGGCAGTTTTATTCTGGTTTCATTCGGTTTTATTCATGGCAAGGAGTAACATGGATCTGAGCGATCATGTATGTCTGTACCTCTTACAAGATCCCTGTGCCGTCATCCTGTCAGGATCAGGGTCTTGATAAATTATGAAAATTCATTGTAATAATGTCATTGCCGTAAGTCGCAGTTATGCCTGGATACTCAAACGCAGCTTAGATTTAAGCGCGTCTCAAGACGCAATTTTTTGACAGTTTTCAATGATAATTGATTTTGTTTTAAAAAACTATAAACCGACTTCAATTATATTATAGTTTTTTCATGGTTCATCATCATTGTCAGAACTAGACCAAATTAATTAATATTAAAATGGGACCACACGGGAAGCACCAGCGTTCAATTAAAAAAAGAATCATGTTAATCGGACCACCCAGTCAAAAGTTCTAAGATTAAAAAACATAAAAAAAATTATAATAATAATGCAGTCGAATTGAGAACGAATTTTTAACCGATTTCAAAAAAGGAGGAGGCTCCTTTTTTGAAATCGGTAAAAAATTCGTAAAGCTGAGTGGCGATTGAGTAAGTATTTGAGAGTTACTGAGGTAACACAAGACAAGTCTCCTTGCCCCCAAGCCTACGCTTTCAATGTTTAACTAAAGAGTCATTAATTACATAGACTCGGAAAGTAGGCTGAAGTTGCCTGAAGAGCGGGTTGAAAGTAATACGTTTCATCCCTAGGGAGAATCTCAGCTTTGCTGGAACTGTGTTCCAACTTTTTATACAGCCCCTCAACTTCAACTTCTTGTGAGATGTTTTTTTTTTTATTACTGTTTTATAATTTAGTTTGAACTATTTATTTCAAATAGGTTTCATAAATTTCGGAAAAATATTTTTTAATGATGAAAATGAAAAAAAAAATGGCGGAATAGCTGCCAAAAAACCGCTTTATTATTTTAGAGAGCGGAAATTCAATGTTCATTTGTTACTTCCTTAAGTATAGCAGAGATTTGTATTACAATGAGTTCATCTGATTCAGATATGGATTTAACGTTTATTTTCACTCATCTTTTCTTTAGCTTATTTATGTTTTTATTTTTACGCTTCCGGCCGGTATTGATATGGATCAGTTGAGCTATCTCTACATTGTTTATGCTTCCGACTGGTATTTACATATCAGTTGAGCTGTCTGTAAATGGTGTACACTTCCAACTGGTATTATTTCAGATATGGATTTTTTTGTATTATTTTCATAATTGTTTATTACTTAGCTATTTACTATTTATTTATTTTTACTTTCCTTGTACACCTCGGGTGAAAGTATTTAGTAGCTAAAGACGCTAATAGTTAGTACTTTCAACCCTTGGATAATAATGTAGGGTAACGTTACTATTGTATGGGCGTCTTTGTAAGAAATATGTCAGGATTGAAAAAGGTAACACAATATATTGCTAATGCATAGAAAACTGCTACGATTTTCGTAGTACGTAGTAGTTCTACGTAGCATGGTCTACGAATAAAATTCAATATTTTGCAATCACGTCATTCTATTTAATCTCGAAAGTGGCACTAGCCACTTTCTTTCTAGAGACTTTCGAGTCTATGGTCGAAAGTCTAATTTCGAAACTTCTAGTCTAGCCGTTCTATTTTTAAATAGGTATTTAGCTTAGTGACATTTGTCTATGGCAAATCATATTTCACTCGAGTAAGGAGCTTCGTAACCTCTCGGGAATACATCACATTATGCTGTTTTTTTTTCAGTTGTACAAAGAGGCTAGAGGCGTCGACCGTTCTTCCAGGTGGAATGCAATAACAAACGCACTTACTGAATCATCGCCATTCGGAATTTAAAAAATAAAGCATTGCTGTTTCATGTTTATGTACGGTACGAGTACATCCGGGTTTTAAAGTTATAATAAACGTAATGTAATTACGTCAATGTTTTTCAACTCTTCGCTTTGATGAATCAGAAATGTGTTTATTGTAATAAAAAGTCCTTATTATTTTTATATGGATTAAGGAATCTGGTTTTGTGCTTTGTAATTTCATGAGTCAATCAATGAGGTAGTGTTCTTTTCACGAGAGATGTCCCTTCGCTCAATAGGAAGTACGGCCGAATTAATAATAATTAATTTATTACCTATTATACTTATTACTAGCTACTCCCCGCGGCTTCGCACGCCTTGTTCCCTGTAAACGTTTAAAGGTGATTTCTATCCCATGGCAACTGATTTCTGGAATAAAAAGTTGCCTTTGTTTGATTCCAATATTAGAAATAACTGTATGCAAAAGCTGAGCCCGATCCGTTCAGTAGTTTTGGCTTGGGAAGAGGCAACAAACATCCATTCATACATCCAAACTTTCGCATTTACATTATTAGTGTGAAGTGATAATTTTCTAATGAAACAAGTACAAAGTGAGAGAGGTAGAGTAGATAAGTACTTTTTTCTTCTTTCACTCTTCGATACAGTCAGAGTGCCCGGACCACTCATTGCATATCGAACAACTTATCGAAGAGAATTGTCCATTGCAGATGGTCAAAATACGCTTTTGTGATACGAATCAATCTCGTGATATTTTGACAGTTGTGGGCAAAGATATAAATCGTTAGATATGCCCTTACCTCAGTGAGACCGCGCCGTTTTGTGTCCAAGTGAACCTTACGCCTGCTTAAACCTGCACTCAGTGTACTTCTACGCACAGTGTTAGCCGGACATGTAGTGAAGGATGTTTGCGAGCAGTATTAAAGTGATACAAAATGGCGTGTGCCTTTCGAAAGTGCAACAAAAATTCAAGAAACACAAATAAAGCCAGAGGTACACCTCTGGCTTTATTTGTGTTCAACATTTCACTCGTAGGTATTGCGAGATAATGAAATAACTTTTATTTTATCGTCCGCATTGTCAAAAATGACTACAATAACAAATTAAAATGGCGAGTGCACGAAAGAGAAAGTTGTGTTTGCACATAACGTGTAAGAAAAAGAGATGACACTATTTTCTCAGTAGGTACGCTTGTTTTGTTTGTGTACATTGCTACAGTTTTTGGTGGTCGGGGCGTATCTAACGATTTATATCTATGGTTGTGGGCATATTCATCGAGTAACGTATGGTGAGAATTGCCCTCCAGAAACCTTTCGACAGAACTTGTTATAATTGACCTTAAACTAAAGAGGTTACACAAGTCTAGAACTTCATTAAAATAGAGTTGTGTAATATGAAAACAGAATGTTCGGAAAATTCTCGTTCCCGTTTTAGTAGGTACCTAATTAAAACGGCAATAATTTAGTTCTGCTACCTCACGATGTATCCCGTCACTAGACGGCGGCACTAACCTAAAACTCGACGATGTGTAACAGTAACATCTCGGCAAGTTCAGCGCGCTGGCAGTGTTTATTACACTCTTGTTGTAAGAGTTACAGTCTCTAGACATGCTGGGCAGGAATCAGGATTTAGTGACAGGGGCGAAGATTTGAAACAAAGGACAAAAAACGTCCACTAGTTCTGTTTGTATGTTGCTTCTTGCCTCCCATACAGTGAAATCAGTTGTACTTATGCCAATTACTCCTGAAGTCTGAACTATTACTCTACTTTAACTTCTACTTCTAAGCCTGTATTGGTCCACTGCTGGACGCAGGCCTCCCCTTGATAAGCGCCTTGTTGGCGTTTATCTAATGGGGTAATGCCCATAATCCCCACGCTGGGCATGCGGGTTGGGGATCGCAGTTCGGTGGTAGAATTGTTCTGAAGGGGGCGCTGCTGCCCGCCCCCGGCAGATATCCCTTAGTCGCCTTTTACGACACCCACGGGAAGAGATGGGGTGGTGCAAATTCTAAGCCAGCACCACACAGCTTATTTGAACTATTACTCTAGCTAGGCCTAAAGTGCAATTGATCTATTGCATAAATTCAAAAAAACTATCGGATGAAATTTATTCTAAGTTATTATCTCGCGTACGTACACGTCAATGAACCGCGCCTGCCTGCAATGTTGCATTGCAAGTGTGGTTCGCGCAAACAAGGCGTACACATCTACAAATTGAGTTGCATTGCATGTTACATTGCAGGCGTGATTCGTAGATGTATACGCGGCACTTATGCCGCGTACACACCTACGAAATGAAGTCATTAACTTATTAATGATTACGCAAATTTGATTCGCTCGCTCTATAAGTTCGATCCACTGTATTCGTATTTTTTGATATTTATTTATTTAAAAGAATATACATAAGACTAAAATTAATAACACTCCTTAAACCCTTAGGTTTGACCCGAATATTACATTCCTCGTGATTCAATTTACAAGAAGTGCCTATTTTTATACGTAGGACAGAACTGTGAAAGGGACAATGGGAAGCCAAAATGCCCAGGTCCCAGTTCAAAGCAAGGAAAGTTTCAAACAAAATTTGAGTGTAACGTGACGTGGTTTTGAGAAAGAACTTCCTCGTGTTTAAGGCTTCCCCTTTTGCATTTTTTGTACCTCCATGTTTTTAAAGGCACATTTTCATGAATTTTTATGTTTTCATGGCAATGGGCCACATAGCTCGCAGATCCAACAACCATTAATAACCGTAAAGTTTCTCATAAGGTGACATTTGTGCAAACTCTACTAAACAATTTTAGAGCGCGGTGGAATCAATGTACGAAAATTAAAAGTATGAAATGAATTATTATGAAACTATGGGATTTGGAGCGTGGTGGAAGTACCCGTTTTAACGATGGGTTTATTTAGACCGTCGCATCGTCCTTTGTCGTCCTTTTTTTAAAGAAGGAAAATAGAATCATAAACAACCGCCCAAGCACAACAAGCAGCTCTCATAAGTACAACCGAAAAGTTTTCTTGATTCACAATCATTGAATTAAATGAACTTTGTAATTAAGTACCTACTTAATTACAAATGAACGTGCTACGTGAACGTGGAAGCACTCTAGCACGCCCACGTCCTAGCCCTATCTATATCGACGGCAGAAAGCGGAAGTGGCGTATCTCAAAGATTGGTCTAAATGACTACAATATAGCTAAAAGTCATTTAGACCAATCTTTGAGATACGCCACTTCCGCTTTCTGCCGTCGATATGATATACTAATATTATAAAGAGGACAGATTTGATTGTTTGTTTGTATTGAATAGGCTCAGAAACTACTGAACCGATTTAAGAAAATCTTTCATTAATAAAAAGCTTACTTTTCAGGGAGTGACATAGGCTATATTTTATTCTGGAATTCCCACAGTAAAGGGAACTACGCGGGTGAAACCGCGACGCACTGCTAGTTGTATATAAGTCTCGTCACGATTTGATAGAGACGCAATTCCTAACATAATGGCCAATTGTTTGGGCTAATTATTTAAAAAGTATACCTATCTATACCGTGTCCATTTTTAATGAAGCATAAACGTAAACAAAACGGCCACACTTAACCTAAAATTCACTTTGTTGGCGCGTCCTTTTATACGTAATTTACATTACTTGTCGATTTTAGATCCTCCCTTCAATAAAAAAGACGTGTGGCACTCGGGGACTGCCGCGGTAAAGCTATTGCAATGCCATCTAGAGGCGAGTTGCTGAACTAAAGAGACAAACGTCAAGGTTTTTTCGTTACGGAATTTCTGGATTCGGTCCCCGCGCTCAAGGCCCGCGATAGATGCAATAGCTTAAAACATTAATAAAAAGCTTACTTTTCAGGGAGTGACATAGACTATATTTTATTCTGGAATTCCCACAGTAAAGGGAACTACGCGGGTGAAACCGCGACGCACTGCTAGTTGTATATAAGTCTCGTCACGATTTGATAGAGACGCAATTCCTAACATAATGGCCAATTGTTTGGGCTAATTATTTAAAAAGTATACCTATCTACACATTTTTATCTTAGAATAACATTACCTAATCTATCTACGAGCCAAGCGACGTGTGACCCGAGTCTTATATTTATCTAATCTTGTTCCTTGTTGAAATCAGATACATCTCCAGATATTTGTTCAAGGCGCTCTGGATGTTTTCTATGTAAAATAAAATATTTATACATGTAGTGTATTGTATTAAATACCTATATCAGTTATCTACCCCATAACACAAGCTCTGCTTAGCTTGGGGGTAGATAATGCGGTGTGAATTGTCCAGCCTTATTTTCACATTATTATATTATTTGATTTTTGTTATTTATATATTGTGCTACGTCAAATAGTTATCTGATCCCTAATAAAACAAATACTTAGTGTCAAATAATTGCCCCTCTGATACAAAACTGAGTCCGTTCACCTTTTGTCCATAATCAAAGTGGTAAATTCACAGGACGTTAGGACTTGCCGATTTAGACCACTGGATTGGGGAAAGTACGGTACTGATATAGTTCCGTAACGATGCTTCAAATATAAGGCGGTGGGTATCGCGGTAGGTATTGAACCTGTTTCCTCAAATTTCACTTAATTTCAGTGGCATTATCCAAAAAAGAAACCATCGCTTTATATAAAAGTGAATCCCCATTTGCCTTGGTTCCGGCATCACGCTTGAACGACTGGAACAATTTAGCTAATTATTTTTAAGTGAAAACTTCTTAGCGGCGTTGTGCACTTTTTTTGGCATGGGTAATGGTAAAATCGCGTCAGGGTCACGTGATGCAAACCTAATATCTGATCTAACACGTTAGATCAGCCTCACGTGACCGTGATGACGTAACACGCTTGCATTACTGTAATTTTAAATTGGTAATACACTGTAAACTAGCAGCCTACTTAGATGAGCTTTCAAAAGTTCAAAACTTACAGCTACCTGTGTAAATAGTTACCTAAGTTGAAAGAAGATGTCGCTTGTTCCGGGAGCAACACAGAACCCACAGCGTCAGTTGAGATGACCTTACATAGTAGTCGGGAAGTGTCACCGCAGGCTAACAGTTGGCGCACATCGGAAGAGTGTGCGTGTAGTTTTCACTTTTGCTGGGCTCTCCCGGAGTGCAATCCGTTGTTTTTTTTGGCGGCCCCACTTAAATAAACTGGCCAAGTGCGAGTGTACTCGCACACGGAGGGTTTCGTCCCATTGTTCAAATCTATTTCTCGAACGAACTCTAAAAACACCAACTGTTTGGAGACCCCTTCAATTTTCCACTTTATTTTAATTAATGTTGGTATTAAAGTTGAACTGTTACTCAAGTTATGAAAGTTTCATGTGTCTACCAATTATGGTTTAAGAGATACAGCCACGAACAACTTAAAGCTTTCAGTTTGTTCAATGTATTTTTTGACACTCAATGTATTTTAATGTATGTATGTATTTTCTCTTACAGCATAACAGCTTACAATTTACAGATTAGAAATAATTTATATCTTGCTATCTTGTTTTGCAAGAGACTGGTGCTCGAGAGAGGTTTATAAAAGCTGTGGTACGTCACCATTCACTGAACATGAACATGTCAAATTCAAGGTAACGAATGAATGAGGCGATTTCTAAAAGTTTTCAATGCTAATGTATCGAAATTACTAGATCTTCCATACTTGAACTGAATCCATAAATCATGTCGTAAACATGCAGTGACATTAAAATCACCTCTAACTGTCAATGTTTGAATTACGAACTTCGATCGTTCTATATTCAAACGTCTGTGAAATGGTTTTGATCTTTGTTTTATCAGGGATCATGTCGTTCTGATTCGAATGCATTTTAAAACTTGAAGCACAGGGGGACTCCTAAAATTACACAAAATAGAATTATGTCCAATGTTAAGAGCCACCTACAACAAAATTATCCTTATAAAACCTAGCGCGCGACATAACACAATAGATTTGCCAGATGACAATTTTAAAATATTTTAAATAGAAAACGTCATGCCTTTTTGGTACCTACCTACTACAAATTGACTTTAAAAATAAACTATAAGTAAATCAATTTTATTGAATGTTTTTTTTGATGGCATTTTATTCATAAGTAGATGTAGTATGATGCATTAAGGTACCTTTGAGACTTTAGCTTATTAGATAAGTATGTAGTAAGTTCAAATAAAAATATCCTTGAGTCTGGTCGAAGCGACACGTGACCCGAGAGCTGGTGAGTATCTGGCGCAGCGCATCAGCATTGCCATACAGCGCAGCGGGGCGATGCAGCCAGTGTCTTGGTGACACTTCCAACTGGTATTGATAAGGATCAGTTGAACTACTTGTAGATTGTTTGCAACAGTCTGCAGTTCCGTCAATTATTTCAAGTTTAAATACTCTTATTTCTTTTATTTTATTTTTATTATCTTTGTCAACGTAAGGAATAATACAGATAAACAGATAAACATTTTATCTATAATTTTTCACATTATACGTCACATTGATTTAAATTAATATAATATAAATAGTATATTATTAATGAATAATTAATTAATTAGCAATCAGAGTTTAAAAATTCGTCGTAGGTACAGAACGTCTTCTACCTATACGAGCCAGTTTATACAATAGATAGGCAGACTAAACTAGAAGGATCCTCGATCAGGGAACTTCTTGAATTTAAGATTCTTCTAAAATAGCCTATAATAGATCTAATCTATGAATTAAAAGTAGGTAACCGAATGTTTCGTTGTGTGGTGCCGGCTTTGAATGTTCACCACCCCAACTCTTGCCGCTGGTGTCGTAAGAGATGACTATAAGCATTTTTGAGTTTGAGTTTGATTCCTAACTCAAACTCAAACTCAAAAATGCTTTATTTCCATAAATACAATAAATGTACACTTAGAAAAGGTCAAATCATATGAAAATACACTGACACGGAAATAAAGTGGTATTTTCGATTTCGATCGCTTCGGTATGTAGACTACCGCCCTCATGCCCAGCGTGGGGATTATGGGCTACCCCCCTGAGAAAAGAGCTAATATAGGCGTAGTATATCACGGGGAGGCCTGCGCCCAGCAGTGGACCGATAAAGGCTGTTGAGGTTGAGGTTGAGGAAGGTGTTGCTACGTGGGTAAAAAACCACACATCAAGTCATCCTGTAGCTTTGTTTTTGTCAAAGTAAGTAGAGCAGAACACCTATGATATTAACATCTTATAAATAAAATAAAATTTTGTATAGTAACTGCTTTCGATAACAGGCTAACAGCACGATGCATTATTTAGCACAACAAACGGTAGCACTCGTTTCGAAATTCAAATGGCTGTTCGAAAATAGAACGTCGCCAACTCGGCGGGGGAAGAGAACGCTCCGGATTAAATTGAATTTCATTGAAAATGGAACGGAATTAATTTCTCCTCTAGAGAAAACCCACAAACTTGAAAGTTGGTGTTCGGCCACAGACCACACAATTAGCGTAATGGTTTTAGTGAGCAATATTATTGAAGGTCTGTGGGCCGCCTTAGCAAAGAGGTGTGGTGTGGGTAGTATTATTATTCCGATTTTAAATGCATCAAGCATGGACGGACGTAGATAAAGGAGAGCAATCACTCGCCATACAAATTTTCCCCAGAACCAGTGGCCACGTGGTTATGCTTTCTGGGTTCTAAAAAATAGACTTAATTGATGTTTATCTAATTAAAATTTAGGTCACTTATTTTATGTAGAAATTTTTCATTGTACCTAGTACCTACACTGACGGTTTGAAAATGTTCGTCACCATAAAGTGGGTTTTTGTTATTTTCACCGCAAGAAACCGCAAAAACAGCGCTGACAGCGACAATTGACATGTCATGTGACGTAAGGCTGCATCTCGGAACAATATGCCCTTATTGTTCCGAGTGCTGCATAGTATGGCATCGAGAAAAAAAAATGTCATAGCATGTCTGTGGCATAGGCAGGCTATAATCAATGAGGTTTTTACCTCAGTTTATAATATCACTAGCTGCGCCCCGCGCCTTCGCACGCGTTGTTCCTATGGAAACATTAAAAGGTGATTTTCATCCCACGGGAACAGATTTATGGGATAAAAAGTAGCCTGTTTTATTCCAAGATTAGAATTACCTGTATGCAAAATTTCAGCCAGATCCGTCCAGTAGTTTTGGCGTGAAGAAGTAACAAACATCCATCCATACATCCATACATCCATACAAACTTTCGCCTTTATAATATTAGTGCGAAGGAACCAAAGATATGTCGAAGAATCATGTAAAATAAATTTTATAAAATGTTTTCAAGATTCAGAAGTGTCCGTTCCATGTTAGTTGATGATCGGTTAATGAAAAAATTTAATATTAATTATGAACAAGCTTTCACACGTGTAGGCAACTTTGACTGTTCTCCTTTGCTACGTCCATGGCATCAAGATTAATTTATAAGTAACCTAACGAGCCTCGTGTTTCAAAACATCAGATAACTACCTTGATTTGAACAAAAATTGGGTGATTTTATGAATGGTCTTGTTTTATTACCAGGAATTTTGTAAAAAAACTAGCCCATTCTGAGAAAATTGCCATTTTCAGAGCCTTGAGACAAAAATTGAGCTCGTGTTAACCCCTGCGGTGCGGAGAGATCGAGAGCTCATGGATGTATGTCTACACCATTTACCTACCAGTAGAAGGTGGTAGGTAGAGGTTAAATATAACCATACATAAAAATACACTTGGACAGACATGGCGCAACTGTACATAATGTACAGTTGTGCCATGTCTGTCCAAGTGTAAAGATGGCATAAATTATCTTAAAAAAATTAATTAAGGTAGATTTGGCAGACAATGGTGTCTATTAAGATATGCCAAAACTAGACTAAACCAATCTGACTGGACTAAAAATGATGCCGTCCTTATTATTTTGAGCGTTAGGACAGGGACAGCGACATTTTTAGTACCTACTGTCATATTAGTTTCGTTTAGTTTTGGAGACATCTGAATAATAATAATAATTTTACATTCAATGCCCAGCTATGCTGCCCGCAGTGCGTCCCATAAGAAAAGTCATTAAGGCGCTTATCAGGGGGACGTCTGCGTCCAACATTGGGGTATACAGTGCAACCCCAGCGGGGGTGCTCTTTATCTAAGGCTTGTGCGTCATGGGCACTGAGGGTATTAAACAATCAACTACCGCCTAATTCACGAATTGGAGAGAGTCACCAATTGGAATGCAATTCTTCGTCTACTTTGGGCTAAATGTTTGAAAATTGCGTTCTGAGCATCTTTTTGACGTGGTTCGCCAGAGGACAAAAGTTTGTCGCCAAACTTTTGTCCATCTATACCAATAATTTAAAGAGGAAAGATTTGTTTGTTTATTTCTATTAAATAGGCTGCGAAACTACTGCCCCGATTTAAAAAATTCTTTCATCATTAAAAAGCTTACTTTTCCTGGAGTGAAATAGACTACATTTCATCCCGGAATTTCCACGGGAACGGGAACTACGCGGGTGAAACGAGGCGCTCCTGGTATAAGATAAGGTGAGGCAACGACAGATGCAGCCTGGGCTACACTTAAGCGCCCAATCAAATGATTCTCATAGGTACCTACTCTGCTCGCCTCGTGTACGCCTACGATCGCCAACACAATAACGCCTGTGATACACGATTAAACAGTAAGGGTATAGATGTTGCTGGTTATTAGGAACGTTTCTAGGAACACAATAGGATGTGGGACAATAGATTGCTATTGATTAGCTATTTTCGGAAAAACCAATGAGAGGAAACGTATTGTATCTGGATGAGCCAGTTCATGAAACTGTACTTTTGGATCACTAAGAATTCCTGTTTCTAAGGTGGTGAAATAAATAAATGAATAATGTTGGACAATCCCCACAGCAAAAGCCGCTCAATATAGCGTCCATCCATCCACAGCCTGTATCGGTCCACTGCTGGTCGCAGGCCTCCCCCTGATAAACGCCTTATTGGCGTTTATCAGGGGGAGGCCTGCGACCAGCCAGCACTCAGCCCAGCCCAGCCAGAACTCATGGGGGGGGGGGGGGGGTAATACCCATAATCCAATATAGCGTGATTGAATTTAAATAACTTAGAAGTAAAATATCAGACTATAATTTAGTTTCAACAATTTCTTTAAAATCACATAGATTTCGACAAAATATTTACCATTTTTAAATTATAAAAATTAATGGTAGAATAGTTCTCCATGGCTATATTCTGCCATGTCTCTAAAGAGGATTTTCTATGCCTAATAAAATAGTGAAATCGTTTTAAGAAAACGTTTTGTTAATTTATTTAACGAATTTTCAAAGACTCAACATCATGGAGCGTGTATTCTATGTTAAAGACAACATTAAGTACTAAATACAATGTACATTTAAAGGATTTCGAGAGACTAACATCGTTTCTCAAATCAAAAGGCAAAATGATGGATTGAACCAAAAAAAACAAAGTTTTCACTTCTCAAGATCTGGTGTCTGGAAAAACCTTTCACTATCTATAATTCTATAATTCATTCATTCATTCATTATTCATTCATTCATTCATTCATTCATTATTCATTATTCACCTAAGTTGTTGATTTATGTAAAATAAAATTTACTAAGTTTTTATTTCATTCATATTTTTATTTCATCATGGTTGTCTGGTAGAGATCGCTCTTGAGCGATAAGACCGCCAATTGTTGCTTAGTTTTAACTTTTCTGGTTGTAAATAGTTCCTTTTAGATTTAAGTTTGCAATAAAGTAGTATCTATTTATCTATCTATATTCGTATTTTTACTTTCCTTGTATTCGTAATGAAAAGCACAGTGTTACCTCGGGTGAAAGTAACATTTAGTCCCTCGAACTATTAGCGCCCTCGCTACGCTCTGGCGCCAATCCCCGTCACGGGACTGAATAAGTTGCTTTTGTCCCTTGGGTAACAATATAGTATTATAACATACCTAAATAGATAAATATTTTTTATTATTGAAAATACCCAGAACGCCCGAAACGAATATTTCAGATCGTACAATCATTTTTCCCAAAGCAGGCATCGAACCCGCAACCTTATCCCGCCGTGCCACATCGGCCGTCAAAATGAAAGTAGTACCTATCTATCTTACGGAGAAAAACTGGTTATGATATAAAAAGCCATTGAACCATATTAAAATTCCTGATTTTTCATGAACCAGTATATTATTCTACTGCAAGGCCAGGCGCAGTGAGAATTACAACTTTAACTTAAAACTTAATTCTTACTGTCTTAATATTAATTTTTTACATAAAATTGAACTACATTAATCTACACTAAAAACTTAAAATTCAACAGCCGTAGCATCATCAGTGTCTTTATAGTTATCATTTCCGTAATTCCATCCATCATTTTCTTCGTATTCATAATTTACTTCCGTATCTACAGGCTGGATATCACTTTGATCCTCGCTTACATCAGCATCTTGTGGATAGACTACTATACCATTGAAGTGGGATTTTAGAGCTTGGTACTTGTTGTATAAGTTCTGATCTACAATGACAGGTTCATCCTGTCCCTGGCCATAGTCTTTTGATGTATATCTCTCAGCAAGAGGTTCATTGGCTCTTGAATTTTCCCCATTATCATAATATTCATTTTCAGTATTATCCGACTCTTCTGTTTCGTAGACTTCATTTTGTTCATCATTATTATCATCTTTTTCAGATTCATTCTCATTATTTTCGTTCCCGTACCCACTTAGAGCTTCGTTTTGTGAATAATACACATTAGAACTCTCTTGCGATAGTTCTTCATTTTTCGGGTTTATTTGAACTTGACTAGTCTCATTTTCTACGCTATCGTATTCCTCTGCACTGTTATTTGCTTCTTCAGAGTCATCATCAACTACGGGTCTATATTTATCTATTCTTTCTGGAATATCTTCTATACTTGGTCTTTCCTCATCACTCACTTCACTCGGTACAGTTTGTACAGTAATAACAGCATCGTAAGCAACTCCTGGATTACCATTCATCACAATCACAACGTATTTATAACCAGGGCCTCCGTCGAGTATATTCGCTTTAAGATCTGTTCCAAAATCTATGCCACTTACTCTCACATGGGCTATATCGTCTCCAAAACCAACCGCAGGGTACCTGAGGGCCACCGATCCTCCAGGACTGGATAGTCTGATCTGTTCTGAGTTGACCTTCTCCAGTTCTTCATTACCAACGTCCAGTAAAAACACATAGGGGTATTTGTGGAGTGGAGTAGCAGCTACGAATGGTAGAAGTAATAGCGCCGGTATCATTGCGGTGACTTGATGTTAATGTCAGATTGTGGTAACTAAATGCTTATATAATCTGGTTTTCACGGTTGAAGTGTTTATTGTTGTTTTTGTTCGGTGGTTAGCACCGTGACACGTTCAATGTCGGGTAATCTTCATTCAATTGATCGCCTGATCAGGGAAATGTTTTTTTCCTTATTGACTTTTAAAGTCGGGCTCTTTGTTTTGGACCTTCTTGTGGGTTTAATAGGAAAATATGAACTAAGTAGATGCAGCGCATCAGCATTGCGTCATATAGGGGGCCAATGCCGCCAGCTCTTGGGGACGCTTTCGACTGGTATTAAATATGGATCAGTTAAGCTACCTGTAGATTGTATGCAACAGTTTGCAGTTTTTCTATTTTGATTGTAGTTTTCTTTGTTGATAAAGATTACTAAGCCGATTTAATTATCACTAAGTTGAGCTATGTTACTATGGATCATGATGAGTCATCAAGTCATCACATAGCTAGAAGTTCGAGTTGTAAACAGTCTATGTCGCGCTGATGAAGAATTAATTTATTATAATGGAAAGAGTAAGACAAAAAAGTCGAAAAGATAACTAACTTACAAAGGCGTCAGGTTTTCATAGATTTATCCATGGAAATAACCGAAAACCGATCGCAAAGATTCTAGAAATAATTCGGAAACGTACACCACAGTGCGTCAAAATTGTTAATTATAAATATTGATTTTTAAAATTACACATCCTTATTCAGGCTATTTAGGTCTAACTCAGTCATATCTCCGCCCCACCCGGGTTCAAATGCTGACTGGCAATGCTATTTTTACAATCGAATTATTTCCTTCACACTTAAAGCGAGTAAACATAGTTGACGCAAATTGGTGCAGATTTGGCATAAAATAATAAAACAAATCTTCGTAATCACAGCTTTATTTCATACAAAATTGCCTTAAATCATAAAAATATAATAATTCTTGTGTCTGACACCAATGTTTACCACATTACATCAACTGATTTATAAAAACATTTACGAAAAAATAGCATAAAACAGGCATGATTACTAAAAGTAAAAACGAAAAAAAGACCTTTTTACAAGGAGATCTTAATAATTCAAAATATATGAAACCTCAATCCCCTTTCACTTAATTAAATTAATACAATAAATCACTAATCAATTTATCACAAAAATTCACACAAATTTAATCAAAATATGTTATTATTTTCAATACATACATGTACGTACTCTCCTCATATAATTTTTGATATACATTATAATATCTGTTTGTGAAGCATAATAAATATTCTGAGGAATACAATATGCATGATATGAAATGCATTGCTAATATACAGGTCTCGACTGAGCCTACAAATTTGCTCCCCTTGGAGAAAAGAATCTAGATCCGTGGGGTACCGAGGCCCTTCGATTTCAAAAAATAATCTGAGCATCTGGTGAGTATCTGGCGCAGCGCATCAGCATTATTGCCATACATCGGGACAGCCAGCGATATGGGGATACTTCTGGCTGGTATTGATGGATTAGTTGAACTACCTGTTGATGGTTTGCAGTTGTTTCCTTTAATAGTTAAGTATTCCATAATACACCGATGTTTATCTGCATTTCATGATGACAAATTCATTATAATGATTGATGGATTGAATGAGATGCAAGAGTTTTTCCAACTTATTCAATTAGGTACACCGGATCTTTCTGCTAAAATTAATTTTTCTACGCATTTTTTAACCTAGCAACGAGCATACGGTACATTTTGTGATCTTGATAGTTAGTTCCTGGGCATTTCATACAATTCCTAATTTTAAAATCAATAAAAAACCCTGGTTCATTAAATTTTTGTCTTGAATTCGTACAACCTTCAGTTTGAAATAAGACTAAAACAAAACCAGAAATTCCATGAATGCTGCGTTGGTCTTGGTTGGTCAATACCAGGCGATCATATTAAGGTGTTTAAATGGAAAATGAATGTTTAAATGAAGGGCTTGCTAAGTTCTAGGTATGTTATGTAACTCCACTTTCCAGTACGTATACCTACTTACTTAAGATAAGATTATAAGAAATACAACACTTAGGTATATTAACAGTAACAGGTAAGATATCAAGGAATAGAATATTGTCGTACACAATGAAACTAGATAAGGAAGTTATTTAATACATTAGCTGCAAAGAAATTTCGATTGCCAATTTTATTCATAATCTATAATTTAGAAAGCACCAATATTTATAAAAATAAGCCTCGCAGGCATTAAGTACTATTTTTTGTTTTTGTTTGCTAATTATAATCAAAAGCTAATTATTTTAACCTTATTTTTTATACATTAGTTTAAGATCTTACTAAACTTCTTAAAGAGTCCACAGGATCGAAATCCTGGCTTCTTTCGGTCAACGAATTAGAATTGCCATTTAACGTGGCAATGCTGCCAGCATTCTGGGCAATCTGACTTCTGGTTACATCTTAGATTTTAAAGAAATACCCCCTATTCATAATAGTCAGCTAACTTAGCACACTGTTAAATCTCGCTCTGTCTTCTATTGACATAAGTCCGACTGAGAAATAACACTACTTAGCAGCTATTTTACGTTAGCAGGCCATTATGAATAAGGGGAAGTGTCCATTTTGAATGAAGCATAAACGTAAACAAACCGCCCATTCTTAACCTAAAATTCACTTTATTGGCGCATCCTTTTATGCGTATTTTACATTACTTGTCGATTTTAGATCCTCCCTTCAATAAAAATTGCCTACAATTATATCTCAAACTCGACGCCGAGCAAGTGAGATTTTGTTATTTGTCGTATTTTGTTTACTAACATGCTTCATTCAAAATGGATAAACCATAGTTGTAGGTAGTTGTTTTATTCTGTTATTATTATTTTATTGTTATTCATTGATGAAAAACATTAGTTTAATTCACATCACTCCATATCTAAATAATAATATCAAATATCTAGTAAATCGATAACATGAGCCATTAATTTTATATTCTAACGAGACAAATTTATTTTTATTCTGCCCAAGCATTAACTTTCGACCGAAATTGAGCCGAGGAAAAGCTAAAATTTTAAGACACTTATCTAATAAGATCCAATATCGGTTTTAAACATTTTGTTGCGAGTTGGTATTGATTTGTATCGCCATCAACATAATTAATCACATAATCACAATGGAATTTAAAATAGTCACAAAAAGCTAATAACACGCATTCACTAATATAATCATATTAAACTACATAAGTGAACACATTTTTATCGTAGACTGACGTACGCGTACCTCATTAATATTTTTATACAATTTTAAAACATTTAATAAAGATTAGCACCCTTATTCATAATAGTCTGCTAACTTAGCACACTGCTGAATCTCGCTCTGTTTTCTTCTATTGACATAAGTCAGTCTGAGAAATAACACTACTTAGCAGCTGTTTTTATGTTAGCATACCATTATGAATAAGAGGGTTAGAGTATAACTACATCATGTGCAAAAGAAGTTGAGAGTCATGAATCGCCTTGCCCTATGAATGCTGGTATTGAAAGGGTCAATGTTCAACATTCTGCTGAAATCATTGACTGTTCTGCTCACTCGCACTATAAATGAATGGTATGACATGGGAGAACCTTCACAATAAAAGTACGTAATATACTCCAGCATAATTCGACACGCAATTGATATTTCCGGTTGATTTGAAATCATTCCTTCAATAAATATTGCTGACAATTGTTACCTATAATATTCCTTTTTTTTTATTGAGGATAGTCAACCGTTTGGCCACCAACTTAAGTGAAGACGTACCTAAGTGAAGTTGTGGCCTAAAGCACGTCTTTCCAGAAGGAAATTTGAATATAGTCTGAATTTGAAGACTCCGAGATTGAACTCTAACGGGAAAACAGACGCAGAAAGTTCTTGACACCAAATATGATAATTTTAGTTCTTTTCCTTCTATCACATATTATTTCATTTATTTACCTAGAACAAAGTCAAATACCTAATTGACTTTGTTCTAAATTCATGAATAGAGAGGCTATTGTGTATATTTTTAATTTATTTAATGTATTTTTGACAATTTTGGGTGGTTGTAAAACTTGCTATTGTTGTTTATTTAATGTTTACTTAGAAAATCTTCGTCTTCTTTTTCTCTGACAAAAAAAACGCAAGAAGACATTATATAAAATAAAATATATCTACACAATAGCCTCGTATCGAAACCAAAAAAATATTTTCAACGTCGATTTCTTGAGCTTAGGGGCAATATTATTGGCATTTTTATAGTGGCATTATTATAGTGGTAAAATAGCATTATAACTTAGCTGAAAATAGGAAATCTAGGATCTAGGATAGTGACCTGCCAAAAGATATCTCTCTCTTGATACAGACGGTTCCAGGGTGCAAAATATGAATCAATAGGGGGCAGGCGAAAACCTTGATCGATGTTCTTTGCAAATAATTCACTAACATCGAATTTAGCTGGAGTCTATCTACTTACTCGCAACAAAATATTTAGGTAATAGGTACAGAAAAATTACCGCAAAGACCTCAGCTGCTTATTCTGGCTATTCAGAGACGTCTGCGCCCTATCAGCTTGATGTATCATCTGATCCAATTTGCTCATCTGAGAGTTAACCGCCTGAGATATATCCACAACGGTTGCCTTACTCACCAACGAAGTATTCTCCGTGTCGTCCATAACTTGAAGGTCATTCAACGCCGCATTTATGTCACTTTTCCCGGCGCCGCCATTTTGATTTGGCCTCCGTGGTGTCATTTCAGTGTCGTTCGGGCCTAGGCCTTCGTTGATGGACCCAAGGTCGCGAGGTGGAACGTAATCCTTGTCGTAGTTTGTTTGTCCTACGTAGCTAGGTTCAGAAGAGTAAGAGAGATTCCCTTTACCAGTTGTTTTGATGCGGAAAAAGTTGGTAAGACTGCCGCAAACGCCCTAGAAAAACCAAGTGTCAAATAAGTAGATATTTTTGTGGCCCGATTTGCAAAGAATGCGACTATTCCTTGCTAAACAGAGGATAAATAATGTGGGCAGATGTCATCATCAGCCCACATTATTCTGATAAATGATAATGATTGATGATCAGTTCATTTCATTCATGCATGATCAGCACGTCTCACGCCTCCCGAAAACATCATCACTAATAGCGGTCCTGAGCCACCCTCATTGATCGCAAAATGATCAGAACACGACAATTTATATTGTAGGAGAACCTACAAGAATAATTAATTACTTTTGATGGAAAGGAAAAGAAAAATTTGCGCCTAACAAAGCTGCAACAGCAACTGCTAAAGAGCTTGCTATATATTTTTTTTATATTCACCTTTAATTTGTTAATTTTGGTTTGAGTAGAATTTAAAATGGTATTCAGCTCGGCAAGTGAACTTGTGCCTTCCTTAAATGTGTCATCGAGCATTGCAGTATTCTGAAAAGTAAACAAATGCAGATTATACATAGGTTACGTTTTCTATTAGGGTGCTCGTGTTTTATTTTAATATTTAGGTATTTAAAAAAGGAATCAATCAATTATTTGTGTCTTGAAAGGAGTTATATACAGTTTTTACTAACCTCTGCAGTTTTGATTTCCACCTCTTCAAATTCTGTGACATCTAGATGTTTGTTTTTTGCTAGGAACTCTTCCTTGTCTGGTAATGGCTGACCAAATAATTCTGCTCGGCAACACGCATCCTCATACGCTTTTTGGGACATTTTGAACACTAGCACACAGCTATTTCTTTGTAAAACACCCAACTCAAACTGGTTATGGGGTAAAATCCTTGACCTAAATAAGTTTTAGTCGGGAAGGGCGAGCTTCTTTGTAGAAAATATTGATTTTCACAAAACTTACATAGATGTACGAAAGTTGAACCATCTGACTGTTGTTTTTGTTGCTGATTTTTAATCTATTGTACCTGTAATATAATATTCTAAATCAAATAATTGCTCGCAGATATCTAAAATAAAGAATAAAATACGAACTAGAAAAAATACCACAATAAATCCAATATTTTGTGTTGTGAAGATTTAAAAATCCCGCGCAATCACTTCAATGGTGCCAAGTAAAAATATTTGAAATTGTTTTTTACTTCTCATCGAATTACTAACCCTATTTTCTTAAAGAAAGTTTAGATATAAAAAAAATGCAGAATTTTGCTTTTATTGCATTTTCTACATCACTTTGATACGCCTACATTATCATGTTTGTTCCACATTTTTTCTAATGGCAATATTTTCAACACATCTGCAAGTCAGCTGCTAAGTTCAACGACCTAATGAGTGAACTAAGGTGACCCTACCAACAGCTGTCAGCAAAATTTATGAATGAGCAAGAAAGAGACGGCTATACTTTCCCATTTCGCTTATTTGAACTGACAAATAACAAAATAAACTCTGGTAATATGCAGTAGAGATCAATTTTGTATGAGTTATTTTGAGTGGCAAAATATCTATCGTCCTTTCTCTTGACACATTTGACATGACTGACAGTTTGGTTTGGCTTTTGTTACCGTTGTGTTTGTGTCTAACACAGATTACCCCCAAGTCTCTTACAAGTGGAGTTTACCTTCCTTCCGAAACTAAATGCTCAAAAAATCATTTTCCTCGATACTTTTGAGTGTGCACACGTGTAACTTTGTTAAAATATCGTCGTGCAAAATGACTTCAGCTGGTAAGTAAGAAAAATGTATATCTACAGTTCTCATAAACCTATTGAAACATTAGCGGTTGGTATCTTACTTCTAAAAATTTAAAATATGGAAAGCCCTTCTAAATACCAATATCTAATGTCCATAATAAATAAATGGGTACCCAGTATCGTGTCGCCCCCGGCTGCTCGCATAAAGTCCAATCTAGAGCAACTTCAGAGTAAAAAAGGCCGCGGCTTTTATTTAAATCTGGCCAGTAAAAAAATTACTTTGTGTAAGTAGGTCAGGTACCTACAAAAATTTTTTTTAGTTTTATTTTCTTAACAAACCTTCAATTTTTATGTAGTTTCCTGAAAAAAATATGTAGGTATGACAAAACAAATGTCTAGTAAAGTCAAACAAAATTGACAGGAAAACAAGCTAAATACTTACTGAAATTCATGTGAATAATTTTCTATGTATCTTTTTTCCTCTGCATCACCATGAAATGAATAAAATAATAAAGTTGCCACACCATTGTGTGAAAAAAATATTTTACTCAAATTTTGCTCATAAACGTGAGTGTGATTTCTTTGAAAAGTCCACAAATTAAAACACAAAACTGGAGGTTTATATTGATGGAGACCAATCTTATAAAAGTTATAGATCTGGTTGGTATTATGATTATTTGACACACATATAACTTGTAAAACCAGAGACCCCATAAAAATGTTGTGGAACAATACAATACAAACTTGTAACATAGGGTCTTTGTCCCTATGTTATATGTTTGTATTGTATTGTAGTGTAGTGTGTTGATGATGGATAATATTACATATTAGAAGCACACCCAGAGAGTTTCTTTCTTCATAACACTCATAGGCATTTTAGCGGGGTTTTAAAAAATCATGACTAAATAAATAAACAAAAAACACCAAATTAATCCAATTTGAATCAAATTTATTTTATTCAAAACAGTTTTTTATATTATAATTGCTTTGTACTATCCAGTTTTAGGATTTTTTTGGTGAATTCAAAGGTCAAAACGGTGCATAGTACCTAGGTTCCTACTAGCAGAATGGGTGAAACCAGATGATGTCGGTGCATGTTCAAATTTGTTGAAAAAAACATTTAATTTACTTAAATCCTGATTTAAATTATCTCATCCCTGACCTTCACATCACTAGAAAAATCCTAAACATTTAATCAGTTTATAATGTGTATTTATAAAAAAAAATACATATTTTCAGTACCCCTGACAGCAGAGAAACTAACTAAATTTCGAAATGACTTCTACTCCGACCCCAAAAATGAGTTGGCTCAGAATGTGTGCACTCGGTTCGATCCATTTGAAGTTGCCATCAGCAGAAAGAAAGCGGACTCAAGTCTACACGTCTACAATATCAAGGTATTATTATAATTTCAGACTATCATTAACCATCACCAACTTATATTAGTCCACTGCTGAAAATAGGGTCCTCTAATGAGCACCATAGCAACCTGTCTTCACTGTGTGCCAATTCAAACCAGCTGTGGAATTAAGCTAGACTGCTAAATCACCCATGCTAAAATGTCATTTGAATGCCCTTTGAATGGCCTTCATAATTTGCGATTGTATGGCGAAGGCCAAAGATATATGTATATTGTTAGATATACATATATCCCTTTCCGTAGTGAGACCACCCCAAACGAAGTTTGTGAGCTCACAATCTTGTTGTTGTCATTTTTTTGAATTGTGTATTTGTGGTGTGCTTGTTAACAACAAAAAATGGTATTATCTAAACAAACAAGCATCCTTTCATTCATCACTCTCGCTAAACCTCAGGTAAACTAACATTCATCTGCGAAATTATCACAGTCTGGATTTTGGTCTAAATCAATATTATCAGTTAGGTTTATTGACAATAACACTAATTTATACTAACACATAGTGTGCGCGCGTCGGCATTTTGTTAACGCACGCATTCAAAGAAAATGCCACAGTTTTTGGGCCTATGGGCGTATCTAAAGATATAAATCTTTGGCGAAGGCCATTGAAATGGTTTTCATGGCCTTTAAAGGGCATATTCTTTAATATTGTTTTTTATTTATGTTATTATATTAATTTAATTTTGAACCTACTCCATTTCTCCGTGAAGTACCTATTATTTTTGTTATGTATGTATTATAACAATGTAAGAATTACGCTCTTATCAATAAGAAATAGTCAGTCAACAAGATTATTATGATTTGCAACGTGAAATTTCCGACACAATATAAATTGTTAAGAAATAAATACATAGTTTTAATTTATGTTAGGTAGGTACCTCGTCATCAAAGTGTTCGTTTTTTTTTAAATATACAATAAAAGCAAGTTTCACAGAACAATATACCTACCTATCCTAATGCTAGTCTGAACTTTACAAGGTGATTTCAACTAAAGGCTAATTATAAGTTTCCACAAGTAATATCAGCTACTCAGATATACATAATGTACATATATTGTATACAGTGCCAAGTTGTCACTTTTATTTTACCTATCTCAATAGATGAAATTAAATTAAATACCTGACAAAGTCCAGTTTCATAGAATTACATCATCCATCACTATCATTGCAATAATCATTTTGCTTGTTCAACAATTTACCTGTCACTTTTACCTTATCAGTCATTATAACAATAGACAGTAAACAGTGTTTTAATTATCTGATCAGCAGAGCAGAATCATTGTGAAATTAGTTTAGGTAACTAATAACTTCAACTGTTATGTATGATACTACAGTTGTGTACAGTCGCTAGGCATCTGTTTATTATGATAAATGCCTTTTGTCGCAATAGAGCAACTATTGCGACAATAGGCAACTCACAACTAGCTGTTTACATACCTACACTAAATCATCATCATCATCAGCCCTTTGCGACCCACTGCTGGGCATAGGCCTCTCTATGCCTACACTACATATAAACTTATTTTTATCGACAACCTCTGTGGCGCGGTGGGCGAAGGTCCGCCTGCGACGCAGGAGTTTGAGGGTTTGATTCCCGCCTCGTCAAACCTTTTTAAGATCTGCAGGTACATATTTGTTCAGTTTGCTCTGGATCTCAGTTTCTATGTAAAATTAAAATATATATAAATGTAGTTTATTGTATTATGTACCTATATCAGATCCAGTACAAATAACACATGCTCTGCTTAGCTTGGGGCAAGATAATGCTGTATGAATTGTCCCAGATTTTTTTTTTGCTCTTAGGGCATGGTTTAAGAAGAACTTTGTACGAAAAACATTAAAAAGTTAACAGTTTCTTCGACTAAAGTGGCTCTGTTTCATCTGTTTGGGCACCAACCGTCTTCTACCAAAGTAGAGCTGAGAATGTAAAAATATCAAATAAAGCTTAATGCAAAGATTTAAATATCTTTGGCTTAGTGTGATAATAATCACATATGAATGGATGGATATAACTACTTACTTACTTCTGTGGCTCAGCGACCCAAAGTGGATATCTTCTTCCAACCCAAGATTTCTCCAGGCATCTGGATGTACAAACCGCCTCAACCTCAACAGTATGTATCGGGCCACTGCTGGATCCAGGCCTCCCCTGGATAAATGCCTGATTGGCTTGTACAAAAACAGTTCTTGTGAAGGAAAATCACAAACACGATGCTAAAGATGAGCCGCGAGGCCCTAAGAACCATGGCGGGTGTAACCACTGTGGACTGAACCATCATTTTTTCAAGACTGGAGCCCAGACAACAGTTCTTGTCGTGGCTGATTCCAAAAAGAAGATACTGTGGAGCACGTACTCTGCACGGCCACAGAGGCCAGACACAAAACAGGGCTGGAGAATCTCATTGAGGCATCAACTCCATCCACCTCCACAGAAAAACTGAAACGAAGCTGTCAGTGACCAAAAGTGCTGCTCCTATACTTCAAGGAGCTGGGCTGGTTAGGGCTATAGATGTGCAGATCTTAGTTCCCCACTAAGAATTAAAATTAGCTCTTGCGTGAAATGAAAAATAGAGAAATTTTAAAGTAGCTAGATGGTATCAGTACACTTATTGTGGTTACCGGCGAGTGGAATCTTTGATAACACTGTTTTCACATGACCCCTTAAAGGTCAACCACAAAACCACACGCCTTTATCAAAGTTGTATCGAAGTTATCTTATCAGACACTCTTTATATAGATGTATACCTAATGCACATAGCCAACCTATAATCATACAGTCGTTCGACGAAGGCGTTTTGATAGCGCATTCGTGCGGGGATGACGATCTGCGTAAAACTGCAGGTAGATGCTGGATGCGTCAAACTGAAGACAGCACTATGGCTCTCATTAGGCAGGCCTATCTCCAGCAGTGGACTAGCATAGGCTGATGATCGTGCAGGGGCCAAGGAACAGGTTGGGAGAAGGGGACGCTCCCGAGTTACTAAGGCGGTGATCTATGCAATTCAAGAGCATCACTCCTCTCTTCTTCGTCCCGTCCCTTGACAGGGACGATTGCCCTGTCAAAGCATGTCAAAATGTATGCGTATAGGTAGGTAGGTTGTACCTTGGGTACGTATATCTTCTATAGGCCACGCATGACGCATAAGTCCATCTACAGGTTTTTGTAGCGGTTAGGCAGGATATGCGTTACTGGAGGATCGATGGGGCTCAGGGTCCTGATTCCACTAACACAATCGCTTCACTATGACAATATTATCGCTTCATTATCGCGTTACCATCACCGCCATGTCACCTTTTGGTATTCTACTGACACGATCTTTTTTTGTTTATGCTATATCTATGACTATTACGATTATGATTATATGCCCCACCACATTATTGACACGCTATTATAAGTCATAGAGATTGTAATCTTATGGTATTGGAATACCAAACAAAATTAAGACTAAATCTCTATCTTAATCGTATGGCGCCATTATGCCATTTTGTTTAAAAAATAGTAGAATTAGGCTCCAGGCATTTTGATTGCTAGGCTGCTATGATGATGATTATGTATGTTTTTCCAGGTGGAGACGGAAGGCAAGCCTGTAACGAACCAGGAAAACTCAGGACGCTGCTGGCTATTCGCGGCCATGAACGTGATGCGGCTGCCGTTCATGAAGAAGTATGCTATCGAGGAGTTTGAGTTCTCACAAAGGTAAAATTTATCTACCTCAACCTCAACAGCCTATACCGCTCCACTGCTGGACGCAGGCCTCCTGATAAACGCCTTATTGGCGTTTAACTCACGGGCGGTAATGCCCATAATGCGGATTGGGGATCGCAGTTTGGTGGAAGATTTGTTCTGCAGGGGGCGCTGCTGCCCGCCCCACGATGGATATCCCTTAGACGCCTCTTACGACACCCACGGGAATTGGGATGGTACAAATTCTAAGCCAGCACCACACAGCTATCACAGCTTAATTTATCTATGTACACGCAAAATATAAATAGCTACAGAAAATGCCGTGGAGTCTCGACAAATGTTTACCAACTTCAGTCCAACTCAACCCATGAATGTCGTGAAACATCCATCAAACTTAATATGGCATAAAACTGAAACCACCTCTGATTTTACCCCAGAGACTCGGACACAGAGAATATTGGAACGGCTAAACAGTTTTCCATCAAAACGCTTGTGAATATAGTTGACTATACGACATTGTTGTCGATTCTGTTGTTTTAGAATTACATAAAATTAAGAAATTTACGAATGTCAATTATACAATAGCTTTCAAATTGAATAGTTACCTTCTATTTGACATCAAAACAAGCTAAAATAAGGATTTAGGAATCGTTGGGAATCGATTAAGGAGTCGAAATGTATTGTTTGACATTCCTAAATCATAATTTTAGCTAATTTTAGCAAATTCTAAAACCGAATCCAGACTAGTTTCAATCTCAACTCTTTTATTTTATCTTCCAGCTACTTGTTCTTCTGGGATAAGATCGAGCGGTCTCACTACTGGCTGAACAACATCGTGGCGACTGCCAGGCAGGGGGAGGAATTAGACGGGAGGCTGGTCAATTTTCTGCTAAAGGTAAATTAAATTCTGATAACAAAGTTAGCGGTATCAATCGAGTTTTTTATATCATCCTTGCAGCGACTCGTGGTTTCACCAGCGTAGTTCCCGTGAGAATTTCGGGCCTATGTCTGTATAGCCTATGTGGACGAAGCTTTTGCTGATAAAAATATATTTACATTCAATGAAATTGATTAATGTGCATAGACATTTAAAGTTTGAAATTTGACAATTTTATTATCTTATTTTACATTTTGACAATGCTATTGCAGCCATGATTGTATTTAATCTATGTGTCTAATGTGTTTCTATTTCACTTGACTTCTATTTGAAGTGTTCCCTGTGAATCTATAATATGAATAAATGAATTGAATTGAATTGACTCCCTAAAGAGTAAGCTTTTTAATGATGATAATTAATAAAATTTAAGAATATTTTGAATCGGTCCAGTAGTTTCGGAGCCTATTCCATACAAACAAACAAATAATCAAATCTTTCCTCTTTATAATATAAGTATAGATTTTATATCGACAAACACACAAAGGTACAAAGAAAAAAAAACATACAAAACTAAAACAAAGAACAAGGAGGTCGGCAAGTAAAGAAAGGCCTTTGCCCAGCAGTGGAACAACAATGGCTAAAAATACAAAATAATAAAATAACTATGGTTTGTCCGCTTTGAATGGAGCATGTTAGTAAACAAAATACGACACAAATAACAAAATCTCACGCGTCGAGTTTCAGATATAATTGTAAGCATATTTTATTTAAGGGAGGATCTAAAATCGACAAGTAATGCAAATTACGTATAAAAGGACGCGCCAACAAAGTGAATTTTAGGTTAAGTATGGGCGGTTTGTTTACGTTTATGCCTCATTCAAAATGGACACGGTATAGATTGAATTGATTGCTTATTATTTCCAGGATCCAATAAACGACGGCGGGCAATGGGACATGATCGTCAACCTCGTCAATAAGTACGGAGTCATGCCTAAGAAGTGCTTCCCTGAGTCTTTCAGCTCGAGGCGGAGTTTGCACATGAACGCTCTCATCAAGACCAAGGTAAATTAAACCTTATAGTTATTAGTTTATGTTATAAAGTGGAATATGATCGTGAACAAGTACGGAGTCATTCCTAAGAAGTGTTTCCCTGAGTCTTTCAGCTCGAGGCGGAGTTAGCACATGAACGCTCTCATCAAGACCAAGGTAAATTAAACCTTATAGTTATTAGTTTATGTTATAAATTGGAATATGATCGTGAACAAGTACGGAGTCATTCCTAAGAAGTGTTTCCCTGAGTCTTTCAGCTCGAGGCGGAGTTTGCACATGAACGCTCTCATCAAGACCAAGGTAAATTAAACCTTATAGTTATTAGTTTATGTTATAAAGTGGAATATGATCGTGAACAAGTACGGAGTCATTTCTAAGAAGTGTTTCCCTGAGTCTTTCAGCTCGAGGCGGAGTTTGCACAAGAACGCTCTCATCAAGACCAAGGTAAATTAAACCTTATAGTTATTCATTTAAGTTATAAAGTGGAATATGATCGTGAACATGTATGGAGTCATTCCTAAGAAGTGCTTCCTTGAGTCTTTTAGCTCGAGGCGGGGTTTGCATATGAACGCTCTCATCAAGACCAAGGTAAATTAAACCTTATAGTTATTCAATTAAGTTATAAAGTGGGAATATGATCGTGAACCTACTTAACAAGTATGGAGTCGTTACTAAGAAGTGCTTCCCTAAGTCTTACAGCTCGAGAAAGACCAAGGTAATTTGAACCATATAGTTATCAGTCTTACAGCTCGAGACGGAGTTTGCACATGAACGCACTCATCAAGACCAAGGTAAATTAAACCTTAAAGTTATTCATTTAAGTTATAAAATGGGTTATGATCGTGTAAAACGTATTAAGACTATGGTAAATCCAACCTTATAGTAATTTCATTAAGTTATACAAGGGTTACGACTAACGAACCTTGTTAGTGTTGGATGAACACCAACATTTCACCCCTTTAACCCCAAAGGGAACCTGTGGCCTTATACCTCTGATCTGATCAGTTCTGCAGGGCGCTTCTGCCCGCCCCTCGGTTTATGCACCTTAAACGTCTCCTACGACACCCGTGGTGATAAAAATTCTTATGCTGTCTACACGCAGAGCCGCCGGCTTTTGAGACAATCTAGCTGGCGGCCGCCGGGCCGGCTTGTGTAAACTGCTTTAACCACTCGGCCATCTTACTTGCAAAGATAAAAATGTCATATCATTCCAGCTTCGCGAATACGCCAAAGAGCTGAGAGACGCTGTGAAGGCGAAGGCGTCTGACGAAGAGATTCAGAACACCATCAATAAACAGATCGCTTGCATCTACAGTATTGTCGCTACTTGCTTGGGTGAGTGTCTGACTTCCTACTAATACCACAGACACATAGAGCTACTCCCTTTATCAGTCCACTGTTGACTTAGGCTTTACCTGATAGGCGCCTTACTGGCACTTATCATCACAGGACAATGCCATAATACCTACGCTGGCATTTTGAAAAATAATTTTGAACAATTCACTCAGCATTATCTAAACCCAAGCTATCCAGAGCTTGTGCTAGATGTACTAGATAACTGATATACTTAATACAATACACTACATAGATAGATATTTTTTATTATACATAGATAACATCCAGAACAGATATCTGCAGATCGTACACAGATTTGTCCCAAGGCGGGAATCGAACCTCCACCCCCTGCATCGCAGGCGGACCTTCGCCCACCGCGCCACAGAAGTCGTCCACTTTTGTTTTTAACAGAAATAGACCTTCGTTTGACCGCAATCTCACATGATGGAAAGCGAAGATGTGGACGACGATGTATCACGAAGGTCTAGAAGATGGCTACTCCGGACCACATTCCGAAACACAACAGAGTTGCTTCACGGACTGGCCCAGTCCGGAGGGTGGTGACAAGCCACGGCCGAAGCCTACCAACAGCGGGTACCGCTCTTAGCACCATCCAGAGGACACGTGTAGGGTATCAGAGGGTCAACACCTACGGACGTGAGCGATACTGTCCCCCAAAAACTTACAATCAAAATAATTTTTATATATATTTTATAATAACGACTTATATTGCAGGCACCCCTCCAGAAAAGTTCAACTTCGAGTATTACAACAAGGAAAAAGCTTACAAATCATTCGGCTCTCTCACTCCACAGCAGTTCTACAACGACCACGTCAGGCCTGTCTTCAATGTTGATGATAAAGTTAGTGTATACTTATAATAATTAATGCTGGGCTTGTGTTGTACTAGATTATTGAAGAACGGTAAAGCCGTGCTTACGTAGACGCGGGGCTTAAGTTTCAATTTTAAATACTTATTTATATCATTTGATCGTTATTTACTTTTAGTCATGTTTGTTTTGAAATCTATTTAATTTCCCAGGTATGCCTTGTGAGCGACCCCCGGGAATCGAACCCGTTTGGAAAGCTCTACACGCTGCAGTGCCTCGGCAACGTAGTGGGGGGAAGGCAAACTGCCTACAACAATCAACCCATCGAGACACTTATCAAGTTAGTATCATTCAATCAATATTCATGTTTTTTTTGTAAACAGCTACGATTTAAGTACCTCAACCTCAACAGTCTGTATTGCTCCACCGCTGGACGCAGGCCTCCCCTTGATAATCGCCTTATTGGCGCCCATAATCCCCACGCTGGGCATGCGGGTTGGGGATCGCAGGTCAAATAGTTCTGCAGGGGGCGCTGCTGCCCACCCCCGGTGGATATCCCTACTATAGATAGTTAGTACCATTCAATCAATATTCCCACGTACCTAAGTCATTCGTTTTTTCTGAGGTACCTTGTTACGATGTTTCTAATTGCTACCGTACATCTTACGAGTAGGTTTTTCTATTACAGACTAACTGAATTGTAGGTTTTTTATTTCTTTTATTTGATTTTTACTATAACTTAGATTTTTATATTGTTTTTTTGTGTAATTTTGTAGTTGAAGGCACTTTGTAAAACTTTAAATGAGAAGCCCTGGGTCCTGAAATACAACCTAGGCTAGTTCGGGATCCTACGGATTCAATATCTACTGAAACTTTGTAATTGTGCCTAATATACGATTTTTTATGTTTTCTTATAACACCCGCGGGAGAGTTGGGGTGGTGCAAATTCTATGCCTGCACCACACGGCCGGTGCTAGAATGATTCTGCAGGGGGACCACCAGAGATCACCCTTTATAATAAGCCTTTTGTGTAAGATCTACTGATGTTTTTTTTCTTTCAGAGTGGTGAAAGACAGTATATCGGGTGGTGAAGCGGTGTGGTTTGGCTGCGAAGTCTCTAAGCGGTTCGAGAGGAAAAACGGACTCGAAGATTTAGATGCGTAAGTAATTGTAAATTTGAACTTCCCTCCCACTTTTTTTTAAACTGCAAAGTGCTAGCAATGCCGCAGGAAGAAGCTAGTAAAATAGAAAATAAAACCGGCCAAGTGAGAGACGGACTCGCGGACGAAGGGTTCCATACCATCACATCACACTAATGTTATAAAGGAGAAAGTTTGTATGGATGGATGGATGTTTGTTACTTCTTCACGCCAAAACTACTGGACGGATCTGGCTGAAATTTTGCATACAGGTAAATCTTATCCTGGAATAAAACATAGGATACTTTTTATCCCATAAATCTATTCCCGTGGGATGAAAATCACCTTTTAATGTTTCCATAGGAACAACGCGTGCGAAGCCGCGGGGCGCAGCTAGTTATCTATAAAAACGGGAAAAAATCTATTTGAGAGATATTATTTTGTGTTTTTAAGTATTTGTTGTTATAGCGGCAACATAAATAATATCATAATAAGTTAAATTTTGAACTGTCTAACTATGGTGGTTTATGAGATACAGCCTGGCGACAGACGGACAGGCGGACAGCGATACTTACGATTCCTTATAGGACGGCAGATATAAAAACAACACAACAATGGACAATTCACACAGCATTATCTAGCCCCAAGCTAAGAGCAGCGCTTGTGTTGTGGGTTCTAGAAAACTGATACATATGTATACTTAATACAATACACTGCATAGATAGATATTTTTTATTATACATAGGAAACATCCAGAACGCCTTGAACAAATATGTATCTGCAGATCATACACAGATTTGTCCCGAGGCGGGAATCGAACCCGCAACCTCCTGCTTCGCTTCCTTCCTGCGCGCCACAGAGGTCGTCGTAGATAAACACGACGACGCCCGGGGAAAAGTCAGGCGCAGAACCAACGGCTTCAGTTGTTCTCCGAGGCACGGGGGCGTACCCCGCCAACTTCCCGTTTAATGCCACCCTTAAGAAATAAAGATTTTTCTTCCAGTCACGACTACCGGCTGGTTTTCAACACGGACGTGCAAGTGGGTCTGTCGAAGGCACATCGTCTCTTGTACGGAGATTCGTGTATGACGCACGCTATGGTCTTCACTGCCGTCGGCACTGATGTAAGTATCCAAACAAATTACACATTTACAGGTAAAATAAGAAAGAAAGAAAGAAAGAAAGAAAATGTTTTATTAGACACTACACTACACTACAAATAAAATAAAAGACTACTTAGTAACACGAACAAACACAGTGAACAATTGTTGGGAAGCTAAAACTAACACAAGTAGGTAGGTACCTACCTAAGTATTGGGTTGGTACTAAGTAGCCACCTCAGCAGGCAAACGAGCGCGTGTGTGTAGGTTTGACAGGTCCTGACTCAGCTTGTTGCTTTACACAAAAACCTAGAGTGGGTAATTTGTGAAGGAGCGCTGGTTTTTAGTCAGAACAATAAGAATCCCCAAATCCCTAACTCTTCTCGTGAAGAGAAGACACGAGACCTCTTAAGACACCTCGTTAGAGGCGACTAAGGGATATCCACCCGGGGCGGGGGCAGCAGCGCCACCTGCAGCACAATTCTACCACTAAACTGCGATCCCCAACCCTCATGCCCAGCGTGGGGATTAATGAGAACCCATTGTCTAGATAAACTTAACATAGGCTTTAAGGCATTGCTAACCAACCTATGTAACATCTATCTATCTCTTTCTATCTACGCTTATTAGTATATCGCATTTATATGTCCCAGCCTTAAGCAAGACCGGGACAGAGAGAGATCTTTGGGCATGAATGGGTTGAAGGCTGAACCTAGCGGGTTTCGTTGTCAACCTATGTCTCAGTGCTAACCGGATCCCCGTGGTAAAAAATACAAATTACATAAAATACAACATTTTTCTTTAAATTTTGAAGACAATTATAAAAACTATCGTAATTTTACGAATTAATTACTACGAACCTTATTTGTGTTGGAAGAAAACCGCCCTAACCCGCTTACATCCGTAATACATAAAATTCAACATTTTTCTTTCAATTTTAAAGAACTAAAATAATAAACACGTTTGCAAAAAAAATACTATAACAAAAACCATACCGTTACCACTACGCATGAAAACGTGCATTCGAACATAGGATTTAACTTGTTAGTTTTTGATACATTTTACAATAAAAAATGATTTCCTAGTGTACATTTTATTGTATTTATGGAAATAAAGCTTTTTTGAATTTTGAATTTTGTTTCTCACATGCGTCAAACGCGGCCCGCGAGCTGTTTGTCATGTGATGCCGTCAATCCCAGCGGTCCGTTTATAAACAAAATGGATTTGAATGCTCACAACATTGGTCCGTTATTCGTTATCGCGTATACAGTTAAATGAAACGTCATCGACTACGTCATATCCACACGCCGTAATCTGCAACAACCTTTTCAGAATCTAAACTAGAATTATTATATTTCAGGACAAAGGCAAACCTGTGAGGTTCCGTGTAGAGAACTCGTACAGCGACAAGGAGTATGACAAGGGGTACTTGCTGCTTACGGAACCCTGGTTCAGGGAATTCGTGTTTGAGGTAACTTTTTTTTATTTATGTTTACGCTATACAGGTTCGTTTTATGTGAAGGGTGGTGATGGCCAACTCTGAAACCAAGAGAGTTAGAAAAAAGTCGTAAAAGGAGTCATGTCCTCGATTTATAAGAAAACAATAACTGCATATTTAGGTCTATTATTAACAGTTTTTTACTAGTAGGTAGAAGTCATCATTTCATTCCTATCATGGCACTAGGACCTCATAATTACCATTCCTCAGGTGGTGGTCGACAAGAAATACGTCCCCCAAGACGTCCTCGAAGTGTTCAAGCAGACGGCCGTGGTGCTACCTGCCTGGGATCCAATGGGAACTCTCGCCTGTACTCACGAGTAACACTGTACCCATAGTACACTGTACCCATAGTACACTGTACCCATAGTACTCTGTACCCATAGTACACTGTACTGTACCCATAATACACTGTACCCGTAGTACACTGTACCCGAAGTACACTGTACCCATGAGACCCCCATATCTTTAGTCCTAACCTCGACTCGACGCGCACGATATATTTATTTATACATAGTTGTTACATTTTAACGTTTTTAATCCTAAGTAAGGTTTATCTAGACACGGGTTCTCTTTATACACATGTTACAAACGGGTGGACATTTATATTTTAAACATATAAATATAGCCTTTTCTACTCAGGGATAATGTAGCATTCTAATAGTGAATGAATTTTTGTAATCGGTCTAGTATGTTTTGAGTTTATTCGTTATAAACATACATAAATACAAAACTTAATAATATTATTATTAGTGATTAGATATTAAAAAAATTCAAGTCAAGCATCAGAAACCTACGTCATTGACGTGAACAAAAAATCAAAGTATAACGTAGGTAATTCATACACTAGGCTGCGGTCCGTTAATAGTTCACAAGACTATCAGCGCTAAAAGCGCTCAGTCGGCCCGAATTCTTTTAGCGTGATAACGACAGATATCGGGCTATAAGTCAATTTGACAAATCGTTCACAACGCCCATGCTTGGTATTATGGGCTTTGTGAGCGCAAAGATGGAACCGATAATGACGTCATCTATGACGTTTCGCGATCAGCTGTAGACGCTAACGGAAATACGGACCGCTTTTGTGAGCGCCCAAACCGATTTTATCAATAAACGGAACGCATCAGTAGTATTACTTATGTAATTTGAATTTTATGACGTGTCGAATAGTCCTATTAGCTTTATTTCTCTTCTCATTTTTATATTTGATATTCTAATTCGAGTGAGTTTTCTAAACATGGTAAGATAGTTCTACTGGAGTATGAATGAGTCGAGGTTATTTCCAAAGATTTGGGTGTGAGATTTTGTACTTAATAGCGGCATTATGCCCATAAGAAAGTGCCGTTGTATTTAATAGTAGTAGCAATTTGAAGCAAGTATTCATAGGTAGATACGAAGATAGATACAGGAATTTGTTTCAGAGTTTTAGGCCCAAGATATATCGATTGTGGCGCTTTTTCAACTATACCGTGTGTCCATTTTGAATGAAGCCAAGTTAGTTAACAAAGTACGACACAAATTACCTCTAAAAGGACTAACATACTGTTGAACTGAAGGTTTGTTTACTAACATACTTCATTCAAAATGGACACGGTGTAGGTATGACATATTACATTTTATAATGGTTGTTTGCGTACTTCTTAGGAAATGGGTCTTAAACTTTAAAATAATTATTTTAATTGGTGCATATTGTTTTTTTTATCTGCCTAATTAGGTAAGTACATTCTTTTTACTGTTTTTATGCGTGGAGATTTGAATCTAAAATGTAGCGTTTTTGCCTAAGTTTATCTTTTTTTTTTATATGTTTCGTAGATTGTAATTTTCGATGAAGTAATGTTTTGTAAAAAGTCCACGTATTATTCGATAAAGTTTTAAAATACTTTTTTACAACTTAAATTAATTTGGACGACTACAAAATAAGTTGTTTGAAGTACATCTCCCGCTAGGTCTAAGATCTTATATTATATATATAGCAATAAAATAAAACAGACAATACATTTTACATTAATTACCATAACACGTGCCTGAAGCAAACAGTTGTGTTCATTAGTTACCACAAGCTAAGTTAATAAATGTATAAGTTGCTTAAATGTATATTTATATTTTTTTTATCCTCATGGAAAATAAAATGATTATTATTATAATGTTTTTTATTTTATCTAGGATTCCATTTCCAATTCCATTAAAAAAATATAGGAAGTTTCATGCATCTATGAGTGGATTAAAAATGGAACGTTTGGTATTTATTTATTTTTCTTTGTGATCTAATTTTTTTTTGTGATCTTGATTCATTAAGTTACAATTGTTAATAAAAAAAAATATGACCCAAAACCTACGAATAAGAATATTCGTAGCCCAAAACAAACAAGTAAATATTTTCAAAAAGTGGTGCTTATAAGACAAAAAAATGCTCATTATAAAACATGGTCACACAATAAAGGCAATAAAGAACACAAAAACATTTTAAACATACCAATTCCAACCAATTCCCTGTTGCCTTTTTGGGGTAAAAACCTTGCATAATCTACTCTACAAACCTAATCCCGTTGTTTTTGTATACTGTAGGGTCCGTATTTTAAAAGTGAACCCATACCATAAGAATAGAGTCCCATAGAGCCCTCTATCATGAAAGTTTGCCTATTCATCGATCGTTGCCATAAAAAAGCGATGCTCAAGTATGATTAAGTACATTAAGGCAAAAATCCTACGTTTAGTTTGTGTGGTGTGGTTTTAGGAGGAGATGCGATAATAGAGTTTGGTGGCCAAAAAGCGCAACTTCGTATCTCTACCTAAGCTTTACAAAATGAAACTATTACAGAGGCATTAATAAATAATTTATAATAGGTACCACAAACTGAACGATGGGCTTTTAAAACTTGCTGCGTATAACGTAATAATAAGATAAAATAATTGGGGGCGCCACTTTCACTGGTGTATGGGCCTTAATAGCGAAACTTTAGTTTTTATTACGAAAAGACGATGTCAAATAACTTCTTCATAGGTATTTCCACAAGTATCGTAATTGGCACCGCAATCACGAACGTGTAGACGGCAGTTGTGGTTCCGTACATTATCTAAAATAGGAAAAAGAATAGATTACTTATTAAAATCTTCATCAAATCAAATGTGCACTGCTCGACTGCCAAGTTTGGTTTTCCTTAGAATATAAACCAAATTTTAAATAATATATAAATACTTTAATATCGGTTGCAAATCGCCAGTGTGAAAATGAATCATTGTTTTCGTGGAAACGCTAATATTTTAAAGGCGACAAGAGTTGGTTTTGCACGACAACAAAAACGAAACTTCAGTTTTCCGAGTAACGCCGAGTCCGCCTTAGGCCTTGTTTTCGGAGACGCGGGGCGTGCAACGGCGCGAACAGCGTCCCCGTCATTGCACGCGTAAATACAAACATATCGCAATTAACGTTGATGTTTATGGATAGGCCGTCACCATCGGAGCAACGGACAGCCAACTTGTGCAGAAGGTGCCTCAGCGACGACGAATCAGCTGCCCACGTAGTGCTGCGTGGGAGTAACAGCACAAGGAACAGAAATCCTTGAACTTGCCGAGGTCACTCCGCGAAGCCTGTGAAAACCCCAGGAAGATTCGCGCTTCTGGACGGAGTTAGGCTGGCTATGCTAGCGTAACGCATAAAGGACCAACTAAGAGTCCAAATGCGGAAATAGGAGTAGTTCTACCATTACCATTACCATGGATAGACCGGGCGTGAAGAAAGGCGGTGGACGCCGCGCCGAGCGACGCATCAAATCAAGCAAATGCGTGGAAATCGCTTCTCCGTAAACACACTCTACCAACGCCATATGTTTGAATTTTGTAGAGGCCGCGCCACTGCACGCCCCGCGTCTCCGTAAACGAGACCTTGGGGTCTAAGGTATACTCACAATGTCGAGAAACGAAGTGGGTAGCGTAGTTTGCGCAGTCGCAACGAGCGTCATGTTGACGATCCAGTGGACTATCATCACGGAGAGAGACATGCGCGAGAGAGGCCGCCAGCCGCGCCATGACAGGACACGGATTGGTAAACCTGTAAAAAGAATACCACTAAAATACACTCAACCAATAGCCGAGCAGCTGCTATTTGATATATTTCCAACCAACCCCATCAATGAGGTGATTGGGAACAAAAACTCCATCTCATTGACTTGAGTAATGGGATGGATGGAAATCGTGACCCTCTCCTCTTTCCTTTTTTCATACAATTTAGTACCTCTTCGTCCGGACAGGGAAATACGCAAATCCCCATACCACCCCAGACAAACAGGAGATGCCATGTCACGATCACGTCTCGTTAAATAGACTCAAACAGACTCACCGCTCCGGTGGACAGACTGCTCACAGTACAGACACCTATATAGACCGCGTACCTACTTACTTATAAACCGCGTACTCAGAGCATACGTACCTATAGACCGCGTACTCAGAAAGCCATACATATAGACCCCGTACCAACTTACCGTTGACAATGCTAAAGACGAATGACAGCAGACAAAATTACCGGAATATGGACCGCTGCTCAAGAGCCGCGTACGCTGTGACGAAGGCCGGCGCCGTCACGTGGAACCAATAGCCGAGCAGCAGCGTTCAGGACGCTAGGAGAGACCAGACACATATAGACCGCGTACTCACATCATACATACCTATAGACCGCGTACTCTAACTATAAAGGCATACAGACCGCGTACCAACTTACCGTTGACAATGCTAAATACAACGAATGACAGCAGACACAGGACCTGGAATATGGAGCGCTCGAGAGCTGCATACGCTGCGACAAAGGCCGGCGCCGTCACGTGCTGGAACCAGTAGCCGAGCAGCGTCCAGGTCGTTAGGAGAGGGAGGCTCACTAAGCAGGCTAGGTCGAGGAGCCACTGGAAATTCAATAATAGTTATTTGTTATACAAGAGTGCATAGTTGCTTTTTAACCGCGTGTTCAATTTTGATGACCGAGCAAGCGAAGGATTCTAAAATTGAATCACGAGCGCAGCAAGTGATTCAAAATTAGAATCCTGAGCGTTAGCGAGGGAATTAAAAGAGCACGAGGTGAAAAATCTTTGCACTCGAGTGCAACACGTAACTTTTCATTCCACCTCAGCGAGGAAATGACTAAATGCAAAAAAAAAACGTTTACAATCACAAGATAGGTACACTTTTATTTCAGTTTAGGTATTAATTACTACATTATGACAGGTAAGTATTACAGAATAATCTTTAAATTATAACAAAATAATACTAAGGTATAATTAAGAAAATTTTAAGGTAACGTTGCTACAGTTATTTAAATGAAAAAATGCCGCGTAAAGAACCGCGTACAAAGCAAATTGAAAAAAGAACACCAAGAAGGTCCCGAGTCTGAGTTTTTAACAAATAAAAAAAAAGTTGTATGATATATTCGGCACCATAGATGTAGCAGTAAATCGGTTTAATGTTTTTTTTAATTCACAAACGTAGTGCACACGATGTTCTAAATTCAATTTACTTTATCCTCTAGACTCTAGAGATCGATGACCTATCTCTACCTAAATAAACTAATTAATTAAACTAATTTATATAACTAATGCCACTGTCGGAGAAAAGACGAAGAACTTGAATTAAAGTGTTTTTTTATGTTCGCCGATAATCTTTTAGAAAATTTTATTTAATAGGGATTAGTATTGGTCCGGCAAAACTTTAATAGCAGAAATAATATTGTGGAATATAAAGTCGGTATACTTACTTAGATTTTTTTTTAACATGAATCAAATTCTGCTACTTATCAAAGTAGTCGGTAATTACCTTATATTTCTGTATAATAAAGTTCCCATCCTTCATCTCATAATACTGGTGTCCCAGGATCTGTCCTAAGAAGCAGGCGGTCATTGACCCCCACGGCGAGATGTAGAGTCCCACGTATGACGGCAAGTCGCTAAACCTCTTGCGGAGGATTCTGCAAATAAACAAACGCCTTGTTCATTCAATCAATACCAATACGAACAAAAGCATTAGTCTCGTCTCGCAATACTTTTGCCCTAAAAAATGTTTAAAGTAGACAAAGTATAATTAGGTAATAATTAATTTTGTTTTAAAAACTATAAGCCGACTTCAATTTTTACAGTTTTTTCATGAATTTTCATGGATCCTATTGTCAGAACTGAACAAAATTAAAATGGGACCACACGGGAAGTACCTACCAGCTTTCATATAAAAAAAGAAATGCAAATCGGACCACCCAGTCAAAAGTTCTGAGGTAACAAACATAAAAAAAACGAATTGAGAACCTCCTCCTTTTTTTGAAGTCGGTTAAAAAGAAGTTAAAGCGTGCAAGAGGCCGCGACAAGTCCGGCGTCCAAAAGTTTGGTACCAGGATATGGTAGATATGTAGGAGTAGTAGGTCAGGTTCTAGCTCGGACGACACTGTCAGAAACTTTTTAAACTTTCGCGATTGGTAACATAATTAAATGATTATTTATCGGGTATTGGGGCGTAGGGGAAATAAAAACAAAGGTACGCGATAAATACCCGATAACTAATCATCCAGAAGTGGTACAAGTAGAGCGCTGCGCGGAGTACTCAAGAAGCAGACTTGCGCGCATAGCACGAGTTTGGTACTAGGGCATTATATATAACTATGTAGAAGTAACTACTCACTTGGATATAGTGAGGGATACAGTAAGATTTATAAGCAAAGGAAACCTGTTAAGCGTGCAAAGCACGACATCGGTACCAAGACATCATAGATATGTAGGTAGTAGGTACTCGCTCGGACGAGACAGTGAGAGCACTACTAATGAGTACTGAACCAGGCAGCAGTGGTACAAACAGTGCAAGGGGCTGTTTGGTACCAGGACATCATAGCTATGTATATAGGATCAATACTCATATAGTCTCCAAAGTAACTACTTACTCGGACGACACAGTGAGATACAGCATAGGAAGCCAGTGGTTCAAGTACACGAGCGCGGCATTGATCGTGCAAGAGACTGCTACAAGTCCGCAGAGTATAAGCGTGCGTCGAGGGTACTTCAGCACGAGTAGTCCTACGAATGTGGACAGTATATGCATTTGGACGTCCAGCGCCATATACCTGGAACAGAGGAATATTAAATTAGCCATGGCAAACCTTTCTGAGAGATGCCACGCCTATTAATTTCTCTAATTTTAATTAGCCAATTCATAAAACGTAAAAATCATAAACAAATATATTTTTTCTCTTACTTGTCTTTTAGAAATGAAAATTATTTGAATATGATTTTCTCGAGAAAAAGCGGAGGTGTAAAAACACACAATAGAAATGGAAATAAAATCACCCTTCGTTTTTGTTCGTTAGCCTTTGGCTACCGTCGATCGATCGTACTGAGCGTTCGAACATCGAGTTCGATCTCATAGCGATCTCAGGTTCGATTTCGTTGTCGTCACGATTCGGATCGTCAGCAAACGTCACGAGTGGTATAAAAAAACTACGTCAGCTATAGAAGCTAAACCAAAACTAAGTTAGCGAACTTTAAATTCCGCAAAGGTCTTCCGTGAACACTTACCAAGTCGGCAGAACGCAGTGCCTCTCCGCTAACACAAGGTTGTTGACAAACAGCACCTGTGTCCAGAACTTGTCCCGGCAGACCTGGCTCTCCGCCCCCACTGTCGCTGGCCACACAGGCCCGCTGCCGATGGATGACCACCACGTGGCCGCGAAGCCAACAACCAGGTAGTATACTGGGCTTAGTCTGGTGGATACATAAGGAAACCTGTTGTGCATGTACACAAGAGCTGTGTTGAGCGTGCAAAGCACAACCTCCTAATAGAAGAATCTACTACTAATTCCTATACGACACAGTGAGTGCAGGGAAAAGAAACGAGTTTGAGGTTTTAAGATAAATTTGCAATAATTTTGTGTTATTTTATTCTTGTTTTAAAATATCTATAAAATGACTTCGATTTTATGGTTGTCTTATGGATGCCATTGGCAGAAATGGACCACATTGAAAAGGGACCACGAGGGAAGCACCAGATTACAAATAAAATAAATAATCATCAAAGTCGAATCACCCAGTCAAAAGTTCTGTTCTGAGGTAACAAACATGAAAAAACTGTCAAAATGAGAACCTCCTCCTTTTTTTGAAGTCGGTTAAAAAATCACAAACTTAAAAACCTTTTTGAGATGAACACAGAATACTTCTAAACTTATCCTGTGTAGGTAATTTAAATATGCGAAAGGAAAAAGAAAAGTGAATAAATTTGAATAATTACCACGCGGACGAAAACGCGGGGCGCATCTAGTATTCAATATACCTGATAATCCTCTTAGCAATAAGCATTGGCAGTAACCGGAAGCTGATGGTGTGGTTCTCAGCGAACACTCGGAGACCATACGTGAAGAGAAACCCGGATATGACAACGAACATCTGTTCGGATGCTGTGCTGTTCTGTACCATCATGCTCAGAGGGTTCTTGGTCATCTGCGGAAACATGAGAGATCAGTAGGGGTATTTTAATTCATTCGATTCGATTCCGAAGCGAAAATTTCAGATTCGAATTTGAATTTTAGTCCGACGGAACTTTAGAACGTTATTTTGATTTGTCAAAAGTTTCCGATATCGAATCTGGCGGCCTTTCCGTCGAATTACTCTATTGATTTTCAGATTTCAGTAACTTTAGGTATACAAAATAAGCACAGAGACAATTTAAATTTTTCTACCATATCATAAGGTGTAAGGTGTTATTGTTTTTCTCTTAACTTCAAGATGCCCAGTTCTTATTAACAAATAAATCAAACAAATGAGAACTAGAGCATGTTCAAAAAGAGAAGAGTCGTGGGAATGAACGGCACTCGTGTGCCAATTGACAACTTTTGTTGCGTTGACGACATCAACGTCAGTCATTGCAGTACGACTAAAAGTGTCAGTTCACCGTATGGCCACGACTTTTACCTTTTTAAATAAAATAAAAATTTATTTCAGACACAGAGTCCATCCATATACACATTAAAATAAACAATTACAATTTCAAGAGTAAATTAAATAAAATAACATATCAGGTAGTAGGTAATAGGTACAAAAAATAAAATTAAATAGAATTAGACAAGAGAAAATAATAATAAAAATTACATCAACTTAAATTAAACATTAGAAGCAGCATCAATTGTGTGACCGGGGCGGCCCAGACAGATCATTGAGCCACCAGCGATGATAATTTTTTAACAGACTCTACGAAGTAAGCATTGCAGACTTTTGCAAACAATCTACAGGTAGCTTAGCTAATCCATATCGGATTATGAGAGAAGGGGAATAGAGTAGGGGTGCGCACCTGTGTTTGCGCGCACACTTGTGCACTATAATAGTCCTGGCATCTGGCTAGTCTCTAATATAGATATTTTAGCGAATCCCCTCGCCGATAGGCTGCTTAATTTATTCAAATGCTTTAGTTTACGACATCTTTTTCATGATCCTACTAGGGTAACCCTAACATCTGCCACTTGTTTAGATAATATTTATTGCAGTCTATCTCCAACCAACAAAGCAGTAATCAAACATTTCAAATCAGACCACTATGGTCAGAGTGTTAATTTTAGTTATAATCTTAACGATAAAAACAAAGTTGAGAAATATACCTATAGGCCTATTACAGAGAGCCGTATTAAGAATTTTCAAAGTCAAGTGGAACTAGCAGTAGCTAATATAACTTATTCCGATAACCCTAATGATCTTTTTGCCAAACTTTTAAGTGTTATAAACAAAGAACACAGCGAAGTATTTAAATATAAAACATGCACAGTTAGGGACAGGGTCGGATTTACCGATTGGGCCACTCCCGGTATTTATAGAAGTAGGAATAGACTATATGATCTTTATGGTGCTAGAGAAGCTATGTTAAATGATCCTGCGTTTCTTTTGTAATTAACAAACTACTCAAAAACATTTAAAAAAGTCTGTAATACAGCGAAATGCCTGTTTTTGAGGAAAAAAATTGTAAACTCATCTGATAAAATCAAAGCAACATGAAGACTTATAAATAACGAAACTGGTAAATCTAAGTCACGAAAAAGAGAAATAAGGTTAAAAGTTAATAATTCAATACTTATACACGATAAAGATATTGCCGATGCTTTTGATTCATTCTTTTCTGATATTCCTAAAGTTGTTACCCGGTCTCTAAACTCCTCACCTTCAAACGCGGTTAAATTATTAGAATCATCTGTAGATAAATGTACCGAGGTTTTTATATTTAGTCATGTAAACGCTAATTATATTGTGAAAACATTTAAGTCTATTAACATCAAAAATACTGAGGATCTTTGGGGTATTTCAACCAAAGTACTGAGTTCTATTATTAAGGAAGTTGCTCCATACTTGGCTTACATTTTCAATAGTTGTGTTGATGCAGGAGTTTTCCCTGATCTCATGAAATATAGTAAACTGGTTCCTCTTTATAAATCTGGAAGCCACACTGATCCGGCCAATTACAGGCCAATTTCAATACTTCCTGCAATGAGTAAAGTTTTTGAAAAAATTATTCTCACACAGTTGTCCTCTCACTTCAACCTCAATAGGTTGTTACATAAAAATCAATTTGGCTTCACCAAGGGTAGATCGACAACTGATGCTGGTACAGGTGTATTTTGTGACCTTTCTAAAGCTTTTGATTGCGTTGATCATGGTACATTAATAAATAAACTAAGACATTATGGAATTCAAAACAAGGCACTGGACCTTATGCAATCATATTTATCTGATAGAGTCCAAAAAGTAGATATTGGTAAAGAAAGATCTAGGGGATCAAAAATCGATTTAGGAGTCCCGCAAGGATCAATATTGGGTCCTTTTCTATTTTTAGTATATGTAAATGATCTCCCATTTCTAGCAAAAGATCTCTGTGATATAGTCTTATTTGCTGATGATACTTCATTGATTTTTAAAGTTGACAGAAATAAACATAATTATGATGATGTAAATAATTCTCTTTCACAAATACTAGATTGGTTCACCGCCAATAACCTCTTACTCAATGCTTCAAAAACCAAATGCATAAAATTCATGTTACCAAATGTAAGAGAGCTCCCAACTAAGATAATGCTAAAGGATGAGATTGTTTACCTTGTAGACTCAACTGTTTTCCTAGGGTTACATATTGATTCCTCTCTTCAATGGAGACCGCAAATTGATGCTCTCGCAAACAGACTTAGTTCAGCAGCGTATGCGGTTCGAACAATTAGATACATTACCGATGAAGATACAGCTAGGTTAGTTTACTTCAGTTACTTCCATAGTGTTATGTCTTATGGTATTTTGCTTTGGGGACAGGCAGCTGACATCCAGACTATCTTTGTTCTTCAGAAAAGGGCGGTACGCGCTATTTATAAATTAAATCCACGTGACTCGTTGAGGGAATTATTTAAAGAAATAAATATTTTAACAGTAATATCGCAATACATCTATGAAAATCTAATGTATACACACAAAAACAGAGATAACTTTATGAAAAGGTGTGATGTTCACAATAAAAATACAAGAAACAAGAACAAATTACACATCCCATCATATAGATTACGAAAGGTAGGGAAATCATTTGTGGGCAATTGCGTAAGATTCTATAATAAGCTTCCATCTGAAGCAACTGAGCTCCCTATTCGTAAATTTAAACTGTACATAAAACGAAATATTTTCAAGAAAGCCTATTACTCCGTAGATGACTACGTAAATGATGTTAATGCTTGGCCGGATGTCGCCCAGTTCCATACAAACAATAGTATGTAAGACCAGTTAGACTTAGTTATCCTAAGATTGTATTAGTTGATAAGCGATGGACTTGCTAGTGGTTTCTTTTTCACTTCTTCCGCTAGTGGACAAAAAATTGAAGTGAATTAAAGTCAATTGCACCTTATTTCTTGTTGATAGTAATAACTATTTATCAAGCTGTTTATATAGTAAAAATGTGACTTGTCTAAGTACTTATTTTGTAAGTCTAAAGAAATAAACGATTTGACTTTGACTTTGACTTCTCCGATGAGACTGGCCGCCGTGGTCGAAATTCGGCAAGGAGGACATTATTATTATTATTAATCCATATCAATACCAGTCGCTATGGCAAGGCTGATGCGCTGCGCCAGATACCATTGCAGCTCCCGAGACAATAGTGAAAAATGATATTCTGAAACCTGTGTTCCGTACCTTCTCCATGGCTCTAGGATCCTGCAAGAACAGTGAGAAGTAGATCAGCCCCGAATGTGACAGGCATGTGCATATGGCCACGCACACTCTGAAAGGAAAAGAAACAGTTGCTTATTCTAAATGCTTTTGGTTAAGTTTTACACTATGGGTAATTTCTCGAAATCGAATAAAATCCCAAACATTTTTCGGCATCGACGAGAATCGAACCCGCGTCCTTTCCTCGCGTACGGGGATGTCATAGCCCCTAGACCATGATGTCGAATAGCTATCGATCCGAAAAACTCTCGAACTTTTTACGGAATAGTACCTGTATTTTATTAGATTATTTAGAAATTACCCATAGTGTTAAACTGTAATAACCAAAAATCTTCAAATTATACGCAAAAGCGACACCTATCATCAAACGAACCAAACGTTACATTAGTCTTTGAACAGGATTGGATAAACTTCAATGTTTCCCCTGTAGGTGGAGTTGCTAATTCATTGATCCAACCGAATAGAAAATAGGATGCTAGTCTACCGATCACCTGTGGACTCGATAAGAAGTTTTGTAAGATCTTAAATATGTATTGCATGTGCCCTCAACAACCTTTGTATCGCCTCCCCCTGATAGGGGTCTTATTGGCTGTTATCTCATGGAGGGGTAATACCCATAATCCCCACGCTGGGCAGGCGGGTTGGGGATCGCAGTTTGGTGGTAGAATTGTTATGCAGGAGGCGCTGCTGCCCGCCCCCGGTAGACATCCCTTAGTTGCCTCTTACGACACCCGCGGAAAGAATTGGGATGGTGCAAATTCTATGCCGGCACAAAATGGAAATACAGAAATAAGAAATACCAAGCACCTGGACTCTAAGGATGCTTAAATAAATTGTAGACAGATTACCTGATTCCATGTAAAGATTTCAACGCAGCCGACAAGTTCTTCTCTTCGTTGCAATTCGTAAGGAAACTCCAGTTCTGAATCACGGACAATGCTAGCAGAGCCTTTCTCCCTGAAATTGTAAGACGGACGGACAAAACATTGAAGTGAATTAGAGTCAATGGCACCTTATTTCTTATTTGATAGTAATTACTATTTATCAAGCTGTTTAAATAGTAAAAAAAATTACTTGTCTAAGTGCTTATTTTGTAAGTTTAAAGAAATAAACGATTTGACTCTGGCCCGATTGTGATTTCTTGTAAAATCTTTGCTATAACAATGTATGTGTGTTTGGATGTTTGGTTCTGGGAGCGACATAAGTTTTTGTGGGATAGGGAGGGTCAGAGTTAAATTTCTCTTAACTTGGTACTCACGTTTTGGATCATCTCTAGTCCGGACATCATAAACAGTTCCAATAACATTCATCACTACAAGAACCAGGCATATCACCAGGAACAGAATCTGAGACACTGTAGGTGCTTCTACCCTATCCTCAACACTTCGATAGCAGTACACCAGAGTCATCAAGTTGGCAATGAAGGAGTCTCGGAGTAAGACCTCGGTGGTGCAGTCTTGAAAGCGAGTGGTGTCGTCGCTGGTGTTGTGGTGGGGACATCGGGAGCTGATGCAGAAGCCACGGTGGATCAGAGTGTGGTTGTATGCGTAGTGTTCTGCAGAATATTCCTGTGGAATCGGATATAGGATAAACTTTTAAATAATGAGATCAGTACACCAGCAGTAATGTTCCACTAGGAACTCTTTATCACTTCCTAAGATAGACCCTTAGACCATATAGACGTAGAGTAGGTATTTACTAGTTAGTTTGTAGGAAATTTTACAGTTAATCCAAATATACTTATATACAACGTATGTAGGTACAACAATTAGTTGGGTTTTTAGTTCGAAGCGTTTGTTTGTTTATATTTGCCGCCCCTCACGGCCTTCTCTGAGCTTTTTTTACTGTCAAACTTCTGGGGGCAGACAGTTCAGAGAACAGACCTCGAAGCTTGCCGCCCCGGGCCATGGCTCTTTTGGCCTAAGGGTCCACGCCCATGATCATCATCAGCTTTTGTTAGTCCACCGCTGGACTCCCCTAATGAGCACCAAAACCCTAACCCTAAAGAACCGCCCACAACTTGCCTCCATAAGCTGATACACGTGATGTGGGCGGTGCAGCGGCGTGAGATGGAAAGTCCCCAGACAGTAGATGCCTTCATCATCAGCAAGACACCGTTCGTAATCGTCCAGGTGGAACAGAGCTGGCAACTGGTAGTACTCCTCATCTAAACATATTTTATCATATCAACCCACACAAGTCCACTTCTGGACACAGGCCTCCCCCATCCTCAACAGGACCAATGGATAAAGCGCCTATCAGGGGGACGCCTGCGTCCAGCAGTGGACCAATATAGGCTGTTGATGTGACCTGAGGACATAGGCAGGCATACTTTGGTACCCGTTCAAAGCAGGGGCGGGATGCTAGTGTGTTTTTATTAAACATAAATAACACACAGCACATTTTTTAGATTTTTATGGCATATAAATTTATGCGAGCAATTAGGTACTATAGATTATTTATTTTCTATGCCGAAAAAATTAAATAATCTATGCCGAAGTAATTACATCTTAAACACAATAACTTCGGCATTCAATTAAGGAAAATTAAATAATATAATCTATAGTACCTAATTTCTCGCATAGATTTATGGACGCCATAAAATGTAAAAAATGTGCTAGTGTGTTATTTATGGTTTTTTTTCAATTAAGGAAAATTAAATACGACCTCTGTGGCGCGGTGGGCGAAGGTCTGCTTGCGACGCAGGAGGTTGCGGGTTCGATTCCCGCCTCGGAACAAATGTGTGTACGATCTGCAGACATTTGTTCAGGGCGTTCTGGATGTTTTTCTATGTATAATAAAAAATTATCTATCTATGTAGTGTATTGTATTATGTATATCAGTTATCTAGTACCCATAACACAAGCTCTGCTTAGCTTGGGGCTAGATAATGCTGTGTGAATTGCCCAGCATTATTATTATTAAATAATCTATAGTACCTAATTGCTCGCATAGATTTATGAACGCCATAAAAATCTAAAAAATGTGCCTTATAATAACTCTAACTACCTATGGTTTATCCATTTTGAATGAAGCATGTTAGTAAACAAAGTACGACACAAATAACAAAATCTCACTTGCTTGGCGTAGAGTTTCAGATATAATTGTAAGCAATATTTATTGAAGGGAGGATCTAAAATCGACAAGTAATGTAAATTACGTATAAAAGGACGCGCCAACTAAGTGAATTTTAGGTTAAGTATGGACGGTTTGTTTTCGTTTATGCTCCATTCAAAATGGATACGATATAGGTACTTAAGCCCGCTGTAAAAACAGCTATTTCTGGCCAGCGAAAATCTCGTTAAAATCGGTCCAGCCGTTTCGGAGATTAGCCAAAAGAAGTAAACAGACAGACAGACCTGCGTAACATTTTAAATGTTGGTGTTTTGGTTACGTAAGTACCGTGTAGATAAACTGATAGGTATGCATCAAGTAAAAAGCTGTTTGTTATATTGACATTAGACATTTCATTATCATAATCATCATCAGACCTTGATGGCCCACTGTTCTACAACCATCGTCCCATGCATCCTGTACCAGCTAAGGTCTGTGGTATGGGGACACCAATACCTATCGATTGGACCCCCATGTATGTTGTAGTTTTCGAGATAATGTTTTTTTTTTGTATTATGTTCAGATTTTTTTAAATTTTGAACGGTTTGTTATAATTTTTTTCTGGTAACTGATTCTTTGAGATTTTTTTGTACCTCGGATATTTGTATTTAGGTACCTACTAATTTATTTGTTCTTCTTTAATTTGTGGGTTCTCTGGACGTTCTATTGATATGTACTCAAATACCTACCATGCCGGATCACTTTCATAAAATACCTGTCAATTCTCTTCCAGTCGCAACACAGCAAAATACCGCACTCACAAAAACTTTGAAAACATTCATTTTTAACATTTAAAACTAATGAATAATGTCGTGCCTATTCCGAGGTCTTATAAAGACAATTTATTAGCGAATGAACAAACGCAGTCAACCTCTACAATGGGGTCGAAATAATTTTACTAACAGGCTATAGCTACGGTTGTATCGTACAGGTAGTAGGTATATAAGTGGTTTGGCTAGGTTAATATAGACGTGGCTTGACACCTCAATTTGGCTCTGTAACTATAAGGTTATTGCTTCCAGTGGTGGAATCAAGTTCCACATTGACATGGGAACCAACGGTCCCAGATTCACACAGTAAATTACTCAAACATTGTCTGTATCTTGTATTAGTAAAACCGTTGCCGCGTCGTTATCATGAGGTGAACCACGAAAAGAAAAAAATGCCCCTGGTACAACCAGGTGCACTATGTAGGTGGACCACGGGCAGGGACCGTTATTTTGATCGTTCGGTGTATTGTGTTATCTACCGTGATGAAAGGCCTCTGTCGGAAAACCGGCGGCGTTGTTACGTCCTCACAACTAGCTCATGCTGCAACAGAGAATCTATTATTTATCTCTTCTTTAATTTTAACACGTTTGTTTTTGTCGATTGAGTTACAAAGAAAATATTCTCATTCAAACATCTATTGCATTCTGTAGATAAAAAATAAATAAATGAAAACGACCTGCGACTGCAGACTGGCATTGATGCTGAAGACTGGCGCTCATTAGGCCTATGTCCAGCAGTGGACTAATAATATAAACTGATGATGTTATCGAGGTAAAATTTGTGTGAGGGATTTAAATAATAAAAATAAATTCCAAATATACCGATACAATCATTTATTAGTTCGAGTAAATAAACTAAACTACAGTACATCCGTTTTTAACTTTAACCACAAAAACATTGGTGTTTAACATTTCCAGTAAACTTTAGTTAAAAACTACAAGAGCATTTGACGTCGCTAAAGTACATCATGAAGCCCATAACCCATATAAAATAAGGTTTTAGTCTTAATAAAGTGACAGTAGAATGTAACCAAATTAACATCGAGAAGGATTGACAGAAATAGCGGACCTTGTAGGTACATGACGGGTCAAAGGTTCGTAAATGCACACAGCAATAAAAGTTACCATTATTTTGCACAATGCTTGAGGATTTACATAGCAATAATAATAAAACGTGATCTATTTAAATACTTGTTTAATGTACAGGGCTCGTACTCTGAAAAACTAAATCGAAGTTTCTGACTCGGTTTCGTACAAAGCCTAATCTTATGCAAGCGAGATAAGAGTTAATTTTGAACGACAAAACTTTGATTTAACTTTTCCGAGTAGGACCTGACACAAAATAACTATCAAACGTGTGGTACAAAATACGAATGAAGTATTATTTAGTTGAGTAGATGTTATTTACTATTTATTTATAATGATCATGAAACCTGTAAAAGCATAAACAACGATTCGTATTTTGAGATATAAAATCAGGTTATTGTTTACATGTATGTATCTGTTTTAGAATGTGCATAGCAATACGCTAAATAATGCATAAAACCATTAGAGAATATAATCAAAAGCAACTAAGATTTAAGCATGTCTTAAGTCGCGATTTATTGACAGTTTCCAATGAAATACTGTCAAAATTAAGCAAGACTCAAGTGACACTTGAGTCATGCTTAAATCCGTGTTGCGTTTAAGTATTCGAGCGTAGTGTCCTGCACTAACTTTCGAAACAGTTCTCCCCGTTTTTAGAGAAATATTTATCAAAGAATTATAAGACATTTTTCTAGATCTTTATGCATAGTAAATAGAGTACATTATATGGATTCTTCAATGATCAAATTTTTTTAAAGGTTTTATACAAGTGTAGTGTATACGAGAGTTAAGTTACAGCTGTCGTGTAGTCTAACGTCTGGTGACGGCCTGCCATTCATCGGCATCAGGGTCGCGAGCTGAAACAACAAATACAATTTTACATATTGAAATGAGCTTACACGAACAGGGACACTCTTTTATCGAGCCTAGCCAGAGCTGTCTGTCAGGGCGCAATTCAGCTAAACAGTCGCTTCACTGTGTGCGTGTGCAACTGCATACAGCGCTATCTCGTAGAACCCAAGAAGAAAGAAAGAAAGAAAATACATTTATTTGGACCAATTACATAACACACACATAACACGACAAACGTAAGGATTATAGATAAGTAGGAAATAAGAAAAGAATTACATATAAACCAAGGAAAGTAGTACATAAATAAGAGAGGAGCATGTTAAAGGATGTTATATAAAGGGCCAAAAAGGTCCCTGTCTCAGCATTATGCCGCTACAGCCGAAGCTATAACGGCGCTGATTTTCTGACAGGTGATTCAAGACGGTGATACCGATAGCGCTGTGCCTGTGTGCGTAACTGTCCTTATTATTAAGCGTGTCTAAGTTTATATTAGAGAACCCTAGTGTCCAGATAAACCTAATTTAGGATTGAAGACCCTACTTTCCATAAAATGTTTCATTCAAAAATCAATAAACGTATCTATCTATCATGTAGGCTGGTGTCCAAAGATTCTAATTAGTCCGTCAGTTCGATTTTTAGAATATATTCGACACGTATTCTTTCTTTTGTGGATTAAACAAAAAAGTATTATGATTTCCAGTTAAATTTCTGCGTCACGTCACCTTTCGACGCTTTTTAGCAAGGTGTGACGTCACTAGACCCCCAAACTTTGCAAGCTTTATTTTTGTAATTTTATTGTTTGTTTTACCCACAGGGTACCTTAGAATCATTAGAAAAAAACCAGAAAGCGTGTGCTATTTACAAGGAAATAGAATGGTTTTAAAAACTTTAGAATGGAAAAAAAAAGTTATTTCCATTCGATACCTGTATAACTGATTTATGGCATAAAAAATAGCCATTATTTGATTCCAGACTTTGAGCTACATAAAATTTCAGCTAAATCCATTCACTAGTTTTGGCGTAAAGAAGTAACAAATCCATCCATATATCTAAACATCCCCAACTTTCGCATATATAATATGAGTGTATTTATAAACTTACGTTTGTCGTCACGGCGCGGCGGCGGCGGGCGGCGGTCGCGGTCATCTCGGCGAGGCGCGGCGTCGCGATCATCTGAAAATAATTGACCCCAGTTTTATTTCTCTCAAATTGTACCCATGACTTAGTCGTGGTGAGTACAGTACAGACCAAAGGAGCAAGAGTGAGCAAATGCAACCGAGTAGAATTCAACGACATTGAATTCCAGGTTCCATTTTTCTTTGATGTAGCGACAGCCGCCGTAGCATGGACAAAGAGTCGGAGTCAGAGTCAGAGTCAAATCGTTTATTTCTTTAGACTTACAATAATTCATTTTGTTTTAAAAAACTATAAACCGACTTCAATTTTTACAGTTTTTGCATGAATTTTCATGGAGCCCATTGTCAGAACTGAATAAATTAAAACGGGACCACACGGGAAGCACCAGCTTTCATATAACAAAAAAAGAATCATGCACATCGGGCCACCCAGTCAAAAGTTCTGAGGTAGCAAACATAGAAAAAAAAAATACAGACGAATTGAAAACCTCCTTTTTTTGAAGTCGGTTAAAAAATAAGCACTTAGACAAGGCGAACAAAGGCTTTCGTTTGGGCTGGCTTGCTTCCGCAAATACGTCCACACTGGTTAATTCGCATTCGATCGTTACTCTTCAGTTAATTTCGCTCGCTCGGTCTGTTCTGTACCCGGCATTACGCGGCTATTCAGATTCGGCCATCCGAGTGAGTTTCATGGGAGTAGTACTCCCATCTCAAAAAGCCATCCTGTATTGTAATATTGCGTTGTAATTGTCTATACTGATTATAAAGAGGAAAGTTTTTATTGTTTGTTTGTTTATATTGAATAGGCTACGAAACTACTGGTCCGATTTTAATAAAATCACACATGGGCTATATTTAATCCCGGAATAGGGTATATGCATGTGATTTCAAAATGGCTATAAAAATATATACGTATTCTCTATTGATATAGAAACATATCTACATATTTATTTTTGCGTTTTGAGATGTTTTTATTGTAGAATTTAACCATTGAAAAATTGATATTTTAAATCTCAATCGCAAAATTTCGAAACGCTACTCCATTGACTAGAGCGGACGTGACATCACTGTACGCATTTCTTCTTTTTTTATTCTGCTTGCTGCACCTTGATTTGACACTATTCTGCCCACTTGACATTTCGTATTGTCGATTATTTTCAGTTTTTTCGGAAAACCTCTTTCCTGAGATGATCACTACCGAGGTCGTCACCAAAGGTTTTAATCAAGTGTGTACGTCGACGTCACATAAACATGGCGCCAATATAGCAGCGTTTTTATCACCCGAAAATGATTGTAGTTTTGATTTGTTTTTTTTACCTTGTTAATGCGAAATTCAGTGAGCATCTTATCATTCCTGGGTTAAATAAAGACCTAAAGAATCGATAAAAACAATAAAAAAAATCGATGCATATACCCTATTCGCGCTGGACTGGGAACTACGCGGTTGAAACCTTGAGGCGAGTAATAAATAAACGTGTTTTGTTAAAGTATCACGATCAATCAAGATTAATTCATAAAATTTAGGGTGGCAATATAACTCGATAGTGACGCCTCCATTTTTTTTCTGCCAACTGTACTCAAAAAATAAAAGGAATCTCTTTTTGTAGGTTAAAAAACAGACATACAAAAACTTAATCTTGTTATTTATAACTTTGGATTTTTTTATAATTTAGAGCTTAGGTATCCAACATTAATTTGGAAACGAGACAACTCAGAACCGGTAGCGTCTACTGAACTAAGCCGCTGAGGTCGTGTTGAGGTGGTTACAGACGTTATTTAAAATGTACACAGTTTTTTGTGATTACTGCACGTTAATAAGCTTACAGTTATGTAGTTTTGCGCACACTGAAGCTTTTTTAACCGACGAATAAGTGAGTTTGTTTTAAAAAACTATAAACCGACTTCAATTATATAGTTTTTTCATAGATCCCATTGTCAGAACTGGACAAAATTAAAATGGGACCACACTGAAACCAGCAGCTATCAAATAAAAATCAAGAATCATGAAAATCGGACCGCCCCGCCGTCGCCGTCAAAAGTTCCGAGGTAAAAACATTTAAAAAATGCAGTTGAATTGAGAACCACGTCCTTTTTTTGAAGTCTGTTAAAAAAGTGGGGAAATCTTCTTATATACGCGCGCCAACTTGGCTTGGTTAGGTTTTATCGCAGGTTTTTTTCGCGGAATTGTATGTATGTTACAAAATATTTTCATTCTTATATTCACAATGGATTTCCGTAAAGTAACGCCTGAATCTATTATGCATTGTAACTGTGTCCAATAAATGATTTTAATATTTGTGTTACCTTTACGATCGCGGTCATCAGTACGCCTGGGTGGGTCACGTTCGTCGCGCCGCGGTCCGTCGCGGTCGTCGCGTCTCGGACCCTCGCTGCAACAAAAACTAGTTGTAAGGCAAGCACATGTACGCAGCCTCGGTGGGCAGTGAATGTGTTAATAATCTACTCTAGATGGCTTTTTAACCGATTACAAAAGCATGATACTGAACTAATCCATTGCTTGGCAAGTCCTTCTTCCTGCAGACCATTCTAGGAATCTATCCTATCCTATCAATCAAGCTCAAATCAGTCGACATTATGAATGTTATCTAGTACCCGTTACACAAGCTATACTTAGCTTGTAGATCGCAGTTTGGTCGTAGAATTTTGCTGCAAGGGGTTGCCCGCTCTCGGTAGATATCCCTTAGTCGCCTCTTACGACGACCGTGGTAAGGTGGTGCAAATTCTAGGCAGGCACCTCACGGCACGCCTATGATCGCGACACTAAAACCAGCCTACGAGTATAGCCTTACCGGTCGTCCCTCCTCGGGAAGCGGTCGCGATCCCGGTCGCGGTTGAAGTCGCGGTCGCGGTCGCGGTCGCGTGGCGGCGCGTCGCGGTAGTCACGACGTTCCTCACCGCGGCGCTCGTCGCGTCGGTCGTCGCGCGGCGCGTCCTTGCTGCGCCACGCTGAAGAGCGCTCCTGTTGAGGTCAAGAGGTGTTAATTATATTTCGAATAGCAAAATTTAAACTAACTGTTTACCACGTTTATCGACGTGACTGAACACGGTTACGGTTCAACAGAGAATCCCTACGTGATAAATTCAAAGATATAAATATAATGACAGTACCAAGTCAATATATTTATGAAAACTTGTTGTACCTATTATACTCATAAAAATAATAATAGTTTCCCAAATAATAGCGATATTCAGAATGTAAATACTAGAAATAAACATAAACTCGCTGTACCCACAACTAGGCTTCAAAAAACTAATGTATCTTTTAAAATACAATGTATACGCTTCTACAACAAAACCCCTACTGAGCTGCAAAAATTATCAGTAAATAAATTTAAACAAACTGTCAAAACTTAACTATGCAAAAAGGGCTTACTATAAAATATCAGATTATCTAGAGGATAAAAAAGTTTGGGTCGGATTTTGCTCCAACTCGAAAAATAACACCTAACATGCTAAAGGTTTCTTCGTCGTTTCTTTACTTTAGTCTACATACCGAAGCGATCGAAATCAAAAATACCACTTTATTTCCGTGTCAGTGTATTTTTTAATATGATTTGACCTTTTCTAAGTGTACATTTACTTAATGTATTTATGGAAATAAAGCATTTTAAGGTATAACTCGACGACGACCTCTGTGGCGCGGTGGGTGAAGATACGCCTGCGATGCAGGAGGTTGCGGGTTCGATTCCCGCCTCGGGACAAATGTGTGTACGATCTGCAGACATTCGTTCAGGGCGTTCTGGGTGTTTTCTATGTATAATAAAAAATATATATCTATGTAGTGTATTGTATTAGTATATCAGTTATCTAGTACCCATAATACAAGCTCTGCTTACCTTGGGGCTAAATGATGCTGTGTGAATTGTCAGAAATATTTATTTATTTATTTTTTATAACTTACAGCAGACGGTGGTGGGTCGGCAGGTGCGGCGCGACGCCAGCTGCCGCCGCCGCCCTCGGCGCCGCCGCTCACGCGACCCGCGTACGGACGAGGCCTGTACAAACACAACTATCATTACTAATCTAAAATGGATAGAATAAAACAATGGAACAAGACTACCAGCCGGTTTCTAGAATGTAGATCATTTTCATAAAAGGGTATATGCATTGCCAAGCCCTATTTGAGGTAAAGCTGCTATTGCTAGCAAAATATCACTTCATAGAACTTTGAAACCTAACACACCTTTTACGGCGCATACCCGAGCCAATATGACAGCGCCACCTATTTTACCATATTATTACAAATGCAGATGTTTTTTTCATGTTTTTAATCGATTATTGAGGTAATACATAAACGAAAACAAATATAGCAGTCAAAAAATGTCAATAGAGGTAAAAAACAAAAGTAAAACTACACTCAGTTTCGGGTGATAAAAACGCTGCCATGTTAGTCATTGCATTTTGCGACGTCATGGATCATCGAGTGAATACAAAAATGTTCAAGTATGACGTCACGCTTCAGGTGCCAATAGCGTTGCTTTTAGACATTTTACGGTTGAGATTTAAAACATACTACTTTTCAATGATTAAACTTTAAAACATCATAAACACAATTTATACAATAAAAACATCATACAATACAATAATAAATATACAGATATATTTCTATTTAACTAATCAATGATCAAATCTCTAATCAGGTGTCATTTGGGTTGCTTGAATGTTGATTATGTACTTTGTTATTGAACAGAGATTAGTTTATGTATTATTCAATTATAAACTAATATGTGATTTTGCTTTTTACTTTCATCAGCGTTCGTGCAACCCGATTTGATCTGAGCAGTGTGTCAAGGTAATTACCGTGTCAATTGGATTTGATTAGCGTTTGAGAAACCGGCTGTAAAACTCACTGAAATGTATCAAATAAAACAAGAATATTTTTATTATTTTTAGCTTTCATATAAAAAATTATCATGAAAATCGGACGACCCAGTCAAAAGTTCTGAGAACCTCTTCCTTTTTTGAAGTCGATTAAAAATACACTGCTTCATACGATTATATGTCCGGCGCCGCAGACCACATGTTGTAGCGTAGCTTGAAGTTCGTGCAAGTGTGTTGTAGTTAGGAGTCATGACCTTGATGTATATTGAAGAAAAACCTGTGATATTACATAGATCTTTTTGCAACCTCTGTTATCGTTCTCAAGCGATTGTTTTGCGACAAATTCTTTTCGATAACCTCAACTTAAACTTAGTTTTAATGTAGGTAACTTTACTTTATGTATCTAGTGTGTGCAATGTGTCTCTCAATTTAACTTTCTATTGTGTATTTTTTTTTTAGTCGTCCATTACCACTGAAATAATAAAACTAGAATTGTACTACCAGTGGAAACTTCGTAAATAGCCTTCAGGTACATGTTACTTTCATGTGTTTATTAATATTTCATGTTTTTGTTCTAGCTGTAAGTTTTCAGAAGATTTGAAAATAAAATATTTAGCTTTTGACATTCATCGGAGATGATAACAGTGTAAGCTAGGGCTTACGATTTAAGGTGATATCTCCAAGGTGGTATAAGTGTTAGTTACCTCTCACGCTCGCGGTCGGCATCCCTATCGCGGGGTGCAGACCTCCAGGCCGACTCCTCGCGCGGTCTGTCCGCCGGTCGGTCGTCTCTGCGCTCACGGGATAGGTCGTCGCGTTCGCGGGGACCTCTGTCGTCACGTCTACAACAACTTGTTACTTAGTTTCGAAGGTAGTCAGGAGCGTATAGATATTTTATTAAATGCTAGCGCTATATATTTTCTGTACTGGAGGCTGATATAAGCTTGTGAAATTGTATGCAAATACAAAATGGTATAGAAACAAAAAATTAATAAATGTCTGGAATACTAACTTGTCATCTTTATCGTCCCTCGGAGGCCTGTCATCGTGCCGACGTTCAGGCGAGCGCGCGGGCACGCGACCTGAAGAAAAAATACATGGATCAATATTATGAGTAATTTATAGGCTCGTCGTGGGGTCGTTGGGCGTTTTCCTCCGTTTAAAGAGCAGCTGCCCCGCCATCGCTCGCGTAAACACAAACATATCGCAATATACATTGATATTAATGTATAGGCGGGGTGTGAAGAGCGGCGGTGGCCGCCGCGGTGCCCGCGTGTAAAATCGCTTCTCCGTAAACACACTCTACCTACGCCATATGTTTGAATTCAGTGCGGGCCGCGCCGCGTCTACGTAAAGCCGCGTTGACACAATCAGTCTGCTCGGACATGGCTTGGAGTGGACTCGTAAGAGTAGCTTCATACACTGCTGTGTGGCTAGGGTGTTGATATTATCATAGTTCATGTGATCATTTTGATCATATTTTGTTACTACTAGACGCCATTTTGTTTTTATATACAAGCTAGATCGGAAAAGTAGAACGCGGTCGGAGTATACACAGATCGGACGCCGTCGTCCGAGAGAGCTCGAATTAGGAGTTGCCAAATAAGAGTGGCGTCCAAGTAGCTATCCGAGTCTATTCGATCCGAGCAGAGTCTGATCGTGTCAACGTGGTTTAAACCAGGCCTAAGACATCTCCTATACATTTGGTTGTTAGGCTTTAACTGGATTTATGAAGCTTTAGTACTAGACCCATGGAAGTTATAGTATTATACAAAAGACGTATGCTCTTAAAGCAAATAGAGGCGGGGAGACGACCACATTGCACACTAGGGAAAATATGCTCACATTTGCAACGAAATTGTGTTCCCTCGTAAACATTATTTACACTGTGAAAAACATTTGTATGTATTTTGCGGAGGGGAAACTATTTACTAAACCGCTTCCATTCCCGTATGTTCCAAGACTAGAACAGTCAGTATTGGCACTCAATAGTGAGTCCCTATTTATTTTCTCTCTAATTCATACTAGACAATTCACTCAACATTATCTCGCCCCGAGCTAAGCAGAGCTTATGTTATTATTATTATTTATGTTATGGTATTGTTACCGTTTTAATTAAAGTAAAATAAATAAATAAATAAATGGGTACTAGATAACTGATATACATAAATAAATAATAATAATAACAATAAATAATGGTGGACAATTCACACAGCATTATCTAGCCCCAAGCTAAGCAGAGCTTGTGTTATGGGTACTAGATAACTGATATACATAATACAATACACTACATAGATAGATATTTTTTATTATACATAGTAAAACATCCAGAACGCCCTGAACAAATTTCTGCAGATCGTACACAAATTTGTCCCGAGGCGGGAATCGAACCCGCAACCTCCTGCGTCGCAGGCAGACCTTCGCCCACCGCGCCATAGAGGTCGTCGACATAATAGAAACATTACATAAATAGTCATTTTTATCATAAACAGAAAACAACCAGAACACCCTGAACAAATATTTGCAGATTGCCTAACATTTGTCCCGAGGCGGGAATCGAACCCTCCGTCGCAGGCAGACCTCGCCCACCGCGCCAGAGACATCGTCAATTCTACTCACTAGGTCTCCAAGGTTCCTTCTTCTCCGGCTCACGCTCCGCTGGTTTCCGCCACGCACTTTCTCTTTCTCCCCTCTCAGGTGGTCTTTCATCCCTAACTCCTCTCTCCTCTCTGGGTCTGTCCTCTCTAGGCCTCTCTTCTCGAGCGGGCGGGTCGCCGCGACGCCAGCTGGAGCCTCCGGTGGCGGGGGCCTTGGATTCTTCGAGTTTGCGAGCTTTCTCGGCGTCTCTGGCGCGCGCAAGCATTTCTTGGTGTTCTCTGTGGAAAAGTTGAAGTTAGTTTGGTTGATTTTGTCAAGTAATGCGCTTGGCATAAGACCATGGGCGTATTTACCCTTAGGCCAAAAGGGCCATGGCCCGGGGCGGCAGGCTTCGAGGGGCGGCGAAGCCGCTCCTCGCTGTCTGCCCTTCAGAAGCTTGACGATAAAAAAAGCCCAAAGAAGGCCGAGAGGGGCGCCAAATATAAACAAACGAACGCTTCGAACCCAAAACCCAACTAATTGTTTACCTACAATACCTTTACCTACCAACAGTACCGGATTTACCATAGAAGCTGAAATGGCTGAAGCTTAGGCGGGCGGCCGGGAAAATTGGCTCAAAAAAAATTTGGTATAGGAAAAAAGTACGGCTGCGGATTTGCGGAACTACAATCATTTTCGGGTGATAAAAACGCTGCCATATTGGCGCCATGTTTATGTGACGTCGACGTACACACTTGATTAAAACCTTTGGTGACGACCTCGGTAGTGATCATCTCAGGAAAGAGGTTTTCCGAAAAAACTGAAAATAATCGACAATACGAAATATCAAGTGGGCAGAATAGTGTCAAATCATGGTGTAGCAAGCAGAATAAAAAAAGAAAAAATGTGCACAGTGATGTCACGTCCGCTCTAGTCAATGGCGTAGCGTTTTGAAATTTTGCGATTAAGATTTAAAATATCAATTTTTCAATGGTTAAATTCTACAATAAAAACATCTCAAACTGCAAAAATAAATATGTAGATATGTTTCTATATCAATAGAGAATACGTATATATTTTTTTAGCCATTTTGAAATCACATGCATATACCCTATTATGTACAATTCAGTCTTGCTCACCATTGTCTTAGCTATTTTCATTGCTGATTGCCTTACCCAAACTTATAATATTTTTTACCAATCGCCCCGCTCGCTATTGTGTTGGTTTTGCAAGCTTTCTGTCAGCTTTTTGGCAAATACTAGGTCCACTAAATATTTACAGTAAAAAACACATACATTTTGCGTAAAATATTGCAATATATTTGGACATAAACGGCTGTAACGTTTGATTGCATTGACTTAGAAGTTTTATTTATATCACGGCTCCAAGGGGTTATGAGTAATTGAGACCAGTTATTGCCAACTTTTTGATATTTTTAGTTGACAGGGGCATGGTTAGCAGTATGGGGCCTTACCTCTATCTTCCTTAGCCCACCTCACTTTATAAGTAGTGAAGTAAAAACAAATTTTGCTTTTCTTAGCTTAAAAATATACTCAAAAAGTTGTAAAAACAATGTAGAAACAACATTATTTCCTAAAAAGAGGAATTTACCTCATTGTGAAGTCAGTAGTGTATAAGAAGTCAGTAGGGGTGGCAAAATTTGTATAGTTTTGGGGCGGTAAATGTGTAAATCCAGCACTGCCTACCAACAAGAAGGTAAGTAAATAATAATGTAGGTAGCTAAAATAACATTTGCGTTCAAGAATACATAAAAACATTTATTTTAGTAAGGTTAGATACGTACGGCGTACATACCATACAAAAATAAATATTACGCGGTGCGCTTGAAAAATAAAACCCAACGAGTTTTTTTAGTAGTTCGTCAGTATCGTCAATACCAATACTTGGGCGTTTTAACAAAAATACCCACCTATTTTACGACTGTCCCTCGAAATCAAATATTTACGAAGTAATATCATTTATTGTTAATTAAGAGTGAATAAACTTTATATTACATTTTTGTTGTCCCACGACAAATAAAAAAAAACTACAATAGGTACTTGAATGCAAATTAGTAATTATTATTTATTTTACTTGATCATACGCACAAAATGACTTAATTATTAATTGACTATTATTTTTTTCACGAAACATAAATTCCTATAAGGTTTATTCAACAACGTACTCACCTGCGAGTGTAAAACAAAATAAAGTAAAATCAAATTATAAAGAAAGTCGGTATAAAACAAAATAAATTAATATCACAAAATAATGATCTTACATGACATTCAGTTTTGTGACCGGATTTTTTAGCGTATTTTTTATTATATGTGGTCAACATCACTAACGATTTTTCAACGTAATTAAATTTTCACTGTCTGTGTCACGACAACTGCTCGAAAATATGGAACATAAGTATTACCCGTTTAGCCGATTCGACAGGAAAATGTAACAGACAGACTGACAGACATAGTTCCGTTAGAATTAATAATATTGGTATGAATACGTCCTTTTCCTCAAATAATTGACGCAAAATTTTTGCGGCTCGCTCCGCTCGCCGTTACATACTCGTAATTTCCCGCCACCACCGCTTAAGTGTCAATAATTGTCACAGTTCGCACCGCTCGCTCTTCAGCACCATTATATTATATTCTCATCTATATATTTCACACAAAAAAAACTATCTTTAAAAGTTATTAAAATTTTTGCGGCTCGCTCCGCTTGGCATTTTTATGTGGTCTTTATTTCCATTTCACTTACAAATTTCCTAAACATCGCAAAAAAAAATCTAGGCTTGCTCCGCTTGCCGTTTTTATCATCTTTTCTTTCATTACTCTTACAAATTTAACAATCGTTTTTAAAAAATGCTCCGCTCGCCTATTTTATACGTGCACATAGTCGGTATTATAATAGGCTTATAATTATTTAAGCGAGCCTTAAAAAAATTCATAATTTTTCTTACAGAAATTTACCAATAGTCGCTAAAAAAAATCTTTAAATATTTCGGGGCTCCAAACGCCTCTGCATAAGACCGCGGTGTAAAAAAGTTTTTTTAACACTTGCAGTGTTAAAAAAACTTTTTTAGGGTGCGTTGCATATGCATGAGACATCAAAAAAGCTAATTTTATTTACGTATTCTCAAATATAAATATAAGTACATTCATTTTGTATATTTTGATGTTTTAATTGTGAAATTTAATCATCTAAAAAGTAGATATTTTAAAGCGCAATCAAATAATAAATCTATGCATAAAAGTGACCTATTGTTTTTAGCCTCTAGGTTTACACTGTTTGTTGTTGACATCCAAATCTAAGGATAATATCAATGTTTATAGTCATTTTCTACGTTTGTATACACCCAAAACAGCAACGAAAATTTACATTATTATAATACCAACTTCTAAACTTCTTATTTCAACACTGATGTTAGCCTAACTTTGGGCGAAAATAATAATACGGAGAAAGAAAACTTATATATTTTTAAAAGATACACTGAATCTTTTTTCTATATTATTAACCCTTGTGCTAAAAGTCTGCTCCTATTATTTAACGCAGCCATTTTACGAATCAATGTGCACTTCATCTTAGCGCGCCATTCGCACACTATGTCAGATGCGCATACATTTAGGTCGCGCCCACTACTGATGAGTTTGCCCGGACGACTTGTGTAGCCTTAAGACACAAACTTCTGAAGGAGTATCGATTATATTTCATTTATGTATTTGAATTCATAATAATCATTTGCATGACTAACAAATCAAATATAGCGATACTCTATTTTAAAACCACCACATCCACATCCACATCCACATCCTGTATCGGTCCACTGCTGGACGCAGGCCTCCCCCTGATAAACGCCTTATTGGCGTTTAACTCATGGGGGGTAATGCCCATAATCCCCACGCTGGGCATGCGGGTTGGGGATTGCAGTTTGGTGAAAGATTTGTTCTGCGGAGGGCGCTGCTGCCCGCCCCTAGAAGATATTTTAAAACCACCATTGGTGTCTATTCAGATGTAGCCAAAACTAAACTAAACGTATTTGACGGTACTAAAAATATAGCTTGTCTTAGCGATCAAACTAATAAGGATGGCATCATTTTTAGTCCTGCCAAATTAATTAAGTCTAATTTTGGAAACATCTTAATAGACAACATTATCCACCTATACCTATTTACGCAAATAAATAATTCATTTCATTTCTACCTACTGCTGCATCTAGAGCTAATTTTAATTTTGTGTAACAATGAGTTATTTGCAAACCCATGGTAGGTAGACTTTGTAAAGACCTAAGCTTTATCTCATATCTGTTGCTCATATCTGTTCGTTAACTCACTTCTCCTTTTTCTCACGTATGGCAGCTAACTCTTCTTGCGCCTTCCTGTCCTGCTCCTCCCTGAAGCGACGCTCTTCCTCCTCTTTAGCCTTGCGAGCCTCTTCAGCAGCGATCTCTTGCGCGCGAACCTTCTCGGCCAGGCGTTCTGCATACTGAACATAAACAAGATACAATTCAAATAAATAAAAAAATAAATAAATAATAAATAAAATTCATTTATTTCAGACAACACAAAAAATCAATTTAGGTCCATATTAAGTTAGTCAAAAATGTTCTTAGTCTATGTTAGTATTCATGGGTGTTACAGTTTAGGTGTAATTTCAAACACTGCAATCGCTTATTGATGAAACTACTTCATCATTATGCGATTACAGTGCTTGAGAAACGGGCTATCCCATTTATTGGAGAAATGATTGCTTTCTGCTTGATTTAGCTGTGTGGTGCTGGCTTAGAATTTACACCACCCCAATTCTTCCCGTGGGTGTCGTAAGAGGCGAAGGGATATCCACCGCGTACCGGGTACCTAGCGCTGCTAGTATAATATATAAATATATGTACCTCAACCTCAACAGCCTGTATCGGTCCATTGCTGGACGCAGGCCTCCCCCTGATAAAAGCCTTGTTTAACTCATGGGGGGTAATGCCCATAATCCCCACGCTGGGCATGCGGATTGGGGATCGCAGTTTAGTGAAAGATTTATTCTACAGGGGAAGCTGCTAGTCACCTCTTACGCGGGAAGAGTGGTGGAGATTCAAAGCCGGCAACACACGGCACGTCTCTGTCGCTTATCGACTAAGTGTCTTACATCTTGCTTTCTCTCTTCGATCCTAGCCTGCTTGCGCTGCGCCAGTCTCTTCTCCCGCTCGCTCGCTAGCTTCTCCTTGAATGCAGCCAGGCGTTGCTCGTGCGCCGCGCCGCGCTCGGTTCTCAGGCGAGCTAGGAACTCTGCGCGCACGGACGCCATGCGATTTAGACGAATGCTGGTAGCTAGGTCGCGGGCTCGTGCCTCTGTAAAGATAAACATAGTTTATTTGCTTGAATAGAATACAATAGAAAAACATTTATTTCGACACACACTTATAGGTACAAAAGAAAATAAACGTACAGATTAACACAATGTAGATTACACAGATGTTAAAAACATTATTTTCAATTATTTTCGTAAAGAAGAATTAGCATGCAAATGTTAGAGTTACCCCCGGTTTCTCGAACGCTTATTATTTTGACAAATGGTTGACAATTTGTCAGGCTGTACACGCACTGCTTTTATTACTCGCGTGGTTTTTTTTGCAGAATTCTGTAACTTAATGGAAGTTCACTAGCGGAAAAATATGAATGTTTGGAGCACTATAAAGTTGTAGGTAGCTAAAATAGCAAGGAATTTTATTCGTCGTTCGTGTAAGTTACGCTAAGCACGCAAGTTATATTCCGCGAGATTAAAATTCACGCTGTCAGATTCCGCAGTGCGTATATAACAAACCGTTGACTATCCATTCAATGTGACAAGCGTTCGAGAAACCGGGGGTAAGTCTGTCAGATGAATTCAACTGATTTGCTGAATAGTTCTTGAAGTTTTTATTAGGACTTTATCGGGAGTGCGAGCCTCTGATAACAAGGAGTGCAACTTTATAACTACATCTGGAGGGTATTTTGTAGATTTAACGCAAACTTAAATACAGTTCAAGCATGGTTTCATAAATAATGACAAATGTTTTCATTGAATTTGATATCTGTGTAGTGAATAGTTGCCAACCCCTTGCTTGATATCTTTTGTTTTTAACAAAATAGTTTCAAACTGGATAGGCATTACGTTTGGAGATGGTACTTAGGTCCGTCGTCAATATTAAAATGATACAAAATCATAATACATTTAGTAATATTAACAAAAAGTCTTACCGATAAGCTGAGTAATACGCTCTTTCTCCTGAGTCTCCCAGAAGGCCTTGTCTGCGACCTGCTTCTCTTCCAGACTCTTCTGCAGCAGTGGGATCTCCTCAAGGCGCTTGGCGCGCTCGAAGTAGTCCACCTGTTCATGTTTCAAGAGTCAGTCAAATCGTTTATTTCTTTAGACTTACAAAATTAGCACTTAGACAAGTCAATTTCTTACTATATAAACAGCTTGATAAATAGTAATTTACTATCAAATAAGGAATAAGGTGCCATTGACTCTAATTCACAAGAGTTAAGTGACTGTATAGTTTGATTACAAGTTAGGGCTACACAAGTCGTCAGCAAACTTACCAGTGCCCTGAATTACATGTCTTAATATACATAACCGCATAGTAGAATGAAATGCACAATGATTTATTGGTAAAACGGCCGCGTAAAAAAAGAGCATACTCTTAGCACAAGGGTTAGTAAAGAAAAATTGATCTTATGTCAAAGAACGTACCTTCTTCTCTTGAGATTTGAGACGAGCTTGCAATTCACGGCGTTCTTTCATCAGCTCCTCGGCCTCGCGTTGAGCAATCGCTTCGGCATCCATCTTCTTGAGGTCCTGTTGGAAAAACACATTTAGAAATTAAGTCTCAAGATTAAAATCGAACTTTTAAACCACAAAAAAACAACGCTACAAAAGAGTTTGTTCAATAAAAATCGCTTAACCTCCCTTTGTTCGATCTTTACAGAAATGGAATACCCGATTCATGTCTTTCCTTTATATCAACCTCAACCCTTAACAGCCTATGGTGGTCCACAGCTGGACGCAGGCCTCTCCCAGATAAACTTATTAGTTTTTATCTCATGGCGGGTACTGCCCATAATACCCACGTTGGGCATGCGGGTTGAAGATCGCAGGTGGTAGAATTGTTCAGCAAGAGGCGCTGCTGCCCACCCCCGGTTGATATACCTTAGTCGCCTCTTACGACACGCGCGGGAAGAGTTGGGGTGGTGCAAATTCTGTGCTAGCTCTACACGGTAATATATGAACCAGTGAATGAAATCTCAAGTAGTAGATGAGGAAACTCAGCAAAAACTGATAGACGAAGGCATGTTTGAGAGTTGTTCGCTCTACGCTCCTTCAGATGTCTCTCTTTCAAGACAACCAATTCACTCATTCCTCTCCCACCACATATTAAACAGTTATTTCCAACGGGATATCTACCATGATTTGAGTTTTGAGCTTTCCAATATTTCGACACAGTTTCATGCCATCACGGATATTCTGTGGCGTATGATCCCGTATCCCGTTGTAAATAACTTTAGTATTAATTAACCAAGAAAGATTTAAAAGTTTTATATTAACTATTGCTTTACTCTCCATCCAATTCGTCAACCTCGACGAATGGAGTCTTATTGTCCATCAGTAAATAATCACATCATTTTCTATTTGTCTGTTATAAATAACAAAGAGAGAAAGTATGCCTAATGGATTTGTAGTGTTAAAGCCTTGTTTGTATTGGGTCGCGATTTATATTGGTTTGTTATTTGTGACGTTTTTACTTTGTAGTTTTTTTTCTGGATAAACTGAATATTCTATGGTTTTTTCATACAACCTTCATGGCCCAAGACGCAGGTGCCTGTGTCCATCTTCGTGCAGCTGCGGCGCGCCCCTGCGGGTCGCACCCCAGAGCTGGGCAGTGAATACGTTAAACTCCTTACCTCCTCGTCAAGTTTCTGCAACATCTTCTGTCCGTGCGCGGTCTGAGAGATGTGCGCCATACGCTCCTTGAGATGTCTCTCCTTCATGGCGGCTAGCTCGCTCTCGTGGCGACGTTTCTCTCTCTCTTCTCTTTCATGCTCTTGGCGCCTGGCCTCGGCCGCGGCGGCGGCGCGGACTTGCTCTTCTTGGCGTCTGTAGGAAAGTACAATATTACAATATAGTTACATGATAATGCTAGACAATGCACAGCAATACCTAACCCCAAGCTAAGCAGAGCCTGTGTTATAGCTACCCACTAGATAGTTGATATACCACACTGCAATACATAGATAGTTTTTAAAAGGGCGCATCCCGTGCCACTTTGTGAAAAGGACAGTCATAGGATTTCGCTACCATAGGATAGGGACAACAGAGCATACGTATTTGGAACGGCGGCGGCGTAAGCACACAAATTATGTTTTTGTATATTTACAAGAAAACTTCGCAACTTATGAAGAAGTACCCGAGATCTAGACCAAATCAGGTGCAGAACAGTGCACTTTCATGATTTTTTTTCACCTTTTCACGCAGAAAAATGTTGAATTTTATGTATTTCTCGTTTGTTACCACGGATTCCGTGATTACTGAGATCTAGGCCTAGTTTGACAACCAAACCCGCTAAGTTCGTCCCCTAATAGTTAATATTAGGCTATGAGGTTCATACCTAAGTTCTTCCTCCTCACGCACGGTGTTAAGACGTTCAATGTATTCCTTGCGCTCTTCGATGATCTTGTGTCTCTGAAGGACCCTGGGAAATAAACACAAATTAAGATTCATTGTTAATGCATAATGTTGTGTTGCAATGCAAGGAATTATAGTAATATTGTTTGTAAGAAATGTACTATTTTTGTTCTATGCTGAATCAGGGTTGTGTTTGTTAATCTCTATCTATCTTGTCTTTATGAAATACATCTACGCTTTGCGATCTGCTTTTGCCTGGTGATTATCTTAACTTGCTGGTTGATTGATTGCTTCAGGCCAGTCGCATACCAGCACGCGAAACTGAGGTGGCGGCGTTGCCATAGTTCGACGCTGTCCGTTGTACGAGAAGCGGACCAGAGGCGAAACTGCCTGTTCTAATGGATAGATTTGACTGATTTGTCTCTTTTTCCGCGCGATTTTACCGATCTACTCAAGTTCCAGCCACATCTCCGCGCTTGTACCGCCATTTTGCTGCAATAAAGTGTTTGTTTCGCGTGTATCTTTTGGCTTTAGAAGAAGGGGCGAGTTCTTTAAATTCTTGACGTTTCGCTATAGTTCCGCTAATCAAACGGCGACAAGTGACTGACGAGAAGCGAACCTCAAACCGCGGATTCGCTGATAAAGGAGAAGAGAATGTGAGACCGCCCTCAAAGACGGCGTTGGTCAACGTAAGTTGCTGGTTAAATGACTGCTCCAAAGACGGCGATGGTCAAAATAATTTGCTGTTTGATTGAATGCTTCAAACACTTACCTATGGTGTTCAGTATGCTTATTTTCGTGATAATGCTGCACCATAGTGGCTCGCACGCGGTCCCTCTCCTGCTTGCGACGTTGCGGGAACAAGGTCTGCACTGCGCGGGTTAAAACTTCAGCCGCTCGTACTAGTTGCTCGCGAACCTAGAATTATTGAGTTTTGATTAATTCATTCTTTCATTTAATACCTTCCTTTCATCTATGTTTCGGCAGAATATCAGGGCGTTTCTACTCCTGAGTGGTAAGGCATTTATACTGAGCCGAAACCTGTTTGCTGCTTTACACACAAGACACTTTTTTGGTTAATATTTTGTGTAATTTAATTTGTTTTTTTAACAGACTGTTATCTATAGTCTGATATTTATTTTGTATATGTATTTACTTGCTCCTGTTGTTATGTATTTATAATTTTGTCAATATTTATCTAAGTTATATTTGGTACACCCCTGCCTTTCTTAAATTCTTAAAATACTATCCATCCCAAGGTTACCTGGAAGAGATCGCTTCTAAGCGATAAGGCCGCCCATTGTACTTTTGTTTTATGTAATTTTCTTTTGTACTGTATTTTTGTTGGTGTGCAATAAAGTATTTTGTATTGTAAAAAAGGAAGAGTTTCTTAATTCGACAGTTATTTTTTTTCTTCCTTTTTTATGAACTTTTGACTGGGTGGTCCGATAATCATGATTTTTTTATTTATTAAAAAGCTGGTGCTTCCCTTGTGGTAATTTGTTCCAGTTCTGCCAGTGGGATCCATGAAAAAACTAATATGATTGAAGTCGGTTTATAGTTTTTTAAATCAAAGTCATTAAAATTTTTCTTACTATAAGATAACTATGTAATATTGGTTAATCTGTTTTCTACTGTGTAAGTAGCAAATAAATGATTGTCTATGTCTTTGTACTGTACGCACCTGTTCAGCAGGCGTGGCCTGCAGAATAGCGCCACCACATGCCTCGTCGGCCGCGGAGCACCACTCGCCGCCGCCGGCCTCCACACCGAAGTGCACGCATCTACACAAAACAGTACATTGTTTAAGAAAGTACTAGGTACCATCATAAAAAAAACTACCCTAGCATGGTGAGTTTTTTAGAAAAGCTGTTTAGGGAGGACCCCAGTTGAGGATAGTACTATTATTATTATAGACTTATGCGTCCCATTCTGGTGTTAGTTATTCCGCTATACTGTTCAGACTAGTAAACAACAGTCCATAAAAAAGTAAGGTAACGTATGTTAGGGCTGCATAGACTAGAAATAAAATCCTTGATTCCTAATTGCAGTGATAATTTATACCCAACAGGATACTCTACCTCGGTCCCTTTTCCATTACGTAAAGTAATGCGTAGTGGTATTTAAACGGAGGTATTTATCTATTGCATTTATACGGTCCAAAACTTAAACTTAACACCTTCCGGTGTTAAGTTTTGTACCTTCAGGTGTCAGTCTCCAGCTTCGTGTAGCTGCGGCGCGCCCCTGCGGGTCGCACCGAAGAGCTTACTCTGTCTAGACAATAATGAGTAAAAAATAATATTTTTATTCTTGTCTTCTTTCAAATACTCCGACGGCATGTTGCCCGTCTACAGGCAAGTCTCATATATATGCTAATTTGCGTCTCTCTGCAACTGTAGATTAATAACTCACTGGTTAGCATGGTCCACGCGTATCTGCATATCGTTGTGCCGCACGCAGTCGACCAACAGTCTCTCCAAGTGGAACAGGTCCTCGGTGCCAGCCAGCTCCAGGAGCCGCGCGAATTGCACGCGAGCGTAGCACTGCGCCACTTGTCTGATTAGACGGACTAGGGCCACGTCGGTTAGGGCTACGGTGTATTGGGCGAGAGGGGAATCTGCGGGGGAACGGAATATGTTAATAAATAAATGGAACTATGTATAGTCAGCAATAATTGCGCCTTACCACCACTAGGGTGATTATTCTGTGAAGTGAATAGTTGCCAACCTCGGCTTGCTCGATATCTTTTGTTTTTAATGCAAAGCAAATAGTTTCAAACTTCACTTTGTTTCACTCTGGTGAAAACTAGAATTAAATAAGTCGATTTGTCATTTTGTTTGTATGTAATTGTATACACATACAATTACAAAACTATCATTATTGTGCCGGCTTATAAAACACAGATTGCGCACTACTGCAACCTGCCGCGTCAAACCAACAGAATGATCTACCTCCAAACACTTGCCATTTAACTATGTTAAGTTAGAATGTGATTTTTTGGAGGCATTCTTACATAACCAAATGAACTGCTTACAGCAGATTAAGCATCACCTTAGATATTTATTTATTTATTACATGGAAAACCAGATGCTTTTATATACAGAGTTACAAAATGATAAATACCAGTAAGCTTATCGAAGGTTTTCACGGGTAGTTATCAGGTTATATATTTCTGTCTAGGGTAGAAAACACTATAATGCCATCCAATGCATATAGTATTTGAATTCCATTCGAATTCAGGCATATGAATGGGCAATGAACGCATATGATAAATAACTTTTACCCAAACCAAATGAAAGAAAACTTCTGTTTGACTAAAAAGGTTGTGTCGATGCCAAGACTACTGGATAACTTACTGGGTTCCTCCTGAAGTGCCGTGACGACTCCCTTGACGTTGTGGCTGATGGTCAGAGGATCAAACTCTACCTCGAGCCACGAGTACAGCTGTTGTAGTTGGGGCGACGCCAGCGCCACCACGTTTAGACGGATCACGTCTGGAAACGGAAAGTAGGTAAGTTAGATGTCAATGAAAGTGGTTTATAAGTCTAGTGCTGAGATAACGTTCTGATAGCGCCGGTTTTTTTGAAAAGTTCCTTTCACTGCTTGAGCATGTTAATTTAGCTCAAACATTTTTGACAGATGAGATTTGATTTGCTTTCAAGTTGCATAACTGGAGGGCAGTTCAGTCTGTGTATGTCACAAGATTCAACCATATAAATAGTCCTTACAACATCTATTGATGACTCGCAATTGAAGTGAGATTTGTGGATAACCACCTCGATTAGTGATTGTAGTGAAGGCATTTAATAATACACAGAAAGTAAGCTAAGCTTTTTGTGTATTATTAAACACCTTCACTGCGATCACAGTAGCAATAGAAATGGATTTTTAAATTTTTATACTAAGCACTTATGTGCTTATTTTGTAAGACTAAAGAAAAAAGCTTATTTAATCATACATTGTTCATTTTATATTTGTTCAGGGCGTTCTGGATGTTTTCTATGTATAATAAAAATATCTATCTGTAGTGTATTGTATTATGTATATCAGTTATCTAGTACCCATAACACAAGCTCTGCTTAGCTTGGGGCTAGATAATGCTGTGTGAATTTGTCCAACATTATTTATTATTATTATTTTTCATTTAAAAAATAAAGTACCTTTCAACAAGCTAGCCCGGGTGGGCGGTTGAGCGAGCCCAAGTAGTACCGCTAGCCGCTGCGCCTTCTCGACGGGACTCTTGTCGGTCTCCACGAAACGGTCGAACTCCGGGTGTAAGGACGGAAGTGGCACGGAGAGCACCGCTACTAGGACTCGGCACGCCATTCTTGGGAAATATTATTATAATATTTAGATGCTAGTTCTATAAGGTGTGATGACAGTTGAATTTTAGTTCTAGCTTTCTAGGTTATGGTAACATATGCGTAAACTAGAACTTTAAAAACATTCAAGTTAAAGCAAGTATGGCAATGAATGTGCAGACATAAATTAACACAGATCACCAATGGTTTAAGTGACCTGTCGCGTCAAGCCCACAATATATTCTGCCTCCGGGCAAAACACAAGACTCTATAATTCAGAGAAATGAGCAAACAACGGAGGGGAAAAAATCTAAAGACATTATAAGCCTTCGCCTTCAACCTAAAACGCATCTTTTAAATCAACAATCAAATTATTGTGATGAAGTTTATTGCGACAGATATTATTAAAAAAATTATAGAAAGTAATTAAAATGTCACACTTGAGTGATCAGATGCATACAGATGTTTGGCCGCACAAGCGAATTTTATCGCTATAAGATTATTTGATCTCCGAGAGTTTGAATACCGAAGTAATCGCGAAGTATAACGACTTAACAACACGACAACGTCCAGAGAGATTCAGAGTGCAGTCTGGGCATTAGGAAATACTTATTTATGCGGCTCATCATGATTAATATTCTTCTTCATCTCTATTTTGAGTACAGAGTCATAGTCAAGAGTCAAATCGTTTATTTCTTTAGACTTACAAAATAAGCACTCGGACAAGTCATTTTCTTTACTATATAAAAAGCTTGATAAATAGTAATTAATATTAAATAAGAAATAAAGTGCAATTGACTCTAATTCACTTAATTTTTTTGTCCACTAGCAGAAATGAAAAACTACTAAGACAACTTGCTAGTGGTTACTAGCAAGTTTAACAACCAATACATTTTTTGGATATCTATGTCTAAATATTTGACAGACTTGGAATCTATTTATATCATTGGTTATAAAATAAACATGGTTTCTGATTGGCGTATTACACGTGAATTTCCCTCTTAGAACTAGAAGGCAGTCTCTGATTGGTCGATTCCGCACCACGACTTTAACATCTAGAACTTAAAAGAACTTAAGACTTACTTCTGCAGCTCATCATGAGTAATATTCTTCTTCATCTCCCTAGACAGCTGGAAGAGTTTGAGCAGTGCCGCCGCGTGGAACAGGCAGTGGCCGGCCTTCCAGAATACCAACGCTAGCTTCCCGTAGTAATTGGCCATAGTCTTGGCGACCGGAGACTTCTTGGACATGTTCATAAGGTTGTGGATGTCTTCAATGGCTTTGTAGGCTTCCTGTGGAGTGAAGAATGAAGTTAGTAGACTATAGAAATGGCAAACTAACGTGGTTAATTTGATTAGGGTCCCTTCCTACTGACGATGAGCGGAGCGGAATCAACCAATCAGGAATGAGTTCGCAAAATTTGAACCAATGCGATTGGGTGATTTGGCTCCGGTTTGAATTACTGATCGGTTATCACTTTTTATCAAGTGCCGTCAATATTTTCCAGGTAAATTTTTCTCCAAATGTGCAGGTCTAAAGAAATAAACCTCAATAAAAGATTGAATTGAATTGATGATTGAAGATCCTCAAATTAATTTGAAACATTAGCATATCCACTCATTTTATAAAGAGAAAAAAAGAGAGAATGGACGCAATCACTGCTCAGCCTCCACTAAGTACCCGCAGATGGACACGTGCATCGTCGGCCATGAAAGTGTTAATAGTTTCTCTTACCTGCCACAGTTCCATCTGAATAGCACTGTCCAGTTGGAACAGTCTGGTCTCCAAATTAAGCTGCTGAGTCTCCGGCTTTGAGATGCTTACGTTGCCGGTTTGAGATTGCTGTTAACAAATGACAAAGTATTCAAATATGTGATTTCCTTGTTTCAAGTGTTCATGTGTATCGCATTCACTGCCCGCAGCTACACGGGGCTGGAGACCGGCAATTACGTCTTGGGCCATGAAGGTGTTAGTGTGTATCTGTATTTCGTTTGGTAAATAGGTGATTTCGTCAGGCTATGAAATGAAGTCTAAGAAAGATGTATCTTGTTTAGTCAAGTAAATAGGACATCTTTAAAATTCGAGTTGTTTTCATGTTGAACACTAGAGTTTATTTAACTATTTTACCCGACGTTTCAAGAGGTTTACACTACGTCGTGGTCACGGGATGACAACTACCTGTGAATATTTATAATAATGTGTTCTGATCATGCAAGTAAAAAAAACTTTATTGAACACTGAAAGCCCCAAAGAGCTTGTGTTATTGACACTATTTTGTTCTGTATCTGTTCCCAACCACCGTCCGTCGTACATTAATCACGTGATGTTTTTAGCTACTTTCTAATACCCCCTTCGCTAGGCCATTCGCATTTTCACCGAGAAATCAAATAAACGTGATATTTCACACCACTTTTCAAAATATTTTTCGAACAGAACCCATGAGGTTCGGTAGAAGGGCCTGCACTTCTACCGAACCTCACGGTGCATCTCACGTGGTTGACAATTTGACACCCTATGGTACAGGGTGTTCAATGATTCGCGATTTCGTACAGAGCTTATAGGAAGCGAATGGTCTAACTTCATACATTATATTCTATACTTACAGTTAGCTTGTAGATATCCTCCAAATGCTTCCTCAGCTTATCACATAGCTTCCTGAACTCAGTCTTGCGGGAGTATTTGAGACAGAACTGGAAAGCCATGCGCGCGATGTCGTGATACAGCGTCTCTACGTGGGCGTTTGTACGGAGGAGCTCAAGGCATTGGCAGTATGACTCCCATAGGAATTTTACCTGGAATTAAATTTAGATATAAGTGTTAGACTGGTTCTACCACCCACGCGTCAATACAGTCTGATCAGCAGGGGTATTATAATTCATTCGATTTGTTTCCGAAGCGAAAACGTCAGATTCGAATTTGAATTCTATTCCGACGGCACTTTAGAACGCTATTTTATTTGTCAAAAGTTTCTAATATCGAATCCGACAGCTTTTCCGACGAATTGAAATACCGCAGATGAGTCTTATCCTTTTTCGTAAGAGTCAATGCTAACACCATTGAATTAACTTACCCATGGAGTCAGTATAGTTCGATCAGACCTATCCTGAGCGTCCTCCCCAGACACGGCACTCAGCAGGATGCTCTCAGGAGTCGCCAGGTTGTCCAGATCATCAGTGTCGATGACTGCCTGCGTGGACTGCGCACGCGCGGCTTCGGTGCGCTCTTCGGCCATGCGCAGGTAGCCTCTGAAATTGGAATGTTTTTGCTTCAATAGTGTTGGTAAGAGATAAATCACACTAATATTTTAAATGCGAAAGTTTAGATGAATGTTTGTTATCTCTTCACGCCATAACTACTGAATGGATTGGGCTGAAATTTTGCATACAGGTAATTCTAATTCTGGAATTAGGACATGGCTACTTTTTATCCCATAAATCATTTTCTATGGGATAAACGTTTCCATAGAAACAACGCGTGCTGGCAAAAAATATTAAAAACTAACTAACCCATGGGCAGTAGCTAGTCATTTCTGAATGAGCGGAAGGTGGTTATTTTTGTCGTCCAATAGAATTACATAACATAGGGTTATAAAAGAAGAGTTACTTAAACATAATATCAGTTTCTTAATATTTACCTTATAACCTGCTCGAGCGAACCCACATTCACCGATTGAAACATGTTCCTATACTGAAACAGGCCTTCCTTAGCTATATGAGACTTGCGCAGATCCACACACAGCTCCAGGTACTTGAACATGATGGGCTCCAGCACCGACTCCGACCAGTTGTACGCCCATTTCTTGTTGCGGAACACCTCTTGGAGGGTGTCGAGGGCTCGCGCTGGCTTGTCCAGGTCCATGAACTCTGCAAGAGGAATGTAACTATGTAGAGATGAGGTGTCCGTGATGTTTAGCAGGATAGATGTGTGTTTTGGGTAATAGGATTGAGTGAGATGAACTTCAGTCTCTATAAATGTCACCTATGAAGTAAGAATTTATTATTATAATTATTATTGGATAATAGACGAGCAGCTTAAAATTGGTATGTCTTTATTTGTGCTTATTAGTGCTTTTTTTCTACTTTTTTCACTACAGTTTGTCACTTGTGGTCAGATTGTGTGTTCGTAGCCAGTGGTTAAGTCTGTTTTTAAAGCTGTTCACCGAGGGAGCTGTTACAACTTCTTCAGGAAGCCAGTTCCATTTAAGGAATTAACTGCAGCATTATCTATAAAATTATTGTTACAATATGGATATGACCTTTTTTTCTTTGAATGCCTGAGAAACTTTTTCGGTTGGAGTATACTTTACGGGACACAGTCAATTACAAGGCAAAAAAGACTTAGAAATTTTTTGACGAAAATTTTTGTGTATAATTAACATATATTTTTTTTTGTGGAATCTTGGAGGGGGTCCCTAGGGATGCAACTTTTCTTCTTGGCATTGACCTCCAAGTTAAATAACCTTGGTGGTAGAGGTCAAAATGTGTCGTTTAATTACAAGGCAAAAAAGACTTAGAAAATTTTTGACGAAAATTTTTTTTTTTTTTTTTGCGGAGCTGTGGAGGGGGTGCAACTTGTCTTCGTGACCTCTACACGGAAGGTGTAAGGAACCGGAACCGACATTTAACGTATATTCCCCTAGGCGTCGCACCCCCGCTTCCCTCAACATTAACTTACTCCTAGCGAAGCCCGCCACCCCCGGGCGGGTTCGTGGCGACTCAGTGACTGAAAGGGGTGTGTATATGTATAACTGCACCCAGAGCCCTATACCCCCCCCCCCCGCGTAGCGGGGGGGGGGCATCATTGACTGCTAACTCAGGGTCAAAGTTCAATAAAAAAAAAAAAAAAAAACTTGTGTCCCGTAAAGTACACATCGACCACTTTTTCTAAATAGTGTCCGACTTATTGATAGTTCATAAAATAAAATGAATACCTAAATAATGCTGTTTGACATACATTACAAATATATTTGTTAAATTTTATAATCTACAAGATGATAATAAATAACGCTGGACAATTCACACAGCATTATAAAAAATAATGATGATTTTTTTGTGAAACCCAAGGTATGATTGACTGCTACCCTACCACCTCTGGCCTTTACACCAGAGGCCAGAGGCTGTGTTACACTATGATTACCGAGTCAGGTAGCCAGGTTATTTCACATTCTGCAAAAGACTGCACGCAGATGTAGCTGAGCTGAAGACAGGGTGCTATAGCGCTCATTATGGGAGGCTTATGTCCTTAATGTAGGCTGATGATGATGATGTTTGTTGGTGTTTGTTATTGTTTGCAACCTCACATTTATTAGCCATTGTGTAATGTATTTGTGTGTCATTGTGGATCTCATGCTTAAAAATTAAAGTATCTCTACAATGTGTACAAATGTTGAAGTGAGTGTGCTGTTGTTATTTTTTGAGTAAATTAGTTGTGTATCTTTGTTTTGAAGTCGTGTAAATAGGTTAGTTAGATCATCAGGTGTGCCTCTTGACTGCAGTAAGTTGTATGATGTCCTAAATAATTTGCTGGCTTGGTTCCAATTCTATTGAACCAGCTCAACAATGATTATAAGTCCATAAAGACAGGGAAAAAGCCTGTTTCACAAGTCCAGCATCTCAGTAGGATAGTCGCTGCGGCATGAAGTATTTATTGAATAAATTATGCAACATTCCTTGAACGAATGAAAAAGAGTTATTGAACATATTGATGACCAGCCGATGTAGGTACACGGCGGAATCCTTTTGTGGGTTATGTTCAAATAACAAACTACAAAGGACCTAAGTAGAAGCTAGATTGCGTTGGAACTTTGCACTGGAAGGTACGAATACGCAATAAATTCAATTCAACCAATTTAGAGGACCTCCCAGGTTGTGATAGGTCACCATACGCAGGACATGCAACGTGGTGTGATAAGGGTTTTCCACGTACCGTTGGCCCGTTTGAGGGCATTTTCCGGTCTTTGACCGTATCTCGCCATATTGGTGGTTACACTTTCACTTCATAAACACAAATTTAGCTATCCAAAGCGAGGAGAAACGAATAAATTGATTATTCTTCTCCTACGACCGGCCCTGTCAAAGACAGCGGTACAAACAAAATGGCGGAGTCAGAGAGTTGGTTTTTCTATGTTGGTAGAGGTTTTTTGATCGTCTATTTGTCTGTGGTTGCCAAATGTTGCCAGTGGACGTAATTTGAAGGTGGCTATTGGTTTTGCTATTCATCACTAGATGGCGCGTGTAGATTTTTTTTCGAACCCATCTCCTGATAATGGAAACAAGCCGACCAGTAGATATTTATGCCAATAATCCATCGCCGGCGAGGGCGGGAGGCCGCGAAATTTTTGATCGATGCACCAAATCATAGGTAGGTAAATAAGGGAGACCGTCCAGGAGTTTACGTCTTATATTTTTGGCTATGATGATTGATGTGATGATGCAAGGACAAAAAAAGAGCTTACTTATTAATAATAATTTATTTAATTTGCACTTCACAGCAACTTATTTAACAGAATTTCAAAAAACTTTTGCGCTGGTAGTTCAACCAACAAGCACACCGGCAGTGCCAGTAGGTAGGTGAGGCAGATCGTAGCTAGCCAGTCCACGGCCTGTAACAAAATATGAACATTGATTGGTTTGTCATCAGAGAAGGTACCTACTATTTTATACTGAAAATTGTACACCTACTAGGTAGATACCTACCAAAAATGTAAAACTTTGCCTCCTCAACATCAACCTCAACAGCCTATATTGGACCACTGCTGGACGCAGGCCTCCCCCTGATAAGCGCCTTTATTGGCGGTTATCCCATGGGGGGAAATGCCCGTAATCCCCACGCTGGGCATGCGGGTTGGGGATCGCAGTTTGGTGACAGAATTGTTCGGCAGGAGGCGCTGCTGCCCGCCTCCGGTAAATATCCCTTTTATATCCTTGTCTTACGACACCCGCGGGAAGAGTTGGGGTGGTGCAAATTCTATGTCGTCGGCAACACACACCAAACTATTCCTACTACAAGTTAACTCGATCACAGCGACGACCCGTGCTTGGCAGTTGGCGGATGAAAACAGCATGGTGGCAGTGGCGGATTAAGTCAGCGCGGGCCCTTAGCAAATGAGAACTGGGGGCTCTTGAATTGCATTGCTGTTTCAAATATAGGCGTTATGAAGGTAAATTATTAATAAGATTTGTGCGGTACTACCTAGGCAAAGTTTTTAAACTAGGATTAAGTTCTGGTGACAGCTAGCGAAGCGATACAATTTTGTTCTAGTTAGATATGTAAATTTTTGTGGTAGGTAGTAAGAAAGAACTGAAACGGGTTCAAATTCGAGACATGGCCAGAAGCAATAAATGTTTTCCGCGAGCGGAGCGAGCCTAATCCACCACTGCATTGTGGTTTTCCGCCGCCATAAATAATTCGTACCACCAGCTGTGGGAAAAATGGAAATATAGGCAGTGACTAAATTCTCTAGGTATGGTTCGACATATTGTACTCAGCAAATATAGGCAGTGACTAAATTCTCTATGGTTGGACATATTGTACTCACAGCACGGAACACAGAGGTGAGAACGGGCTGCGGCCGCGAGGCGGCTAGAGACAGCGTGACGCACCAGTGCAGCACGGTGAGGGTGTACACCAGGCGACCCACGGCTTGCCATAATGTTGGACATATTGTACTCACAGCACGGAACACAGAGGTGAGAACGGGCTGCGGCCGCGAGGCGGCTAGAGACAGCGTGACGCACCAGTGCAGCACGGTGAGGGTGTACACCAGGCGACCCACGGCTTGCCATAATGTTGGACATATTGTACTCACAGCACGGAACACAGAGGTGAGAACGGGCTGCGGCCGCGAGGCGGCTAGAGACAGCGTGACGCACCAGTGCAGCACGGTGAGGGTGTACACCAGGCGACCCACGGCTTGCCATAATGTTGGACATATTGTACTCACAGCACGGAACACAGAGGTGAGAACGGGCTGCGGCCGCGAGGCGGCTAGAGACAGCGTGACGCACCAGTGCAGCACGGTGAGGGTGTACACCAGGCGACCCACGGCTTGCCATAATGTTGGACATATTGTACTCACAGCACGGAACACAGAGGTGAGAACGGGCTGCGGCCGCGAGGCGGCTAGAGACAGCGTGACGCACCAGTGCAGCACGGTGAGGGTGTACACCAGGCGACCCACGGCTTGCCATAATGTTGGACATATTGTACTCACAGCACGGAACACAGAGGTGAGAACGGGCTGCGGCCGCGAGGCGGCTAGAGACAGCGTGACGCACCAGTGCAGCACGGTGAGGGTGTACACCAGGCGACCCACGGCTTGCCATAATGTTGGACATATTGTACTCGCAGCACGGAACACAGAGGTGAGAACGGGCTGCGGCCGCGAGGCGGCTAGAGACAGCGTGACGCACCAGTGCAGCACGGTGAGGGTGTACACCAGGCGACCCACGGCTTGCCATAATGTTGGACATATTGTACTCACAGCACGGAACACAGAGGTGAGAACGGGCTGCGGCCGCGAGGCGGCTAGAGACAGCGTGACGCACCAGTGCAGCACGGTGAGGGTGTACACCAGGCGACCCACGGCTTGCCATAATGTTGGACATATTGTACTCACAGCACGGAACACAGAGGTGAGAACGGGCTGCGGCCGCGAGGCGGCTAGAGACAGCGTGACGCACCAGTGCAGCACGGTGAGGGTGTACACCAGGCGACCCACGGCTTGCCATAATGTTGGACATATTGTACTCACAGCACGGAACACAGAGGTGAGAACGGGCTGCGGCCGCGAGGCGGCTAGAGACAGCGTGACGCACCAGTGCAGCACGGTGAGGGTGTACACCAGGCGACCCACGGCTTGCCATAATGTTGGACATATTGTACTCACAGCACGGAACACAGAGGTGAGAACGGGCTGCGGCCGCGAGGCGGCTAGAGACAGCGTGACGCACCAGTGCAGCACGGTGAGGGTGTATACCAGGCGACCCACGGCTTGCCAGCCATCCCACGCTGTGATTCGTCGTAAGAAACCTGTATAATGAATTTTGTTTTAACAAACTATATAAACCAACTTCAATTATATAGTTTTTTCATGGATTCCACTGTCAGAACTGGACCTAACTAAAATGGGACCACACGGGATGCACCAGCTTTCATATAAAACAATCGGACCACCCATTAAAAGTTCTGAGGTAAACATTTAGAGTTAATTTCTTAAATAAAAAAACAGTCGAATTAAGAACCTCTTCCTTTTTTTTAAGTCGGAAAACTACATTTGGCTAGGGCTCGCATATTTTCAAGACCAGATTAATATCTTAAGGTTACTTTATATTCCGTAGATGAGACCTTATTTATTATATACACTTTCTATTTTCCTGAAAACTTAGTAGGTTTACATGTTCTTTGTAAGAGCTAAGCTTGCTACTCACCATCATAATTTAATACCGAGATGAGAAACATCGCAAAGAGTCCGCTGAAGACAATCCTCTCCATACCGACGTAGAGAGCGATTACTACCTTCGACTCAAAGGTTTCTATATGCGTGCCGAGGTAGATCCACGTAAATAGGCACGGTAGGGCGAAAATATCAGCTTTTCGGAGCAACTGTAAGAATAAAGATCAAATACCTCTATAATAAATGTAGGTAAGTACCTATATAACTAATTTTCGAAGAATTTAACTACCTACTTAGATATTAATTGGCGACCGATTAGCACGTGACGGTAACGCCGACGTAAGAATCGACGCGACACGCCTCGAACTTAACCCGTGAATGTGGTCGGAGACCACGGGTTGTTGCTGATAGGTAGGTATCATAAATTCATCAAAAAGTATCGGTCAAGGTATTTGTCGCCCAAACTCTCCTCCGTAGACCGATACACGTTCTCGGTGACCCCGTTGACCCATTCACCGCCGCTAACTCGTAGGTGACGTCAACCGATTCGTCACCGCACACTACACAGCCAACAGGCGTCGAAGAATTTCCCGCAGGTCCATTCGTGCACCTGAGGCGTAACCTCCATGCCCTCTCTCGTAGCATCTGGCGACAGCCCAGCCCAAGCCGAGGCTCGCACCTAAGTAGTAGCCCTTGTGCGTGTCGCCCCAACTGGCCCCAACCTAATTTTAACGGCGAGGCGCCCTCTGCGCCCGTTAAAAGTTAACGCTTTTATGGCCATCTGCATCCATGAGAAATTTAAGAAATCGATTTTAATTTCGCATTTCTCGAAGGTAGTATATTTATAGACGACATTTTTTTTCGAATGGACTTTAATGCATAAAATCGATTTCTTAAATTTCTCATGGATCCTATCATGGAGTCTCTTCTGTCTGACAATATTGGAACCGAACTGGGAAGATTCTCAACCCCAAAACAAACAGCCCAGGTATATAGGTCCACTGTTGGACTCAGGTCACCTCACCGCCGACCATATTCGAGCTTATCAGGGGATAAGCGCCTTATTGACTGTTATCTGTATGTTATCACGTGAGGGGTAATGCCCATATTCCCTACGGGCATACAGTTTGGGGATCGCAGTTCGATGGTAGAATAGTTCTGTAGGGGCGCTGCTTCTTGCCCTCGGTGGATATCCCTTAGTCGCCTCTTACGACACTCGTGGGAAGAGTTGGGGTGGTGCAAATTCTAAGCCGGCACCACACGGCTAAGACTGGGAAGGTGCAATCTTGATTTATTTTCTTCTAAATTGCCCCCTTTATGAATTTATATAGGTACGGTTCGGTTCTACCTACTGATATCAAACAAAGTTTAAAAAATGATAAATACCTAACTACCTGCAGTCGAATTGAGAACCTCTTGCAAACATCTTATCTTTATCGGTGGTCAGATAAAAGGGGAAAGATGTTAAATCAATTAATTCACGGTAATCTTCTTTAGTACATCGTTACTTACACAAAAAACCATCTTCTGTAGTCCATATCTCCCCTCTCTATTATCGTATCGATTTCGTGTAGATCGCATCAAATTTTTCCTGGTGAAGCCATTCTGAATATGTCCACTAGTTGTATTTGTATCATCGCTCTCATATACAGACGATACATTGTTGTTTAATTCGACAGACGATTCTTGTTGTTTTCCAAATCTATTCCTAACTTTTGGAATGCTGATATCGTTTGTGAAATTCTTTGTACCTTTATCCGATTCGTTGACCATTTCTTCAAATTCATTCTGAGTGTGTCCAGTAGTTTCTATTTCATTCTGATGTTGTTCATAATTTTCTAAATTATTTTGACTTACTCCATTTATAACAGTATCAATTTCAATGTTATTCTGGCATTGAAATTGATATTGGCTATTGATTTCATCACTATTTTCAACATGTCCATTGTTTTTAGTTCCTTTTGAATACCATCTTTCAAACAAAGCAACTTTACTATGGACGAATCCGTTGCTCTCAATTTCATTCTCGACTGTTCCGTTGCTTTTGATTTCGTTCTCTAATAAATCTTTTTTAATTTCATTCGTAAATAAATCGTAACGGTTATCTTCATGTTGAACCAATCCATTTCTTTTATCTTCATTTTCGACCAATCCATTTATATTTTCAACCGATCCATTTCTTTTAACTTCATTTTGGACAACTTCACTTCTTTCCACATTGTTCTCATCTTTTTCATCATCTATGCTCTTTGTCTGTCTTCCATGCCGAGATTTAGCCTTTTTTGTCATTTCAAAGTAGAAATAAGCTATGAACAGACCTAAGAAGCAAGCCGGCAGGTTACCCCATATCGACATGTGAATAAGAGGCATGGCGGGCGTATTTTTGAAAAGAACGCGGAGGTTTCTGAAAAATAGAAGAGGTAGGTAGATCATTATAGATATATAATCTACCTACGTCCCTTTTAAACAACATCACAAGCGGATAAGTAAGAAGTTAAAGTTATACCTATACCTAAGTAATGATAATAATAAATTAATTTCTATACGACCCCGTCTTTACTCCGCGTCCTATCATACCCCAACTTACCATGAATTAGTTTATGAGACGACCCACCTTTATACTTTTACTTCCTAGGCATATACAGGGTGTGTCAAGACTACAACCGAAAAATGAGGGGATCCAATAGGTATTACAAACAAAATTATCATATACCAGACCAGTCAGGTTACGCCACCTCCGCACGCGACCAAACCTGTGTTTACATTGTTTACATTGGCGACTGTGAAATAGTAAGCGGCCAGGCAGTTTAGGAAATATATAATAAGTTTTAATTGGGTTCGTTTCGGGCTATGCAACACCCTCCTTTGCTTTCGGAAGTAGTATTGATGCAACCTGTAAACGTCCACTCACGAAACGATATCGACATCCACATCCCACGAAACGACATAAACTGCTTTTAATCGAGTGATAAACTTTTAATCCAGGGAAAACGCATTATGACGCAGATGGCAAAAGTACTGGCTAGTAGGTAATTTAGGTTATAAACTCACTCAGGACATATGAGCCTAACCATTGGCTCCCAACCAGTGAAATATGCCAGAAGCACATTTAAAAGCACAGAGAGAATGAACAGAACGGCCAAGGTTTTTGGCCCGTTGGTTTTCTTCTTCAATAGGATGTAAATTGTGAAGAGAGATACAATGTACATTTGAAGGTCTATTGCAAGACCCCTGTAACAATTAAAATCTGATAAAATAGAATAAATCAAATCTAAAATTCTTTATTTACATACAATTATATACAATAAATGTACACGTAGAAAAGGTCAAGTTATTAATGAAGCACTGACAAGGAAATAAAGTGATATTTTTGATTTCTGTCGCTTCGGTACGTAGACTAAAGTAAAGAAGCGACGAAGAAACCTTTAGCCTGTCAGTTGTTATTTTTCGAGTTGGATCAAAACCCGTCCCAAGCTTTTTTATCCTCTACATAATCTGATATTTTAGTACGCAATATAAGCTATGTTATGAATGACTATGACACACGCGTTTTTAGGGGAAATTTATTTGATGTTGAGCGAAATAAAATGACTAAGAGCGAATATAAAAAAATACTTAGTATTAAAAAATTGCGCGAAAAATTGTCTGGCTTGAGCGAAAATAATCTAGTTAAGATACGTTTCGTCCGAATCTAAAACTCTTTCGCTAAGAGATTCGGGCAAAAAGTCCCCTTCAAGAGGATGTATTTTAAAATTTAAAATGATATTTTATATTTTGCAAGCAATGAATGATTTATGTTTTCTTTTATATATTTGTTATTTATTTTATATGTTTGGTATAAGTATTCTGTTTTACATACCAAGACTGTAATAAACAGAGGTCACTAGGCTCCACCACATTATTGACAAAGAACATTTGCGTCCAGAACTTCCGTCTACAGACGGAGCTCTCGGCACGCACTGTAGACCACAAGGGCCCGTCAGCAACGTGGGCCCACCACGTTGTTGCGAATCCGAGTACTAACAGATACACTGGAAAGATTCTGGAATAACAGATTAGTAAATAATCAATCTTATGGCTTATCGAATAAAGTAAGGCGAGGCCAGACAGCCAAATCTCTTATATCCTACTAATATTACAAACGCGAAAGTTTGTAAACATGTATGTTCGTTGCTCTTTCACGCAAAACCTTCTGAACGGATCGGACTGAATTTTTGCAAACCGGTAGTTCTAGGCTTGGAGTAACACGTAAGCTATGGTTATGGGCTATGGTAGGTTTTTAACCCATAAATCAGTTCCCGTGGGATAGGCTTGCGAAGCCGCGGGGCGCAGCTAGTTAATCAATACAATAAAATACAAAATGCTTGATTGTACACCAACAAAACTACAATACAATAAGAATTACATAAGACAAATGTACAATGGGCGGCCTTTTCGCTTAGAAGTGCAACCTTCCAAGCAACCTTTGGGTGGAAAGAATCATGTGAATTTAATTTTATTAATCTTACCTGAACAATCTCTTAAAAATCCACTTTACCATGACCTTAACGTTGATCTCAGCATTTTTGTTAACTAACAGTAGAAAGTTTAATCCAGTGAGAAAGCAAGATATTAAGATGAAAACTTGCACAACTGAAGTTCCATTTCTTATCATGTTTCCCACATAGCCTTGAATATACTGAAACATTAGATCCACAATTAACATAACATGGAAGATCCTTACTAAAAGTAGCTTAGAAACCAGTGAACGGTACCTAAGTATCTTAAAAGGCAGGCATGTGAGTACCTACCTTGATTAAGGTTTAATAAAAATGTAATCAATATTTAATGGCTCTTACATACATACGTACCCTTTCCATTTCTTCAGGATTATGTACATACACCATAAAATGTGTAAGAAAAGTGTGTCCGTATATCGTTATCCATTGCATAACTAGCCTGAAAAAAAACACGCTATTTATTTAATTAGTATCTAGTTAGGTCATCAACCAAATGAAGGATGATACAAAGTAGAGTCCTAATAGGGTGAGGCATCAGGGTAGATGGTGCGAAGAACTGAAGCCTGACTGAGCGTGTTTCCAATTGACTCTAGACTATAGTTTACGGTTGATTTTATGGTATTTTTGAGATAAAATAACTAAATTTTTATTGCTGCTTTACCTAGAAATATTCAACGGTGCTAGCGATTTCATCAAGGCACTATCATTGACCCTCGTGAACCGGGCCCAGTTAGCGCGAAGCGACCACGCTAGAAGCAGGCTGCTTTCTTAAACAGATAAAACACCTTTAGTTTGGAAGTATATCATAAAATCCTGGTACAGTCCAAGGAAAACGTCATATTCTCACCTGTATACCCAGTCCAGTCATAAAGCGTTCCCATAATATTCAACTGTAGAATAAACAATACAGCGTAGATAAACATCCATTGGTCATTATTCAGCGGACGATTTAACTTCGATTGATACTCTTTATGGGTAATACAGTATTGCAAGGAATTCAGTCGAGCGGTGAAATAATATTGTCGGGCAAATTTCGCTACACAGCGTTGAAAGCGAAAAGAGTTTTGCTCGAAGTCATGTGTTTTTCGCGCAAAGTCATCCCTATTTCGCTCAAAATCACATTTCTGACTGGAATTACGGGTTGTTCGCTCAAAGTTATGTTTATTCCTCTGCAATGATTTTATCTCGGGACATCGTTGACTGATGCAGTAGCCCCGATGTAGCAGTGTCCGGTTAAACGTATGACGGTCTTTTGTGTGTTCCTATAAAAAAAATAAGTAATAGGTTTGACTTCTAAGAGATGATACTGAATAATTGGGTTTGTTTTAAAAAAACTATAAACCGACTTCAAATTCTTCAGGATGCGACACATGGATGAAACGACGAATGAAAGAAAGGCCTACTTTGAAACACGAAATACGAAGTTTTGGTTGACGTAAGGCACAAAACGAACAACCATAAACCGCTGAACGTGCAAAAATGCGTTGCTTCGAACGCGTCACTTAATGACTCATTTGTTTTTGGATCTCTAAAATATAAATTGTCATTATTATTTTCATTGAAAAAATGGTAATCCTTTGATAGATATTTTGTTTTGGTAGCGTTTAGGGTGAGTATGTTTTGGTAGAGTCTTTTAGACACTTGGTCGAAACCGAAATTTGCGCGTACCGGAACGTCTCTTCCAAACTCTCTCCCTGAAATAACAAAACTGTATCATCAGCAAAGGCTTGCCGTTTTCCAACCTTTGCTCACAAATTGCGTTACAAATTGCTTTCATATAAGTCAAAATGAGAGTCGGGCCAAGAATAGATCCCTGGGGGTATTCCATATGTTGCGGGTAATTCGGAACTTTTGTGATCTGCGATTTTCACTAGTTGTGCTCTCTCACTCAGGTAGCTACGAAAGAGATCTAGCTACCTGTCAAAGAAAAAAACATTGTGTTAAATTTTAAGCTTTTTGATTATTTTATAAGTCTTTAGGTACCTAGGTACCGTCCCAAAAAACAAAGACCTCCCTCCCCATCCATCATCATCATCTTCATGTTAATGTAAAATATATTTTTTGCGAAGCGATAAATTAAATTTCCAAATCAAACAGTCTCAAGAAAATAGTGCCACCAGAGTACCACACTAACCAGCAACAACAGAATGTAAACAAACCTGTTTTACCTCGAATTCTGCAATTTTATCCGGCTAAGATGGAGTTGTTTTCATTGTATTTATAAACCATTGGCAAATATTACCTACCGTAACAAAAAGTAAGGATCAAACGCTTCGATCAATAAAATTTTTTTAAGCTATTGCATAGCTTCTATCGCGGGCCTTGAGCGCGGGGACCGAATCCAGAAATTCCGTAACGAAAAAACCTTGACGTTTGTCTCTTTAGTTCAGCAACTCGCCTCTAGATGGCATTGCAATAGCTTTACCGCGGCAGTCCCCGAGTGCCACACGTCTTTTTTTTTTATTTATTTTTTTCTTTTCTTTTCTCTTCTTTTATTTAACAAACTTGACATAACATTACAGAGTGCACTCCAATGCGTTACATCTAGGACATCTACTTGCTAGTGAAAATAAAATTACAACAACTTAACACGACTAAAAATACGTAAAATAAAAAAAATGTTAAGACAAACATCAGCAACTAAAAGCAAAGACATCGGTCGGTACTACGGTTATATAATAAAAGAGAAATAAAATGATGAAAATAAGAAACATGAGAAAATAGAATAAAGTGGTATTTTATTTTCTTATGTCTCACAATAGCTGAGGTACTTAGCATACGTTCTATCGATTTCCATCCATCCGCAAACAGGTCAACCTGAGTGAGGATTCTTGGCGAGGAGTGCGCTGGGCGCGGGAGATTGGAGCCTGTTGGCGATATAAAGTTCTTGCACGTAGGGGCTCGAATAAGCGCACGCGGCCAGTGCGAAATCTGTTACGCTGATCTGGTACGCAGAGTCGGCTAGCTTCGAAGTATAGGGCAGTCCATCGTGCCTCGCAGAATCTTGCATAGAGTAAGTTATTGGTCGTTTCTCCTGGTTTCTAAAGAATTAAAACCTAATGTACCTTGTAGGAATTTTGTTGGGTACATGAAGGGATAGTAAATATAAACTTTCTTGTAGAGGAATCTCAAAAATCATTTTTGAACCTGCTCTAGCATAAGCGTATAAGTAACTTCATAGGGGTTCCAAATACAAGAACTATAATCAAGTTTGGTGCGGATAAGGGTTGTAAAGAGTATCTTTACGATCGATCACAGAACATGGAAAAAATATTTTAAAAAAAGGACTTTATTCCAAAAAAATATGTGAATACGAATTCTGTGATCACAACCAAAAGAATACGAGTACACTACATAACTACGTAAACGGTCTCTGAGACTTACGCGGCCTGCGACAATAGGGTACCTATACATATGCATGTGATTTCAAAATGGCTAAAAAAATATATACGTATTCTCTATTGAGATAGAAACATAATCTACATATTTATTTTAGCATTTTGAGATGTTTTTATTGTAGAAATTGAAAAATTGATATTTTAAATCTCAATCGCAAAATTTCAAAACGCTACGCCATTGACTAGAGCGGACGTGACATCACTGTACACATTTCTTCTTTTTTTATTCTGCTTGCTGCACCATGATTTGACACTATTCTGCCCACTTCACATTTCGTATTGTCGGTTATTTTCAGCTTTTTCGGAAAACCTCTTTCCTGAGATGATCACTACCGAGGTCGTCACAAAAGGTTTTAATCGAATGTGAACGTCGACGTCAAATAAACATGGCGCCAATATGGCAGCGTTTTTATCACCCGAAAATGATTGTAGTTTTGATTTGTTTTTTTTTACCTTGTTATTGCGAAATTCAGTGAGCGTCTTATCATTTCTCGGTTAAATAATGACCTAAAGAATCGATTGAAACAATAAAAAAAATCGATGCATATACCCTATTGACAACACCTTTTCGAAGTTTTCGTCAAATAAAAGCTTTTCAATGCAATCTTTAAAAAAACAATCACGCTTTTTATTTTGACACTAGATGGCGCTGTTCAAAAGTCAAGTGTCATAAAAAACAACGAAGTAATTTTCAGTTTACACCAATTTTTGACACTTGAGTTTCATACAGCGCCATCTATCTTAGTCTTAGCAACTATTTTTTTAAGGTCGCGTTGATTTTAGTACTATTCTTACATATCTATGGCGTTGATTAGCCCTCGTCCCTTAGGAATCACAACAAAACCAAATTATCGATAATTTGTGATAAAGAATTCAAGTTGTCATGCGTAATAGCATTGCCCTATAAATGTTTTAATATACTATATCTCTGATCTCATCACTCGTTATACCTACCGACTGCACGACCTTTATTTTGTAAACTAGTAGTTTCTTTTTATTTGTTCCAACAATGAATAATTTGTGAGCTTTTAAAGCAGCACGGCTTTGGTTCCTGGCATTATGCAATAATAAGGCACCTGCGGGTATTACCTCAACCTCAACAGTCTGTATTGGTACACCTATCTCATGGAGGGTAATGCCCATAATACCCACGCTGGGCATGCGGGTTGCTGATCGCAGTTTGGTGGTAGAATTGTTATGCAGGGGGCGCTGCTGCCCGCCCGCCGCTGGTTATCCTTTAGTCGCCTCTTACAACACCCGCGGGAAGATGGGGTGGTGCAAATTCTAAGCCAGCACCACACAGCTAAAGTTGCTCCTTACATAATACGCGCAGGTTCCGTAACAGAGAGTATGCAGAGGTAACTTCGTCATCTCAGTTTTCAATTCAAAAATAATCAGATTATTAACTAAATAATTACAATAAAACAGAGAAAATGCAGAGGTTTCGTCATCTAAGTTTTCAATTTAAAAAATAATAAGATTATTAAATAAATACTCGCAATAATACAGAGAAAATGAGTTTTATTAGAACAATAAGCACTCGTGTAGATGACAAAATCCTATACACACCTATATACCTACACTAGAAGCACCACGCGGTTTCACCCGCGTAGTTCACGTTCCCGTGGGTGGGGATTCCGCTATAAAATTTTCCTATGTCACTCCCTGAAAAGTAGGCTTTTTAACGATGAAAGATTTTTTTTAAATCGGTCCTGTAGTTTCGGAGCCTATTCCATACAAAAAACACACAATCAAATCGTTCCTCTTTGTAGTATGTATTAGACTATTCTTATTCGTAGATTAGTACAGATAAGAACCCAAGAAATCGGCTGAAGTTCTTTAAAATAGGTAGCTACCTACTACTACCTATTGTGCTAAGTTTATGCAAACTAGCAAGATTTTAAAAATCTTTGCGCATAACAGTATAACAGATAAGGAAATGTAGCTGCTGAGATATGTGACAAATTCTAATTATAGCCATTGATTTAAAAAGGGAACATAGGTTACGTTCTCCCAGCGCTTAAGGCGCATACCCGAGCCAATCTGACAGCAATTCCTATTTTATCATATTTTTACGTTTATCATAGGATTTTTTAAAAATCCTACGTTCAGTTTGTGGTATCTATTATAAGCTATTTTTTAATACCTCTTTTATAATTTTATCTCATATAGTTTAGGAGGAGATGCAAAAATAGAGTTTGGTGGCCAAAAAGCGCAACTTCGTATCTCTTCCTAAGCTTTACAAAATGAAACTATTACAAAGGCATTAATAAATAGCTTATAATAGATACCACAAACTGAACGTAGGATTTTTAAAAATTCCTGCGTTCGACGTAATAATAAGATATAATAGTTGGGGGCGCCACTTTCGCTGGTGTATGGGCCTTAATCAAAAATTGGCATGTGTTACAACTACACGCAAACACATACGCTCACAGTTATATTTCTAGTCCTGTGCAATACAAAGAAGAACAAAGACGGAAAGACGTATCTAAGACCGAAGTGAGACCGAGACATCAATATTTCACGCGAATCACGACCGCCCGTGCCGCCGGTCAGACGGTGACTGATGTGGGAGAACACAATTTTACACAATTTGAGATTGCCACTTTCAAGCAACCAGTACCTCATCTTCGTTTTTACCCGCGACGGAACGGAGACGGTATATGCGTTTGGGGTGTGATGTTGTTTGTATGTATGTATGTATGTATGTATGTATGTATGTATGTATGTATGTATGTATGTATGTATGTATGTATGTATGTATGTATGTATGTATGTATGTATGTATGTGCAATTTGCAATGTTCCCAATTATCTCCAAAACGGCTTGACCGATTAAGGTGCGGTTTTCAGTTTCGGGTTCGAAATTTGGTGGCGATGATTCTTAGCTAGTTGTTATGGTCTTCACTCACCAGGGGGCGCTTTTATATGTGTATTTTGTGAAAACCAATGTTGCCACTTATCTCCAGAACGGTTTGATCGATTGAGACACAATTTTCTGTAAAAGGTTTAGGGTTCATTGGTGATGGTTCTTAGCAAAGTTTTATCGTGTTTGCTCACCAGGGGGCGCTGTAATCAACGTTTTAAAAAAGTACTTTTTACCCGCGACGGAACGGAGACGGTATATGCATTTAGGGTGTGATGTTTGTATGTATGTGAGTATGTATGTATGTAGTATGTATGTATGTGCAATTTACAATATTCCCAATTATCTCCAAAACGGCTTGACCGATTAAGGTGCGGTTTTCAGTTTCGGGTTCGGAATTTGGTGGCGATGATTCTTACCTCGCCGTGTGGTGCCGGCGACATAGAATATGCACCACCCCAACTCTTCCCGCGGGTGTCGTAAGATGCGACTAAGGGATATCTACCAGGGGCGGGTAGCAGCGCCTTCTGCAGGATAATTTTATCATCAACCTGCGATCCCCAACCCGCATGCCCAGCGTAGGGATTATGGGCATTACCCCCCATGTGATATCAGCCAATAAAGGCGACACAGAATCTGTGTTGACATTGAGACACAGTATTCTGTAAAAGGTAGATGGGGTTCATTGGCGATGGTTTTTAGAAAAGTTTTATGGTGTTTGCTCACCAGGGGACGCTGTAATCTACGTTGTAAAAAAGTACTTTTGTACCTTTTTATCTGTGTTTGGAAACGCACCCCGTTGCTAGGCAACGCGGTGCGTTGCACTAGCAAAATCTTTACTTGAGTGAGTAGGATTTTGTCTATGGTCTACACATTTATCTAGGCGAAAAACATTCCTTTACCTTATCAACCTGACTATCAAAATTGATTTTTTTGTACCTCTTTGTTGTTTTGATGGTTATTGTGAAACGAAACGCAACGATTTCTAAACTTACCAAAAAGAAAGCCTATTTGACGATAATAACGAGACGTGATCGTACCGTCTCATATTTGTATGGGATTTGCGTAGTTCCCTGTCCGCACGATACGGGGTGAGATGGGGCGCTGTACCTACTAAAATCTATGGGAAAATGAGACGTCTCGATACTGTCGTCAAACTCCCTGAGTTCAGTTTCAGAAAGTTAAACTTCCGAGTATTCAAACGCAACTGAAGTTCATGCACATCTCAAGTGAGGAATGTGCGTGTATTATATTATTGTTAAAAAATAAAATACACTTGATAAGAGACTTGACCACTGATTAATTAATGAAAAGATAGATCTGCGTTCGAAAAATCGGCTGTAAGTAAAGTAGAAAATCTCTAAAAAGTTTGAAATAATAACAAAATTAAAATTTTGAAAAACCCGCGTCGGATATAATAAATATCTAGTAGGTAATCGTAAAAGGAAGAAATAATTTTTGGAAAACCCCCGACTAAATGGGATTGAAAAAGACAATTAGATTATAATTACAATTATAGCTTCCTTTTTTCACCTATCCATTAATACAAATCAATGATTATATTGTTATTATTAATAAATCAATGATTATAGCTAAGTAATACAAACAAAGAACTTGCAAGTACGGCCTACGTCCTTACAACGTTGTACTCGTACGTACCTAAGTACTTACCGCGTCCCTGATTTGATTACAAATGATAAAGAATCTGACTTGAGAAGTAGTTGCAATAACTACCTAATTTATGCTATCAATGTATGGTTTATCCATTTTGAATGAAGCATGTTAGTAAACAAAATACGACACAAATAACAGAATCTTACTTGCTTGGCGTCAAGTTTCAGATATACATAATTGTAAGCAATTTTTATTGAAGGGAGGATCTAAAATCGACAAGTAATGTAAATTACGTATAAAAGGACGCGCCAACAAAGTGAATTTTAGGTTAAGTATGAGCGGTTTGTTTACGTTTATGCTTCATTCAAAATGGACACGGTATAGTCACCAATAGATTCACCTGACCTCAACAGCCTATATTTGTCCACAGCTGGACGCAGGCCTCCCCCTGATAAACGCCTTTTTGTTTTTTATCTCATGGGGGTAATGTTGCTGCCCATCCACTTCGGTTATCCCACACATCTTACGATACCCGAGAAAAAAGTTAGGGTAGTGCAAATTCTAAGCCACACGGTATCCACTTCCCGCTAGGCTTGCAAGTAGGTGTCCTAGACACGATCCTAGACGTAACGCATTGGAGAACTGTGTAATGGTCTTGTTTTTAATAAGCGAATTTAATTTAATTATAAGTAGGCATTAAGTACCCCCATGTATTTACGTTAGAATTAAAATTCAGGTTATTTAAAACAAGATTATTCATAATATCATCATAATCTTTCTGTTATGTTTGTACATTAACTATCCATATTTTTTGCACTACCTATCTCCATAACGGATAATTACTTGTTCGAAGTCCTAACCTAACCTAAAAAGGTTGACTTAACTTAACTTACAAGAACACTCTTGTAGGGTTAAGTTCGCCTTTGTACCTACGTATCCTTTATGTTGTCAATGTTTTATTTGTTTTCAATAAAGATTTATAAGAGACTAGTTGCGCCCCGCGGCTCCGCACGCGTTGTTCCTATGGAAACGTTAAAAGATATTTTCATCCCACGGGAACTGATTTATGGGATAAAAAGTAGCCTATGTTTTATTCCAGACCTAGGACTGTCTATTTTAAATTTCAGCCAGATCCGTTCAGTAGTTTTGGCGTGAAGAAGTAACAAACATCCATACATCTATACATCCATACAAACTTTCGCATTTATAATATTAGTGTGATAAATTGATAATCGATAGACACAGCCAATAAGTCGCTTATTAGGGGGAGGCTGCGTCCAGCAGTGGACCAATATAGGCTGTTGAGGTTGAGGAAAAACGCGTGAAAACCGTCTAGTTGCCAAATGAGTAAATCTGTTGCAAAGATACCTTCATGAGCTCCAAGACCGGATGTGACGGTTCTGCAGAGAGCTCGAAGGTTCCAAGGCAGTAGAGTCCATATTCCTGTGACAAGCATCTCTCGTAGTTATCTAAGTGGAACAGTTTTGGCAGGCGGTGAAGTTCTGCATCTGAAGAAAATGCGCTTTATTAGCTTCTTTCATTTCTTTTACCTTTGATTAATTAATATACTGATACATTTTTTACTAATATGCACATTTTTAATTTGCATGAAAATCAGACCACCCTGTCAAAAGTTTTGATAACAAACATAAAAAAGAACAAAAAACAGTCCTCCTCCTTTTTTGAAGTCGGTTAAACAATCGTATTTATTCGAATTATTCCATCAGTTAGATAATCTGATCGGACCCGTATTTTTTCTTTTTAACAGACTTCAAAAAACGGAGGAGGTTCTCAATTCGTCTGTATTTTTTTTATGTTTGTTATCTCTGAATTTTTGACTGGGTGGTTCGATTTGCATGATTCTTTTTTTATATGAAAGCTGGTGCTTCCCGTGTGTCCCCATTTTAATTTTTTCAGTTCTGACAGGGGGATCCATGAAAATTCATGAAAAGTAAGAATTGATGTCTTATGACGGTTTAGTTTTTTAAAACAAAATTAATTATGTTGATTAAACCAAAAGTCATGAAGATATACCTAGCCCGTTAAGTTTCGAGTGACGTCACACTATGGGCCACTTTTTTAAGTTTGGAATCCTAACTGAAAAAAGTCGTTTCAGAGAACGATAAGTTTATCCTAATTTAGGATATAGGTACTTATTGGTTTGTGCAACGATGTCTTTTCTTGACGTCAATAGCGCGTCAAAGTTTGGGAGTGGGGGACTCCCAAACTTGACGCGCTTTTTTTTGTTTGTACGACAGATTTATATTATATATTTTACCTAGATAGGTACATAAATATATAATGTTGGACAAGGGTCTACTCTACATGCTAAAGGGCTCACGGGGCCCAGTAGATGCTAGATGCTTCAGGCGACTAGATAACTGATATACCTACTTAATACAATACATTACAAAGAGATATTTTATATTATACATAGCAAACACCCAGAACATCCTGAACAAATATCTACCGATCGTACAAACAATTTTCCCGAGGCGGGAATCAAACCCGCAACCTTCTGTGTCGCAGGCGGACCTTAACCCGCCGCGCCAGAGGTCGTCAAAGCATATTAAAAGTATAAGTAGAAGTAATATTCCTTGCAATATAAAGTAGGTATTAATAAAGCCCTTGCTGGGTAATTAACTAATTATTAATTAGGTCACAGAAAACGAAAACTAAGAAAGAACGAATTAACTCACCCGTTAACTGTCGACCCACAGCTACAGATAAAACACAAACAAAGTAAAATCCAAATATTTGAACATGTTTTATTTTCAACATTATTTTTTCACTCACACTGAATTACCTAAACCGAATAGCGAATGAATAAAATAAATTGCATTTAAGTTAATATATGATTTATCGATAAATATTCCTATCGGGGTACGTTTAGGCACCATCGATAAGCGAAAACTTGCACTTGAATGCATTAAATCCAAGATTTTAATATTAAAAAAGTGTGATAAGATTTTTTTTATCGGTGGATATTGCGATTGCGACGCACACGTCTTGGACGGGTTCCGTAAGTAGCTAACTAGGCTTTACACTCAATACATACAGCTTAGCATAGTTTTTGACAGTCACATATATTCATATTTGTTTCTGCCCGCAGTTTGTCTCTCTCGCGTTATTCCTTCGGTAGTGGCTCAATATCCTAATTTTCACGGCTGCAGTTTTTTTTTCTGTTATTTGAAATGCCATTAAAGTTTTAAACCCGACATAGGTATTCTCAACTCATAAAAAAAACGAAAACTTAGTAAGCAGGTAGGTCCATCGCCATCGCCAAACGTAATGCCTATCCGGTTTGAAACTATTTTGCTTTGCGTTAAAAACAAAAGATATCGAGCAGGCCGAGGTTGGCAACTAGGTATTCACTTCACACAAAAATCACCCTAGTGGTGGTAAGGTGCAATTTTTTAGTCTTTATTTTCCCTTTCCAACGATATGGTACATGACGTACGCAACTTACAAAGGGAATACAATAACTAAGTGCAACTTATTTATTAATATGTGGTCAAACTAGGGACTTATTTACGGTGACGAGGGGCGTGCAGCGGCCCGTCATCGCACGCGTAAACACAAACATGTCGCAATGCACGTTGATGTTTATGGATAAGCCGGGCGAAGAGTAGCGGTGCATACCGCTTGCGACGCAGCGTGCGAAAAACAAACGCGTGTAAAAACGCCTTTCCGTAAACACACTCTACCATCGCCATATGTTTGAATTTAGTGCGGGCCGCGACACTGCACGCGCCGCTGCAGCATCGTGCCTCCGAAAACAAGGCCTTAGAGATACTTGTCTGGTAGGGTCATTATTAAACAGGCACTTTTAGGGTTCCTTACCCGAAGTGTAAAACGGGAGCCTATTACTAAGACGTCTGTCCGTCGTTGCTCGTCCGTCCGGGCTGTATCTCATGACATGAACCGTAGTTAGACAGTTGAAATTTTCACAGATGATGCTACAACAATTAATACTAAAAAACAAAATAACATTAATATTTAACATACAACAGACATGATTTTTATGCTGTTTTATAGATAGTGGTACTGAAACTGAACCCTTCGTGCGAGAGTCGTACTCGCACGGGCCGGTTTGCATTTTTTCTTTTGTTTTTCTGAATTAATTTAAAATACAAAAGTTGATCCCATTGTTCACCTTCTGCGAATGCATGCAAGCACATTACTACTCAAAGGTCAAGGTCATGTGGTGTGCTGTCAAATAAAAGGTATCATTTTTATATTACAAAATAGTTTGGTATTTTACAATAAAAATTACCTTCTTAAATTTCGAATTCTTTTATGAATGTAAGCGGATTCACTACGAACCTCGTTTGTGTTGGAATAACACCAACGTTTCATCCCTTAACACTTTAATCCCCCAAAACGCACATGTCGGTCAGCGTCAGAGGGTAGCTGCACGGGAGCAACGGCGGCGGCGGTGGTGGTGCGCCCTTGCGAATCACACATCAACGCCGAGGCTGGGCATTGAATGCGTTAACAAGGGACATCTTCAGGGCAAACTCGCCCTCGCCCTGAAGATGTTTCGTTAGGAATGAAACGTTGGTGTTAAAATAAAATATTTTAACTTTAAGTACGAGTAGGTTACCTATATACCTACATACTCGTTGTTTTTAAATATACGCTAATTAGTAGGTCTATAATAAACAAGTTATTAACTTATTATATCCCTAGTGCTGAAAGTCTGTTTCCATTTTTTTACGTGGCTGTTTTACGAATGAATCATTGTGCATTTTATCCTAGCGGGTTACTATTTCTATGTTCCCTTACATAGAAATAGTAACCCGCTACGTACCCATACTACGTGACCCGTTTAGGGGGGGAGCGGAGTCTTTAAAATACTACTGTCAGTCACAGATGTTGCCCATCAAATGAAAAAATTTGCATAGTGGTGCAGTGGACAACCTGTCTCGCGTGCCGACCTCTGCGGGCTCTCTCCAGGAGGCTTCATGAAGTTTTGTGTTTTGGAAGAAAGCGTAGAGTGGTTAGACGTCGAGGCCATCGATGAAGAAGAAATAACCAAGACTGAAAAAACTCCTGATATAACTGCCCCCTTAATCAACGATGTATCCGAGTGGATTGATGCTGGAAACGTATTTGTTGAAGACGTATGAGACGAATATTAATGTGATTAAACAGAAAATAATTGTTGTGTTCGTAAATTAAGTTAATGTAAGTTACATACGGTATAGCAATATGTTTTAACAAATGTTGTTCTTTTCTATAATATACAACGTGTAACAAAATATTTGTACTATCCGAAAAGGGGGCGATTGTCCACCCCCCGGGGAACAACTTTTGTTCAACGACTTTTCGAATTTCGATTGAAATCTAATTCACTAGTACATAATTTAAGTATGCATGCAGTCTTATGCAATAAAGACGTTTTTTTTTCAATTTTTGCCTGTGAAATGATTAAAAATTATAATTATGAATTACTACGTGAAAACTAAAGGGGGCTTCTTGGCATATACTACGAGTGGTCACCGAGGGGAGGGAGGGGTCGAAAAAACTAAAAAAATAGGTTACGTAGTATGGGTACGTTTGCTAAGCTGTGATAGCTACATTTATAAATGTATGGTATCAGATCCGACATCGTTGACACACATGACAAGCCGTGTGGTGCTGGCTTAGAATTTGCACCAACCTATCTCTTCTCGTGGGTGTCGTAAGATGCAACTAAGGGATATCCATCGAGGGCAAGCAGCAGCGCCCCCTGCAAAACAATTCTACCACCGAACTGCGATCCCAACCCGAATGCCCAGCGTGGAGATTATGGGCAATACCCCCCATTAGATAAATGCCAACAAGGCGCTTATCAGGGGAAGGCCTGCGTCCAGCAGTGGACCATAGGCTGTTGAGACTGATATTGAGATTGATCTGATCCGACATAGACATAGCCTCAACTCATTTCAACAGCCTATCTTGGTCCACTGCTGCACTTGCAATAAGCAAATACAGTGTTAAAGAATACATTAAAACTTTACTGATAATTCCTTCCTTTTTGTGTCTTGGGCGTGTGATTTTTGCAATTTTGCTAGGCGTGCTTTCTGTCCGAGCGCTAAAATGGCCTAATTTGCCCTAAATGTACGTTTTTTTAATTTACCTACATATATGGTTTCAGGATGCGCCTTGTGAATCTATGGGGGGCCGAAGCGCCGGCGAAAACTTTGATCGATGGCTCTTTAGCATAAACATTACTAACAAATGACGTATTTTAGTACGAAATAAAAGATTTTTATTCTTATTTTTTAATTTTATTTATAACACAGCCAAACTGACAGACAACCAGCAACTATCCCAAAAACACCACATTTATACTTTTTGGACTCGATTTATGAAAGAAAGGAAAAAAAGGCCAATTGACCGCTTGTTTTGCGAATTCCAGCACTAACAACACAACTGCTCCCTCATACTCATAGATCAAAGAATTGATTGCAGATGCAAAATAAAAATTATAGAGATTATCGCATTCACAGACTCTCCTCGAGGCGGAGGACATCTATGTGCGTTATGATGTGACATGATAGATAGATAGATAAAACATTTATTTGCAACTGCAACACACAACACAAAAAAAGGTACAAAGAACATAAAAATAACTTAGGAAATAAAGGAGGAACAATGCATGACAACAATTTATCAGTACATAATATATTTAAACATTCAGTCAAGTACGGATACAGTATGTGTGTGCTGCAGCCTGACAAAAAGGCAATACTCAGGGCAAATCTTTACTCCAAGAGCAAACGTTGATTTTCAGTATTATCCTCACATGAAAGTTTAAGTTCAGAAAAATAATGAACCAATGAATTTCTTTAGTAGGTATGTAAGGCACAAACCGCGCAAGGTAACAGCCGCACACAGACGTTAATGATTACTTAAAACTATCACTTAGTAAAGATTGCAATGCAAAAATCTTAACTTACGACAGTCTCCTTCATGGCCCATGACGCAAATGTCCCATCACGTCCCCGTGTAGCGGGCAGTGAATGCGTTAAGTAAGCATTAACGTCTCTGAGTGAGGCGCTAAGTATACTTTTTTAACACTGATTGCCTTAGGGCGCGTTCCCACTGCGTAAGGACAGAATTTCGTGCAGTTTAAAGCATTGTGGCTTGTATGTTTACAAAATTGAGGTGTATTTTAGAATCTAGGACGATTAGATTTACTGTCGTCCACGACACGTTTTGCTGTGACAATAGACAGTCGATAAACACAGGTACAGCTAGCACGAGTTGACGTAAAACGTTAAAAAAGTCACGATTCATGTCATAGTTGTTTGAGAAAAAAATGCAGATCAGTCGTTTTCATGGGAACAGCTGTTACGGCCTACATGTCTTTTATTCCAGTCTCAATAATCTGTGGCTTCCTGTGGCTAACTACCATTGGCAAGATACATTAAATGTGTACCTAACCTAGTGTATTTAATTTACAAATTGGTCACTTTCCAGTCTCCTTGTGAGCTCATATCCTTCCTGAGTCCCCTCAAATACTTCAGTTTTGCCCAAACACCCTGGCACATCCGGTTTAAACGTCGATCCTTTGTTTCTATCGCATAATTATTGATGCTTCGGACTTGCTGCCGTGATGTGTGTAATCTACCGGTCTGTGAGTACGCCAGCGCTGAGTATAGCTTACTTCTGGCAACTAAGCTCTCATCGCCGAGCCTTTTTGATAGTTTGTACTGCCTCACTGATATTTTGCCGGCTTCTTCTGCCTGTAAATAAGACACCAGATTCAGATTAAGTTTTTGTACTGGCAACATAAGGACAGGTCTTGTGTTACATAGGATCGATATGGTTTACTCAACGAGTTAGAATCCTAAACTAAACTAAACACGATGGGTTTACTTTAACAAGAATTGAAGGCCAATCAAATTAGCGTGACTATTTATGTATTTTTAACAAAACAATTTACAATTTGACAATATTAGATTTAAAATTGGTCTAATGAGCCATGCATGAAAAAGTTCAGCTAACTGCCAGCCATATGCTACTCAAAACACAAATCATAGTAAAAAACCCATCGTAAATGACTTTAGCACTAAAGTGCACACACCCCTTTTTCTTTTACATGCATGATAGAAACCATTACAACAAATATTTTAAAAGTAAGTTGGAAGTGTAGAAATTAATAAATGGTGCTATATTATGTATGAGCTTTCTACTAGAAGTAGAATGCACAAGCACTCTGAGTGTTAAAGACCATGATGGATTTAAAAGCTTTAATGCCACTTTAATCATCTATAACGGTTGGTTGGCATGAAAGAACAGTTACAACTCTATAATATATAATATTATAGAGAATGCAATACTCACTATTTGTATTGACATCCTAAATTATTATATACTAGCTGCGCCCCGCGGCTTCACACGCCTAACTAGTCCCACGGAAACTGATTTATGGGATAAAAAGTATTCCAGGCCCAGAACTACCTGTATGCAACATTTCAGCCTGATCCGTTCAGTAGTTTTTGTGCAAAAGAGCAGACAAACATTTGTACTGTATTAAATAATTGTATTATTTAAGTAGGATTTAAGAAAATGTTTTAATTTATGGAGTTTGCAAAAGTATTTTACTTACACAATGTGGAAAATAGTCTCCCAATGCGGAATATGCTCCTCCTAGTGTGGACAGCCATGAAAATGCATTCTCTATCTCTAACCTAGTCCACAATAGTTGCAGCATTCTATCATTCCTGAAACAAAACTGTTTCAATTAATTATTGAATTACTAATTGTTTCTGCTGGCGGCTTCGCATGTGTTGCTTCTGTGGAAACATTTATAGGTGATTTCTATCCGGTGGGTACTGATTTATGGGATAAAAGTAGCCTATTTTTGATTCGATGAATAGAAAGCAAAATTTCGGTCCAATCTGTTTAGTTGCTTTGGTGATAAGAGGTAACAAACATCCATCCATACATCCAAACATTGTTTTTATAGCGTAGAGGATTTTTTTAATTTTAAACAGACAAGACATATGTAATTTAACCCGTGGAAGCGACAGCCTTTTTTGCCACCCGTAATTCCTAATCATTATTATTATGTTAGTAGGTAGGTTTTTTAAAATTCAGACACCAGTCCATAACTACTGGTAGTATTACATTGATACCACTCATACAACAACAGCATTGTAATATTTGACATGTTTTCTGTGAATAAATGATTCTATTCTATTCTAAACTTTCGTGTGATAGTGTGATTTGGCTCAGCTTAGTTTAGGGTTAGATGTAAAACTTAGCACGACACATTAGGTCACTCGTTTTATAGTGGACACAACAAAGGAACAAAATGGTAAATTCTTTAGTAGAAACATTGTTTAACCTTAATCTAACCTAACCTAACACATTTAGGGAAAACAACAGTTTAGAATTTGCACCACCCCAGCTCTTCCTGCAGTCGTCATAAAAGGTGACTAAGGGATATCCACCGGGGGCAGACAGCAGCACCCTCTGCAATACAATTCTATCACAAAACAATGTTTCTACTAAAGAATTTACTGTTTTGTTCCTTTGTTGTGTCGTGTGTACTAAAGAATTTACCGTTTTGTTCCTTTGTTGTGTCGTGTCAGATTTAAATTTATAATTCCTTGTAATTTTGTTACATAATCAACATAGGTACATTGTTCAATGAGTTAATATAATTACAATATTATTGTGGAGCCCATTCAGGGTCCATGTTTGGAACTGTTTATTTTATAAGACCAACACACAACATGGTATCATTGAAAAAAAGAATTTGAATTTGCACTATGATCTCGAACCTGCATGCCCAGTGTTGGGCTGATAGTCAATACCACCAGGAGCTTAACGTCAACACGGTATCTGAGGGAGGCCTGCATCCAGCAGTGGACCAATATAGGCTGTTGAGATGGAGGTATGAATTTAAATTAGGTTATGGGTCCAAGTTCCGTCGAGGTCTTCTAACTTTTCAGAGATAAACTAATTCGCAGGAATGGGCATTCCACTCAAATCAATCAATCATCAATGGGTGATATCTTACCAAGCATAATCTAAAAGCTCTTGATCCGGAGGCTCCAGTTTTAACTTCACAAGAGCTGTTCCACATTTCGGGAAACCGCACAGTTTGTTTAGATGTCTGATCACGAGTGTTCTGTACGCGGAAGAAGATAAACACATGACGAACGGCCGAAGGAATAGCGCATTAGTCGTGCGTCTTAGAATACCTTCTTCCACCTTATCTTCACCCTCAATACTGATATCACAGCATTCTACAGGTTCTATACCCAGAGCACCGTAGTGCTGCTTGTTAGAAAGCACTAGATTTTCCTCGGAAATATACAAAAGTGTAAACGGGACCCTGTAAAGGGTTATTTCAAACACCACCTGCATTATAAATTTATTTTGTGATCACTCTATGATGAAAATGACAAAATTGTCACCGTCTCAACACGTTCTTTAGTTTTGTCTAATAGTAATCACAAGAAAAGTTATTTTTCACGTTTGTTTCCACGATTTTCTTTCTGAATTTATTCTGAAAGGAACTTCACTTCGCAATTCCCATTTTCTAAATGGCCGTAGATATTTTCACGTTCTAATACCCCTTCCAGACGACCGAGGGGACGTACGAAATCTTATATTGTCCATGGCCTGTCCGTCCACTCACTCACACTCCGAAAAACGGCAATTTTAATTTTATTTTGTTGCTTCTGCTCTACGATGAGGGTTGGGTTGGGTTGGTTGCCTTCGTCCGTAGTCCGTGCCTCTGCTGATCGGACGTCGCGTCGCGTCGTGCCGTCGTCGGACTTGTGCCAAACAAAAATGCCTCAACTGGCCTCAAGAGTTTAGAACACGGACGAAGGAAATCACCTGATCGTAGGTCTAGAAGCAAAAGGGTTGATCTCCTCAGAAGTAATTTTTCTGAGTTGATTTCCGTCGCTTCCCACGCCGCCGCCGCCATAAATTTTGAGGACTCTACTATAGATTTGAGAAACAACACTCGGAAGAATAATAAACTTGACAAACATTTACCTCTCGCAACTAATTCGGAGAGCGATGTTTGGTGCTTTGTAAAGCGGTACCAGGGTTGGGTAGTATTTGAATTACTTGTAATTAAAATACGTAATTGAAATACAAATACGTATTTGGTATTTTTATTTGTATTTCAAATACTTGCTTAAAATGTAATTTGTAAATCGTATTTCAAATACCTCAATAAATTGGCAAGATTTTGGAACATTATCGAGTTAATATCCATAACACCCGGAATAAATATCTGCAGATGATACAAAGATTTTCTCCCAGGATGGGAATCAAACCAGCAACCTTCTCCATCTGAGGTAGACCTTCGCTCACCGCGCCATTCATTATTGACGACCGATGCGTCAATAATGAATGAATGACTTATAACACTGAGTAAGATGGCAAAACAGCCAGTGTTAGGTATCCATTCAATTTTAAGGTTTCTGTCATAAATCAGCAAGTGTAGGGAACAATGCACTAAATAAAGCGCAAGACGGTTAAAAAGCCTTCCGCGAAATGAACAACTTATAAAGGAACACATCAATCGTTTATCTAGATACTACGAATATATATAGAATATATTTACATAAGTTCTGAATACGTCCCTGCCTATTGCCTTACATTCATTATTTCTTACACCTGACAGCTTAGACAGAACTACTAATAAGTACCAACCTGGAATTTCATCATCTCTTTTTACAATGAAAAGCCATTTTTTACGAATTTTTGGGTCCTTCGGTATGTTAAAAACTAGTTTTAGTTTAGAACACTATTGTGTTCTAAACTAAAACAAGTGTTTGTACATTAATTTTGGCACTATATTATATTTATACATAGTAAATACAGCAAATTAAACACAAATCGGACACTTAATTTGTTTCAAAGTGACAAATTAAGAATGATATCCCCTTATTTTCAAATAATAATAAATAAATAATAAATAATATAAAATAACTTTGTTAACTAGTTTCTGTGTGGCATGAATAAATAAGGCCCCCGATTATGCTAGCCCCTTATTTGAATCCTAAGTCCACCCGCACGTAGTAAGCTGTAGGTAGTAGATTATTATTACTATCAATATTAAGTTTTATAAAACTTATAAAGTTATAAACAATCGAGCCTTCTAGCGAGGAGGACTTGTCTGAAGTGATTCGTATTGATATTATTAAATTATTGAAATCATTGTGTACATTTGTAGTGATAAGAATGGAGCCGTTTATTGGTGTGAAATACCGTTTGAAATCGTCGACGGATAACTTTGAGCACTATCTCAAATTGATAAGTGAGTTTGTATAAATAATGAAATATTTACTGTCATTGAATAGTTTTTGTTACATTTTATATGAGCGCTGTGTTGTGTGTTGTTACTAGGTAGGTACATAGGTATAGTTTTGACTCTCACATATTTAAAAACAGGTTGGTAGGTAGGTACCTACTTCATACTTTAAGTAGGTAATGTACCTCGTAGAAAAAAATCAGTTTCTTAATAAACCTGTTTTTTGTTTTATCTTTTCTTTTTTCACCGATTCCAAAAAAAGAGGATCTTCAATGCTGGGCTGTGCTGATTATATTGTTATTGTGTGGAGGACTGGAGGTAGATCCTGCGATGGTCCTATTTTTTTTTTAAATTCTATTGTTAGTTATGCAAATCTTAAAAAACCAGTGAAAAAAATTAAGGAATTTGAAGTCGAGTCTTCGTTTTCCTAAAGATATCAGTATGCAATTAAGATAATTATGTACACCAACAGTTGTCTCAAAATATTATATTATAATACACTTGCCCATATCGATTTAGAATGTATGTAAACAAACCGTCTTTTGTAAGTCAAAAAGTTATTTTGACGTCTTCTGACTTTAAATAAAATGGCGGAGGGTAACGCCCCGTGGCGCAGCTTGTAAAATATAGGTATAGTTACCTATACCTATGGTTTATCCATATTGAATGAAGCATGTTAGTAAACAAAGTATGACACAAATAACAAAATCTCACTTGCTTGGCGTCGAGTTTCAGATATATTTGTAAGCAATTTTTATTGAAGGGAGGATCTAAAATCGACAAGTAATGTAAATTAAGTATAAAACGACGCGCCAACAAAGTGAATTTTAGGTTAAGTATGGGCGGTTTGTTTACGTTTATGCTCCATTCAAAATGGACACGATATAGGTACCACAGAAATGTATTTAGATAAATTTCTGTGTTACGTACCTACCTAATTTGTCCATGGTTAGTAGATTACCACAAGATCTCATTTAAAACATTTAAAACAAGAATAACTCTTGTACGGAAACCTGGAGACCGAACTCGGTTATCGTTATCGGCGTTTATCAAGACATTCATTGATGAGATTAGAACGTTATCTAGGCGTGCTATACCCCGCGGTAGCGATATCGGTGCATGATTTAGAAAACACTTACCGAATACTAACATTTACCTACTTCGAAAAAGTCCTGCTGGTAGCGGCCGGCGGCGGCGTGAGAATCGAACCATAGAATAAACCCCTGAGGGAAGCTACAGAGGAAAGGCAGCAACTTTATTCTCTGTACAACACTGCGTACTACGGGCGAACTTGACGCGATCGCGATGCGGAGGCCCATACACTTTCAAAGTATCCCAAATTGAAATAAATTTACTGCCGGTTTGCGATCGCGTCAAGTTCGCACACATAAGAAACTGCCGTACCTACTAACGCCTTTACTACAGGTTACTACTGACAAAATCTCTAGGACAGGTTAAAATGTCTTTGTAAAATCCCCTCGTGTCGTAGGCTAATTCAGCAGTGGATTGGATATACTTATGTATGTTACGCTCTTAGTCTTTTTTTGTTTTGTTTTGTAAATATAGGCTAAGTTTGTTAATTTGTCTTTCGCTTTCGTAATAGAGCTGTGTTTCTAATTTATTTACTCCTTACCTTTGTGTTAATGATTTTTTTTGTTGTGTTTCTGTGTGTTCATTCTAATTATTTTATTCCTGTATGTTGTAATAATTATTTAATGTAATTTTGTATAAGTAAGGTCTTGCTTCCTACCTATTAGCAATATACCTAGTGACCTACTAAGTAGGTTATTTTTTAAGTACTTACATGTTGTAACACATTGTTTTTTTTTGTTTAACTGTAATGGTACACTATGCTGATAAATAAATAAACTATAAACTAAACTATGCTGCTGAGGAGCTAACAAAAATCTTATTATAAACAATTAAGATAGTAACTGTAAGACGTAGGTATTACTTCTTTGGAACTAACTTAGTTCCGCCCGTTCCTTAGAAGTAAGATAGTTGGTTATTTATTTCTCAATTCGTTTAAACTTAGTAAGAAATAAATAACACCTTATTAAAAGTAAGACTCTGTATTTTAGAAAAACACTACTACTACTTAAGACCACTAATTGTTTTTGTACTCTGTATGTGATGTGTTATTTTCTAATCGGTGTCCATAAATAAACAAACAAACAAACAAATAAATAAACTACGTGAAGTATCTAACTGATTCTTAAATAATAATTTTCAGATGTCGGCTATCTCGCCCGCAAAGCAGCGACATCCTTGACTCCCGTCGCGACCTTGACACAGGAGAAAGATGTTTACACCCTAACCATGGTCACCTCTTTGAAGACCATTAGACTGGTCTTCAAACTTGGCGAGGAATTCGAGGAGGAGAGAGCTGCTGATGGAGTGACCGTAAGAATGATTACTAGCTCCATTTTCTTATCTAAATCGACCGCAGCTATCCACTTTCCTCTAGCGAGTTGACACGCAGAGAATCTGATACAGATTCACGCAAAATTCAAATATATAAGGTTTTAAATATTTTCTGCGTTCTGCAAGGAACTAAACTACCAGAAAATTGCTTCTCGCAAATATTATCTAGATCATTCTCTCCGAACCTATTATACAATAAAGTACTATTCTGTAGCTTTTGTAGTATTTTTTTAGATTTTTAGTAATAAAGCTCCTGTATGATTATTTGCTTTAAATGTAGCACGCCCTGCGTTTCCGTAAACATGCTCATAGAGTTGGTATTGTACGCCAACGAAAACGAAACTACGATTACTTTTCAGAGTAGACCCCTCACTATGGCTATTCAGACTCTTCGCTCTAATCTGACATAGATTCGATTCAATTATTTATGGGAATAAGAAACTTCGATTTTGTTTAGACGGGCCACAGTCAGGCTTTCTTCTTACTCTTCTTCCATTAGGTGTATTTTGGTGTCTATGCTGCTGGTTTATTTTTGACGTCGCTTTTCCATATTCATTTGAGTCCTTCCCGTTGTACTACCCAGTTTTCTCAGCTGGTTTCCATAAGAGTATTTTGCACCTTTCATAATTATAATCGTTATGATCACGATATTAGATTCAAGATTCAAGATTTTTATTGCGATCATGTGGTACAGTGAGGTCTTAAAATTAGGTTCAAGCTTCAACATGAGCCCGGGAAATATACGCATTTGAGCTAGGAATTTTACCAAGCTTTATCAAACTTCTAACTTATTTATATTGCTGTTTCAAAAAAATGACTTTAACATCTTATTGAATTTAAAAAATGTGATTCGTCTTTTAATCCTTGGGGAATGTTGGTGGAAATTTTAATTGACATAGAATGGGTTCCGTAATGAAAAATTTTAAGTTTAGATAAGGGGGCGATTATTATTTCTTAATTATGTCATAATTCGTGGCATCGAGAAGAGCTTTAATCTAAAATTTGTGCAAATTCTGTTAGAACCTAAATAACAAAAAAAAGTGATCTTTAGGATATTAGTTTACAAACATTGCATTTTGAGCTTGGACGGATAATAGGTAGAACTGTCTATTCAAAAGTTCAACCTAATCATTCGGTAGTTTTGACGTATAATTTCGTTTTACAGGTCAAATCCGTAATAACTTTAGAAGGAACGACACTAAAACACGTGCAGACGGAAGAAAACGGAAGGAAATCAACACTTATACGAGAATTTACCCCCGATACCCTTACAGTGGTAAGTGTAGATACTACTCCGACTTTCGTACGTAACATAGTGCGTACGAAAGCCGGAGTAGCTTATAAACACCGTGCGGCTTTATCGCTATGTAGTGCACACAGGAGGTCTACTTTGAACAAGAAGTTGACGGACGAAACGAACAACCTAACACTATGTTGCTTCGGGCGAGTCATCAACTGACACCTTTCTTTTCGAATCTATAACTATATTCAAAGAATAGCAAGATCATCCAATGAACGAATAGGCCGCCTTTTCATTTGTGCGATCATCGTCATCTATCAACTTCGTTCGTTTTACTCAAAATAGACCTCTAGGTTCTTAGAAAGCTGAAGCTTAAATTTTTACACTTTTGAAATTTCATTGTTTTTTTCTCTCAAGACATTTATATTATTTAGGTAGGTAGGTACTTGATCAAGAAAAATTAAGTAAATTACACACAGATACTGAATGAGGCAAACTTAAGATAGGGCGCTATGCTGGCACCTCGTTCCTTTCCCAATGAGCGGCATAGCGCCCTATCTTCCCTATGTCCAGTTGTGGTCTAATATAGGGTGATGATGATGATCAGGAAAGATGATAAAAATAAGTCACAAAGAAAAATGACAGCGGGAGTTGTGGTCATTTTCTGTCGAATACTAACTCAATTGTGTGTAATCCGTAACCTACGTATTGTATTGACCATTAGTTAAATGTTTATTTGTTCATAAAGTTACCTACACGTTAATTGACTGCAGTTAACATAAACAACATCACGATTGCTGTCTGGGAACTAGCTCATACCGAATTTGTAAAAACACGAGAAGCTCTATTCTAAATAATTTTCTTCTTTCTTAATTTTCAGAGAACAACAGCGGAGGGATTCGATGGCGTACTCATAAGAATTTACGAAAAAATCTAGAATATAAGCTTCACCTCGCGGCTTCTATACGCGAATTGAAACAATAATTTAAAAATAAAATAAGTACTTCAGTGTGTATATACAACTAGAAACAAGTAGGTATAAGAAACGAGCGTTATTAGATACATCGTTTTAATAACGCCCAAAATAGGATATTTTTAAAGGCTCGTTAAGCAAGCGAATTATTGAATAAATTAATTTCTAAGTGCTGTTTTTATTTATTTTATTTTTATTTTTATCTCTTAGGGATAACAAACAATCGTACTTAAACATGAACAGTTAATAATAAAGTAACTAAGTACTAAAAGTATGACCAGCCCCGTTATCCGCAAGTAACAGTAGTGGTGTTATATAGTGAGTTAACATAGTAGTCTCGAATTATATTAAGTAAGTAAGTAAATAAATTTGAATAATATAAATAAACAGGTAACATCATTTAGCTTGTTATTTTGTTTTTCTTTATCTGATGCTGTTTCCGACCAACAAACCCTGCGTACACGTCCCAGTGCCCTCCATGCTCAAATCCTAGAGGATACGATCTGTACTTATAAAACACCGAGTCATGCACAAAGAGCCTGCTACTCAAAAACAACATCAGATGACAAAATTAGGTTAGTGGCTTTCTTAAACAAAGCCGGTGAAGTAGCAAATGGATCTGTATTAGAGAAGTACTTCTTATATGCTTTTGTCATTCTATGCAGAGGAACGCGCATACCTGCGTTCGTTCTGCGTTTATTCATAAAATAAAAATAAATTGTTTAGTAGTAGTAAATTATATACCAAACTACTTCAAATTAAGGTTTGGCGGGTGTTCATCACCCACTGTACTCTAGGTTATTGGATAAAAATCTCAGAAAAGAGACGCATTTTTCTAACATAAAAATATAAAAATTACATGAAAAATTTAAGTAGGTAGTAATATATAAAAAAAACTAACTATTGTGTGTAAAGTCTTGCATAGAATTACTTTGCCTCTATGTTTATTCCAAAATGTTTAAAAATAAATATCCAAATATCAACCGTCTTTTGGCGCAAGTGCGCAAGTCCGCAATCTTCTACTTCTTCTTTTATCAGTTGTACAGCCGCCGCCGCCGCCCCGGGCGGCGGCGGCGGCGGCCGCGGCCGGCCGCCAATAGGTTTTTTCTCGATGGCTGCCGCGCATGTGGCGTGCGCGCGGTTAAAGACTTGACAAATAGAATTTAGAAAATATACGACGACGGGTAAATAGTCATATCGATTATTATTTTCCTAGTTTTCTTTGGGTTTGCAGGTTTGCACTTGCACCATGGTATAATGAAACAATACCATGGTTTGCACAACAAAGGTTCCTTTCCTTTCCTTCTTTATTTACAACATTTCTAAATTTCTAATGCAGTCTTTGAATTGAATAAAAATGCGAAGTGAGGAGAGGCTGTACTTTGATTTGGAAGTGACGACTGGAGAAGATCTTCCGTGTGTAAAGTTTGCCTCGCCGACAATACGACACTGCATTCACACCAACCCTCTGTTTACGACAGACTTTCTTACACCAAGGTACATATATATCGTAGTCATACATAGTATACCATAATACCTAAGTAAGGGTTTTCTGATCATCATTAAAAAAGATTTTAGTATGTTTGTTACGAATAAACTCAAAAACTACAGAACCGAATTACCAGCTTTTAATTCGGTTCTGTAGTTTTGAGTTTATTCGATTGATTTTCATTTAGTGGTGAAATAATTTTTGAGATTATAATCCTAATCTAACATGATATACGCTATAATTACCTACATGTTTAAAAACATGTCCACCCAAGCTAAGTCGGGACGGTCTGGTAGTTTTCCATAAAATTGTTTTTTACTTCTACTTACAATGTGCACATTATGTCTTATAATTATTTTCTGATCTAGGGGTTTTGTATGTAATGTAGGTACTTTAAAGAATAAATATAAACAGAGTAGAAGGGATGTTTCTTTGATCGAGTCCCAAACACCGCCATTTATATACCTACTTCCCCTTTCACATCAATATGCTCCTCTCTCGTCCAGGCACATTGCCAGGGTTACTACTGTTGATAATTGCTTATGTTTAAAGATGATATTGCTATAATGTAAGTTTTTCTTTACTTACCTATTTAATAGTTTTATGTGAACATCATTATGTTATGTACCTACATTATAGATAAGTACTTTGAAAGTAATAAGTTATTATAAGTACATAGGTACTTACCTACCATACCAAATGAAGTCATTTAAGTAGGTAAGTATTACTTACCTACCTACAAATATAGAATAAAAGACATACACACACCACGACAATTAAAAAACAATGTATTAAATAGATTTTTCCTTAAGGACTTTGGGCAGTTTCGTAGTCGACCAGCTATTCATTCCATGAGTGTCAAAAATGTAATTTAAAGATTTTGAGATATTTTGCCAAAATGTTATGAACAAGATCTTTACTTTATAATAATGGACAATAAATAAAACAAACATTATTCATTCAAAAAAATTATTTACTTATGTTAATGTTCATCTTCCTTCCATTTGCGCTCCTTTTCTTTAAACTCTGACTCCTTCTTACATTCATTTTCCTCAAACTCCCACACCTTTTTCTTGTTAATAATTTCTGCTTCAAAGAATTCTTTTTTCAGTTGTACTGATTCCAAGTTAGCCAGAGTCAGCTCATCCAACAGTGTCTTTTTCGGTACATTCGCTGTAAAGGAAACAAATTAATTTGAGAAAGGATTAAACATTTTTATATTTCTTCCTAATGCTGTTTTAATGTCTTACTAAATCAAATCAAATCAAGTCATCAAGTTCTTTCTTCCGATATCTACGTTGAGGAAGACTTTCCTCAAGTCATGCGCTGTCGCTCAGAGAGCCTTGCTGGCTTCTCAAAAGCTGTTCGGTAGCCGGATGGCTGCCATGGTCTCCTTGAGTTAGAGCGTCAATGGGGGGTTCTAGCAGTTCCCGGGGAAGTGATCGCCAGGAGGGTTTTGCATCTGGCGGCTTGAGTGCAGGGGAGCGAGTCCGTTGAGGTGAACGTAGCGGGAATTGTCCGCCCGATCGTACATTTTGCGCGCACTTTTGCAACAGAAACAAATTACCAAACAGAAACATTTGACAACTGCCAATGACATGTTTGACGTATAACGAACGATGATTGATCGAATGTATTATTTTCTAGATAATTTTATAAAAAAATCAGTCTTTTACCGTAAGCAGATATTAAAGTAGAAGAATAGAATAGAAAGAATACATACTTTCGGAGGAGGGCGTTGTCATCTGCGACACAGTTTTTAAAACTTCTGCAGATGACATCGTTTTCATTTTTAATCATGTTACCGTTGTTTTAGTTCCACAATAAACGATTTATTTAATTATTATTATTTATTTAGTCTATGGCACTCAAAAATATTTAACTGGGACGAACATCCCAGTTAAATATTTTTAAGGGGGCAATAAAAAATATCTATCCATCTATATTTTTATCTATCTATCTAATCAATATATATTTTTTTGGTCCATTCGTTGTAATTTAATTACAATATTTCTCTATTTCTAAATAAATCTGGATAACGGATATATTTTATCAATCAAATAAGTGTCAGTCAACCCTACGAGACCAAAATCCGGTTATATAACTGGCCCTACCTTCATTATTCCACGTGATTGGAATATGATTTTTTTATGACTGGTATAGAAAACAAAGGTCTTGATTCACATATAAAAAACTGTCCGAAAAGTTTATATGTTGACGGAGAAAAAAAAGAAAAACAGGAAAATATTAATATTTCGTGTTTAATGACATAGATAGAGATAGTCACAAGGTTTTCAATAACTCTAAAACGTGAAGCTTAGGATAGGCTTTTGAACTGTTATTGTCATATTATTAAAGTACTTATACTTATGGCGCAAGATTTTTTTTAAAGTTAAATATATCTGTATGTATGTTTGTAACTCTTTCACGCAAAAACAAATGACGGATCGGGCAAAAATTTTGCATACAGGTACTTAGTTCTAGGCTTAGAATAAGACATTTTTATCCCATAAATCAGTTCCCGTGGGATAGGCGTGCTAAGCCGCGAGGCGCTAGGAATTTCATATATTCATAGTATTAATTCTTTTTGTCCCACTGATGAACATAAGCATAGATTTACTGGCTATCAATGTCTACAAATATCAAATCAAAAATGATTGATGAATAGATTTGAATAGTATTACTTTTTATAGTTAACTAAGAACTTATATATGGTGTATTTCACTCACTCTCGGTTTTAGAGTTATTAGACAATTTCGAAATTTTGCCCTTTTTTCGTGTCCGTCAAGGTAGCGTACACATACGCGATATTACGTTTATTGATATGCCAATTAATAGAGTAAAACAGTGTATGAATTAGTGTAAAAGTGAAATAAATAGCGCCTCTTTGGTTTAAGAAATAATGACCATACTTAGTGTGTACGCTAGCTTGACTGTCAAGCTGGCGTACACATGACCATGCTCGAAAACTACGTATACTATAGCGACAAAATGTATACACATAAATAGAGTAACCATACGGTACGTGGTATGCAAAATATCATATTGATTGCTCTTATAGGAACTGAGATATTGAACAAGACCTTGAAATAAATTCCGACCAAGCGTTATGCCAGCGTACCCATCGAAATAGTTCCTATAGAAAGCGAGCTTTTCTTATTATGAATGATATATGTAAAAATAATGCATGAAATGCCGCTTCTGCCAGTAGTCATAGTTTATGAAAATTCGTACTGCAACAATATAAAAAGTTGATGTGAAGTGCTAGGAACAAATGCACTGTGGTACAGTCGCACACATCAAATAATTGATTAGTGAAATTATACACCATGCAATGTTGGTAGGTGGTAAGAATAGGTTTGATAATTTATGTGAGCTTTTATGACCTAGGTATTTTTACCTATATTTAGCTAGTTCTAAAGCTTAACATTCATAACGTAAGGTTTTGTTGATTTTGTAGTGACACAGTTTAGCTAGCAGTACGCGGCGCAAAGGCGTTTCGCTAATTCAGCTTTTTCAGCAGTTAAGCCGTGTCTCGCCAGTCATTCCACCAAGCTCTCCCAGAAAACACCTACCCTAGTTATGGGTTACAGATTATAATATTAAAGTCACTTCAGAGAGCCCCATTTGAGTACCTAGTCATATCCTAAATAAGGATTAAAGATAATCATATTATTGTAATTTCATGTACGTGTGTCTTGTGTATTGAATAGACTCAGTTCAATATAATAACTCTTTTATTACAAACAACCCACAATACGTAAATTCAAAGACTAAAGTATACAATAAAAATTTAATTATACCTAGTTTAGAGTTAGGTATGTTGCTTTCATCCACCAAAATAAAAGTAAATAACATTGAACACAGAAACCGGTATACACATCGTGCGTGGGGGGACAACGCGATGTTAAACCGCACGTGATTTAGAGGATGCGGCCGAAACATCGCAAAATCTTTTTTATCTTTGAATGGAATACCTACCTAGGTTATTGACAGATCGTAAGTAGGTACACTACTATTGTAAAGCTTAACCAAGTAGGTAAGGTATATCTCTGTAGGCACTGCTGTATATATTACTAGAACTATGCCCTTTGTTTTTGATTGATGTTGTGCTTTTGTGGATAGTACAATATAGCCAAGGTACGTAAGTAATGTATTACTGGGTTGCTTTATTTCCATACAACTTTAGTATCCCCAAGTAGGATAACAGTAAGCTCTGTATGCAGGTAACTTCCGTACCTACTTCTTAATTTAAGGAATATGGAAGATGGTTGTTCTACTTACCGGATTTCGCCCAGATCTAAAATTAATGTTATCGAACGCAATTCCATTCGATAAACAAAACAAAGCCTCTTGTCTGAAAATATAATTATATTTTAGGATTATTGGGTGAATGAACATTACATAGAAAGGTTCTTACAACCTACCTACTTAAATCAAGACAACCCTGTAAATTTTTAGCTAAAAGAGGAGGTAAGAATAAAAAACGATTTCATAAGTAGGTACCTAGGTAGACCTAACCTACATCGTTAAGCAATTAAAAAGTGGTTGTAAATTCTCAGTAAATATAATTAATAATAATAACTCAGGTAGGTAGATATTTTATTTATATTACCCATGTCTAGTTTAGCCTGTATACAGCCTTGCCTACAACATATTATTATACCCTACCTACATGATTAAGCATTACAATAGTAGTGTACTTACGATCTGCCAATAACCTAAGTAGGTACGAGTAAGTATTCAATTCATAGATAAAAAAGACAAAAATATTTCGCGATATTTTGCGAAATTCATTCATTCAGCTCTCGCACTCACGCGGTTTAACATCGCGTTGTCCCCCTCACGCACGATGTGCACACCGGTTTCTGTGTTTAATGTCATTTACCTTTGTTTGTGGTGGATGAAAACAACATACCTATCTCTAAAACAGGTATAATTAAATCAACAAAACCTTATGTTGCCTGATACTGCAACATGCTGAGGCAGAGACCCATTTACCCTTTACAACCTTGTATTTACTGTTAATACATAGGTATTCAGTAAAATTGTTTTGAGTTATTTACTACATATCTGTATAATACCTACCAATTTAAGTGTTTTTGAGTAAATAAATTATATTTCTCTATATTATGAATGTTTAGCCTTAGAACTAGCTAAATATAGGTAAAAATACCTAGGTCGTACAAGCACACATAAATTATCAAACCTATTCTTACCACCTACCAACATTGCATGGTGTATAATTTCACTAATCAATTATTTGATGTGTGCGACTGTACCACCACAGTGCATTTGTTCCTAGCACTTCACATCAACTTTTTATATTGTTGCAGTACGAATTTTCATAAACTATGACTACTGGCAGAAGCGGCATTTCATGCATTATTTTTACATATATCAGTTATAATAAGAAAAGCTCGCTTTCTATAGGAACTATTTCGATTTTTAATGGGTACGCTGGCATAACGCTCGGTCGGAATGTATTTCAAGGTCTTGTTCAATATCTCAGTTCCTATAAAAGCAATCAATATGATATTTTGCATACCTCGTACGGTATGGTTACTCTATTTATATGTATACATTTTGTCGCTATAGTATACGTAGTTTTCGAGCATGGTCATGTGTACGCCAGCTTGACTGTCAAGCTGGCGTACACACTAAGTATGGTCATTATTTCTTAAACCAAAGAGGCGCTATTTATTTCTCTTTTACACTAATTCATACACTGTTTTACTCTATTAATTGGCATATCAATAAACGTAATATCGCGTATGTGTACGCTACCTTGACGGACACCTTTTTTCCCTAGTCCATTTATTTCTATGCTAATACAAAATAAATCATGTAATTTTCCAAATCTGTTTTTAGTATAACATTTTCGGTTAAACTGTGCTATCATGCTATGAATTGTCCAGCATTATTTATGATTTAAAAAAAATATAATAAAAAAAAATGCTAATTGCCATTTGTGTGCGAAAATCACACTTTATACTTTTTGTTCCCAAAAAGAAACATACCTAATTATTTGAATAGTTACTGTATAGAATTATATTATGTAATATTGCTTATTTATTAACATTATATATTTTTTTATTTCAGGTAACTTGTGACCATAATAATCAAGTCAACCTAGGGATAAAACAATACTTGACTGTGGACACTGTCCTATTCTTTTTCCTTCCGTCTATTACCATGGATGGCAATACAACCAATACAGGTACTCCGCTTACCCACAAAGCTAAATCTATACCTAGTATTTGTATAAAAGAAGAGGTGACCACGGAACAGGATACAATAATGGAAATTGAGATTGTCCCTGAATATACAGAGAGTCCAGGTTGTTGGATAACCGTTAAAAATGAACCAACACCTTGTATTGATATCAAAGAAGAGGTGAGGACCGAACATAATTTATTAGAAGTTGAGATTGCCCCAAAAGATTGTACAAAAAGTTCAGGTTATCAGACATACATTAAAGATGAATCAATATGTAGTATTGATACAAAAGAGGTGACCACAAAACGGGATGCATTGATAGAAGTTGAGGTCCCTACAGAATGTATAATAAGTGATTTTAAATCAGGAGATAATAGTAATAAAAGGAATCCTGTGAAAGTACTTCCTAACAACAGTCATGCTGAGCAACCCAAACCAGATGGCCTCAAAACGCCACTTAAATACAACAATTGCAATAAATTATGCTGCAAAATCCTTTCAGAAATAAGAGCTCGCCCGAGAGTGAAGCTATATGCCTGCCATGTATGTGATAAACGATATAAGCTCAGAGGTAATCTTGTCAAACACATGAGAATTCACCCACCGGAGAAGCTATTTGTCTGCGATGTATGTGATAAACGATTTCTGTGTAAAGGTGGTCTTGTCAAACACATGATAACTCACACAGGAGAGAAGCCATTTGCCTGCAGTGTATGTGATAAACGATTTCAGCTCAAAGGTAATCTTGTCAAACACATGCCAATTCACACAGGCCAGGAAAAAATTTCTTGCAATGTATGTGATAAACAATATAATAAAAAATCTGATTTAGTGAGGCATATGACAAATCACACAGGAGAGAAGCGATTTGCGTGCAATCTATGTGACAAAAGATTTAATCGAAAGGGTCATTTAAGTGACCACATGAGAAGTCATACAGGAGAAAAGCCGTTTGCCTGCACTGTATGCGATAAACGATTTCAACAAAAACGTGATATATATAGACACAAGAGAATTCACACTGGAGAGAAACCATTCGTCTGCAATGTATGTGATAAACGATTTAATCACAACGGCGTTCTAGGTAAACACATGAGAATTCACACAGGAGAAAAGCCTTTTGCCTGCAATGTTTGTGATAAACGATTTATTCAAAAAGGTGATTTAATGAGACACACGAGAACTCACACAGAGGATCTCAACCTCCTCAACAGCCTATAATGGTCCACTACTGGACTCAGGTCTCCCCCTGATAAGCGCCTTTTAGGCTTTTATTTAATGCCCAGAACTGTCCCATGGGAACTGATTTATGGGATAAAAAGTTGCATATGTCGGAAAAGAATCGGCTCGATCCGTTCAGTAGTTTTGGCGTGAAGAGGTTACAAACATCCATACATCTAAAAATCCAAACCAGGGTTGTTGCTGATGCAGTTTATTTATACATTTATTTAATTCGGATTGCCATCAGCTTAACTAATGTTTTTTTAAATTATTATGTGTATATATTTTATTAGCTTTATTAATTTTAGTCACACAGTGGTGAATATGCCACTCCCGTTAGAGATCAATAGTACTACCCTAGTACTATCCAATTATCCTATCCATCCATTGTCTGGTAGAGATCGCTCTTGAGCGATAAGACCGCCACTTGTCACTTAGTTTTTAAGCTGTTCTATTGTATTGTTTCTTTTAATAAGTGTGCAATAAATAATTTTCTCTTAAAAATCTAAAATAATCTATCAATTCTTTATAGTGTAACATGGCAAAACACACAAACTTAACAAAATAGAAAAACACATTATCGTTTGCCACACGACAATGCAAACACTGTGCGGCTTATAAACCTAGTTATAACCTACCTTAGTCTCCGTCATTGCAGATACCTACCTACCTACATAACTCGTAAATAAAGCTTGACTAGCATTTTGGCTTCCTCGGAGTACGGGGAAGATAAAATGCTATTACAAATACCTACGCTACAATCATACGTTTCAATTTCGAGAATCAGAAATTTTCATCAAAAACTTGAACTTATTCGACGGAATGTGTCCGGAGCGTAGCCTCATATTTTTCCTAGTCATTATTATCTTCATCAAACCACGGGCATCGGGGAGGCCGACTTTGAATAGATTTGTACCATATACTATACCTTTGTAAGTGAGCGTGCATCAAAGTATTCATGCCACAACTGCCTACATAGTAATCGAACACTAACCAACAAGTCGCCATGAATAGGTAAGCACGTATAGGTGATGCCATCGCTTATCGCCTGTCTTGCGGCGCAATCAGCCTCCTCGTTGCCCGTAATACCTATACATGAGACAGTACCCACTGTATAATCACCTCTTTATCTGTAATGTGAAGCTGACAGAAAGTTCTAAGGGTATTGTTCAGCTGAGCCAAATGTGAAAGCGCGCTCTTGGAATCCGATAATATAATAACCTTATTGTAATACAATGATGCAGCATACGACAATGCGTCCGAAATTGCTGTTCACAATGCATTATTGAGATATCCGCATTTACTCGTATATGAAATCTAGCGGAGACATCTAACTGTGGATCGACAAAAGCTGATCCATATCCCGAATCATCCTTCGAACCATCAGTATACAGCTGGTAGTGTGTTAATTTTGTTCAGTTCTGACAATGGATCCCATTGTTAGAACTGAACAAAATTAAAATCTGAGAACCTCCTCCTGTTTTTGAAGTCGGTTAAAAAGACATGTTATTGTGAGCGAGTGATTATATTTTTATTGCGTTATAAAGAAGACATGTTCCGATTATGTATGGAATAAAATATCCGGCCGATGACCCATGCGGCTCTGAAAATAGGGTGTGCGTCAAGTTAGCAACCACACCATGGCAAAACTTCACATCTTAGAGTCGAGATAATTATTTAACAATAATTAATGAAGAATAAATGCCGAATCGGTAAGTACTACTTATTGTCTACTTGTTTAGAACATCCTGGCTAGCCGTTGTGTGAACACATTTTGTCTTACAAACGTAGGCACCAAAACGAAATCCTGCCATCTCAACTCAACCTAAACCAGCAGTGGACCAATATAGGCTTATATTGGTCCACTGCTGGACGCAAGCCTCCACCTGATAAGCGCCTTTACTGGTTGTTATCTCATGCCTATAATCCCCACGCTGGGCATGCGGGTTGGGGATCGCAGTTTGGTGGCTAGAATTGTTTGGTAGGAGGCGCTGCTGACCGCACGAAGTTATTGTATTCTCTTTGCTGACCGCCTCCGGTAAATATCTCTTAGACGCCTCTTATGACCCCGCCGGCACCACACGGTGATCTATCGAGTGATATATAAATCAGTACAATATGGCTATACAACAGCAGAACAAAGGAAATACATGCGCCTACACAATATTATTAAAACTGATCAAAGCGCTTTAGCTGCAATAATCGCCATCTAGCGGCAAGTGGCAATCGTAATGTAAACTTTTGTTCTCTGCATAATTTACGTGGCTGTTCAGAGCCAAATATCTCATAGACCACAAAAGGTTAAATTCTAAGCTTTGCAGGAGAAGTAGATATCGTATGGGTCAGTTATTTGGCATAGTTCACGATTCTTATCTCGCTATAGTTTCGTCGAAATCAGTGGGGCTGCCAGCTTGACGTCAAGGTAGCAGCCACAGTGAAAGACCTAAATAATAAAGTACCGTACTGGGGCACTATTTATTTTATTTAGGCATAGAGAGGGACTAAAATTTAAGGCACATTTATTGGCATAGTTGAAACCACCAAATTCCATGGTGTGGCTGCGAGACGCACACAAAACAGGCCCTTGCTCTTTTCATGAAATTTTGGACTGAAGTCTATTTTTACCACAAACCAATTTTTTTTAAATACCTAGGTATTCAACCCAAAATCTTCCATAGAGTTTATATAGTACTATAGTACCGTATCTTTGGGCGAAGTACGTACAGATGTCTGTGGTCTAGCTCTACGCAGGAGTCCCCTCCGCGCTCCGCACCGCGCACCGCACTGCGTGCGCTGCGCATGTACGCGTGGCCTTAGTTGACTTGACAAATAGATTTAACAAAAAATAATATGACGGTGACGGGAAAATAGTCATTTCCAATCGAATAATAATTTTGTTTGTTGTGTGTGGTTTTCTTTCACTTCAGGTTCAGGCAGAAAGAAAGATAAATCTGAGCATCTGCGGGTTTTCACAACAGAATAATAATTATATTCTCTAATTTTAACATTTCTATTGCAATTTCTTTGAATTGAACGAAAGTGCGAAGGTGTACTGTGAAGTGAAGATTGGTGAACTCCGTGAGTTGAGTTTATCTCGCGGGCAAGGCAATACGAAACTGCATTCCTTTACAAACGACCTGCTGATGACAACGAAATACATTCTTACACCAAGGCACGAGATTTCTGATCATCGTGGTCATAATGGACAAATGTGTCTTTGTGTATGATCAGCCGATATTATAATTTGTTTCCGGTCTGGGAGTTTTGTATGTACCTAATGTGCATGTAATCAAAGATATAAATCGTTAGATATGCCCTTACCTCAGTGAGACCGCGTCGTTTTGTGTCCAAGTCGAACCTTACGCCTGCTTAAACCTGCACTCAGTGTACATCTAAGCACAGTATTAGCCGGACGTGTTGTGAAGGACGTTTGCTGGCAGTTTATAGCGTCACAAAATGACGTGTGCCTTTCGCAAGCGCAACAACAATTCTAGAAACACAAACAAAGCCAGAGGTGTAACATTTCACTCGTAGGTATTGCGAGTTAATGAAATAACTTTTATTTTACCGTCCTCATTGTCAAAAATGACTACAATAACAAATTTAAATGGCGAGTGCACGAAAGAGAAAGTTGTGTTTGCACCTAACATGTGAGAAAAAGAGATGACACTATTTTCTCAGTACGCTTGTTTTGTTTGTGTACATTGCTACAGTTTTTGGTGGTCGGGGCGTATCTAACGATTTATATCTATGCATGTAATCAAAAAATATCCATGTAGGTATTTATAAAGTTATGTAGTAAATTATGTTCGTTCAGACCTGTCCTTACACAGCTTATGAAATTTAGTTGTACATACATGTATATATAAGTGAATATAGTATAAGTGGATGGTTTTACATTGAGGTTTAATGTGGCTGTGGAATTTCACAGCACAAGACACATTAAACCCATAATATAAATGAATTTATGTATTTTTATGATTCACCAACAGTACCTAATACCTTATTACATATTATTTACTCTGAGTTATTTACAATAAACATGATGTTTTTTGATGTTCGATCTGCATAATCTATTTATTAAGCTAGATGATGCTATTTGTCTTGTCTAGTCTACTTTAGACATGGGTTATGAGTTGGGCTTTATAAAATAGGCAAAGCATAATCTATTTGTTAGGTACCTAAACTGCATGCATTGGTGTAATGTCCAATAAAACACTATATTTTGGTAAATTATATGTATTGAGCTTGATAGCAATTCATAGTTATTTACACATGAAATTATACAACTTCCCTAGTTTCTTGTTATAAAAATAAGATGGACAAGTAACCGCATGTTGTATACATAACAACTGGTTTATTATACCTACATCTGACTCAGACACATAAACTCATATAAAACTTCTATCTATGGGTATGTTGGAAAAGATTTGATCAAATAGGCTACTAAAATTTATTTAAATAAGCTCTGTCTAATACGCTGGCTTATCAAGCAACCTTTTTATAGCTATGAGAAGTTCATAGGTTCAAAATGAAGTATAATTATTTTTATTATCATCATCAGCATCATCATCATCATTGTCAACCTATATTAGTCCACTGTTTGACATAGGCCTCCCCAAATGAACGCCATAGCACCCTGTCATCAGCTTGACACATCCAGCATCTATTATGGGCATTACCCTCCATGAGATAAAAGCCAATAAGGCGCTTATCAGGGGGAGGCCTGCGTCCAGCAGTGGACCAATACAGCCTGTTGAGGTTAAGGTTGAGGAGTGCCTAGATAGGTATAAAAGTAAAGACAAACAAGTGCCTACATACTTTTTTCACAGTTTCTTCCTCTTGATCGAACGACTATCTAATTTTTTTAAACCAATAATTTCAGTTTAACTCTGAAGATGATGAATCCAAGGCTGAGAGTTATGTGCTGCTGCTGTTACCGGAAGCAACTGAGAAGTCACACCTTCTCCCAGATGGCTCACTAATCCGAAGTTGGACAGTCAGAAGATCTCTGACATCCTTCTGATAAGGGTCTTGAGGTACCTACTAATTACTTAATGTTATATCTTTATAAGTGCTTTTCATTCGTTTAGTTAATATTATAAATTCAAAAAGAACTCCGTTTGTCTGTCTGTCAGTTAGCATTTCCAGTGCCAATGACACAATTCTTTATTAAGTTTTTATTTTTATAAGTATGTATGTTAGTCCCTAGTTAAGTTACTTTGTACTTATCTTATGTTGTCTGAAATAAATGATTATTATTATTATTATTATTTCACGCCTGATTAGATGAATGGATGTAAATAAAATTTAGCAGGGTGTAAATGGTATCATGGGAACAGACATAGCCTACTTCAACAGCAGTGAAAAGCTGCGGGCAAATAAAATTTATTAAATGGTTTGAATTTTTCTCATATTTTACTACATAACTTTATAAATACCTACTAATCCCCAATTCTTCCCGTGGGTGTCGTAAGAGGCGACTAAGGGATATCTTCTGGGGGGCGGGCAGCAGCGCCCCCTGCAGAACAAATCTTCCACCAAACTGCGATCCCCAACCCGCATGCCCAGCGTGGGGATTATGGGCGTTACCCCCCCATGAGTTAAACACCAAAAAGGCGTTTATCAGGGGGAGGCCTGCGTCCAGCAGAGGACCGATACAGGCTGTGGATGGATGGATGGATGGATGGATGGAAATGGTTTTATACATTAATAACTATGAATGAAAGCATATTTTTATAATTTGTCCCACTGCTGGACATCGATCCAAGCATACAGGGACCATTAGGGAATTCCCCAAAATATTTCGTTGTGTTGATAATACAAAATGGTTTTACTATTGACTGAACTGACTGGGTTGGAAATAAAACTCAATTTTAGCAAAAAATCTTATTTTTTTTACAAAAAATACGAAAGAGGGCCATCTCAGAGGCTGGTTATTATCTGGCCAGCAAAATAAAAAGCCATAGAAACTATACTACCTACTCAGAGATCTATTAGAAATTAGAGATAGATAGATAGATTATAACTTTTGCACCATCATTACATAACAAAAACAAAGAAATTACTGCTAACTAATCTAGAGATATAGTTCAGTTAGAGTATAGTTTTTTTTATTGATAATAATATCTCAGTTTAATAGTCAACTCAACATAGTTATATACGCTTCTACAACAAAACCCCTACTAAGCTGCAAAAATTATCAGAAATTAAATTCAAACAAACTGTCAAAACTTTACTATGCAAAAAGGCTTACTATAAAATATCTGATTATCTAGAGGATAAAAAAGCTTGGGTCGGATCTTGCTCCAACTCGAAAAATAACCACTAACAGGCTAAACGTATGTTCGTCGTTTCTTTACTTTTACTTTACATGATTTATTCGATTTTGTAATTGAGTTGAGCCTTATAAATATAATAAAAAAAGCGACTTATAATAATACGCGAAACGAAACGCGCTTGCTGTTTGAAGGCGGCTGCGGCTGGGTGTTTCTCTCGCTTTGCTTGATATTTGAGTCAAGTTCGGAATGTTCGGATTAGAGCAATTTATATTTATAATATATATAAAAATAACACGAGGTACATGGATACAAAAAATAAAAATGTGCAATGAGCGTCAATAATATATATAATAGTTAAAAATGCCCGGTGAAAGCCAGAAGGATGCCATAAGGCAGTTTTTAACCGACTTCAAAAAAAGGAGGAGGTTCTCAATTCTGTATTTTTTTTTGTTTTTATGTTTGTTACCTCAGAACTTTTTACTGGGTGGTCCGATTTGCATGATTCTTTTTTTATATGAAAGTTGGTGCTTCCCATTGTAGTCCCATTTTAATTTTGTTCAGTTCTGACAATAGGATCCATGAAAATTTATGAAAAAAACTGTAAAAATTGAAGTCGGTTTATAGTTTTTAAAACAAAATTAATTATAATTTGGTCCAGTTGTAGCAATGGCATCCATATAATGGAAGTGGGTTTATAGTTTTTTTAAAACAAAATCAATTATTTATAAAAAAAAATAAGTAATACATAAACTGGGTGTAGAGCAATTTCTCGGGTCACGCTTGGACCAGACGCTCAGACTTATTTTTAAAAGCTGAAGTACCTCGGTACCCCATAGACCTAGGGTCTCGACTACAAGGGATGCAAATGTGTAGGCTCTGTGGAGACTTATATATTTGCTCCTCTTGAGATAGATTACGAAAGGTAGGGAAATCATTTGTGGGCAATTGCATAAGATTCTATAATAAGCTTCCATCTGAAGCAACTGAGCTCCCTATTCGTAAATTTAAACTGTACATAAAACGAAATCTTAACAAGAAAGCCGTGGATGACTACGTCAATGATGTTAATGCTTGGCCGGATGTCGCCCAGTTCCACACAGACAATAGTATGTAAGACCAGTTAGACTTAGTTATCCTAAGATTGTATTAGTTGATAAGCGATAAACTTGCTAGTGGTTTCTTTTTCACTTCTTCCGCTAGTGGACAAAAAATTGTAGCAGTAGCATCCCACACAATGGACCTCCCCAATTCCCATAGGACTATTACATACTAGCTGCGCCCCGCGGCTTCGCACGCGTTGTTCGCGCGCCTATGGAAAGGTGATTTTCATCCCAAGGGAACTGATTTATGGGATAAAAAGCTTATGTTTGATTCCAGGATTAGAATTACCTATATGCAAAATTTCAGCCAGTTCCGTCCAGTAGTTTTGGCGTGAAGAAGTAACAAACATCCACACATCCATACGAACCATAGTGTGACTAGTTAAATATAATTATTGTTTATTTCAGGCAACTCAAGAACATATCTCTCAACACTAGCCTGTGGGTATGCAAGCTATTGCCATGGATGGTAATAAAACTAATGCAGGTTCCCAGGTAACCATCAAAGTTGAACCTATACCTATTCATATAAAAGAAGAGGTGACCACCGAATATGATACATTAGTAGAAATTGAGATTTTTCCAAGTCCAGGCTGTCGAGTAACCATAAAAGATGAACCTCTACCTAGTATTGATATCAAAAAAGAAGCGACCACAAAAAATGATACATTGGTAGAAGTTGAGGTACCAATAAAAGGTGAAGTAAAATTTGGAGATGATAGTATTCAAGATAATGTGGAAGTATTACCTTGCAATAGTCATGATGAGCAACCCAAACCAGATAGCTCAAAAGTGCCACATGAGAAGCTATTTGTCTGCGAAGTATGTGGTAAACGATATAAACGCAAAGATGGTCTTGGCAAACACATGAAAACTCACACAGGAGAGAAGTCATTTGCCTGCAGTGTATGTGATAAACAATTTCTCAAAGGTAGTCTTGTCAAACACATGACAATTCACACAGGCCAGGAAAAAATTTCATGTAATTTATGTGATAAACAATATAATAAAAAATCTGATTTAATGATGCATATGAGAAATCACACAGGAAAGAAGAGATTTGCGTGCAATCTATGTGACAAAGGATTTAATCGGAAAGGTCATTTAAATGACCACATGAAAAGTCATACAGGAGAGAAGATGTTTGCCTGCGATGTATGTGGTAAACGATTTCAACATAAACGTGATATTTATAGACACAAGAGAATTCACACTGGAGAAAAGACATTTGCGTGCAATCTATGTGACAAAGGATTTATTCGGAAAGGTCATTTAAATGACCACATGAAAAGTCATACAGGAGAGAAGCCATTTGCCTGCGATGTATGTGGTAAGCGATTTCAACATAAACGTGATCTGTATAGACATACTAGAACTCACACTGGAGAGAAACCATTCGTCTGCAATGTATGTGATAAACGATTTAATCACAACGGCGATCTAGGCAAACACATGAGAATTCACACAGGCGAAAAACCATTTGCGTGCAGCGTATGTGATAAACGATTTTATCAAAAAGGTGATTTAGCGAGACATACGATTAGTCACACAGGAGAGAAGCCATTTGCCTGCAATTTATGTGATAAACAATTTAAACGAAACCCTCATTTAGTTACCCATATGACAACTCACACAGGGGTGAAGCCGTTTGCCTGCAATGTATGTGATAAACAATTTAACCATAAATGCAATCTTGCCGTACACTCGAGAATTCACACAGGGGAGAAACCATTTGCGTGCAATGTATGCGAGAAAGAATTTTATTACAAAGGTTATCTAACCAAACATATGAAAATACACACAGGAGAGAAACCTTTTGCCTGCAATGTATGTGATAAACGATTTTATCAAAAGGGTGATTTAGGGAAACATATGAGAACTCACACAGGAGTGAAGCCTTACACCTGCAATGTATGCGAGAAACAATTCAATCGAAACCCTCATTTAATTACACATATGAGAACTCATACAGGAGTGAAGCCATTTGCCTGCAGTGGGTGTGATAAACAGTTTTATCAAAAAAGTGTTTTAGTAAGGCACATGAGATCTCACTCAACAGGAGCAACATAAATCACAGGAGAGAAGAAATTCTGGTCCTAACACGAGAGCAGGGAGTCAGGGGCTCACAAGATTAATTTATAGTTTAAACTGTGTAAATTTTTGGTTACTGTTTATGGAAATAAGAATAGTTTTGAATTTTAATTATAAAACTAGTTTCTGTCTGCGACTTTACACATGATGTTTCTAGGTTATTTGTTTCCTAAAGGAACTGATTCAAGGGATAAACGTTTAAATAGTGACACGCGTACAATACAAGACCCCGAATGCAATGTGCAGATAGTGCGTAATATACCTAAAGTATTTATTCTATACAATTTGTGTATAATTTATAAACGTTTAATTATTGTTTAAGTTCGTTTCCGGTGCCGCCGCCCCTTTTCATGGTGTCACAGAGAGGGGCTATACCATAGCACGAAGGCAGGTATTCTGTTGTAATGCCGTGTACACATCTACAAACGGCGGCTGCAAAGTAAAATGCAATTCAAGGCTTTTTGTAGATGTGTGCGCGGCATTAGGCAAAGTGAGCGGACGTGTTGTGTAAACTGTAAAATTTACTGTAAAATTTACTAAATAAAATAGTAAATAAAATCTGAAATGTAGTTTATTCTTACTTCCCGACAACAGAATCTTAGTTTTGGGGGGGTACTTACTGCCAAAATATTAGCATGAGGTTTTGCCATTATAATATGTTTTACTGATTTCCAAACATTCAAGTTCTTGCGTAGGTTAGGTTTGCATTTTTCTTTCTAGTGATGAATTTTACAACCCACTTCATGTACTTACAGTTATTTACTAAGTAATATTTTTTTAACCGACTTCAAAAATGGAGGAGCTATCAATTCATCTGTTTATGTTTGTAACCTCGGAACTTTTTACTGGAAGGTCCTATTTTCATGATTCTTTTTTTATTTGAAAACTGGTGCTTCCCGTGTGGCCCCATTTTAATTTGGTCCAGTTCTGACAATGGGATCCATATAATTGAAGTCGGTTTATAGTTTTTTTAAAACGAAATCAATTATTCAAATTATTTATTAAGTGCACGAGGGTGTTATTCGTACATGGCAAGATACCAGGGCCGTACATAGGGCGTTGCGAGCGGTGCTCAGGCCCAGGGCATAACCTGAGGGGGGCGCACAAATGACCTAGCAAACTTAGTACCAAGTAGGAAGTTAGGAACTAAGTTTGCGGAGTAGATACTACCTACTCCGTTTATATTATACCTACTACTTCAAAACATTAAGCATACGTTATTGTGCACCAACAAAAATACAATGCAAAAGAAATTACATTAGACAAAAGTACAATTGGCGGCCTTATCGCTTAGAAGCGATCTCTTCCATGCAACCTTTGGATTGAAAGAATTACCTATTTGAATAAGAAAGGCAGGGGGATATCAAATTATAAGCAATCTTAAATAAACACAAAACTACATATAACTTTTTAAATACATAATAATAATAAAAATATTTCATTATTTTGCATGTTGAATAACTTAAACCATTTTTTTGATGACGACTCTATTGTATTAGGTCTTACATTTAAAGATGTAAAGATGTAATGTTTTTAAATAAATACTAAATACAAAAAAAATACTAAAAATGTATTCACAGAGATGGGTTTACAAAGAAGGTACTTACATACAATCTATTTCAATACACGTATGTATAATTGAGTTTGCTTAAAAAAACTATAAACCGACTTGAATAATATGGTTTTCTCATGGATTTGTCACATGGGAAGCACCAACTTTCAAATAAAAATGAATCATCAAAATCGGATCACCCAGTCAAAAGTTCTGAGTTAACAACCATAAAAACAGTCGAATTGAGAACCTTCTACCTTTTTTTAAGTCGAATTACATTGACATGAGCATGAACAACATTTTTTTTGTCCACTTGTTTCCCGGAAACGTGCTTATGAAGCCGTGGGCTTAAGCTAGTCATCTCATCGATAAAAATCAGAATCTACCTTGAAGCAATAAAGGCTATCAATAATTACGAAATCTTGGAATTTAACGCGTGATTGAAGGCAGAGGAGGCATTCAAAACAATGGAAAACAAAAGAAAAGAAAACAATGTAATCGTATCAACAGAAACGGCACCCGGTCGTTGGGTGAATAATTAATTTTGCTTTAAAAATCTATGAACCGACTTCCATTTTTATAGGTTCCCATTGTCAGAACTGAATAAAATTAAAATGGGACAACACGGGAAGCACCAGCTTTCATATAAAAAATAATCATGAAAATCGGGCCACCCAGTCAAAAGTTCTGAGGTACAAACATAAAAAACAGTCGAATTGATAAACTTTTCCTTTTTTGAAGTCGGTTAAAAATGAAATAAATTGCAAGTACCTACCTTCTTTGTAAACCCATCTATGTGAATTTGAATATTTTTGTAATTATTACCTACCTAAACGATCACTTAGTAAAGACTTCATAACTAAAACCTTTATATACGTATAGTGATAGTTTAACGCGCGAATACTCAAACGCAACTTACGTTTGAGCACGTTTCAAGTCGCGATTTTTTGACAGTTGTCAATGAAAATCTGTCAAAAATTCGTATTTTGAGACGTGCTTAAATCTGAGACGCGTATGAGTATTCGGGGGTAAGTTAATCAACAGAACATTTAATATCATAGACAACTTACAACGTAGGTTCGTATTATTGGAACAGCCATCATAATTTTCGCCAAAACACGATACTTTCCGGTTAATATTTATTCAGGTTAATTTCAAATTAATCGCCTTTAGTTCCTCTTGCAATTATGTCATTCATTTCATTACATTGCGACCGACCAACCAAGATAACTCGGCCTCGCGTGCTGCCCGCTGTGAAAGTTTATATTTTTTTTGCATTAACTTAACTCAGTCAACGCTCCACTCGCGCCTCTACAGCACGTCCCTCCAAACCGGATATAGAACCGGTGTTATACTTAGTTCAAAATTACATTCCACCGAAGAAAGTTGTGATTTTGTGTTCTGAATGGTTCAAGGATTTTGCTGGACGTGAATTATGAACGTAAGTGGCTTTCGCACGAGTTTCTATTTGAAAGTAACAATGTCACAGTGCAAAACTGCAGTCGATGAATGAGAGCTTATTTTCTGAACAAAGAAATTTTTGCTAAGACGTAAGTAGCGCTTTCGTTGATGATTTTCTTAACTAAAAAATAAAAAGTAGTTCAAGTTGGCAGTCGATCGTTACTATGGCAATTGAGAACCCAAAACAATGATATCTTAGTAGGTACCAACTGAACCAAGTAGGTAATATATTATATTGGCTCAGCGCAGCAAAAAAATTTAAGGCTATTACTTCAAATCAACTGCAGTTTTTATCGCTCTCATTTACTTCCTATTAATATGGCACTTACCTACCTAAATGATGTAAGATAGAGACCTTTTAGAGAATTCACTGGCATTTGATGCCATCGGGCAATCAGGGATCGGAATCCGCGGAATCAGGGATATCAATCCCGTGGATACCACGCTGAAAAATATAGTGGGTATGTGTACCAATGAGGTTCTCCCTACAGAGGCGTCATACTCATTCATTATAAAGAAATAAAAACATGGCTATCTTTTCGCCAGCATATGAAATTATTGATAGGTAGGTACTTACATTTTTTTTTTAATTCTTACGCTAAAATACGCGATTTCGTTGATTGTCCCCTGTTGTATTGTAGCGTAACTGACTGGACATTGGTGTGGTGACTGGTGACTAACCTTCTATCAGGTACCTACCTATATCGCGATCTCCATTTGGCCGACGACGTGATTTGACGTGAATGTGACTAACGAATAAAATTAGATTGAAATAAAATGATCTCTCAAGTCATTAACGAATGACTTGAGAGATCATTCATCACATTTTGCCCTGATTCCCAACTTTAGTCCCGCAAATCGCGCGGATACCGGATGGAGATCGGTAGATTTTTTTTTTATTATTGATAAAAACCGAATAAATTAGTCATGTTTATTCAAAGAAAATTACAATAAAATAATAGAAATATATTAACATTAGTATTTACAATTGAAATAATTGAGCTAACTGCAGACTGTTGCAAACAATCTACTGGTAGCTCATTTGATCCATATCAATACCTGCTCAGAGTACAATACAGCATAAGATAACGTCTACTTGTGGTCATTTCAAAGGCATAGGGTCATTCTGCCTGGTTGGTATTGCACCGAAATGAGTCATTGATATTATTTGGAAGTGATGGCTTTGTAATCGTTTGTTTTTATTTGAAGGTGACTCATTTATTTGAATGTATTCAAAATCATTAATGAATAACCGTATCCCGGAATTAGGTGTTATTTCCTCATGCATTTAGAATACCAGTTTACCAGTTAGGCACATACTAGTTGGTGCAACTGCAAACCATGCTCTTTTCCTCAATCTTTATCCTCTACAGCCTATAAAGATCCACTGATGGACACATCCATCCCACTGATAAGCGCCTCATTGGCTTTTATCTCATGGGGGGTGATATCCATATTCCCCACGCTGGGAATGGGGGTCGGGGATCGCAGTCCGATGGTAGAATGATTCTGCAGGGGCGCTGGAACCGCCCCCAATTTATAACCCCAAGTCAAATCTTGACACCTGCGGAAAGAGTTGGGGTGGTGCAAATTCTAAGCCAGCACCACACGGCCATACCCTTTTACAGCAGCACTAATATTTAATATCATATTTTTATAATTTATTGAATTTCTCTTTAACGATACCCATTTAACTACAGATTTCCTTTTAGTTACCTATCCTAAGCTAAGACCTATTAGATACCTACTTATAAGGTACCGAGTTTTATTAAAAAACTATCAACCGACTTCAATTAGGTAGGTACATATATGGTTGGATGCTATGAACGACAGACCAAATTAAAATGGACCACACCGGAAGCACTATCTTTCAAATAATAAAAAACATCAAAATCTGATCACACAGTCAGTTCTGAGGAAGCAAAAATATAATTAAAAACTGTCGAATAGAACCTCCTCCGTTTTCGTCGATCTGACCTCTTTTGAAGGATGTTTTGCTCCAATATTTCGTTCATTACATCGAGATTCTATAGTAGGTACATAATCTATAATGGTTCATTACTATTCATCCTAAATCGTTTTTTTTAAATAATCATATACTTATGTATGAGACATTACAGCAATTTATAAAGGCATTAAATTATGTACACTACACAACAGAAAATCACAAAAAAGAAAATGAAAAAACAGCATAGGTACGTACACAGAACTAAAACATTTACAACTAAGTAGAAGATTTGACACAAAAACAATGCATTTTTGGAAATACAATAAAATCACACAAATAACACTCAAAACCACAAGACCACCAAGTCTCTATTCATCCCGTTTTACCCAGTACCTCAGTATAAAGACGAAAGCTTGTGACGGATGTGTGCACTAGGGATAGGTATTTAGTTACCAACCTAGGTACCTAAGATCTCCAAAACCACTGTAGAGATCAAGATGAAATTTGGCATACATTTAGTTGGAAATTTACGCGAACAGCGAAAGTTAGGATGTTTAGATGTACATAATGTTTGTTACCTCTTCACTGAAAAACTACCGAAGGGATTGGGCTGAAATTTTGCATAGATGTAGTTCTATGCATGAAATAAAACATAGTCTACGTTTTATCTTTATGTGCCGCGTGGTGCCGCCATAGAATTTGCACCACCGCAACTCTTCCCGCGGGTATCGAGGCGACTAGGGGATATATACCGGAGGCGGGCAACAGCGCCTCCTGCCGAACAATTCTGTCACCAAATTGCGATCCCCAACCCGCATGCCCAGCGTGGGGATTTTGGGCATTATCCCCATGAGATAACGGGTTTATCAGACGTTTATCAGGGGGAGGCCTGTGTCCAGCAGTGGACCAATATATATAGGTTGTTGAGGTTGAGGTAAGTACATTTTATCCCATAAATCAGTTCACATAGATAAGAAATAACTTTTAAACGTTTCCATACTTTCCATATAAACAATGTGCGCGAAGCCGGGGCAAGGATTAGGTATTTATAATTAGCTCCGGCCCACGATTAAAAGTAATTTTTATCCCACGGGAACTGATTTATGGCATAAAAAGTAGCCTATGTTTGATTCCGTTATTAGAATTTCAGCCAGATCCGTTCAGTAATTTTGGCGTGAAGAGGTAACAAACATCCATCCATCCATCCATACATGCATCCATCCATACATTCATACAAACTATCGCATTTATAATATTAGTGTGATTAGTGTGATGTGATAGGTAAGCCAAGCCTGGCCATGAATTTTAGAATCCTAAATGTCTATATAAAGTAGGTACTTAGTTATTTTAAAATGCACTAACTCTTATCACCTATCGATAAGCCCGGCAGAATCATGTTTTGTTACTGAAACTCGTTTCGCTCCGAGATTTGTTTTATTTTCAACTTAAAACTTCAATGTATAATTCTAACAAACAGAAGAAACTCAACCTTGCAAACCGAATAATATGGATGAATTTATTTTAACAAAACAATATTTTCATGAAACGTTATGTACCTACGTTTCATGGAAGGCCGTGCGTAAATCGTGACTATTTCTTTGCACTTCGAATATTTATTTTATTTTGTATTGTAAGATTTGTATTAGGTAGGTACCTAACTACTTACATAATAATGCACGCAGATCCCCATGTTCAATCCAACGATCCTATCCATCCACGGTTGTCTGGTAGAGATCCGCTCTTGAGCGATAATACCGCCAATTGTCACATAGTTTGTAATGTTTACTTTGTTTGTAACGGGCTCCTAAAAATTACTTAGGAAGTAGGAGTTTTATAATATAAAGTTAAAATAAAAAAAAGACGTAAGTAACGGTGAAATTAATTCAAAATTCAAAATTTTGAATTAATTTTACCGTTACTCAGTGAAGGAGGGATGTACTTAGGAGTAGTTAGGAGCTAGTCCAAGAGTTAATTTATCTTACCCTACCTAAGTGCCACCAAGTTGTGTTTAAAAAAAGTGAAAAAATATCAGAGTAGAGTCTGTTCAAAAAGAGAAGCGTCGTGGGAATTGAGCGCTTGTGCCAATTGACGACTTTTGTTACGTTGCGTTGGTTGACAACACTGCTCTGGCAGTACGACTAAAAGTGTTAGTTTACCGTAACGCCACGCTGTTTTTGAACAGACTCTAGGCCCCGTAATATGAAAGCTTTTTCAGTCATAGAATATAACTATGCTTTAGTGACGTTTATGCTGTAGAAAAGTGTTGCTCAAGCATATATTGATGACTGAGGAAGCTTTCATAATACGGGCCTTAGTCTCAAAATTAATAACTGAAATAGTTTTTTGCTCGTTCACTCTCTTTACTAAATCAATACTAAGCTCAAGTATCCAGGTCAAACGGCTAACAATAGCTGCTAAATTGGGAGTTCACAAGTTTTTAGGCTAGATTTAAATCTAGATTCGCACGTCGCTTTCCCACGGAACTTACATCGATAAATGGTTTAGTTTCATTTACAACACTGTTGAGTTGCATCATACCGTACCGTTACCCAGTTCAGAGTTGTCCCTTAACAATGCAATAATCTATATTAATAGTAGGTAGGTACCTTTAAAGAGGAAAGATTTATTGTTTGTTTGTATTGAAATTGAATAGGCTCCGAAACTACTGGAGGTACGGTCTTCTAGTCAATAAGATGTGCAAAGGGAAATTTCCGACACGATTTGATTATTGTTTGAGAATAAATAAATGAAATGAAAAAAATATGTTAAAATTAAAAAGCTTAGGTACTTTTAAGGGCTATATTTTATTTCAGGGAGTGACATAGGCTATATTTTATCCTGGAATTCTCGAGTGAAACCGCAAGGCAAATTATTGCAAGCATTATGTATTATAGATAATAATTAATTTTTTTTTTAAACTATAAACCGACTCCAATTTTTACAGTTTTTTCATGAATTTTCATGGATCCAATTATCAGAACTGAACAAAATTAAAATGGGACCACAAGGGAAGCACCAGCTTTCATATAAAAAAATAATCATGCAAATCGGACCACCCAGTCAAAAGTTCTGAGGTATCAAACATAAAAAAACAGACGAATTGAGAACCTCCTCCTTTTTTTGAAGTCGGTTAAAAAGAGCTCCAATCGAGTAGATAGTGCAAATTACGTATAAAAATCTTATGGCATTGATTATTGAATATAACCAGTATTGGGGTGGGGGTCATGTTTACAGACACTGTACCTACCTACTTATCTTGAGTTTTTGAACGGACATTCTAACCAGACTTACAATACGAATCACTAAAATTATGGTCCTATTAAACCTTTTATTATATCTAATAAGAAGTATCCACTGATTGTGTTTTTATTGTTATATTGTTACTGTAAATAAACCTCCTTGCGCAGTCGGTTAATAATAGTGAGAAGATAACTACTATCAATCAAAGAATCTAAAGACTGTTGTCGGTGTAAAATTATTACGTTTAGTTTTTTTGTATATGTATTATCTCAAAGGGCTATTGATAATGATAACAGTACCTACGTCCCCATACCTACTTACTCAAAACCCGATCTCAGCGACTAGAAACACGCTCACCCTGAAGAAGTCCCCCGTTCAGCAGGGATATTTTACGTCAGAATCGAATTTGAATTCTATTCCGATGGAATTCTAGAACGCTATTTTGATTTGCCAAACGTTTTTTGAAGTGAAAACTTTTGTAGCGGCGGCGTTGCGCACTTTTTTTGGTTGTAAAAAATTTTATAAATCAGATGCTGATCGGTGGTGACGTAACACGCTTACATTACTGTAATCACAAAACACAAATGTGTCGCCGCAGGCTAACAGATCACAAAGAACAAGATTGCCACTTGTGGTGTTAGTTTTCACTTCTGCCTGAGTGCAAGTGCAACCCGTTGTTTTTTTGTTCAGGAATAAAACGTTAGTGCTCTTCCAACACAAATAAGATTGGTTCGTTTCGTATTCGTATAAATCGTGCATTACCAATCGCATTTAATTGAAATAGTGGTTTTAGTAGATTTCTACTGGGTATGGGTATTCAAATAGGTAGATTAGTAATAGGTGGTAATAGTTAGGTTTGTACAACGTTTAACGGCAATTCTAGAAAGCCTTAGGGTAAATATCTCCTGCTTTCATAGTGAAGTGGTTAATAGTGCAAGAGCTAGTTTCTAAAGGAATGCAGTAATGCTGTTCTTAAAGTTGTCAACCAGGCTGGGTAGATCAATAACCCTTGGGCCTAATTCCACTATTTTTTAAACAAAATGCTATAATGGCGCCATAATGGCGCCATACGATTAAGATAGAAATTTAGTCGTAAATTTATTTGGTATTCCAATACCATAAGATTACAATCTCTATGACTTATAATATCGTGTCAATAATGTGGTGGGGCATATAATCATAATCGTAATAGTCATAGATATGGCATAAACGAAAAAAGATCGTGTTAGTAGAATACCAAAAGGTGTCAATGGCGGTGATTGTAACGCGATAATGAAGCGATAATATTGTCATAGTGAGGCGATTGTGTTAGTGGAATGGCCCGGTTTTAGGGGCCATTCAAGTATTACGTAAGCACCATAGGCGGTCTTTGCTTTGCTTATTCTTGATGCCATGGGGGGTAGGGGGTCTAGATGATGATTACGTCATCCGTAGTTATTTACTTTTTTACACAAATGGCAACTTACACAATGTCTATGCTTGAAAGCGAAACGCATTTTCGGGGATTCCCACGAATAATGTATAGGTAAGATTATAAATAATTTGTACCCTACTCTGTTCAATACCGTCAGTAAAATTTGTTTAAATGATTATTTTGTAAGTAGGTACGTTATTTATAACTTTTATTCCTCTATCCTAAATCTATTTTCTTGAATTTTATTCTTATTCTTATTTCTAGAATTATAACTTCTGCTCATCACATCACACTAATATTATAAATTTATTTATTTTATTTTATTTTGCTTTATTCGGAGAACAAACAGTTTTACACACTTTAGGAATAAACTTAGATACTAACTTTTAACAATTTATATGTCCTCGCATTCGCATGTAGAATAAATGCGAAAGTTTGTATGGATGGATGGATGGATAGATGGATGGATGTTTGTTACCTCTTCACGCCAAAACTACTGAACGGAACTGGCTGAAATTTTGTATACAGGTAATTCTTATCCTGGAATCAAACGTAGGCTACTTTATCCCATAAATCTGTTCCCGTGGGATAAAAATCACCTTTAAACGTTTCTATAGAAACGCATGAGAAGCCGCGGGGCGCAGCTAGTAAATCAATAAAAAAACAACGACTAATACTTGATCGGCCCCATATTCTAAGCTGAGAGAACAGAAGCCAGAGAAGATATTTAATTATAATAATGATTTTGTAATAATTAGGTACCTATCTAACTACAAAATGTAAGAATTATTCTTTTACTGTAACGTTTCCCAGTGACCTCGAAACGTTGATGTTCTTCCAACTTCCAATACTATTATGGTCCAATGAAGATGTTGGTAGAAATCATTAAATGTAGGTGCTTGAACTAGGTAGAATAATGTGACTTTTTTGATGATGAGCAGGTACCTACTCCGTACAATGTTTTTGTTTCATAACGAGTTCATCTGTGTGAATTCTGACTACGTAATACATACCTACCTAACCTACAAAGTTTTTATTAAATTAAATACAGTAGGTAATACATAACTATGGGAAACTTTGAAATCTTAACTCATCTTGTACCAAGAACCTGAATACCAACAAGTAATTTCAAACTGTATAAAATCTGCTATTGTTCAATACGTTAGGAACATACACACGGTACAAAGATTTATAAATGTGGAGCTATTTAGTTTTTGTGTGTGTGTGTGTGTGTGGGGGGGGGGGGGGGGGGCTCTTATTCTTTTTTCGTGCAATTCTGTCTCTACAATTACAAAACGTAAACATAAATGCATCAATCAGGCATATCTCAAAACCTAATTGACTCGTTTAACCCAATCTACATAAATTAACTGCCCAGTTAATAATAGAAACGTCGGATACATACACTGATAACTACTAAATTATACAAGGCAAGGAGGTACTTCAGTTTTGTTGTTGATACAAAATTAACACGTATTTATAATTGAATCTACAAACCCAGGTCACGCATTGAGACAGATCGGAAGTGATCAAGGTACTGAACTGGACTGACCTTGCTAAATATTGCTCATGTGAACAATAAGTTACAACAATACGTTAACTGATTGTAATAATGTAAGTAAGTCAACTAAAGTTTATTCATCGCAAATACGGCATACAACAATCGCATTAACTTAAAATTATTCTTATTAGTGCTGAATATTTGGCATTCATCGTGCGTGATCTCACTTTGATCTCTACACTAAGATACCCTGTGCTGTTGTCACCAAAAAGTAGTAGGCTATATTTATGATTCAAGCATAGAGAGACGTTTCTGTTATTAGAGGTATAAATAGTGTGTAAGGTATAATTATATTTTTTTTATTGAATTTAGTAGGTAATACATAACTATGGGAAACTTTGAAAAACACATCTCATGTTGTACTAAGAACCTGAATACCAACAAGGAATTTCCTAAATTATGTTAAATAGCGCTATGAGCTTGGATTACCCACACACATCTTACGTATAAGTAAGTCCTAGAGGTCCTAGAGGTCCTTATGTCATGTAAAAATTTTTTTTTACGAATTACTTATTCTCATTGTAAGTGAACTTGTATAGTTTTTATGAGAAATAAAGCTTCTTCGATTTCTTGAGTCCTCCACTCAGAATAATTTATAAGAAATCGAATTATATCCCAGAAAAAAACGAATTCAACGGGACTTGAATAGAACCCCGCATTCTTCCCTCAGTACGTGAATGACGCTAGAGTCCGAAGGAAGTTTCAAAAAATAAGATGATAGATTTTGTTCAAAAAGAGAAGAGTCGTGGGAAGTGAGGGCGCTCGTGTCCTGATTTGACAACTTTTGTTGCTTTGACAACACTGCTCTGTCATTGCAGTACGTACGACTAAAAGTGTTAGTTCACCGAACGACGATGACGCTTCTCTTTTTGAACAGACAGACTCTACTAAAATAATGTTTTGAACATAGTTTAAATTAGTTTGAGATCTTGCTTTTTATTCAGTTTTGTTCAGTTGTAATTTTATGTATAGTGGCGTAGAACTTGTAATTCAATTTACTGGATTGAATTATTTTGGACAGTGCGCTCTCCTGTTCTAGCTGAGGTAGGTATTGTAGAATCATAAGCACTGAGGGATTTTAAGGAATAAAATACTAATACTTACTGGCATTGCCTAATATTATATTAGGTAATAACAGCCGAAATAGTTTTATATAAAATTTGTGGTTGGGTGGAACTGTACAAAATATCTAACTGTTGATGAAATATTTTTTATTGCAATTGCAATGCAATAACTAGTATATTTCGTAAAGGATGTTGGATTTTATATATCCCTCTTACGAATGCGACTGCAATGCACATGTAGGTATGATGATGTCGATCCATACATATAAACATTGAACTTTTTTTGGCTATTATAAGATATAAGTGTGATTATTAGATTACCTACATACAAACCGAGTAGGTACTTACGATTACGACCAATCTCTTAATGGTTCATAATCCTCGCCTCTATTTCTGTGTCTTTTTTTTATTATTTTATCTGCGATCAGTTTCGTCAACTATAAGCAGATTTTTGGGCTTTCTATTGTATGTCGTGTCGGGTGAAACACACTCCTGCACTCTCACTCCTGGGTCTTGAGGACCTTCAATAATGACCTTTCTTTTCAGTCTCTATTTCTGTGACTGAATAAAATAATGCAACATTTCATAGATTCTGCTTATTTTTAATCGACTTCAAAAAAGGAGGAGGTTCTCAATACGGATGTATTTTTTATGTTTGTTACATCAGAAATGTTCACTGGGTGGTCCGATTTTCCTGTTTTTTTATTTGAAAGCTGGTGTTTCCAGTATGGTCCCTTTTAAATTTGGTCTAATTATGACATGAGATCCATTTACTTAAATTCAGTTTATAAATGGTTTTTTTAAAACCAAATCTATTATTAAGAACGTGATACGAATCTAAAGCCGCGAAAAATATCAGGACTAAGGAGAGCTTCGATATTTAATGAGCTGACAGATTACGTGGTATGGGTTTTTTTACATACATAGCATAGATACTTTCATTAGCGTTGGTAACACTTTTATGGCCCAAGCCCAAGACATCCGTGTCGTGTTTTTCTTTCGACGTGTCGCACGCAGCCGGCGCGGCGCGGCGGGGCCGCGGGGCGGCGGAGATGTGCCTCTGCGGGTCGCAAATCGCAACGCGCCGGCCGCGCCGCCGCCACCGCCGCCGCCGAGACTAGGCAGTGAAAGAAAATAAATGGGAAGACGAACTATAACTGCCTGCACCGCTGAGATGGTTACACAAACATTTGTCATAATAAATCAATTATAATAAGGATAGTTCCGCAAACCATAAAATGAGTTTTGATCCCCAGGCACCAAACGATCACTTCCTCGTGAGAGTCCACACGGAAGCCGACTATAGAATCAGCAAGCACCGTGACCGATGCATTGTGTAAGCCCTAATTACAAGGCAATAGAGTCCTCAATGCTTACACAAGCTGCAACGCATGCCGGTCAGCCGTGGAATCGGTAATTCGCAAGTTTTTGCTCTCGTCATAAAAGGCTCTTGTTCTTTGCTTGTTTAAATTCTCGTTCCTAAGAATATCGAAGCGTGCATGATTATTATGGCAACAAATGGAAAGGTAATTGTAAAATCTGTAAATACTTGAGAAATATTGAGAATGCTATGAAAACCCTTGTGTAAGTATTTTGGACTAACGAGTGATTTTCATAACATTTAGGTTAGCTCTTGCATTTTCACAGATGATGTATTTCCGCTATAACAAAAACTATTAAAAAATAGAACAGAATAAATATTTAAGGAGGTCTCATACAACAGATATAATTTTTTTGCCGTATTTATAATAATGGTAGGTATGGCCCTTCGTGCTCGAGTCTGACTCGCACTTGGCTGGTTTTATTTTTATTTATTAATATAGACAGCAACATAACACACAGGACAGGTTTCTGATCAAGAGCCCTAAGGCGATGCTTTATCTATCACATACGTAGGTATAGGTACCTACATGGCTACCTACAAATCTACAATATACATTTTGTTTGAATCATAAACTGTGCCATTAATTTCCGTTTGCGTTATAAATTGGTAGTAGGTAGGTACTTAGTTACTTGTTACATACAAAGAGAAACGAAGCAGTGCAGAGTGGTCTAATAAAATAAAAATAATAATAACTTCAAAAAATATTAAGGCATCATTTTCAAGTAGGCCTTGTTTATTTGTTTAAATTTTCGGGACGACAAAGATTGAACAGTCTCTTTTTGTTATTGGATTATGGTTCCACGCTCTCTTCTACTCGTAGTAGTTAAATAAATACTAAAACGTGTAGGTACAGGTACTACAAATAACATAATAAAATATAACGAAGCAAGAAAATGTCAAAAACAAAATTGTGTAAGCCAACCACTTATCCTAACCTTCTTATGCTTAGATAAAAGGTATTCGATGAGGTTTGTCAGTTTCTTCACTATCTCTTGGTCTATTATTTCAGTTTCTGTATGTTGGTAGTTTTTATTCTGTGGTAGTGGTAGGTTGGTACTTTTGCCCGCAGCACGCAGGTGCCTATTATTTTATATTCAAAACATTCTACTTTCTCTTGAATAAGGTTTTATGGTTTATGGAACTTTCCTGAGCTTTGAGTAGTAGTAGTAATTCAATGCCTTTGAGTAAGGTTTGTTTCACATAATTTTCGAGTTCATCAAGAGAAGAGACAATCACAGGAAGTTGTGTAATTCTATAATTATTGGCATTCTAAAAAGTTCTCACAAGAAAATCATAATACGAGTAGTATCCGGCTTGTATGACAAACATTTTAAACGAAGTGACATTTTTTAAAGTTGTATCTACACCTCAAAATAAATCAAACACAAAATCACAGTCACCTACTACATTTGTACGCCGATTTCGAGGATTTAAAATCATAGTATAGAAATAGAATAGTACTTCAAAAATTGCGGCCGCTTCCTGGGGTTGCCATACTTGTCGAAGGGGTGTTGCTGGAATTTCTATTTTTATTACTTTTTCTAGGCCGTTTCGTAGTAGTCTTTCTTTTTGCATTTTCAAAGTCGGTAAGTATGCCGACTTTGAAAATGCAAAAAGAAAGAACCAAAAGGATTAAAAAATACTTTCACTTTCCTTTGTGTCACTTTCATTTAAAACCTGTCTTTTATAATAATTATACCTATCTACACCGACTTTCATAGCTGTTAGGTAGATATCTATGTTAGGTAGATATAAATCTATGTTATTAATTCACTCACTATATTTTGCAATGTTCTGAGAGTTTATAAAAAAAGAAATTTTGCCTTAGTAAGTCGCTTTGGTAGGTGAGATACCACACCTGCCGTGCTTAGTTTAGGTACTAAGGTAGCTATGTAGCTAGGTACCTAACCTACTTGTGTTCTATTCTTTGGGTAGGTTAAAATTAATTAAATAAAAACGCTATTTATAAACCAGTTCAAAATGTGATAAGCATTTTTTGTCTCTTTGCGCTATCAGATTTTTTAAGCTATTGCATAGCTTCTATCGCGGGCCTTGAGCGCGGGGACCGAATCCAGAAATTCCGTAACGAAAAAACCTTGACGTTTGTCTCTTTAGTTCAGCAACTCGCCTCTAGATGGCATTGCAATAGCTTTACCGCGGCAGTCCCCGAGTGCCACACGTCTTTTTTTTTGTTTAACATATAGGTACATAAACATAGGTACATAAACAAATAAATTTTGTTTTAAAAAACTATAAACCGACTTATATTTTTATAGTGTTTTCATGATTTTTCATGGATCCCATTGTCAGAACTGATCGAAATGGGACCACACGCTTCATATTCCAGCTTTCATATAGAAAAAGAATCGTGAAAATCGGACCACCCATCCAAAGTTCTAAGGTAACAAACATAAAAAAAAATACAGACGAATAAGAGAATTTACTGATTTGGTTTAAGTAACTAGATGTAGGTATGTACATACTTTGTAGGTTAACCTACCTTTTATGACTTGTTATTGTACCTATGAAATTTTAGTGGTTAAAGTAATAGGGTTATAAATAAGTCGGTACCTATACTTAAAGCTATTTATATTTCGGTCACTTGTTTAGGATAATGAAAATAACCTATTTACCCATTGATTAATAAAAAGGGAAGATGAGGTACTAGTTTCTCGAAAATGGCAACCTCATATTGTGTAAAATTGTGTGTTCCCTTCCCACCTCAGTCACCGTCGTCGGTCGTCGGACCGGCCGGCGGCACGGGCGGTCGTGATTCGCGTGAAATATTGTTGTCTCGGTCTCACTTCGGTCTTAGATACGTCTTTCCCTCTTTGTTCTTCTTTGTATTGCACAGGACTGGAAATATAACTATGAGCGTATGTGTTTGCGTGTAGTTGTAACACATGCCATTGGGAGAATGTAACCTATTTTCAATTTTTAATTAATTAATGTATTTACCTGACTAGTTCGTTATGTAGGCTACTTCAAAGATTTAAATCGTTAGGCTACTTACACTTTAGTTTTTTCTCCTAATCGCGCGTGACAAACAGCTAACGATCGTGTTTTAGCAATAAACGTACAACATAGCAACAGAAAAGGTTTTCTTGATAGACACGTTACGTTGCGTCGTCATCTGAAGCTTAAATTAGCACGTAGTAACCTATTATGTAGGTACATAACGTAAGTAATTTACTTCTCACGATCTAGCCTACTAAACTGTCTCGACACGAAACAAATTCATCACGACATAAGCTCATTTTTTGTTTCATGTCATCTCAAAATCACGAGACAATAACGTCGGACAATGGTCAGAAAGTGCCGTTCACAAAGTTTCACTTTCTATTTCGATTCCAATCACGAAGTGGCAAAACGTGGTGTGAATATTCTATTCTACCAACAGTTTAGTCTCCTTCCCTGTAACCTTGCCAAGTTCCTATTTTAAATATTTACTTATTTCCTTTTCCTACTTATAAAAGAGACCTCTTTTATAAGTAGGAAAAGGATCTAACTTTACTAGAGTTATTTCGATAGGCATTCGGCGTTTTCCGGTGAAACTAACCTACTCAAATTTAGCCTTTTGCATTAGATAGGTTCCTATTCCTAGTACACTACCTACCTATAATTTAAGGTAGGTAAAAGGTAAGTACCTACATAATTATGGTACATTGTACATCTACGCGAGAAAGGACCCAAATCATTTGAGTCACATCAAGGCCCTCGGCTGCGTCTAGGAATCGCACTTTCCCTCGCACTCGCACTTAATTCTGCCCGAAATAATTTGAAATTAACTGTAGTCCTTACTAAACCAAGAGACTCGTAGTAGATAAAGACATAAAACTACTTGTCAGTCTTATAGCGAATAGCGTTATTATTGTTTATACGTTCAAAACATTAACTGCCTATTGAATACGAATTCCGAATTTTAAACCGCCATTGCACAGCAATAATATTAACCCCCAATTATGAATCAATAGCATTATTGTGGTTAGAGTGGATGTATCCAGGCAATTTGAATTTAAGGGTACGGTAGTCGCCTGGGCGATCTCATTATTGGGCGCGGCATGAATGAATGCTGTCTCGCCTGTTATACATAAGACATACCAATAGACCATAATTGAAATGTACAATGTTTTTTTGGTAAAACAGCTGCGTAACAAAATTAAGCAGCCTCATGATTTTTGGGTAAGACAGCTGCCTAACAAAATTGAACAGACTCTTAGCACAAGGCTTATTAACTTATTAATATTAGTTAAAGCAAAACTATTGAGTGTATCTTTTGAAAATAAATGTATTTCTACTATTGAATTAAAAAATAATAATAATAATAATAATGCTGGACAATTCACACAGCATTAATAAACTAACTAAATAAACTAATGTCACAAAGAACTTTATTTTCGAGTTTTATTTCTCCAAACTTGGGCTCGCCCAAAATTGGGCTAAAATCAATGTTGAAATACGAAAGTTTAGAAGCTTGTATGCCTTAATTAAATGAATACTTTTTTACGGTTTTGGACTTATACAAACATTGATTTTGACGAGATAAATTGTTGTTATATTATCCTTATTTTTTTACGGTCAATGTCAAACAGTGTAGTAGTATAGTTACCGTTCCACGTTTGTTTGGGAAGATGACCAGCTAGAGTAACCTTAGGTACATGCCAACAGATTGAATATAAAGTTTAAGTATGGGCGATTTGTTTACAAACCTTTCACATCGAATTTGGTTGGAATGTAGGCCCTTCTCTCTATCCTTCAGTACTGACAACTTTGGTGTCCGTTCGCCGGGTCTTTAGCCGGCTATTACTGTAGTTTCTCAATTTCACATAGCGAATTGAGAAATCAAGGGATATTGCTCATCAAGCCCAAGCCCTGATTACGTCCACTTCGTAACAAGATCGATACTCTTCTCACGTTCGGACTGACCTGTTGCTAAAGCACCAATTGTCTGCATGTGGTAACAAAGGCTGACTGGACTGACTGACTGACAAAGGCTGGCGGTAAAATATGCGAAAACAGTGCAGTACACTAGCCAAACTTGATGTAGAATATTTGTAAACAAACTCCATATACTTAACCTAAAATTCACTATGTTGGCGTGTGTTTTTATAAATGTCTTGTCTTGTCGCTGCCGATTTGAGATTAATCCTTCCTTTCTGAGTTATGTGTTCAATAAATTATTAAAATATTCAATTTTAGCAAGCCATGTAGGTACCTACTGATATTGCTTACAATTTACCTATATCTGAAACTGAAACCTGAAATTCAACGCCAAGCAAGTGAATTTTACCCTATCACAAATAACGAGCGGGAGGCTACAGCATCCCGCCCATTATTTGGGATAGGGTGTTAGAAATGTGTGATAACAATTATTGTGCCATAATCGTTTTTAATAAATCAATGGCCATAATACAATATTTTGTCGTACGAATGCATGGCCCGATATTGTACACACCGATAGTTGGAACCCTTTTTGGCACGGATTATCAAGGTGTACATTATTAAGTTTTTAACATTATATAACACAATAATATAGTAAGTTTAAGTACCTACCTAACGTACCTACTTTCACAAAAGTACTTACCTAATAGACGTACCTAAGTGGTAAATGTTGAGTCTCTGCTGTTAGGTATCTATTAAGATTTATGGTATAAATCTCTCAACCGTAAAAACATAAAACACAATAGATTTTCCAGTCAGTAAACTCTCCCACGATTATTATACTGAATCTCACAATATCTACCTAGGTAAGTACGAGTAGTTACTTACCTAAGCTAAGCCATCAGTGGAAAAACATTTTTGCATGGCATCGCACAATAAAATAAGGTACTTACCTAAGTACCTAATCTTGCATCATGCAAATGCAAATGCTGTCTAATGCTGTATTTATAGGTACCTACCAGGTACCTATTTTTATCAATTTTGAATGAAGCATGTTAGTAAACAAAGTAGGTACGACACAAATAACAAAATCTCACTTGCTTGGCGTCGAGGTTCAGATATAATTGTAAGCAATTTCTATTGAAGGGAGGATCTAAAATCGACAAGTAATGTAAATTACGTATGAAAGGACGCGCCAACAAAGTGAATTTTAGGTTAAGTATGGGCGGTTTGTTTACGTTTACGCTTCATTCAAAATGGACACGATGTAGATAGAATTTGCGGGAAGCCAGTCATTAGCTGTTATACCTATTCTCGCTCTTTATTGCAAACAAAAACATTACAAAAAATATTACAGTTTTGTAAGTATTATTGTACCTTGTTACTAAGGTATGGCAATTGATCTTAATAGGACTTACAGAAAAAAAAATTACAGAGATATTTTAGGTACCTATTTATAATTATTTGTCTATAAATTTTAGTAGGTACCTAATATGTAAACTTCTAGAAAAATGTAAAATGCAATTGTGTAATCTAAGGTTAGATTAAAATGGGAATGGATAACCATAGGAAACTATATATTCTTATGTTATTATGACATATACTTCGCGGACGAGTTTTAGATTCGGGCGAAACGTAGTACCCCAACCCGTCCAAATGGCACAATGGCTGAAACCATTAGGACCGTGGGATAAGTCTAGAACCGCATAAAAGTTGGTCACAACCAAACTTTTATTTAGAAGTCGTTAACATAACATTTTTTTTTCGTTATTAAAAAAGAAAACAACTATCAAATACATTATGAATATAAGCAGGTTAACTACGAACTTAGTTTGTATTGGGTTGGGTGGGAGAACACAAACGGTGTGATCAACTTCTCACTTTGAATTTGACTTTCAGGGTGAGTGCGGTTCTAGACGCGTGCTTACCGCATCCCTTCGAGCACTACTCTCCCCTACATTCATAATGAATTAGTCAAACCACGAAAGTTTTTATAGTAAAGCAAAACGTGCATTTCGTAATTCTACCGATTTAGTCGACGTTTCTCCGATGCAACCAACACAATGCCAAGTTCGCGAGCACCATGATTTAGCATAAATCTGCAAGTCTGACGTCTGATTATGTCATCTATCAAGATGTCATTACCCTCATGATCATTACCATTTCATTGCCATAGTCATAGTTGATACAGTTATGTCGTGAGATTGTCGTGTGTTTTATGCTTTTATGGACTTGTTTACGGTTTCAACTCGCCTACGACATTGGTGTAGGACAATTTCACGTTTTTATGTTAATTCGTTGGATTTAATAGCTTTCACCTTGTTGAATGTTTGAAAAGTATTTTGCCCAAGGGTCTTATAATTTTGCACTAATACTCTTTTCGCCACTAATCACGTTCCTTTTTATTACCGACTTCAAAAAAAGGAGGAGGGTCTCAATTCGACTGTTATTTTTAGTTTCTTACCTCAGAACGTTTAACTGGGTAGTCCGATTTTCATGATTCTTTTTTTATAAGAAAGCTGGTGCTTCCCGTGTGGTCCCATTTCAATTTGGTTGAGTTATGACTTTATGACAGTGGAATCCATGAAAAAACTATAAAAAATGAAGTTGGTTTATAGTTTCATAAAACAAAATTAATTATATTTTTATATTTGTTGAAATATAGGATGAGTGAAATGAGTACGATTAGCCTATATTATATATAGGTAGCCTATATTATAGATACCTACACTATATCTGAATCTTTTTTGGGTACCTTTTTATGTATTTTTCGTGACTATTTAGTAACCTACTACCTACCTAATTATTTTATTACTTACTCTGTAAATGTGGGTTAGGGTTAGGTTAGGGTACGTTTCGCCATAATCTAAAACTCGTCCGCGAAGAGATTCGGGCGAAATGTACCCTTCACTTTTGAGTTTGAGGAGGGGCATTTCGTCCGAATCTAAAATATCTTTGTACCTAGTAGGAAGTAACCTACCTAAAATTGATAGAAATACAATTATTTTCTTTCCCTTTGTTTTCTTAGTCAACCAACCGCTTTGCTATCAGTTCGCCTTTTTATCCAATAGTCATTATTTTCCTGTCTGAATATTTTATTGCATGCAATCTATAATCGACCATTTAGTGTCGGAAATAATTGAAACTGTGATTAAAATTATCTAAGAATCTGATGAGGCATGAAGAAATACAAAATAACGGAACGTAGCGAAAGTTTGATTCGTTGCACCCGCACCGGCAGACAGACCTAAGGAACGGGTACAACTTATGCATACAGTTTATGTATCTACGTAGCCTACCTACTTATTATATACCTACTAAAACTTGCGACACTTCAAAGTCGCCTCTGGTAGATACCTACTAAATGAGCTACCAAACGTTCTGTCAAATCAGAATTGGACCAATACACATTGAAACACTGAAACAGAAATGGGACAAACTACTACTTTGAAACTGGGGTAAACTATACCTACCTTGTCCATTTTGAATGAAGCATAAACGTATACAAACCGCCCATACTTAACCTAAAATTCACTTTGTTGGCGCGTCCTTTTATACGTAATTTACATTACTTGTCGATTTTAGATCCTCCCTTCAATAAAAATTGCTTACAATTATATCTGAAACTCGACGCCAAGCAAGTGAGTTTTTGTTATTTGTTTGTATCGTGGTTTATTTACTAACATGCTCCATGCTGGATGGATAAACCATAGTCTTGAATGGAAACCGCTACTCGGAAACCGTAGGACGCCCTCCGGTCAGGTGGGATAACGATCTACGAAACACAGCAGGCAGATGCTGAATACAGGGTGCTATGGCGGTCATCAATCAGAGAGGCCGATGTCCTACAGTGGACTAATATAAGCTGATGACGATGATTACTTTGAAATTAAGCTATGTTTCGTTATTTTCAGGTGTTGTGGTGGTGGTTGGCAGTGCTGGCGGTGTCCTGGCACGGTGCGAGTGGCCACGGCAGACTCATCGAACCACCCTCACGTGCCTCCGCCTGGCGCTTCGGCTTTGACACACCACACAACTACAACGACCACGAACTATACTGCGGAGGGTTCTCAAGGCAATGGAACAAGAACGGAGGCAAGTGCGGTGTCTGCGGCGATGCCTGGGACGCCCCACAGCCCAGAGCTCACGAGCTGGGCGGCCGTTTCGGAAAAGGCGTCATCGTACGCAGATACGCGCCAAATGACACCATTACGATCAAAGTTGAATTGACAGCCAGCCACATGGGATATTTTGAATTTAGAGTCTGCGAAGAAGCAAAGGGTACAACCCAGGAATGCCTGGACAAAAATGTGCTAAATATAGACGGGAGAGATGACACAAAGTTCTATCCGAAAGACGGGAACAAAATCTACGAGATGAAGTACAAGCTTCCCAGGGGGCTGGATTGTGCGCATTGCTTGATGCAATGGCGATACATTGCTGGTAACAACTGGGGGAAGTGCGAGAACGGCAGTGAAGCTGTCGGCTGCGGTCCGCAAGAAGAATTTCGAGCCTGCGCTGATATTGCTATCGGAGACCGCTTTGTCACAACAACGAGACGACCAAGACCAACCTACGTGCCTCCTTCGAGACGGCCTACATTACCAACACCAGAAGAAAAGTCTGGAAGCGCGTTGTATGGCGTCCTTATCGCTATCATCGCACTGCTGGTCGCAGTTACGATATTCGCAGTGATCTACCTTTATTACTACAGAGGTGGAATGAGAATCAAGAGCTTGCTAAAGTCAAAAGCGACTCCACCTGCCCCAGTTCCTCCTCCACGGCATAAAAGGTCCTCTCTGTCAAGAGAGTATCCCCCAGAACTGATTTCGAAAATTGACACACTACCTGACTCGGGTTTTGAAACTGTAGATCTGAGAGCCAAATGATTACATTCCTTAATTTAAGAAAGCTTTTTACTGCCTAAATTAGTGATAATGAATAACGTGGTGTGACTGAAAGTGTGATTTTATGTGTTTTTACTATCCACTCTTGTGGATAGTTATGTAAGACGTGGTGATGACCACTGTAAATTATTTGATGTTAGAAAAATAAAATGTTACAAAAATTAAAACATTGTTTTGTTTCAAATTGCAATGGTGACAGGATCAGTCATATTGAGGGTTTATCCATCATCATTTCAATATGTAGGGGACTTGTGTAAACTGAGTAAACAGTGTAAACAGAGTTCAGAGTGTACACCTATAATCGTATCCATTTTGAATGAAGCATAAACGTATACAAACCGCCCATACTTAACCTAAAATTCACTTTGTTGGTGCGTCCTTTTAAACGTAATTTACATTACTTGTCGATTTTAGATCCATTCAATAAAAATTGCTTACAATTTGAAACTCGACGCCAAGCAAGTGAGATTTTGTTATTTGTGTCGTAGGTACTTTGTTTACTAACATGCTTCATTCAAAATGGATAAAGCATAGGTAGGTATTTTCTTTTAATTATAAACGGTAATGATTCAAAAAATTTGCATCAGTACCTACCTACATACACGTATATTATTCCAAATACCATAAAAAGAAACAAAGCGGAGAGATGTTTTAATCCTAGTACCATACCTACCTATCATACACTTGTTCTACCTTCGTAATCATATGAAAATCGGACCCCCAGTCAAAAGTTCTGAAGTGACAAAAACTTTTTTTGAAGTTGGTTAAAAAACCTACTAGGTACTACGATAAAAAAAATTACATTGTATCAAAGCCTTATTCATTATCTGTGGCTATGCCCATATTTTCTTACTAGCAACATTGCATTATAATATGTCACCGTCACTGTCATTTGAAATTGACATTTGAAAAATCAAACAAACGTGCCGAACTGCCGAAGAAAGGCTGAAAAATCTACCAAATTTCCATTTAGATTTGGAGAAAATCCAAAGTAAATGAAAAAATGGCAGTGCGGCCACTGCAACCTCAAGACGGTGGCATTATTGAGCGGCGGCTGCGTCCGATTTACGGTAAATCTTCATTGTTATACTGCTAATATTATATGAAAATAGTTCCGTCCAGGAGATCTGATGAAAACTATTTATATTTGCAGACTGGTTAGACAACGGAAATAATAAGAAGGCCCTGCAGGAGGCAGAGAAGGTCCTCAAGAAAGCCCCCTCGCTGCAGGCGGCGAAAGCTCTAAAGGCGCTAGCTTTTTTTAGGTTAGGACGAGGATCGGAGGGTCAGTCTGTTTTGGACGCTCTGGCAGATGAAAAGCCAAGCGATGATGCGACGCTGCAGGCGATGACGATATCCTATCGAGAAACTCAGCAAAGTAAGTTTGTGATTTTAATAGAAAGATAGTCGGTCAACAAGCCGTAAGGTACCTGGAAATTGAGAGCATCTAAATTATTTAGTATTTCTGCATTCAAATGACTTTTTATACAGAATTTATAATTATACAAAGTAGTATTTCTGTAGCATGCTTCAATTTTCAGTGAATTGTTCCACTTATAACTCAGAAATACAATTTATTTAGATATACTTCACTCAAACCTACTTACCTACATATACTTAGCTCAAAATGAATTACTAGTTTCTGCCCACCGCTTTGCACACATTGTTTCTATGCTAATGTTTAAAGGTTATTCCTATCTCATAGGATATTCCTGGCTTTTAGGGCTACATTATGCAAAACTTAATGATCCGTTCAGTAGTTTTGGTATGAAGAAGTAACAAACATCCATTCTAAAAACCAACCATTCGCATTTATAATATTTGAGTGATATAATTTCAGTGCACAAAGTGTGTTCCCTCTACGAGAATGCGGTAAAGGCTGAGCCACTGAGTGAAGACCTGTACACACATCTCTTCATGTCATATGTGCGTGTGGGGGACTATAAGGCACAGCGGCAGACAGCCATGGCACTGTATAAGTTTGCACCAAAGAGTCCATACTACTGCTGGGCTGTTATGAGCATTGTGTTGCAGGTACTGTGTCTTCTTTTATCTATTAAAAGGGTAATAGAATAATAATAATAAGCCTTTAATTGGACAAGACACTGTTTCTTTATTGTTCATATATTTCTCTTTTGTTCCATTTTTGTATATCCGTTTGCCAGGTGGCAAAGGCCTCCTCCAATATTCTCCATTCTGGCCTTTCTATGGCCACTATTAAAAGGGTAAAGGTGTTATTAATTCTAGTAAGATTTAATGAACACTGATTCCTGCAGATCAGAATCAAAAACTTCTTAAGCTAGACTAATAAGTACTGTTTAAGTAGCAATCACATGTGCCTATCTTGGCTCCAGTTATAAGAAAGCCACATAAAGCAAATAAAAATAAAGTGAAGAGTACATGTTTCTTTATATTTTTGTTTTAGTACATCATATTTGGTGTATGTAGGAGCTAATTCTGTTAGCAGAATGAAAGATAATTGACTCTTAATATGTTTTAGAAGACCTAGTAAAAATTATTAGAAAATTTTCTAAGAAATATTGGAATAATGTTGGTAGGCAACCCTGCTATAACTACAGACATAAAGTTTTTTATTTATTTATAGGTATATTAAATACATTTTTACTTTTTCCTGTGAAGAATTCTTCAATCAAATCTCAGAATTAATGAAAAGATATGAACACTCAGATCTGTTCTACTGTAACTTTCAACCCAGTCTGTAGACTTGTTACTTGTTTCTGGGCTGGTTTCCGCAACTAGGCCGCAAGTGGGCCCTTTTTGCGTGTCGGGTGGGGGGCTGTTAGTAGAGAAAATAGAAGTAAAAACAGTCTGTAGAGAAAATAGAAGTAAAAACAAATTTATTTACAGGCAAAATCAACCAACGACAACAAACAAAAAGAGATACTCCTTGCCCTAGCCCAGAAAATGATGGAAACCTACATGGCCGAAGACAAAATGGAAGCGGAACAGGAAACACGCCTTTACATCATGATTCTCCAACTCCAGGAGAAATGGGCTCAAATTGTGACATTCCTAGACAGTCCAAAGTATGCTCAAATTGTACCCGGTTCCTTACCTGGGGCCCTGATCCCATACCTAAAGAAAGTTGGAGACTGGAAGCGGTTGAACCTCCTCTGCAAGGATCTCTTGTATCATGAAAATGCTGATCGCTGGGACTACTACATGCCATACTTTGACTCGGTCTTCGAGCTGATGGAAGCTCCTGCCGATGGGGAATCAACAGTGGATGATACTCTGGAGAAGTGCCACGAGTTCCTGTGTCAGCTGGTTGAGAGTATGTTCTTGGGGAAGTTGATGAGAGGCCCGTATTTAGCGAGGCTGGAGCTTTGGAGACGGTTGGCTGATAAAGATGCTGATCCTACTTCATTATTAGGTAAGTCTTATTGGTTTAATGGTTTACATAAATCAGAATTTTTTTGCTCCTCGAATCTATAATTATTATTATAAGTTTGTTAAGTGATCTTTGTATACTTGCCAAGCGAATGTACTCTGTAAGGCCTTACCTAAATTAGAATAGACAAAACATGGCATAGTCATGGAATGCGTTAAATATTTGTGACTCATTCCCTTATTTCAACGATTATTTACGCATCGTATGTAGTTTTCTTTATTCTAAGTCACAAAAAATATAGCTGGACCTTGGCTGCTGCAGTTACTAAACTCAATTAACACTGTACCTAAAGCTATAGTTTCTTGATCGGATGTAATACGCTATGGTACGATGTCGCCGCGCTGTGCGTAGTACCCACTCCCCACTTCACCGCACTTGCTTGCAAGGCTTCAGGCTCAATTTACACCAGAATAGCAGAGACGCTGCGACCAATTTCAGTGTCTAACTGGTGTCAAATAATTTGAAACTTTTATCTACATACATATAAGACCAATATCCCTTAATAAAGATCGCGCATGTCTTATCAGCGGTGTAGCCGTTGCTGCCGGCCACTGCCGTCTCATTGTGAATTAAGGCTCAAACCTAGTGGATTTGTTGTGTGGAAAAAAACTAGGCCTTGATTGATCTCAGTAATCACGGGATCCCCGTAGTAAAGAACAAGAATTTCACAAAAAAATTTAAAAAAATATCTTCGTTTCCTTGGTTGTAAAAACACGATTCATTAAAAAAAATACGATAAAAAAAAAACATGAAAGTGTTTTTGTTTTGATTCGTAGTTCATTACTAATTCTTTGGTTCCTTGGTTGGGTTTTTTCATAAGTGGCGTAGTTTTCAGTGTCCGCCCTACGCTATTCTAAAAACACATGGCGCGCCGACGCGCGAAACCGCCACAGCACTTGAAGCAAAATGTGATAATCAGATGATATATTGAGTATAGAGTTTTATTAGGTACAAACAGCACAGAACTTTTTTATCGCATAAACAACATGAGTAGGTACCTAATAAAGGAAAATGAAAGTCAGCCAAAAACAATGATAATAGGCACCTATCTACAGTATCTACTAATAGTGCACACGCCTTATCAAAAAGTGTGGTATAAAAGGCCCTATTTACGTTCCAGGAAGCGGCGTAGCCCTATGCATCCAGTATCTGCGAGTGTTCGCGCACAAGCCCTGCGCGTTGCCCGACCTTAGGCCGTACCTGCCCATGTTGCCAATTAAAGAGAGACAGGACAAATCAAGGGAGTTTCTCACCTGCCTGGACTTCCATGAAGACAGTGAACCTACTACAGTAAGTTCTTCTATTTAACTGTACGTTTGATAAGTATTAGAGAGTTTCTTTACAAATTTCCCTGCGTAATTGCACAGAAGAATGGAATAGAAAAAACGTGTATTTGAACACAAGTACAAAAATAGTAACAATAAATAAACAAATGAAAAACAAAATCAGTATAACCATGGAGTTTAAGTGACATAGAAGTGACAATGTAATAATAATAATAATATTCGACGCAAGCAAATTCGAGTTCTTTTGTTTTTATTTAGGAAAATAAATTATAATTAAATTTTAATTTAGATAATTCTCATCTCTCTCTTAAATATTTTTTTATTCATAGACCAAAACCCCTAAATTTAAAAAAAAAATGGCAAGACGCAAGTTCTACGGAACCCTCGGTGCGCGATAATTAATATTTAAAATAATTCGAACGCGGGTGGGGGTTCAAATACCTATTTTCATTTAACTGAATTTTCTATTACAGCAAAACGATGTCCAGCGCCACATCTCCTGCCTATCCCTATGGAGGGTGACCGCCCCCCCTTTGCCCCCCGAAGACAACCTCGCTCTGGCAGACAAGCTGAAGAACCACTACTTAAGAAGCCTCCGCACTGGGTTGGTAGACGCGACGCCGACGGAGTTCTGTTCAGCAGATGGTTATGGCATTTTAGCGGCGCATCATTATTTTTATGCTGGTAAAGTCCCAATTTCTGTCTTAGACTTGGTAGTAGAGTAGTCTGTTCAAAAAGAGAAGAGTCGTGGCGTTACGGTGAACTAACACTTTAAGGCCCGTATTATGAAAGCTTGCTCAGTCATCAATCTATGCTTGAGCAACGCTTTTCTATGGCATAAACATCACCCAAGCATGGCTCTATGACTGAGTAAGCTTTCATAATATGGACCTTAGTCGTACTGCAATGACAGAGCAGTGTTTCAACCCAACAAAAGTTGTCAATTGACACACGCGCGCCCTTACATCCCACGACTCTTCTCTTTTTGAACAGACTCCTCACCTCTACAGCCTATATTTGTCCACTCCTGGACGCAGGCCTCCCCCTGATAAGCGCCTGATTGACTTTTATCCCATTTATCCCCTGGGTCGATGGGTAATGCCCATAATCCATACATGTGGATCGCAGTTCGGCGGTAGAATTGTTCTGCAGGGGGTGCTGCTGCCTGCCTCCGGTGGATATCCCTTAATCGCCTCTTACGACACCCGCTGGAAGAATTGGGGAGGTGTAAATTCTAAGCCACAAAGCTAAACACACAAAACTATCTTGGCAAAGATAGTTATCTAAATGCAAAAAATTCCTACAGGGGTGTTGATGGGACCTTAACTAACTAGGATAATGTAACATCTATCGCTGCTATCTATTAGTGAAATAGTTTTTAGAATAGGGCAACATTTTGTAGTAGTTTCGTTATATATGTATGTTATGTTTATATGTATGACTTTCTTGTCTTATTTCAGCGGAAGGAAAAGAAGACCCGGCTCCTATTCTGGAAGCCCTAGGCCTGCTTGAGTTGGTGCTCTTCCATTCGCCTTCAAACTTCCATGTCAAGCTGCTTCTAGTCAGACTGTACCATTTTCTTGGTGAGTTTAGATCTTTCCCCATAAATCACAAAGACCGAAATTTAATGATTTTCCTGATATATTTTTATTTAGTTAGTCTCTATTACGTTCCGATGTACGCAAAACTAATCTTTGATTTTATTTAAAAAAATTATATGCTAATTATAATTTAGTTTTTGTGATTTGAGTGACACACTGAAACTATTATAGATGTTGAAAAAGAAATAAAATTTATAAAATTGTAATTTTGTAAATATTTATCAGCATGTGACAAAATCCTAGTCAATTGAAATGAAACGAACGGATCCTAGGTGAAAAAGACTATAGGCTTAATTTTGAATTAATAGTCAATAAGCCAATTCATTTATTTCCATGATCATAAATGTTTTTATACCAGCTTCTCGTAACTCTCATCGCTCGTTAACTCCCATTACATTAGTTTAGAGGAGTGTGACGTCATAGAACTGCTATCCCTGCAGTTCAATGGTAGAACTATTGAAACGAAACCTGGTCTCTGCCATCTTATCTGTCATCCCTTCAAACGTTTCGTTCTATCCTGTTGCGTTTCGTTCCTATGCACGCACGAAACCATTTGATTCGAGACAAAGTAATGTAGCTTATTACTTTGTCTCGAATCAAATGGTTTCGTGCCAGTATTAATAACCATGTATTCCCTACGCAGGTAATGCCCTAGCAGCCGACACAATATACGCAAAACTAGAGATAAAGCACATCCAGCTAGTGTCCCTCGGCTGGCTGCACGCGGCGCGCCTGGCGCCCGCCTGCGCCGCCTCCCGCGCGCTGCAGCTGCTGGCAGACACACGCGCCTTCCACTCACACCAGTACAAGGACGTGAGTACTGTTTATAATCACACTATCACACTTCACACTAATATTATAAAGGCGAAAGTTTGTATGGATGATGGATGTATGGATGGATGTTTGTTAGTTCTAATCCTGGAATCAAACAAAGGCTACTTTTTATCCCATCAAGCAGTTAGGGTGGGATCAAGCATCAAGCGTGGGATAGAAATCACCTTTAAACTTTCCCATAGAAATAACGCGTGCGAAGCCGCGGGGCGTAGCTAGTAGGGTATATGCATGTCAAAGTCAAATCGTTTATTTCTTTAGTCTTAAAAAATAAGCATTAAAACAAGTAATTTTTTTACTATATAAACAGATAAGTAGTTATTACTATCAAATAAGAAATAAGGTGCAATTGTCTTTAATTCACTAAAATTTTTTGTCCACTAGCGGAAGAAGTGAATTAGCAAGTTTATCGCTTATCAACTAATACAATCTTTGCATATCTAAGTCTAACACAACTAATTTATGTTGTTCTACTCGGTGTGGAAGAGGGCGACAATCGGCCAAGCATTAACATCATTAATGTAATCATCTATGAAGTAGTAGGCTTTCAGGATAAGATTTCGTTTTATGTACAGTTTTAACTTACGAAGAGGGAGCTCAGTTGATTGAATTGAGACATGCAGTTCGTGTATAAGAGAGCTAATCACTGTCTCACCTTGATATACAATGTACTTTACCTTTCAGAGCGCAGAGCACCTAACATACGCGTACCGGTACGGAACATTCGAGAAGCTGGTGGAGGTCGGCGGGTGGGCGGAGCGCATGTGTGGGTGTGCGTGGAGCGCCGCGGCCGGCCGCCAGCGCGCGCTGTCGGCGTTGCTGGCCGGCCCGCCGCAGCCGCTACACGCGCCCAGCCCGTTGCATACCGACCCTACGTACGTATACTTAATAATAATGCTAAACAATTCACACAGCATTATCTAGCTCCAAGCTAAGCAGAGCTTGTGTTATGGGTACTAGATAACTGATATACATAATACAATACACTACATAGATAGATATTTTTTATTATACATAGAAAAACATCCAGAACGCCCTGAACAAATTTATCTACACAAATTTGTCCCGGGGCGGGAATCGAACCCGCAACCTCCTGCGTCGCAGGCAGACCTTCGCCCACCGCGCCACAGAGGTCGTCACTACTGCTAGTTATACCTTATCCGGCTGTCAGTCACCTAAAGTCCTGCTCCGATACTTCAAGGAGCTGGGCTGGTGAGGGCCTGCTTAGGCAGGGGGATAATGCACAATACACTCCTATGCGAGACGTACGTGCGGATCTTAGTTTCCGCACTAAGAATTAGAATTAGAATTATACCTTATCCATCGAGCTTGTAGAATGTTAGTAAACAAACCGCCAATACTTAACCTAAAATTCACTTTGTTGGCGCGTCCTTTTATACGTAATTACATAACTTGTCGATTTGAGATTACTTCAATAAATTATTGATTACAATTACATTAGAAACTCGGCGCCAAGCTAGTACGTTTTAATTATTTGTGGCGTTGTTTGTTTACTAACATTCTACAAGCTCGATGGATAAGATATAGTGTAGGTAGTATTTTTACTACCTACGTGTTATCTATCTATTTTTAAAGGAAAAATACAGGGAGTTTACAGGGATAAAACCTAAGAGGAACTTGTAGTCTTGTCCATGCTAGAAAGCAGCATTCGACGCGCCACGCTTTAGGAACTGCGTCTCGCTTCGCTCGTTACTCTGTGTAAGGATGTATGCGGTTCGCTTCGCTCGCATTGTCACAGTCGTAACCACTGACGAACGCGACCACTGCTGCTAGAATCGCTGATCTTTTTTAGAACAGTGAACTACACTGAAACGTCGCGTTCGGATCGATGACGCTGAATCGGGTATACTAAGGGTTCAGCTTCGGTCGGTATTACAAAATCAGTGGTTTATATTAGACACTTTCTATTTATTCTGTTTAGTTCCTCGTCCCACTGCAGGGCAAATGCCACTCTTTATTTTTATTGTTTTTCCAAATTTTCTGCCCATAAATAATCATAGTTTTCAACCTTTAAACTGGCGGCCTAGTAGTCAATTAAGTTTATAATTAAAACTTGAAAAATAATTAATTTTATTTTAAAAAACTATAAACCGACTTAAATTTTTATAGATTTTTCATGAATTTTCATGGAGTCCATTTTCAGAACTGATTAAAATTACGGGGACCACACGGGAGGCACTGGCTTTCATATAAAAAAAAGAATTATGAAAATCGGACCAAAGAATTCAAATGTTTTTTTTATGTTTACTTTTGACTGGGTCAAAAGTAAACATAAAAAAAACATTTGAATAGAGAACCTCCTCCTTTCTTTGAAGTCGGTTAAAACGATGTTGTTTCTCTGTCCCTCGAAGTTCTGGACAGGTCTTTGTTTATGAATAAGTCTTCAAAATTAACTCTTGTTATGTTCTTCAACAGTGACAATCGGGATCTGAACGTGATCATAAGTTACGACCCGCCCGAGCTTCAAGATCCGGACCTCAAGAGTCGGACCTTCGAGAAAGACGTGGCGTATCTACGGTTAATGGTAAACACATTATTCATTTGGTCATTTCTATGGAATCACCAGGTATCAAGTCTACGAAAGAGCCATCGTCATTTTAGTTATTCAGAAGGATTATTTACAAGGTCTTACAATTACACGGAACCCACGGTGCGCGAGTCCGACTAGCACTTTTTTTATCTAACTCACTTATTTTACTACCAACGAAGGATGGTTTTGAGGTTGGCACTTGGCACCCAATGTTTGTATGTATGTAGCCGATTTTTATTTTCCAACGTAGCTGTGAAACTACTCGTTCGATTTTAACAAATGAGGTATCGATTGATTCGTCTCAATACCCGGTGGTTATATGGTATATGACGTCAGACGACATTGGGGGTCTAACGAAATAGAGGGGCTATGTAAGGGTCGAAAATTTCATTTTTAAAATCATCATCATTAGCTTATACTAGTCCATTGCTGGACATAGGCCTCCCCTAATGAGCGCCATAGCGCCCTGTCTTCAGCTTGACGCATCCAGCATCTGCCTGCAGTCTTTCGCAGATCGTCATCCCACCTCCCCGGAGGGCGCCCTACACTACGTTTGCCGAGTCGCGGTCTCCACTCAAGAACTCGTATACCCCAGTTATCGGTTCTTCGCGAAATATGGCCGGCCCACTGCCACTTCAGTTTGCTAATTTTATGAGCTATGTCGATAACTTTGGTTCTCTGTCGGATGTATTCGTTACGAATCCTATCCTTCAGAGAGACTCCGAGCATAGCTCTTTCCATAGCTCTCTGAGCGACTTTAAACTGGTGGACCAGCCCTATCGTGAGTGTCCACTTCTCAGCTCCATAGGTCATTGTTAAAATAATAAGCACATTCGATGAACGCCGCTGTAGTTGGGTTTTAGTTTTTTTTTATCGTGTATAATATTTAACCATTTTGCTTTCCCCACAGGACGGCCTAGTCTCTGCCCTAGCCCTCTGCATAGAGCTGGCCGACCACCGCTCCTCGGAGGACAAGCGGCCTCAGTTCGAAGAGCTGCAGACGTGTGTGGAGGCTTACGGCACCGCCATGCACAAGTGTAGAGATCTGTACAGCGCGAAGGAACGGATAGCGCTGTCTGCGCCCGCCCCTAGTCGGATTATAGGTTAGGATACTCTTAATTGGTGGTGAAAGTGACCATTTTTAGGGTTCCGTACGTCGTAAAGAAAAAACGGAACCCTTATAGGATCATTTTCTTGTCCGTCTGTCTGTCTGTCAAGACCCTTTTAATCAACCTTATAACAAGCTGGAATTTATATTAAATAATTAGGTCTACTGTCCTTTGGAGCTGTGAGCTAATGCAATCAAAAGATACAGCCGTTTATCGCAAATTTTTGACAATGACGGAAACAAAACCTATAGGGTACTTCCCGTGAACTCAGAATCATGAAATTTGGTACGAAGCAACGTCTTATAGCACAGTTAAAGGAAACCGTAAATTTTTAGTTACATCATAATATATTATTGAACTCGTAGAGTATTAATGGTACAGACCTCTACGTGCGCGAGTTTGACTCGTGCTTGGCCGGTTTTTTATTTCTCAGCAGGGATTGGATATTTTTTTCGCCAAAGTGGCTTTTACAGCCGCCAATTTGTATAAAAAAATGACATTTTGGATTTTGCAATGGCTTTTACAGTTTTCGTAGCAGTTATTCCTAATATCCCTATTATTAACCAGCTAAGGCCTAATAACTCAGCTCTGTCTCTGACTATGTTTCGGAAAAATATATTCATGAGCATTGAAAAAATTGCGCCCAAATAAGTAAGTTTTCACTACAATGGCATCTATTCAGATGTCGCCAAAACTAATTTGACAGTACTAAAAATATCGCTGTCCCTGTCATAATGATCAAAATAATAAGGACGGCATAATTTTTTGTCCTGTCAGATTAGTTTAGTCTAGTTTTGGCAACATCTGAATAGACTACAACGGTAGGAATACATTGAATCATATAATATAGACCTAAAAACACCTGTACCTACCTACATGTATTTCATGCAATAAAATGATACTTTACTTCGCTTTTTTTTACTTTACAATATCTTTCCACTCACAACCAATTTACCTCCCCAGCCTTTATAACATCAGAAGTACCATACCGAGAGCTGTACACAACGCTGCTGCTGATGGTGGGAGCGTACTGCTGGGGCGCGCAGCCGATGGCGCACCAGCTCTGCGGCAGCGTGGCGGAGCTGATGGCCGCGCGAGCGCCGCGCCCGAGGCTCGTCGGAACCGCGAGGAGCAGGGCCGAGGGGCTCGAGGAGTTGGCTAACTATCTAGAGGTATAATAGGCTAGGCTAGTTGTCTCTTTCTTACTATATTTATTTATTTATTTACTAGCTTCGCCCCGCGGCTTCGCACGCGTTGTTCCTATGGAAACGTTTAAAGGTGATTTTGATCCCACGGAAACAGATTTGCGGGATAAAGTATTAGAATTACCTGTATGCAAAATTTCAGCCAGATCCGTTCAGTAGTTTTGGTGTGAAAAGGTAACAAACATCCATCCATACATCCATACAAACTTTCGCATTTATAATATCAGTGTGTGTATAATATCAGTGTGATTGCATTAATGTCCGTTAAAAGTTGTTAACAATTTTTTAGGTAGAATTTACATGAGGGCGTTGCAAGTTGCAACATTCTGGGTTAGAGTTCTTATAAAAAAACTATCGGAGTTTGTCGAATTCATAATCGATGTAAGCGGATTAACTACGAACCTTATTTGTGTTGGAAGAATATTTTAGTTGCCTGTTTTTTAAAGTAGTTCTAAAATTATAAACTATTGTCTGATTAGAGGAAAAATATATAACTATATTTTTAGGCAGATGCTAGATGCGTCAACTTTAAAACAGGGTGCTGTTGCGCGCGCGTGGATCCGTTGACGAATCCACGCGCTTGGTTTTAAACCGAATTAAAAAAAAATTAGTTCTCAATTCGACTGTATTTTTTTATATGTTTGTTACCTACCTCAGAACTTTTGACTGGTCCGATTTTCATGATTCTTTTTTTATATGAAAGCTGGTGCTTCCTATGTCAGAACTGAACCAAATTAAAATGGGACCATCTTTTAATTTGGTTCAGTTCTGACCATCCATGAAAAAACTATAAAAATTGAAGTCGGTTTATAGTTTTTTAAAACAAAATTAATTATCTTATACAAAATGTTCTGTAATCCTTTCGCTAGGAGTCCGTTACATAATTTCAAACATTGCTCTTCTATTGATGGTGCCTTGGCTATTCTCCTAGCCGAATCTTTGGTCACGGCGCGGCCAGTCTAAACGGAGACTAGCCAGGTCCCCAGGACATATATTAGTGCACAACTGTGTGTTCTATAAATACAGAGCCTAACAATAGCATTTGTTTCAGTTCATCGGCATTATCACCTTCCTACTCGGCGTCTGCAACGAAGTCACAACCCCCACGAACCCTAAAAGATCCAAAAAGAAGATAACAAAATCCCCCGACGAAGTCAAATCCGTAGAAATGCTATCGAAACTCAATCTACAAGTACAAAATATTATTACCGAATTAGAAACAATTTTCGACAATATACCGCCCCATACGACACTAGAAAGCCAACTAGCTAACCTTAATTTAAACGACTTTGTGAACCCTGTAGAAAAAAAACTGACTCAAGGCAGATTGGATATGATCACTGATGTCAAAAATGTACTGAAAAATAAAACTAAGTACTTAAAAAGTCTGATAATATGAGGCCTTAGGCGTTTAAGAGATGCAGCGTGAGAATTGACGTGGCGATTGACAAAACCTGCGTACTTAAAAATGAAAATGACGTAATTTTTTTCTATATAATTTCTGGCATTGTTTGAAGGAGGGCTATGTTCAGCAGTAGACGTATATGGGCTGATGATGATGATTATGTACCTGTACATCCATTTATACTGAAATTACCTATTATAAGAATTCACATCTCATATCTCAAAAAAAAATCTTCTCTCAAATGAGCTGTACATGCATAAGGATAGGTAATTACAACAAATTAATAGGGTATATGCATGGATTTTCTTTACTATTTTAATCGATTATTTAGGTTAATACATAAACAAAAAAATATAACACCCAAAAAAAAAAAAACTATTGAGGTAAAAAACGAAAAGTAAAACTACACTCAGTTTCGGGTGATAAAAACGCTGCCATGTTAGCCATTGCATTTTATGACGTCAGGGATCATCGAGTCCCATACGGAAACTCGAAGGTCAAAACTTCATGCCCATACAAAAATGTTCAAGTATGACGTCACGCTTCACATGCCAATAGCGTTGCGTTAAGACATTTTGCTGTTGGGACTTAAAATATCTACTTTTCAATGATTAAATTTCACAATATAAACATCATAAAATACAAAAATAAATATACAGATATATTTCTATATTTAATAGAGAATACCTACGTAAAAAAATATTAGCTTTTTTGAAGTCACATGCATATTGTTAAAATTGCAGATAATAAAAACAGACACCAAGGAGTTTCTAAACAACAGTAGTTTTGTATTTTATTTATTCTCCAAATTAAAAGTACATTGCATTATAACGTTACTGCTAAGCGGTGCAACAGTTTGTCGACACATTTGTGGATGTGGAATTAAAGACTTCTGTGACCACTGTGTGTTAACTCGACCACCTTAATGTTGACTGTGAGATAGACCTCTTCCATGCTGGAGCTTTGGAATAACTGATGATCCTACAGATCCTGGTAGAGGGGCCAGAGGGCTATAGTTTGACCGCAACCGCTGTACCGCGCCTGAGGTATGCGCGCGGCGAGACGGGGGGGAAGTAGTAAACCGCACGCGAGATAAATATCCAAAGATGGGTCGCTATCTCGTGATGTCAAGACCATCATTTTTAAAATGGCCGAATATTTAAAGAAAAGAAGAAAGCTTTGAATATAAAAGTGATCGCGATAGTAGATTTATTATTATTATCGATCCATTAATAATAAATTTGCAGAACGACTCCGATTTAAGTGGCGAAACGGTAGATGAAGTTGAAGCAGAATCTATGTCAGAATACCTGTAGATAATTTAGTTATAAAAAAATATAATCGTTACATAAAATATTTAAAATATTTAAAGAAAAGAAGAAAGCTTTGAATATAAAAGTAATCGCGATAGTAGATTTAATATTATTATCGATCCATTAATAATAAATTTGCAGAACGACTCCGATTTAAGTGGCGAAACGGTAGATGAAGTTGAAGCAGAATCTATGTCAAAATACCTGTAGATAATTTAGTTATAAAAAAATATAATCGTTACATAAAATAAACATTTTGTTTATCTCGATATCCTAAGATCTATCCGACAATATCGATCTCAGTTTTAGTCTTGCTCTTTTTTCCCTGCCCCCCACCTCACCGCACTTTCCTAAGGAGCGGTACAGCGGTTGCGGTCAAACAATAATCTGTATAAGCCCTCCGGTAGAGTGTATCTTTAAAGAAGCTGTCTAAGGCCTGTATTATGAAAGCTTGCTCAGTCATAGAGCCATGCTTGAGTGACGTTTATGCCATAGAAATGCGTTGCTCAAGCATAGATCGATGACTGATCAAGCTTTCATAATACGGGCCTTAAAGTCTTCAACATTCTTCAACAAGAGAGATTGACGTCATTCTCAATTTAATTCTACAGAGTTATTGGTGAATAACTGACATTACGTGGTCTGGAGGTTTTGCCCATCACCAGGAACACGTTTGCAAAGACTGTCTTAATTCTTAAATTTGATATTGGTAGTAGGTAATCGTTCTTTAAATAGGCTGCGTTATTTTAAACAAAACTTAAAAACGGCCAGCTCTGAATTAACAGCGGTAGTGGGAAATCAGTATCGGTAAAATTTTGAGGCATTGGGTTACAGACAAACGTGTTTTTACCCGATTACCAACGGAGGTTATGAGATTGGCACCTTAGTTGTATGTATGTATGCGGCAAATTTTATGTTCCCACGTAGCGCTGAAACTACTCGTTCAATTTCAACAAATGAGGTATCGATCGATTCGTCTCATAGGGTATATGACACAGACGATATTGGGGGTCTAAGTAAGGATCCAAAATGTCATCGTTAAAATAATAAGCACAATGTGTTAACGCCGTATTCGGGTTTAACTTTATTTTGTGTTGTTTAGTTTTGTATCAGAGGTGACGTACGAAATTAATTAAGACTAGCAGAACCACGCAAAGTTCCCGACTTCCCGTTCCAATTTTAGGATAAAGCCAAAAAAAATAGGATATAGCCTATGTCACTCCCTGAAACGTAAGCTTTTTAATAGTGAAAGATTTTTTTTAATCGGTCCTGTATTTTCGGAACCTATCAAATATTTCCTGTTTATCATATTAGTATATATGACCTGGCGTTTTCACGAACGTTTTCGTGATGATGGGCAGAACGCAGTTCACGCAGTCTCAGTGAATTACCAATAGCCCTGTAAGTACGCGGGTTATAATAAAGGTACAATTTGCTTTGGCTTTTAAAATTAGTAATAAAACATTTACAGATAATTTTATAGTTGGTTCTATAAAATTTTCTTTGTGCTCGTCATCACTATTATGATATTAGAAGAAAAGTTGGAAGTAATAAAACACGTGCCTCCATAGTTTTTTGTCGAATATTATGTCTAAAGTGTGAATATAGCTTTTATGTGGAATACAAATGTCCTGGTTGGAAATAAATATCAATCGTTATGTTTACGATCACGTTAGAAAAATAATTGTGATTTTTCAAAATAAATGCAGTTTCAATGCAGAGAATACTCATAATGTTACTCATAAAACTTGTGCTTAGGCGACTTCCAAAACCATATTCAATGTTCTATATTAAAAGAGGTTAGTTTTAGAGATATGCGCAAAAATGCAGATAAAAAAGTTGGTAATTTAAACTGCATATAGTTGATACGCTGTTATTTTGTCATCAAACAGACTCTTCAGTCTGGTGTTTATTCAGATGTCAGCAATACTAAACTAAACTAATTTACATTAGGGACTAAAAATGATGACATCCTTTTTATTTCGATCACTATGCAAAGGACGGCAACATTTCTAGTGTTGTCAAATTAGTTTAGTATTAGTGACATCTGAATTAACACCATTATTTTTCGTTCACGTCAGTAGTATTATTTGCTCAAATAAACAGACCAAAAATGGATTATGTATTGAACCCTCAAGTCCGCTCACGATGCCTGATTGACTTGCCGATTGGCTGTATTTTGAATATGCGCAAAGAAAGAAATTATAATTTTGTTGAGCAAACAGCTATGTATACTGATAATAAATAATTATTTGCCGACTTAGTTTTGCTGATGGTTATTTTTCAGCCGACCAAATAATGTATGCTGTCCGAATAGATTTTAGCAGATATTTCTAACTAGCCGAATATTTCAAATATAGGCCAAAAAATTACTTCCAATTTAAAGAATATCTTTTCGCTATGTATTGTAAATATTATTTAGTCACGTTTTACTGTCCAAGTCAGCAGAGCTTTACAACAGTAGTTTTTGTACATTGTAATTCAAAGGACGCCCCAAAAGTAGGTCACATATAAACTTAGATATGAATATTATTTGTGAGTATTTAAATCTAGGTTAGTAGGTAGGTAGAGTCTGTTTAAAAAGAGAAGAGTCGTGGGAATTGAGGGCGCGCGTGTGCCAATTGACAACTTTTGTTGCGTTGACAACTGCTGTCATTGCAGTACGACTAAAACGTGTTAGTTCACCGAAACGCCACGACTCTTATCTTTTTGAACAGACTCTACTTATAAATCATCGAAGAGTAATGTAAGCAATACCTACCACCTTCACGGACGCGCAAGAAATTGAGAGAAATGCTCATGGGTATAAAGTGTCTGGCAGAATGACGCGGCCTAGTACAATTTGACGAGCAGATGTTGTCGCGTTAGTCTACAAGTCCCTTAAAAGCAGCAATACAAACGTCCGTGAGAGCTGTGGTTCCTTATTAAGACGATCAAATTGTCGGTGCTCCATATCGTAACGTTTTGTTATAACTTTCATTATAGATATTTGATACCGCGCATTGTTTGTATTTAAGAGTTGTTATATTGAAGTATGTAATTAATTTTGATTTAAATAAATAATTTATAAGCCATGTTGTTGTTTATTCGCCCAACCACCGGCCGGTCGCTATTTAAATGACATGATTTTTACTTCTAACTCTAAAATAAATGTACCTGTGTACCAGTAGAACTTATTGGGTTACCATTCCTACTCTTTTTTCAACTTAAAAGAATATTTATACTTTGACCTGAAAATTGTAATAAGTCTATCATTTTATTGAACGGTTTCATTTAGCTTGCCCAGTTTCTTTGTTTAGGTCAAATCTATTATGTAAATTCAAATTTGACCTCTTCCTGACGACTACGGATTGATCTGAAATTTGGTGCTTCTGGCCACGTGGTTCGACCACATGGTTCGATCAATCGGACTACGTGAACTTTTTTTTTCAGTAAGTTCGATTTTAGAATCTTACGCAGCAGCTCTGATGACAATATATTAAAACAATAAGAATTTGTATTTGATTATTACTAAAACAGCCTGGGAGGCGAAGTAGTTAACCAAGTCCACAGTACTACTTTCCTTGGGTTCACCTTGGACAAGAGTTTAACGTGGGAGGCATAAACAAACTGCAAGAATATATAATAGGCAGGTCATGCTTTGCTCTATGGCGCCTCTCAGCGTCCTTAGACAGAGCTATGGTAAGAAGCATTTACTTTGCAAATGTCCATTCGCTGCTTCAATATGGTGTGGAGCTTTGGGGGCGTGTAACATTAAATGAACTATGAACAGGGGGTAAGTAAATAAAAATTAACCGGCTAGGTGCAAGCCGGACTCGCGCTCGAAGGGTACCTACCATTTTATATAAAAACGGAAAAAAACATGTCTGTTGTATGGGAGCTCCCTTAAATATTTATTTTATTATTTTTTTAGTAGTATTTGTTGTGGCAACAGAAGTATATCACGTTCACGGTTCGTGAGATACAGCCTAGTGACAGACGGACGGACAGCGGGGTCTTAGTAATAATATCCCAATTACCCTTTGGGTATGAGGTATTTTTTATTTTACCCTGTTTTACTAATGAAAAATATTGTGACTGAATCTACTCGGAACTTATTGCAATTTTGAGTTCAAGTAAAGTTAAACGATTATAAGTTGAAATAATTGGAGAAAGTTGTCCAATACCTAATTAAACATTAGCTTGCTTGTAAATGACCTTATAATATAATGTCATTTACAACATATTATGTTATTAAAACATAATTGTTGCTTGTACAGAAAGAAGTAAGTACAGATAGAAATATTAGAGTAGCGGATCTCAACGAAATTGGGCTACTTTTTATGCAGAAAAAGCACGTACGAGGCCGCAGGCGGAAGCTAGTAAATACTAACTTATATTAATAATAAATAGTAACTTTATCTGTGGTCGCAATGAATTAAAAACATAATACTTTACCAATAGTATTTATTTACAACACAAATATTGCAGCAATAGAAATCTCAGGCGTTTACAAAAATACGTTCGAGTCTTATTAATTCTAGGACAGTCTGAGCGGAATGTTATGGAACTTGAATCGTGGAATTTTCGGAATATTTAGCCACCAACTAATCTGTTCATTCGGCAAGAATTTGCTTAACAGGGCCTCTACGCAAAATGAAAAAACGAGACGAAGCAAGACTGCTCCGTGAATAAGGTACGGAAATGCCATACTTACTCGAAAAAACCTTCAGTTTAGAACCTTTATGAGGGAAGTATTTACAAAACCAGAGTATCTTTTTGAAGTAAATGGCCGTTTTTCTGTCGTGGAAATTTTCCACCCACCCGGATCTGGTCCTCTGGCATGCACTCCAACTTACTATACTTTCATAAATGTTTTTTTGACACACGAACGTGGAACACAGATTGGCTGGAACGTGCTATCACACGCACGCGGGTGGAAATTCACATTACAAAGAGCTGTCTTAGGCCCATATTATGAAAGCTTGCTTGATTAAACCATAGAAAAGCGTTACTCAAGCTTAGATCGATGACTAAGCAAGTTTTCATAATATGAGCCTTAGATACAATGTTGCCCTCCTGAACAGAAAGGGTACACTGGGTAGGTACTTTAATGTATTTTTTTAACACTGTGCACACAAAAAAGCATAAAGAATAGAAATAATTTCTAGGTTTCGTGCTAAAATAAAATAAACACGTACACCAACTTACTGCTAATCGTTGAAATGAAATAACAAGAAATAAAAATTAGGAATAATAACATTGAAGTAGAATTCTAGTTACAAAAACAAACAGAAAATCTCCATTTTCATTGAATTTCAACAAAAATGAGATAAAATAGAATACAAACATACTTAGCACAAACATATCTCTGCCGAATTTCGTCAGTCGAGTTGTCGGTACGACGAAATTCCGACAAAATGGAGATACTATCGAATTATAAATTAAATTATGCACCAATACAAAACTTACCTACTATCATAGCCTAAATCTACCTAGTAGCAATGACACCTTAGACAACAATAAACCTCTATGATAAAACCGAGCATTTTAACTTCGCGAAAGAAAAGAGCTATGTACATTTATAGTTTGGCAGGACATGTTTCCTTAAAGCAAGCAAGGTGTATGATGTACGTTCTAAAAAAGCCTTAAGAACGTAGGGGCTAAGTCCCCTACTTAGCCCACGACAGTTTAGCAAATATTTTCCGAAAGTTGACATTAGCTTAACACCTTCATGGCCCAAGACGCAGGTGCCAGTCTCTATCTGCGTGGAGCTGCGGCGCGCCCCTGCGGGTCGCACCGCAGAGCTGGGCAGTGAATTTGTTATACATTATACATTAATGCAAAATTATTGCAGTCTTCTTTTGTATGCATAAAATTTATGTTGTTCAGCAGGGCTATGCAGCCAACGTCCTGGGTACGCTTCCGACTGGTATTGATATGGATCAGTTAAGCTAATTGTTTGCAAGTATATAGTAGTTTTAATTTATGTATATTATTGGATTGTAATTTTCTTTAACAATAAAGTAATTAATTCTTCCATAGAAATTTACTTGTCTAGGGCGATATTGCTAACAAGGCCAAATGGAATAACATTGAGTAATTGTGAGAAAAAAATAGGGTCAAAATATTCTAACTTTGCTAATCACTATTTTTAAACCTTATTCAGTAGCGCCATCTGTTTTCGACCCTGAATGCTAATTTTATTTCATCTGTATTATTTTGTATTTGTAAATGTTAAAAAAATAGATACAAACTTACATATAAGTTCACAATCATTGATTTGTACATTCGGGGAGAGAAGATACTTATACCAGGGCCTCCGCAAAATGAGAAAGGACCATAATTTAATGCTTTGTACGTTATTTGAAATTTGTGTTGAATCTATTTGATACTCAAAACAGAGGTAGAGTCCGCGACACGACTCAAGTCCTATAGACGCGGCGCTGCTATCGTAAATAAAACAAATATTTCGTTTTATTTACAATATTATGCTCTTGTGGTCTAAGAGGTCTTATTCCGGAAATTTCGCGTCAAAACGATCGCAGGTATAAGTTATTTCACGATAGTGTTCGGAATTAAGTAGTTGTATATACAGTAGTGGTGTGGTGTAGTGGCGCGGGCTCTACGGACGTTTTTGGGGGCGTATTTGAATTCACCAAAATACGCAATGGCGTGTTTCGTTTAGTTTTTTTTTGCGCAAATAGTTACTATAATTTGGTGTATTGACCGAATCGAAACCCGCATTAACGTATTTAGGGAATTAGTTAGGTTGATAAGTGATTTCAGAACAACTTTTAGAATTTTGAAAATGTTTGGAATTTTCATATAATGGAGAACATACTTATTTAATCGTTGTTACATATTATGGAACAGATGGGTCGGGCTTGGTCAGAGGAGATCCCCTCTGCCCTATTTGGGGGAATATCACCTTTATCCCCCAAACATATTGCAATCATTTTGCGGAATATGGCCCATTTCTATTATACAATACTCTATTCACTTTTAATAAAATATATGTACTTTTTGACACTTCATGGTAGACTTTGGTGTCGATTCTGGCGTCGCCAAAACATACAAGGAATATACTTTATTAATCATAAATGAATATAAATAAATATTATTTATCGGGTATTTAACGCATATCTTTTGTTATTATTTCGGGATAAATTCCCAAAAAAATATTATTAATTATGTTGATAAATCACGAAAGTTTCAATAGTTTTAATCATACATGGTTTTCTATCATCGATTTGACTCAGTTTAGAATTAAACCTACGCATCAACTGTCACTACGCTATAAACATCCTATTTACATTTTAAAAAAGATATGTAATTACAAAACTTATCACAATATTATGAATTATATTTGCACGTAAGTATATACTAGAGGTTATTTTATATTTATTATTAATTGGTTTTATTTATTCATGACTTAACATAGCTTTTTTTATTGTAATCAGAAATTTGCTAACAGAACTCATAAATAATTATTATGAAAAGCCTATGCATTTAGGTTTAAGTAATTAAAATACAAAATTAATTCAATACTGATTTAGATAAAACTTTGATGGTTTTAGTAAAAATGTTTTTTCTAATAGATTTTTTCTAATTCAATATTGACAATTACGATAGCTAAAGAGCAAAATATTATGAAAGTGACTTATTTTTGGGTAGAATATAGTCTGCCTAACCTTAACATAGTATCCCATAAGTTTATGAACACAGACATTTAAAAACTACGCGTTTTCTATAAAACTTTTATAATAAAGCGATACATAAAACGTTCCAAAGCAGCTGCCGCCGTTTCAACTAAAATTTACGATATGACGTGTCAATCCTATAGTGTCTACGTCTTCAGACGTCGCCAAAACTAAACTAAACTAATCTGACAGGACTAAAAATGATGCCATCCTTATTATTTTGATTGTTTTGACGGCGAGATTTTTAGTATTGTCAAATTAGTTTAGTTTAGTTTTGGCGACATCTAAATAGACACCATTCTCTTAACTAACGCTATAAAGGCTATTTTGCTTTGAATTCGAAATGCGTAGTGAAAATTAATAATACTTAATTTTAATACAGCCATGTCAAAGCAAAATAGTCTTTATAACCATCTCCTAAAGATCTAAAACGCTATACTACTCGTCAGTCGATCTTGGTCGTTCATTTGGCCACCGCAAGTCTTACCACTAAGGTCCATTTCGAGTGAATGCACAAATCTAATTTAGTCTTTATCACATAACACATACAGTTCAGTTTCCACGTTCACAGAGTGTTGAATATGTCCCTTGCGTTATTCTTAGAATAACGCTTGAAGGAACAGTCGCTGAATCAGCTACCACTGGAAAGAAAACAAGATGTTAAAAAAGACAACGGGTTGCACTCCGTCAGTGCCGGCAGAAGTGAAAACTACACGCACACTCTTCCGATGTACTAAGCACCACAAGTGGCAATTTTGTTCTTTGCGATAATAAATTCTTTGAACAGCGCCATCTGTTAGCCTGCGGCGACACTTCTCTACTACTGTGTAAGGTCATCTCAACTGACGCTGTGGGTTCTGTGTTGCTCCCGGAACTAGCGACATCTTCTTTCAACTTAGTGAACTATTTACACAGGTAGCTGTAATTTTTGAACTTTTGTAAGCTCATTTAAGTAGGCTGCTAGTTTACAGTGTATTACCAATTTAAAATTACAGTAATTCAAGCGTGTTACGTCACCACGGTCACGTGAGGCTGATCTAACATGTTACATCAGCATCACGCCTCAACCTGACGCGAGTTTACCATTTATTACCCATACCAAAAAAAGTGCACAACGCCGCTAAGGAAGTTTTCCCTTCAAAAAAATAGCAGTATGTAATTTAAGGCATTGAGGAGAAAATACTTTAATTTACAACTTATCTTCGATTGGCTACGTACTGTTATGAAGTCTTCAGGGAAATTCTAAAAGAAAATAGAGTTAAGGTCCATACAACCTTCGATCAGTAATAGCTCTGCGAAGTCGCGACTACATATTATGGTACACCAGTTCTACCATCTCTCAGAAGAAAATAAACTTTAGCCCCCTTATTCATAATAGTCTGCTAACTTAGCACACTGCTAAATCTCGCTCAGTCTTCTTCTATTGACATAAGTCAGACTGAGAAAGAACACTACTAAGCAGCTGTTTTATGTTAGCAGACCATTATGAATAAGGGGGTAGGTCTTCAATAATAAGTTACACCTCCGAAAAATACACCTTGAACCCGTACAATAAGACTCACCTTCGATCAGCTATAATGAATAAGGGGGTAGGTATTCAATAATAAGTTATACCTCCGAAAAATACACCTTGAACCCGTACAAAAAGACTCACCTTCGATCAGCTATAGCCCTGCGGCGCGCGGTCTGCCGCTGATGCTCGAACTCAAAGTCCTCCTCAGTCAAACCCAGCCTTTGCATATGGTACACCAGGTATTCCTCGCCGAGGATCGCCTCTGGTGGATGACGCAGGACTTCTAACGTTTCGCAGAGGCCGGCGGCTCTCTTGCGGACCTTGGCTGGGCCTAGGGCTCCGTGGAGGATCACTAGAGCGGCTTTGAAAAGCACCTGATGATAGAAATTGTAAGTTAGTCAATTGGGTTCGGTCGAAGATTATTTCAGTTGTATGTTGTGAGATCGAACGTGCAGTAGTATGTTAGTAAACAAACTACGACACAAATAACAAAATGTCACTTGCTTGGCGTCGAGTTTCAGATATAATGGTAAGCAATTTTTATTGAAGGGAAGATCTAAAATCGACAAGTAATGTGAATTATGTATAAAGGACGCGCCAGCAAAGTGAATCGGTGTGTTTACTAACATGCTACAATCAAAATCGACACGGTATGATCATTAAGGGTTTTAAAATCTAATTTCTATTGGTTTCTATGGGGAGATAGGAAACGAAATTGTGAAAGATACTCGTAATTTAAAAGATGCAAAAGAATAATTTACAGACTTATTTAGTAGGTACTATACATGTTTTCGTTTTGTGTAGCAAAGGCAAATAAAATTATTTTCTTTTCATTGCAAATAAAATTATTTTCTTTCTTTAGATCGTCAAACGAATTAAAATCTATAGTAGGCTGGACCAAGGCGAAAGTGGAAACATCAAGTCAAAATTAGAAAACCATACCCCGAGGCATCGGTTCATTATGGCCGAAGAGATGCAATACGCGCGCGCCTAGAACCGCACTCACCCTGAAGATGTCCCTCGTTAAGGAACAAGGGTTCGTAGTTAACCCGCTTACATTCATAATGAAGACCTCTGTAATATTTTACTGTAGAAACTTTCGTAGTTTGACGAATTCATTGTTTGTGTTCTTCCAACACAAACAACGTTCGTAGTCACCCCGCTTACATTCATAATGAAGACCTCTCTGATGATAGTTTTATTTTATTTTATTAATCGCTGTTTTTGTGTTATTTTGCCTTGTGATGTTTTTTGATTGTATTAATTAAATTTTTTTTTATACCTTGTCTATGTTAAGTTTGTAGTTGTCATCTTTGTGTAATGTTTTTTCGTCACTCTTTTCGGACCCTAACTGAAAACCAGCGCAGTATTAGGCACTTGCCTTATACTGCAAAATGCTGAGCTAGGGTCCCTTTTTACCCAATGTATAAGAAATTTTTAGTTTTAAGCACTTATTAGTTTTTATTATTGCATGTACCATTTGTACCTACTTTTTATGTCTTTGGGTAAAATAAATGATTTTTATCTTTTATCTTTATCTCTCTGTAATAGTTTATAGTATACCTTGACACCTTCGCAGAGGAAGCAGTCCCAGACGCGCAGCAGACTGTCCCAGGGCAGCGTGCGCGTGAGTGCACAGAGAAACCACTCCGTCGCGTACAACACTGGCTCCACCTAAGACAACACTATTCATATTATCAATGTTCACTTATTATTTGCCTTAGTGTCATTGATTAATTAAAAAAGGAAGATGAGGTACTAGTTTCTCGAAAATGGCAACTTGATATTGTGTAAAATTGTGTGCTTCCACCTCAGTCACCGTCGGACCGGCGGCTCGGGCGGTCGTGATTCTCGTGAAATATTGTTGTCTCAGTCTCACTTCGGTCTTAGATACGTTTTTCCGTCTTTGTTCTTCTTTGTATTGCACTGGACTGGAAATATAACTGTGAGCGTATGTGTTTGCGCGTAGTTGTAACGCATGCCAATTTTTGAGTAAGCGCTGGGAGAACGTAACCTATCTTCCCTTTTTAATTAATCAATGCTTAGTGTAGCCCCCAATACATGTTGGCCGAGCTAAAATCAACTCGAGCGTAGGCATATCGATACAAGGCAAGTGTCACCGTCTAGACGTTTGGCAAGTCTACGCAAACTACACAAACATGTGGACACGATTAGCCGAGCGCAGGCAAGCGTCTTAGATTTGTGCAGAAAAACTGACACGGCTCCGAAGTGAGTGGCCGCGAGCGGTGACAAGTCACTGCAAATAACCTCTGCAGAACTGCGATCCCCAACCCGCAAGCCCATCGTGGAGATTATGGGCAATCCCCCATTAGATAAACCCCAACGAGGCGCTTAACTGAGGTAGGCCTGCGTCCAGCAGTGGACCAATATAGGCTGTTGAGGTTGAGGAGTATTTCAAACACACACACGTACATGTACACTAATACGAAATTTTTTGTTTATCATTTAGTTAAATGTAATTAAACTTAGTTAAGGCATTGTTTTATTTTGTTTTTATTCTGTAATCTTGTTATTTAATTTTTACTATGTAATATGCTTCCCGTGTGATTGGTGTACTGCGTTTAGCTCCCTGGCACCTCTGAAAACCAGCGCTGCTATGATACAATAGTACCATAGCAGCATTATGCTGAGCCGGTGACCTTTTTGTGTGAGACGTAATTTAATTTTGTAATTATGTTATATAATAAAAGTTATGGCGCTCATTAGGGGAGGCCTATGTCCAGCATTGGACTAATATAGGCTGATGATGATGATGACACAAATAAAGATTTTCTATTTCTATATTTTTATGACGTCACTGTTTGATGCACCCTATACATACAGTTGATTCGAAAATAAGTAGGTAATGTGTTCTCACCTTATGCTTCATGAGATGGCGATGCACTGCGGGCGCGGTGCGGCGCAGCAGCGCGTGCAGGATGTCTCCGTCGCGCTGCAGCACCTGCGAGAAGTAACCAGCGAACTGTTACTCATTGGCTGGTTGCTCGCGTCTCAAGTGGAATTCCTTGGCGAGGAATGAACCGTAATAGGGTATATGCATGTGATTTCAAAATGGCTAAAAAAATATATACGTATTCTCTATTGATATAGAAACATATCTACATACTTATTTTAGTATTTTGAGATGTTTTTATGGTAGAATTTTACCATTGAAAAATTGATATTTTAAATCTCAATCGCAAAATTTCAAAACGCTACATAGAGCGGACGTGACATCGCTGTTCACATTTCTTTTTTTTTATTCTGCTTGCTGCACCGTGATTTGACACTATTCTACCCACTTCACATTTCGTATTGTCGGTTATTTTCAGATTTTTCGGAAAACCTCTTTCCTGAGATGATCACTACTGCGGTCGTCACAAAAGGTTTTAATCGAGTGTGAACGTGGACGTCAAATAAACATGGCGCTAATATGGCAGCGTTTTTATCACCCGAAAATGACTGTAGTTTTGATTTGTTTTTTTTACCTTATTATTGCGAAATTCAGTGAGTGTCTTATCATTTTTCGGTTAAATAATGACCTAAAGAATCGATTAAAACAATAAAAAAAATCGATGCATATACCCTATTGGTCCAAATAAATGTATTTTCTTTCTTTCTAACCACGTGACGGAGACGCGACGTCACGTCTCAGTAAAAAGTGACACATTCATCAAAAAACTATAAAAATTGAAGTCGGTTTATAGTTTTTTAATACTACTAATTATAAGCCTTATCTTATCCACATAATTAAAGTCGTCGTTAACAAGTGTTATACCCTCACCTCTAGGCCCGGGTTGTAATACCCGCTGAGATACTTGTCGCTGATGCTGACCAGGCACCAGAAGGCCTGCACGCTGGGCATGTGCATCAGCAGGAAGGCAGCGACTGGCGCCTGCGCTTGGAAGTAACCCACTTTAGGGTTCAACACGGAGTACGCTTTTAGCACGTGGAATAGCTCTTGTTGCCTGGAACAAATGATATAACAATTATTATATCATCATCATCATCATTATCATCATCAGCCTATATTAGTCCACTGCTGGACGGAGTTATTTAGAGGAGATTATTATATCAATAAAGAATATTACTGTTGATAAGGCGAGTGCACTGTTAGGTAGGTGCCTATTAGCACTTGATTTTTGTCTTTCACTTTCTTCTTTTTACCTCATATTCACTAGGTACCTACCTACCTGCTTACCTGTACCTATGTACTTAATTATGTATGTCTTTGATATTTGTTGCTGTTCTTTTTAAGCTATTGCATTGCTTCTATCGCGGGCCTTGAGCGCGGGGACCGAATCCAGAAATTCCGTAACGAAAAAACCTCACGCTCCCCACTCCGCCGGGCAAGGAGGTGTGGCTTGAAGGCCGTGCATCGTCTAATGTCGTTTCAGTTCGGCAGTCTTCGACACGGCGTTGTGTGCGTGCGATTAGACGTATTGTACGACTCTACGAAACTCGCACGAATCGAGACGAGCTGCTCCGAAATCGGACGAATACATAAGCAGCTGTTTATGAGAAAGTATATAGGTGTATAGGTATTTATGTACAACAGTGAATAGCTGTACTTGTAAAATTCTTATCGGTCACCACGCTCAAAAAGTGTAACTTGAATTAATATCAAAGAAAAAGCAATACTGCATGAATAAAATAAATAAATAAAATTATAATTGCATAAGTTGATACAAAATGCTATGCAATAGCTTTACCGCGGCAGTCCCCGAGTGCCACACGTCTTTTTTTATTACTTTTCCTGTGCTGTTTGTGTGTGTACCCAATAAAGAGTCTATCTATCTATCTATCTATCTATCTACTGTACGGACGTATCGTACATTAGAAGTAAGTTAGTTAAGTAGGTTTTTTTACGGTAAATAGACCTTCGTTTGACCGCAATCTCACCTGATGGAAAGCGAAGATGCGGCCAACGGTGTATCACGAAGGTCTAGAAGATACCTATTCACCCTTGTCTTGAAGAGACCCAGGTTGTAATTGGCTGGAAAGACAGAGGCAGGGAGCGAGTTCCATTCCTTTGCGGTGCTAATAATAAAGGTGGAGGAAAACCGCTTAGTGCGAGTGGAGGGTACATCCACCAAGTATGGATGGTATTGCGCTGTGCGTCTGCTTGGCCTGGAGTAGAGGTTGAGTGCAAAGCTCAAACTGATCACTTTCCAAAAGTTTATTGAAATAAGTAGTCACGTAAAAACACATACAAAGTAGGTAAGTAAACGATCTTTCGTAGGTTTGTATCGCGTCGCGGTCAGTATCGCACTGGTTGGTTGGGGCGCAAATATGCCGATTCAGCCCAATTAGACACTTACACAAGCATCTTACTTAGTAAAAAAGAGAAAAAAATGTTTATTTTACACATTGATTTAAAAAAGGGAAGATAGGTTACGTTCTCCCAGCGTTTACTCAAAAATTGGCATGTTTTACAACTACACGCAAACACATACGCTCACAGTTATATTTCCAGTCCTGTGCAATACAAAGAAGAACAAAGACGGAAAGACGTATCTAGGACCGAAGTGAGACTGAGACAACAATATTTCACGCGAATCACGACCGCCCGTGCCGCCGGTCAGACGGTGACTGATGTGGGAGAACACAAATTTACACAATCTGAGGTTGCCACTTTTGAGCAACCAGTGCCTCGTCTTCGTTTTTAATAAATCAATGGGAGCGGTACATAAAATAATTAACAAGATAAATATAATAAATCAGTAGGTACTTAAATCTAACAATATATTGGGTAAAAAGGGACCCTAGCTCAGCATTTTGCAGTATAAGGCAATTGCACAATACTGCGCTGATTTTCAGTTAGGGTCCCTATGAGTGACGAAAAAACATTACACAAAGATGACAACTACATAACCATAGACAAGATAATATACTTCTTCGTATAGTATAGTACGTCTTCGTACAATTATATTAAAAGAATATACAATTGAAACAGTTGAGCTAACTGCAGATTATTGGAAGCAATCTAGAGATACCCAATCATCCAAATTAATACCAATCGGAAACGCCCCCAAGACGCTGGTAGCATTACCCCGCTGTATGGCAATACCGATGCGCTGTGCCTCGTCTTTACTACTTCCCGATTAAAAACAAAACCTAGGTCTATTATAACCAAAATCTAGGTATTTATCAATGCTATGTTTTTTCCAAATACCATAGCAAATCAAACACTCGTGGATTAAGCCACGGGCATTAACTACTGTGCAGGGAAAACAGTAAAGTCCCTAGTTGCAGGAGACGACAGGGCATGACCTTTTGACAACTGCATTAGTAAACCTTTTTCACTTACACGCGTAAGAACGAATCCACCAGAACGGGTCAACAACCTCGCTCTCAACAAGGCGAGATTAGCAGTGGGAAATGATAAAACAATGTAACTTGTTCACATACAAATAACACGTTGGACAGAGAAAATAACCTGCCCAGAGGCCGCGGAAATTACAACTAGCTGGCTACTGCAACTTTACTTTACTTTTCACTCTGGGTTACTCTCTTGGCCTACCCAGATTTTGGACGCTGCAACGGTAGAAATACATTGTCCCATATTTTAAACGTACATAACTGTTATATCACCTTATTTACATGTATTTAGTGCAATAAATTTTACTTTACTTTGCATAAACAATGAAATATGTAGTTCTGTACTGGAATAACTGTTGTAACATTTTTGTCCAGGAAACACGAGTGAAAAGCCTCGGGCTGAAGTTGGAATACCATACATGAAACGGCAGTCAATGCAGATTCTTACCTGTTATAAAATATTACAGAAGATGAGGAGATAAGGTCTTAAGTTGCAACTTTGACAAACGTAGACGTTTTCGTAGTCAGATTGCTACTTACCTTGCTCAATCACCTCTTCCATTTCATGGCACGGAACTGACGAAGCGGATTTTCGAATATGAACCATGCATTTTAAGTACATTATTATAAATATTAACGAGTAGGTATTATTCGGGTTTATTGATCTATATTTATCTATATGTTTCAACACTTTCGACAGGTTTATACTCTGTTTCTGTCACGTGATGACAGGAGTATTGGAGCTACCGCAACTACGAAGAGAAGGCGGCATTTTTTGCAACTACCCTCACTCGTTCTTGAGTTAGACTTAGGACGCTTTGAAAAAAGCCACTCCAGCCATTGATTAATTAAAAAGGGAAGATAGGTTACGTTCTCCCAGCGCTTACTCAAAAATTGGCATGTGTTACAACTACACGCCAACACAAACGCTCACAGTTATATTTCCAGTCCTGTGCAATACAAAGAAGAACAAAGACGGAAAGACGTATCTAAGACCGAAGTGAGACCGAGACAACAATATTTCACGCGAATAACGAACGACTGTGCCGCCGGTCTGACGGTGACTGAAATGGGAGCACACAATTTTACACAATATGAGGTTGCCATTTTCGAGAAACTAGTACCTCGTCTTCCCTTTTTAATTAATCAATGACTGCAGCCGAGTAATTTCAACCCTAATGCAGTCTAATTATGTAATTGCCACTTACCCAATCCCTTCTTCCCTGATAAACATTTCATGATACGGGAATTGACGATGCAGGTCCTTCCGTATATCGTCCATGCACTTAGGGTCTCCGGGAGCTTGGAGCAGTTCTTCATACTCGTTGGGATGCTTCTCCAGGAGTAGCTGGCCTCCGCAGAGGTAGAGCCAGGCTTTGGGCCGGACTGAGGCTGGTATACCTGGAAAGTAAAGAGTAGATATTGTTGAACATTTCGCTACGAAAGAAGTTCCTAAGACACATTTTTTTTTCTTAGTTTGGCTACTCGTTTTACGGCCCTTGGTTTGAGTTGCATATCAATGTTCATAGTACACACACATTCCCATAGAAATTAGTAGGAAATATAATATAAATCCTTTATATTATATTTCCTACTAATTTCTGCTCGCGGCTTCGCACGGAGTGTTTCTATGGAAACGTTTAAAGATTATTTCTATTCCAAGGGAACTGAATTACGCGTAAAAGCTACTATAAAACATAATGTATTATCTAGTTAAACACAAGCTCTGCTTAGCTTGGAGCTAGATAATATTGTGTGAATTGTCCAACATTATTGATTTATGTTTTATTCTACGCTTAGAACTAAATCCATGTCAAATTTCAGCCCGATCGGATCAGTCGTCATGAAGAGGTAACACACATCCATCCAAACGATTTTTCGAATTAGAGCAAATCGGATTTTGATCCAACTCGAAAAATAACAACAAACAGGCTAAAGGTTTCTTCGTCGTTTCTTTACTTTAGTCTACATACCGAAGCAATCGAAATAAAAAATACCACTTTATTTCCGTGTCAGTGTATTTTTTAATCTGATTTGACCTTTTCTTAGTGTACATTTATTGTATTTATGGAAATAAAGCATTTTTGAGTTTGAGTTTGAAAATAGTCAAACTCACTCATCTTATACTTCAAATTACAAATTAAACTATATATATATTTTACGGTAAATAGACCTTTGTTTGACCGCAATCTCACCAGATGGAAAGCGAACATGCGGCCGACGGTGTATCACGAAGGTCTATTTCTTGAAGCAAAAGTGATGAAAATCCTAAAACCAGCACACAAAATGCAAATCCTAAAAGCTCACCTTTCCGGCACCTCTCCCGCACTTTCTTGTAGTTCTTGCTCATGAATCCCTCCCAGTTGTTCAGCATGCGCAGCCATTTCTGCTCCCTCTTCAGAATCGTGCTCGGGGATACTGTCCGTTTGCTGAAACAATACAAATAATTGCTTAAACAATATAATTTTGTAAATAAATATAATTTTACGACCATAAAAACGTGGCGGGCGGATATGTGTGGTGATAAGATAATGAATTTTGTTTCAAAAAACTATAAACCGACTTAATTTTTTATAGTATTTTCATGACTGTTCATGGATCCCATTGTCAGAACTAAACAAAATTAAAATGGAACCACACGGGAAGCACCAGCTTTCATATAAAAATCATGAAAATCGGACCACCCAGTCAAAAGTTCTGAGGTAACAAACATAAAAAACCAGTCGAATTGAGAACCATTTGTTTTTTTGAAGTCGGTTAAAAATACTATTAATTTATAAAGTGCAGCGGGCGGATAACAATGTGTGCTGATGTGCTGAATGAAGATCATTTGAACGGATGCGTCGATAACACTTTTAAATCCGTCATGGTTATTACAAGTATAACCACTATAGTCATTTACAAAAAAAACATGAAAAATATACAGTTATCATCCACATCCATCCACATCCACAGCCTGTATCGGTCCACTGCTGGACGCAGGCCTCCCCCTGGTAAACGCCCCATTGGCGTATAACTCATGGGGGGGTAATGCCCATAATCCCCACCACGCTGGGCATGCGGGTTGGGGATCGCAGTTTGGTGAAAGATTTGTTCTGCGGGGGGCGCTGCTGCCCGCCCCCCAGAAGATATCCCTTAGTCGCCTCTTACGACACCCACGGGAAGAATTGGGGTGGTGCAAATTCTATGCCGCCGGCACCACACGGCACGGTTATAAACATTGATTTATTAAAAACGAAGATGAGGTACTGGTTGCTCGAAAGTGGCAACCTCAAATTGTGTAAAATTGTGTTCTCCCACATCAGTCACCGTCTGACCGGGGGCGGCACGGGCGGTCGTGATTCGCGTGAAATATTATTGTCTCAGTCTCACTTCGGTCCTAGATACGTCTTTCCGTCTTTGTTCTTCTTTGTATTGCACAGGACTGGAAATATAACTGTGAGCGTATCTCCTTGCGTGTAGTTGTAACACTGTATGCCAATTTTTGAGTAAGCGCTGGGAGAACGTAAACTTTCTTCCCTTTTTAAATCAATGGTTATAAATGACTTTGTACTTTGACCTAATATACATAATTATAATTGTGGGAACACTCATTCTTCCTGTTTTGTGTATTTTATGGTGTTTCGTTAAAGTTTCAATAAATAAATAAATATACCTGACGTAATAATAACCTAGTAACATACCAACACGTAGGTATTTCCCTGATGATAATAGCTGAATAAAATCGTTGCAAACCACACACCCACGTCAATAATTTATATCAAAGTTTTGTAGGAAGTGTGGAGTGTGGTGACATGTGGGTGACATCATCTTAAGGCACATACCGGAGCCAATATAACAGCGCCACCTAATTTATCATATTATTACGTTTATCACAGGAAATTTAAAAAATCCATCGTACAGTTTGTGGTATCTATTACAAGCTATTTCTTAATACCTCTGTAATAGTTTTATCTTGTATAGTTTAGGCAGAGATGCAGGATTTGGATTTTGTTATTAATCAGTAATCACACTAATATTATAAATGCTTATTAATGCGAAAGCTTGTATGGATTTGGATAATCAAATCACACTAATATTATAAATGCTTATAAATACAAAAGTTTGTATCATCCATCCATCCACAGCGTGTCCGTCAAGGTAGCGTACACATACGCGATATTACGTTTATTGATATGCCAATTAATAGAGCAAAACAGTGTATGAATTAGTGTAAAAGTGAAATAAATAGCGCCTCTTTGGTTTAAGAAATAATTACTATACTTAGTGTGTACGCCAGCTTGACAGTCAAGCTGGCGTACACATGACCATGCTCGAAAACTACGAATACTATAGCGACAAAATGTATACATATAAATAGAGTAACCATACCGTACGAGGTATGCAAAATATCATATTGATTGCTTTTATAGGAACTGAGATATTGAACAAGACCTTGAAATAAATTCCGACCAAGCGTTATGCCAGCGTACCCATTAAAAATCGAAATAGTTCCTATAGAAAGCGAGCTTTTCTTATTATGAATGATACATGTAAAAATAATGCATGAAATGCCGCTTCTGCCAGTAGTCATAGTTTATGAAAATTCGTACTGCAACAATATAAAAAGTTGATGTGAAGTGCTAGGAACAAAATGCACTGTGGTACAGTCGCACACATCAAATAATTTATTAGTGAAATTATACACAAATTTACACCATGCAATGTTGGTAGGTGTTAAGAATAGGTTTGATAATATAAGTGAACTTTTACGACCTACGTATTTTTACCTATATTTAGCTAGTTCTAAGGCTAAACATTCATAATATAGAGAGATATAATTTATTTACTCAAAAACACTTAAATTGGTAGGTACTATACAGATATGTAGTAAATAACTCAAAACAATTTTACTGAATACCTATGTATTAACAGTAAATGGGTCTCTGCCTCAGCATGTTGCAGTATCAGGCAACATAAGGTTTTGTTGATTTAATTATACCTATTTTAGAGGTAGGTATGTTGTTTTCATCCACCACAAACAAAAGTAAATAACATTAAACACAGAAACCGGTATGCACATCGTGCGTGAGGGGGACAACGCGATGTTAAACCACGTGAGTGCGAGAGCTGAATGAATGAATTTCGCAAAATATCGCGATTTTTTTTTGTCTTTTTTATCTATGAATTGAATACCTACCTACCTACTTAGGTTATTGGCAGATCGTAAGTAAACTACTATTGTAATGCTTAACCATGTAGGTAGGGTATAATAATATGCTGTAGGCAAGGCTGTATACAGGCTAAACTAGACATAGGTAATATAAATAAAATACCTACCTATCTACCTACCTGAGTTATTATTATTAATTATATTTACTGAGAATTTACAACCACTTTTTAATTGCTTAACGATGTAGGTTAGGTCTACCTAGGTACCTACTTATGAAATCGTTTTTTATTCTTACCTCCTCTTTTAGCTAAAAATTTACAGGGTTGTCTTGATTTAAGTAGGTAGGTTGTAAGAACCCTTCTATGTTATGTTCATTCACCCAATAATCCTAAAATATAATTATATTTTCAGACAAGAGGCTTTGTTTTGTTTATCGAATGGAATTGCGTTCGATAACATTAATTCTAGATCTGGGCGAAATCCGGTAAGTAGAACAACCATCTTCCATATTCCATAAATTAAGAAGTAGGTACAGAAGTTACCTGCATACAGAGCTTACTTTTATCCTACTTGGGGATACTAAAGTTGTATGGAAATAAAGCAACACAGTAATACATTATTTACGTACCTTGGCTATATTGTAAAACCTAGGTAGGTATTCCATTCAAAGATAAAAAATATTTTGCGATGTTTCGGCCGCATCCTCTCAATCACGTGCGGTTTAACATCACGTTGCATCCCCCTCACGCACGATGTGTATACCGGTTTCTGTGTTCAATGTTATTTACTTTTATTTTGGTGGATGAAAGCAACATACCTAACTCTAAAATAGGTATAATAAAATTTTTGTTGTATACTTTAGTCTTTGAATTTACGTTTTGTTTGTTGTTTGTAATAAAAGAGTTATTATATTGAACTGAGTCTATTCAATACACAAGACACACGTACATGAAATTACAATAATATGATTATCTTTAATCCTTATTTAGGATATGACTACTCAAATGTGGCTCTCCGAAGTGACTTTAATATAATCTGTAACCCATAACTAGGGTAGGTGTTTTCTGGAAGAGCTTGGTAGAATGACAGACGAGACACGGCTTAACTGCTGAAAAAGCTGAATTAGCGAAACGCCTTTGCGCCGCGTACTGCTAGCTAAACTGTGTCACTACGAAATCAACAAAACCTTACGTTATGAATGTTTAGCTTTAGAACTAGCTAAATATAGGTAAAAATACCTAGGTCATAAAAGCTCACATAAATTATCAAACCTATTCTTACCACCTAACCTACCAACATTGCATGGTGTAAATTGGTGTATAATTTCACTAATAAATTATTTGATGTGTGCGACTGTACCACAGTGCATTTGTTCCTAGCACTTCACATCAACTTTTTATATTGTTGCAGTACGAATTTTCATAAACTATGACTACTGGCAGAAGCGGCATTTCATGCATTATTTTTACATGTATCATTCATAATAAGAAAAGCTCGCTTTCTATAGGAACTATTTCGATTTTTAATGGGTACGCTGGCATAACGCTTGGTCGGAATTTATTTTAAGGTCTTGTTCAATATCTCAGTTCCTATAAAAGCAATCAATATGATATTTTGCATACCTCGTACGGTATGGTTACTCTATTTATATGTATACATTTTGTCGCTATAGTATACGTAGTTTTCGAGCATGGTCATGTGTACGCCAGCTTGACTGTCAAGCTGGCGTACACACTAAGTATGGTCATTATTTCTTAAACCAAAGAGGCGCTATTTATTTCACTTTTACACTAATTCATACACTGTTTTACTCTATTAATTGGCATATCAATAAACGTAATATCGCGTATGTGTACGCTACCTTGACGGACACTCCACAGCCTGTATCGGTCCACTGCTGGACGCAGGCCTCCCCCTGATAAACGCCTTATTGGCGTTTAACTCATGGGGGGTAATGCCCATAATCCCCACGCTGGGCATGCGGGTTGGGGATCGCAGTTTGGTGGAAGATTTGTTCTGCGGGGGGCGCTGCTGTCCGCCCCCCAGAAGATATCCCTTAGTCGCCTCTTACGACACCCACGGGAAGAATTGGGGTGGTGCAATTCAATGCCGCCGGCACCACACGACGAAAGAATGAAAGTTTGTATGGATTTGGATTTTGTTATTAATCAGTAATCAAATCACACTAATATTATAAATGCTTATAAATGCAAAAGTTTGTATGGATTTGGATTTTGTTATTAATCAGTAAGTAATCAATTCACACTAATATTATAAATGCTTATAAATGCAAAAGTTTGTATGGATTTTCGCTCGTAGCCAAACGCTTGACCATCATCAATAAAAAAAATCATTTCGTGGTAGTTCAATCACAGAACCCAATAAAGAAGCCATTATACGTGACTACACTGAAGATTTTAAATATACTTAGTTACACTACACTTCATACGAGTAATTAAGTTACCGACTTGTGCTTGCGACTTGGCCCGATAAAATTCAGGGTTTGTTTTTTCTTACGTAGAAAACAGAATGGTAGAGTAAAATACTCAAAGATATATAATAATATCTATTGCCAATTACCATACAGCCAGCGTCAAGGGGACGCCTCCGAATGGTATTGAATGGATCAGTTGAGCTACCAGTAGATTGTTTGCAACATTCTGCAGTTACCAAGCTCAATTGTTTCAATTGTAAATACTAGTTCTAATTTGTTTCTAATACTATACACATGATTGTTATTATATTAGCCAATTAAGATTTTGTTTAATGTATATCAGTAATCTACATAACACCAGCTCTGCTTAGCTTGGGGCTAGAAGATGCTGTGTGAATTATTATTTCATTATTATTGATTGTTATTCTTTCATATATACTTTCCGTATAGGTCCGGTCTGGTTTGGAGTATTGCTGCCATGTTTGGGACGGCTCGGCCAAGTACCAGCTTGCAGCCTTAGACTCGATCGAACGAAGAGCTTTCAGACTCATTGACGAGCAGCACCTTGCAGAGACTAAGGTTCAAAGTCTCGACCACCGCCGCAAGGTTGCTTGTCTCTCGATCTTTTATAGGATACATTTTGGAGAATGCTCAGTTGAACTACATGACCTGATCCCACTATCCTCCTTCCACTCCAGGACAAGCAGACGCACAGCGCAATACCATACATACTTGGTGGACGTACCCTCCACTCGCACTAAGCGGTTTTCCTCCACCTTTATTATTCGCACCCCAAAGGAATGGAACTCGCTCCCTGCCTCTGTTTTTCCGGCCAATTACGACCTGGGTCTCTTCAAGACAAGGGTGAATAGGTATCTTCTAGACCTTCTTGATACACACCGTCGGCCGCATCTTCGCTTTCCATCAGGTGAGATTGCGGTCAAACAAAGGTCTATTTACCGTAAAAAAAAATAACATATCAAAATTCATTAAAATCATTTAGTAGAAAGCTGCTATATTGACATTACAAACAGACACATTTTATAATTTGTGTAGATGTGTAAGTGAGTTAAGAACTGTAGTTGTACCATGTCGTTTCTAAATAGGTTACATTACACCGTATAGTTACTACGAATGACCTAAGAACAAGATCTAAATGGAGACAGCCTTGCACTGAGGTCGCTAAACCGATGTTATTTAACCTCTAAAACGGTGGATATGAGTCAATGGTAGGAATAGGAAATTGGCGTTCACTATGAATCGACAAGTGTACTCTTCGTACGCTAAATAGCGAAGTTTGGGAGGTTAAAGTGTAGCTTAATATGTCGCGATTTTATTCGAAAACGGTATAATAAATAACGTAGTTTCCGCCGGGGTTTCGCTACACAATAGTAACTTATTTGCCTCTTCGCACCAAAACTACTGAACAGATCGCGCTGAAATTTTACATAGAGTAAGTTCTATTTATTCCGACCGAAAGTGCAGAGGTTAGTATTTTTATAACCGGGCAAGTAAGTTTTAAACCCATACCAATACCTCTGTGGCGCGGTGGGCGAAGGTCCTGCGACGCAGAAGGTTGTGGGTTCGATTCCCGAATCGGAACAAATGTGTGCACGATCTGCCGATATTTTTTCAGGGCGTTCTGGATGTTTCCTAAGTGTTTAATAAACAATATCTATGTAGTGTATTGTATGAAGTATATCAGTTATCTTGTACCCATAACAAAAGCGCTGCTTAGCTTGGGGCTAGATAATGATGTGTGAATTGTCCAACATTATTTATATTCATTTGTTTATATTAATAATTAATTGAAAATATTGTGCTGCCCTTGAAGATACCGTAATTATGATGTTTGCTGTCACTTTCACTTAAATAATTCCGATTGTAGGCTCTAAAAGGTAACTTTAACCTAAGGAAGGTATAGGTACTGTATATGTTTGTTTATTCAAATTATTATATTGTAATTTTCTTTTTTAATAGGTATTGAAGGTCTATTATTTTGGTTGTAAAAAAGATAAATACTTTTAAAGTGTAATTTTTATGACATCAATGAATTTATTAGATATAAATTAATTATTTGCATGCTATAGGATAGTTAAACATGAGCTCAAAACTCACAACCAAGAACCTTTATACCATGTTTTATGCAGTAATATAATCTTGGTATTACAAGACGCATATTGGATTTCGAAATTATTTATATTTGCCTGTACAAAAAGTTATACCTCGGATTTTTTAAAGGAACCTTACCGGGATCATTTTCTATACAAAACAAAAAGAATCATCAAAATCGGTCGTCAATTGACGGAGATATCGGGAAAATACATACAGCAGAACATGGACTCCCATCTCCTTTTTAACCGACTTCAAAAAAAGGAGGAGGTTCTCAATTCGACTGTATTTTTTTTAATGTTTGTTACCTCGGAACTTTCGACTGGGTGGTCCGATCTTGATGATTCTTTTTTTATATGAAACCTGGTGGTGTGGTCCCATTTTAATTTTGTTCAATTCTGACTATGGGATCCATGAAAATTCATTAAAAATACTATAACAATTGAAGTCGGTTTATAGTTTTATAAAACAAAATTAATTATTTGTGTGAGTTAACAAACGTTGTCGCGTAATTCCAACTTTTACAAAGACACTTATCTAACGCTACTTGTTACAGAAGCGGATGTTTTTTTGCTAATTTTCATCTGAATAATGGCAATAGTTTTTACCAAGACACAACAAAGTAACAATAGAAGATTACGTGGGTTCCTTCTAGTGTTGTGTTATCTAGCTGGTGTTTTTGATTCATTAGTAATGATGTCGATTGAATTGATTGGTTTTGTTTTAGAAGCGTATATAATATAAATTGCCATTTTAAAGATACATATAAATCTTGTTTAGTCGAGTTGTGTGTACAGCGAGCATATTCTTATTTCTAACATGGCAACAGCTTGCGCTGCCCTTTTTAACCGACTTCAAAATAATGAATTTTGTTTTAAAAAACTATAAACTGACTTCATTTTCATAGTTTTTTCACGAATTTTCATGAATTTTGTAAAATAATATACATAACAGTCGAATTGGGAACAAAAGAGAGAAAAAAGGAGGCGGTTTTCAATTCGTCTGTATTATATATATATATATTTTTATGTTACCTCAGAACTTTTGACTGGGTGGTCAGATTTTCATGATTCTTTTTTTATTTGAAAGCTGGTGATACCCGGGTGGTCCCATTTTAATTTTGTTCACATCTGACATTGGGATCCACAGGTTTGTGCATATAGGCTAAAATAAAGGATCACTTTTTCGTCGGAGAAACTACTGTGGTCCTAAAGTTGGACTATTGAGTTTCATTCATCTCAGGAATCCACATGAACGAATCTACCACGTACCTAACCATGTAGTGACAGAACCTTCCCTTCACCATAGGTTGGTTAGCAGCAATGCGCGCCTGGTGTTATCAATATTTACTTATTGTTTCCAGTCGCTACCTCACCACCAGTCAGTACCAGTCGCGTCAGGTCCGGGTTAGGACGAGGCCCCGACAGCCGTCAACAGTCAACTCTCACCGTACGCTGGAGTATCGTAGACTGACCATGCGCATGCGCACTACGCACGCACCCCTTCCATTTCCACAGTGCCGCGACGGGCGAAAGTCCGCCCGTGACGGAGGTGGCGGGCTCGATTCCCGCCGAGGGACAAATGTCTGCAGATACCTGCGGCTTTCAGCGCAGTGGAGTGTGAGAAACATTAAATTTTCTTTACATTAGCCTTTGTCAAAACCGTGATCCGAGTAAGTTTTCTCAATAGTTTGTTCTTTTGAAAAATATATGTTTTGCACAAATGTTGCTATTTATCTCAGGATAACAGTCAATTCCAATTACATACAGTTACATTCATCATCATCATCAGCCTATATTAGTCCACTGCTGGACATAGGCCTCCCCTAATGAACGCCATAGCGCCCTGTCTTCAGCTTGACGCATCCAGCATCTGCCTGCAGCCTTTCGGAGATCGTCATCCCACCTGGCCGGAGGGCGTCCTACACTACGTTTGCCGAGTCGCGGTCTCCACTCAAGAACTCGTTTACCCCAGCGGTTATCGGTTCTTCGCGAGATATGGCCGGCCCACTGCCACTTCAGCTTGCTAATTCTTTGAGCTATGTCGATAACTTTGGTTCTCTGTCGGATGTATTCGTTACGAATCCTATCCTTCAGAGAGACTCCGAGCATAGCTCTTTCCATAGCTCGCTGAGCGACTTTAAACTGGTGGATCAGCCCTATCGTGAGTGTCCACGTCTCAGCTCCGTAGGTCATGACGGGTAGGACGCACTGATCGAAAACTTTCGTTTTCAAGCATTGCGGTATGGATGACGAGAAGACTCGACGTAGCTTTCCAAACGCTGCCCAGCCTAGCTGGATCCTCCTCTTGGCCTCCTTCTCAAAATTGTTTTTACCCAACTGCAGAATTTGTCCAAGGTAAGTGTACTCGGAAACAATTTCGAGAGGGTGGCCATGTACGACAACCGGTCCCGGATCAATGAGGCCATTGATCATGATTTTGGTTTTATCCAAATTAACACACAGTTACATTAAGTCAGTCAATTTAGTCCAGTTATGACTGATATGAGAAATTCTTGGGCCGCAACCATCATAACATAACCAACTTTCAGAATCAGGTGCGCCAAATTTGAATCTTTTTGTTTTGTCCGTGTATTCGTTTAAGGTAGGTACTAAATTTACGATCGGGCATATAATTTGAAGTCCCTACTAGTACTGACACATAGGGGCGTTGTTTAGGTACTCATCGTAATGGTGACGTATAAGCCATGTGCTGGGATAATACAATTGTAACAACTGAACGTGGCTATAGTTGATTACAAAGCAGATGAGAAAGAATTATTAAAATTAGAACCTAACTCATTGTTTTTGGATATTATTGATGTTTTTATCAAATCTTGCAGCAGAACGCAGTTAATCCAATAAATACAGGGGAGTTATCTTCCTTGGTAACTGATAACTCGAAGATAACTGTAATAACCCCTGTCCCCCCTCCCTATTTTAAATTTTTTATAAGTTGTCAAGATGCACAATGGCTCAATACGCGCCCGCCGCCCTTTAAAAAAATCGGCTCTTTCTTCAGATTTTCGCTTATATCTACGTTTAGGTACATTTTAGCTAAAAAAGTGTTTCACACTGTTGTAGAGAATTAATTTGCTTCACTTGTCTGATCTCCTGATCTTGCAGTACGCTGCGTTATGCGATATACGGTACCGGCCACTTAACCCTATTGAAAAACGTCGGTTTTCTTTCTCGTCAAAGTCTTCGTCAATGGGAGTATGCAGTATGTTGCTTACCTACGTGGTGATCAAGAAACTAAATTTAAAGTAATTTTTATGGAAGAATCCGTTCAATAGTTTTGGCGTGAAGAGGTAACAAACATCTAACCATCCATCCATCCATACAAACTTTCGCATTTATAATATTAGTGTGATGATTTTTATATTTATTGTGTTGCCATTTTACAAAAGTTTCTTTGTATACATTTTATTTATATTATTTCGAAAAGGAAAGGACCGGACGACTCAAAAACAGTGGTGTATCTTTACACGGGAATTAATTTATCATTGAACACAAAGGAAACGAGGTCTCCTCAATAATTATACAAATTGAGACCTTTGACGGCCACTTAATACGCTGTCTGAGACATGATTAGTGTCCTAAGAAAAGATGAGGCACGAAGAAAGGCAGATTCTTAAGCCACAAAGGGAACGGAAGTAGCTTTCTGAGACTTGACGAGTTGTTAAGAGTCTGTCTACAATAACGCCGGATTTTGAGCGGGATGACAAGCTTTTTTTCCCGAGAGTTTTTTCTAGGGAGCGAGAGAGAAGTACAGAGCAGAGACGTGCGAATTTTCTATGCGCAGCTGTTTTTACCTGATTACAAGTTAATGAAACAACCAATCGAAAAATTAAGAAATACTTCTAGGTTTCTTACCAAAACAAAAACCGCAGAAAAAAGTATGCTGTTCCTGAGATGAATAGCCAAATGTGTGCAAAACATCTATTTTTACAAAAAATAACCATCGAGAAAACTTTCACCAATCGTGTTTTAAAAACACTATAGATAAAAGATTGAAGTAACATTTCCCTAAATATGAAGATGCTTTCACAGATTCTGAGACAAATAATGATTTTGAAGTACTATTTTGAAGTAAATTGCATAAGGCACACTCTTAACAGTTCGTGTTACATTCTGAGAAATTATACATTTTGGTTTTTCAACATTTTGCAAAGTCAACCGAATGGTCCTTATGAAAATGGTTCTAAAATCCATCCCGTACCAGAGTTCGTTATTGCACCCTCTTAAAAACTAAATCGAAGTTCCTGATTCGTGTCCAGTTTTCGTGAAAATGCTAATTATTGAAGCGACATATTATAACAGTTGGTTTTGCACGAAAATAAAACATCGATTTTCCTTTTACGCCCCCAGAGTAGTTTTTATCTGCGGGGGTTACATTTCTACTAACATTTCTAAAATAATTAGAACTCGTAGGTTTGAACAGATGAGCTTATTGCAGACTGTTGTAAACAATGTTGAGGTAGCTCAACTGCTTTTTAGTTAATGGCCATTCTTGAAAAACATGATCAACAGATACTGTAGATTGTACCTCTAATAAAAAGCTCTCTGACTTCTTGTTAGACGCTGAGAATAGTAAACGTCTCACGTGAGACGTAAGGACTTCTTTTCGTTAGATGTTAGGAATGAACGTAAGACGGATAAATTGTGCGTCACTCTTTATTATCTTTCTGCATCAAAACGGCTGAAGCTATTTTGATAAATGATAAATTATTAGGTAGGTTAGGTATGCGCGCCATTATATACGTTTCCATAGCTATAGTTTACTTTAGTACATACAGTCAAACACTTGTTCAAATGATTAGCCCGCACCGAATTGAGGGTCTTGAGGTGAGACGGCATGACTCAGAAGTTTTAACACGTGAGGGGTCTGGGATGGGATGAATAGGCCCGAATAGTATCACTTCCTGCTTTGCTCGCTAATCTTTGTGCTCGAAATAAAGTAGGCGAACTATGACTGCGAAATCATGAAAGGATGCTAAAAGGATTTGTTTTGATTTAAATATTTTTTAAATTACTACTTTTTTCAATTACTACCTAAACTTATTTATTTCGGTTGTTCACCGTAAATGTTAGTAGTACAACAACCTCTATGTAAGTTACCATAAAAATGATAATTTATTGAATGTATTCATGAAATATAGACATGACTAATTTAAGGCGAATGTAGTGGCTGTTGAAATTAAATAAAATGAAATGCTTTATTATTATATTATTATTCGGCATTAAAACATACCCAGTCGGTAAAATGCGATAATTTTTAAGCTATTGCATAGCTTCTATCGCGGGCCTTGAGCGCGGGGACCAAATCCAGAAATTCCGTAACTAAAAAACCTTGACGTTTGTCTCTTTAGTTCAGCAACTCGCCTCTAGATGGCATTGCAATAGCTTTACCGCGGCAGTCCCCGAGTGCCACACGTCTTTTTTTGTCATATAATTAATAAATAGTAATAATGAAAGCAAATAGGTAGAGTTCAAATACCAGTCTCGAGTAATACATTATTTTATTGGTCACCTGTTTACCGTACAACATTGCCATAAAACCTCGTGCAGAAGAGAGGGATCATGATGAATAATGCTGGACAATCCACACAGCATGATCTAGCCCCGAGGTAAGCAGAGCTTGTGATATGGGTACTAGATAACTCATATATATTAAGGGTCAAAAAACCCTTCCCACTAGGTGTGCATAAATATAACTTATTTATACACTAGTTTTGAATAAATAAAAATGTTTGACAATTCACACAACATCTAGCTAAGCAGAGCTTATGTTTTGGGTACTATATATAACTGATAAGAATACTAAATACAATACACTACATAGATCTCGATGATATACGATACGATATATAATTTTATGTATAGAAAACATCCAGAACAACCTGGAGAAATATTTGCAGTTCGTACAAACATTATATTTAATTTGAATAATTAATTTAATTTCATATTCCCAATCAATAATTATGATTAATGTAGAGAAGTACCGTCAACAATAAGTACATTTAGTGCCTACTCGACATGTAACTTGGTGTTACCAATAAATATATTGTATTGTATTGTCCCGAGGCGGGAATCGAACCCGCAAACTCTTTCGTCGCAGGCGGATCTTCGCTTGCCGCGCCACAGAGGTCAACGTTTTGGGTGTTATCTTCAACTATCATAAATTACCAGTTAAACAGTTCACTGTTCAGCTAGATAGCTGTAAATGTTAATTGATAAGCGTCGAATGTATGTCACGCTCAAAATTTTCACGTCGACAATACAAATAAACAACGCCGGGTATTTTATACTATACCGTGTCCATTTTGAATGTAGCATGTTGGTAAACAAACCGCTAATACATAACCTAAAATTCACTTCGTTGGCGCGTCCTTTTATACGTTATTTACATTACATGTCGATTTTAGATCCTCCCTTCAATACAAATTGCTTACAATTAATTATATCTGAAACTCGACGCCAAGCAAGTGAGATTTTGTTATTTGTGTCGTAGTTCGTTTACTAACATGCTACATTCAAAATGGATACGGTATAGTTTCTGCGGCGTCTTCAAGCGCGTTTCGCTGAAATTAATGCAATTGTAGCCTCATTTATTGAGAATTATTTACATACTCATAGAATGTACGAGTTTCTGTTTGTATGTTTTTATATTCGTACGTAATTGATTAGTTTTTGCAAGCGGCTTTGCATGCGTTGTTTCTATGAAAACGTAAAGGTTATATCTATTCCATGGGAACTGATTTTTGTTTTAAAATAGCCTGTGTATGTTATTCCAGGTCAAAACCAAGATTTATGTGATAAAGTTTCGATCAACGTTCAACACGTATGGCTTAATTTCACTTACCTCAACCACAACAGCCTGTATTGGTCCACTGCTGGACGCAGGCCTCCCCCTGATAAGCGCCTTGTTGGCGTTTATCTAATGGCGGCAATGCCGATCTTTCGCCAGACGGATCTAGGTTGTCGTGGCAACATAAGCTATACTTAATATTCGAATATTGTTAGCCATTCAGTAATATTTTATTTATTTATTTTGCTTACATGTACCTAATGCATTTCAGGTCTTAAAGCTTAGGTAAATACATGCACGTTGTAGGGCACTGCAGAAGCATTTCTACAGAAAATTCAATAAATAGATAGGATATAGTTATTTCAATATCCGCTTTAACCTTCTGATTTAAACTACCTAAAGTTTAAAGCTCAATTTCTTATGGCGGCGCGGCCGGCGGAGTGGGTTCTAGGGTAAGTAAAATAGAAATGGTAAGTTATCAAGGTATTGATCTATGTTAAAGATCTCATATTATGCAGTAATTTATCGGATAGGATTTCGTTATATTAATCACAATAGTTAGTCTTATATAAAGCCTGATATAATATGCTATGTGGTTATCGAGGTAATTACATACTAAACCTAATTAAGCCGGTTGGGCGGTAAGGCCGGCTTATTGCCGTTACTTGATTTCACCTTTGATAATAGTCACTAGTTTTGTTGTTTTTGCAATAAGTATTTATTATATGAGTTATTGCCATTTCACATACTGGTAAAGTGGTTTTTTTAACTGTATTGTATTACACAGATGGAATAAACGAATATTACTCAAGAACACGTTTGTTTACCCCAACAGCGGTCGGTATTTCGCGAAATATGGCCGGCCCACTGCCACTTCAGCTTACTCATTCTTTGAGCTATGTCGAAAACTTTCCTGTCGTGTCGTGAGTGTCCACGTCTCAGCTCCGTAGGTCATAGTCATGACAGGTAGGACGCACTGATTGCCAACTTTATAGTTTTCAATCATTGAATGTTTCCTGGACGGCAAGTACCTACCCGAAATACCGAGGATAATATTAAATTTACTCAAAGAGGATTTTGTTGACTTTCTGAATATGACCTTGTTATAAATTCCTAGATATTTTTGTGTAACTTTTTTGTTTGCTTTGCAAAAGTAATTTATGGTTGTGTCATTCAACTCCCGTTCGTTTTTCAATTCGAATTTTCACCGTTTTCGCTGTACGTGTGCAAGTATGCGTTGTTTAAGCTAGTTACAGTTGGAATTTTTTCAGATGATGTATTTCTGTTGCCGGCAACAACAAATATTAACAACAATATAAATAAATATTTAAAATTGATGTAAAAAATAGACAAAAAAATCATAACGGGGATTCCCATACAACAGTCATGATTTTTTGTCGTTTTTAACCGAATTCAAAAAAAGGAGGAGGTTCTCAATTCTCCTCTTTTTTATGTTTGTTACCTCAGAACTTTTGACTGTGTGGACCGATTTTTATGATTCTTTTTTTATATGAATGCTGGTGCTTCCCGTGTTGTCCCATTTTTAATTTGGTTTAGTTCTGACAACGAAAAAACTATAAAAATTTAAGTCGGTTATAGTTTATTGAAACAAAATTATTTATTTAAAACCAATTATATAATTACTTAAATTAAATTAATTATTATAAATAATGGTACGGAACCAATCGTGCGCGAGTTCGACTCGCACTTGGCCAGTTTTATTGTTTTTAGTAGGTAAAGTAGTTTACTAGCACCTGTTTGTTTTCTGTTATTGTTATCAACTTAAGTTATTTATCATTCATACATACTTAAATCACACAATCACACTAATATTATAAATGAAAGTTTGTATGGATGGATGGATGGATGTTTGTTTGTTACTTCTTCACGCCAAAACTACTGGACGGATCTGGCTGAAATTTTGCATACAGGCAATTCTAATCCTGGAATCAAACAAAGGCTACTCTTTATCCCATAAATCCCAGTTCCCGTGGGATGAAAATCACCTTTTAACGTTTCCATAGGAAAAACGCGTGCGAAGCCGCGGGGCGCAGCTAGTTAAGAATAAAACCTAGGATGTACGGAGCAGGTATACTCTTTGGTCCATAAAGAAATCTCGTCAATCGATGTCGGTATACCATAGGTACATATATTAGTAAAGTAGGTACCCCCGAGGGGAATGCTTCTATAAGGGGAAAGGAAACCACTTAGCAGCAATGGCGGTGTGCCAGTTCCACACAAAGCAATGTTGATTAGCGTATATTTTAAGAATTGCGCGTTCTAGAAGGTAAGTTACGTTTTTAATAAGGAGAAACTTGTGTGGTCTCAAATGTTTCAGGTAATATTTGTTTTTATTTTGGAAACCGCAGATCTTCGTTTTCTACGTTGGAATATTGAACTATTTTTAACAGACTTCAAAAAAAGGAGGAGGTTATTTATAATTTGTTACCTAGCAACTTTTGACTGGGTGGTCCGATTTTCATGTTTCTTTTTTATTTGAAAGCTGGTGCTTTCCGTTTAGTCACATTTTAATTTGGTCAAGTTCTGACCAGGGGATCCATAAAAATTCTATATAATTGAAGTCGGTTTATAGTTTTTTAAAACAAAATCAATTATTCAGTATTATACATATTGGTTAAGCTCGCCTAAAGTATCTGGTTTTAAGTTTGACGTTTTATTTTGTGCAATAAATAATTAGGAATTGCGATGTCTAAAGAGGAAGGCCCTTCGCCCAGCAGAGGGACTTTTTCGTCAATAAAAAGGTTCGAAGTTTGAGGAATTATAGTCGGTATGGCCTGCAACGCCGACTCGCATTGCCTTTAACAGATCACACTATAGAACACTAATCACATCACATAATCACATATCACATCACAAAACATCACATCACATCACATCACATCACATCACACTAATCACACTAATTTAATTTAAATTTAAATAATATAATATATATAATCACACTTCACACTAATAATAAGTTGGATAGTTTGGATGGATGTATGGATGTATGGATGTTTGTTACTTCTTCACGCCAAAACTACTGGACGGATCTGGATGAAATTTTAAATACAGGTAATAATAATACTGGAATAAAACATAGGCTACTTTTTATCCCGAAAATCTGTTCCCGTGTGATAAAAATCACCTTTAAACGTTTCCATATGAACAACGCGTGCGAAGCCGCGGGACGCAGCTAGTATTGCAATAAATGCACCAAAATGTCCCTAAAATGATTGATTGTTAATGATTCATCATTTCGGTAAGCGCATTCCATATTTCCGAATGGTTTTAATGACGAATCAACGGGTATTTGGCTCGTATGAACAGATGTTTACTTCGTGTCGTTATATCATTGAAATGATGATAATATTCTACTTCAACCAAGCGCGAAAGAACTATTACAACGTTTACATGTTTATTGATTTTGTTTTGAATTACTAACTTGCTTAATTTCCTAATAAAGGTGAGTTAGGTAAGCATTTAGTTGGTTAGCTAACATCAGAAATCAAAGCACGAAGTGTTGGGAAGGGTTTCCCTGCTCTGCTCAGCGATTTCTAGTGGGCCTATCATAAAGTATTCTGTTCCATTTAAAATAATAAATAATGCTGAACAATCTACACATCATCATCTAGCCCCAAAGAAAGCAGAGATTGCGTTACGGGTATAGTTCAAGAGCGATCAGACCGCCAATTGTCACTTGGCGTATAATTTTTTCATTTGTAAATTGTTTCTTAGTTTTTAGTGATACTGTGTTTGTGAGCAATAAAAGTATTCTCTATAGATTCTATCCATAGATAGATATTTCTGATTAGACCCGACCACCCAAAACCAAAATCTGCAGATAGTACTATAGTGATCTATAATACTATAGTAATCCCAAGGCGAGAATCGAACCCGCAGTCCTGAGACTGCCTCAGGAGGGCTTGCACCCGCTGCGCCAGAGGTCATCAAATTGTATAAATGATACTCGAATGAATCATGAGTATCAAGCACCAATTGAAGATCGCTACGTTGTCAAGTGAAATTAAAATTAAGACAGAATTTAGCATGCAGCTCAAGGCAAAAGTGAAACTCAAGGAAAGTGGCAGCTTAGACACACTCGTAAAGATTTAACGTTGAAACCGCACGAATGGGAGCAAGACGAGATGGTCAAGCGGAAGTACAGTCAGCGTCAAATTGATATGGGCGTCTAGAGTACTCAAAATGATCTGAAAAACATGAAAGCAATTTGATAAACGCAGTTGGAATCATTTTATTGTTTTAAGCACTTATGGTGTTCAAAATATCTTACCACTCATTGTTTGTTTCATAATTATATGAGCAGCCAGGGTGTTCAAAATTATCTTAGCAAACAAAGCTCTCAAATAACATTGCAAGTATTCACTCGAAAGAGTTTGTATACACTTACTATGACTGCTCATATAAATATGAAAAAATGTGTAGTAAGATATTTTGAACACCTTGGATGCTTAAAACAATATGATGATTCGAACTGCGTATATTAAATTGTTTTCATGTTTTTTTAAATAATTTTGACTACTCTAGACGCCCATATCAATTTGACGCTGACTGTACGTAGCTTCAAGGTGTATTTTCAATTAATTTTTCTGTCTTTCCTGTGCCAAAACTGGGCAAAAAACTTATAATTATAACCTGCAGTGTAACGAGTATTTTCTCGTTACAGTGCAGGAGATCTTATTTTTCATTGGGTGCAGTAAACGGCTTTAGGTTGTCAGCGGGTTAAATTAATGGCTGGAGTGATACATGAAGAAGGTTATAGTGTAATTAGGGCTCGAGCCTCGCTCGGCAACGTACCGTCCGTGCATAGGAACCCTGCAACTGTCGACGTCAACGGCTGTCGTGGCAGCTGGCAGCATACTCGTAGAAACACTCGTAAAGATTTAACACTGTCGCGTTTTTTTCTATTTTTTTTAATGTATTTATTTTCTTTTAAAGAAGATAATTGCTTACAATTTATGGTTTAAAAATAGTTTATATCTATACCGTGTCCATTTTGAATGAAGCATAAACGTAAACAAACCGCCCATACTTAACCTAAAATTCACTTTGTTGGCGCGTCCTTTTATACGTAATTTACATTACTTGTCGATTTTAGATCCTCCCTTCAATAAAAATTGCTTACAATTATATCTGAAACTCGACGCCAAGCAAGTGAGATTTTGTTATTTGTGTCGTACTTTGTTTACTAACATGCTTCATTCAAAATGGATAAACCATAGTTATCTTGTTTTGCGAGAGACTGGTGGCCGAGAGAGGTTTATAAAACTTTTGGTACGGGTCACCACACCACACCAGGTCCTTCCTCAGCAAGATATATTGGGATACCTACATAAATTGGTTGTTGTTGTCAGTCAGTAGCTGAGGACTCGGACAAAATTTATTAGGACACAGTGTCTTCTGACACTTTTGTATTAAATATTTTTTTTACCGTCGATTCGGACACCATCTAATTACGGAAGCTGTTGAGTACAGTCAGGTAAAAAAATGTTCAGGAAAATTGTAATGTCTAAATGATAATAAAGCTATCAAAGTGCTTTGCGAGCGTGTGGTACATATATGTTCTTCTTCTTCTTTTTATTTTTGGCTCTGCTGCGTCATGGTTTGACACAATTCTGCCAATGTCAGTAATCAATTGCACAAAGACGAAGGAATTGAAATTTAATTTAAAGAGGTTGAGTTTGAATAGGGTCAAAATAAAAGAGGATAATTTACATAAAATCAATCAAGCTCATTATTTACAAAATCAAACATAATACATATATGTTAAAAACACAATAAGTCTTTCAATGCGTTTATTTGGCATAAATCAACTTCTTGTTTACTTAGGTACTATCACGGTATTATCTATGTATTTACAATCACTAAAAATATCTCAAAAGTTTTTTTTAATTATTCGAAGCACGTAGCTTCAAGGTGTATTTTGAATTTATTTTTCGGCCTTTCCTAAACTGGGCAAAGGACAGTATTTTCTCCTTACGCTGCAGTAAATGTTTTTCACAAGGTTTTCAGCAATGGACGGAGTGATTTACGAAGAATAATATAACAAGACAATTTAGTTGTAATTTCCTTGTCAACTGTATTTAAATAATGTATTTCTATGTAACCGCCTATAATTAGTTGAGCACAAGCACTCTAAACCAATGTATTCCATTATGTAACTGTTTTGTGTATTTAACTGTTGGTGGTTCAAATAAATAAATAAATAAAGAAATGCGAAAGTTTGGATGTTTAGATGGATGGATGATTGTTACCACGCCAAATTGCACGGGTCTGGCTGAAATTTTACATACACGTCATTCTAATTTTGGAATCAAATATCGAATATCACATAAATCAATTCCCATTTTTTTTCCATAGGACCACGCGTTCGAAGCCGCGGCAGAAACGAGTGGTGTAGGTATACGTAATTCATTAAGGCTACTTCAAATTACCCACAGGAGGGGGCTCAAAGCGGTGTCTTACGTCAAAGGCGTCATTGAATCCCAAACGCATCTCGGGATTCTAAAATAAATAACTCACAAGCGAAGCGAGAGAGGGGTTTACTAGAATCCTGAATGTGAGACGGATTTAATCACGCCCAAGACGAAGACAGCTGCTTTATGCATGAGGAGATTAAGTAATGTACTTTTCACACTTTATGCAAGAAAATAGTAAAAGTTAGAAAATGTGTTTCGCAGAATTCGTTTTTCATCCACCTTCTGAACAGACAAATTAGAATTTTGATGAAGATTGGATTCTCTTGGTATTTTTTTTTTCCTATTATTCCCAAGCATGAATGAAAGCATTCATAACTAATGATACCAACAATCCTACTCCCCCGTGCTAGTAGGCCTAGCACGGGCATTTTTGTCTAGGGTAGAGTAGAATATAAAAAAAAATATTTATTTATTTATTGATAATGGACGAGCAGCCTATGGCTGATGTGTCCATATCACACAGTGCTGAATTTAGTCATTGCGTCACTTTTTTTAGTTTGTTTTTGTTGTCTCGTAACCAGTTGTCAATTTACATCAGTTTGTCATCAAACATGTAAAATGTTTGGAAATAACTCCTTCAACTTTAATAATTTACACAAAATATGATGATGCAAAATCATCTTTCTCTATTCTACAAGACAACAATCCCAGTGCTAGGCCGGCTGTTTCGTAAAAAAAATTGCTACCAATATTGCTTTGGGCGATTGGGGCCAGTCTCCACAAAAACAGAGAAAAGATAAGTTTTAATTTCAAACAACCAATAAAATATTCATCACCCATCTCATCTTGGCTCTGTTTCAGTGAAGACCACTTAACGGAGATCAATAATAAATAAACTCAATAAATAATGCTGGACAATGCACACATGTATCCATACTATTTGTCCAAATTTCTGTCATCACTCAGCTCTAAGTTTTATGTATTTTTTTTTATGTGCCATATTGGAAACCGAAATCTTTCATACCTAGTCCCCTCATTTGGCTAATTCAATGGGGATGGGAGAACTGTTTAATATTTGGTAATTGTACAGGAGAAATGACATTGAACTCAGTAATGGAATACACCCAAAATGATGTAACCAGGAAATTATCCAATACCAGATTAAATTCATTTTTAATATTACTAGTAGTTCCAATAAATCACCGAGTGTAAAAGTATGACTAAGCAGTTAATCACACAATAGAGATTGCAAATGTACCTAATAGAACGATAAAAATACCAATAGGTATGTAATGTTTTTTTTCTAGAGTATGTCATTCATAATACTTGGAATGCACTTTATCTTTTGAAATCAAATAATTTGTTCAAACACTTTCTGATAGCACAGATGAAATGCCTGAAGACTTATTTCTATGCAATAAAGGTTGAATAACCTGGTTTTTCTTATCAGAAGTGTGTATTTACTGACAGGTAGAACATTTGGGCCCTGTCACTAAAACCACAGATATGTATTAATATCTAGCACATGCAAAAATGTCTGTACACAGCGGTTGCCAGGGTAACAATTTGGATCCGTAAAACTATGCGGAAACTACTAAACTATTGGTAAATTCTGGTACTCACGGTTCTGGACTGTACTGAGCGCCTCCGAAAAAGCCGTGGCGGTCCGGCTGAGTAGTGACTGATGAACAAATAGACGTCGTATCAGCTTGCTCGCTTCTATCACCCCCCGCACTTTTCACACTCTTCTGCAGCGACATATTCAAAACAATGCACTAAAACTACACTCCAGATTGCAACAGATGTAACATCACGCAGCACAACGCTAAACAAACACAGTGGGCGGAGGAATTAATTACAAAACATGTAAGTTCGGATGAACAGCTCGGCAACTTAGCAGCTTGGAAAAGCAAATGGAAAGGTGAATTGTGGACTGTACACATGCCGAGAAAGCCACCACATAGTCGCGGGCGATAGTTACAACACTGAAGCGTGCTCAGAATGAATACAAAATATATTTTTTTTACAAAACTCGACGTGTGGGTGGCGAGAAACACACACACATTTGACATGACATGACATTTCTACAATACATAGTGTTGCGCTTATACCGCTTCAGTACATTATCTTTAGGACCGCTTTCCTTCCATTTGCGAAATCGCGAGTTGATTCTTAAATCGATTCTTTGCTTCAGGTTTTGCCATTGATTGGTGTCACTGCACTTAGTCGTTACGGTACGCGTCATTATATTTTGTATGTCAATGTCACTTTTTTTAGGTTATAAAATATTAGGTACCTATCAAAGAGAATACAATAACTTCGTAAGAAGAGACGGGACCTCCTTAGAATAAAATGAGTCTACCAAACGTCACTGTCTATGAATGTATCGCGAAAAACCAACCTATCCACTTCAATTTGGACATGCGCAGACGACACATGTCACAAAGACATTCATGGCTACCAACACAAAAAATAATAATAATAGTGATGTGCTGCTGCGGCTTATTCATCGATATCGATATCGATAAATGCGATTTAGGGGTGACCCCTAAACCACATTCATCGATATCGATATTTTTAGCTGCCCTTATAAATTTACTACCTACAGTTTTCGAAAAATATTTATATTCTATTATAATTATACCCTTTGTTATTTTGGCTCAGTTGACTAAAATAAAAACACCGTTTACCATTACAAATTTATTACACTAATCAAATCCGAAGCATGAGGTAGTGACATAATCCGAAGCATACACGACGATTACATGTTCCTTAAAATATAATTATAATAAACCACCAACATGCCTTAAATCGGTACCCAAGCACGATAATTATAACGAGTTTCGAAGTGAATTTTAGATCATGATGGGTACCAATGTTACATTTATTTATGTTAAGTTTAACCTAGTCAAATTTATACAAAGTTTTGTTAATTACGTACATTATCATCTGAGTAACGAGAAACTTATACAGGAGGTAGATTTTTGATTCACCCTAGAATAGGACAGACAGAAAAAGGTCTCCCTCGTGGTCCTACTAATAGGAGAAAATAGTAGGTCCATGAAAAAACGGCTGTACGTACTTACTATTAAGAATTTATTTTTACTATTTTTAATATACAGAAATATTTACTTGCATGATTTTATAAACAGTTCATCTAGAAATGTAAATACTTACAACTTATGTTATGTTATTATTTATATCCCAAGAGTTCGCTGTAATTTTGTATAAAATACCTACTGATTAAGTATTAATCTTACTTAATAGATTAAGATTACGATCACTGCCATAATCTATCTGACAGGCAGGGTGCATGAATACTTACAAAACTTCAATAAAAATATTGAGTATTTTTCTAAAATATTGAGTACTAATCCTCACGCTGGGTGAGTTGGGGATCGCAGTTGGCGGTGGAATTGTTCAACAGGTAATCTGAAATAGATAAGTACCGTCAGTTAATAAGATATCAGATGAAAACGCGTATTTTATACTAGCTGCGCCCCGCGGCTTCGCACGCGTTGTTCCTATGGAAACATTTTAATGTGATTTTCATCCCGCGGGAACAGATTTATGGGATAAAAAGTATGCCTATGTTTTATTCCAGGATTAGAATTACCTGTATGCAAAATTTCAGCCAGATCCGTCCAGTAGTTTTGGCGTGAAGAAGTAACAAACATCCATCCATCCATACATCCGTACAAACTTTCGCCTTTATAATATTAGTTATAGTTATCACTATAGTTATATGTATTTATCGGCATTGGCAGCAAAGTAAATTGATAGTTTGATAAATACATAAAATATAAATGACAAAATAATGTATGACAGCTACTACAGTAGTATAAATAAATTACATATCCCTAGTAATTTATTTATACGGCCACATAAAATTTTATATTATTATATTTATATAACATTTTATTGAAAGAAGATTTCAATTTGATTTTAAAAACTGCATTCAAAGATTTTTGAAAAATCGCCTGTATCCACCTAAACCGGGAATTGAACCCGAAAATTTGTAAGAAAAACACCGTTAACTTTAAGATTTCAGACATGTAAGGGCTCAATTGCATGGATTAGTTTTTCCATTTAACAAAGCATCTAAAATAAAAGAAGACCATGAAATTTTAGATTCTATTAAAATAATTACGTTTTCCTTACAGGTAATCTAATTTAGCAAATGCTCAAAATAATAAGTCCCGCCCATTCATTCTGTTGTATACCAATTCTAACTCATTTAATAATTTCGTTACCAGTTGATTTATTTATCTTTTTAAGGTGTTCAGTTTTTTTTGCAGGAGTTACTACAGGACCAAGTTTAGTTTGTAACTCCTGCACATTTTCATACTGCTTATTGTAAACTAACCCCCTTATTCATAATAGTATGCTAACTCAGCACACTGCTCAATCTCGCTCTGTCTTCTTCTATTGACATAAGTCAGTCTGAGATATAACAGTATTTAGCAGCTGTTTTATGTTAGCCCACAATTATGAATAAAAGTAAGGTAATTTTTTCACATAACCTATTAAAAAAATCAGCGGGGCGAGGTCCAGTGATCTCGGCGGTTATCTAATTGGTCCCGTTGGTCAGTAACTATTTTATATAACATGTAAAATTTCATGGTCTTCCTTTTATTTGATATGATTGTTACCTTGGGATGACGATTTGCGAAAGACTGGAGGCAGATGCTGGATGCGTCAAGCTGAAGACAGGGCGCTATGGCGCTCATTAGGCCAATGTCCAGCAGTGGACTAATATATGCTGATGATGATGATTGTTATCTGGAATAAAATAATACGATTGAGCCTTTAAATCGAAATAGTAAAATAAAAGGTGTTTTATCACAATTTTACGGGTTTTAGTGATTTAGATGGGCGATTTTTCAAAAATCTTTGAATAATGTGTAATTGTTTTTAAAATCAAAATGAAGTCTTCTTTCAGTACAATACTCTATCTACAATATTTAAGTACTTCCGCTCCATGTGGCATGGTTGTAGGACACCCTGTGTATAATAAAATGTATATAAATTATGTGTAATTTAACTGAAATTGCAATATACATTTTTGAATTTATTCATTATGTCTTCATTGTAGACCAACTCTTTGGCCCTGCCTGCCCCAAAGAAATCGAGCGATTTGTGGAGATGTGACAGCTCTCGGTGAGATCTTCATTTTGGATGACAGCTGTCAAACTGAAAACGGTCATATCTCGGAAACTACTGATCCTAGACCACTAGTTTGTATGGAGAAGTGACAGGTCTCGACGAGATCTTCATTTTGGATGACAGCTGTCAAACTAAAAATGGTCATATCTCGGAAACTACTCGTCTCAGACCACTAGTTTGTATGGAGAAGTGACAGGTCTCGTTAAGATCTTCATTTTGGATGACAGCTGTCAAACTGAAAACGGTCATATCTTCGAAACTATTGATCCTAGACCATTAGTTTGTATGGAGATGTGACAGGTCTCGGTGAGATCTTCATTTTGGATGACAGCTGTCAAACTGAAAACGGTCATATCTCCGAAACTATTGATCCTAGACCATTAGTTTGTATGGAGATGTGACAGGTCTCGGTGAGATCTTCATTTTGGATGACAGCTGTCAAACTAAAAATGGTCATATCTCGGAAACTACTCGTCTCAGACCACTAGTTTGTATGGAGAAGTGACAGGTCTCGATGAGATCTTCATTTTGGATGACAGCTGTCAAATTAAAAATGTTCATATCTCGGAAACTACTCGTCTCAGACCACTAGTTTGTATGGAGAAGTAACAGGTCTCGGTGAGATCTTCATTTTGGATGACAGCTGTCAAACTGAAAACGGTCATATCTCCGAAACTATTGATCCTAGACCATTAGTTTGTATGGAGATGTGACAGGTCTCGGTGAGATCTTCATTTTGGATGACAGCTGTCAAACTTAAAACGGTCATATCTCGGAAGCTACTCATCCTAGACCACTAGTTTGTATGGAGAAGTGACAGCTCTCGGTTAGATCATCATTTCGGGTGACAGCTGTCAAACTAAAAATGGTCATATTTCGGAAACTACTCGTCTCAGACCACTAGTTTGTATGGAGAAGTGATAGGTCTCGATGAGATCTTCATTTTGGATGACAGCTGTCAAACTAAAAATGGTCATATCTCGGAAACTACTCGTCTCAGACCACTAGTTTGTATGGAGAAGTGACAGGTCTCGATGAGATCTTCATTTTGGATGACAGCTGTCAAATTAAAAATGTTCATATCTCGGAAACTACTCGTCTCAGACCACTAGTTTGTATGGAGAAGTAACAGGTCTCGGTGAGATCTTCATTTTGGATGACAGCTGTCAAACTTAAAACGGTCATATCTTCGAAACTATTGATCCTAGACCATTAGTTTGTATGGAGATGTGACAGGTCTCGGTGAGATCTTCATTTTGGATGACAGCTGTCAAACTGAAAACGGTCATATCTTCGAAACTATTGATCCTAGACCATTAGTTTGTATGGAGATGTGACAGGTCTCGGTGAGATCTTCATTTTGGATGACAGCTGTCAAACTGAAAACGATCATATCTTCGAAACTATTGATCCTAGACCATTAGTTTGTATGGAGATGTGACAGGTCTCGGTGAGATCTTCATTTTGGATGACAGCTGTCAAACTAAAAATGGTCATATCTCGGAAACTACTCGTCTCAGACCACTAGTTTGTATGGAGAAGTGACAGGTCTCGATGAGATCTTCATTTTGGATGACAGCTGTCAAACTAAAAATGATCATATCTCGAAAGCTTCTCGTCTCAGACCACTAGTTTGTATGGAGAAGTGACAGGTCTCGTTAAGATCTTCATTTTGGATGACAGCTGTCAAACTAAAAATGGTCATATCTCGGAAACTACTCGTCTCAGACCACTAGTTTGTATGGAGAAGTGACAGGTCTCGATGAGATCTTCATTTTGGATGACAGCTCTCAAACTAAAATTAAAAAAACACAATGAACAACAGCGGAGTCTTAGTAATAGGGTCCCGTTACCGGTCACCGGGACGGTTACCCAATGGGTACAGAACCCTTTAAATTGACATAATTATAACCAAAACCTTAAAAACTTTAGTGAGAAAAAGAAAGGTCTAATAAATAGCAAATAATCTCTTTTTGCGAATTTGCTACTACGACGGGTTGAGTTACAGAACTTTTATTTTATATTTGAGTAAACAAGTTTACAGCGAGAATGGTGAAAAGCTAATTCTAGACACTTATTTTACGTACCTTGTTGGTATTTGCTTGTATGAACTTCTATGGTACAGCCTATTGTTGGAATACTGCATTCATCTTTAATTGTGTATGAACTAAATTTTGCCCCACAACCTCCAGGATAGCAGTCGATGTTGATGTTGAGGGATTCTATAAAGGAAACAGGCAATTAATATTCAAGTGACTTTTATTCACTACTATTTAGTTCAGTACAGCTGAATTGTGGAGCTGCTTCGGCTCACCGAGCAGACACTTCACAACCTGAACGCGGAACTGTTCTGCCTTGAGCGTGCGCAGATGTTTCCTACGGGTTATATTGTCAATGTCATGTATTGCATTAAGTATATCAATCATCTTTCACACTACTATTATAAACGCTAAAGCTACTGAACGGATCGGGCTCAAATTTTGCATTCCTAATTCTGGAATCAAACAAAGGTTACATATTAACACAGGACAACATACAAAGACAGATGGCGCTACTGCCATGTAAACATCGACTCTACGGAAATTTAATTAAATAAAATGTTTAAAGTATAAAAACAATGCAAATAATAATATAACAAGAATAATAACGCCATAAAACCCACGCGTGAGTGTTATCCAATAAAAAAAACTCGAACTTACGGAGAAACTAAAGTGAATGTGTATTACCAAAAAACTCACGAAAAGACAACTAAGTGCTGTGAAAACCTAATAATAAACATAACTTTGTAATTGTGATTTGTGACTGCGAACCAAAACTGACAGTGTAAAGCTTTAAGTAGATTTACGCCAGAATTAAACAACCCGACTCTAATAATATCAGTGTACAATCATAGACATTTTTATGAACGAGGGTAAAGTTAAAAATAGTGACTCAACTTGCATTTCTAATGTAACGAACTTTCAAATTCAATCAGAGACATTTTTATTACCATATACATAATTTCGACTCCCTTACTACAATCACTATTGGCCTAGCGGTGTTAGGTCTCAGTTTTATGCACATGTGGTTGATGTGACATAAGCTGGTTCGAAACTCGACAAATTAATTAATTTTGCTTTTTTTCAAAATTCAACAAGAGACTCGTCAAGGTGCCATCTACTAAATACGAGTGGTACTAAACTATCAAGATGGGTGATAATGAGAGTTATATCACAGTAAGGCGTGCGGTAACTCAATTGAATATTACCCGAACCGAAGCTGAAATGAGCGCAGACACGATAGATGTCACCACAGGTAGCCTCCCGGAGCTATCGGGTGATCTAAACGAAGAAATGAAAAATCTCATAGATAAAATAGAGACCTTACAAATTGAACTTAACAGTGCCCATAATGAAATAGAGAAATTGTCATTAGAAAATAAGGATCTTAGAAAGAATGTGGAAAACTTAAAAAAGAAAAATGACCTATGTATGAAACTTGGTCGTAACTCTCCGAAAAATTCCCCAAAAACGACACCAAAGTCTAAAAGTGCTAATTTGCAACCTAAACCTAAAAAAACTCATAAAGAGACACAAACAAATATTATTACAGAAAAAGAAAACATAAAATTTCACCAAAAGGACCAGGAAACACAAACACAATTATTCCAGAGATCATTATGAGAATGCGAACACCTACTAAAGAAAATAAACGCACACAAACGAATACTTTACTTACGGACAATCAGCAAAAAACCCATTACAAAATTCGAAACATAGCAAACAACACGAAAAATAAGGCAACGACATTGATAAATAGACCAAAGATATGTTTAATTAGCGAGAACAAAGAAAATAAAGTACTTACCATTGCCCAAGACTACATTCAAAATAATTACAATTTATGTCATTACTTAACCCCCCAAGCATACACTCGACAACTACTAAGGGGACTTAAAACCAAACTAACAGAGTATACAATGAGGGATTACTGCATAATACTTATGGGTGACCAAGATTTTCAGGAGTCATGTGATAACACTGAACTTTTGAGAAATATAAGGGAAACTCTTCAAGAAATAACAGGGACAAATGTTATAATATGTGCACCTATTTACAACTATGGCTATGGCACGAAGAAAATAAATGAAAGAATTCAAATTTTTAACAACCTCCTCTACCATGACATACAAACTTATAAATACGCATACATCCTAGATACAAATAGGCATTTAGTATATGACTACAACATGTTCCATAAACCATCTGGAAAGATAAGTAATCATGGACTTCGTATTGTTATGCAAGATTTAGCCCACCTCCTATGTAACTTAAAGAAATATGTAGAGCAAAGAGAATCATATATAAAAGATGTAGAAAATGAAGAATACGAAGTACAAAATCAGTTTTTTCTTGAGCAATAAATTGAATATTCTACACCAAAACATTGCTGGACTGCTGAATAAATCGGATCTTTTAGATATATTATGCCTGGATGAATTGACCGAAAAAGAGAAAACAGTTGACGTCGTATGCATCACGGAACATTTCATGATGGAAGGATATGAACAGTATTTGACAATCCCTAACTACACTCTAACCTCTATCTTTTGTCGCAAAGATAGCAAAAGAGGAGGAACATGCATCTTAGTAAGAAATGGATACAAATGGAACAATTTAAAGAAAATCTCAAATTTTTCTGTAGCTGGTACCTTTGAATGCTGTGCAGTGGAACTTATAGACTTCAACATTGTTATCCTTTGTGTGTATAGAATACCTAAAATTGAAAACTTAGATTTGTTTATGAAAACTTTTGAGAAAACATTGCAAGAACTATCACGAAAGAGTTATCAGAATATTCTTGTAGCTGGTGACTTTAATATTAATATATTAAAAAAGAATAACGTAACGCTTGACTTTGAATGTCTGCTTTTAAATTTTAATCTTAAGCTGGCTTTGAAGCAACCTACACGAATAAGGAGCCAAACGTGCATTGATAATTTTGCGCATAGTTTCAAAAAATCATGTGTAACTGAAGTTATAGAGTTCGCGTTATCGGATCACACCGCTCAACTTATTACTTGTCCAATACATAATTATAGTATCATGAAGTATTGGAAAGTTATCAGACGGGATTATTCAGTCGACAATATAAGGAAATTTACACGCATCTTAGAAGGCATTTCCTTTTCCGAAATATACAACGAAGAGGACTGTAATGCCGCTTATAATGAGTTCATAAAAACATTTAAACTGTTTTATGATCTGTGTTTCCCTCTTAAATTAATCACTATTAAGACAACCAGACCAGTTCAATGGATATCACGTGGTATTAAGTTAAGTTGTAAAAAGAAAAGGAAAATGCTTTGGAATTATAGGAGAGTGCCGAATGAAAATAATAAAAAAGAATATCATAAATACAGTAAATTGTTGAAAAAAATTATCAAACTTACGCAAAAGGCACAAAATAATTATAAAATAAACTCTTCCAAGAACAAGTCAAAAACATCTTGGAGCATTATAAATAGCTCTAAAAGAAACACGCCAAAGGACCCAATTACTAAAATTAAAATTAATGATACAATTATTACGAATCCAAGTGAAATTTCTAATGCTTTTAATAACTTTTTCATCGATAAGATTACGCCCATTACTGATTCTAAAAAACAGCCCACTAAATTGATAACAAGCCAAAAAGACTCTTTATTTATACAACCTTGTATACCAAATGACATCTTAAAAATAATTGCCTCATTGAATAATACCAATAGCGTTGGATATGACGGAATCGCAACAAAAATTCTAAAACATGTATCTAAATCTTTATGTGGTCCAATTTGTCACCTGCTGAACTTAAGTATTACGCAAGGTGTTTATCCTGATGCGCTTAAAGTATCCGTATTAAAACCTTTACATAAAAAACAGTCTAAAGAAAGCATGGAAAATTACCGACCAATCTCACTTATACCGGTAATCTCAAAAATTTTTGAAAAATATATCTACAATGCTATCAATAGTTATTTTGAAGCTCGTCATATACTTTGTAAAGAACAAACAGGTTTCAGAAAAAATAAAACAATTAATATGGCCTTATATGACTTTCTTTATAGAGTATCATACAATATGTTCTGTATAAATTATCCCCAACAGTTAACGTAAAAACACTTCTTATAGCATATCATGGTCTAATAGCATCTCGCGTCAGATATGGATTGATTTTTTGGGGGAACTCTACCGACGTTGAAAGGGTATTTAAACATCAAAAACGATGTATTAGGGCGATGTTCAACCTTAACGTGCTAGATACCTGTAAACCTTATTTCATAGAACACAATATCCTTACTATTCCTTCGTTGTATATTCTGGAAACGGCTATGCTGGTAAAAAATAATGCTGATTTATTTTGTAGACTATCCGACGTCGTTGTACGGAATAGACGAGACAATAATAAAGTATGTGTCCCTGACTGTAAAACTACTTATATGCGCAAAAGCGTCTTCTACACCGCTCCTTATTTATATAATAAACTCCCAGAGTCACTGCGAAAGCTCCCTTGTTTGTTGTTTTATAGGAGGTTAAGATCATTCTTATCAAGAACCGCCTATTACACCGTAAATGAATTTATTATTGATAAAAATGTTACTTCATATTTTACTTGACCCAGCTTATACAGAATGATTGACATGATTTTAAATTTACGGTTTGATTTACAGACATTTATTTTTAATTAAGCTTATTATTTTGTGTTATTTTTAATTTAATTTAGTTATATAATTGTATTAAAACGATTGCATGCCTAAAGGCAGAAAACAATGATTCCAATTTAATATATTTAAGATCTTTATAACATTGTATTTCAAGCAATAAATGAACTTTTACTTTACTTTTACTTTTTTTACTTATATTAACCCATAAATCGGTTCCCGTGGGATATAAATCACCTTTAAACGTTTCCATAGAATAAACGCGTCCGAAGCCGCGGGGCACAGCTACTTGCCCTTATTACCAGCTCTGCTTTGTTTTGGGCAAGATAATCAATATTGTTAATCAACACTTTTTTCGATAAAATTGTTGATCCTCAGTCTGAGATGAGCAGTTTCCGAGATATTATGACCGTTTTAAGTTTGACAGCTGTAATCCAAAATGAAGATCTCACCGAGACCTGTCACATCTCCATACAAACTAATGGTCTAGGATCAATAGTTTCGAAGATATGACCGTTTTCAGTTTGACAGCTGTCATCCAAAATGAAGATCTCACCGAGACCTGTCACATCTCCATACAAACTAATGGTCTGAGACGAGTAGTTTCCGAGATATGACCATTTTTAGTTTGACAGCTGTCATCCAAAATGAAGATCTCATCGAGACCTGTCACTTCTCCATACAAACTAGTGGTCTGAGACGAGTAGTTTCCGAGATATGACCATTTTTAGTTTGACAGCTGTCATCCAAAATGAAGATCTCACCGATACCTGTCATATCTCCATACATACCAGTGGTCTAGGATCAGTAGTTTCCGAGATATGACCGTTTTCAGTTTGACAGCTGTCATCCAAAATGAAGATCTCACCGAGACCTGTCACATCTCCATACAAACTAATGGTCTAGGATCAATAGTTTCGAAGATATGACCGTTTTCAGTTTGACAGCTGTCATCCAAAATGAAGATCTTAACGAGACCTGTCACTTCTCCATACAAACTAGTGGTCTGAGCCGAGTAGTTTCCGAGATATGATCATTTTTAGTTTGACAGCTGTCATCCAAAATGAAGATCTCATCGAGACCTGTCACTTCTCCATACAAACTAGTGGTCTGAGACGAGTAGTTTCCGAGATATGACCATTTTTAGTTTGACAGCTGTCATCCAAAATGAAGATCTTAACGAGACCTGTCACTTCTCCATACAAACTAGTGGTCTGAGACGAGTAGTTTCCGAGATATGACCATTTTTAGTTTGACAGCTGTCATCCAAAATGAAGATCTCACCGAGACCTGTCACATCTCGATACAAACTAATGGTCTAGGATCAATGGTTTCGAAGATATGACCGTTTTCAGTTTGACAGCTGTCATCCAAAATGAAGATCTCACCGAGACCTGTCACATCTCCATACAAACTAATGTTCTAGGATCAATAGTTTCGAAGATATGACCGTTTTCAGTTTGACAGCTGTCATCCAAAATGAAGATCTTAACGAGACCTGTCACTTCTCCATACAAACTTGTGGTCTGAGACGAGTAGTTTCCGAGATATGACCATTTTTAGTTTGACAGCTGTCATCCAAAATGAAGATCTCATCGAGACCTGTCGCTTCTCCATACAAACTAGTGGTCTGAGACGAGTAGTTTCCGAGATATGACCATTTTTAGTTTGACAGCTGTCATCCAAAATGAAGATCTCACCGATACCTGTCATATCTCCATACATACCAGTGGTCTAGGATCAGTAGTTTCCGAGATATGACCGTTTTCAGTTTGACAGCTGTCATCCAAAATGAAGATCTCATCGAGACCTGTCATATCTCCATACATACCAGTGGTCTAGGATCAGTAGTTTCCGAGATATGACCGTTTTCAGTTTGACAGCTGTCATCCAAAATGAAGATCTCATCGAGAACTGTCACTTCTCCATACAAACTAATGGTCTAGGATCAATAGTTTCGAAGATATGACCGTTTTCAGTTTGACAGCTGTCATCCAAAATGAAGATCTCACCGAGACCTGTCACATCTCCATACAAACTAATGGTCTAGGATCAATAGTTTCGGAGATATGACCGTTTTCAGTTTGACAGCTGTCATCCAAAATGAAGATCTCACCGAGACCTGTCACATCTCCATACAAACTAATGGTCTAGGATCAATAGTTTCGGAGATATGACCGTTTTAAGTTTGAAAGCTGTCATCTAAAATGAAGATCTTAACGAGACCTGTCACTTCTCCATACAAACTAGTGGTCTGAGACGAGTAGTTTCCGAGATATGACCGTTTTCAGTTTGACAGCTGTCATTAAAGATGGATTTTTCGTCATCACCTTTTAATTGACACATAATAAATTACTATCACCAGTATTTTTTCGTGAGACGTTGGGAATGAGTAGGTCTCACGTGAGACGCTGGGAATAACTCATGCTCGTACGTCCACTCCGCCAAACAGGGACACAAATTACTACCGATACAAATTTTATGTTTTCTTACCTGAATTTCTTTCATCATAAATGATGATGCCATGTCACATGCAGAGGAAACTCAATTACCAGGTCATCCTGCATACGCTGGTGCAGTTTTTCAATAGGTAGGTACATAAATCAAATATTCTACGCCCGATGCTTTCACCCACAATCGACATCTGAAAAAAATTAAAAGCAGTATGTACTAGGTATCAAAATTAAACAGATAACATGTGTTTTTTTCACCAGAATATTATATAAATAAATACAATTTGTTTATGAGGAGGAGCTATGGAACTACTGGTATGATTTACAAATTATGTTGCACAGAAAGAGTGACGTACATTGCTACGTTGTCCAGGTACCCACTCGACCCCAATATTGAAAGGAAGTAGTGACGTGAAGTAGAACAGTGGTAGTTGAAAGGCCTGTCTACCTTCCCACGTGTAGGAGTATCGAATTCAGCTTCACAATAATAACCATGTAAAATTGGAGAAGTATGTAGGTACTTACCGATCAGGGTCTAGTGGAAAACTTGAAAGAAGCATGACCATCTTGGTTACCTTTCGTTTACCACACTTCCTGTTACGCCGACTATCCATGTTACTGAAGTTTTCACGGTAGTTATCTGCTGAAATACTTGAATTTTCAGAATTGTTAGTCTGATCCAAAATTGTTGTTTATCTCAACAATCCGATATAAAACTATAACAGGAAACACGCAAATTATAACACAAATCCATTTAAGTCACTCTAGCAGCGAAATATTTGATAATAATCAACAGTTTGTATTTTCGATCGAATCAATCTCAAATTTTGTAAAAAATGTAAAAAAAATAAAATCTGACAAAAACGCCATCAAAGACCGCCATTGACAATAAAATCATTGAGTAGAACTAACCATAAGGCATAAAATAGTCATTTCCGGTGCCAACTTGAGAAAAATAAGATTTGGCTTCAAAAGTTGGCTAAATTTCATTACATTACAACCATAGACTAGTAAATTTCATGGTTAAATTTTTGGCAATTGTGTTGCGACAGGCTGGTACCTATTTTTCGTTTTCAAAACAAATAGTTCTATTTTGAATTCTGATGGTTTTCAAGATTTTTTCGTAAACCCCAGAAAATGAACATTTTGCGTAAATCCGTGACGCTGCCACAGCTCTGTCGATTGCAATCATCGGCATCGGCTACCGAATTCGTAAATCGAAACCCGAGGAACTTGGAAAGAATGCGTATCGCCAAGAAACCTGACGGATATCATTTAGATAAACCAGGCAAAAAGTTTTGGCACAAGTAAGTCTGACTGAGACAACACTGTACTTTGTATTCTAGCTTCTCACCTCTTTTAAAACTAACATAAAATAAATAAACCTCCAAGTTAAAGGCAGGTACGTCAGTACCCGGAAGTTTCGCTTTTGAATGCACTACTTTTGAACTATACTTATATACAAAGAGAATACAATAACTGCTTATACATATGGGATGCACTATATGAATGGTCCTAGGTGCCTACTACAATATTCATATATACAGGATTGAATCTATTAATCTTGAAAACATTAGTTAGCCACATAAAAGCAAGAAGGACTTGCAAACATGCTTATTAAAATTCTGAATATTTTCCATTTCAGGCTAGTCATAACTCCAGGCACCAAGTCAGTTACAGCAGAAATTGTTCACTTCTTGAATGGTGCAGTGATTGAAGCTAAAACATCGGAATGGGCCATACGCAAACAACTATACAGTCAGACTGACACCTGTGCATACATAGTATTAGGAAAAGTCCTTGCTCAACGATGCTTGGAAGCTGGTATAAGCGAAGTATACAGTGACATTGAAGCAGCAAAAGGTGGAAAAATTGAAAGGTTTTTGAATGAAGTGGTTGATAGTGGAATTAGTTTGGAGGAGCCGGAGGTTTATAAAAAACCACACCCTTGGGACCAACATAGACCTGAAAAGCCATGGGAAGTTCAAGAATAGTTTTATTTAATAGTTCAGTAAAAATTTAATATAATGTAGCTTACAAAGTCTAGAAACATGGTGGTATAGCCATTTTTCTTGATTTTGAGTCTTATGTGAGAGTGTGATTATAACATACATGTTTTGTTATTAAAACTCAAGAGGATAATATGTTTTGGTGTTTGATTTACATTAATGGAACGGACTTCCTCCGTGCAGTGTACTTTTTGCTTGTTTTCATAAGGTGGATTGCACTGATTGTGCAGGAAGGTAAAGTTTTTTCTGGTTAGTATTTTTTCCTTCTACAAATAATATAAATAAAGCTAATAAGTAATTGAGCCACTTACTAACTCATCATCTCATCATTCACATTATTAAAAAATTTTTTGGGTGTCCGACTTCCTTTCACTGCAATATACAGGGTGTTCCAGAAATGGTGGATAATCCTGTACATGCGTTTGCAGGGAAGGGGTTGAGGTCACACATCCCCACAAAAAAAAACTATTCATATTCATTTCAATTCTATTCATAAAATCTATCTACATATTAGGTCAATTTTCTTTTGCAATTTTGTAATGAAACTGAAACACCTACTTTTACACATTATTAGCTTTGTAGCTCAGTAATTTTACTATTCAAGTAGATAGTATGGTACTATTTTAGAATCCTTATGATGTAGGTAAAAAAAGGCTACACAACTCCAATACATTTTTTTTGCACCTACTTTGCAGTGAAATTAATTTCAGGAATAAAATGTATGTTTAGGGACTACAAGTTAACTACTTTCGTGTTTTAAAGGTAATTTAGAAACACATTAGAAGAAAAACATCTGAACTAGGCCACATATAGTGGATGTGATGCCAACAAATGTGAAGAAAACTGGTACTAGGTAATTTTCTAAATTTTACAAAAATTGTAGACCAGATTTTTTTTGTAGGGATGTGGGGCCACCCTAGAAATAAATCGTTTATATCTATGGGCCCCACCCTCTCCCCCGCACACGCACGTGCAGGATTATCCCCCATATCTGGGAAAGCCTGTGTATAAATAAAGTTTTAATTTTCTAAAAGAATAGATCCACCTAACAAAATTTATCACTAATCAAAAAAGTGATAAAAGCATCGTGCTTTTAGAATAACTTTATTTTATTATATTTAACTTTATATGAATATTCATGGCCCAAGACGCAGGTGTCAGTCTCCATCCCCTTGTAGCGGCGGTAAAAAATGATGGATGGAGACTGAGCCCAGTCTCGGCGGCGGCGGTGCGCCCCTGTGGGTCGCACCGCCGCCGCCGAGACTGGGCAGTGAATGCGATATTCTAAACTAAACTAAATTAAGGTAGGACTGCTATTTAGGGGCAGTGAGTTGTAATACACTAGTAGTAGTAATTCAGTGTTTATGGGTGATTTTTAAGATATTTTAGAGCAAATGTTCCAAACATCCCCCAAGAGATAAAACGCCAGCTGAGCTTATAGTAGGCCTGCATTCAGCATCAGCACAGCAGTGAAATAATACAGGCGGTTGAACTTGAGTGAGCTCCAAACATAAAAATTTAATTATCTCGCGGGCAACACGAATCGAGACACCACGTCTGCCTGTGTGTTAATGATAAGATTATAAGAGAATAAGAGAATAATTAATAAATAATAAATAAATAATATTGGACAATTCACACAGCATCATCTAGGCCCAAGCTAAGCAGAGCTTGTGTTATGGGTACTAGATAACTGATATACATAATACAATACACTACATAGATAGATATTTATATATAGAAAACATCCAGAACGCCCTGAACAAATACCTGCAGATCGTACAAATATTTGTCCCGAGGCGGGAATCGAACCCGCAACCTCTTGCGTCGCAGGCGGATCTTCGCCCACCGCGCCACATAGGTCGTCAAGATAACTGTGATAAGGGGTTCGCACACGAATCGATTTATTATAAACTCGATTTTAAATATTATCTGTGGAATTTTATTACCGAACGGAACTGTCACTTGTCCCTCAATCGTCAGTGCCGTTTTTGAACGAAATTACTGTGCTGTACCGGAAGTAGTTTCAATACCAATATAACTAAAATAAATAGCACGACGTGTAATCACAATTTAAAAGACTAAAAAATATATGAAATTAATAGTCATATAAAAAAAAAACAATATTGTTTTACAAAAGAGGCGATTGAAATAAAAAAGTAGCAAAAAGATCATAACTTTTTGTTGAAACAAAAATGGCGGAAACTGATATGGCGTCTATTTTTTTGCACTCTGACTGAACTGACAAACATATGTTTTTCTCTTTTGCACTCGTAGAAAAGACAGCCAAATGTTGGGCACGCGTAGTGATCAATATGTCCACGTGATCTGTCGTCCGTCAGTCACAAAAATCGCTCGCGTAATTGCAATGTAAATGTAAAATGTACAGGAAAGAAACGATTGTGTTACTATGAAATCCTAAAAGTTTCGATATTTTATGTTGTAGTTAGTGAATTAGTTATAAAATGCCTGCATCAATCGGTGTAAACTTACGTGTGACTGGGCACTGTAGTCAAGGCGGGAGAAAGTACATGGAGGATTTGTTTTCGGTTGCATATCAACAAACCGAGGATGAAAGGGATTTGGAGTACGCTTTCTTCGGAATATACGATGGCCATGGCGGCAGTGAAGCTGCTGCTTTTGCTAAGGAACACTTGATGGACTCTATTGTGAAGCAGAGGCAGTTTTGGTCTGACAACGATGAGGATGTCCTCAAAGCCATCAGAAATGGTTACATGCTGACCCACTTGAACATGTGGAAAGAGTTAGGTAAACAACGAGTTTCATTGCTAACTTTCATTCCTTTTGTAACAAAGTTGTTCGTCCAAGGCGAATTACAAGTGACTGTACATTTGTTTTGTTTTGACCTTGTTAGAATAAGGTTTTTTGCTTGTGTGGTTTGACATTGAGTTTACTAAGTTTTTGTGTTCATTGACCATAGTGTTTCGGTTAGTTAGATAACATGCTGGTTCTCGACAGCTTAAAACCTACTTTTGCACAATTTTGTGAATCCCACTGGCTAAAGTGAAAGCTGTGTGACCAGTTGTTTCTTGCACTGGTCAAATTTCCCTCTCACAAAATGCTGTAAGGTCACATTTTAGGAGAATCAACTTTTCTTATGTGAAGCTTTCCATTCTGTTTGTAAAATTATACCCATAATGGTTTAATATAAAAAGGGAGGCAATGTAGGGAGGTGGCCCTGGATCCCTATTTGGGGATGCCATGTTCAGCAATAAATGCTTACAGGCTGATTAATTGATGATTCGATTTTCCATAAAAAACAGGAAGACTTATTGCAAAATTTTATTTGCCTCTATTCATTTCCATATTTTTTACTGAGAGAGGAAAATGTTTACCATAATTAAATAAATAAAAACTAATAATCTGGGGCCCCATTAATCACCTGAACATTATCTCTTTCAGAAAAATGGCCAAAAACAGTAACAGGCTTACCAAGCACTGCTGGTACCACAGCGAGTGTAGCTTTCATACGCCGCGGCAAGATTTACATAGGCCATGTTGGAGACTCTGCTATTGTTCTTGGTTACCAGAAAGAAGGTTGGTTCTAATTATTATCTCTAGTGGCCACTTATACAGGCTGAATTTTTGGATGGGGAGGGGAAGGTACATAAGGTTGCCTGGAAGAAATTGTTCTCAGTGATAAGGCCGCTTTTTGTACCATGTTATCACTTAAATTGTTAAGAAGACCTGTGTCTATGTGAAATTCAACTCGTGCATACATTAACTGGTTTAGCCAAATAGCATAGTAAAAAAAAAATATATGATTCACATATCGTCGCCTAGCAAACAACACCGCGCGAGTCGAAATTTGGCGGTATCGACATTTTAATGCCATTGGATGCAGGTTATACGCGCGCTTCGATCTACCTATCAGATTCAAGTATGTCGACCAATCAGGAGCCGTTATTCAAAAAATTGTAACACTGCGTTAGTCATTTTTCTGTGAAACACCGCACAAGTCGTCATTCCGTCATACTTTTTTACTCGATTCGGAAGCAGTCAATTTAAAAGTTTGTTTTTACTTAGTAACATCGTGAAGAAGTGATAATAAATAACAGAAGACGCAGATAAAAGGGTAAGTTATTGATTATGCGTACAATTGTATCGATTTATATAGGAATTAATGCCCTAGTTCATCTAAAACCTGTGTCTCTGTCTTGAGCGGTGTTTTAATGTTTCTGTTTACGATTTGAGCGGTGTTTTACCTTGCCTAATACCCTTATTACATTACAGAGTTCCTTTTAACAATGTATGACGAAGAAGATACATCAGGTGAAGACGATTTGGTTAAAGAACTGACGAAATCAGGTCTTAAAATAACTACTAAGCGAAAATGCAAAAGTACAAAAATGAAGTATGCTGGAAAAAATATAAAACTTGGTAAGAACAATTACTTAAATTTCACTTTTTAAATTTTACAAGCCAAATTTAATTTTCCAAGCTCTGTATTATAATGCTTATTTCCAGTCTTGAATAATTCATTGATTAAAATGAGTATGGTTTCATTTATCGTCGATTGTTTGAATTTTAATCGGATGAAATTAACCATACGATGGAGTGCGATTCTGTGCACAGTGCCATAGAATGTAAAGCAAAAGGAAAGGTAATTTACTTACCAGATCAATATCAGGATATATCAAAGAAGGCCAGGACAAATCCAATGCCTTATGAAGGGAAACTTTTGGATTACAGTTTTTTCACAGATTTTAGTAAAAACTTGATATATAAATCCATTCGCCCGGGAAAAAGAACTGGTGATCCCGTCGTAACAGACATACGATTGTTAGAGTATAGTCCAGATGGTATCATAAAGTACAAAACAAGTTTTGATGAAGAGCTAAAGCCTTTACCATTAAGGCCTACACCTCTTCATCGTATAAAGCCTATAAATGAGCTCCCAAAACTTTACTCCGCAAGGTTGCCAATAGCGAATCGTAAGTACCAAGACTTACAGGATTTAAAACCTGTTATACCTGAAAGGTGCCATACTTTCTATGACCAACTACCTCATAGTTAAACGATTTTTCTGGTGATTACTTTAAAATAACCGGTTAAGCTGGACTAAATTTATCTACCTATTCAATACTTATTTTCAATACTTACAATAAATAAATTTAATAAAGCCTGAAAATTGTATATTTTTTTCCTTCTTTCCTTTCTCATCAATGTTTTATTAACAACAACAAGTAAACACAGCATGACGCTGTGTTTAATTGTTATTGTTAACTAGTGCGGTGTTTTCCAAATAATAAATGACATTACGATGTAATTTTTTTGAAAACACCGCCCAATTATATGGTAACACAGCCTAATTAATCTGTAACACCGCACAAATCAAATACAAGTAATAGGGAAAAGATTTCCTAAGGTTTTGATGTTTGAGACGATTGATAAGACTTAGCTAATGATATAAAATAATATTCAGCTCACTTACCTTTAAAATGATAAAATAAAACAGTTTTTTGGCTCTTCTGTAATGTAGTAGAATTTTACTTGCGCGGTGTTGTTAGCTAGCCGACGATATTATATATTTAAAATGCAGTTCGCTAACTGTAATTTTAGTATTTACTCCAACCTCAGTTGGTCCAACGGAAATTTTTGAAACAGTACAGTTTTTGCTAATTGTTTGTATTTTATCTGTGTTTAATATTTCATACAATATAATACATACATACTTCTCACAAAATTATGAATAGCCTTCTAAGACTATTTTCCTTACCTACACCTTCCAAAATATCCAAATATCCCAAATAAATAGAGCTTATTGACTTAATTTTGTTTCTCCAAAACCAAGCCAAAGTTTTAAATGAATATGGTACTAAAGTTATTAATAGTGCAGCTAATTGTGCAAAAGGCATGGATAAACTGAGGAAAACAAAATAAAAAAAAGAATTACACAAAAGTGTTATGTAAAGGTATATTTATCTAAATCACATTGTCATTTTTGTTTGTTATGAAGCATTTTAAAGGTTTTCACAGATGCAAAAGCCATAGATGTATACCAGGTTTTATCAGATAATAACCACATTTTCATAAATTAAGCAGAAAGGGTTGACTCACATAGTTCTTGCTCAAACAATACCACATAAGGAACAGAAAATATGGCCAGGTAGATTTAATACATATTATTGTACCACCTATTTGTGGCTTGTTCAGAGGTATGATGGCTTCAGACATTAGTTTTATTATAAATGATATTAGTACAAATTTCATCTTGGCTAGAAGAAAGTATTATTTATTGATTAACAACATTACAATTAAATAATGATTCTGTATAAAATTATGTATAAAAATTTCTGCTGGCTAAATTTCAAATTCTGCTGATTAGCTTTCCTTATTATGAAAACAAAAATAAGATCAAATTTCTGTTAGTTACGCTTTCACCTAAAAATATTACAATAATTTTGATGAAATTTCACATTCAGACAACATTTGATCTGAATTTTAGCATAAGATAGAGAGCCTTGGTAAAGCTAGATGTACTCCTATTTCCGCATTTGAACTCTTAGTTGGTCCTTTATGCGTTGATAGAGAGCCTTATTTCCATGTACTAGATGTTAAAGCCACTAATAAATACTTAGTACCTGGGTAACCGAGCTTTGCTCGGTGTTTTTAGGTAAATTGTGCTTATTAGAAATTATAGCAGCCATTCATTCGCCAATAGATGGCAGGAAGAGTCAATTGATTATGATAAAGTGAATTATTGAGAACATAATTAAACTAATTAAAACAACATTTTCTGAAAATTATTCCTAGCTAGAACAATTTATCGCCCCGAAACCCCCTGTTTACTTACAACTAGTGATTGCAATCCGGCCTCATTTTCAGTCCGGCCGGATACGACCAGATTCCCATCAATCCGGCCGGATCCGACCGGATCCGGCGGGATTGATTAAATCAAGATGATTTTCGCTTTTTAGTACAAAATAAGTAAGTTAATCAAGTGTCACTGCACTTATATGTAGGTAGTTTATAAAAATAAGTCACAACTATATAAAATCAACTTAATTTCCTAACCAACGTTAAGACAACAAGAAAACAATTAAAATTTAGTAGTGTAGGTAACTAGTAATAATTTTACGACGTAACGAGTAGCTCAGTCTTTCTAGATTTCACTTTCACAGATAGATCAATTTATAAGTAACAATATTAATTATCAAGTAACTATTATCTAATAGATACAATTAACCTTACGTAATTAACTGAAATGAGATCAAAATCATTATTAAAGTATTTGAGAATGCTACAAGTCTAAAACTCTCTTTAAAGTACCTACTACAGCTATATTATTTTCCCACAAACTGCTATCACCAGATCCGGTCTTCGGATCCGGTATATTGGTACCGGATCCGGTAACCATTAAATGATGCCGAATCCGCCGGATTACCGGATCCGCTTTTCCGGATTGCAATCCCTACTTACAACTACTAAATTTCATGAAAATTGTTGGAGCCGTTTCCGATATCCGAATTTTATATACATACAAGAATTGCTTGTATAGAGGTATAAGATATTTAGCGACGGTGGTGTGAAAGAATACAAGCTAAGGTTATTGAATACCAAGTATATATAATAAGAAGTACCAGAAATCTAAACAAGGTCAATGATAATGATAATCCTATTAATTCTTTCCAGATTCAGAAGAATGGTCAGCCAAACCTCTCACCCTAGATCACAAGCCAGAATCAACAGCCGAGATAGAAAGAATACAACGCTGCGGAGGCAAAGTTATATCAAAAGCGGGGGTGCCTCGTGTCGTTTGGAACAGACCCCGCTTAGGCCACAAAGGACCCATCAAAAAGAACACCCCTATGGATGAGATTCCATTTCTGGCTGTGGCCAGGTCACTCGGAGACCTGTGGAGTTACAACCCGAGGAATGATGAGTTTATTGTGTCTCCTGATCCAGATGTAGGGGTTCTGACTATAGATCCAGCTAAGTTTCGGTAAGGAACTAATGAATCACAAGTATTAGTAAACAAATAACAAAATTGAATGCTTGTAAACCCACACATAACCTAAAACTTCACGTCGATTTCTTCGGGAATATTCGTGATTTAAGTAGGACCAATTTGAATAATTCTTTTGCAGTCCTATATTTTTTTTATTCCTAAGGATTATCTTGCAAAAACCAGTTTAAAATAATCCTATAATTATAATTACAGGTAATTTAACGGTTTAGAAAAATCAAAAAACTGAATAGTTTTTAGATTTTTCTAACCAATTAAATTACCTTAGGTCATTGTTATTGTAGTAAACTCAAGCTGATTTCTAAAAAATCTATTCAAGTTCAAAGTCGAAATTTCTTAGGATCTTCAAGGGGTAACAAACATCCATCCATCCATCCATCCCTCCATACATCCATAACTTTCGCATTTATAATGTTAATGTGATATGAAAGCTAGTGCTTCCCGTTTGACCACTATTTTAGCAACGGTTCTGACAACGGGATCCATGAAAATAATTATTTAAAAGTTGTTAAAAAACCGCATTAAAATCTGTTGTGTAGTATTAAAGATCTAAGCATACATAGGGACAGACAGTGGGAAGCAACTTTGTTTTGTACTATGTAGTGATATATTATTTAAGTAATACGCCACCGTCATACGTGTGCAACTGCTTCTTGTCCATCCCGAGCTTTTCTGAAAGAGATCGCTTTCAGCGATAATTCCGCTTGTTGTGCAACTCTGTTATCTCTTTTGCTGTATTTTTTGTAATTTCTTGGTGTACAATAAAGTGTGGCATCCTGCCGTAAAACAGAATTCACTAGTAAGAGGACTGTCACCTTACTAGGGTTTGGTACATACATGATGAATTAATAACCATAATATATGTAGGTATTTGATATGAAGGTATATATAATATATTCATAGGTGTAGGTATGTATTGTATTTTTGTTGGTATGTATAAAGTATTTATTTTTAAATATTACCATAATTATTACATGCACACAGACCCCATGTATATTCGATGTTTCTGTCCATACCAGGTTGTCTGGCAGAGATCGCTCTTGAGCGATAAAACCGCCAATTGTCACTTAGTTAGTATTTTATTTGTAAATTGATTCTTAGTTTAAAGTGTGCAATAAAGTATTTTCTATCTATCTATCCATTAATGACATTAATACACAATAGGTAATTCGTGTTATTTTTATTATTTGAGTGTTATACAACAACCTGCTTACCTTACCTAATATTATATTGTACCAACCTACTATAGTTAATTTTGAAGAAATACATAAATGTTTATGTTTTATGTTTTTGTCATTCTTCCAGGTGTCTAATCTTCGGAACTGATGGGCTTTGGAACATGATATCGCCAGAAGGAGCCGTGACTCTGGTACAGGCTACGGAGCGTCACAACGAGGCCGCACTTGTCGGCGGCAACGGGAATCAACCGAGAGACTGGCTTAATCCTAGCAAGAGCTTGGTTGATCATGCTTTAGAGAGGTAAAGAAAAACTGTTATACTATGAGTAACTTAAAAAGTAGCCTATGTTTGATTCCAGGAATAGGGTATATGCATCGATTTTTTTTATTGTTTTAATCGATTCTTTAGGTCATTATTTAACCGAGGAATGATAAGACGCTCACTGAATTTCGCATTAACAAGGTAAAAAAACAAATCAAAACTACAATCATTTTCGGGTGATAAAAACGCTGCCAAATTGGCGCCATGTTTATGTGACGTCGACGTACACACTTGATTAAAACCTTTGGTGACGACCTCGGTAGTGATCATCTCAGGAAAGAGGTTTTCCGAAAAAACTGAAAATAATCGACAATACGAAATGTCAAGTGGGCAGAATAGTGTCAAATCAAGGTGCAGCAAGCAGAATAAAAAAAAAAGAAATGAGTACAGTGATGTCACGTCCGCTCTAGTCAATGGCGTAGCGTTTTGAAATTTTGCGATTGAGATTTAAAATATCATTTTTTCAATGGTTAAATTCTACAATAAAAACATCTCAAAATGCAAAAATAAATATGTAGATATGTTTCTATATCAATAGAGAATACGTATATATTTTTTTAGCCATTTTGAAATCACATGCATATACCCTATTGAATTACCTGTATGCAAAATTTTTGCCCGATCAGTTCAGTAGTTTTGGTGTCAAGAAGTAACAAACATCCACACATCCAAACTTTGGCATTTATAATATTAGTGTGATGATTTTATGTAACCTCTTCATCATCAGCTTTCTAGGCCACGTATGGGCATAGGCGTGAACGGGGTAGGTATGAATTTGTACAAAATGAATTCTAAATTCATTAATTCATGCAGTTTTGGGGATGCTTGTGACTGTTAAGGCGGAAACATACTATTAACACGCTACGCGACCCGATGAAACGCGACGCGTGTCTACTCGAATCAAATTGTACTATTTTCTATGACTAGAATCATACTATGAACATCCGACGTGTCTCCATGCGCGCACACGCCATCCGATCCAGACATTCCAGGTCGATGTGTTGTCGATGGTGGGGGTAAACACGCCACCCGACGCGTCGCGCGCAGTGTGCTTCTAGACAACACGCGACGCCACGCGTCAGTCGTTCGAGAACTTCTTTAATTAAGAATTTATTTCGTGTACCCAGTACCGCCTTGTCACTCTTTTTTTCTTGAGTCGTTTAAGTATCAGATATGTACCCAAAATTTGCATCAAATCTTCTTCGAAATCTTCATCTGATTCGTTGTTTATTAAATTCATAATACGATTAGCACACGACCATACACCTTCACTATTGTCATCATCATCATCATCATCATCAGCCTATATTAGTCCACTGCTGGACATAGGCCTCCCCTAATGAGCGCCATAGCGCCCTGTCTTCAGCTTGACGCATCCAGCATCTGCCTGCAGTCTTTCGCAGATCATCATCCCACCTGGCCGGAGGGCGTCCTACACTACTTTTGCCGAGTCGCGGTCTCCACTCAAGAACTCGTTTACCCCAGCGGTTATCGGTTCTTCGCGAAATATGGCCGGCCCACTGCCACTTCAGCTTGCTAATTCTTTGAGCTATATCGATAACTTTGGTTCTCTGTCGGATGTATTCGTTACGAATTCTATCCTTCAGAGAGACTCCGAGCATAGCTCTTTCCATAGCTCGCTGAGCGACTTTAAACTGGTGGACCAGCCCTATGGTGAGTGTCCACGTCTCAGCTCCGTATGTCATGACGGGTAGGACACACTGATTGAAAACTTTCGTTTTCAAGCATTGCGGTATGGATGACGAGAAGACTCGACGTAGCTTTCCAAACGCTGCCCAGCCTAGCTGGATCCTCCTCTTGGCCTCCTTCTCAAAATTGTTTTTCCCTAGCTGCAGGATTTGCCCAAGGTATGTGTACTCAGAAACAATTTCGAGAGGGTGTCCATGTACGACGACCGGCCCCGGATCAATGAGGCCATTGATCATGATTTTGGTTTTATCCAAATTCATGCCGAGACCGATGCATCGCGAGGCTAAAGCTAGGCCGTCCAGCATCTGGTTGAGCTCCTCCAGCGACTCCGCCATTACGACTATGTCATCAGCGAATCGGAGGTGTGAGATGTAATCGCCGTTTATGTTAATGCCCTTACCTTTCCAGTCCAGCGTCTTAAACATATATTCCAACACGCTCGTGAACAGTTTCGGGGATATAACATCCCCCTGTCTCACTCCTCTGCGTAGTTGGATGGGTTTGGACTGCTGGTCCTGTACTTGGACACTCATGGTCGCGGCGTCGTCGTAGAGACATCTCAGCACCTCGATATAACGATAGTCTACTTGGCATCGCTGTAAGGATTCCAGAACAGCCCAGGTTTCGACAGAGTCAAAGGCCTTCTCATAGTCCACAAAGGCCAGACACAGGGGATGATTATACTCTTCGGCCTTCTGTATAATCTGCCTCACTGTGTGTATGTGGTCTATGGTGCCATATCCTCCGCGAAACCCGGCCTATTCGGGTGGCTGGAACTCGTCGAGTCTCCTGGCGAGACGGTTCGTGATCACTCGTGAAAACAGCTTATAGACGTGGCTCAGGAGTGAGATGGGTCTGTAGTTTTTAAGGAGGGTTTTATCTCCCTTCTTAAAAAAGAGCACCACCAAACTCCCGCTCCACGCCTTTGGAGTTCTCCCACTGTGAAGGACGGCGTTGAAGAGGTTCTGTAGTTCCTGTATAACAGGAGTTCCTCCGGCTTTCAAAAGCTCTGATGTTATGCCGTCCTCACCGGGGGCTTTTCCATTTCTAAGCTGCCTCAGAGCTAGCACGATCTCGTCTTGACTGATGTCTGGCAGTTCGTCGGTATAGTGGCGTGTCAGGGTGGCTCTTGAATCGTGGTCGACTCGTTGGGGACGAGGGGCATGTGCAGCGTATAATCGGCCATAGAAATCCTCTATCTCGGCAGATATCTCCAGCTTCGACAAAACGGTCCTCCCATCGTGCGTTTTAAGCTTCGTCAGGTGGCTCCTGCCAAGCTGCTGAGTGAATACTTTGGATCCTCGGTTTCGCTCTATTGCCTCTTCAATGAGGCGTGTGTTGGAGCTCCGAAGGTTGCGCCGTACCATCTTCGCAATTTGCTTGTTCAGGTCTGACCTGTCTGACGAAGTCGCTTGGGTGGTTTCCCGTCTTTTTGCCATCAGCCCGAGAGTCTCATCCGAGAGTTTGGATTTCTTGCCAGTACGCTGCTTTTGGCAGAACCTGATGCCCTCGTTCCTCAACGTTTCGACCAGATTGTGTAGGGTCTCGTCAGCGTCATCAGTGGAAACCAAGGCAGCGAATCTATTCCCGAGAAGCTGCTGGAACTTCTCGGTGCCCGCCATGATTTGGATTGGGTTAGGTCGGAGCGTGGACTTCATCAGACGGTTTCTTTCAAGCTTTAAGTTGATATTCAGAGAGCCTCGGAGCAGTCGGTGATCAGATCCGGTATTGAACCTGTTGATCACTGAGACATCTCTGAATATGTGCTTGCTATCCGTCAAGATGAAGTCGATCTCATTTTTAGTCACAGTGTCGGGGCTTCGCCATGTCCACTTCCTTTGGGGCTGTTTCTTAAAGAAAGAGTTCATTAAGAATAGCCCATCTTTCTCAAGGAAGTTGACAAGCATTTGCCCCCTGTGATTCCTAACTCCATAACCATGCGGTCCCACTCGGGATTCGTTGCCAGTCCGGATTCCCACCTTGCCGTTGAAGTCCCCCATAACAACGTTGAAGTGAGCCTTGGTGGTGTTGTGTAAGGCTTTGGATATGTCTTCATACATACCCTCCACTTCATCATCCGAGTGTGCCGAGGTCGGTGCGTAGACCTGAATTACCTTCATGCTATACCGCGTGGATAGCCGAAGGATCAGGTACGCTACCCTGTTCGACACACTGGAGACTTCTTGAACGTTGTTAACGAGAGCCTTATTGACGAGGAAACCTACGCCACCCTGGGATGTTTTATCACCCTCGCGAAAGTAGAGAAGATGGCCCGAGTCTAGGGTTACGGTGTCCTCCCCTTCTCTACGGACTTCACATAACCCCAGAACATGCCATTTAATGTTCTCTAACTCCACTTCCAACTGCGCTAGATGATGGTCAAGCCTCAAAGTTCGTCCGTTGTACGTTGCCAGAGTCGTTTGACGGTGGGGTCTCACCCGGGGATTCTTAGCACCCCTGACCCCAGGGCTGGCATGGCGCCCGTCAACGCCAGCACAGCCGCTGGTGTCGCCGGGCACTTGGGGCCATCTGTGTGGGCTATCAATCATAGGGGGGGGGGGTTTGGACCATGACCCACCACGCTGGTCCAGTGCGTGTTGGTGGGTTTTTTGCCATTGCCTCGTTTGTTGGTCGGCAGGGAGCACCGCGGGCAGGTGAGGTTGGCTTGGGCGCCGAAAGATGTAAGTTGGCGCCCCTTACCCCCCTGGCGCCCCTTACCCCCCACTATTGTCGGCTAAATGAATTCTGAAATTGCTAACGTGTCATGGCGTCGCGTGTTGTTAATGTACACGGTGCACATAGGGTGTCGACACGTTGGTCGACACGTTGGGTCGCGTCACGTGTTTATAGTATGTTTCCGCCTTTATTGTTATCGATTAGATAGCGACCTGTAGATTGTTTGCAAGTCTGTAGTTAGCTCAATTGTTTCAATTGTAAATACTAGTTTATTTATTTATTTAAATTAAAACGGTTGTAAGAAACCAATTACATTAATTAAAAGAAAACAGAATTACAATAAGAGTTTCGTACATACAATTGTCATAAAGTTCTAATTTGTGTCTATTATTTGATTGTAATTTTCTTTGTCAAGAAAGGCTATTATTAATATTAACTTTAACAGCCTATATTGGTCTACTGCTGGACGCAGGCTTCTCCCTGATAAGTGCCTTATTGACTGTTATCTCATGAGAAGTAATACCCATATCCCCACGCTGGACATGCGGGTTGGTGATAGCAGTTTCGCGGTAGAATTGTTCTGCAGGAGGCGCTGCTGCCCGCACCCGGTAGATATCCCTTAGTCGCCTCTTACGACACCCGCGGGATGAGTTGTACCCAACTATGAGTAATTATAGTTAAAAATGTGTGTTCATGATAATGGAGGGGCGTATCTATTTGACGTTGGCAATCAGATGTGATCGTGACTTCTCCTTTTTTCATACAATTGCAGGGGTGGAAAATGGTCAGTAAAGTCAGTAGAATCATGGGGTCTCATTCAATAGAAAGTGTTTACAGCTAACGCCATCTCTTGTAATTTTTTTGAAGTGTATCACTATGTCATCGAGGTTTGTGTAAATTAACAAAATAATATATGTAGAATGTCATTCATACATTTTAATATTTCGTTACTTTCGGTCACAGATATTATAAGATACTAATTTCTATGTACGCCTGGTGGTCTTTAAAAGAACCTTTTTTATTGAATATAATATAATATAATATAAAATAAATAGTTAGCGCTATTCTTTGATAGATGTCGAATCGGGTTTCCATAAAAAAGGAGATGATACCACGTTTCATACACTCCCACTTCACTACTTATCAAACAGGGCAAAAAATGACACTCGCATTAATATTATAAATACAAAAGATTGGATGTACATACAGGTGTGAAATGATATGATATGAAATTATATTTAGGTGAAGAAGTAACAAACACCGACAGTGTTTGTTACTTCTTCACGCCAAAGCCATTGAACTCAAAAAAAATAATAAGAGGCTTTATGTACCAGCAAATAACGTCTTCTCTGGATCTGATGGCAATCCGAATTAAAAAAAATATAATAATGATTTTTTTCTCAGATGGTCAAACACACGCATGCGAGCCGACAACACATCAGTAGTGACTCTAATGCTGGACCCGCCCGGTCCGCCGCGCGCCACCGTGCTGCGCTCCAGAACCAACGCCAAGTCCTCCCCGCCCCTGCCTGCCGTACCCTCCACCTCGCTCGAACAAGAGGCCAAGACACCCACCGTCCCGCAGAACGGACTCACCATCATGACGAGGTATACGGACCCAGACAGGCCTCCGATACCCGACGCGCCCCTCCCCACGCCCGTCGCGGCGCCGCTCGCTCCGGAGACGAACGAGACGAGCGAGACAGAAGACTCGGACGCGATGACGAACTACGGCAACCCTGCAGAGTCCTACTTCATGGCGAGACTGCTGAACCGCACGCGAGTAGTGAACACACTAGCGGCTGTACTCGAGGAGTTAGAGACGGAGAGCGAGCCGCGAGTCACGCCGCAGCCGAGGGAGAGCCTCCCCGCGACCCTCGTCCCGGAGCCGGCGGCGGAACCGGACGTCCGGCCGCCGTCGCCGCCGCCCCTTGCACCCATCACGGCGGCCGGGGACGCGCCCGAGCCGGACCTAGAGCCTACCGTCCCGCCGGATGACGGCGGCATACAGATCAACGAGGTGTCGTCCAGCTCGCCGACGGAAGCCCCTCCCAAGTCGCGCGGCAGGAAGCCTCGCCCCGCGCGCCCCGACCGCGTGCTGCGCTCGCACCACGAGCCCGAGCCCGAGCCGCCGCGCCCGCAGACCCGGCAGGCCACCGACCGGCAGACGCGCGCCAAGACCGCGCCGCCCGCCGACCGCGTTGTGATACTCACGCGCCGCGCGACGCCGCCCGTGCCCCCCGCGCCCGACGCGCCCCGCGATCTCAAGACCCCGATCGTCAAGGTGGAGCGAGCTCCCTCCGTCTCGGTCAAGGTGGAGCGTGGTCCCTCCGTCTCAGTCAAGGTGCTAGTGAAGACTGAGCGCGCGTGCTCCGAGACGAGGCCGCGGAAAGCCGACGACGAGGAGAAGCGGACGGGCCGCGCGACGCGGTCGCAGGCCACGCCGCTCGCGCAGAAGATAACCCGCAGCATCGGGGCGTACGCGCGGGAGCTGCGCGGCGCGGCGGCCGCGGTGGCGTCGAGCGCGCGGTCGGGAAACTCTATGCGCGGGGCGCGGGCGGCGCGGCGCCCCCCGCCCCCGCACCGATCCAAGGAGAACCTCGCCGCGCCCCGCGGCCGCGCCCGCGCCGTGCCGCCCGCCGGCCCGCCGCCGCCGCCGCGCCCCAGTCGCTCGCGCCCCCACGATAGCGAGCCGGAGGTGCACTCCACCACCGAGTGCGCCCCGCCGCCCGCTCTCGCGTCCGCGCCTGCTGCCACTCGCGTGCGCGCTCTGCGCTCCCGGAACGACGCGGCGGACTGCGTGCCAACCCCCGCAGCTAGTGTTAGTATGGCGTGCAAGCGCGCGCGGTGCGACGACGGCGGTGCGACGGCCAGCAAGGCGGCGCGGCTGAACGGCGGCGAGCGCTGCGCCCGCGCCCTCGGCAAGCGCGCCTCGGGCCCCTGGGCGCCGGCGCTGGCGCTGCGCAACCGCCTGCGCCACCGCCTCGCCAAGTAGCCCGCGTGCTGGCGATCAGTTCCCGAACGGTGCCTTCCCCGTACTGCCAGTACTCCCGTCGGATCCATCGTGACACCCCCCCTCCCTCTTCACGGATCGAACGATAGTACAAAGCGATTATATTTACTCGTAAGTTTAACGCGTGGACCAGGAGGATTTACCTAGACGTAGTAGATATTTATTTTTCTCTATATCTATAGCTTCTATCGTATTTGCATTTAAGATTTAGTACGGAATATGAAAATCTGATTTTCATCGCGTATCAGCAGAGGCTACATAGTAACTTCATAGAACATAACCGTGATTCCATGTAAACAGATATATAGAACACAATAAATTTATATACATACTTTAAAGTAGGCAATACAAAATCTCTTTTGGGATACCCTAGAAACTATGACCGAGAGTGCTTTCGACTAAAATTAAGTTAGAGTGCTAATTTAAATCAGATTTTTATGAATTAATGTACAAAAACCATGTACAGTTTATAATCAAAATTTAAGTTTTGAAAAATGTAATTAAAATTATTTTCATAAAAAATGTAAATGTAAAATGAATGTTATTCTTTTGGGAAAAGAATTATCTGTACTTCCTTATACAATTAAGCTTCCTCATAAATTGTTTGTTGCTTGCAAAATTACGATATGTTTTACGATAAACTACGTGACGTTAACTCACCACAAACGTAGGATGTTGTTAAATGACCACAAAACAAATTTTGACGAATGTTATCCAACTACAAATGTAGTAAATGTAAACTACAGATGTAGAAATTTATATTTATGGTGTATGTTTTACTAGATCATCTAGTTTCCATATATTACCTTACAACTGTTATGTTGAACCAAGAGTATGTGATTATGAAACCATTGATGTGTTGCGAAAACCAAAAAATGTTGGTTTTGTTATGTTGTGAAAAGATTATAGTAACCTGTATACAACAAGATAATGTTAAATCGGCCACATAATGTACTATACACCAGCCAAACTCGACCTGGAATGTTTGTAATCAAACCTCTACATGTAAACTGGTTTGGCGTCGTATTCAGATATCATTGTAAGCAATATTTATATAAGGATTAATTTAAGATCAAAAAGTAATGTACATTTGCTTATAAAAAGACGCGACAAGAGTGTTTTAGGTATAGGTTTTTTTACAAACATTCCACATCGATATTGAATAGTGTATAGCTGCACCTAATTACAATATGTGACCGATTTATAATTACTATGGACTGAAGGATCTTATAATTAAGTTAAAACAAGTCCAAGATATGTAAATAATAAGAAAAATATAATGTAATAATAATGTGCCTCGTTCGTTACCGATTTAACAAAAAGTTAGTGTGTTCTTGAGATGTATTTTCTACTGAGAAGAAAATTTATGCATTGTAGTTTAGATGTACAAGAGGATTTAATATAATTTGTTAAGATATTTTAATAGTGAAATTGGATAAGGACCTTATGAGCAATAAGCTAGTTATAAAGAGTGGCTAAATGTAAGCTACAAATTTGTTCAGACCTATGACGTATTCGCTACCCAGAGCGGTAGCGAAATCAGAGTGCGTATAGTTTAAACCTTACCTCGAACCTAGCGCGGGCGCGAAATATCAAACCACAGTTTGTCCCGACTTCGTACGGGTGAATATTTATTTTTTAAACATAAATATAGCAAGAAGAAATCGGTTAGGTAGTTTTTGAGTTAATTCGTTACAAACATCCATATCTTTCCTCCGCTACCACCACCGTTGCGTTCATATTGTAAGCGAGCGAAGGGCTTGAGCGAGTAAGCACACGGGCTCGCGGTAAACTCGCGGTAACGTTGAAGCCAATGCGGTACATAAAAACGTGAAAGAACGCGAGCAATCGTGCGTTTTTATTTCGCTCCTGCTCTGGGTAGCGAAAATACTGCGCAGGTCTGAACCTTGGGCCATAGGCCTTAAGTTGCGTTCAGATTAAGTAATAAATCCTAGTAAATAACATTTATCGTGTGGACATGTTTTTGTTTAACATTTGAATGCGCTACCGTTTTAAAATGTTAAACAAAAACGTTCAATCTGGACGTACTCTTGGAAAGTAATCATAAAAAGTATCACGATGCCTTGTTTTCATCGTCCGACACGACATACGCTATCGGATGATGTGTTTAACCTTTTTGGTGCTCTGTTAACTATTATTGCTCTGAACAGGACCGTGGTGTTTCAGTTGACCTTATTGTATATGTTTCACGAAATTTCGGTTTGATTTAAGTTTAAAATGAGGGTAAAATGCCTTTGATGTAAAGATGTGGCAGCAGCTTACTTAAAACTAAGTTTAAGCATTATAAAGCAATATTTAGTACTAAAGGGAATTTTATAATCCTTTGGAGAAATATTATGTAATGTTTTTAAGTAGTTTTAAGTGGCTCTGAGGTAATATAACAGATTTTACTAAACATAACTGAGAAAGGTTTATTGTAGATTTTATTTTTTGATTTAAATAAAGTTTGTAAGAAATTATATTGGATTTTTTATTTTCACTTTGTATCTACCTTACCTAACATTTAGCTTTTATGTTCCTGCTTGTACCTACCTATCTATATCTACTTTAATGAATCCATAATTCTATTAAAATTATTAATAGACCTAGGAAAGATATGGATTTTTGTATGATTGTTACTTCAAGAATAAACTCAAAAACTACTGGACCGATTATAAAGTCTTTCTCATTAGAATGCGACATTATTCCTGAGTAACGTATTTAAAAACTATGTCCATCCGTGCGAAGCCGGGACGGGCCGCTACTTATAATGTTATAAATCTATACTAATATTATAAGCAGGAAAGATTTGATTGTTTGTTTGTATTGAATAAGCTGCGAAACTACTAGACCGATAAAAAAAAATCAAAACCTTATTTTTCGGGTAGTATTTTAGGCTTACAGGCTATATTTTATCCCGGAATTCCCACGGGAAAGGAAACTCGGATGAAACTGCGTGGTGCTGCTACATTATAATAAAGTTACAGTCGACGACGATAGAAAATTAATGGTCAGTCACTGGCGGGTAGGAAGGAACGTTAACACAATCACTGCCCAGTCTCTACGGCCCGACCCGCAGCGCAGGGGGCGCATATACTAGTAGGCAGAACTATTATGTGCTTCGTGAAAGTGTTAAAAACAGTCAACCAGTATTATCTTTGTGGTCTGTGCGTCAACCCTACAGAGGGCGCACGAACGCGTCAAGTTAAAAACCCCTATCAAATGAAATCATCCAGCCGCATAAAATTCCCAGGTAAACAAAATGAATGCGGAAATCGTCAACCTCTACGTACCCCATGAATGGTCGCAGTCCGCCCCGTTTTTGTAACCGCGCACAGCAGCTGGTGTACACTCAACAACCCCGCTATTTCAACTGGCTAGGTTATAGTTTGGGTGCGCACTAGCGACCCGCGCTCCCTAGCCGGCCGTTCACGCCAGTTACGCGACGGACGTATTAAATGACACATCTGTTCATTTCCTTCTATTTTTGTATTTACAAATAAACGAAACAAAGGTGCAGCCAATAACTCTAGTGATTTCTCTGGAGAAGACTTGAGTGAAAAGAAAAGCGCGGTTTAAAAACCGGAAGTGCGAGTGTTGTGAGAGTATCGATCGAACGTGATACCGCGGTGCATCGATCGGTGCAATGAAGTGAGTATTTTATGTGTTTGTTTACTCTGAACGAGCTTTCTCACTGATACGATGGAGCATCGCTCCTATAAATAGATCGGGGTTAATAGTTATTGATCGCGATGACTGAGTTGGGTGACAAAACAGTTTTACTTAAAAGGAAGAATTCACGTAGAGATTAAGACTACCTACTGCTAATGATATCGTCCGTGTATAGGTTCTTCTATTAAAATTCAAACCGTACAGAAATAAAAAAATTTTTTTTAGTACACGGACGATATAGATAAAATATACGTAACTTCTTTTATCATTACAAAAACAGGGATAAGTCCCGCATCGATGATGAATACGGTAAATGTTTTAATGTAAGTAGGTACCTTTATTGGTATCTAAACAAGAGATTCGTGTCTATTAAAAACAATAATACCTAGGTAGGTACCTACAGCGATCCAAAAGTTAATACAACTTCAATGATCCAGTCGAACTAGCTCTACCAGTTTTTTATATCGTAACGAATATTTGCCAGTAAATTACGTTAGAAAGATGGGTTGATAACAAGTCAGACCTTTGAGTAGAGTCCGAACTCGATTGAATTTTAGAGATCAACTCGAAACACCTATATCGTATCCATTCTGAATGGAGCATAAACGTAAACAAACCGCCCATACTTAACCTAAAATTAACTTTGTTGGCGCGTCCTTTTATACGTAAATTACATTACTTGTCGATTTTAGATCCTCCCTTCAATAAAAATTGCTTACAATTATATCTGAAACTCGACGCCAAGCAAGTGAGATTTTGTTATTTGTGTCGGACTTTGTTTACTAACATGCTTCATTCAAAATGGATAAACCATAGGTGTCCAACAATTAAATTGGATAGGATGGATGGGATAGATTTCAAACAAAAAATACTTTTTGAACAGACTTCAAAAAAGGAGAAGGTTAACAATAATTATTATGATTATTTTTTATATGTTTAAAAGCTTTCCTCTCTCTACTGTTTTGTTGACTTGACAGTAAGTAGGTAGGTACTTATTTTAAATAAGTACCTATCTAGGCATACCAAATCAATTAGTTAGTTAGTTTGAAAATCCAACCTTGTTTTTTTATTATTAGAGAAATCATTTCTTTTTGTTCAATTTTTTATCTGAGCTTCTATACAATGAATATATTTTTTTTGGTTCTATAGGTAACTAGTTATACCTAATGGTGGTTTTTACTCTAGATTATTTCAAACCATATTATATGTGCGATAATATCGAAAAAGTGATTTTAGCCCCATTTGTGAACGGTGTGGAACTAATTCTGAACAAAATCAGCCTTATTAATGAACTAAGAAAATTTAAGGTAAAATACATTATATTGATTGATCATGATATCGATTGTATCTCGATTCTCGAGGTATCTTTGGACATTATTATATGATGTTTCTTGTGTTGGTACTTTATTGTAACATTTTCAGCATCAATAGTTCATAATTATGTTTCAAAGTCCTAATTATGAACCAATAAACCTCTTAGTTTACAAATGCAACCCTTGGAATACTCATGAACATGTTATTATTTCAGCTGTTCATGATTATTAAGATTTTTCTGTGAAAACCTCCGTTTATCATTTTTAGAAAGTTTTTAGAATGATGTATCCAAAGCCAGAAAAAAATAATACATCAAAAAAAGACGTGTGGCACTCGGGGACCTCCGCGGTAAAGCTATTGCATAGCATTTTTTTTATCCCAATGTCACCTAGAGGCGAGTTGCTGAATTAAAGAGACAAGCGTGATATTTCAAAAAGTCATTATAAGTTCTGCTATTCATGGATAGATGGTTGCCTGGGAGAAATCGCTCTCAGCGATAAGGCCGCCTTTTGTACTATATTAATTTATTATTTAGATATAAGACTACCATGTATATTGATTTTTAGTAGTGCAATAAAGTGTTAATTTATTCAATTCATTCAATCATTCAAAACTAAAAAGTATCACTGCTGTGCCGGTCGGAGTGGGGGGTGTTAGGTTATTTTCGTTACGGAATTTCTGGATTCGGTCTCCACGCTCAAGGCCCGCGATAGAAGCTATGCAAAATTAAGGATACAATCTGCTAAATCATCTGTGAATTTACAGGGCTGCGTTAATTCTGTAAGGTTTCAAATAAGGTTTTATGTCTCTTTAGAAGACCAGTAAGTAGTGATTGAACACGTGAATATCTCGAAAACAATATTAAAAATTACTTATTTTCTTTGATTTTGTAATTGAGATAATAGTCTAAATTGCAGAGAAACACCTAATTTGAGCTCATTATTTCCAACGAATCGGCAAGCCACTCATGGATAACTTACCTTAGCTCTTTTTCCATACAAAATGACGATGGCCGAAACACATGTGCACTAATTAAGCTCCTGAAGCGTGACTGAGGGTCCAATGACGATACATTGGTAATTAATGAAAGGTACAGTACAGTATTGTCGATTCAAAAGAAAAACATTCCACCACAGTGTAGGTATGACTCAATTCTTATAATTCAACAAAATGTTCGTTTTGTTCATCTACTAGGGGGCGATCATCTATTGGTCCAACTACCCCATATATTATTATACTATACATATCCGTGAGGATATACTGTTCTGTGAACTACCCTAATTTTTAACCGGCTTCAAAAAAGGAAGAGGTTCTCAATTCGACTGTTTTTTTATGTTTGTTATCTCAGAACTTTTGACTGGGTGGTCCGATTTTTATGATTCATTTTTTTATATGAAAGCTGGTGCCCGTGTGGTCCCATTAATTTGATTCAGTTCTGACAGTGGGATCCATGAAAATTCATAAAAAAACTGAAAATAAAAGTCGGTTTATAGGATTTAAACAAAATTATTGATATTACACAGAAATATCAAATGTCTGTGTTTTATTACCTACCCTAACTCTGAATTTGGTTGAAGCTCTTGTCGATAGGATAGGTACAAAATCATAACACCTTTTGTGTTATGATTTTGTACCTATCCTACTATAGTTACAGATAGGTACATCACTAAGGTGCGACATAAAGGCCCATACAAGTTTGTCATACAATGTAGGCTCCATACAATGAGTATGGCCCCCAGCAGAGGCCTGACAAAGCAGTCACGGTGCTTACCTCCACGGTCTACAAACCACGGCTTATTGCTCTAAGAGAAACTAACGTGGGTACTTACAAACTAAGCTATCTTACTTAAATTTAAATGATAACTATGTATTACGGTCCAAACCACTAATGGAGTTATCATCATCACCAGCGGCCTAAGCTTGTCCACAGCGCTGGACGATGGCTTCTTCTAATAATTTGTCGTCGCTTGCTTTCGTATCCAGTAATTCAAATTCTTTATTGCGAAAAGAACTTTATTCTCATACAAACACAGGGTTTACTTATAATGAGTGAGATACATAAGAAATTTAATCTAGGTTTAACAATATTTTAACTAACCTTTGGTGCCTAAAATAAATTATCACTAATTATTATGTAATAATATTGTGTAAATACTAAAATTATAACAGCTAGTAGGTAAGGTTCTTAGATAATTATGAGATAGGTATGCTTACATGGCGTTACTAAATATAAGACTGGTGTATAATAAGTAATGTATAGGTACTTAACATTATTGTAAAGAGGAATTGATTGTTTGTTTTGAATAGGCTCTGAAACTAGGTTCTGGACCGATTTAACAAATTCTTTCATCATTAAAAAGCTTACTTCTCAGGGAGTGACTTAGGCTATTTTCATCCCGGAATTCCCACGGGAACGCGCTGCTAGTCTCAAATAAATGGATCTGGCTAGGGCACAGCAAGATAAGTATTAAGTACCTACTAGGTACAGTTACAATAGCTTTATAAGTTAAGGTAATTATTTGGTTAAAATTAAAGCTAATAATTTGCTTTGTAATTATAAGATTATAAAATTAGAGGATTAGCCTTCTTCTTCTAAGAAATAAGCAAATTCAAATTACACAGCAAAAGGTACAGTTAAAATAATTATAAGGTTTAAATTACCTATGACGTACTGGATACGTAGGCAAGTCTTACGTAGATCTATGGTTTAAATTAATTAAACCAACAATCATCATCGTGGTCACGGTCACAAAATTCTCAGACACAAAAAAACATCCCGTGACGGGAATCAAACTCGCTACTTTTGCGTCAGCGGGCCTTTACCCACAACGTCACAGAGGTTCTTCTTCTTGTTTTTATTTTTAGCTCTGCTGCGTCATGGTTTGACACAATTCTGCCAATGTCAGTTATCTATTGCACAAAGACGAAGGATTTATCTATCTTTATTACCGAACAACGTTGCTTTTATTTTAATTTTACTCTAATATTCCGGACATTGGCGAAATTATGTCAACCAAGACGTAGACGCCATTAAAAGAAGAAAGGAAAGGAAGGAAGGAAGATAACCTCCATAGGGATCTTCGGATCAAACTTAACCGTACAAGTGTACAACGTTGTCCATAATTTTGTAATTTTCTTATATCTTTTTGATTAACATTTTATCGAAGAATTCACTTCGTTTATCTATCTATATTACCGAACAACGTTGCTTATATTTTAATTTTACTCTAATATTACGGACATTGGCGAAATTATGTCAACCCAGACGTAGACGCCATTAAAAGAAGAAAGGAAGGAACGAAGACGAAGGAATAGGCATCGGAATAGGAATTTAATTTATAGAGGTTGAGTTTGTATTGGATTAAAATAAAAGAGGATAATATACATAAAATCAATCAAGATCAATATTTACAAAATCAAACATAAACAACCAAATTAGAGGTTGTCAAAGCACCGGTCATATAGGTCCATGTTTTAGGCACTTTTTAGGTGAGGATCACCATACGTCCGGGAAGGCTAGGATATTCATTGAATTGACCATTAATTTTTTTGACGATCACAAGTTGACATCTTTATTTTTATCATTGATAAGCGGGATGATAGTTATAATAATAAGGCTTAAAAGGCTTTATTTTAAGACGATAATCACGGTAAAATTGATCACTCATGATTTTATCAATCATGATATGGATCAGTTGAGAGTTGTCTTAAATGTAAAGAACGTAAAGATATTGTAAACCTCACTATTGAGAGGACTATTGAACTTTCTTGTGTGGAACTGGAGCGACACATCATAGTGTGCGTGTACCGCCCTCCTGACGCAAATCAAGTAGCTTTTGAATGTACTATGGAAGAGGTTTTGCTGAAATTATTTTCATGTAGAAAGGATCTCATTGTTTGTGGCGACTTTAATATAGATATTTTAGCGAATCCCCTCGCCGATAGGCTGCTTAATTTATTCAAATGCTTTAGTTTACGACATCTTTTTCATGATCCTACTAGGGTAACCCTAACATCTGCCACTTGTTTAGATAATATTTATTGCAGTCTATCTCCAACCAACAAAGCAGTAATCAAACATTTCAAATCAGACCACTATGGTCAGAGTGTTAATTTTAGTTATAATCTTAACGATAAAAACAAAGTTGAGAAATATACCTATAGGCCTATTACAGAGAGCTGTATTAAGAATTTTCAAAGTCAAGTGGAACTAGCAGTAGCTAATATAACTTGTTCCGATAACCCTAATGATCTTTTTGCCAAACTTTTAAGTGTTATAAACAAAGAACACAGCGAAGTATTTAAATATAAAACATGCACAGTTAGGGACAGGGTCGGATTTACCGATTGGGCCACTCCCGGTATTTATAGAAGTAGGAATAGACTATATGATCTTTATGGTGCTAGAGAAGCTATGTTAAATGATCCTGCGTTTCTTTTGTATTTAACAAACTACTCAAAAACATTTAAAAAAGTCTGTAACACAGCGAAATGCCTGTTTTTGAGGAAAAAAATTGTAAACTCATCTGATAAAATCAAAGCAACATGGAGACTTATAAATAACGAAACTGGTAAATCTAAGTCACGAAAAAGAGAAATAAGGTTAAAAATTAATAATTCAATACTTATAAACGATAAAGATATTGCCGATGCTTTTGATTCATTCTTTTCTGATATTCCTAAAGTTGTTACCCGGTCTCTAAACTCCTCACCTTCAATCGCGGTTAAATTATTAGAATCATCTGTAGATAAATGTACCGAGGTTTTTATATTTAGTCATGTAAACGCTAATTATATTGTGAAAACATTTAAGTCTATTAACATCAAAAATACTGAGGATCTTTGGGGTATTTCAACCAAAGTACTGAGTTCTATTATTAAGGAAGTTGCTCCATACTTGGCTTACATTTTTAATAGTTGTATTGATGCAGGAGTTTTCCCTGATCTCATGAAATATAGTAAACTGGTTCCTCTTTATAAATCTGGTAGCCACACTGATCCGGCCAATTATAGGCCAATTTCAATACTTCCTGCAATGAGTAAAGTTTTTGAAAAAATTATTCTCACACAGTTGTCCTCTCACTTCAACCTCAATAGGTTGTTACATAAAAATCAATTTGGCTTCACCAAGGGTAGATCGACAACTGATGCTGGTACAGTTTTATTAAAGCACATATTGGATGCATGGGATAAAGCGAAAAACGCTATTGGTGTATTTTGTGACCTTTCTAAAGCTTTTGATTGCGTTGATCATGGTACATTAATAAATAAACTAAGACATTATGGAATTCAAAACAAGGCACTGGACCTTATGCAATCATATTTATCTGATAGAGTCCAAAAAGTAGATATTGGTAAAGAAAGATCTAGGGGATCAAAAATCGATTTAGGAGTCCCGCAAGGATCAATATTGGGTCCTTTTCTATTTTTAGTATATGTAAATGATCTCCCATTTCTAGCAAAAGATCTCTGTGATATAGTCTTATTTGCTGATGATACTTCATTGATTTTTAAAGTTGACAGAAATAAACATAATTATGACGATGTAAATAATTCTCTTTCACAAATACTAGATTGGTTCACCGCCAATAACCTCTTACTCAATGCTTCAAAAACCAAATGCATAAAATTCATGTTACCAAATGTAAGAGAGCTCCCAACTAAGATAATGCTAAAGGATGAGATTGTTCACCTTGTAGACTCAACTGTTTTCCTAGGGTTACATATTGATTCCTCTCTTCAATGGAGACCGCAAATTGATGCTCTGGCAAACAGACTTAGTTCAGCAGCGTATGCGGTTCGAACAATTAGATACATTACCGATGAAGATACAGCTAGGTTAGTTTACTTCAGTTACTTCCATAGTGTTATGTCTTATGGTATTTTGCTTTGGGGACAGGCAGCTGACATCCAGACTATCTTTGTTATTCAGAAAAGGGCGGTACGCGCTATTTATAAATTAAATCCACGAGACTCGTTAAGGGAATTATTTAAAGAAATAAATATTTTAACAGTAATATCGCAATACATCTATGAAAATCTAATGTATACACACAAAAACAGAGATAACTTTATGAAAAGGTGTGATGTTCACAATAAAAATACAAGAAACAAGAACAAATTACACATCCCATCATATAGATTACGAAAGGTAGGGAAATCATTTGTGGGCAATTGCGTAAGATTCTATAATAAGCTTCCATCTGAAGCAACTGAGCTCCCTATTCGTAAATTTAAACTGTACATAAAACGAAATCTTATCAAGAAAGCCTATTACTCCGTAGATGACTACGTAAATGATGTTAACGCTTGGCCGGATGTCGCCCAGTTCCATACAGACAATAGTATGTAAGACCAGTTAGACTTAGTTATCCTAAGATTGTATTAGTTGATAAGCGATGGACTTGCTAGTGGTTTCTTTTTCACTTCTTCCGCTAGTGGACAAAAAATTGAAGTGAATTAAAGTCAATTGCACCTTATTTCTTGTTGATAGTAATAACTATTTATCAAGCTGTTTATATAGTAAAAATTTGACTTGTCTAAGTACTTATTTTGTAAGTCTAAAGAAATAAACGATTTGACTTTGACTTTGACTTTGACTTTGAGCTACCTGTAGATTGTTTACGTTTCTGACTGTATATCAATACCAGTTCAGGACCGGTTTTTTTAATTTCCATATTATAAATATTTATTACTTATTTATTTTTACTTTACTTGTATTCGTAACGAAAAGCACTGTGTTTACCTCGGATGACAGTAACTTATTTATGCCCTCGAACTATCAGAGCCCTCGCTATGCTCGAGCGCCTAACAAGAAACGACGCTCAGCCCTTGGGTAACAATGTACTATTATAAAGTTCAGATAATGTGTTAGGAGGGCACGAATATTAATTCTTATTCACTTTTTCCACTAGTGTAAAAAAATTAAAGTGAATTAGTCAATTGCACCTTTTTTCATATTTGATAGTAATTACTATTTATCAAGCTGTTTATATAGTAAAATAATTGACTTGTCTGAGTGCTTATTTTATAAGTCTAAAGAAATAAACGATTTGACTCTGAAATAATAAAGGAAATTTTGAAATATTATGAGAAGTGTCTGCCTTTTTATTGATTCGTTTAAGATTTTATAAAGAATCTTTACATTAATGAAGTGATTTCTTAATAGACAGGCAGGAGGTTTTCTGTCTGGTTATTTATTCGTTTACTAATGATAACTAAAGTCACCATGATCCAACAATTGCCTTCTACATAAAGTAATTTGTAATATAATAACGGTGGTTGTGGTGCAGTGACGTGTAGCAGATTTTCTTACCTGTTTATGTTTTGACACGTACGTGTAGGTACTTTTATTATGTTTTAAATTAATAAATGACTCTTTATGGTACAATTAAAATCATACCTACATAATCCACCCATAAATACCTACACACGTATTAAAAAAAAATCCTGTTTAAATAAAATTATCTTCTATTTTTTCAGATTGGCGCTCGTGAATTGCTGTGAATTGTGAACTTTCAACCAAAAAATCAAATAATAACTATTAACAGTGTAAAGTGCGTGATAGCCGGGGATCAAGAAAAGCTTAAAAGAGTTTATAGTGGAATCCTAGTTGAAAACAATGGGTAAGTTAATTTAAATTGTGTTAATGGTTTGAGAAAACCTAAAGTAGTACATGGACAAATCTTCCGTCTTATCTAAATGCGAAAACACTGGACATAAACGATATTTTAAAGTCTAATAATCCTATTTTGCCAGCACCCAGCCTACGATATTAAGCTTGCTGGGTTATTTGCATCATTATTATGAATTATTTATACCTACACTATAAACCTAGCTGGGCCCACGTGCAGCTGACACGAATCGCCGACGCACCTCACAGCTTCACACCTTATACAACAGAATAGTAAAACCAATAGAATTAGTAGTAAACAACTTAGCGGTGCATCGCCATCCGCCGCCGGTTAGGCTATCAATTAATTTTTACAAGGCTGCCTAGTGCCCAATGAACCTCATAGCACAAATTTTGACATAAATGTGAACTTTTACACAGACTTAAAAATCTTGGTAAGTATTTTTTTCACTAGATGTTTAACACCAATAACAAACCACACTACAAAAACCACGGACGCTATGCACGTAAATTTATCTTATTAAAATGGAATCTATAACACTGTTATGACATGTTAGGTATGAATATAATTCAACTTTCCAATCTGCTAGTCTTGCTTTTACCTTATAATATAATACACAACTCTTTATTGTACACTGTAAACAAATACGACAATGCACTTCGTCATGATCTTAGCCGAGGTAGCCGCACTGGAAATGCTTCGCCCAAAGATGGCTACAGTGACCACTCTATTCTTTATTCTTCTGTCTGTCTTTAATAAACTACCTCATACTCATTCATAACTCAGGCCTAGTTAGCCTGCTTAATATTCCAGTGTCGATTGAATTTATATCTGTTTCTAGCAATTGTGAGTTCTTGGCCGTGTTTGTGTTGGAATATAAATAGAAATACATTTGAATTTGATTAAACTGTCAAAAGCCCCTAACTTAACTACCTCATACTTATTTAATAACTTCTGCTGTTTGCAACTTTGTCACTGGGAGAGAGCTTTCATTCTATATCAGCCCAGTAAGCTGTAATAATTAAATTACTACTACGCTAGTAGTTGGTAGTAATGTCTAAACCTGTTATTTTTATCAGAATATTATTTTTACGATGTTTTTAATATCTTATGGCTATGAGATAATGGGTAATTTTATGAAGTCTTAACATGAGAATTTTATGAAATGTGGCTAGGTATCTATTTCAATTGCAAGCTCTGGACATTATTTTTATAGCAGGAAAATTGAATGCTATGCATAATATTATTCTAGACAAGTACCTACATATCTTCAGACAAAGTATATACGAGGAAACTTGTTAAAAAAAATCATAATAACTAATGACATAATTGTTTGTTCTGAATAAATTAATAAATTACGCCTATCATCACCATTTTCGTGTCATAAACTAGTTATTTTAGCTTAGGTCTCATTGTTGCGCTTTATTTTTAATGTTTGAGTGACAGACACACCCACTATCTATCTATTATATCATTATCACTTGTCATGTTGTCATTTTTTTATTACAACTTGTTTTATACCTACCTACTTCTAAATATAAATTAATGGGCCTGTGTCTTCTTACCGCAAGAACATACTCACTCGAACATATTTCCTCTCCACTGGTTTCATACCATCAAAATATATCTTATAGATAAGGGTCAAGTAGAGTATATAATTTAGGGAATACTTATTTTTTATTAAATATGTCACGAATTTAGTTAAATTTTCACCCACACGCTCTTTCATCATTTCCAAACAGAAGCGCTAACTTTTTATGGAAAAGGTAGAATCGTAAATTAACAAAATTAAGTTTTGCCATAAAAGTTCAAAGGCCTGAAAACCGCTTTGGATTGGACATAAGATTTTATCATCAAATATATTTGGATGTGTTGATTGGACTTTTGAATGAATTTAAGAATGTCCTTATTTTTATTAACTCATCGGTTTAGAAGACCTGAGCCACAGGCGTAAAAAGAGCCCAAAAATTAAAAATACAAATGCTTTTGGAAACATAAGAGATACAAAGCCAAAGAAATTTTGGAGGAAACAATATTTTTGTTTCCTCTAAAATTTCTTTGGCGTGATCGGAAGTATTTTATCATCAGAGCAAATCGTAAAGTTCGCAAATAAAAAAATCGTTCTGGCAGTTTCTATTCATCGAAAAACGTGCATACTTGTCCTAAAAAATACCATAATCATGCGCGCCCCACTAATCATGTCATATTAATTCAATCAATTTCATCATTATTCTACTAATAGTGATTAATTGATTTATTTACTATTGACAGATGTTTGTCCTCGTTCAATAATAACTTGTATCGCAATGTCTCAGAGTATAAAATGTAAGTTTTCGTATGTCAAATAGTACAAGACTTCAACCTATTGATAATGGTCCTTTGAATTTGATTGACCTACATTTGCCTACGTGCGGGTAAATTAAAGCATACAACTGCTAGCTAAGTGCTATGTACGTAATAAGTAAGTACCTACATGAAAAGTATTCGATTATGACATTTACTTATTGAAAAAGAAATTAACAATCAAATAATAGAAATAAATTAAACTACCTACCTACTTATTTACAAACAATTAATAATTCGATTTCATACAATGATTTGAAACTGCGATGACTTCGGCCTTACCTCTCGCGCGAGCTTGGTCTCAGCTCTGTTCTGTCGTAACAGTATCCTGTCGAATAGGATGCATTGCAAAACCGCAGAATGTAGTTACCTGCCGATGGATGTAGGCGTAACCTACACTACCCACTCGATACCTGTCCCACCAACTGATTAGTGCTAGCTCCGGCTGGTGGCTTCGCTAGTGCGGTACCTGTTTTCGTCCACCTTCATGATTCGCTATCGGAATAAAACTAGCTTCTGCTGTCACTGTCCATGTCGCTAAAACATTATGTTATGTACAATCACACTAATATTATAAATGCGAAAGTTTGTATAGATGTATGGATGCATGGATGGATGTTTGTTGCTTCTTCACGCCAAAACTACTGAACGGATCTGACTGAAATTTTGCATACAGGTAATTCTAATACTAGAATAAAACATAGGCTACTTTTTATCCCATAAATCAGTTCCCGTAGGATAAAAATCACCTTTAAACGTTTCCTTATGAACAACGCGTGCGAAGCAGCGGGGCGCAGCTAGTGTACATTTATATCAAAATCTTACATAATATTTACCGAGCACATAAGTATTATCAGTAATAAGTTCCATGATCACTTTATCCTCTCGGTGACCAGCTACCCGAGAGGCGTAAATTGAAAACTAGCGCTGCTTGCATATGAATGAGCAAATTGCTGAATTTACCCTTTTGCCTTTTTTTTTTTGTTTTTTTTTTATTCTTTATTTATTTTGTGTAATTTTGGCGATAAACGTTTTTCTATTCTATTCTGTTTTTCCGGCCAATTACAATATAACCTGGGTCTCTTCAAGACAAGGGTGAATAGCGTCTTCTAGTCTTCTGATACGGCGTCACATCTTCACTATCCATCAGGTGAGATTGCGGTAAAACGAAGATCTTATTGACTATTAAAAATCCTTGGTAAGATGTAGTCTGGAAAAAGGAAGAGGGTGGAATGTTTAACGAACGATATTGTTTTTATTTATTTATATTAAGTATGAAGAGTTTAGATGGATCGACTTATTTGTCAACTCGCGGACGTAGAATTCGCAGACGTCCGCGAGTTGGCACCTTCTGATTTTAGCCATAAACATTTTTCGCCTACTCGCCTTCGTTTCATTTTCAGTTACGCAAAAATCGGGCTGAAATGTTTATACTTCGTTGAAGTTCTAGGCCTAGATCAGGAACTACCCAACCAATCCAGATAAAGTACCAACCTACGTATTAAACTAAGTAAGGTACTTTACTTTATATCCCCAAAAAAATACAGAAATACATTTCATAATGAAAGCTCTGCTTGCTTACTTTGGGGCTTATATTGGTAATTGCGGGATGTCTTCAATTTCACTAGTATGTTTAGATGGAGAAAATAGGAACTAATGTTGTCATCTCAAAATCCTTTCATGTTCTAATAAAATACTCGCTTATTATGTAGACTGTTTGCCACAGTCTGCAATTAGCTCAATTTTGTTTCAATTGTAAATACTAGTTTTAATATTTTTTCATTTGATTGAATTTTTTTTTTCAATAAAGATATTAATTAACATTACCTAAAGGGTTATTCAGTGACAACATACATGAACCGTAAGATCAGTCCATCATCATTACGAATACGTTCATGAAGACGCCAGGTCTTTTTCAATTATAATTTTATTTAAGTATTTATTTTATTCATGCAGTATTGCTTTTTCTTTGATATTAATTCAAGTTACGCTTTTTGAGCGTGGTGACTAAAGACTAAAGACTGCCGAACTGAAACGACGTTAGACGATGCACGGCCTTCAAGCCACACCTCCTTGCCCGGCGGAGTGGGGAGCGTGAGGTTTTTTCGTTACGGAATTTCTGGATTCGGTCCCCGCGCTCAAGGCCCTCGATAGAAACTATGCAATAGCTTAAACTCTTTGGGTTACATATTACTGAAGCTTTCTTTACCACCTAGGTGTGCTGATGAGATCAGAATAACAAATTTGACTGTGTTAGAAGTACTAGGTATTATCGCCTAGCTGTATTTTTTTCCTGTTGTTGTGTTGTCTGATGTCACACACAAATCATGTGTGTCATGACAATGTGTGTCTCATCATCAAGTTTATAAACACATAAACAAATGAAAATAAAAATATTGTAAGTAAATATAAGAATAAAAATATTTAGTAACAATTCCACGAAACAACCTTTTGTGATAAAATCTAACGAATTATACATTATACAAAACGAAAAATCATTTATCAAAGTAAGTCGTCAACTAGTTTCGTCTCTCCACGAGACATCATCAGGACACCACACCACTCGATCTTGACTCTGAGAGCGCCAAACAACAACGGCAGAGTCCCACCAGAGATGTTGCCACTCCGAGCTCCGCGCGGCAAGAAAAATATTATCGTTTATTTTCCTGTCTTGTTGACAGCTTCCTTCCTTCCCCATGATTAACGCAATGCACCTTATCACACCCACCAGTAGGTTCAAGTTGACGTAACCAAAACCGCGCCATTTTCTTTAGTAAGTCGCATCGCACTGCTAAGAGCGCGCGAGACGTTAAATTTTAAAAATAAACACGTGATTTTAAAAAAAGAACGTTATCTATCAGCCAGTGATAACCGTAATGTACTTTTTTTCTGTGTAACATAATAACGGCCAGTCATTTGAGTGTGTGTTTCGGTATTTGAATTGTATTTGAATTAGAATCGCGATTTAAAATTATTGTGAAGTGTTTCGAAACTTTAATTGCCCTTTTTGGATATTTTTTGGGAGATAAGGATTTTTATCTCTACAGTTTCCTTTTCGTGCCAAACAGGCACGAAAAAATCAGGTTTGTTTTACTTGTTACTAGCTACCTCCTGCGGGGATTACCGAGAATTCCGCAAATGAATGACTGTGATATTATTATGAATGAATGACTATGAATAGTGTTATATATATTCTTATGACCATATCATGGGAAAACTTTATTTTTCGGCGATCAAAATTAAGCAGCCTACGTTAATCCAAGATAAGAGATAGATAAGTCATCTTGATAAACATGCCTACCAAGTGTCATTCAAATCTGTTCATCCGTTAGAACATGAAGAGTAAGTTAAGTACCTACCTACATGTTTCACATACTTATGTGTTACATACACATGTACTTAACTTAGTACATGTACACTTAGCACAGTAGTAAAAGTACCTACCTACACATTTAAACAGATAAAGACAAACTTTCGCCTCCATAACTAGGTGGAAGGTTGGTAGGTGATAGATAACCTTTTGATTTTCGTCTTCTTTTCTTTAGGTATGGGTGTGTGAGTGTGTGTGACGGATAATAATTATATTGCTTTTTGGAATCTATGTTAGCTTTTATAAGTAGGTATCTTATTTATGATATTTAGGTACTTTTTTATATTTCTGGGAGGGATTTTAAACTAGTGAGCTAACTAGGTACTGTTGTGTTGATTATGTTTGTTACTTTAAAAGCTGATTAATATTATTGTTAGACTTGTAGACAATTATTTTGTTTGACTGACTATTATCTCAACAAGACTGGTTTTACAACTAAAAATATTAAAACTACACAAATACAAATAAGTATTAAAAAAACAAATATATACAAATATTAAATCTACCCTTTTTTGTCTGATGGATGACCTTACTTCCCCCATTTCAATGTTTCACTTTCATTTTTTTATTTAGGTAATAGAAATTTGAAATGAATAGGTGTGGGTTGAATGGGGAACTTAAATCCAACGGTCGAATAGAGCAAAATACCTATTGACTTGAAAATTTTTGGGATGAACGGGTAAGCCCTCAGAAAAATAACTTTCTCGACACTAACAGATGAGAATCGTTTTGACTGGTTTTAACCCTCTAAGACACTAGCTATCTCCATTTTCCAAACGCCCCGGGTGACACCGCAGGGGCTGGGCAGTAAATGGATTAAGTAAATTCACTGGAAGAGGTAGGTGTACCTACACTACCTACTGCGTACCTACCTACCACTACCTACCTGCTATCATTGCGCGATCGATATCTAGAACGAGTTGCAACAACCACCCACGCCCGTCTGTTTGTTGATCAAAATTGAAAGTACAAGCACGCTCTTTGAAAAATTATAGCTAGAGGATTCACTTCGAACTGAGAACTCGGGAAGTATTTCTCGTACATATATTTGTAAACCTCAACCGCAACAACCTATTATTGTAGTATTGGTCCACTGCTGGACTCAGGACTGATATGCGTCTTGTTGGTGTTTATCTAATGGGGGGTAATTCCCATAATTCCCACGCTGGGCATGCGAGTTGGGGATCGCAGTTCGGTGGTAGAATTGTTCCGCAGGGGCGCCCCCATGTTTATTTATATAGATTTACCTAGCAAGTAGGTGTCCTAGACACGATCCTAGACGTAACGCATTGGATAACTCTGTAATGTTAGGTCTGGTTTTTAATAAACGAATTGAATGGAATTGAAATGAATACACGGAAACCACCGGGGACGCCCGGTGGATATCCCTTAGTCGAATCTTACGACACCCACGGGAAGAGATGGGGTGGTGCAAATTTTAAGCCAGCACCACCTTAATGCATTACATTGGCGGATCCAGGGGGGGGGCCATGGGGGCCATGGCCCCCCCCAAAAGGCCCAAGAGTTCCATACTTTCGACTCAATTTTACGATTAAATTCAGATGCACTTTTACACGGGCCACGGCATACCTACTCTTAGGTAGGTTATGTAGGTACCTACTTTATATGAAAGTACAGAAATATATTTTTAGGTTAGTCGGTACTTTACATACATCTACAAAATAAATTCAAGAGGTTAATTTCTTCTCAGTATTACCACGTCCATCGACACGTTCAACGACTTTGAAATGAACATAGGTAAATGATATCTATTTCTCTTCTTCCGCTAGTGAACACAAGTGAATTATAGCCAATTGCACCTCATTTCTTATTTGATTGACAGTAATAACTATTTTTCAAGCTGTTTATATTGATAGAATGAGAACGCATCCGAATTAGTTTTTAGTTTGGTTTCCATTCCAACCCTCTGGTTGCGACACTGGACTTCCTTCTTACTTACGTCAACACGTAATATGTGCGGATTGCTCGTATTTTTCTTTTAATAAAAACTCAGTTCTAAATTACAAAAACGCTCTTTATTTGACTAAAACCTACATATAATTATATTAAATAAAATTTCTCGTCTTAAGTATACCTCGGTATTGGATTTAACTTGAAAAGATAAGTTAAGTAAAAGAAAAAGTAGTACAGTATGCGTGCATGTTACTCGCGAGTACGCGAACTTGCGAAGAAAGAAACGTACGCGTTCCCGCTTTCGTTACATTCAATTCAAACAATTTAATACACAATACAGAGAGATGACAAAAATATCACTGCTTTTTGCATTTTAATTTGTTTTTTGCATTGAGGTGTTCTTGCCGTTTATTAGCAGAGCCCTTTTAAAAATACTTAGCTAAATAAGTACAAGTACGTACGTTAGAGTTATATACGTATCGAATATTTGTAGTTAATTCAATGTAAAACTAACTAACAGATGTATCACCACGGGCGTGGCGAACATCTTTTGCCTCTCTCGACGTGGCCTGGATCTGAACTAAAGCCTCCTTTCAGTTTTCAGTTCAGTTGCAAAATATCAAAATATCTAACAAAACGACAAAACAGCAAAAAAAATCGGTTACATTGTCCTCTGTTTCGTGGTCCATTTTTAATAATACAGGTCTCGGTCTCACAATAAGATCATTTTGACTACTAACGCGAGAAATTGACAAAATAAAAAGACGTGTGGCACTCGGGGACTGCCGCGGTAAAGCTATTGCAATGCCATCTAGAGGCGAGTTGCTGAACTAAAGAGACAAACGTCAAGGTTTTTTCGTTACGGAATTTCTGGATTCGGTCCCCGCGCTCAAGGCCCGCGATAGAAGCTATGCAATAGCTTAAAATAGTTTATTTCGCGGCTTGCTCCGCTGGAGTACTGTCTCGTCTCTGGCTGTGCACATGAAGGCCCCCCTTATACTGAAATGGAAGTTTCTGATTCGTTTACGTGATAAGCTAATCTTATGCGAGCGAGAGTTCATTTTGTACGACAGCGAACTCAACTTCGATATTCCTTTTCCAAGTAGACACCAGATTTTGATTTTCGTAGATTCTTTAGGGCAGGGCTCATCTATTTTGTTGTAAATCGTTAAAATTTTATTAAGCTATTGCATAGCTTCTATCGCGGGCCTTGAGCGCGGGGACCGAATCCAGAAATTCCGTAACGAAAAAACCTTGACGTTTGTCTCTTTAGTTCAGCAACTCGCCTCTAGATGGCATTGCAATAGCTTTACCGCGGCAGTCCCCGAGTGCCACACGTCTTTTTTTTATTTTTCATAACTTACTATCATAGCTTTCGCGTCTTGCTAAGCATACCTCACCAATTTCAAAAAGACTGCGACTCACCGATATTCATTATGAAATCTCGGAATTCGAGATACCCAGCTACAAGTCTGTAAATACTTGTATATCGACACTCTAAAAGTTGTCTCAAAACCTACATTATGGTAGGGTGTGCGCAACTATTAAATTTCTAGGTCAAAGGTCACAAAAAATCCGTTTTTTGTCAATATCTCATTTCCTATGGGTTTTTTGCTATTTGTATGTATGGTGAACTTACTAAAATGACTGCCTTGTGGTTCAAAGTAATAGAATAAGTTTGGTTAGGTTAGGTTAGGTTAGCTTACATTTGTCGCCGGAGTTCGACCCCAAAAACACGTCCATAAAAAAACAATAATGATACTCTTGCTTGGAGCAAAAATGTAACATTTCAGGAAACGAAACGTAACTTACGACTCAAGAACCCTGGCAACAATGATCTGTTTCCTCTTCTAAGTAGTTTTAGTGAAGGACGCGGGTTCAAGTCCCGTCAAAGTAAAAAAAAAAGGATATTATTACCCCCCCTACCTGAGGCCTGCGTCCAACAGTGGACCAATACAGGCTGTGGAGGAAGAGGTTGTGATTTTTTTACCCTATATCTGAACATTGTCAAAATGGCCCCCCCCAAAATAAAATCCTGGATCCGCCCCTGATGCATTAGCTAAAGCATAACCTAATTTATCAAGTGTTATTTTATTTCTAACGTTTTTGAACCGATACCCGAAAAGATGCTTGAAACATTATATAGGATCCCGAGTACAACATGTTTGCAATAATAATAATAAATTTTGTTTTAAAAAACTATAAACCGACTTAAGTCTTTATAGTTTTTTCATGAATTTTCATGGATATCATTGTCAAAACTGAACAAAATTAAGCACCAGCTTTCATATAAAAAAGAATCATGAAAATCGGACCACCCAGTCAAAAGCTCTGAGGTAACAAACATAAAAAAAAAACAGTTGAATTGAGAACCTCCTCCTTTTTTTGAAGTCGGTTAAAAAAACAAGTAATCGCGTATTTGGAACCTTGTATATAAAAAAATAATAATTCGTCAACCTAATGAAGACTGCGTCAAGCTGAAGACAGGGCGCTATGGCGCTCATTAGAGGCCTACTAGCCTTCATTCATCATCATCATCATCATCAGCCTATAATAGTCCACTGCTGGACATAGCTATGTCCAGCAGTGATGATGATGCAGATGATGATGATGAATGAAGACATGATACTAGCACCAATATTAATACGATATTACTATTATATTCTACAATATTATTTTTAACTATATTTTACAATTAATCCTCAAAAAAACTTTATTGAAAGAATAAATTATAATCAAATAAAAATTCCGGGTTATTCGTAATTCGCTGACACTTCACAAATGTATTCTTATCCGTGGCTGTGCTGTGTACCTACCTACATAACATACCTAATGCTACTTAGGTGCTTACTTATTGAAAACCATATCTTAATGTGTGGGCGGTATCCATAACTCGTTTTATTGCAATGAAATTAAGGTTTAAACGATCGTTTTGTTTATGACTCTTGTATTTTGCGAAAATGGGGCAAGGACTTCTTTAAAAAACAAAATCTAAGAATCTAGGTAAGTCAATTATATGTATTTATAAATGGACTTCGAAAACAGGCCTCCTCCTTTTTCTTCTTCTTGTAAGTTAGGTTGTAGTGGTTTTTATGTTATTATTATACCCTGTAACTCATCTACAATTGTTGACAAGTGATTTTCAAATACAGAATGAAGTATTTCATAGATAAAGTTTTTTAGTTTTAGAAAGTTGTCAACGATTAGAGAAATTCATAGTGCATTATGCAAAAAAATATTTCTTTAGACAGGGTGTATAATGTATAGACATGGTGTATACGTCCATCGATTTTCCCTTAAATATTTTTTTTATATGTGCAGTTCACATTATTTAGTTACTTCTAAAGAACGGACTAGGGCTTAGTATGATTATTGATTACAATTTAGCCACGATGTGGGCTAATGAGTAATTTAAATTAGCAATGAAAAAATCTCGCTCCGCGTCGGCCGGTACCTATGTATGATCCATGTTTTTGTAAGCCGTTTTCTGTGAAAAATTTGTATTGGAAGGCTTGTTTCTTTTATTGTGCTAGTGTAGTGTATATATATTAATATAATAATAAACAACAACTTTTTGTAGAAAAAAATGTTTTTTTAAGTATTTAGAACGACTTTTATACAATAAACTGGCAAAAATAGTCTCATCCTGATTTCAAGCTGGAATTATTAATACATTGCAAGGTAATGCATGACTATAACATGTTTAATGTGTTAGGCTTATTTCATAACGATTCCAACAATATAAGATAGACGTATAGCTCCCTACAAAACTTTAGAGATATCGTCATTTTAATCACACTCGACGATACCGCGCGAACCACCCAGAAAGGCGCCCGACACTCCCTCCCGGCCATTTGCGCAAAATGGTAGCGACAACTGAAAGGTTATCGTTTCTCAGTAAAATTTATAGGAAGACACTTTGTTCTTACACTACACTACATTTCACTAGTATTAATTTATTTTTAAGAAAAAAGCCGAGCTAGAACTAAGATACAAAAGAATAACCGTAAACTGTTCCTACTCTGCTCCACTTTTGGCTCCAAAATTTAGGAAATTGTGAATATGTTTTGAACTATTAACTTTTAAATATACTTAGATGTATTCATATAAAGTAGACAATATAATCTATCATATTTTTTAAGGTTTATTAACATAATGAAGTATTTTGGTATATTTTAAAAACGATGAATTAGGACCAAAATTACCCATGGTCCTGGGAATCTTTGCTCCTGGGTATAGTTTGCCTCTTAATTCACTGATATAAGCTTTTATGAGCATATTTGGACGTTCTCTGTTCGAACTTTGCTCAACTAATCATGTTTTAACTTTTGATATGGCAACTCTCAAAAAATGGGTAAAAATAAAAAAAACTTATTATTTATTTCTTTACACAAGAAATTAGTTTTATTGCTTTTTAAACGTATAGTTTGATAAAAATCATCCAGTTTCATTGCTGTTTTATTTTTTTTAACTATATTTTACTGACAATCAATCAGTTTTATTGCTGTTTTATATTTTTAAACAATATTATAATGACAATCAGTCAGTTTTACTGCTGCTTTATATTCTTACATTATTATTATAATGGCAATCAGTCTGTTTCAACTCTGTTTTATATTCTTACTATATTTAATAACAATCGGTCGGTTTTATATTCCTAAACTATGATTTAATTATAAATACTCAGTTTTAATTCTGTTTTATATTCTTTATTTAACAATTAGTAAGTTCTATAGCTGTTTCATATTCTTATACAATATTTTAAAGACTATCAGTCAGTTTTATTGCTGTTTTATAGCTACCTATTCTTAAACTGTATTTTAATCATAATCAGTCAGTTTCATTGCTTTAGTATTCATGGACTAGGTACAAAATGTTTATCAAAATGGAATGACTAACAAAAACTCGAATTCGGCTCTCTCTTCAACTGTAAATGTTGTTGGAGCACCTGGTGGTCGATATGGCATTTTAGTTCGTTGGTGCCTGATATGATTAATAATAGTTCTACGTGGGATGCCCTATTTTTCTTTGGCTTTTATTTGAGAGTAAATTCTTTATTTTCTATTGCAGCCAAACATGCTCGTAAAGTTTCAGGGGCGTAATTTTTGTAAATTCTGCAGCCTAAACGCTTTTTGTAATTTCTCGGCATCTGTTCTAAAAATAAATAAAACGTGCATTTATACCACTAACAATAATTATCTTCAGTTTTTTAAATACATGGCAACCTTTTGGGTTTACTTTGCTCAGTGCAAAGTTACCCCATTTTGTACAAGAAAACAGGTCCATGCCGAAAAAGAGAGGTTTGGTCATGATGAACTCAGGAGTTCAATGAAATATTGACATATTATATACCTGAATAAATACATAATAATATGAGGACATATGTAATTACCTTATTCCGTTGCACAGTTTTCGAGATGGAAATGACTTTTTTCTTACACAAAAACCATTTAATTTCTCACTGAGCAAAACAATGGCTCCCTGCGATCCGGAAAAAATGACAGATGAGAATTTGACAGTTCAGTAATGTCATTCAGATGTCAAATATTTGGGGTGCGTTCAAAAACAAGTGAAATGTTGCGAGGATTGGAACATAATGGACGTTGAAACATTTTACAAAATTGGAGCATAATTATCTAGAGGGGAGCAAAGTAGGCACGTTTTACGGAAATTAATACTAGTGAAATGTAGTGGTAAAGTCTTTTTTCTTCATAACGTGAGCTTTCCAGCGTAGCTTCGCGTCAAGCGTCATGCCTAAATATTTTGCCGTATTTTCATACGGGATGAGCTTGTTGTTAATAAAAATGGGATAGTAGTCCTCTTTTTTGTAAGTGAAGTTCACGTGAACTGATTTTGACTCATTAAGTTTTATCCTCCATTGAATGGTCCAGTCGTGGATTTTGTTCACTGCTATCTGAACCTTTTCTGAGGCTTCTGCATGTGTGGTTCCCACAGCCATTATAGCAGTATCGTCAGCAAAGGTTGCGATGGTATTATTCTCAAGTTCTGAGATATCACAGGTATAAAGTAGGTACAGGACGGGGCCCAATACGATTCTCTGAGGTACTCCAGCTTTGATCTCCTTTATTTCTGAGTAAGCATCTTCCTGCCTTATTCTAAAAGCTCTATTTGATAAATATGACTTTAGGTCGGCGAATTCTCTGGGTACCATTTTTCGCAGTTTTATCATAAGACCTTCATGCCAGACTTTATCAAATGCCTGTGCTACGTCAGGAAAACGGTAGAGCAGACGTTTTTTTCTTCAAGTGTGTTAACAGTAACATTGGTAATTCTATGGACTTGGTCGATAGTAGAGTGGTTTTCTCTAAATCCAAATTGGTATACCGGGATAAGATTTTGCTTTTCTAATATCGGCTTAAGTCTTCTAAGTAACAGTTTTTCGAATAACTTAGCCATGACTGGCCCGTAATTTATGAATCTATTTGGATGATTCTTTTACGTTGTTTATAAGATGATCCCAAAGTGGTCCCATAAAAATTTGTTTTCGGGGATTAGGGTTAAGTATTTTTCCCGCAAAATCGATTAGGTATTCATATACCTAATCGAATAATAAATAAAGTGTTAATTGATCTGATCAGAACCTCTTTTTTTGGGTAAGTAGATAAAATCATTATTATCAAAGACAATTACAATCAAATTATGGAAACAAATTAGAACTATATTTTACAATTAATCCTCAATTTTTATTTCATTGTTGTAGGTATTTACTTTTATGTTAGTAATGATGTATTGCTTTGTATTTACTTTCACTATGGTAGTACCTACATACGTACTAACCTATGCACAAAAAGTGACTTGTAATTCTAGAAATTTACGAAATAAATGATTATTGATTATTGAAAACTAGTATTTACAATTAAACAAACAATCTACAGGTAGCTCATTTGAAATTTTAGTCCTCTAGTGTCTAGTCATTGATAATGGTTTTCGAGGCCACGAAATACCTGGTCGAAGGATCTAGTCTAGTGAAAGAGTTTTGCTTAGATAGAAAACGATCAAAAATAAATCAAAGTCTTCCAAGTTTAACTAAGGTTTACTATTTTAAGAGCAATATCAACCTAACCTTCCTCTCAGCTTATCTCTTATCATTTTTATCACTAACATTGAAAACACTATCAGAGTAAACATACTACGTTTTTTATGAAGCTAATTATGGAGGTAACAAAAAAACATCATTTTATTTTCACATAATTAGATTTATAGTTACATTTAGGTACTTACAAAGAAACATAGCTAAATGATAGAAACCAATTAGTAATAGTACCTATATCTAGTTATAAAATATTGAAACAGTTATGCATACCTACTGCAAAATGTTCGCTGAGCTGATCCATACTAGTCATCCTATACTTACTTCTATACTAATTATAATATTAGTATAGAAGTATATTTGGAGGATAGATTTGATTGTTTGCTTGTATTAAATTATGCTCTGGAACTACTAGACCGATTTAAAAATGTATTTCATCATTAAGAAGCTTAATTTTCAGGGATATATTTTATCGCCTATATTTTATCCCGGAATTCACACGGAAACGGAAAGTACGCGCGTGAAACCGCGAGGGGCTGAGTCAATAATAACATTGAATTAATAAATAAATAATGCTCGATAATCTACACTGACAATCAATACTACTAAGCTCAGAATATCGAACCCTCATCTCGCCTGGCTTGTCGTTCTCTACGCCACAAGGGCATGGTGTGTAATGTATGTATACCTACTCAAGGGAAAGGGCGAATAGTGGGTGGACCTTTACCAACAAACAAAAAGAATACCCACACAGTATGGCAGGTATAGAGTCTGTTCAAAAAAGGAAGTGTCGTCGCGGCGTTACGGTGAACCAATACTTTAGTGTCAGTCGTTCTGCAATGACGAGCAGTGTTGCCAACGCAACAAAAGTTGTCAATTGGCACACGCGCGCTCTCAATTCCCACGACCGACGCGACACGACGCTCTCTTTTGAAACCTGTGTTTGAAACAGAATCTATGCTATGCATAGATAAATAATTGTCCCAAAATTATACCGGGTTATTAGTAATTGACTGACGCTGCGTCAACTACAAGTTCTACCCGTTACCACGAACACACCTATTTAAACTTCTAAGTCTTCATTCTTAATCTTGGTTTTGCTAGATAGAGGTTGGCTTCATACAGAGAATATAATTATTATATTATTATAATACTTACGTTACGGGAAAGTTCTACGTTCTTTCTTTGAGTTGCTGACGACTTGGCAGGACACAGTGTCCCAACGAGCTCCCAACAGTCCCAACTGACACTTTTGATTTTAATATTTTTATTTACTGTCGATTCGGACATAATCAAATTATTGAAGCAAGAAGTTGAGCTAAGATTCTTCTTGGTGCAAAGGAAAATAGTATCCAAACAAAGAGTTTAGGCACAGAAATATCGTCTCCGAAGCTCTTTCTGCAATGAGGTGGAAACTGTCAAAATCTCTTTGAAAGTGATGTTCTCAGAATAAAAACTCATTTACCAACAAGGTAAAAGATAAGGTAGTTTATGAAGTAGGTCGCTATGTTTTAAAAAACTCTTTGCTAGGGAATTTAAAAAAGTCGTCAAAATTTAAATGTCAGAAATCGTAAAAAAGTTATCTAACTACCTACTAATATTTTGCATGTGATTTGAATAAAATTATAAAATTTATTTACTCAAATCACAAACATCTATAAAAATGCTTGCGGTTCGAAGATCAAGAGAATACAGGTTTACGGTGGTATGCAAATATAAATATTTCGACAATAAATTCATAGATTTACAAGTTAAAATTGATTCTAATTTCTGTCTTGGTCTTTTATTCTTGATTATCGATCATTATTTACCAGCTATCGATTAGTTATCCACTTATCGTTGATAAAAACAGTCGTAGATAAGGCCCAGTTGCAATAATCCAATACTGTGTGGACAAAGTGTCATACGATGAGTTGCAGTGATGTTAGTGAAAGAAAATCTGTCAAAGGCCAAATGTTCCAACAAGTTGTGCAAAAGGTAAAATAAGTGCAGGATTTGTGTCTACCCCGGTATCGTTTTCATGAGTTATTCCGGATTCGTCCCACTACGTTCGGACAAAAGTAGTCTGAATGCGAAAATGTTTTCTGAGACTATTAATTAATACATGAGATCACGAAGATAGAATTTATGAGAATTTTTTGTGTCTACATTAGTATCTCTGTAGAATAGATTATCTCAGCACACAATAACAAAACCATATTAATCTATACATATGTAGAGTAGCATTAGCAACTGCCCCCTGCCACGTACATTTAAGGGGATGACGACGAGTTTGCCAAAATTTCTCCCAGTCATCCCCCCAAGCAAGGGACCTTATAACCCCGAGTTTGAATTCGCCCTGGCTCAGTCTGGAACAGGATGACGGCTCAGAATAATCCCAATTCAGGTTGTTCAAGTAGTGTTGCTATAAACATTCATGTTTTAATTTCAGATCGAGGAGGTTATGCAACAGAAGGCGCCAGGGGTGCCAAATAACAATCACCAGTAAGTGCATTTTACATAAATGTCTTTTTTTAAGTAAGAAACAAATAAAAAGTATACATACCAATAACATACTGGTAGCGCCATCTATGAGATTACAGCAAGACTACGTTTGAACGCTCGATAACTTGCAGAGATGGTAGAGTAATTTCCACTCCGCTGACATTGGGGATATAGCTCAGTGGTAGAGCATTCGACTGCAGATCGAGAGGTCCCCGGTTCAAACCCGGGTGTCCCCTTGAACATCATTTTGCACTTTTAATTCATTTTTATTATTTTCATAGACAAAACGCACGGCTAACACGCACAAAGGCGTTTTCGGCGAACTTCTTCAAGGCTACCTTCAGTTCTCGCAACAAGGCGGTCCCTGCCGCCACTTCTTCAAGCTCCATTGTAGAAAACACCAAAATAGGCAGCGCGGAGACCAAACCTATTACTAGAAACAGGCCTAGGACAGGTAATAATGTAATTCCACAGTAGGTACTTCTAGCACTTACCAACCAGTTTTCTTCAGATTTTTTACAAACTCTCTGTTCTAGTGCCATCGACGACGCAAGAAACCGCGAAATCTCGAGTCAAGCGAACTGTTGAGCTTCTAAAGCCGAATGTCAAACGGCTTGACAAACCGGTCGAGCCTGAGCGACCTATCAGGAGTAAAACCCCTGACCCAGGGGGTCCAAAGAAACCCCCTATCATAAGACAGGAATCTAAATCATCTAATGTCGTCTTGCAAATCGTGAAAAAATCCCATGCTCCAGCGAAACCACCGCTGAAAAGTGAAAGTGTTTTGCCGCCAACTCTAAAACCGAAGACAACGGATAAAAATTTGAAACTGACAAAGAATATCAACAATAATGACGTTTGGACGAATGCAAATGAGGTCAAGAGTTATCGTCAGAGGATTACATCCTTACCAGCCGCTCCATTAAGGTAAGTAATTTATTGTAATTAAAATTATAAAGCTAACCCACTGAATTTACACAGTTATAAACTCGCAAGATTCGTATCATTGATCGAGATCGAAATATTTTAAAATGCGCGCCATAACTCGTCCATAATCTACCTCAACGACAAAATTGCAAAAGTATTCTTACCTTATCTGAGCAACGTAGAGCTTATTTTCGTTCGCCGATGAACCCAATCGTTGTCATACGTGACTATTTAGCATTTTGGTCCTCGCACCTCTCTCATTCTTACTTATTTTTCTCCTTCCAACCAGTTAGTAAGAAAGAGTAGGACAAATATATCTGCACTGTTCTCGCGTGAACGCCGCGGTCTTCGAACTGCTGACTGGCTAGGTTAAAGATGTAGTTAGGAATTCATCGTTATACGGGGCATTGGATGACTTTTAAATTTAGTCGAGTTATCGCGGCTGGTTTTGAATTGAGAATTCAACAGGCAAGTTTGTTTGGTTCGCTGGCCGGCGGATGTCGTCCCCTAGCCCGGTGCGCTTTGCTTTCTTTTTTCGGACTTTTTGTGTGTGATAAAAACGAAAGGAACGATTCCTAAGTTTTATAATGGTGTGTTAATGATTGTGTTTTGTGATTAAACAGCAGTGGTTTTGTTTGTAGAACGTGTCTGTTGATTTTGTGTAGCCAAAGGCGAAGAAAACCAAAATTGAGCGTTACTTAGGTACCTACCTACTTACATTACACCAGCCTACGTTAGGTACATATTACCTAGCAGTGTCTGTCTGTGCAGCAATTTAAACCTATACCTTATTATTTACCCACATAAGTACCTACCTTCTTTACTTATATACCCTACTTATATTATAGGTAGGTATTTTGATTTCCCCTACTTATTGGTTGTTTGTTCTGTTTTTATTTTTTTTGCATCTTGAATCTAAATTCAAGTTAATCAATTTACCTGACCGTATCCATTAGGTAGGTAATAAGTAAGTAAGCTTTAGCAACATTCCTTGCATAGATCAGGTCGGTAGCTATAGCTAGCTACATACAGTAGGTACCTCTACCTAGGTGCCTATACCTACAATACAAGACCTGCCACATTTCTGTGAGATCTACCTTCTAAGTTTAGGTACAGGTACCTACGAGTAGGTAGGTAGGTACTTTAACTTACCAACTTAGCACCTAACTAGCTAGGTAGTAAGTAGGTAGTTACCAAACTATCTAACCTACCTAATAAAAAGATATAGAGAATAAAAAGATAGGTACCTACCTACTTACTAAAATGAAATACCTACCTAGGTCCTATCCTAACTACCTAGGTAGGTAGGTACCTAGGTAACCAACCTACTTCTGCCATTTTGAGATTATGTTGGTTAGGTAGCGTAGGTTACTTATTTTCTACTAGACTCAGATGAAAGAAGTAGGTAGGTATTTATTTATATAAATAAAGGTTCTATATTCATATAAAGTTAAATTTGTATTAATAAACTCCCTACGTGCTACTACGTGAGCGAAGTGATCGCTCAGAAACCTTGTACCTACCTATCCTATAAACCTACGTAGGTACCTACGAGGTTTCTGTGAGGGATAGATTGTCGCTTACTAATTTCTGAAAGGGATTCTCTAGAAAAGACAGAGACGTTCAAAAAGCTCTTTCAAACAAGACAAGAACCTCGAACATGATATCCGAGGTCAGATTAATTGAAACAACTTGGATTGGAATTAAAAGATCATACCTACCTACTTACCAAGGAGACGACAACGTCTGTCTTGAGCAAAACCATGTCGCTGTTTCTGTAAAACATGTTAATCAGCTGTGTAAACTAGTTTGATACTTTACGAATCGTAATCGTAATTTACGATGTAGGTGTAGGTAGGTACTTTATTTTTTTGTAACGTGTTCTGTAAAGACAAGACAGCGAGCTGGTTTCAAATTCGAAGAATCTCAAACAACCTCAATGCTAATCTAAACATTCTAAACCAACCCTGGACGTTAGGAAACAAGTAATTTCTTTCATCCGGCAGAATTACCTACATATGTCTGACTGATACCACTTCTGAAAAAAGTTAATCCTAATTGAAAGATGGTGCTGATGTTTTGCCTTGGCATTCGGTGACTTCCACAAATGATTGTGAGACGGGTATTATAGCAATTGTAATTTAAGCCGAGTTGAAATGAGTCAGCTAAATGGGCTGTATCAATTTACAGATCTTTTTACTTAGAGCTCGACGATTTACAGACATTCAATAGGGCTTAAAAACCGCACTGGCTAATGAATTGAAACGCTTGATGGTTCGATCGAAGTACACGAACGCCACACCTCAGTCAGTCAGTCCAGGAATTCCAGTCCAGACGAAGAAAATCACGAAGACTTGAAGTGGTTGGAATGAACTTGCACAGTTTGAACTGTGCATTTACTTTATCACATTACCAAGCCATTGAATAAATATTACGTTCAAGGGCAATTTCAAAGTAATCAATAGAGGCCATGAAAAATTGTCGCGATAAGATTGGATTATTTCAAAGTAATTTCAAATGACACAACAGCCTCGTCTAATTAGGTGGTATGCTAAACTGGTAACGTGCTATAGTTGTGCGTGCGTGTATATAATTCACATATAGATTTTTGTCATACTGATGGATGATCAATAAAATTTAATTTATAACCGTTGATTGACGATGGAATTCATGATAATTCAGAATCAACACACCTAACCAACCACCCAATTTTATTAAGAACAAATGCCAACTTTCGCCTTAGAGTCACACTCACACCAAACAATTTGTCCAAGTGTGAACCAAGGGTATACGCCATTGTTCTCCGACTTACATCATTGGTTACTCCACCGTTTTCGCTGTGCTAACATATGCCACAACACATCTTGTGGGCTGGTGTGAATTCAATTCGGTGGCATTGGAGTCCGTTGAGTCACTGCATATTTCTTTACTCCTAGACTGCACAATTTGTTTTTTGAACTGGTTTTCCTGTTGTTCATATGCAGAGACCAAACCACAGATATTGACCCTATGGTTTAACTGTTTTATGACTGAGTAGGTAATACTGTATTCCTAAGTCATAACTATTTTGGTATCGAAAAATTCGTTCTGCTCGTCTCATGTTTGAGAACTTTTATTTAGAAATACACGTTTCGTATGGTTTCAATTACTTTAAGATGAAGATCGCTTGCCGCGATCTTCAATGAGACTATTACTTGGTTTCTGATAGTAATATTAAGTAAACATAATACATGTACTGGTAGCATGCTGTCATCTAATTTAAAAACAAGCTCCCCGCTTGGCGCCATCCATACGACCGCATTGTTGACTAATGAACTCCCATTAATGATAATGCAACGGTGTCGCCTCTAACAATACAGATTGCATCGCATATAATCTATAGTTGTTTCATTGTGTATTGTCAAGACCAAAGTAACAGCGCCCGAGAACTATGAAAAGAAGAATAAATTGAAGAGTATAGTCTATTCAAAAAAGAAGAGTTGTGGGAAGTGAGGACTCTTGTGTGCCAATTTGACAACTTTTGTTGCGTTGACAACACTGCTCTGTCATTGCAGTACGACTAAAAGTGTTAGTTCACCGTAACGCCGCGACTCTTCTCTTTTTGAACCGACTCTAAATTAAATAAGACATCGGTCGGTGATGCCCTATGAATTTTCCACGCTGGTTTTTCACTCATGTTTTCCCCGTCTGTATGAAATGAATGAATCCACACTCAAAAGTAATTCAGTCTGAAGTAGCAAATGTAAATAAGTACTTGAAGCAACTCTGCTTGAATAACTTTCAGACTGCAGATTTTACATACAACATTTCAGCGTCCCGGATTTCCTACTTATCAGAAGTTAGGGACCCTATTACTTCTTCGCTATCCGTCTGTCCGTGAATGTAACCCACCAGGCTGTATTTCATGAAACGTGATAGACAATTGAAATTTTCACGTTTAAATTATTCTAATTTATCTTTGATAAGCAGCGATCCTACACGATTTTAAAATAGGTATTAGAATTAGAATGCATTTTCTGAACTGGGGGATTAATACAAAATACCGTCTTGTAAGTTGTAACTAAAAGTTTTCTAAGAATATCTTCGTATCCCACATGCTTCGACACCCACCCAATGTTTCGAGCAAACCTTATAGTTAAAAGCGTCTGGAGCAATTGGATTAAAAAGAGATTCGAAATTTATCGTAGCACGCATCATTGAACATTAATCAGCTAATCGTGGTTTAGAAACTGTACTTGGCCCGAGCTGAACTGCACTTGACAAATGGAACTGGTTTCGGATGCTCACGGTGAAAGTCTGCCGTCTCACGGAGTCACGGCATGCTATGCGAACGGTTCATTGTTATTTGGACATTATTATCGTTTAATTTAACTTTCTTATGTTCAATTTCTCTTATTGGATTATAGTAATGATTAATTATGATGAGGTTCGAATTTGCCATCTTCGACCATCTTCGTTCTTTTGCAACTCAGACCATAATCATTATTTAAAATTCTTTCTTTTATGACCTCGGTAAAGACCATCTTATCCATCTGTACTAGGTATTCCTCTTCCCCAATTTTTGGACAAATATCTAATAAACACAGCTCCTATTGCCTGAAAATGCATCCTTATCAGAAAATCACTTCACCTTAGTCGATCGTATTTTGACGATGCTATACGAACGTTACATTTTATCAGATTAGTCGGTACCTTTTCACTATTATGATAATTCTGTTAGTTATTATTATCAGTCAAATCGTACGTATCCCTGAGATACCTACCTATTGTTTACTTCCATTTAGGTACCTCTGAGTACCAGCTACAGCGCAGTCGCAAGATATTATTGTTTACCTAGTCTGTGACGCAGTCCAGTTTCCGGTCCTTATAATGCGTCATTTTCATTCAGTAAATGTCAATACTCGATATTCTTACCTAGAAGGCGTGTAAGGTAGGTGTTTATATTTACAATGTGTCACACCAAGTCGAATAATAGTCATTCATAATAGTATCATGTTATGTAATCTTAATTGCATTTGATAACTAATTAAATAATTCTAGACTGACATTTTACTCAGTAGGTACCTATCTTCTAGCCTCAAAGTAAGGGAAGTACCTACCTACCTACCAGAAGTAGTAGAATGTAATATGTTAGGTCGTTTGATCTACCACTACATACCTACTACATTTCCTAAGTTACATAACATACTACGTACCTACCTACGTAGGGTCTTTAAACACAGACCTCAAGTTGCCGACTGCAAAGCAAATGCACCCGTCGACTGCGGTCAGTGTAGTAGACTATAGTCGGACTGCAGTCAATTGTTTGCAGTCCGTGTATATTATGAGCCGTTACAAGAATGCTTACCAAGAATTAAATAGTTGGACCACGGGATGTGTCGGAATTTCCATTTAAAGGAATATATTCATTTTTAACCGACTTCAAAAAAGGAGGAAGTTCTCAATTCTTTTGTATTTTTTTATGTTTGTTACCTCAGAACTTTTGACTGGGTGGTCCGATTTGCATGATTCTTTTTTTATATGAAAGGTGGTGCTTCCCGTGTGGTCCCATTTTAATTTTGTTCAATTCTGACAGTGGAATCCATGAAAATTCATGAAAAAACTGTAAAAATTGAAGTCGGTTTATAGTTTTATAAAACAAAATTAATTATGTTCATAAATAAGGTAACAAATCATGAAGGAAATCAAATATGTATGTCATGTATATTGTTCATTTCCCACGGTAACAAACAATGATACCTGGCAAAGTCAAAAACATAGGGAACCGTTGGGGAAAACGGAAAAGTTAGTTAAAGTATACGTACAATACAAAGCGAAGAAGCGAAGCGCCTATGAAATAGTGTGATGTGATCGACAAACAATGCTGGGTATGTGTGTATCCGAGATACAACACACTGCGCTAACCAAATAGAAGCCATATGTGGCTCAACGCAAACAAACCAGTTATCGGCAAGAAAGCGACCTTTCTAGGTCGTCTTTGCAGTTATAGTTCACTAGGTACCTACGGTCCTCGGCTTTGTTTGCGAGGATTCTAAGTTATTTTATTTACTTTCTTGATCCTGCAGATGCTGTTCATACCTGAATCAATTTAAATTTAAACCCATAACTTATAGCCTTTTAGAACGTGAACTGTAAGGTTCATGAGGAATTTCCTTCCGCGAACACTCAGGTTGTGGAACGATCTCCCTGCTCAGGTTTTCCCTCAGGACTACATAGGGTTTTCAAAAAGGGCCTTCTAAGTCATTTAAAAGGCGTCCAGACCATCAGGCGGATCGTATGCTTGATTGCCACCTTTTGGTGGTATAAAAAATAAGTTTATTCTTTTGATTATAAAGTTGAATTGCAAATTGTCGAATCAAATACTCATTATTTCCATATAATTATGATAAATATACATTTATAAAGGTCAAATTCCCATTTTTAAGGTTTTTTTTTTAAGTTCTGTACACGATAATCGATAATCGTTAGCATTCCCAGATAAAGGCAACATACCTACGAGTTTTCTCTGAGGAATCCACTCACAGAGAAATCTCAAAACTCGCTGGCGTAAAAGCACAACGAATCGGAATTGTGAATTCACAGCCTTAGGTTAGGTAAACATTACTGTACATATTCAATTCCGAAACTAAGTCTTTCAAATCACGTTCCATTTCTATAAATTCTTACTTCCGCTATAACTGTGCCTAGTGCCTAAACTTTGTCGGTTTATTTCGATATTATTGATCGACACGAAAACGAATGAAGACGTGCCATGCCGTGACAATATAAAACTTCGCAAGGCAGCCAATTATAACTGTTGCATTTTTTTGCGAAAGGACTAAAATGCTTTTGACCGCAGATGGCCATGACAGCGTTACCGGGCTGTGAATATATCTAACTGTTGCATAAATCTGGACAAAACCTATTACAGATTGAAAGGCACAAAATGAAATCTCATCTGAAGATCGTAGATTGTATCTAACCACAAATCTAACATCTGCAAGTGCCTAATCCCATCAGATGATCTCCCGCCATCTGGCGGCCATATTGGATTGGTTTTATAGGGAATCAGAGTTTTGGCGGCCATAGGTACATTTTACACTAATTCAACCTTACAGACAAAACTGCAGTAACCGCTGCCTAGCGTACAATTATAACGATAAGAATATATTTCAACATATTAAACCTAAAATTCTAAAGCTGATAATATACCGCATCTTTTGAGCTAACTTCATTTAGCTCGCTCTAATAGTTTTCTAAGGGTACGCTCTTAAAGTGATGAACATTGAACACGTTCTTCGGCTCACCTGCAGGTCTACGAAGAAGAATAGACTATTCTTATTCGCAGCTGTAGGTACATACATTTGTCTCGTGTCCACGTTTTAAGTTTGGACAGCCGCATAATGTATTTGTTTTATAGAGATTTAGAGTTTTCGTTTATAATCTCCCGAATCGAATTCTAAAGTTGAAATTCAACTGCTAGTCTAGAGCCGCGACCTCCCTAGGCCGCTTCGTAGGTCAATGCTGGTCGTTCACCCTTCGCTTCCAGCGATCCCATAACAACTGCTACACCTTCTATAACCTCTATATCTATGGAATTGTCTAATCTGTGGTGTTCCTAGTTACTATCATCTATTCTGTCATTTACAACAATGATGGTAGGCTGGTTATATCCTATACTAAGACAAATCGCAAAGATTCCACGCAATGTGGTTACGCGTTCTTCAAGCGAAATTGTGCTCTCTTCTCTGTGTTTAAAGTTCCGTTCAAAACTTGCGTGGTATAATCATCTTTTTGTTTAAATAATGTCAATTGTCTCATCTTTTTGTTTAAATAATTGTCAATTATTATTATTTAAATCTGTCTTGCTTTGTACCTACCTAAAAGTACTTTATTTATATAAGTGTCAATACATCAGATTTTTTTTTTATATAAAATTTTACCCTAAGTAATAACTTGTATTAGATTAACTGTGTCACCGTTAGTTGTAACTTCCTTGTCAACTCTATTTAAAAAATGTTTTTCCATGTAACCGCCTATAATTAGTTGAGCACAAGCGCTCTAAACCTTACTCTATTCCATTGTGTAACTTTGCTGTGTATTAACTGTTGGTGGTTCAAATAATAAATAAATAAATAAATAAATAATGTTGTCTTAGCGAATTCGAGCCCAGAATTTGTGGTGGTTGCTATAGTAACTGCTCTTGACGCCATGCTGTAGGAATGGAATTTGATCGCTTCTCTGTTACATTGCTTGTGTTTCAATTTCAATGTGGTGGTAGAATATTTGTGCAGCTGCAAAGCGAGAGGAATGGAATGTAACTTGGTACGTTTACCACGTTATCAATATGGATTAGTCGAGGTCTATTACTTTACTACGTAACGTTTACGTTAGTCGTTTTCCTACGTAGGAAACTTTTCGGTTTAACGGTTTCAACAAGCTGTGTGCTTAGAATTTGCACCACCCGATTTCTTCCCGTGGGTGTCGTAAGAGGCGACTAAGGGATATCCACCGGGCAGCAGCGCCCCCTGTAGAACAATTCTACCACCAAACTGCGTTTTCCAACCAGCATGCCCTTGCCCTCCCCATTTGATAAATGCCAACAAGGTGCATATCAGGGGGAGGCCTGTGTCCAAAAATCCCTCTTATATTTGATTCCCAAGCATTTTATTATTGTTTTTGATTGTTGATGATGGGAAAACTTGCTGCTACTTCCTAACGTGTTTCTAACCTAAGTAAGACTCTATCATAGGTACTTACGATCAAAACACGTTTCTTTATTTACTTTTAAACGACTTCAAAAAAAGGAGGAGGTTCTTAATTCGACAGTATTTTTTATGTTTGTTACCTTAGAACTTTTGACTGGGTTGTCCGATTTTCATGATTCTTTTTTTTATATGAAAGCTGGTGCTTCCTGTGTGGTCCCATTTTAATTTGGTTCAGTTCTAACAATGGGATCCATGAAAATTCATGAAAAAACTATATAAACCATATAGTTATAGTTTTTTAAAACAATATTAATTATTAAGAAAATGTTTTTTGATCCATGTGAAATTATCTGTATAATGTTTAAGTCACTTTTCATATTGTGTACTGTTAAATCAGAATACACATATTTCATTCATTCATTCTTATCTTCCCTCCTTTTTTAATTAGGTATTATTAAAGTCTCCTTGAGCCAATCTATTGTTATAATCTTCACATTAACTTAGCCTCTAAATTTCACACATAATATCATTCACAAACAATGAGTTATTAATAACTCTATTAATTAGCTCTGACCTTCTGGGTTTTAAACGTTATATGACGTGACCACGACAGTGTTTAAACCTGTTGAAATGTCGGGAAAAATAGGTAAATAATCGCGATTAATACCCGTTTTCGTTACTAATAATATGGAACCTAAAGACTGTAACATTTTGTTTGAATGTAAAAAAAAATAATGTTCATATCAAAAAACATAACGGTTATTAGTGTCGCATAGCACGAACTTTTGCGAACAAGCACACCACAAAAACGCAACCGATTCCAAATAACAAAGACTAGTTTTGTGAGCTCACAAACTTCCCTTTGCAACAGACAAACAAGGCGGGCGCGGTCTCACTACGGAAAAGGGCCTATCTAACGATTTAAATCTTTGATGGGACCCACCTATTTGTTGTAAAATAAAAAAATATTTTATTTTTTTACATTACATTACATTACATCTCTTTCGTTGATGGCTTATTTGGCTGGCTATTTAGCAGACCAATATGAACTTGGAACTCAATTGATTCGTGCTAATTCGTAGGTGACCCATAAAATTGGCACAGGATCGTGATGGATGTCACACGAAAGAAAACCTCCAAAACCTTGGTGTTGGCTATATTCAATAATAATAATAAATAATTAATAATTTATTATTATGATTTAATATAGCCAACACCACTTTAGCTAACAAATTATTATAATTCCATTATTTTGGTAATTAATTTATGGTCAAATTATGGTGATTAATTTAGAGCTAATAGTTACTACTGAAACATTAATTAAGCTATCTAAAACAGATTACAACTGATATTTTTCCTAACTTAATAAAATGTGAACTTTTTTGTTAAGATCCGTGGAGCGAGACCACTGGTGCCCTGTAATACAGGTTTCATTACCCTTTTCAGGCACCAGTCTCTCACAAAACAGGTTAACATTAGAGTGGATCACTATCCTACAAATAAAACATAGGTAACCTTTGTATTTATAATTATTGCTTAACCTTTGTGAGAGAGAAATAAATTATTTATTATTATTATTATTTTTACATATCTATTTTTCTCGGAATATTCCAGTGATTTATGAAGCTCACGGGCCTAAGCCAAGTGAGTATCACTTTATGGTTGTGTTGTATTTTGGTCGTCCTGCAAGAATTTTCGGACTGTTCTACAGGTATTCAGTATTGCAGCTTTCTGCATCGTTATAAAAATGTTTGGTTGAAGTCCTATAATGTTGAGGTAGTGAGCTAGGTTACAAGGAATGACCCCAGTACTGGAGAGCACCAGCGGCACTATGAAAACTTTGTTCATCTTCCACATTCTAATTATTTCTTCTTTCAGTTCAGTATATTTATGTATTTTTTCAGTTACAGTTTTTTGGATGTTATGTGTATTTGGTATTGCAATATCTATTAAATATGTAGTTTTGTTCGATTTATCAATTAGTGTTATGTCCGGTCTATTGTTATGTACTGTTTTGTCAGTGAGTATGGCTCTATCAAAGTACATTCTGAAGCTGTCGCTCTCCAACACAGGTTTAGGTGTATATTGGTAAAAAGGTAAAAGTTTTCCAGAAATGAGGTGATGTTTTATAGCAAGTTTTTGGTGTACAATATGAACTACTTGGTTGTGTCTGTGTGTATAATCTGTTTGTGCGAGACTTGGACAAGCGCTAGTAATATGTTGGATGGTTTCGGATTGACGGTGACATTTCCTGCATTATTATTATTATTATTATTATTATTATTATTATTATTATTATTATTATTATTATTATTATTATTATTATTATTATTATTATTATTATTATTATTATTATTATTATTATTATTATTATTATTATTATTATTATTATTATTATTATTATTATTATTATTATTATTATTATTATTATTATTATTATTATTATTATTATTATTATTATTATTATTATTATTATTATTATTATTATTATTATTATTATTATTATTATTATTATTATTATTATTATTATTATTATTATTATTATTATTATTATTATTATTATTATTATTATTATTATTATTATTATTATTATTATTATTATTATTATTATTATTATTATTATTATTATTATTATTATTATTATTATTATTATTATTATTATTATTATTATTATTATTATTATTATTATTATTATTATTATTATTATTATTATTATTATTATTATTATTATTATTATTATTATTATTATTATTATTATTATTATTATTATTATTATTATTATTATTATTATTATTATTATTATTATTATTATTATTATTATTATTATTATTATTATTATTATTATTATTATTATTATTATTATTATTATTATTATTATTATTATTATTATTATTATTATTATTATTATTATTATTATTATTATTATTATTATTATTATTATTATTATTATTATTATTATTATTATTATTATTATTATTATTATTATTATTATTATTATTATTATTATTATTATTATTATTATTATTATTATTATTTTGTCTAGACTTATTTTGTCTAGACTGGTTCTTCATCAGCATCACATCACACTATCATCACTATCAATATCACAGTAATATTATAAATGCGAAAGTTTGTATGGATGGATGTTTGTCACGCCTAAACTACTGAACGGATCGGGCTGAAATCAAGCTAGTTTTTATCCCATAAATCAGTTCCCGAAACAGTTCTAGAAAAAACGCGTGCGAAGCCGCGGGGCGCAGCGAGTAAACGATACATTGCTTGAAGAATACTAACATACCATAGCATACCGTCATCAATAAATAATTTGAATTTAAATATCAGTCAGCATACCTAAATAGGAGGTTATGTCCGTTGCTGTACATCTCACACATACAAATCAGTCGTAAAATTTACATACAAGTGTTAAACCGTATACGAAAATACGCACTCTGAATTAGATTTATCAATTGTAAAATCAACGTCATCAATCACTATTTGAAATGTGAAAGTTCCACAGATTTGTGTTCATCTAAGATATTAGCGTCAAATATCGTCATAATTCGCATCAAAATCAAAATAACCAGTTCTATCTCTACGAGTCAAAATTAGTTACTCTTTGAAGGGGTTTTCAATGGGGTTAAAATATTAAGCAAAATTCGTAACCGAATGAAATGAAATTAATGAAAACGAATATATGTATAGAATAGATATCTTTTATTGTCCAATGTAAAGAGCTACAACAAAATTGTCCTTATTAAACCTAGTGCGCGGCACAAATATTTATTCAACCTCAACGTATTGGTCCACTGCTGGACGCATCAGGGGGAGGCCCCCCCTGATAAGCGCCTTATTGGCGTTTAGCTCATTTGGCAAAATCTCCACACTGGGCATGCAGATTGGGAATCGCATTATTCGTGCAGGGGACACTCCTGCCCGTCCCTCGGTGGATATCCCTTAGTCGCCTTTTACGAAACCCACGGGAAGAATTTGGGGTGGTACCTACAAATTCTAAGCCAGCACCACACAACTATATTTATTCTGATCGGTATAATTGACCAGTATCAGCAGCATCATCCATCCTGCCACCCACTATTTCGCAGCTGCATTGAAGATTCGCCTCGTATGACAATCAGGCTTTTACTTTTACGAAGCAATGAATCTAGTAGAAGCTATTATGAAAACGATTCATTTGGCACCCACTAAACACTTTCCATACGTGCTTAAACCGTATACGGCTCATAAGTGTGTAGAAAAAACATTCGACTAACAAGGGTGCAGTACGTGCGTGCTTAAACTCCATAAAGATAGGATAATTGATGGGCTGGGGTTAGAGAATGGTAATCTGATGGCAGGGCTATGTGGGTATCGGCATTAGAAAGGGCATTTTACCATTCAGTCGTAGCATACGGATTAATGTCCTGTATGTATCTTATCTATGTCTAGCGATTTTCAGAGTGGCGTATCTATGGACATTTTGTAGGACAACAATTTATTAGGATGTAGGAGTATGTGTGTACAATACATATACCGTATCCATCGAGCATGTAGAATGGTTAGTAAAGAAACCACGACAGAAATAATAAGAACTCGGTTGCTTGGCGTAGTTTCAGATGTAATTGTAAGCAATATTTATTGGAGGAAGGATCTCAAATCGACAAAAAAATTTAATTACGTATAAAAAGGACGCGGTAACAAAGTGCATTTTAGGTTAAGTATGCGGTTTGTTTACTAACATTCTACATACTCGGTGGATACGGTATGGTAGTAACTAGTAGGTATGTAAGTTAATCTACTCGCATAATGTTTTGTAAATAAAGTTCTGGTTTTGATGTTATGTAACGTAGCTGTAGGTATTTTGAATTCGTTAATTAAAAGTGATTGATTAAAATCTGTAAGAACGATCGAACTTTCACATTTTATTTTATCGCTGATTTTTTATTTCGTTTTATTTTACCGATAGCTTTAGATAAAATTCATTAGTTGATTAATTTGCGAGCTCTATACCTTTTATGAAGTGGGTTCTTTGGGCCTTCTCTGGTTTCATTTTACATTTTTCTCTTTCAAATACCAACTATACACATTTCTTACGGTTTTATGACAATAAGCGCTTCCATGGTTGCCATTGCCAAACTAGGCAATGGCAACCATGGAAGCGCTTATTGTGTAGTGACCATATCGTTTTATTTTTCAAAAAATAGAAGGCGTGATTTTTTTTGTTATTAAAAAAAAACATCGACGTTACCAAAAATCGATCTATCTATGATTTTTACTAGGTATATTCTGTTACCAAAGCTAAAACACTTCTAAAAGTGTGTTCCTTACATTTTGTTCCACCCTGTATATTATATCCATAAAACTACGATTAAAATCAATCACCTTCCACAATGCAACAAAGAAGCCCTCATCGGAGCTCGCCTCCCCTATCTATTTGCATATAGGGAGCGGGCAGGATTATTGGATTGTCTGTGCGTTAGTCAGTAGCCATTTCAGTGAGGATCAAGAATATAAAGAATTTTATTTAAAAAAAAACTAAACCGACATAAATTTTAGGTATTGTAGTGTAGGTATATTAATATTGATTTCTGTTCCCTAAGTTTTATTTTTTAAATGCCACCGTCTACATATATTGTTCTTTTATCTCCAGTCCATCCCAAGGTTGCCTGGAACAGATCGCACAAAGCGATAAGGCCGCCCTTTGTACTCCCTTGATTCTGTAAATTTCCTTTTGTATTGTATTTTATGTTTGTTTGGTACAATAAAGAGTTATCTATCTATCTATAAATTTTATAGCTTTTTCATGGATTTTCATGGATCCATTGTCAGAACTAAACCAAATTTAAATGGGACCACACGGGAAGCACCAGCTTTCATATAAAAAAAGAATCATGAAAATCGGAGTACCCAGTCAAAAGTTCTGAGAGGTAACAAACATAAAAAAAATACACGAATTGAGGACCTCCTCTTTTTTTGAAGACGGTTAAAAATAATGGGACGTAACGATTTTGATACGCAAAGCTTAATTTAAAGTACATATTTATATTTCATCGTTATAATACGTGGCCTATCTTAGTTAGGCTTTGCTCTAAATGTACATAAAATTTCATCTGTTTTGTAGTTTTGGAGCTATCCCGAACAAAAATTCAGGTTGCATAAACCTTCGGCTTTATAATGTTAGGACCTTAGTTTCTGTGATCTGTGGTTAGGACCTTCAAAGACTTTAAACTCTTTAACAATAGTACATCTGAGCATTAGTATCATAATGATACGCTACGGCTACGGCACTAAGCATAGGTAGTATAAAAGATGTTATTCTGTATGTTATTCTGTATGCCTAATGAATGATTCTGCTAATTGATGATGATTGCACAGTTTGTCGCATATCCTATCCTACCTACCTACCTATTAGCTATTTAACTATGGTTTATCCATTTTGAATGAAGCATGTTAGTAAACAAAGTACTTACGACACAAATAACAAAATCTGACTTGCTTGGCGTCGAGTTTCAGATATAATTGTAAGCAAATTTTATTGAAGGGAGGATCTGAAATCGACAAGTAATGTAAACTACGTATAAAAGGACGCGCTAACAAAGTGAATTTTAGGTTAAGTATGGGCGGTTTGTTTACGCTCCATTCAAAATGGATACGATATACCTACCTATTAGCCATTTAACTAGGTAAAGTAGTATATTAAACTATACATACTTACGTATATCACTAGTCGTCTAGCTCGTATCATAATGTCGATTACAATTAGGTACGCCGTGTCATTTTAGCTGACAAGCTGACAAACCTTGGAATGTATTTTTTGCATTCTTAAAGGTGTGGTCATAGGATCTTTTATTTCATGGTCATCAAACCATGACATGACCAACTTTTTGCCAGTGTTGCTTTAGGTTTAATTGCTAATTTACCTAGCTTTTTTACCCTGTCATACCTAAGATTTCCTAACATTTACCTTGTATCGGGCCTCTGATATAATGGAAAAGTTCTCATCATTAACATTTGCATTTAAAGCTGTATAACGCTATAGTATATTGTAGTCTATGATTTAAATTAGCTTCCTGCTTTAACCGACATTAGGTACAACATAGCATACGCAGAAAAATATAAGAATTTCGTGCAATGTAATTCAAATTATTTATTTCACCAGAAAGATATATCATAGTGGAATAGAAACTTAGCCGAAACCTTTACATAATACAATATGTAAAACATTTAAAAGGAATAATAATGGCAAAGGCGAGCTAAAAGAGTTCTCTTTCACCAAACCGTATTGGGAGAGAGGGACAAGATATTAAAAATAAATTTTCTTACGATTCTTGTAAAAATCTCTAACAGTAACAATGTTTGAGGTAAATCACCGAAGCACACTCATTCATGTCATAATCATTCTGCGCTATCTTTGATTCATTGCCCATCAGTAAATACCTACGTCAAGATAACGAACTCACTCGGAAGTAATAAACAACAGACACGTTTCTACGATCAAAACCAAGTCGTTTCAAAGTTGTGTAGCTGGCAAATATATTGGTCCCTGTACAACTTTTAAACTTCGACAAAAATCTGCGTTTTGCTACAGTTTGATCTATTATGAATACAAAAATGATTCATCAGGGAGCAAATTAAGCCAGTTAAAGTTACCTATCCCGACAATACAGTGCCGCCAGTGAAACCAAACAGACGAACGAACTCGATCAGTGATACGAACAATGCAATAGCCTCCAAGATGATGAAGTTCAAATCATTGTTCCGTAGAGGACCAAGCCAGGGCAAGCAGGAGGCGGGAACTCTGAAAGGCGCGCCGTCCGTCTCGAGTTTAGACTCCAAGCACCACAAAGTAGCACCAGCGAGGGATAAGACTCATAAAATCTTCGGGTCCAAGGAAAAGCTCCACAAAGCGCATAAAAAACGAGACTTGGGCAACAACAATGCGGTGTTAGAAGACCCAGAGTTGAGAGAAGGCTTGGGGGAGTACGAAGATGGATCGGATAAGGTCCATGACTACGGAAGCGTGGAGGAGCTGGAGTCGGTAGGGGAGAGGGGATCGCAGGAGTTTGTGAGTCTGCCGGTGATGCTGAATGCAGACCACATGCCAGGGTTCCAGGAGGTGGAGCTCAGGGGCCGCGTACCATCTGAGGTGAGACATATTTTGATAAATACATAAATCCTATTTGCATACTTATATCATATCACTCCATTTTAATTGGTAATTGGATTTGAGTTCTTTTTATGTCTCCGATATCTTATCAGAAGAATCTAAATCCCCTTAAATTCTTTGATGTTTTAAATTAAGTCATCAATTTTGGATCGGTATGTTACTCAGATTTCTTATTCAAAGATTTTTATCGCAACATTATCTTATCATATTGTTTATTATTTTGCAGTTCACAAAAAGAGACAATTTGCTTAAATTCGAACCCAAATCTCTCATCAATGATATGCAGAGCTTACGCACCCCAAAACCATGCCAAAGATTTCACCAGTTCCTTAAAATTCCAGGCTTCACTTATATCCGGAGTCCGTGAGATTGAGACCCTCCGTCGCGAGCTGGAAGTGAGCGCCATGGAGCGAGCTCAGCTGCAAGCCAGGGTCGACGACCTGCTGGAGAAGGCAGCTGAGGCGGAACGGCTCAGATCCGAGCTGGAGAGACTGAAGGTAACTATACCTCTAAAGCAGGTGGTAACTCGTAACGATACAATCAGCAGGGGGTTCCGAAGTGGAACGGAGACTGCTTCCCATTTGTTGATCCCCTGCCAGCTGCATTGCTTTTATAGAATAGGTAGAAGGACGTAAAATCCTTTTTTTAAAGTTTATCATCTGATCCAGTGTCTGATAACACTGTTGATCGATCATCCATTCCACTTGCATAAGGCGGACACATCAATCAGTCATACATACTTGCTGTAAACCCATTTAGATTTTTCCATTGTACCTAATTTCCACGATTCTCGTTAAGGTCTCACATTTTTTTAATTATTTATTGGACACGCAAGTCATACATAGAAGTTAACAAATACTGGACATGTACAAAGTCGAGCTTAACCCTGAAAGAGTTTTCTTACAGCAAATTTAAGGAAATTTTTCATATTTTAATATAACTTTTTCCTACCTTCTGGCATCGCGTCGGATCTTGGTCTCCGACACCAAATCGCCTGGGTACCTGACCGGGTGTATCGAGAAAATCAAAAATAGAATGGAATATAATCATTTATTCACACAAAACATGTCAAATATTACAATGCTGTTGTTGTATGAGTGGTATCAATGTAATACTACCAGTAGTTATGGACTGGTGTGAAGAGAACGAACAAAAAAGACCTATATATATTTACTGCTCGTATATTTATAAAATACATCCGACAGAGAACCAAAGTTATCGACATAGCTCAAAGAATTAGCAAGCTGAAGTGGCAGTGGGCCGGCCATATTTCTCAAAGAACTGACAACCGATGGGGTAAACGAGTTCTTGAGTGGAGACCGCGACTCGGCAAACGTAGTGTAGGGTGCCCTTCGGCCAGGTGGGATGACGATCTGCGAAAGACTGCAGGCAGATGCTGGATGCGTCAAGCTGAAGACAGGGCGCTATGGCGTTCATTAGGGGAGGCCTATGTCCAGCAGTGGACTAATATAGGCTGATGATGATGATGATGATGATATTTATAAACGTTTGTCACCTCTCTTAGAGCGTGGAAGCAGAACGCGAGGCGACCGTCGTGCACCTCGCGGACGAGAACGGAGCCCTGCGCGCGCGGCTGCGCGGCGTGGCGCACTCTCCGCTCTCCGACAGCGAGAAGCGACAGCTGTTGCTCGCGCCGGCGCCAAGGCGGATGCACTCCTCGGCGCCTGCCTCCATCGCACTCGCCAATGTGAGTCTTACTTTATACTTTTTTACGTTAAATCAGAGTCAGAGTCAAATCGTTTATTTCTTTAGACTTACAAAATAAGCACTTAGTCAAGTAAAATAGACCTTCGTTTGACGGCAATCTCACCTGATGGAAACCGAAGATGCGGCCGACGGTGTATCACAAAGGTCTAGAAGATACCTATTCACCCTTGTCTTGAAGAGACCCAGGTTGTAATTGGCCGGAAATACAGAGGCAGGGAGCGAGGTCCATTCCTTTGCGGTGCGAATAATAAAGGTGGAGGAAAACCAAGGGTACATCTACCTAGTATGGATGGTACTGCGCTGTGCGTCTGCTTGTCCTGGAGTGGAAGGGGGATGGATTGGATACTCAGCTCGTTAAGGGCTCATATACCCGGATTGTAAGTTGCTGAAGGCGCAACTGCAGCCAACGACAGCCGTCGACTGGAGTTAACAGCAGGTAAAATAAAATCTGGTTGGGGCGCAGCCGCAGTGGAATGTGGAACGTCGCGTGCTACAAATCTGAAAGAGCTGAGTCGAGACAACTGAGGCCCGGCATGTCGAGAAATACAGCGGGATCGCTTCGCTCGCCATACCGTGTCAAAGAGTGCGTGTCAGGTAGCTAGCGGTTAGCGATCTTGCTAATTTACATTCGATTACATTTCGTTTTGCAAAGTTTCATTATTTTGTTTTCGACTCTCAACTGAACTCTTTTCCTTCCATCTGCTTTAGTTGCTAAAGAAAAAAAACTACATATCGCTCATTTGGTAGAACATCGACGTAATTTACAGTATTCCAATTTTACAGGAGAGCGATTATTAAGTTTTTTTGGAGTTCTCCAATGAATATTTAAGCAACTGGTGGTAGAATTATGATTATACTAGATGTATATCAGAGTTGTATTCAAGGAATTTCTAATATCATTTTAAAAATATTAAAAGGATGTATAGAATTTCCGTAATATAAAAAAAACTACCGAGGTACCTGTAGTTATGTCATTGTTCCACCAGAATACAGTCATGGAGAATAAAACTATCCGTACAAAATGGGTGATTTTGTGACAAAAAAAACTTTATCTCTATTAATCATTTATTAACTTATTAAAGTATTCAAAATTTTAGAAAAGCACTCATAGAATAATATCACAATTCAATATTACTGCTTAAAAGGCACAAAACAGTGTTCACAACATCTTCAAAATCGTTATTAAAACTTAAACAGTCTCTTAATAGTCTGTGTAACTTATTGAATCTCACTTAGAAACTACTAAAAAAATCTCTAAAATGGTGATAAATTCAGATATCGTTAAAACTAAACTGTACTAATTTAATACCTTTGAGGAGGCGACGTGGAAGGCCTAGGATGAAATGGCGAGACGAGCTTGACGCACATCATCCATCATGGCCTGTAACAGCGTAAAATCGCGAGGAGTGGAAGGAGAAAAGAGAGGCTTTTGCCCAGCAGTGGGACAGCAACGGCTAATAAAAAAAAAATTGAGCATTCAAGTTACATTTATCCCTACACGGTGGTATCAGTTCTTTGGCAAGTACAGCTTTCCCAGTTCGAGAAACATACTGCTTACCTAAATTCTTTAGGCAACGGGTTTTCGTTTCGTCTTTATTTCTTTTTCGAGTAGGAATTTGTTCCTGTTCCTGTGACTCCAGTTGTATTGCGTTGTGAAGTGCACTAATAAACACGTAAAAGTAGCACTAGAGGACTCCTGTTGTGATGCGTTGTGCTGTGGAGTAATACTTGAAGGCTCGTTAAAAGGGGCATCAGAGGATGATGAAGATGAAATGGAACGTCAGCAAATTAATTGACTACGGCGAAATTCTGTTGGATTGTATTCGTCGCCACTATCATCCGGTGAAAAATCGCAATCTGTAGAATCATTATCTAATATTGGATTGCTTGACTTTGGCTCAGAATATGGGGGATCCAGGGTGGAGTTATCGCAAAGTTCCGCTTCAGGTTGGTCTTTAAAAACTATTGACTCATTACATGAGTGATTTTGTTGTCCAAATAAATGTGCAATTCTAGGTGACTCATCAGGACCAAGAATGTTGGATTTTAGCAAAAGGTCTTCCTTTCTATTGCACAATTTACCAACCTTTTAGAACGTTCGTTCACTGTAAAAGCTAAAAAAAAAAAGATAGTAACTACTTTGATAAATAGAAATGTTGAAATTATAATCTTAAATAGGATAGAGAATTTTATTTATTTAGTATTGCTGTCTAAAGTAAAAAATAAACTACATGCTGACCACATTTATTTAGGTCGATATTTAGCTAAATACTTAATCTTAACAATGACGTAAATGTTATACACGCAACAATTTCTTAAATTTTGAATCAATCAATCACTAAACATTTGATCTAGTTGAAGAAATTACGACGAAAGTGACATTCCGTCATTGTTTCCCCAAGAAAAATAATGATATAAATGTCATAATTACCTTTACGTCGATGTAGTCCTCAACTCGTCCGCACTTTACGAGTCCCCCCCGCGCAAATGACCAATTCGTCGTTGTATCGTTCAACAGTTTCACGAATTGGTCTAAATGACACAACGACGTTTGTGCCATCTAGCGGAAACTATTAGAGATACAATATCGTCGATTTTTCTCCAAATGTAGATACTACTTACATGTGTTCTGACATACTTAACTCAATATTGCCAAAAATTACAATTACGCCATTGTTCCACCAAATGAGCGATATCTGGCGATTATCCGCACGGTCGACTTACTAACCATTGATTAATTAAAAAGGGAAGATGAGGTACTAGTTTCTCGACAATGGCAACCTCATATTGTGCAAAATTGTGTGCTCCCACCTCAGTCACCGTCTGCCCGGGGCGACACGGGCGGTCGTGCTTCGCGTGAAATATTGTTGTCTCGGTCTCACTTCGGTCTTAGATATGTCTTTCCGTCTTTGTTCTTCTTTGTATCTATTGCACAGGACCGGAAATATAACTAGGAGCGTTTGTGTTTGCGTGTAGTTGTAACACATGCCAATTTTTGAGTAAGCGCTGGGAGAACGTAACCTATCTTCCCTTTTTAATTAATCAATGTCACTAACTAACCTTAGTCGACAATATAATAAGTTTAAATTAACCTTTCTAGGGCGAAGGCGACAGCGGCGAAGCCAGTACTCCAGAATGGGACAAGCATTCCTCATCATCGCTCAGCGAGGTGTCCGTCGCGTGTCTGCAGGACAGGATCCTGCAGATGGAGGAGCATCATTACAGGTGAATATTCCTTTACTGTCTTGGGAAAAGATTTTAACCTTTGTCTGCCGAGGCAGTCATCTCAAACTGTAGCTCGGTCCGTGAATGTCGTAAGAACTGACTAATTAAAAGATTTAAAATGTGTAAAGTGAATAAATAACTGTGTGCTGATGAAGCTTACTGTGCTGGCACATCAACCCCTATGAGTCAATAAATAGTACGCCATTTGATTATCAACCGACTTCAAAAAAGGGAGAGCGTTCTCAATTCGACTGTATTTTAATTTTATTTTATGATTGTTACTTCAGAACTTTCGATTGGATTTTCATGATTTTTTTTATTTGTATGCTGGTGCTTCCCGAGTGGTGCATTTTGATTCTGTCTGGTTCTAACAATGGGATCCATGAAAAAACTATATAATTGAAGTCGGTTTACGAAATGTTTTATAATTTCTTATCTTCTTTCAGTACAAGCGAAGAGCTCCAAGCGACCCTGGCCGAGCTGGCCGACCTACAGTCCCAGTTGGCCGACGCGCACGCCGACAACGAGCGACTCGCGGACGAGAAACAAGTGCTGCTTGAGTCACTGTGCCGACAGACTGAGAAGTTGGAGGACAGCCGGACTAAGGTAAGGTTTAACACAAGTTGGCCGAGTAACAATCTCGGTTGGACGAGTAACAGTCTCAGTTGGCCGAGTTATAGCCTTAGTTGGCCGAGTTACAGTCTCAGTTGGCCGAGTTACAGTCTCAGTTGGCCGAGTTACAGTCTCAGTTGGTGAGAACCAGGTGCTGCTCGCGTCCCTCTGTCGGCAGACTGAAAAGGACAGCTGGACTAAGGAGATTCAAATAGATATAATATTTTTTGTTTAAATATTTTTTGTTTAACTATGTTGTTCCACAGCTGGGCAAAAGTCTTCCAGTAATCGCATTCCAACACTCGATACACCAATAACCCAAACCTAAACGAAGGACTATTTCTGATAAAAAAAAAAAAAAAAAAAAACGAATTGGACTTTAAAATTATAATAATACCTTATTAATTTAATAATATCGAATTGGCCCTGCATGAAATTAATAGGCCAATTTTCATTGCAAGATACTTAAACAAGTAAGGGCTTTTATACACGGTCTGCACTTCTCCAAGCCAAGTTGGCAAGGCAACTACACCTGTCGCCTGCAGTCAACTGACCGTGTATAGCTGCGTGGTGCTGGCTAAGAATTTGCACCACCCCAACTCTTCCTGCGGGTGTCGTAAAAGGCGCCTGAGGGATATCCACGGGGGGCGGGCAGCAGCACCACCTCCAGAACAATAGGGTATATTATGCATGTGACTTCAAAAAAGCTAATATTTTATTTACATATTCTCTATTAATATAGAAATATATCTGTATATTTAATTTTGTATTTTATGATGTTTTTATTTTGAAATTTAATCATTGAAAAGGAGATATTTTAAGTCTCAACAGCCTAATGTCTAAACGCAACGCTATTAGCATGTGAAGCGTGACGTCATACTTGAACATGTTTGTATGGGCATGATGTTTTGACTTTAGAGTTTTCGTATGGGACTCGATGATCCGCGACTTCATAAAATGCAATGGCTAACATGGCAGCGTTTTGATCACCCAAACGAAACTGAGTGTAGTTTTACTTTTCGTTTTTTACCTCAATATATATTTTTTTTGGTGTTATATTTTTTTTCGTTTATAAAATTACCGCTATTCGTAGCGTCGTCGTTTGGAGAAGGTCCAATTCACTAGTGAGCGAATACTGCCTGATGATGAAAAAACTACTTTAGGTGTGTGGTTGCTGGCTTAGAATTTGCACCACTTAACCTTAATAATCGATAAGAATGAAAAACGTGGGGATTATGGGCATTACCCTCCATGAATGAGATAAACGCCAATAAGACGCTTATCAGGAGGACGTCTGCGTCCAGCAGTGGACCAATACAGGCTGTTGAGGTTGAGACCGTGTATAAGAGTCTATAAGCCAAGCTACAGTTTTTAGTTACACTTAGTATGTTAAATCCGGTCGTCTAATGAAATGATAATTCACTGCCTTTTCAGTTGACCAACTTGACCCATTTCTTTATGTATTTTATAATATTTTCTTTTTTTTGCAGGTTGACACCCTACAAGAGATGCTGCTAAGAGAAGGCGTTGAACCAGAAACTCTTTCTGGCGACATTGATCAGCAGTTACTAGCTGTTCTCAAGGTAAAATCCATTACAAATATTTTCAAATGCAAAAATATAAATAGTATATAAATATAATATAATAAGAAGCTGCATCTCTCTTACGCTTACGTATATTTATTGATATACTTTCATAGATAGATAGAAAGTAATTTTATTAAAGCTAAGAAACAATTTATACATTAAATAATTATAACCTAAGTGACAATTGGAAGTCAAGCTCAAGAGCGATCTCTGCCAGACAACCTGGTAACCAGATACCTTACTACTTAATACCAATTTTTTAATCTATTTATGTGATTATAACAATATTTTAGTTGTAATCAAATTTACCCGAGTTACAGGTTTTACCTAAAGATTTTTGGTTTTTATAGTTTTACAGTATGGGTAATTTAAATTTAATTTATGTAATTTAATTTAGGTTTTGCCTAGTTCAGGCACAATATAATCTATAGAATAAATTTATGTGAGTCTGTGAAACATAACTCTTGACAAATTTTCGATGAAAATATTTATTTATTTTTAAGCTTATGTATCATAGGGGGATACAGACAGGGGCATATAATATAAAAGCGCTTATTAAGGGGAGGCCTGCGTCACACTTGTGTCCGTGCGATCAAAGGGTGATAGTGCTCTATTTTACTATGATATCTCTATGCATGGTACAGGATCTCTTTGTCCTCAATTTAGTAATAATGATACTTATTTCAGCTTTCACAAGAAGAGAGGCGCCATCTGATGAGCAAGCAAGAGCAACAGGATTCAGAGATAAACGAAACCAAGACTGCGCTAGAAGAGAAAACCAAAGAAAATGAAACGCTTGCCGAAAGAATTAGGTAATTTCTAATATATAATTGAGTTTGTTTTAAAAAACTATAAACCGACTTAAATTATGTAGTTTTGTTCATTGATCCCATTGTCAGAAATGAACCAAATTAAAATGGGTCCACACGGGAAGCACTAGGCTTTCAAATAAAAAAACAATCAAGAAAATCGGAGTTAAAAGTTCTGAGGTAACAAAAAAAAAAAACAGTAGAATTGAGAACCTCGTCCTTTTTATGAAGCCGGTGAAAAGGTAGTTTGACGAAATCATTACGGATGTAAGCGGGTTAACTACGAACCTCATTTGTGTGGGAAGAACGTTTGTTTTCTTTAAGAATCAGGTAAGTTATTAAATCTATACAAATTAATTAATTGAAGTGTGTTACTTTTGACAAAATAACAGCTCTTTACTAAATTCTTATGAAAGAACAGGTAGATCTTAGATCAACGCATCAATTAATAATCACTTTATTGAAAAGTTGAATTATATTCAAATAATAGAAATAAATTAAAACTAGTATTGACTACTGTACATTGTTTGCGACGATTACAGACTGTTGCAAACTATCTACAGGTAACTCAATGGATTCATCAAGCTACCTGTAGATTGTTTGCAACCAATACCAGTCGAAAGCGTCCCCAAGACGCTGGCTGCATGGCCACGCTATTTATAATTTTAATCAATCGATAATTGCTTTATCTGTCTGTTTGGTCCAGCTAATCTCCGAAACGGCTGCACTGATTTTGACATGACTTTCAATGGCAGATAGCTTATTTTATAGCGGGTTGCTTAGAGAATATTATTTTACAAAAATAAAATAAAATAAATAAAATCAATAATGTTAGACAATTCACACAGCATTATCTAGCTCCAAGCTAAGCAGCGCTTGTGTTATTATGGGTACTAGACAACTGATATACTTAATACAATACACTACAAAGATATATATTTTTTATTATACATAGAAAACATCTAGAACGCCCTGAACAAATATCTGCAGATCACACACATTTGTCCCGAGGCGGGAATCGAACCCTCAACCTCTGCGTCGCATGCGGACCTTCGCCCACCGCGCCACAGAGGTCGTCTTTTTTCATCATATTTTCGTTATTTTACAAAAATAATTATGGTTCCGTGCAAAAAAATTAAAACCAAGGAAAATGACTACGAAAAACCTCTATCTCCCCAGAGTATTAGAAGGAACGTTAGAACGCGCTGAAGCAGAGAGGAACCAATGGGAGCAGGAGGCCGGCGCCGCCCGGGAGCTGGCGGCGGCGCGGCAGCACCAGTGCACCACGCTCACCGACCTCCTGGACGCTGCCAAAGCCAAGGTCAGCAAGCTTTTACTTTATTATAAAAACTATCGTAGTTTGACGAATTCATTACGGATGTAAGCGGATTAACTACGAACCTTATTTGTGTTGGAAGAACACCAACGTTTCATCCCTTAAGGGACATCGGATATCTTGGGCGAGTGCGGTTCTAGACGCGCGCGTTCCGCATCCCTTCGAGCACTGCGCGCGACCCGCCGGGGATGGGGGTGGTGGGGCCGCCTATAGATGCTGCAGGGCGTGTGAGTCATCTACTGTGTCGGGTGTTGGTGTCTATAACTACGGTGGTTGTTTATAACTACGCTACACATTTTGATGCGGTTTTTTTATACAGATTGATTCAAGAGGAAGGTTAAAATGTATAATATATCAGCATTGCACCCGTATGAAGACAGGCCAGGTCGCTATTATTATAATAATGACGTTTACTTTTTTTCCACAGTTAGCAGAACGCGCCGGCGCGGCCGAGGGCGCGGCGGAAGCGGAAGCGGCGGCGGCGAGCGCGCGGCGCGAGGCGGAAGCTGCGGCGGCGCGTGCGCACGCGCTCGCGGACAGGCTGGCGCATGCGCAGAGGCAGCTCGATCGTGCGCACTCCGACGCACGGAAACTGCACGACGACGCACTGGTATTATTTTTTTTTTAATCAGAAATAGACTTTCGTTTGACCGCAATCTCACCTGATGGAAAGCGAAGATGCAGCCGACGATGTATCACGAAGGTCTAGAAGATGGCTACTCCGGAACACATTCCGAAACACAACAGAGTTGCTTCACGGACTGGCCCAGTCCGGAGGGTGGTGACAAGCCACGGCCGAAGCCTACCACCAGAGGGTACCGCTCTTAGCACCACCCAGAGGACACGTGTAGGGTATCAGCGGGTCAACCTACGGACGTGAGCGATACTCTCCCCCAAAATGGTATGATTAAAATCTAGGAGGCAGCTTTGAATAGGATGTAGGCGACCTCTAGCGACAAACTGCCGAACTATCCTAGATCGCGCAAACGCTGGTGTCGCTGCAGCCACTAACTCATATACGAATACCCGACATCAACTGTCGGTCGAAAGACCACCGGGCTCTGTGGACCAGATGGGTCGGGCCGGTCAGAGGAGATCTCCCTCTGTTCCTATTTGGGGGATTACCACATTTATCCCCAAATAGGATAAATAATAATCTCAATAAAATTCAGCATCGACGGGGTTCGACTTTATTTGATTTCTTAAGAGTCAGAGTCAGAGTCAAATCGTTTATTTCTTTAGACTTACAAAATAAGCACTTAGACAAGTCAATTTTTTAATATATAAACAGCTTGATAAATAGTTACACCGCTATCAAACAAGAAATAAGGTGCAATTGACTCTAATTCACTTCAATTTTTTGTCCACTGGCGGAAGAAGAAATTACCCATACTGTGAAAACTACAATAACCAAACATCTTAAGGATAAATAATATTAATATTGAAGAAGATAAAGTAAACTAAAACCTGAATTCGGCGTTCACTGATTGTGTTTATTATTTAACAATGTAATAGACCTTTACTTAGACCCCGCTATATCTTTAGACCCCCAATGTCGTCTGACGTCATATACCCTATAACCACCGGGGTATTGAGCCGAATCCATTAATACCTCATTTGTTGAAATCGAATGAGTAGTTTCAGCGCTACGTGGAAATATAAAATTGGCCACTTACATTCAAACATAGAGTGATAACCTCATAACCTGCCTCCGTTGGCAGTCGGGTAAAAAAGCTTTTATTAAAAAAAACTTGGGAAGAGAAATCAAACAAACTAGCGTCTGGACTCGATCTATGAAAAAAAAAGACAAGTGGCACTCGGGGACTGCCGCGGTAAAGCTATTGCATAGCATAAGTCATTAAAAGTTCTGCTATTCATCGATAGATGGTAAAACTAAAAAGAATCACCGCTGTGCCGGTCGGAGTGGGGGGTGTTAGGTTATTTTCGTTACGGAATTTCTGGATTGGGTCTCAGCTATGCAATAGCTTAACATACAGACGAATTGACAACTACCCTTTTAACGTATCTCAAAAATAAACACAAACAAAACCTATAGGGTACTGTCACGTAGACCCAGGACCGTATATGGTAAGAAGCTGGGTCTTATACGGAACTCGTTACGGAAACGGATATAATAAATAAATAAAAATAAAAAGCCTTTTATTTCTCGAAATAACATACATTATTTGAACCTATAATTATTAATAAATCAACATGCACTAAACAAAATATAATAATTACTGATAATATATGAATATATAAAGAAATAAATTTATAATTATGTAATATTAATTAATTAATTTACTAATAATAATTTGCTATCACTATATGACTTTATTTTATTATTATCTAGGTAAGTACTTAATTTTATTAATCAGTTTCTTTTTCGAGAACCCCTGTTAAGGTGAAGGCCTCTAGATACACGAGTCCCAACTCCCACTTGACATTTATTGTTATGTCCCTCAGGTATCCCGCAACACAGCCAAGTCCACCATCTCTGAACTGGAGTTCCAGTTAGAGCAACTACGTCAGGAGAACTCTTCGCTCCAGGGAGAACTGAAGACTTTGCAGGACAGCGGAGAACAACTGCAGATGCAGGTACGCAACCATACCCTATCCATCGAGCATGTAGAATGTTAGTGAACAAACCGCCCATAGCTAACCTATAATTCACTTTGTTTGCGCCTTTTTATACGTAATTAGCAACGCCTCGACGTTTTACCCGCGTAGTTCCCGTTCCCGTGGGAATTCCGTGATAAAATAAAGACTATGTATGATTTTTTTTATCGGTTTTGTAGTTTTGTTCGAAGCCTATTCAATACATACAAACAAAATATTCATTTCTCTTTATTATATTAGTATAGATTTACATTACTAGTCGATTTGAGATCCTTCCTTCATTTAATATTGTTTACAATTACATCTGAAACTCGACGCCAAGCAAGTGAACTTTTGATAATTGTGTGGTGGTTTTTTTACTAACATTCTACATGCTCGATGGATACGGTATAGCTACCGAACTTTTCCGGGATAAAAGTAGCATATGCCCGTCCCGGGATACTATCTACCTCCCTGACAAATTTCATTGGGATCCATTCAGCCGCTTAGGTTTGAAACATAAGTATTTGTAGCATGGCTAGGTCGTTTATAAACCAAACGCTGGATTTGTTGCGACCATATTTCATTCAAAGAAACGTCTAAATGACGTTTAACTAATTATCCTACTCATTCTACAAACAGGCTGATTCTACGATCTGGGTTGCGACTAAACACACAGCGCGGCTTGTTACGCTCGCCACGCTGTGTGTGGATTTACGGCTCGCTTCTCTCGATACTACTATGTTTGCGGCCTCGGGGGCCCGAGGCATGTAGCCCTGTTTTTTCCATTGGAAAGAAGTCCACAGGTCTAACTATTTAAGATTGGAGAATTGAGGCATTGGGTAAACTTTGATGAACCTACTACTTCGTTCTATTTCCGATTGCTTAGTCGTTTTCTTCTACCTAATTTGTTTAAAGTGTCCTTTCCCACCAGTAGCGCACGCTGACTCCACACATTCACACAACTCACACTCTCCTAATAAGTTGCTGTGACCTCACTCGCCATTTCATACCTACTTTAATGGCATCCTGCAGAAGTAGAATTAAAAATTTTTAAACTTGCGCGATTTGTTAACATAATTAAATGATTATTTATCGGGTGTTTACATCCAGTCGCCCCGTGACCACGATCGCTGTAATGCGGTAAAAACGTAGGGGAAATAAAAACAAAGGTACGCGATAAATACCCGATAAATATTCATTTAATTAGAATTAAAATTGTCATTGTTTAGAATCCATTAGCTGATATTTAACTTTATTATTCTTAATTTTTATATAATTATTTCGTTTTACTGCATGCTTTTCTCTGTACCTTTTTCATATTTTTATCTACATTTTGCTAGTGTACCGCTCTCTATGTAATGGCAATTCAATCATTGTTCAGTCGGTCTCCCGCGAAACAGGCCTAGCCTAGTGCGGGGATCATAGGAAATACTCTCACATTAAACCATAAAAATGTAACAACTACTCATAGGTAACACCTTCTTGTAATCTTAATGTCAAATAAATTATTTTGTATTTTATTTTGTAGAATAAAATTATTCTGACATACACAGGTGCAGGTAACGTCCGATGAGAAGCTAGCGCTGATGAGTCGAGCTGGTGAGGCTATAGCAAGGAGCGCAGACCTGGAGAGGCAGTTACAGGACGCACGGGCGAGGAATGCACAGCTAACCCGGGATAGAGAGCGAGATGTGAGTAGAACTTGTAAACTAAGAGCCTGGAGCTTATACACCCTTATTAATAACTAGCTGCGCCCCGCGGTTTCGCACGCGTTTTTCCTATGGAAACCTTTAAAGGTGATTATCATCATTATATTTATCCCAGGGGAACAGATTTATGGGATCAAAAGTAGCCTATGTTTTATTCCAGTATTAGAATTACCTGTACGCAAAATTTCAGCCAGATCCGTTCAGTAGTTTTGGCGTGAAGAGGTAACAAACATCCATCCATCCAAACAAACTTTTTCTTTATTAGTGTGATAGTGTGGTTGGTGTGATTAGACACCAAGTAATCAATGACACAAAACAAAAACAAATACAGATAATGTACACTGGGCCTCCTCATTTATTGCCGAGTGATTCAGCAATGCGATGAATAAATGAGGTATCCTTTGGCCCAGTGTACATACATTATCTGTATTTTTTTTTGTTTTGTGTCATTGATTACTTGGTATGTAACAAGCTTATTTCGAGACACCGATGCCAAACTTAACTCAATATACATGCGAAAAAGATAACCTATAATAAAAGAAAGCTCCATTCTACAGGAAACGGAATGGAAGCAGTTCCAAAGCGACCTTCTCATGACGGTCCGCGTCGCCAACGATTTCAAGACCGAAGCGCAGCGAGAGCTCGAGAGACTGGTCTCGGAGAACAAGACTGCGAGGGACCGCATTCGACTTCTTGAGGATCAGATGCATTCGCTTAAAGGTAGGACATCTGTGCTGTGTTACCGACATAAGGCAGTTGTTAGAAGGGAACTTAGGATCTGATGCAATTATAGAATTATAATTTAACAATTTATGGGTATTTCTCTTGTCACGAGATGATGATGTTATAGTGTAACAACGGTGGCTAATAATTCTGCTGAAATGACTGTAAAATCGCAAGAAACACCTATGAATTGTTCAGTTTTTTGGCCATTTCTTGTAGTTTCTTTTATATAATGTAACGAAACTGCAAAAAATGCGTTTGGTGACATCCTATAGCCAATATTTTGCATGATTTTTACTTTTCAACTGAGTAGTTTTATTAGTAATGATTTTTTGGGCATGTTATACTCTTTTATGTAAGTAAGCTTGATATAGAAGTCTTAGAATATTTTTAAGTACGATAACGTCTTGTACGTTTGTTGGGTTGGGATGCAGAAATTATAATTTGTAGTATAAATAATCTGTAGATATGTAGTTCGATACTGAAAGTTCCTTGCTTGTTTCCATTACCTTTAGATGTTTCTAGAATAGCATTATGTAACGCCATTAACTTTCAATCAACATTATGATAATTTTAACATTCTTGGAGCAACATCAAAGAAAGAAGCATTTGTCACTCCATAGGTAATGGTTGTTATTTTATAATGACCAACCTGTGTAGCTAGACCGTAACATACATTGATCATGCGTTTAACTTCTTGTAAAGCTTCAGTTAAATCTAACAAACATTGTAAATTGTTGATTAATTAATGTTTACACAAACAGGTTTAGAGCGAACGGATTCCGTGGATAGCATAGTATCGAAAAAAGAAGAAGAAGATGTGACAGAAAGTGATAGTTCAGCGAAAGAAGTATTTAAAAGCATCAGGACTAGGTATCTCTCTAGAGTACATAGTGTGTCGGATCCACCTTTACACGACAATTTACTTGACCAAGCTTTCTTTAAAACGAATAATCCTAGAGATGACAATGAATTTGATCTTTATGACAATGAAACTGCAAACGAAGTTATTGATGAAAGAAAAACCTTATCTCCTGATTCTGATGAAAATAATGATGAAAACAAAGACATGATATCGGATGATGTGGATAGTAAAGTCTTAGCCGAAGTAGTCCTTCTTCCCTTTGGAGACAAAGAGCTAAAGAGACAAGATGCTATTGATCTTAAGAATGAGATCACTAGACAGGACGCAATCGAAAGACTCGACTCGCCTGAACTTACCGAAGATTTGATAGAAGTCAACGAAAACAGATCTAAATCAGAATCTTCTTTTGCAAAGGCATCTAGAGATCGAACCATTTTCAGCAGAGATCTTTCCGACATTTATAAAGGAAAGTTAAAAGCGTTTAGTATGGAAAACATAAACAGTAGTAAAGAATATAGAGACGCTCTACACGAATCTACTAGTATAGAGTTTTTGGGAAATAACTACAATAACTTCAATCAAGATAAGAACTATAGTGAAATGTCACTTTTTACTGAAGGTTCAGACAGCGTGTTTATGTCACCTGTAGAGAAAAACAATAATGATTTAAAAGCTACGTCGAAAAATGTTTTAGAGGCTAAACTCAAAAAGGAAAATTTAACAGATAATATTGAAGCTGAACTAAACGTAACTGATGTTCCTATAGTCAAAGCAGAATCATTACTTCCGTTTCCGTATCCTGAGGATATCAAGCCAAATTCAACAATTGATTTCATACCAAAGGCACAGCTTCAGTTCATACCAGAAGATGAAGTTGCTAGAAATCTAGAGAAAGTTAACAAGGAACTCAAACTCACATTCAAAGCAGCTATAGAAAGAATAATTGGCAAAAACAGAATCAATAGACAAACTTCTAGTCGAACGCCAAAAGCATTGAAAAATAGCTTTGATGACGATTTTGAAGAAGCTACCAAAGATGAGGAACTAGAAACCGCTGATAACCGCACAGCTGAGATTGTCCATGACAATAATAATATTGACTCTGAAAGATGTAACGTTATTGACGAATCCAGTTCGAAAGAACCAGTAGTGTTAGACAAAAATAGTTATAAAGCACTAAATCCTCAAATAGTAATTGACGCACATTTCAAAAATACTGGAGATATTGACGAATTTAACGAGATGGTGTCGCAAAACAATACACCAATTATGGTAGAATCCAAAAACCCCTTTTTTGATGCAATTGAAGAACAAAATCGATCGGATAGTAATTCTCCTCCAGTAGTAGATGATGTTTGTTACCATTTAAAAATTAACAACAAGGATTTATGCGATGGTGAAATCGTCAAAGTACAAAGTAAAACACAAGATAGTTATGTTAATAAGCCAGCAAGAAGATTGAAAACATTTCTGACTCCTATGAAGATCGTTGGCAACATCAACCCTCCTACTTCGCCAATCATTATAAGCCCAGTGCTAATAAAACCTGTTTTAGTCAAATCAACTGACGCAACCTCGGATGTGGTAAGCCAAATAGAAATTAAACCAATCCAATCAACATCAATATACGCTTTAGAAACTGCAGACGATAGCAAAGTCTATTATGACGATACCGACCAAGTCGGGGAAGCAAGGATACTTGAAATAGAACCAGATAAAGAAAGAAAAAGAATCTTCCAAAAGAATACAAAAGCAAAGCCTTTACCTTTCCTAACATGGAAAGATGCAACTAGCTCTCAAGAAACAAGAACTCCTTCCCCTTTACCAACCGATCAAAATGAAACTAACATTCCGAATACAAAACCCAAACCACGAACACCCGAATGGTTGGTGAACAACCAATACTACCAACCGTTGGATAACGTTCCATTTGTAATTAACACTGTACAAACTTTCACTAAAATAGATAACATAAAAGACGCTACTAACATAAACCCATTTCTGTCTATAACACCCTCAAGACGACAGTCTGAAGAAAACGTTTACGAAGAAATCGGAGAACCTTTACTACCTAACATAATCAAAAACATAAGTAACAAAAACATAGCAGACGATGAGAAGATTTCTAACAAAAATCAATCGGTCAGCGAAGTATTTTCAACTATAACACGCGAAGAGATTCTCAAAGTTCCTAGAAAACCAAAGAAACCTAAAAAAGATGACACAAAACTAGAAGATGTAAAAGAAATAGCGCGTATAACGAAATCAGTGATATCTCTCTCAAGAACACCGAGCGCCAACGCCGAGAAAGGCTTTAGAGATATCGTTCAAAATCTAGAACATTCTGGGAGTTTTGAGAACCCGATTCCTTCGCGAAAGCTTTCCCTACAAATTCCTAAGCCCCAGCCAGTTCTTGCGACAAACACGAGTTCACTTCCTAGAGAGAAGCCATATTGGAAAACGCAAGATCATAAGAGATTGTCGCATCCAATCAGGTCATTGAACGCCCCACGAAGACACCTGCGTAAGTGGACGTCCAGAGTGCTGTCAATAATACAGATGTATGGAACATTGTTTTTGTGGTGTTGGTTGTTTTTATTCTTGTTTTGTTGGTGAAGGTGGTGATGGCATTTGTTTTTTAGGTTTTTCGGTTGTGTTGTTTGTTTTAAGTGTCGTATGAAATTGGAGTATAATAACTAATTTGTTTACGTTTATCCACCACATCGACTTGTGAACTATCGAATGCTTGTTATTCCACCTGTTTTTACTAATTAAACTAAAATAAAATGATTTTCTATAGGAATATCGTCGATATGGTATTATTATTTTTGTAAATTATAATGTTTATTATGATTATGATATTATATTTTATGTAAAGTTTGGTGATTGGCAATCAAGTTTGTCTATATATTCTACGTTTATTTACAAGTAATTATGTTAAGTTTTCAAAATTATTTTGGTTGCGAAGTTATAACAACAAATAGCACTGAAGTCGAGACATACTGACTGATTTATTTTACACGTATTTGGTCGAGGTGGTACTATACAAACCTTTTTGATTCAAGGTTTTTGATCATGAAAATCACTATCACAAAGGTTCATTACATTCGAAAGTATCGAAGGATATTTGAAAGTAAATACAAAATCACTATTCAACGTCATCATAAAAACAGCACAGCGACATCCTGGACATAGACTAAAGACCTTCACCGTGCATCCAGCGGTAAATCTTCATTATCAATGTAAAATTACTGCTTTCCTAGCAGATTGTGTGATTCCACATCTATTCAAGTTCTTATTCATTATTTATCTTCAAATAACATTTACAGCCATGCCGCCGAGATCTGAAGAAACGCCACCACCGCCGCTCTTGACCAGTGCATCTTTACAAGACATCATGGCGACCGCTGCCTCACATAGACGGACCAAAGGTAAACCACTTCATATCTTATCAAACCATGAAGTAGAATCAACCAATTTCTATCGTTTAATGCATTCACTGCCCAGCTAGGGCAGTGCAACTGTGCAAACCGCTGTGCGTCCCCGCGACACGGACATCGAGACTGGATGTGCGACGTAGGCCATGAAGGTGTTAAGCAACTTTGATTGCTAAGCTTAAGTATGTGTCAAAAGCGTTCTCTGACACGTAGTTAAGCTTGGTTCACAAAGTCTTGTTACTGATGTCACTTTCTGAAAATGTCTATGATGTAAAATTACCATAGAATTCTTTAGTATGTGGTTAGTAGTTCGATTTTCCTTTCTTTATAAATCAAATAATTATGGTTTTACATTTAAATCAAATAAACAGTGGGACTAACGACTGAAAAAGACATGGATAATCAAATCCCAACTGGCTGATTCTTTAACAAAATCGTACCCATTGCGCCAACTGTGGCATAAAAGTAAGCTTGATAATAAGAGTTATTCCCAACTTCCACGAAAGTCAGAGCGCCGTCCTGTTTACAATCTACAGTACGTGGTACATACAATTAAGCTAATATAAACCTTATTGCTTTGTAACAGGTGTGAGCCGGCAGGACTCGCGTCTTTCCGTCAAGTCGCTGATTGAAAGCATCGAGAATGCTGCGAAGGCGGCCAAGAACTCACCAGCGACTACCCCTGTTACTGAGTGGCCACAGGTAAAATATCAGATTATCTCTAGAGGATAAAAAGTCCTACCTACCCCTGTTACTGAGTGGCCACAGGTAAAATATCAGATTATCTCTTGAGGATAAAAAAGTCCTACCTACCCCTGTTACTAAGTGGCCACAGGTAAAATATCAGATTATCTCTAGAGGATAAAAAGTCCTACCTACCCCTGTTACTGAGTGGCCACAGGTAAAATATCAGATTATCTCTTGAGGATAAAAAAGTCCTACCTACCCCTGTTACTGAGTGGCCACAGGTAAAATACCAGATTATCTCTAGAGGATAAAAAAGTCCTACCTACCCCTGTTACTGAGTGGCCACAGGTAAAATACCAGATTATCTCTAGAGGATAAAAAAGTCCTACATACCCCTGTTACTGAGTGGCCACAGGTAAAATATCAGATTATCTCTAGAGGATAAAAAAAATCGATACGGATGTTTTGATTGCTTCAACTCGAAAAATAATAACTAACAGGCTAAAGGTTTCTTTGACGACTAAAAGTGTTAGTTCACCGTAACGCCACGACTCCTCTCATTTTGCACAGAGTCTACCTTGTAAGTGATGTGTATACCTATATTTTGAACTAGTAAAATCCGTTTACTTCCGCAGGTGCAAGCTACAGTAGGTGTGACCACAGCTGCCAGCATTAAGAACGGTCTCTCCGACCCCCCCTCGCCCCCCGCTAACGGCCTCCCCGCCGCTACGTTCGCTAAGCCCCCCACCACCCGCGTACCGCGCCCCTCGCCTATACAAGCTGGTAAGTTTGTTAAACTATTCTACTATAAAAAATTTCGTAGTTTGAGGAACTCATAAAGTGCTTATATACACGGACTGTGAGTTGCCAACTACATCCGTCGACTGCAGTTGAGTGCAGTCGAAAACACGTAGAAAGAAATATTTTTGAATAGCAAAGAAAACGGACGGATCGTTTTGTCTTCGCATAGTTGTCAACCTATATAGTATCCATTTTGAATTAAGCATAAACGTAAACAAACCGCCCATACTTAACCTAAAATTCACTTTGTTGGCGCGTCCTTTTATACGTAATTTACATTACTTGTCGATTTTAGATCCTCCCTTCAATAAACATTGCTTACATTTATATCTGAAACTCGACGCCAAGCAAGTGAGATTTTGTTATTTGTGTCGTATTTTGTTTACTAACATGCTTCATTCAAAATGGATAAACCATAGGTATCAACGCTTATAGCACTGGCGATATAAATTGTCACCAGTTTACTCAAGGAGTTGGTCCTTTCAACACTAATAAGAAAACTTGAAATGAGTCAAATTCCTGAAGTTGGTTGGAATTTATCCAATAAACAAAACAAAAGTTTTGTTTATTGGATAAATTCTGTTGGATAAAGTCGAGTTCCAGATATAATTGTAAGCAATTTTTATTGAAGGGAGGATCTAAAATCAACAAGTAATGTAAATTACGTATAAAAGGACGCGCCAACAAAATGAATTTTTATTTACGTTTATGCCTCATTCAAAATGGACACGGTATAGGTACAGTTGAGCTTGACAATTCAGTGGAAAATGTCTTGGACTAGCCGAAACGATCCGTCTATTAAATACTAAAACCATCTAAAACCAAATTACGTTATCCAATAATTTGTAAATATAATTATCCTAATATGCTAATTTCTCCAAGACCTACCCCTAATGCCTATACGATCCATATAATGCATGTTTGCTTTACAGCATGGCGACATGAAAGAGGCGCTTAGCCACTTAACTTTCTAACCGTGTGTGCTGAACTAATATTGTACAAACTTCCCTAATACATATACCTATAATGCATGATACCTATTCCTGGGTTTTATTTTGCTTGGTCCTAGAATCTAGATCTCACGGATAATGTAATTTTCTTTATAACTTGCGTGTTTAAAGAGTTTTTTTTATAAGGTGTTTAAATGGGCTTGAGATAAAAAATCTATCATGTTGGTCTGCAGGACTATTCAGACTCTGCTATCGAGTCATCGACTCGGAATCTCACAGATTCGCGTTCAATTTTTTTCAGCGATAATTTCGAATATTTTGTATATTTTCTCCATCTTGCAAGGAATTAAGCTACCTACCAGAAAAGTAGTAGTTTTCCAGATATCGTAGACCATTTTATATGAACCCATGTTACAATAAATTATTTTAACTAAATGTATGTATGTACCTAATCTTAATTAGAAATAGGAATATAATAGTTTTAGTAGTATGTACTTTTGTTTATGCTTTTAATAAATGTTTTTATCTTTATCTTTGTTGATATAAATAGCTGTTGTTTGTGAAAAATATGATATTTTTTGCAATAAAGCTCTTATATTTATATATTGCTCAGAAGTACACATATAGAAGATCAACATTTGAAAAACATGGGTTCAAAGCAAATGTATTATTTATAGAAAGCTACTTTGTTAATTTAACTTCTTGCAGAACGCAAAAAATAGAAAAACCACTAAAATATTTGCATTTCGCGTGAATCTGCGTTAGACGATGACTCGGTAGCGGAGAGTATGCGTAGTATTGCGTAGCCCTGTAGAACCAAATGAGAAATGACGTCATCTTCAGCGCCTTTATTTAAATACGCAGGTAAGGTACATCCTTCGTTACTAGTATTATCATAAAAACGTGACTATCGTTTTAAAAACGCGTTGTACTAATAAAATTGCTACTATCACCGTTATTTAAATGATAAATGTTTTAAAAAATTGCATTTTGTTTCGGGGTCTCAATGGAAAAGCCCTTTCCTGTTTGATGTCATGAAATTATTTTTTATCTTAAATTGTAATTTGAGAGTTTGGCAGAATTTATAAGAAATTTAGCGGTGTTCTTAATGCCTGCTCTTAATCTCCTCTTAATCACCCTTAATCTATAAAGCAAAAGCTGAGGTACCTACCCCTTCCTCTTAAGGCACCTATTTCAACATTTTCAACTATGGTATCGGTTTTTTTGCTTAGCAAAGCAAACTTTCTCGCATCGGGAAAGGAATCATTTATCTGTTCAAAATACTTTCGTCTGTAGTGCATATAACTAAGTTGAAAGTATTTATCCATTTTACCATTGCTCGACGGTTTTGTGTCAGATTTTGATTATATCCATTTAAATCATTTATTCCCATACTGGACCCAAACTTGAACCACTTGCCATACAGCGAGGCAACGCAGCCAGCGTCTTGGGTACGCTCCCGACTGGTATTGATATGGATTAGTTGAGCTACCTGTAGATTGTTTGCAATAGTCTGTAGCTAACTCCAGTTTTTCAATTGTCATTATTAGTTTTAATTTATTTATATTATTTGATTGTAATTTTAAAGTTATAAACTTGATGAAAAATCAAAAATTATAAATAATTTTTTTAAAAACATTACAGTTACGATTTACATTTATAGTTATTCTCGTTAAAATTAGTTGTAACAAAATCTGACACTAACTTGTCGCCCTTACCACACGCTTGCTACATTGTCTGTAACGTTGCGCCGGGAATAGAACCTGCGACCACCAACATCCCGGACGAGCGGCGCGCGCTCTCGCTGCAACAGAAAGCCATGGAGTCGTTTGTGAGGCGGAACAGCTATGGAGATATCTGTGAGTCACACACAAACACACACACCCCGCCACACATTCACATTCACAACCAAACATTGGGTCTCCTGTCTCTCTCTCTCGCTCTCTCTCTTTCTCTTCCTCTCTTTCTCTCTCTCTCACACAAACACACACACACACACACACACAAACACACACATACACACACACACACACGCGCACGCATAAACCGACATAAAAAACACATACAAAGGGGTACCTACTATCAGATACATTAGTCGCGACGAAACTTGCTTACAAAAATATATTAGATAAATACACAATATTAAAACATACCTTTGCTCTAAAGCGTGCTTGATATACATACATAAACACCGATTATTATCACTTCAAACACCGACCGTCACTACACAGGACACAAACAAATAATAAATTCTCTCATCCACACTTTTTGACAAACAACAATTAAAAATAATTTGCATGAAAATTGTACTTAAAATCCACCATCAGTGACTAAGTAAATGTTTAACTTACAAAACACCTACTAAACTGCATTTTCTTAACCGTTTTCATCATTTACCTTCATAACATTAAGTTTATAATCCAGGCGAAAGAAAAGACCCCCTGAACGCACTGCAAGTTAAGAATGGCGGGTCGAAGAGAAACGCGCTGCTGAAGTGGTGTCAACAAAAGACGTATGGATACAACAACATCGATATTACTAACTTCAGGTATGTCTCATCTTTAACCGACTTCAAAAAAAGGAGGAGGTTCTCAATTCGACTGTATATTTTTTTTGTTACCTCAGAACTTTTGACTGGGTGGTCCGGTTTTAATGATTCTTATTTTATACGAAAGCTGGTGCAGCCTTCATTTATGATAATGGGATCAATGAAAATTCATGAAAAAACTATAAAAAATTGAAGTCGGTTTATAGTTTTTTAAAACATTATTAAATCTTATCAAGAAAGCCTATTACTCTGTAGATGACTACGTCAATGATGTTAATGCTTGGCCGGATGTCGCCCAGTTCCACACAGACAATAGTATGTAAGACCAGTTAGACTTAGTTATCCTAAGATTGTATTAGTTGATAAGCGATAAACTTGCTAGTGGTTTCTTTTTCACTTCTTCCGCTAGTGGACAAAAAATTGAAGTGAATTAGAGTCAATTGCACCTTATTTCTTGTTTGATAGTAATAACTATTTATCAAGCTGTTTATTTAGTAAAAATTTGACTTGTCTAAGTACTTATTTTGTCAGTCTAAAGAAATAAACGATTTGACTCTGACTCTGGAAATGCTTATAATAACAGTTAGGTTTAACAATTATACCAGCAAACTGCGATCCCCAACCCGCATGCCCAGCGTGGATATGGGCATTACCCTTCATAAGAAATTTACTTTCCTTAAGATCCTATGTACAACATGTTGCAATAAATATATTGAGTATTGAGTATAAGATAAACGCCAATAAGGCGCTTATCAGGGTGAGGCCTACGTCCAGCAGTGGACCAATACTGCTGTTGAGGAGGTTGAGGTTACAAAGGCCATTAAGGCGCTTATCGTTCGCTGCAGATGAAATTAATACACTTCTTATCCTCCCCTCAGTTCATCGTGGAACGACGGCATGGCACTATGCGCGCTCCTGCATTCATACCTGGGCGAGAATCGAATCCCCTACTCCACGTTATCCCCCCACGATAAGAGGACCAACTTCTCCGTCGCCTTCGCGGCCGCTGAGTCTGTGGGGATACCTACCACTCTTGTAAGTATTTTTTCTATCGTTATATCACATTACACTAATATTATAAATGCGATAGTTTGTATGGATGTATGGATGGATGGATGGATGTTTGTTACCTCTTCACGCCAAAACTACTGAACGGATCTGGCTGAAATTTACTACGGCTACTTTTTATCCCATAAATCAGTTCCCGTGGGATAGAAATCAACTTTAAACTTTTCCATAGGATCAACGCGTGCGAAGCCGCGGGGCGCAGTTAGTTATTTTTATTTATTTTTCTATTTCAGAGAATTGGATTAAAAAAATATTATTTTAAATCCGTCGGCAGTTGGATTACCTATCAGAAGATAATACACACACTTTTTTTTATTTTGTTAATCAAATAAAAAATTACAATCAAAGCGCGTAAAAGTTTGCAAGTTCTATGATGTCATACCTTGCTGTGTTGTATGGTGACGTCACGCGCAACTTCAACTTCCTATATCTTCATATTTTTAATTTAATCGACACAATAAAAAAACCTGTCTATATATCTTCTGATAGTCTGACGGACTAATTATATTTTCATTAGGACTCTAGCCTATCTATCATGTTTTAAGAAGTTAACACTTGCTGTGACATAAACTGATGAACGTGGTCAAATTTTGAAACTCGGTTCTCAATTAGTATTGTTTTTGTTAGTTGTAGGAGCGCAATCAAAATTGCCATAGGAAATCGGTTATTTCGAGTTAACCGAGTTCAAGGCAGGGTTAAAATTTGAGACTATCAGAAGATATCAAGACACGTTTTTTTTTTATTTTGTCGATTAAACAAAAAAATATGAAGATACTGCGCCCCGCGGCTTCGCACGCGTTGTTCATAATGGAAACGTTTAAAGTTGATTTTTATACCACAGGAACTATTATTATTTGATGGATTTATGGGATAAAGAGCCTATGTTTGATTCCAGGATTAGAATTAGCTGTATGCATAATTTCAGCCCGATCCGTTCAGTAGTTTTGGCGTGAAGAGGTAACAAATATCCATCCATCCATACAAACTTTCGCATTTATAATATTAGTGTGATGTGATTAGCCAGTTAAAATTCCGCGTGACCTCACCTTTGGTTACATTTGGATGGATCTATACCGTGTCCATTTTGAATGAGGCATAAACGTATACAAACCGCCCATACTTAACCTAAAATTCACTTTGTTGGCGCGTCCTTTTATACGTAATTTACATTACTTGTCGATTTTAGATCCTTCCTTCAATAAAAATTGCTTACAATTATATCTGAAACTCGACGCCAAGCAAGTGAGATTTTGTTATTTGTATCGTGGTTTATTTACTAACATGCTCCATACTGGATGGATAAACCATAGTTATTACATACATACAGACATATTTTCTTCCAGAATTATTAATCTATTAATTTTGTCTCCAGAACATACAAGATATGATCCAACAAGAACGGCCAGATTGGCAGCAAGTCATGGCGTACGTAACCAGCGTCTATAAACACTTCGAGACATAGGTATTAACTACCCTATGTAGGTATTTAGACTTGATACATAGGTGTTATCAACTCTATATCCTGTAGTTATTCAGACTTGAGACATAGGTGTTGCTAACAATCAACGTATTATGTAGTTATTCAAGTTTGAGACAGGTATTAACAACTCTATACCTGTAGTTATTGAAACTATTTTACTTTGAGATTATTTATATATCCAGGCATAGCTAAACAGCTCTGTAAATGTAGTAATAAGAAGGAAAATTGCTTTGGAATTATATAAAATTATCACGTGATTTTCGATAAAAAAAAACAATCGCTTTTTTACTTCTCTTAAATAAGTATGGATAGTTTTTGTTTACTTTTGTGCTTGGATGTTCCCTGTTTAATAAGTATGAACTAGAAATGTTATTTCTAAATTTATTTAATTTAATAAGTTCAATTAAAAAGAAACAACATAAATCACAAAGCGTCTTTCAAAAAATTAGATACATGTTCAATTGTTCTTTGTTCCTTAATAATTCGAATAAGGAAATTTGAGCCTTAAGGTTATAGGAATTGTGATTATAATGTGGCTTAAGCTTATTGCTAGATTTAGGTACAATATTCTGCCTAATAATGAGAAAATGCAAAAAGGCCAATGCAAGTTTAATAACTAAAATATAATTAGGTACAATGTATTAAAATATGGTTGTTGATATAAACATTCCTATGTAGGTAGCTTTTGTACGCGAAATTCATATATTTTTTGTATATTTATCATGTAATGTATTTATTTACATAATCGACAGGGGATTGTAGACAGGCTTTGACTTAGGGACAAAGATTTTCATAAAACGTATTTAAAGTCTTGCTAACTTTGTTGACACGCTCTTAAAATCAATCGAATTGGTCAAAAATCAAATATTCATTGCGTCACACGGTTGCCATGATATTATGTAAATTATAGACAGACACAAAAATAAGATGGAAAAAGAAACCGCAATTAAAATCGCGCCGAAATCTGTTCTTTGCGTATTTTCATAACTATTTCGCAGAACATTTGAAGTGCAAAAAAACAACAGTGATCACTATATAAAAACTAGTTTTGACTCATGTATTCATTTAAAAAAACTGTCCAGTCGTTTTGTCAGTGAATTTGATGTTCGTTAAGACAAAAGAAGTACTGAAAATTGAAATGAATTGCCTTGATTTGGCCTTTACACGAATGTGATGTGAAACCCGTCTTGTTTAAGACTGATGTATAGGTTTTTAAGAAGGTTGTACCAGCTAGAATGTAGGTATTGTATAGACGGCATCTGATAATTATTTTTCAAAAGCCTATTGTACGTAGGAGTGTTAGCGCCAAAAGTTGCTGAGCATCGTTGGTGTTCAAAAATCGTTAACACCATGTATAACTTAAACTTATTTTGGAAGATTGTTACTTAATTTAAGAAGATTTTTGTTCAGCTGTTTTTGTCGGTAATTGGTTTATGTTGTTCATTCAACAGTACTATGCTATGTTTTTACTTTATAACAATATGAATTATGATTTGAGGACAAAAACAATCAATTGCAAAAAAAAACTTTAAAGTGTTGTACGAATTTGAACCTTAACTAGGGCAATTTTCTTCCTTGTGATAAAAGGAATTGATTGTGGCTTTGTATAATCTATGTACAGAATTTTATCGTCGCTTGTAAACCCGAAATAACATAATTGTTAAATCTAGTCTCACGTAATTCTGTAAACGTTCAGTAGTTTGAAATATTTCATAAGTACTTACTTATATTACGGATTGTATGAAATTTATTATCATGTTAAATACCTATTGAATTGATATTTGTGATTGAACAAACATTTCAAAACATAATTTTCACATCTCTTTGCAACAAATAACAATTTTCCGAAAAATTTGATGAATTTGATTTTTTTAGGTCTTTATGAGATACCCAGTTGACCCAATTTGACAGTAAATCTGGTTTCCATTAGCTAGTTTATAAGATCTGATACTTGTCCAACTTATACTATGTTTGATTATGAATTATGAAACGCGTGTTCCGTTTATTTTGGTTGATAAGAATGTGTAGTTATTATTGTCATTAATTAATTATTATTATATTTTGAGATGTTTGTATTTTTGTAAATATAGATATAAATAAAGTTCCTGATTTAATATAAACTGTGTATTGTTTTATAAATGACCCTTTTTGTAAACTGCCTAGGTTGAAGTACCTACCTAGTCATTTTCGTCCTGTGGGCTAGTGTAAAAAAAAATCTAATGGGGGTTATAACCCCCTTATTCATAAACAGAATTATACATAAACAACCTTATTTATACCAAGGGGCGGGCAGCAGCGCCCCCTGCAGAACAATTCTACCATCGAACTGCGGTCAACCCGCATGCCCACGTGGGGATTATGGGCATTACCCTCCTGAAATTAACGCCAGCAAGACGCTTATCAGAGGGAGGCCTGCGTCCAGCAGTGAACCAAAACAGGCTTTTGAGGTTGAGGTTATTTATAAAAGACAAGTAAAAAGTCAGTAAATGTCGCTCTATCTTCTATTGACATAAGTCAGACAGAAATAACACTACTTAGCCGCTGTTTTATGTTAGCAGGCCATTATGAATAAAGGGGTAATAATTTAGAAAAAAATACATATCTAACTAGAGGGACTAAATATTTTTTTTTTACCCAGGACATCACCCTGTTTTGTTTCACAGGATATTTTTTTTATATAGTAGGTATTATTGCAGATTCGACCATTAAGGAAATAAACTCAGTGGTTAGAGATATTGAAGTAATGCTTTCAATATCTCTTATAGCTAATGCTGTGTGCGTAGAGATAATATAGTACTAGCCAGCTATGTGAATCGTCCAGCATTAACCCCCTTATTCAGAATGGTCTGCTAACATAAAACAGCTGCTAAGTAGTGTTATTTCTCAGTCTGACTTATGTCAATAAAGAAGACAGAGCGAGATTTAGCAGTGTGCTAAGTTAGCAGACGTATTATGAATGAGGGGGTAGGTATTTATTTTTTTAATCGTGACACTTTGGACACGTAAAGATGGTGTCATGAATGCCGAGTTTACATTTAAAGTTAAAGAGTAATTGATTTTGTTTAAAAAACCGACTCAATTATATAGTTTTTCATGGATCCCATTGTCAGTACTGGACCAAATTAAAATGGGACCACACGGGAAGCACTAGATTTTAAATAAAAAAAGAATCATGAAAATTGGACCACCCAGTGAAAAGTTCTAAGGTAACAAACACTAAAAAAGAAAAAAAATACAGTCGAATTGAGAACCTCCTCCAATGTATAAGTCGATTAAAAATGCGTACCTAATAAAATACTTGAGTTGTTACCATTAAAAAAAATAACTACCAAAGAATAAATTATTTCATAGTTGCGCAAAATCTTACGCCCAGGCGAGATATTGTGATTGAAAAAGAATTTAAGATATCAGACATATATTTATATTAGGCACTTACATAAATTAAACTATTCGATAACAAATGACCTTATACTTATCACAACAAAACAAAAATTAACGTAACATGCTACATACAAATGAGTTCTTGCAAATGTTAGGTAAATAAGTAAATCTTTTAAATCCATCATGGTTCTTAATACTTAAGTTATTTTCAACGGGATGTTTACCATGATTTGAATTTTGAGCTTTCCAATATTTCGGCACAGTTTCATGTGCCATGCGCCATGATCACGGAACGCAGGAAACTGTGCCGAAATAATGGAAAGCTCAAAATTCAAATCATGGTATCTAAATATCCCGTTGTAAATAACTTTAGAAATAAGTAAATGTTTTAATGTAGGTAAATATAAGACTTTACAATCAAAATACAATGAAGATATTCGTATATTAAAGTACATTTCGTTTTAAGAGTATGTTAGAGTATGTTACGTTGTTAGTATAGATAGGCGAGGTTTTTGTCTAGAACTCGATAAGTCCTGGCATATACTTCTCGATCAGAGACTCGTAGTAGGGCCATAGGGCATCTACGTCGGGGATGTCGCCACTTTTAGTGTACAAATCGTATTTGCTGCAACAAAATTAATATGATGTCAACGCATTCACTGCCCAGTCTCGGCGGTGCGACCCGCAGCCCGTTGCGGCTACTGCAGGGGTATTTTAATTCATTCGATTCGTTTCCGAAGCGAAAACGTCAGATTCGTAATTTAATTATATTGCGACGGAACTTCAGAACGCTATTTTAATGCTTTTCGTAAAAAGGTTCTAATATCGAATCCGACTGCCTTTCCAACGAATTAAAATACGGAAGGCATGTCTGTGTTTTAGGTCATGAAAGTGATAACTAAATAAACATAAATAAATCTAGACTTTATTCAGCTTATTGCGGTTATATCTCATACTTTCCCAGAATATATTTGATTTTGTTAAAAAAAACTATAAACTGAATTCAATTATATGGATCCCATTGTCAGAACTGGATCAAATTGGGACTACACGGGAAGCACCAGCTTTCAAATAAAAAAAATATCATGAAAATGGGACCACCCAGTCAAAAGTTGATGATATAAACTTACTTGAACAAAGTGACATTCTTGAGGATCTCTTGATCCCCAGGCTTAAGGAGGTGGCTGTAGTTACCACCAGCGTGCCACGGGTAGAAAGAGTGGTATCTGCATAAAAAGATCAAATTCATACTAAAAATTGAGACGAATTTAAAACCTCCTTTTTTGAAGTCGTTACGAATTAATATGCACCATTCGAAATGAAATTGAAATTTTCTAATCTATTTGTTATTTTGTATGGACCGTTTTTCCATTTTATTTTGTCATGTAGGTATGTCGTTTTAATTTTTGTACATTATTTTAAATAAATTTTTGTCTAGGTATTATTCAGTAAAATATATTTTTTACACACCAAAGCTGTCTAGCTTTTAAGCCATCGCAAGGGATATTTTAAAATAATCATACCAACCATGTAACCCGTTGTCTGCAAATAAATGATTTGATTTTGATTTTGATTTTGTTTTTTAGTTTTGATAGTTGGTACCTGATCATATGCAGTCCTGCCTCAGGGAACTTGGCGTTGTTATGCCTCAGCACCCAGTACATGTACTCGTCGTGTCCCCAAGACATCAGCAGCTTCTCCATACCGCAGTTCGGCTCGTACATGCCGTATTTTGTGCTAAAATAATAGGGTTTGTTAAAAAAAACTATAAACCGACTTCAATTTTATGGTTTTTTCATGGATGCTATTGTTAGAGCTGGAGTTATATATTAAATGGAACCGCACGGGAAGCTTTCAAATAAAAAAGAATCATCAAAATCGGTTCACCCAGTCAAAAATTCTGAGGCAACAAACATATTGAGTAACTACCTCCTCCTTTTTTGAGTTTACCTATCCGCGCCGCATTTTACTAAAATCTTTTATGTAAGATACATAATAGATTCAGGCATAACTTTGCGGAAATCCATTGTAAATATAAGGATGAAAATATTTAGTAACACCTTCTGGTGAATATAACAATTCCGCGAAAAAAACATTCTGCGATAAAATCTAACAAATTGAAAAGCAAGTCGTCAACTAGTTTCGTCTCTCCACGAAACATCATCAGGAGTCAGAACACCACAACACTCGATCTTGACACAGAGCGCCAAACAACAACGGCAGAGTCCCACCAGTGTTGCCACTCCGAGCGCCGCGCGCCAAGTACTATACTTACTTTGAATACCTACTTAATTTGTTAGATTTTTTCGCGGAATTGTTACTAAATATTAGGTCCTTACATATGAAATTGGCGTTTTTCGTACTGGCCACTTTAATCACAAATTTCTCCTCTTTGGTAAGGAATTCCAAATTCAAATTTGTACAGCTATAGACTCATGTATTTGTGCTTCGATGATCGTCATTCATTTGTTTTTTTTCTTCTGTTTTTTTGTGTTTGCGTCACTCATTTTACAAAATGGAAAACTTAAAATATCGCATTATTTACGAGTACGAGTTCCGCCGTGGCACTAGTGCTGCGGAAACAACTCGAAGGGTGAATGATGTGTATGGCGGTCGTGTTGCAAAAGAAAACACAGTTCGTTTTTGGTTCCAACGTTTTCGTTCTGGAAATTTCGACCTGCAGAACAAGCCCCGTGGACGGCCTGAGACTCAAGTTGATAATGAAGAGTTGAAGGCTATTGTGGAAGCGGATCCATCGCAAACCACGTCCGAGTTAGCTGCAGGCTGCGATGTTAGTGATAAAACTGTTTTAATTAACTTGAAGCAAATTGGGAAGATTAAAAAGCTTGAAAGGTGGGTACCTACCTCACGAATTGACTGAAGCAAACCGGCAAACGCGCGTCGACTGCTGCGTTACATTACTAAACCGGCACAATAATGAAGGTATTTTAAACCGAATCATTACCTGTGATGAAAAATGGGTTCTTTACGATAATCGGAAGCGCTCAGCGCAATGGTTGGATCCTGGCCAGCCAGCCAAATCCTGCCCCAAGCGAAAATTAACCCCAAAAAAGTTACTTGTACGCGTTTGGTGGACTAGTGCCGGTATTTTTCATTACAGTTTTCTCAAATCTGGCCAGACTATTACGGCTGATGTCTATTGTCAGCAATTGCAAACCATGATGGAAAAGCTAGCGGCTAAACAACCTAGGCTGGTCAATCGCTCCACGCCACTGCTGCTTCACGACAACGCTAGACCACACACTGCGCAACAGACGGCTACTAAATTAGAAGAGCTTCAATTGGAAAGTCTAAGACATCCTCCGTACTCCCCGGACCTTGCTCCAACAGATTACCATTTTTTTCCAAATTTGGATAACTTCTTGCAAGGGAAAAAATTCAACTCCGATGGGGCAGTCCAAATCGCCTTCAAAGATTTTATTGATTCCCGTCCGACTGGTTTTTTTAGTAAAGGGATCAATGAACTACCTATAAGATGGCAAAAGTGCATAGAAAATAATGGTTCATACTTTGATTAATTTAATATATTATATTAAAAAATATTCTACTTTTTGTTCCTCCCATACAAAACGCCAATTTCATATGTAAGGACCTAATATTTTGATCCCTATATTTCAAATCCTCGAACCCCTATTTCGGCACAGGAACGTGGAGACAAACCAATTTATTATATAGGTACTATTTAATGTAAACTACCTACCACCCACCCTTTCATGACACTTACCTCCATGTTATACTGTTCTGTTTTTCATTTGTTTATTTTTGTACCTGTGTCCAAATAAATGTTTTTTTCTATTCTATTCTCTATGGTTTATCCATTTTGAATGAAGCATGTCAGTAAACAAAATACGACACAAATAACAAAATCTCACTTGCTTGGCGTCGATATTCAGATATAATTGTAAGCAATTTTTATTGAAGGGAGGATCTAAAATCGACAAATAATGTAAATTACGTATAAAAGGACGCGACAACAAAGTGAATTTGAGGTTAAGTATGTGCGGTTTGTTTACGTTTATGCTCCATTCAAAATGGATACAATATAGGTATTCCTATTCCGGCGGATGCGGTACGGACGGGTGCATCACCATAGTGGAATGGAAACTCACTTGTACTTAGGGTTGTAGGTGTCCGGGTTATCCTTAAAACTGTCGTCTCCGTAGACGATTGCGTCTCCCCACTTGCAGCCCACTGCGAAGGTGTCGCCCACCACGCACCATTGCGGCTCGTCGTAGAACGCCATTAACTGGTGGGATAGTGGGAATGCTACTTCAGGGTTAGGGGGATAAGCTAACAAAACTGTATTCTCTTTTAGACTTTTTTGAACAACAGCTAAATGTTTTCTAATAATACCTGTTGAGCGGTTCTGAATTAAATATCCAATACCAATTTTGACCGCGTCGTTAATATGCAAAGGTACAAAGAAATATACCGAGTATATCGAGTGAATAGAAGCTAGGGTTGAGATTGTCTTTTCGTATTTTCTAATGTCTACCACATTAGAAAAGACAATATCAACCCTAGCTTCTACCATCAACCTCAACAGCCTATGTTCCTATATGTATGTTGGTGTAGAATGGTTCTGCAGGAGGCACTGCTGCCCGCCCCTGGTGAATATAACGACCTCTGTGGCGAGCTGGGCGAAATCCGCCTGCGACGGACGTTGCGGGTTCGATTCCCGCCTCGGCACAAATGTGTGTACGATCTGCAGACATTTGTTCAGGGCGTTCTGGATGTTTTGTATGTTTAATAAAAAAAAACTATCTATGTACTTAGTGTATTGTACAGTTATCTTAGGCCCGTATTATGGAACCTTGCGCTCAGTCATCGGTATTTGCCTGAGTGACGCTTATGCCATAGAATAGCGTTACTCAAGCATAACTCGATGACTGAGCAGGCTATTATAATACGGGCCTTAGTATCCATAACACAAGCTCTGCTTAGCTTGGGGCTAGATAATGCTGTGTGAATTGTCCAGAATCATTATATCCTTTAGTCGCCGCTTAAGACATCCTGCAATCATGTGTGTTGTGATGCAAATCAGTTTAGTTTTAACGACATCTGAAATTACACCATAGTCAGAGAAACTAAACACAGAAAGCAGTAGGTACTCACCTTTCCTAGATCATGAATGAGTCCGATAAGCTGGAACCAGTCATCATCAGGATGTTCCTCACGGATCCTCTCGGCCGTCTGGAAGGCGTGCACGATGTTGGGTAAGTCAATGTCGGGATCAGACTCATCAACCAGGTCGTTCAACTTGATCAGGGCGTCTTTTACCGTCATCTTTGCGTGGTCGAACTTTAGCCATTTTTCGTGTTTCGCTGCAAAATGAACAGAGCTGGTGAATCGTGAACTAAGAGGAGGTTCTTCCACGCTGGGGCCACACTAGCGGAAAACGCCCATAAATTTTTTTTTCGAATGGACTCAAATGGTTGAAAATGGCAAAGTGCGGCAATACTGTCATCCGTGGCCATCTGTTGGCCACAGATGGCCACGACAGCGTTATCGGATTTTGGATGCTCATCATCGTCCGTCTATACCCAGCAGTGGGTGAAGTCGGATAATGACATGATGATGGCTTGACCGGGTTCATGTTTGGAACTGTTGAAAATGGTATCAATAAACAAATGAATTTTAATTACCTCTAACGAAGTCCACGCTCTGGTTAGTGTGCATGTCGTAGTACGTTTTACGCACGCGCTGCTTGATGGGGTCTGTCTCGTCAACGTCATAGTTGCGGAAGGCGGAGATGGGCTTGCCGTCATAGCACTGTTCGGGTCGCAGGAGGAGCGAGGGGTCTGTCAGGTTTACACGGTCCTGAAATAACAGGAGGAATAAAATAAACCAGTCAAGTGCGCGAGCGAGGGGATCCCTACCATTATCTATCTCACTTAAAAGAACGTAACTGTGCCTCTAGAACAAATTACACATCCCATCTTATAGATTACGAAAGGTAGGGTCATTTGTGGGCAATTGCGTAAGATTCTTTAATAAGCCTTCATCTGAAGCAACTGAGCTCCCTATTCGTAAATTTAAACTGTACGAAATTTTATCAAGAAAGCCTATTACTCCGTAGATGACTACGTCAATGATGTTAATGCTTGGCCGGATGTAGCCCAGTTCCACACAGACAATGGTATGTAAGACCAGTTAGACTTAGTAATCCGAAGATTGTATTAGTTCATAAGCGATAAACTTGCTAGTGGTTTCTTTTTCACTTATTCCGCTAGTGGACAAAAAATTGAAGTAAATTAGAGTCAATTGTTTATATAGTAAAAATTTGACTTGTCTAAGTGCTAATTTTATAAGTCTAAAGAAATAAACGATTTGACTACTTTCTACTTTATGGATGTTGCTGGTGTTGAATAGAATGTACACAATCGCATTAGGTGTGCCTGTAAGGATACTATATAATAGACTATATATATATATATTATAGACTATATTTATACTATATTACTCGTACTATAGACTATATCTTTAAATAAATCAATCCATAAAAACGGCAACAAATAATGTCTGATATTTTATGGGAGCCCCCCTTAAATATTTCTTTTATTCTGTTTTTAATAGGTATTTGTTATTATAGCGGCAACGTCAATACCTACATCAACTGTGAATTGCAACTGTTTAACTAACACTATCAGTTCTTGAGATACAGCCTGGTGACTTGACAGATGATGGACGGACAGTGGAGTCAGAGTCAGAGTCCAATCGTTTATTTCTTTAGACCTCAGCTTTAGACTTGCAAAATAAGCACTAAGGCCCGTATTATGTAAGCTTCCTCAGTCATCGATATATGCTTGAGCAACGCTTTTCTATAGCATAAACGTCATGACAATGTCAACTCTATGACTTAGGTAGCTTTCATGATACGGGCCTTAGACTAGTAAAACTTGTTACCTACTATATAAATAAACAGCTTGATACATGGTAATTACTATCAAATAAGAAATAAGATGCAATTGACTCTAATTCACACTTCAATTTTTTGTCCACTAGCGGAAGAAGTGAAAAAGAAACCACTTTAATGACACCTAACGACGGCTTATGGCAAGGAGATAAAGAACATTTTATATTAACCAAATGGGTACAAAACCATTAATATGCGCGGCCATGTTGTCAAAAAAAACAATAATTAGGAATCCTCATCCCAAAAATCCCTAAACCCTTTTATTTTTTCGACATTTATTTTGCAAATCTACCCTCAAAAATAAAAATAGATGCACTTTACGAACCTTCATCTTGCTAGCTATGTCCGTACGATATTTCTCGCCACTGGACACAGACTGATCGTTCCAACCTTCACGCTGTTCTTAAATCGGCTCCATAATAGGATAATGGTCAGATAACGGACCAGGGGTTATCTAAATATAATGCGTATTTAAACATAACCGCGAACATATCGCGAATATAATTTAGGCGACAATGCACTTGACAGAATGGTTCATTTAATATTCCTGGAACTTATAAGGGGACTAGGAAAATAATAAATAGATACCCTATACTGTATCCATCGATTAAGCAGTAGATTGTACGTGGCGTTGAGTTTCAGATGTATGCAATATTTATTGAAGGAAAGAACTCAAATCGACCAATATAATTTTGTTTTAAAAGGTTTTAATTTTTATAGTTTTTTCATGAATTTTCATGGATCCCGTTGTCAGAACTGAACCAAATTAAAATGGGACCACACGGGAAGCACCAGCTTTCATATAAAAAAAGAATCATGAAAATCGGACCACCCAGTCAAAAGTTCAGAGGTAAAAAATATTTTCAAAAATACAGTTGAATTGAGAATCTTCTCTTTTTTTTGAAGTCGGTTGATCGGACGTGCCAACAAAGTGAACTTTAAGGCGGTTTGTTTATATTTTATTAATATATTTTTTATATCGTAACTATTTTCTATGTACTCGTTATAAAACTAACTTCACAGATGCAATTTTAGAGCATTTGTATTTACAAATGCTATTAGATTTTACTAAATTATAATCATTTGATTATAATTTAGTAAAATCTATAATCATTTTAATATCCATCCATAATTCATGAATAAAGATTTCTTTCTTTCTTTCATAATCCTCACGCTTGGCATGCGAGTTGGGGATCGCAGTTCGGTGGTAGAATTGTTCTGCAGGGGGCGCTGCTGCCTGCCCCCTGATAGATATCCCTCAGTCGCTTACGACACCCCCGGGAAGAGTTGGGGTGGTGAAAATTCTAAGCCAGCACCACACAGCTCGGTACACCTGTGTAGTATAAGTAAAAATATTTACCTAATGTTTTGCCAAATTTTGGTAAAACAATTGTGATTAATTAACATGGGATTTTTGGCAGCCAAATTCTCTTTCCAAACAAAGATTGCTATTCTTCGTTTATCATCACATCAGGGTCTAGTGACCGATAACCTTTGACTATTATGTTATGGTTTGGAATAATACAAGGAGCCTCAGAAGTTCAGATCACGTTAGATAATTATGCATCTATAGATCAATAATAGTAAATTGTAAACCTAAGCGAGAAAGTGCTCAATCTCTATCGAGTGTGCCTTAAAATACACGAGGTAGGAATCGCACTTTCTCCATTGTGTTGTGCTTTATAGACCTTCGAGGAAAATCATCGTTTAGAATCTTCGAATCACTCGATCGAGTAAATTCGAACTAAACTACGCGCACGTCTAGTAAAATCCTGCCCATTAAAATAAAAAAACCACATCTCCGAGAAATTAAAATGGACGAGATTATTTATTTACAGTAAAGTTGCATATTACCACTATAATGCACCCTTTCTCAAGAAATCAGCGTCGAAAATAATTTTTTCATTTGTCTATGTTATGATTTTGACTTTGTTCTAAATTCATAGGTAATATATAATAATAAAGATTATAAAGATGATGAGGTCCTGGCTGATTATGAAGCAAGCTAATATTTTGATTGGTAGGTATGTGTAATAGGGTATATGCATCGATTTTTTTTATTGTTTTAATCGATTCTTCAGGTCATTATTTAACCGAGGAATGATAAGACGCTCACTGAATTTCGCATTAACAAGGTAAAAAAAACAAATCAAAACTACAATTTTCGGGTGATAAAAACGCTGCCATATTGGCACCATATATATTGGACGTCGACGTACACACTCGATTAAAACCTTTGGTGACGACCTCGGTAGTGATCACCTCAGGAAAGAGGTTTTCCGAAAAAAACTGAAAATAATCGACAATACGAAATGTCAAGTGGGCAGAATAGTGTCAAATCAAGGTGCAGCAAGCAGAATAAAAAAAGAAGAAATGTGTACAGTGATGTCACGTCCGCTCTAGTCAATGGCGTAGCGTTTTGAAATTTTGCGATTGAGATTTAAAATATCAATTTTTCAATGGTTAAATTCTACAATAAAAACATCTCAAAATGCAAAAATAAATTATGTAGATATGTTTCGATATTTTTTTAGCCATTTTGAAATCACATGCATATACCCTATTGTTTTTTTTTGTTGTTGATGTTTTTACCTTAAAACCTTCCGAAAAAGGTGTTCTAACCACTGGGAATTCAATTACCTACCACTGGGAGAGAAAAACTATAAGGAATTGAAAATGTTCAACTTTTTGGTAATTAATTAATTAATATTTTTATAACAATAAATAACCCGATACAATTAGTAACAATAATACTGTGAAAATAAATAGCTTACTACACGGAAGTGCTTTACGTTTTCATTCTGGATCGAGGAGAACAACATGACGTGTTTTCTTTGCAGAAAATAATGTATTTATTTATTTATTCGTGTTTTTTTACACATATATTTACTTAATTACTACAAAAAAATTCACGAATGTTTTTGGTGGTTTTTTCAGTACAATCAATATTTGTTCGAAATACTGGTTTTACGTATTTAAAAAAAGACATGTAAGTAAATGCTTTAAGATTTCAAAACACAGCACAGTCACACAGTCTAATTTTTTTATTAATTGAAGGAAACATGTAGTGAATTCTAAATAACGTAGAAAAAACGTTGAAGGTTGAAGGTGGCCCTTTCGGCTAAGAACACTTTCCATGTCACCCTGTATTTTGCTAGTTCACCACTCGCAGACTCCCGGGATATACTTCTCAATGAGGGACTCGTAGTAGGGCCACAGGGCATCTATGTCGGGCATCTTCTCACTTTTCGAGTACAGGTCGTATTTGCTGGAGAAATATAAAAAAACAAGTTTATTTTACAATTTTTGAAAAACTAACAGCTAGATTCTGTTCAAAAAGAGAAGCGTCGTGGCGTTACGATGAACTAACTTTTTAGTCGTACCTACTGCAATGTCAGAGCAGTGTTGTCAACGCAACAAAAGTTGTCAATTGGCACACGCGCGACGTCAATTCCCACGACACTTCTCTTTATGAACAGATCATGTATAAAAAATTGTCACGTGGATTCGAACCCGCTACTTCCGGGATATCAATCATCATCACTAGCAAGTTACAGACAAAAGTGGTAGGTAACTAACTATATGTAGTAACTAACGGCTAATTATAATTACAACATTTATTTTTACTAAAAATAACTTTAATTTTTTTTTATTAAAAAAATAAAAAGACGACACGTTTGTTAAAAAATATATAGAAAAATTAAAACCAAGTTCCATTCTGATGAATCATCAAAAGAGACGAAAAAGAAATTAAGAGATGTAAACCTCATTGGATGCAGTTATGTTAATTTCGAATAAGAAAGGCGTAAGTTATTAAGGCATGGCTAGAACAAGCGCCGTGAACGTTAAACGTGTTCTTAAGTGGCTTAGAGACCACCTCGCCAAGCCCACCTTCCGGCAGGTGGGATGATGATCTGTGAAAGACTGCAGGCTGATGCTGGATGCGTCAAGCTGAAGACAGGGCGCTATGGCGCTCATTAGGGGAGGCCTATGTCCAGCTAAACTAACATAGGCAGGTGATGATGGTGGTAGCAACTCACTTGAACTCCAGGACCCACTGGAGGATCTCTTCATCCCGCTCGTTGGTGAGGTGGCGGTAGTCGCCGCCAGCGTGCCATGGGTAGAACGAGTGGTATCTAAACACAAAAGGATTTTCGTCATCTTCGGGTATCAAAAGAAGATTGTAGCTAGTCGAAGCGACGACGCGTGACCCTGAGCTGTAAACAATTATCTGGCGCAGTGCATCAGCATCGCCATACAGCGGGGCAATGCAGCCAGCGTCTTGTGTACGCTTCCGACTGGTATTTATGATAGATCTCATCACTCCCAAACTTTGACGCGCTTTATCTTTGTCAATTTTTTGACGGACTTATTAAAATAATATTTTTTCTATCCAGAAAACTATAGGGGTAGGTGAGGTACCCTTTTCTAATGAACAGGTGTAGTAGGTACTATATCGTATCCAGTTTGAATGGAGCATAAACAATAGATTCAGGCGTTACTTTGCGGAAATCCATTGTAAATATAAGAATGACAAATATTTTTTTTTTTTTATTTTATTATATTTTATTCTTTCATTTTGTATAAATGTATAATTTTATATAATTTGTTAGATTTTATCGCAGAAGGTTTTTTCGCTGAATTGTTACTAAATATTTTTCATTTTTATATATGGAGCATAAACGTAAACAAACCGCCCATACTTAACCTAAAATTCACTTTGTTGGCGCGTCCTTTTATACGTAATTTACATTATTTGTCGATTTTAGATCCTCTCTTCAATAAAAATTGCTTACAATTATGTCTGAAACTCGACGCCAAGCAAGTGAGATTTTGTTATTTGTGTCGTATTTTGTATATTACTAACATGCTCCATTCAAAATGGATAAACCATATTATAAAGAGTATTGTCTGTCTCTGGTGTGCTGTGCTGACCTGATCATGCAGAGCGCCTTCTCCGGCAGCGTGGACTGGTTGTGCTTGAGGAACTGGTACAGGTACTCGTCGTGGCTCCACGAGATCAGCAGCTTGTCAAGTCCGCAGTTAGGAGAGTACATTCCGTATTCCGTACTGAAACAAACAAACAAACAATAATGCTGGATCATTCAAAGTGAAATTCTGAGTAGCCCAGCTGGTTATTTCCCAGATGTTGCCTTCTATATAGGCGCATACCTTAGTTAAAGTGGCGCCACCACCTATTTTATCTTACAGTGAATTTCAAAAATCAGTAAAGAGAATTCAAAAAGAGATACGAAGTTGCCTTTTGTGGCCACCAAACTCTTTTTTGCATATCTGCCTAAACTACACAGAGGTATTAAAAAATAGCATCGGTATCACAAACTGGATTTTTAAAATTTAATGTGATAAAATAGGTGGCGGCGCTACATTGGCTCGGGTTAGTTTATACTGAGAACGATGTAAGAATAGGATCCTGTAGATACTAAAAGTGTCAGTATAGAACCTCTTTAACTTTAAGGGCCTTATCACACGAGGACGCCAGCTTTTTGCCATGACTATGCCTTACAATAGTTTGAATTCCAAGCTATTGTATACCAGAAATTGTTGGCCAAGCCGTCGCCAAGTGAATTAGCTGACATATATACATATGTCGGCGCTATCTCTTTGTTTGATTTTGTAAAGCGCCTGCACCTGTCGAACGACGCTTCGACCCGCCCGAAGTGGGCGGCACCTACCTGGAAAGCGCGCCACTGATTACCTGCGGACCGCTGCGCGCGTATTTAAGGCGCGCGCTCGGCAGGAATGGACATTCTAGCTTCGGAGCTCGCTCAGTGCACACGCTATCGTAGTGCTCAGGCCTTACTTGTTGTACAAAATTGCTAATTATTGTTAATGAGATTATTTCGATTGTGATTGTGATTATGATATAAATTATCGAGACTATAAATCCGAGTTTTTCTCACGATGTCTGAGCTACCTCCTACATCAGAAGTGGGATTGGACACCATTGTCCAGTCTATGCTCTGGCCTACAGCGCAAATAGTTTTGCATTATGTAAATCATTGCCAAAAATTCTACACCTTGTGGAAGAGGTGGAACAAGGCAACAAACTAACACCGAAACTAATGAACTTCGTGAGTTTCTAGGTACGATTCTGGCGCGTTTTAGCGCGCTGGAACATGCTGGTCCACCCTCGATGAGTACCATGTCATTGCTGCCGATGGCGCTGGTCGAGCGCACCATGGCGCTACCCAGTCCCACCGCTACCTGCTAGCCGCACTCGCAGTCCGCGGTGCCGTGCTGCTGCGCCCAGGGAGAGAGGTATCTGTGCCGGCATGCATTGCCAGCACCACGGGCAAGTCCACGACGAAAGTTTTGTCGTCACCAGGTGCCACTGAACATCTTAGTGTTCAGCGCGTTAAGCAAGGTTTGATCCATCCATTACTAATTTCGATTCAAGTTCACATAAGTTTGATTCTTGGTGCAAGGAAGTAGAGAGAGCTAGTTGTTGGGATGACAGCGAGTGCTTATGTCCGACAGCGAGCTGCCTGAAGAGATAAGAAAGCGAAAAAAAATAGTCGCTTAAATCTGAGCCAGTTATAGACTGAAGAGATAAGAAGGCGAAAAAAAATAGTCGCTTAAATCCGAGCCAGTTATAGACTGAAGAGATAACAAGGCGAAAAAAAATAGTCGCTTAAATCCGGGCCAGTTAAAGACTGAAGGGATAAGAAGGCGAAAAAAAATAGTCGCTTAAATCTGAGCCAGTTATAGACTGAAGAGTTAAGAAGGCGAAAAAAAATAGTCGCTTAAATCCGGGCCAGTTAAAGACTGAAGGGATAAGAAGGCGAAAAAAAATAGTCGCTTAAATCTGAGCCAGTTATAGACTGAAGAGTTAAGAAGGCGAAAAAAAATAGTCGCTTAAATCCGAGCCAGTTATAGACTGAATGGATAACAAGGCGAAAAGAAAAAGTCGCATAAATCCAGGCCAGTTGTATACTGAAGGGATTCTAAGTTGAGTAATCAGGATAGATTTGTCCAAACTAGTGAATTCGGGGCTATACAGTGTGTAAGGTTTGGTTGAACTAGTGATTAGAACATAGCTGAAAGTTTTGTAAAAGCTTAAGGGGACTAGGCAGCAATAAGATATGTTTTGTCAGGATAGACGAGCAATAACATTGTCATTTACTCTTTCTCAGATGATGTCCTGTAAGCCTACGCGAACGAGGACGTTCGCACGTCAGCATGGCCGTGTCGGCGCTATCTCTTTGTTTGATTTTGTAAAGCGCCTGCACCTGTCGAACGACGCTTCGACCCGCCCGAAGTGGGCGGCACCTACCTGGAAAGCGCGCCACTGATTACCTGCGGACCGCTGCGCGCGTATTTAAGGCGCGCGCTCGGCAGGAATGGACATTCTAGCTTCGGAGCTCGCTCAGTGCACACGCTATCGTAGTGCTCAGGCCTTACTTGTTGTACAAAATTGCTAATTATTGTTAATGAGATTATTTCGATTGTGATTGTGATTATGATATAAATTATCGAGACTATAAATCCGAGTTTTTCTCACGATGTCTGAGCTACCTCCTACACATACAATACATACCTACAGACGTCGTTTGGACGTCGCCCGCCATACAATACAATACAATACTTAGAGACGGAATAATTTGGACGTCGCCCGCCTCACCTAGACTGGACGCCAGCCATGGCTTATGAAGAAGAAAATAAAAGAAAGAAGAAAGAAAGATCTAACAAAAACAAAACAGAAAGTCTCACGGTGGTGGTACGACACTTCGTTATAGGTAACCATCACCCCACATCACCCAAAGCAGTAGGTACCTACTCTGGAAAAAAAACGAAAATCGAAGTATCGTTATCGTGTTAAACAAACTCGCTTGCATAAGATTAGCGACAACCTCATCCCCAGCCTCAACCTGATAAGCGCATTTAGTGGTTGTTATCATTGGGGGGTAGCCCATAATCCCCACGCTGGGCAGGCGGGTTGGCAGGTTGGGGATCGCAGTTTGGTGGCAGAATTGTTCGGCAGAAGACGCTGCTGCCCGCCCCCAGTAAATATCCCTAAGTCGCCTCTTACGACACCCGCGGGAAGAGTAGGGTGGTGCAAATTCTATGCTGCCGACACCACACGGCGATTCAGAAACTTCGATTCCGTCATAAGAGTACCAACGGGCCCAGCCCAGGATTCTATAGGTCTACCCTAGGGCCTTTTTCCACTATTTTTGAAACAAAATGCTATAATGGCGCCATACGATTAAGATAGAGATTTAGTCGTAAATTTATTTGGTATTCTATTACCATAAGATTACAATCTCTATGACTTATAATAACGTGTCAATAATGTGGTGGGGCATATAATCATAATCGTAATAGTCATAGATACTGCATAAACAAAAAAAGATCGTGTTAGTAGAATACCAAAAGGTGTCAATGAAGGTGATTGTTACGCGATAATGAAGCGATGATATTGTCATAGTGAGGCGATTGTGTTAGTGGAATCAGGCCCCAGGTCTACCCTGAGATTGTAGAAATGTGTGCTGAGCTAAACTCACTTGTACTTAGGGTTGTAGGTGTCCGGGTTGTCCTTGAAGCTCTCAGGTCCATACACGATGGACTCTCCCCATTTGCAGCCGACTGCGAAGGTGTCTCCCACCACGCACCATTGAGGCTCGTCGTAGAACGCCATCACCTAAAGTAAATGGACCAATCAATTCAATTCAGGACGACCTCTGTGGGACGACCGCGGTGGGCGAAGCTCCGCCTGCGACGCAGGAGGTTGCGGTTTCGATTCCCGCTTCGGGACAGATGTGCGAGCGATCTGCATATATTTGTTCAGGGCGTTCTGGAAGTTTTCTATGTATAATAAAAAATATCTATCTATGTAGTGTATTGTATTATGTATCAGTTATTTAGTACCCATAACAAAAGCTAGATAATGCTGTGTGCATTGACTAGCTTTATTTATTTATTTATTTAATTAACTTTTATAAAAAAAAAACATTTCGGATGTACGGATGTAAGCGGGTTGACTACGAACCTTATTTGTGTTGGATGGAAGGTTTGCGTCGCGCCTCTGCTACCTTACGCGTACTAGTAGTTAACCCGCTTACATAATGTAATGAATTCGTCAGATTAGGATAGTTTTCATAGAAATTAATTCAATTCGCACACAAAATTACATCACAGATTCACAAAGGACAATTCATAAAACTCCAACCCTTTGTCTAGTGAAGTACCTATAATACCGAATAGGGATACCTAGGCGAACAGGGAGAACCTATGGCGTTTTCGAAAAAAAGACTAAGGCCCGTATTATGAAAGCTTGCTCAGTGATCGAGCTATGCTTGAGCAACATTTATGTTATAGAAAAGCGTTACTCAAGCAGAGATTGGGCCCGTATTATGAAAGCTTGCTCAGTCATTGAGCTACGCTTGAGCAACATTTATGGTACAGAAAAGCGTTAATCAGAGATTAAAGACTGAGCAAGCTTTCATAATACGGGCCTAAAAATTGATTAGGTGTAAGGCCGTGTGGTTTAGAATTAGCACCACTTTCCCGCTGGTGCCGTAAGAGGCGACTAAGGGATATCGACCGGAAGGCGGGCATCAGCCTGTAGAACTGAACTTGAACTCTACGGAATAGTTTGTCCAACCTCAACCTCAACAGCCTGTATTGGTCCACTGCTGGTCTCCTCCTGATAAGCGCCTTATTGCTGTTTATCTCATGTAGGGTAATCCCCATAATCCCCACGCTGGGCAAGCTGGTTGGGGATCGCAGCTTGGTGGTATAATTTTTCTGCTGGGGGCGCTACTGCCCGCCACCGGTGGATATCCCTTAGTCGCCTCTTACGACACTCGCGGGAAGAGTTGAGGTAGTACAAATTCTAAGCCAGAACCACACAGATTGTTGCTGTGTGTAGACCACAGTATGTCCAGGTTTTTTACAAACGTCGTCCTCGTTTTGTAAAACACCTGAACAAAGGCGTACCGTTGACATAGAGTTTGGCTGGTGTAGGTACCTATCACAGTACCTTACCTACCTATATAGTACCTACCTTTTTTTTCATTTATTTATATATGCTACACATTATTAACTTATTTGGTTTACAACTAACATAAACAACACTTCGGGTTGTCCGTCAGCCTCGGTCTCTAAAGTTAGGTATAATCACACTAATATTATAAAGGCGAAAGTTTGTATGGATGTATGGATGTCAAAGTCAAAGTCAAAGTCAAATCGTTTATTTCTTTAGACTTACAAAATAAGTACTTAGACAAGTCAAATTTTTACTATACAAACAGCTTGATAAATAGTTATTACTATCAACAAGAAATAATGGATGTTTGTTACCTCTTCACGCCAAAACTAATGAACGGATCTGGCTGAAATTTTGCATACAGGTAATTCTAATACTGGAATAAAACATAAGCTACTTTTTATCCCATAAATCTGTTCCCGTGGGATGAAAATCACCCCTTTAATGTTTTCATAGGAAAAACGCGTGCGAAGCCGCGGGGCGCAGCTAGTTTAATATAAATAAATAAATAATGTGGGACAAATTTCACAGTATTATCTCCAAGGTAAGCTGGAGCGATGAGTTGAATAATTATCTGGTTTATAATATACATAGGTATTTGGTAGGTAGTATGGAGGTACATTTTTACACCTACCTACCACTACACTCAAAATGTTTATTTTGCAAGAGATACTAACAGAGCCAAAACAATAAGCACGGTGTCTTATCTCAACGCTAATAAAACTAGGGTTATCTCGCCAATAAAACATAAACGAAATGATTTTTTATTAGTTCACTGATAAAATACAGATGTAAGTTCTGTTTGTTTGATTAATTTTATTAGGTAGGTACCCACTTACCCCGGATATCATACTAATAATATAAATGCGAAAGGTGGGATATTTAGATGGATGGATTTTGTTTGTTACCTCTTCACGCCAAAACGACTGAACCGATCGGCCTGAAATTTTGCATAGATGTAGCTCAAAGCTGGTATCAAACAGGCTCTTTATCTCACAAAACCGTTCCCTTGGGATAGAAACAACTTTCCTCAACCTCAACCTCAACAGCCTATATCGGCTTTTATCTCATGTGGGTAGTGCCCCATAATCCACATGCTGGGTATGCGGGTCGGGATCGCAGTTCGGCGATAAAATTGTTCTGCAGGGTCGCTGCTGCCCGCCCCGGTGCGGTGGATATTCCTTAGTCGCCTCTTACGACACCCGCGGAAAGAGTTTTGTCCAAACTTTTACATACAATATTAGTGTGAAGCCTTTCCCCAATACTTTAAGTTATGTTTTGTTATATCCCAAATCTTACGCGGGCGAAGCCATGGACAGAAGTTAGCAATAATATTACGTAGTAGGTATGTAATTACTCAATTAGTATCTACATAAGCAAGCAGTGTTTTTGCTTTGTTTTTTGACAATTTATTAACATGTCATTGCTATGTGATTGCTTTTGGTGCATGAAAGATTTATTTATCTATGTATACGTACCGATAATGTTTATGTAACGTAAAAGTAGGTACGTACCGATGATAATGTACCGAGAATGTTCTGTTCTGACACTTAAGCTGAGACTTGGGTAGAGTGATCGCAAAACTTAATGAGCTCTGTGATCTTAGGCACGGAAGCAAATGAGCGCAAGTACAATCAATTAGAAAAGTGGTATTATCCCGTGCTAAAGATAAACTTTTTAACCGACTTAAAATAATTAATTTTGTTTTTAAAAACTACAAACCGACTTCAATTTTTACAGTTTTTTCATAAATTTTCATGGATCCCATTGTCAGAACTGGACAATATTAAAATGGGAACCAAACTGAAATGCTATGGTCCAACAAGGGAAGCACCAGCTTTCATTAAAAAAAAAATCATGCAAATCGGACCAACAACAGTCAAAAGTTCTGAGGTAGCAAACATAAAAAAAAACCAGACGAATTGAGAACCTCCTCCTTTTTTGAAGTCGGTTAAAATGGAGGAGGTTCTCAATTCTAATGTATTTTTTTTATTTTTATTTTTGAAACCTCAGAACTTTTGACGGGGTGTGATCCGATTTTAATGATTCTTTTTTTATTTGAAAGCTGATACTTCCCGTGTTGGACCATTGCATTTCAATTTGGTCCTGTCTGACAATAGCATCCATGAGAAAATCATATACTTAATTGAAGTCGGTTTATAGTTTTTTAAACAAAATCAATTATTTCTTTTGTCGATCAAACAACAGATGATAAAGATATTATATCAAGTTTAAGTTCCACCTCAACCTCAGACCAACAAAAATAATATTTTTGTTGGTCTGAGATTTCCACTTGACGTCACGTCACACCTTTCGTTGCCATTGCAACACGTTTTAGCACTCCCAAACTTTGACACGTATTTTTGTAATTTTTTGTTTAAAAATATGTGTTTAATAAACCTTCTGATAGCTACCTAATAATCTTACTGACTGAGTAAATAGAAATCATATTTTTGTTGAACACGCCCCTTTTAGAATGGTAGAGGTACCTACCTTCCCCAGATCATGTATCAAGCCAGTAAGATGGAACCAGTCATCATCAGGATGTTCCTCACGGATCCTCTCGGCCGTCTGGAAGGCGTGCACGATGTTGGGCAAGTCCGTGTCGGGATCAGACTCATCAACCAGGTCGTTCAATTTGATCAGGGCGTCTTTGATTGTGGATTTGAAGTGGTTGAATTTAAGCCATTTGTCGCGTTTTTCTGTTGGTAAAATTTCTTATTAGCAAATGTTTGATAAAATTGTTTGACCACCCCTGACAGGAGGGTATATACATACCAATGTGCTATCGATACATATCGATTTGCTAAATGTTTAATTATTTGATGAGATCTCTTTGTTTATTGTTTATACAATGTCTTAATCTCCTGGTACCGCCGCCATCGCTAATGGATCTTGTGGACAATGGGGCTGTTCATTAGAATTATCTGTATGTAAAATTTACGATTCAGATGCCCAATTAGTTCAGTATTATTGGCGTGAAGAGGTAACAAACATCATATACATATAGTAATATAGTAATACATACCTACATTGTAACTAACTTAAATAAATAAATAATGCTGGACCCTCACAGCTTCATCTAGCCCATACATCTAAACTTCCAGACTTTCGCATTTGACCGAGTGAAAGTTAGTGAACAGAAGTCTCTGCTTCAACTAGACACTTTTTCTCTTTGTCAATATGTCCGTACTCCTCTACATGCAGGTCGTATTTCACAACCGAACGTTAATCTCATGTAAAGATTCTACGTATTATAGTTTTTTTTTGTCATCGGGGTTTTTTGATTATAGACGTACCTACTTCCACAAAAAGGCAAAAAGGGGGCTTTAGAATATCTCCGCTTTCAGACATCTGATTTTGATGATTATATTTTTAATTGACAGATAAAAAATAATCATAATTCTCATAAAAAATTGTTACAGATCTTATCAGGATTTTTGGTGTAGCGCTGTTTTGCACCACAGGTTTTCATGTCATCAGTTCATGTTTCATACCAAAAACTGTCTGCGTTTCAACCCACGTAAAAAATTATTATATTTTGTCGGCGTTTCAATCCAAAATTCGTTTCCGTTTATCACAAAGAATTTTGTGATAAACGGAATATCTCTCATCAGTGAATATCTCTCATTTCGTAATTGTTAAAATAGTTAGTGTTCGCGAGGTCTACTGTTTGGGGAACTATATAACTTACGTTTAACAAAATCCACAGTGACATTAGAGTGCATGTTGTAGTAAGTCCTGCGCACGCGCTCCTTGATCGGGTCCTCGTCGTCGACTTCGTAGTTACGGAAGGCGTCGATGGGCTTGTCGTTGAACGTGGCTTCCGGCCGCAGGAGCTGTGACGGATCGATCATACTGATTTGACCGTGCTGTTGGGATACAAGATACTTAGTAGGTATGGAAATTGCTGGACAATCCCTACTATACTTTAGAACCACCCGGTTCCTCAACCGCAATAGCCAGTATTGGTTTCCTGCTGGATGCAGGCCTCCCCCTGATAAGCGTATTATTTACGTTTATCTCAGGTAGTGTCCATAATCCCCACGCTGGGCATGCGAGTAGGGGATCTCAGTTTGGTGGTATAATTGTTCTGCGGGGGGCAAATTTGTGCGTCGCAAGCAGACGCTCACCCGCTTTACCAGTCTTTGAAACAGAGGTAGCTTCAGATAGGAAGGAACCTGAGAAAGGAAACTATGTTTCATTTTGATCATTTGTCGTATTATAAATTGCAGGGCGGACGCCCCGAAAAAGGTACTTACTTTCGCCATTTTTATTCTCGGGGTACCACAGGGCAATACGTTAGCACCAATATAACTCCCGCGCCGTCAAACATGTCATTTTTATAGATGTTTGCTCATCTCGCATCTCGTCTTATCATTGATAATGGAGCAGGGCTTAGTGTAATCCCTTAGTTATTTGTTGAGGAAAGGTAGTAAAATAACGTGGATTTGTTTGATAGAGATATAAAAAAATGTAGACACGTGTAAACAAGCGTTTATAAGGCGGCAAGTAGGAGGCTTCTTCACTCGATGTTCTTACACTTGACTACAGATGACGAATTCCGTCATCTGTAGGAAATAATAATGAATTTGAGATGATTATAATTTCTAGGGATTATGGTTGGGAGGAAATACAGATGAGTATAAAAACTCGGGACTGAATTCGGATAATGCTTTCAAACTGCATCTAATCCGAATTCCTGAACACGGACCTAGAGTAGAAGGTAATAAATACTTCGGTGTCGTCGTTCCGTAACGTGGCAAAATACAGACAGACAGTACTAACACCCTACTACGCCTTCATAAATTTCAATTGTGCGCAACATTCGTTGCAAATCGGTTTCTTATCCCCAACAAATAAGTTAACTTTTATCTCTACAGTCGCAAATTTCACAGATCAAAAGATGTATTATCTAGATCCCCCATATCTTCTAAAGTTATCCGACATTCCAGAAAACGATCGTTTCCTATACTTTATAGATATTTCCTTGTGTTGACATGTCACTCTATGAGACCACACAGTACCTACCTACCTATGAAGTTTAGTTTAGTTTTTTTCACTAGCCTAGCTCGATGTGAATTTTTGTAAAAATATTTGCCTATAAATACCTAACCTGAAATTCACTCTGTTTCCACGTCTTTTTATACGGTACTAGCTGCGCCCCGCGGCTTCGCACGCATACGGGAACTGATTTATGGGACAAATAGATATAGAAAAAGGAAAAGCAGCCTGTGTTATTCCAGGCCTAGAGCAACCTGTAGGTATGCATTTCCTGTATTCAATTTCAGCCCGATCCGTTCAGTAGTTTTTGCGTGAAAGAGCAACAAACATGTTTACAAACTGCCGCGTTTATATTATTAATAGGATTTACAATGGATTTACACTACCTATCTACTTACCTACTCGTCGATTTGTGATCCTTCCTATAATAAATATCGCTTACAATTTTATCTGAAACTCAACGTCAAGCTAGTGAGTTTTAGTTTTTGTGTCGTTATTTATTTGCATGCATACCTACTACCCGTGTCGATCTCAAACTTCTGTGGTGTCGATAATATACGATTATAGTTCAACTACTCGAGTCGAAAACTCAAAGGAAAAACCCATAGTTTATATAGTACCTATACCTACTAGCCAGGAAAAACCCCATGCTTTCTAAACAATAGACTTTTGTTTTTCGTAAGCTGCCAGTACTATTTTTCACACATCCCTTGTGCTGAGAAATACAGGTAGGTACTGAATGTTCAGGAAAAATTTGGTGCGGTGCGGTGGACGAAGGTCCGCTTGCGTCGCAGGATGTTGCGGGTTCGATTCCCGCCTTGGGATATTTGTCCCAAAGTCGGCGCGGCCTCACTACGGAAAGCATAGAGATAATTATAATATCTCTATGGCGGTAGGTAAGGGTCTATCTAACGATTTAAATATTTGATGGGACCAATCTGTTTAGGTTTGGAGCAAACCCATTCATCCCATGTCCCATCTATTTACTCATTATTACTTTTATTACATAGTGCATTCGTAAAGTCATGGCCAGAGGGAGCCACAATCGCACAGCAGAAATAGAATAGACTTGGAATACCCTGCCAGTTCTATTATAATTGTGATAAATACTTCCTTTTTAAGATCTACACGTGCTTAACAAACTGCCGCGTTTATAGAATGAGAATGAATTGCGCCTTAGATTCATTCGTGTCCTAAGAGACGTATCTACACCTAAGGTATAAAACTGGTGATCTATTTAATTCTCCGAAATTGACAATTGCGTGCATCGTTTCGGTTAAATTCTTTTCTCCAGCCGACTCAATGTTTCTCATTTTTTAAACTGGCAAGACAAAAAAAACAGGATAACAATAACATCACTGCATCCACAGAACAATACATATAATCCTCACTACATACATCTATAAAAAATTTAAGACCTGGGTTGAATTCCTTTTGATTTTTTAGATAACTCGTTTTGTTCCAAATCGACAGGGACTTGTTATGGTTCTCAGAGTAAAACTACTCCGTTATAATCACAGAGTTATCTGATATCTGTGGTTATAGTAGTATTCATCTCTGTAGTAGTTTTTGTCAAATTACCTATTACATATTATTATGAAAACATGTAGGTAGTACAATGTAACTTTCGCTATACTAAGAGTTCAAGATTTTTTATCTATTATTTCACCACGATGCTGTAAGTACCTACTTCTGTTTGCCGTCTCATCGAGAATATGAAAGTAAGATAATGGATAGAGTGCACCTGTGTTTGCGCGTACACTAGTGCACTAGTGTCTTACATAAAAAAACAGCCAGTTTCACTTCCAAATATAATTTATTCATACAGAAATAATTTACACATATTAAGTTGAATGATTTCGTTGATTCTATGTATTTCAAGGCATTTATTATTAAGGCTTTGTTTGTTTGTATAAAATGCGGTATTAGTTATAATTACGGACTTATTGTATCATTTATCTAACATATTACACTACAGTTTTATAAATTTAATTAACATGCTCTGGGTATTTTCTATGTTTAACAAAACAAATATATCTACGTAGGTACCAAATTTATTGTATTATGTATATCAGTCATATATGTCCATGCTTAGATTGGGATAGCTACATGATGCTCTGTGGATTATCCAGCATTATTTGAATCATTTATTTTACGACAAAATTGCGCTCTGGATATAATTTGTTACAATAGTTATGTTATAATAAGGTACATTTTATTATATTAATTTGTAATCGTAAAATTAACAGTGGGTACTGCAAGTATGTACATAGAATTTGTAAAATTTGAGGCGATCTCAATTTGTATTCAGATTACTATATCCAATTTTATCATAATTAATTATAGTACTCCAGTTGTTTTATGGTTATTGTTCTGTATGCCAAAAGATTCTTCAGTCTAATTGCAAACCGGGGTCTTATTCTGCTAAGCTAATCGCTTGACTGTGACAGTGGTGTCATCGTAGAATCGCCACCTTAACCACGTTTTGTTATTCTATGTACCTTAGATAAAAACTACTAGGACGCAGGTCAAGTGTCGAGACTAAACCTAACTATAACCGTGTCCATTTTAAATGAAGCATAAACGTATACAAACCGCCCATACTTAACCTAAAATTCACTTTGTTGGCGCGTCCGTTTATACGTAATTTACATTACTTGTCGATTTTAGATCCTCCCTTCAATAAAAATTGCTTACAATTATATCTGAAACTCGACGCCAAGCAAGTGAGTTTATGTTATTTGTATCGTGGTTTATTTACTAACATGCTCCATGCTGGATGGATACGGCATAGATTAGGTATATCAATCTATCCGTGCAAATAGACGATGTATTTCGAAGTTTCATTCATTTTAAGGCATACCCCAGTCAAAATGGCACCTCTTTATCATATTATTACATTTAAACAGGAAATTTCAAAAATCCATCATACAGTTTGTGATACCTGTTATAAGCTATTTTTAATGCCTCTATAATAGTTTTATTTTGTAAAGCATTGGCAGAGATACGAAGTTGCCTTTTGTGGCTACCAAGTAATAAAATAGGTGATCGGTGGCGATGACACCATTCTCATAGTAAAGCGATAAGTTAGCAGAATTGGGCCCCTGGTAGTATCAGGGATTAAAAAAATCCTTTCTTTAAGTAATAAATAGCTATATTATCCATCCCTGCGTACTATAGATAGGCTACGTTTCATCCAGGTAAGCAAAGCCGGGTACAAATACTAGTAAAAATATCGAAAAAACACAAATCTCATTCAATCCTTCCGCTCTCTTCAGAATAGGAATCTCTTTCACTATCACTCGACCACTCGCCATCACTGTACTCTCTCTTTCTTCTTTGCTTCTCTTCTTTATAAACGTAATCCTCTTTATGATCGTTATCCTGTCTGTATTCCTCTTTCTCACTTTCACTCTTGTCCGAGTCTGAATCAACTCTGGTTTCTACGTCTGGTATTATCAGGTTTTTAGTAGGGCTGTTGGTGCGTAGCTCTTTGAGAGTGCTTGTTAGGTCTATGTTGAGAGGAAGCGGATGGTCTTCTTCTACGGTAGAGCTGTGACGTTTCTTCTTTTTAGATTTGGATGATTTCTTCTCCTTCTTGCGTTTCTTCTTTTTGTGACTGTAACAATTAGTTTGTCGGTTTAGTTAGGGGTTTAGAGGTTTTGCGTCAGGTTTCGAAGATATTGGTGTCTATTCAGTTGTCGCCAAAAGTAAACTAAACTAATTAGACAGCACTAAAAATGGAGCTGTCCCTGACATAACGATCAAAATAATAAGGATGGCATCATTTTTAGTCCAGTCAGATTAGTTTAGTCTAGTTTTAGGAACATCTGAATAGACACCATTAGTAGCTTTTGTAGCATTTTTTATTCATATTTGGATATCTCAGAAACCTGATGCTTTAAGTAATTAATGAATGATATGGTACTCTATTCAACTAAGTAATTTGTGCGCGAAGATTTAAAAAAAACGGCGCTGTAGTCTATGTTTGGGCCTCCATACGCAATATTCAAACCCAAAGGGGGTTTGAAAATTTTACTACTTTTATTACCTACTACTTTACTACTTTAATTACTACTTTTATTCTAGAAAAAGAATCACGGTTCCACGTAAAATGTAACCATGAAATTGAAAATGCTACGTGGTAAAACAGCGGTAAAGTCGCACAGCTACTTTTTTTAACAATAAAATAGACTTACACATCAGCCAAATTTAATTCTTCTTCTTCTGAAGATCTGTAACCAAAAGTTTTTGAAGTTAGAGAATGCTTATCAACAAAACTCAACGCTTACAAAAATCACGATCATTATTATATTTTTTACCCTCTCTTCCGCCGTTTGCTTTTCCTGTGCGATTTCTCTGCCTCGGCGTCATAATCTAAAATACAAATAATATTTGTCAAAACAGGCTACAATACAAAACAGCAAGGACTATTAAAAAAAAAAAAACCCAAAAAAATTCAACTTTGACGGTACTCGAACCCGCGTCAGCCCTCAGTACGGGATTGTGTGTGATAACCACTACACCAAGTAACCACATACAGACTTTAGCGGCGTTAGCTATTAAAAAATTACAATGTTATAGGTGGGTTTCCACCGAAAACGGAGCGGACCCATTAAGGTGTATACCTGAGTCAATATGACAGCGCCACCTATTTTATCATATTATTACGTTTAACGTATTATATTATCTGTGGTGTAGTATCTTTTGCTATCTTTTTATATCTCTGTAATAGTTTTATCTTATATAGTTTAGGCAGAGAAGCGAAAATAGAGTTCGGTGGCCATAAATGGCAACTTCGTATCTCTGCTTAAGCTTTACAAAATAAAACTATTACAAAGGCAATAGAGGCATTAATAAATATCGATGGATTTTAAAAATTTCCTGTGTTCAACGTATTTTTTTACGGTAAATAGACTTGGGTAGGTATGAGCCTTGTGTGTTTGTTTAGTAACGTACCACGTCTTTCGCGTCGCCTCCTCTTTTCTTTCCGGCGTCGCTTTTCTTCCTCCGCGGCTTTTTTCTTACGAATAGACTCGAGTGTGTCCACCTTTGAAAACATTCATAAATGTTTATTTCACGTTCACCCCGGCGGTTTTTTTTAAATAAATAATACTGAACTATACACACATCATTATCTTGCCCAGCTTAGGGCAAGATAATGATGTGTGAATTGAGCAGAGCTTGTGTTATGGGTACTAGATAACTTATATACATAATAGAATAAATTACATAGTTTTTTATTATTTAAAGAAAACAACCAGAACATCCTGAACAAATATTTGCAGATCGTACAAACATTTGTCCCGTGGTGGGTATCGCACCCGCAATGCGTCGCAGGCAGAGTTCTGAAGATCCGCTGCCACTTCAGCTTGCTAATTCTTTGCACAAAGCATCGTCTTGTACTAACCAGAGCTTGTGTTATAAGTACCATCGCCTAACGCCTATCCAGTTTCAAACTATTTTGCTTTGCGTTAAAAACAAAAGATATCGAGCAAGCCGGGGTTGAATGAGTTAAAATAAAACCCGATATCGGCGTATACCGATTGTGATTATTATTTTAGCATTGAATTTTTAAACCCTTACTTAGCCCACTTTATCTCTTTAGACCTCTCATATCGTCTGACGTCATATACCCTATAACCACCGGGGTATTTAAACAAATCAATCGATACCTCATTTGTTGAAATCGAAAGAGTAGTTTCACAGTTACGTGGGAACATAAAAAACGGCTTTATAAATACAAACGAATAAACATAGGGCGCCAACCTAATAACCCTAATCATAAATAAATCATAAATCATTATATTCAGACACAACCATACAATTGTATTTTTAACAGCAGGTACACCAAAATATCATGCAGTGTGAGGAGAATAATTTTGTCAAATTCTTAGTTATAAAAAAACCCTCCGTTGGTAGTCGGGTGAAATGGCTAGAAAACCCGTATTACTTACCATAGCACTTGCCAATGAGTTAGTTGGCAACGAGGCAGCGCCCGCGGGGTCTACGCCGACTTTCTTTAAGAACTCTGCGGCGCGCCTCCGTCGTTCCAACTGCTTGGTTTTACCTGCTTCTGTGTCACCTTCCACTGTAAATATATAAATAAATAATTAATTAATAATGCTCTGGACAACTCACACAGCATTATCTAGCCTCAAAATAACCAGAGCTTTTGTTATAGAAGAAGGGAAAGAAAGAAAACACACACAGGGCGCTACTGCCTACCCCCCGATAGATACCCTTAGTCGCCTCTTACGACATCCACGGGAAGACTTGGGGTGGTGCAAATTCTAAAGCACCACACAGATAAAAAAGGAAATAGAATAAGCGGTACTAACCTTTACAATCCGACAAATCCCCGGTCAAATCGATCATATCATCAGAATTATCCTCCAACGAAATTATCTCACTCTCCAAATTATCCTTCTCAATCTTCCGTCTCTTTCTATCTTTCTCCTCTCTCTCTTTATCTCTTTTCTTTTCTCTTTCCGAGCTTTTAGATCGCTTGTAGTCTCTACCTTCCGATTTAGATCTGTATTCTTCTTTCTGTCTTTTTCTCTCGCGTTTGGGACTACCTTTGGCTATTTTTTCCTCTCTTTTTTCCACCCTCTTCTCTTGGACAGGAGAAGGCTCTTTTGAGACTGCTTTTTCTTGACGTTCCTTAGAATTTTCTTGTGTAACCTTTTTCTCTGGTTTTATTTTTTCTTTTTCTGCTCTCAAATCAATCTTTTGAAAGTTTTGTACATCGTAATTTTTTATTTCTGGTGTGTCTGCATTTTGTTCAGTAACTTCAGGTTTTTCTTCCTTGGGTTTCTCTGGTTCCACGGGACTTTTTTGTTCTGTGGAAGCCTGTCTTGTGATAAACTGGAGAGGTTCAATTGTTTTGACTGTAGGAAGGTTCTGCGTAAGCTGTCCGTCCATTTTGTAGACTAAAACTGGTGGCATAGCATTTTGCTGTGTTTCCTCTTCGACGGTTTTTTCCTTTTTTTCGGCTTTTTTTGGTTTTATTGATGTTTTCTCTGTACTTTCGGTTGGTTTAGTTGATGTTTTCTCTGTAGTTTCTGCTTTTTTCTCTGATTTTTCTTCGTCGTCGTCTGAACTGGACTCGTAAGGTAGCGCTGGTTTGGGTAGGATTGGGTCTGGCTCTTTCATTTTTTTTATAGAGAATGATACTGGCGCTGTAGAAGAAAGAGAACGGAATGTTATTAAAGTCTGACGTGTGCTTTATTCAACCATAGTTAGGAATCATAAATTGACAACAATAGTTCGCAATCATTACGAATGTAAGCGGGACAGTTCGAAGAATTTTATTTCTCAAAAGAACACAGTTCACTTAAATGAGAATGTATATACATTATTCTTAAGCCTATAATCTTAACTATGGTTTATCCATTTTGAATGAAGCATGTTAGTAAACAAAGTACGACACAAATAACAAAATCTCACTTGCTTGGCGTCGAGTTCTAGATATAATTGTAAGCAATTTTTATTGAAGGGAGGATCTACAATCGACAAGTAATGTAAATAACGTATAAAAGGACGCGCCAACAAAGTTAATTTTAGGTTAAGTATGGGCGGTTTATTTACGTTTATGCCTCATTCAAAATGGACACGGTATAGTTATTATATAGCTTAAGGTTAAGTTTTGTTTTGTTTTATTATTTTAGAGTCATATTTGGTACCGTTTGCTAACAAATGTTGTCATAAATATGATGTTTTAATGTAAGCGGGTTAACTACGGACCTAGTTTGTATTGGAAGAACACCAACGTTTTCATCAGGGTAAGTGCGTATCGTGTCGCGCCTGCACTGCGTCCTTTCGCGCACTGCGATGAATTCATCAAACTACGAAAGTTTTTATAGTAATAATGTTCGTAAGCCCATAAACCAGTACAAACTATGTCCACTGTTGAACAGGCCCCTCCCAAACAAAGGGTTATTGCCTTAATCACCCCCCTGGGTAGGATCAGCGATCGTTCTTGACTCTTTCCTCATCCACGGGCTGAGTTACCCAAGTCCACTAAAATCAGTTAAATACATTTATTTTCATACAAAAATTACATAGTTCACTTATGATGAGATTTAAGGTAACTTGTATTATATACAGGGTGGGGCAAATTCTTGGCCCCTTCAGGGTAGCTACTGTTTCTTTTGTAGTTAGAAGGTTTTGTTCTAAGGAACTTTCTGTTTTATTTTGAAAAAAAAATATTGCCATTTTTAGTATTTTGAAAAAATGTAGGTCCTACGGTTTCCTACGGTTCGCCCAAAAATTATATTTGTCAAAAATAAAACAAGTTGGTCTTAATCGACTCTATTTCCAACCAGGAAAGCTTTTCCCAAAGTAACATATCAAATCAAGTCGTAAGTTTTGGCAATAATTTTAAAAAAACAATTTCCATACATTTTCTATGAAAGAACGAGTAAGTGAAAACAACAATATTGCCTCGCTGTAGTTGGGATCTTTTTTTATTTCATAGAAATTTTAAAGAACTTTTTTACCAGATTATTTTTTATTCTCACCATTACTCTTCTTTTCACTCGTTCCATTAGCATCTACCCCGCGTTTCTCTTGCATAAGCCGGTTGTAATACGCGTGGTGCGCGTTTGTGGGCTCTAAGAACATAAAGCGAGAGTCGTTTTTAGCTCGCACGATGTCCGCGAACTCGTCGCCGTTTCGAGCCACGTAAGCGGCCATTTTTTCTGGAAAAGTTAAATATATTATTACAACTCAGCAATAGTAATTTAGAATTATTATTAGTATAGTATATCTTCACGAAAGAACCTTTAAATAAATCTTTGCTTTATATATTTACTTTCATACATTATCTACAAAAACAAAAAATACAAATGTTTCCTCGTAAAAAAACAAAAAGTCAACGTGTCGCGGTCACCCATCCAAGTACTGACCGCGCCCGACGTTGCTTAACCTCTGTGATCTGTTCTCAAGGTGATAAAGACGTTGCCCCCCTTTATTATTATTAAAATTATTTAACTTTTATTATTTGTTGTTTTAGCGACAACAGAAATACATCATCTGTGAAAATTTCAACTGCTAAGCTATCACGGTTCATGAGATACAGCTTGGTGTTTATTTTGTTCTGTTTTTCAGTATTTGTATTTATAGCGGCAACAGAAATACATCATCTGTAAGAATCTCAACTGTATAACTATCACGGTTTATGAGACAGACAGTAGCGTTCATCTTGGTGACAGACGGATAGCGGAGTCTTAGTAATAGCATAGTATTATATTATCTGTGGTAATAAATAGGGTTGCCTTTGGGTACGGAGCCCTACAATTTAGGCTCGTTTCTTAATGAATATTGCACATAAATACCTATGACAGCTTTGATGTCCTCTGGCGGCTCTGGTATCACAGGCAGGGGTTTCACATCCCCATTTGTTTCAGCTTCTTCTTCAGTTTCTGAAAATAAACATGTTTATTAACATTTAGACTGGAACATCACTATTTGGTTCTTATACGTATGCTGAGCAGTCGCTTTTGATTTACCTGCCATGGTACAATAATAATAATAATAAATAAATATTGATGGACAATGCACACAGCATTATATAGCCTCAAGCTAAGCAGCGCTTGTGTTATGGGTACTAGATAACTGATATACATAATAATGCATATTATACATAGAATACATCCAGAACTCCCTGAACAAATATCTGCAGATCGTACACACATTTGTCCCGAGGTCAATAGGGTAAATATGCCCCTAGTATAAGTAGACCGATGATTTAGTCCTATGATCGGACTGATGAGACTTTTTTAGAGTCAGAGTCACAAAATAAGCACTTAGACAAGTAAAATTTTTACTATACAATACAGGGTGTGGCAAATTTTTGGCCCCTTAAGGGTAGCTACCATTTCTTTTGTAGTTAGAAGGTTTTGTTCTAAGGAACTTTCTGTATTATTTTGAAGAAAAAATATTGCTATTTTTAGTTATTTTTTTAATGTACGGTTCGTTCAAAAAATTACATTTGTCAAAAAAAACAAGAACCATTGAATGAGTGACATTGTTGTTTTCACTTACTCGTTTTTTCATAGAAAATGTATGGGAATTGTTTTTTTTTAATTATTGCCAAAACTTACGATTTGATTTGGTATGTTCCTTTGGGAAAAGTGTTCCTGGTTGGAAATAGAGTCGATTAAGACCAACTTGTTTTTTTTTGCAGCTTGATAAATAGTAATTACTATCAAATAAGAAATAAGGTGCAATTGAGTCTCATCAGTCCGATCATCGGACTAAATCATCGGATTACTGATACTAGGCCTAAATATTACCTGATTGGTCGTCTCCCGAGTCATAGCTCTTCATAAGACTGAGTCCGGTTGAGACCGGCTCGGCTGGCGGGCCGCTCATGTATTGTTGGTAGTAGATGGCGTACTGCTGCTGCTGTTGTTGGTATAACTGCTGCGGGGTTAGCGGCGGCGGTGCGGGGGGCGGCGGCGCTGAAGATAAAAGGTTTAGTATTAGTAATTGGGTAAGCTTTGAATTTTCTGATGTGTCCAGTCCTGTAAGGTCTAAAGGAAATAAAGCATTTTGAATTTTGGCGGTATTCAGGAACGGAACAGTAGTCGCGATGGAGTGCAACGCGGCTCGCTTCGGTCGTCAAACTGTGTAAGGGCGTTTATATCGTAGACTCAAATGTAGCATTTAAATTCATTTTCTTAAATAAATCACAAATTTCTTGGATGAAGATGTATGTATCGTAAGAAAAGATTCCCTTAAATTAAAAACGAATATATTAAATCTGAATGCCTGATGATGATTTACCTAGCAAGTAGGTGTCCTAGACACGATCCTAGACGTAACACATTGGAGAACTCTGTAATGTTAGGTCTGGTTTTTAATAAACGAATTGAACGAATTGAATTGAATTGAATGTGTGTGTGTAGGAATGTGTAGTGCTCCTGAGGACACCGGTCTCATGAGAGTCCGGGCAACAATAGTTACCACTGTACTTGTGTTTGAACACTCACACACTCGTCTAGGATTTCATGAGATGATTTATCTAATACTAGCTGCGTCCCGCGGCTTCGCACGCGTTGTTCCTATGGATACGTTTAAAGGTGATTTATATCCCACGGGAACTGATTTACGGGATAAAAAGTAGCCATTTTATTCCAGTATTAGAATTACCTGTATGCAAAATTTCAGCCAGATACGTTCAGTAGTTTTGGCGTGAAGAGGTAACAAACATACAACCATCCATCCATACAAACTTTCGCATTTATAATATTAGTGTGATAGTGTGAAGTGTGACATACCGGCAGTGTTATAGAGTATTGGCGCCCTAGCAATGACCATGCCATGGGTGGTCACGTTCGCAGGTTCGGTTCCCGGCGGCGGCAGCTCGCCCGGCGCTAGGTCGTCGCCCCGCATCTTGGATATGAGCATCGTGTAGTCGCAGTCCGCTGACGGTTTGTAGTGGATGCTGGGGATTGATGGAGCCTGGAAAGGTATTTGATATTATCATATCAGCTCATCTTGCAAACCATTAAGAGTATGCAATAACGCCGCTATGAGATGGATTTCAAGCGGGATGACAATATATGGTTATCTTGAGAGTGAAAGTAGGTACAGAGCAGAGACGTGCACTGAATTTTCTTTGCGCCTGTTTTTACCTAATTACAAGTTAATGAAATAAACATTCGAAAAATTAAGACATAAATAACTAAGGAAATACTTCTAAGTTTCTTAACAAAACCAAAGCCGAAGAAAAAAAGTGTGCTGAAAATGTATTATGATGTATTTCATAATTAATTTTCAGCACACTAACGTAAAATGTTAGCATTTCGAATCTGTGTCATTTTCAGCCAAATCGGTTCAGCCGTTCTTGAGTTATAAAAAGTGTAACTAACACGACTTTCTTTTGTATATGTATGTATAGATGAATGAAGTGTAGTTTGTGATTATTGGGTTTTAAATTGATTAGATGTTGGTGCCTACGTTTATTTTTAATTGGTTCATTAAATGCCTCACATATTTAAGGCCTTCATAAATATATACAGCATGATGTAAGAATGGGAATACTTTGTGATTTAAAGTACATAACTATCACCTTATTCGCATTTATAAATTTAGTGTGATTGTGTGTATAGTAACTTACAGATTCAATTATAGGGGCCGCAAGACTTGGGTGCAGGTATTCTTCATTATCAGGTTGCCTTTCTGTAACAATAAAGTAAATTAAACTAAGTCCGACTCAAAAGTGAAATTCTAAAAATTATGATCCATCTTAGGTAGGTATCAGGTAATGGGTCAGGACCTGTGGTCAGGACAAAAACCAATCTTTAATTCACTAAAAAAACTCATTACATATATGGGAGAGAGAACTTATAAGCTCTATGTCCATCTATCTGCTTAATATCTTATCTGGGAACAGCTATAAGGGTTTTGGCAGGGTATGGAATGAATTGCACAAATAGTAATAGAAACCAGATCTTTAGATTAAAAATTACAAAATAATTTATTTAAAGCAATGTACATGATACGTAAGTTACGAATGAACAATGAGACAGCAAAAGTTTAAAACTGTGAAGCTGTCGCATCGCCGCCTCCTTGACACAATATGAATAAATTAATTATAGAAGTAGGTATGCACATTTAGTGATCTTAAAGTTAATTATAAAAGTTAGATTAGTACTAACATAAGTACTAATCTATATGTAAGAAGGTAAATATTACAGTAATATAAATTACTGTAATATTTACCTACTTACATATCGCCATCGCCATCGCCGCCATCGCCGTAGGCTTAAACAAAACCTGTTATGATGTTATATACTCTCTTCTAAATAAGTAAGTTACCTACATAGTTTTATATACCATTGTAACTTTGACGCATAATTTATGCTTTTCGGTAGCTACTAATGTAGCAGCGCTTCTTTACGCCACACTACTGACCAAACGAAGCGGATTTTTTTGGTTTTTGATTTAGAATACAATAACTTATACTTTTTATTTGACATTATGAAATTATTAATTTTGTATAAAAATTATAATAATAATTATATTTGACATTATGCTTTATAATTATTTGTATTCGTTGTTTTTGTATTGTGCTTATTGTTAAAGATTTGACTTACTTAGTCTTATTTTATTATCATGTAGGTACCTGACTAATGGATGTTTTGGTTTTAGCTGTAAGTCCATTTGTGAAGTAAATAAATGAATTATGAATTATGAAATTATGAAAAGTCTACTTTATATCACAGAAAAACAATCGCGAAGCCATATAGCTAGTTATCGTTGTACCTTCCACCTCCAGTTTCTTCAACGGCCACTTGCCAGCCTTCACTAGAGCAGTCAGAGCCGTGTAGTATGGATGCAGAGGGTCGTCCTTGTTCAGGAACTTGAACTGAGGGTTGTCTCTCTGCTTGGCTTTGATAAGGATCTCCATCTGGGCTCCCTGGTTGGCGATGAACATGGCTGTCTTGTCAATGATCGCATTCTGTTTTAGGGATTCAGGCTGTGGAAATAAAAAGATGAATACATACTTTAATGTTTTCTGGCTAGGTTAATGTTTTTTGTTTAATAAATAATAATAAATAAATCGTTTATTGTGGAACCAAAACAACGGTAACATGGTTAAAAATGAAAACGATGTCATCTGCAGAAGTTTTAAAAAACTGTGTCGCAGATGACAACACCCTCCTCCGAAAGTATGTAAATACAGTTCCAAGACAATTAAAAATTAAAGAAATTTTTTTTATCTACTTCTAAGTAAGATTACAATAGTATTTTAAAAAATTTCTAGGTAGTGAGAACTATAATAACCAAACTTTTATTTAATACAAACTCACAAACACAATCTCCTCAGGCATCAGCTCTTTAAAAACTGGATCAGGTATGAAAGGTTCCTCATCAACTTCGGATGGCTGCGAGGGAGTGGGATCAGCCGGAGTGTCATAGTTGAAGCCAACCTGGCCATAGCCAGCTTTGTGGAGTCGCTTCAGTTCTTCCTCTGAAATTATAAAGATGTTTTATGAAAAAAATTATGTATTTGGTGTGACAAAAAGTTTGTTTTATATACATTAATTCTAGCCAGCCTCCTCTATGCTTTTTGCTTTATTTCTTATGAGAAGGGAAGACCGCCATTAAGATGGGTTGACAACAATTAACAACAATTATACTATGATTGGATATTGAGGACTCAAGACTGTCTAGATTAGACTGGAGGAGGTCTACATCCAGAAATGGATTCATGGAAGGCTGCAATGATTTTGATGATGTCTTATTTGGCTCGTCAGAAGTGGATCTAAGCTACCTTTATACATAAGCTCTTCCTCTTCATCTGTATGTAGTGCTCGATAGCGCTCCTCATCACACAACTGTTCCACCTCATGCTCAGACCGGGAGAGCTCCACGCGCCAGTCGAAGCCCCCTGGAGGAGCCTCGTGGTGGGACAGGTCATGAAGCGCCCCTCGAGCATCATACCTGTTCAGAAAACACTGTCTTTAAATACATGGCTGATATAACTATGCACCTATTTTCTCCTCAAAGTTCAAAGCACATAAACACAACAAAAAACAATAATTGTTTCAAAAATATTAGGCCATGATTTTAGAGTGGTAATGGAATTGTTTTCCTGCTACAGATAGGCCTCCTGCAGAGTAGAGTAAAAAAAGACAGTTGCAGGATTTTATAATAGCACCCCTTTTTTGGTGATATTTATTATTTTTAAAGATCTGTGAATTTCCTGTTAACTTTCAGCATCAAGGCCACACAATTAGGTAGCAAAATATACAAATAAATAAAGAGGGACTAATTTGCTGATTGTTTATCCCTATCAAACCTAATTACCCTAATTTCAGAAGCTTTGGTCAATTCAATCAAACTTAGAGATGAATAGGTACTTATCAAGCCGCTGGTTATACATACCACCGGAGCGTGTCACCGTAACAACACAGGAAGCGAAGAGCCGGTGCCTCTTCTGATCCTCCGCTTCAAATATTGTCTGCAAAATCTTAGGTTCTTCCAAAATTTTAATTATTTTGTATTAACTATCGCTTTATTTATCGCACAGTAACAGTCTTATAGTAAAAAACATCGAACCTGTCGATTTTCAAGGTTTCATCCCCCATCCATGGTATGAGGTGTTTGCCTTGGTCAATGTGTAGGGCTTTGGCATCGTCCCTGAAAAGTTTGCACGAGTAGCCGAACACAAAAAGTTCTTCTTTCTTCTCTTTGAAATCACTCTTTCTCAATATACCGGTTTCACTTTGAGAATGCGTACTAGTCCACTTTAACGACATTTTTCATGTTATAAACAGAAAAACAAGTTGGCCAATATTCGACCAGGAAAAGAAAATCAAGGGCAACAAAAAAAAGGAATCCAGCGAAACAACGAGGCACATCAACAAATCGCCATGTTGCATTGCTTGCATGACAGTGAGTGAGTTGAGTGAACGAGTTGAGTTGACATTGAATGTTTTGATGAATGACATTGAGACAACTATTTTTCTCAAATTAGTCTACCCAATAATAAATAACACTACACAAACAAATCGTGGAAGTCGGAAAGTAACTTGAAAACAAAAACGTGCTAAAACTGTTTCATGTAAGGTTTCATAGATATTTTTCTGATTTTATCTCGTCGAACCCAAGATTTTGTCAAACTTGTTTGAGTTTTCTATTTTTCACCAAATTTTATGCTGTCCACACAGAAAGCGTTTTCAAAAAAAATAAAACAAATGGCAACTGGATTATAAGCCGGCCAAATAATAATGATGCCAATTCCATGACACGGTGATTTGAATAGATACCTTTCATAACAATTCGGTTTATGTACGTTTCAAAAGGCATATGGCGGACTATATTTTATTTTTTGCATCTAAATCTGATAAATTCTTTTAGTTATGAGTATCTTGTGACCGCTAGAGCGTATTTGTTAAAATTAGATGATAACCGTTAGTTTTTAATGTGTAAATAAGTTTATTATATCTAGAGTTTTAAATATATGATAGTATTTTCGTGCGTGGACGTTTTGAACCGTTTAGATTGAGAAACGAAAAGTCTGTGATATAAACAATACTAGATAATAAAGTAATTTCCTGAACACTTTTGTAAATAATACGTTATTATAGCATTTTAGTAAAGATATATATAAATTGAAAGAAGACTGAATAAAATTGTGTGAAGATCTCCAAGCTATGTCAGCTGTGAACCTATTGTCTTCTTTGAGGGAGAAATCTACCAGCCAAAGCCAAAAGGATGGCTCCCACCACGAAGGTGAGTACTTTTACCATATCAATTACTTCCATGTACTGAAATTTATTTTAAGCTATATACTTCCACAACACCAGATTTGGAGCCTATTCCTAAAGTTCTAGTTAGCTACCACAATATCCCACATTAGTGCTCAAAAAGCTCAGTAAAAGTCTATTTTGTTAATAATAAGTCATAGCTTGCTAGATGCCTTGTGTGGTAATGTTTTCTTTGTTTCTGAGCTCTATTTTTCTAGGTTTTAGGTAAACAAAGCAAAGTAACAGTACCTTGCCCCAATTTTGGCTTTGTTTATGATTTGACAGTCAAGAGATTTACTGATGCCATTTGCTCCAATACCATTGGAATTTCATATCCTGCATTTGTGCATCAACTGTCACTTTCAAGTGATTTCATACAAAAATAACCATTGTTTATTTTTTTTATGAAGTCTTAGCTGAAGTTTAATACAATAACAAGAAAACCACAATGGATACTTTTGAGTCTTCTAGAACCTAATTGGAATCCTATCAACGACTATGGATAAGTTGGTTTGTTTATTATTTTGTTCGAAAGGGAACACTTATTTAAAGTACCTAACGAATAAAATAAGGATATTTTCACTCTGATGAATGATATTTCAGAAGTTTTTTGAAAATTATGAATCTCTACGTAAAATTGTCGTGATTTTTTTTTTATTGCAAAAAAATAAACAAAACTAGTTTTTCCTGATAGAGGATAATGAATATATTCAGATAAACAAAGTCATATGGAACTCAAAATTCATGTTCTAAACAATTTAAAAAACGAAAACAAACTTTAATGAATCATTTAGAAAAAAGCACTTTGATATGGATACCAGCTTGCAACTGCTCGTCTATTATTCAATAATAATAATAATAAGTAATAATAATTATAATAACTTGATTCAACAGACATGCATTTCTTTTATGCTCACATAGTAGGTATTAAAATTCACTACTGGCTACAATAGCTTCCACCTGCAACTCATGTCCTTCCCTTGGATATTGTTTACCTCATAGTCACCGGTGACCACCCAAAATGTGACAGGCAGAGTTACTTTCACTTTAAGTATGGACTGTGAAAAAGTAAACGGACATCGGTAATGAAGGAAAACAAGTGAAAATACATATTTTTTCAAAAATCATTATTTGGAATCTTAACTATCCTTTATTTTACCTTTTCTCTAAATTATGAATGACTTTTCTAAATCTGCAGGCTTGACCTGACCTACTGACCTAAACCTGGGCTGACCTACATAAAACTGATTGTTAGGGATTTCATTTCTCCACAGCTACATATGCATGTTCAGCTCAAACTATACTGAATCAAATTGCTTCTTTGTAATTTACAGCTTGATAATAAATTAGAAAATGTGAATTAACTTATTATGACAGATCATATACCATTGATGTGGGCAACAGTGACTCCTGCGGAACAAATCCACCAGTAAACTATGATATCCAACTTGCATGCCCAGCCCAGGATGGGGAATATTTAGTAACCGCCATGATAGGCTCTAGGCTGCTTATTAGGCGAGCCTATGTCCTGCAGTGAACTGGTAAAGGCTGTTGATGTGATATATTTGTGCAATCTGCTCAAGATATAGGAAACTAAAAAAAACTCATGCCTATCTTCATAAAAATAAATTAATCATGTTTTTATGATCCATTCAACATTATTTCAACATAATTACTATAATTATTTTTTAATCAGCTGAGTAAGAACAATACTGGTATTTTATGTGCATCAACAAAAATAGTTAGTACATAGTTGGATTGCTTTTTAATGTTTTTGGGAGGTTGAGCCTGGTCAATAATTGATGACTGCACTAAAATTCAATGAACCCAAGATTTATTAATCCTAAATAATAAAATAATATCCCAAAAAACTCTTAGAAATTGCCTTGTAATAAGGGTTTACAAACTATAACAAGTAACAACAGAAGTCCCAGGTTCTTCGACCAGTGTTGTCAAGCAGCAATCTAAAGAAAGCGTAACTAAATCTTGATGTTTATTTATGAATAACGGCGTGCGTCTACATAATGTTTATAGATTCGATGGAAGCTATCAGACTTTTATTAACCTTTTATTGCATGAAGGTTTTATTTTGCGGTTTCAAATGCCTGCTGTCTATCAGAAACTATAGACTCAACCTCGACAGCCTGTATTGGTCCACTGCTGAACGCAGGCCTCCCGCTGATAAGGGCCTTGTTGGCGTTTAACTCATCGAGGGTAATGCTCATATTTCCCACGCTGGGCATGCGGGTTGGGGATCGTAGTTCGGTGGTAGAATTGTTTTGCAGGGGGCGCTGATGCCCGCCCCTATGCGGATATCTTAGTCGCCTCTTACGACACCCACGGGAAGAGTTGAGGTGGTGCAAATTCTACGCAGCAGAAATCACGGTGGTATCTATAGATCGTACAAACATTTGTCCTGGGGCGGGAATCATCGTCTGCTGCGCCTCTGATGTCATCTAACAAAGTATTATGGAATTATTCCTCCCAAGCGGTGCCTCACGGTTTCACGCGCGTAGTTCCCATTCCCGTGGGAATTCCGGGATAAAATATAAAAGTAATCTTTTAATGATCAAAGATTTTTTGAAATCGGTCCAGTAGTTTCGGAGCTTATTTAATACAAACAAACAATCAATCAAATCTTCCCTTGTTCTAATATTAGTATAGATTAATTCAATAAAAAGAACTTAACTACTTTGCTAGCCGGGCGAAGCCGGGGCGGGTTGTTAGTTTAATTCAAGTAAGCTTCGTTGTGTAAGTGAATTTTGCAAATGCCAGACGTCTTTTATATTTGTAAAGATACAAAAACATTCTCCAGTTATTTCTGTGTTGGACAAAACAACATCACATGGCCACCGAGCAGTGAATTAAATCAACCTCTATGCAATTCTGCAAAAGGGGTGAAACAACGAGGGGGTACCAAGGTCAAGGTAGGTGAATCAGAAGGGATGCGCGCTCCCCTAGCCGTCCACAAAGACTCGTTTTACAATCTGGACTTTGCTGTACTTGTTTGACGGCCTTTGTACCGTGTTTTAACGCTTTAGGAGCATTTATGTCGAATTTGACGGAAGAGTTGAAAGCGTGAACCCTTTTGTTTTGCAACAAAAGCTGAATTAAACGTGTTCTGGATAGCCATTTGGGTGCATAAGTTATACGTCGAAGATCATCTGACGATGTTTTTTAAAATAAATGCTTCCAAGCAAACAAAGGAATTATTACGGTAGAAAATAATATGATTGTTTAGGGTAGGCGCTGCGTCTGTAATTAAAGAAGCGAATAGCATCAAGCGTGAAGTTGATCGTTCTCACTCTTTTGAAAAATACGAAAATTTTGCGGGTAGTTTGATAGAAGCTTGCAACGGCCGCCGTGCGACCGATCAGTCTTTGAGAAAGTCCGTCGCCGCGCGTCTCGCGATAATTAACGAGAAAATTTTATTTTTCGATTTTGTTTTCCCGCTTTCCTATCGCGATAATCCGTCTACGTAGCATTACGCATCGCGTTTACGTAGTTTGCGCGCTTCGCCGACGTCTCTTTGACGCTTTTTAGTTTTTAATCCATCGTTTTATTTTTAAATTTTATTTTATTAGTTATTTTTAATCTTTATTTTATCGTTAGAATAAGTTAGGATAAGTTTAGGACGTAAAATTAGTAAGTTTTAAATTCCGCCATTTTGTTTTGCCGCGTCGTGATTTCGCTGTCGATGATGAGTAAGGAGGTGTTATCGGCTGGTGAGGTGAAGAAAGGGCGGAGGCACAGGCGAAGGGCCGGAGCTAGGGCCGCGAAGCGACGGGCTAGGAAGACGGGGGGTGTGTCGGGCCCCACACGGGTCTTTTCGCCTGACGTGGCGTCGCCCGTCAAATGTGCTGTGCACTCTTTTCTGCTCCGGTACCAGAGTGCCTTGAGGAGGATACCATCGCGGCCGCCTCCCAAGGTCCACGCGGGACCTCCGTCGAAGAGGGTGAAGCGAGTTTCTTGGAGTGAGTGAATTTTATAACCTTATCTTCTGTTATGTCCTGGGTAGTACCTATTCCACTCATCCAATAGGTACCTTTGTCCAATGTACATTTGATCAAATAATTTGGAAGACTTTATCTAATTTATTACCAACAAACCAATATTTGAGTGACACTAATAGTTTCTGCCGCGGCTTCGCACGCGTTGTTTCTATGGAAAATGGAAACGTTTAAATGTTATTTCTATGTCTGAGACTGATTTATGTGATAAAAACCTATGTTTTATACGAAGCCTAGGACCACGTATATATGAACCTATATTTTTCAGCCCGATCCGTTCAGGTCAGTAGCTTTCGCGTGAAGAGGTAACAAACATCCATCCAAAAAGTGTATTGTATTAAGTATATCAGGTATCTAGTACCCCTAACACAAGCTCTGCTTAACTTAGGGCTAGATACTGCTGTCTGAATTGTCCAACATTATTTAGGTATATTTATATATTTTTTAAGCGACTTCAAAAAAGGAGGAGTTTATCAATTCGACTGTATTTTTTTTATGTTTGTTATCTCAGAACTTTTGACTGGGTGGTCCGATCTTCATGATTCTTTTTTGATATGAAAGCTGGTGCTTCCCATGTGGTCCCATTTTAATTTTGTTCAGTTCTGACAATAGGATCCATTAATAAAAAATTAAGTCGGTTTACAGTTTTTTTAAACAAAATTAATTATGTAAGGGATCAGTGGTACTGCATAATATTTTACCGTAGATTCAACAATATCCGTACAATATCCAAAATTGAAGGTGTTGTGTCCATATAGAACGAAAATAACACCAGGTTTACTTTAGCCTATACTTATATCGGTTAGATTCTAGTTAGATTATAGACAATTTAATGGTTCACTTGAGACAATAATGACATGGTGCAATCGATATATTCGTCCTTCGCTTTAGGTACCAATCTATCGAATAGGGTTAAGCCACGTCCACTATTCGGTTTGCTATTAGAATAGTCATCGGCCACACTATTGATTACCTATCTTGTGCTAGAAACTTCCAAGTGTGGTGATTATGGCAACCCCCTTTAATTGGGGGAGGCATGTTCAATAGTATAGAAGACGTAGGTGTACAATGTATATAACCTATGTGTTTTGATGAGAACGATTTCGAAAAAATAATTTTGTATGTTCAGCTGTATGTATGTTCGTTGATTTTTTTCGTCAACTATGGTACTTTTTTGAAAATTATTCCTATATGGGTAGTATCTACCTTATTCGTAGGGTAGTATAGATACTTATACAAAAACATTCCCAAGTAAAGTATTTATCCCGTAAAAATTACAAACAGTGTAAATTTGGGGGATTTGAAATCTGTTTTTAGATTATGTTTAATATATTTTTTAAGTTTTTAATATAAATTATTTTTTTTTTCAATCGCCACGCGGTCGATCACTAACCCCCGAATACTCAAACGAGGGTAGATCATTTATACGTCACATAAAACACACGCATACAGTTACTTTACATAAAACAAAGTAACAAAATTTAATCATAACTGAAATATATAAATTAGAAGTAAAAACAAAATGTAGAGGCATCACCTCAACTTTGATAATTTTAAACAAAAATAAGAGTATTCGGCCAATTTTTTGATTTGAAAGTTTTCATTCATCTTTTAGTTGACTTCTCTTTCGTTTTCGAAATAAACATTTTGCTGCACAAATACATTGTTGAAGTTAGTGTTTTAGTTTTTAGTGATAACCTTGCTACTACCGTGTTGTTTTCTGTTAATGTTATGATGAGTATTTGCTATTTTGACAAGTTTTTATTGAGAATGTCTTTGTTGAATCTTGGATTCTGAATCGGAGTATAGCTAATTAATCAATAGAGTATAGTAGACGTTTTGTGAAGCCGATTGTTCACTTCACTTGTACTACTCTATTCTAGATGCAGAAGCGACCTTGAGTTTGTATTGCGTTTTATTTTCGTAGAGCGTTCCGTCCGCGCCAACGGGCATGTTAATAAGAGCTGTGTCTTCTACCACAAAAAATTATAAAAGAGCCTGTTATTAATCTTGATATCATAGATTTACTTTCTAATCATTTGTAGGTTAGGTAGGTATCTCTAATGTTATACAATCGTTGATGTTATTGTAGGTTTGTCGGCTTTAGTTGTCCCACTATTTCCATGGAAATACAAACTAGAAAACGTAGGACTGTTTTTTTTTATAAATTATATTCCATTATTTCTATTGCGGCAAAAAAACGCAGTTGTGTTGTTTGAGAATCTGTTTCCACTAAGTATAATTTTCAGCGTTTCAAAATGATTATTTGTAAACATAGTGGAAGTGCATCGGGAAAAACTTTGACAGCTGTCAAATTGTCAATGGATAGATTCTTTCTTACCTCTTTACGCTAAAACTAGGTACCGAACGGATCGGGCTGAAACTTTGCATACTGTGTGTCTACCATGAGTTGTCACAGTTAAATCGCCTGACGTTACTACAGTAGTTACGTAAGTACGCATATAGTTATCCACAGCGCATTTTAGTACAGAACTATCCGCTAGAGGCGCTTCAGAAGTTTCCATACATTTTTTAACTACAGTCGCTAGCGAGTAGATTGTCAAAACTCTTGGTAGACACACAGTTAATTCTAACCCTGGATTCAAACATCGGCTATTGGCGTTTTATCCCATAAATCAGCTCCCATGGGATAGAAAACGATGCGTGCGAAGCCGCAGGCAAAAACTAGTAGTAGGTATAGGTAGGTATAATGTAAAAAAAATCAAGTTCCGTGGACCGAGTCTATTTGACGTTAGTAAAGAAGAGCCGTGATCGTGACGTCTCCGTTTTGTATTGGATATGCGTAGTGCACCTAGCACTCGTTCGCCGGCCAACCCCTGTTGCCGACCATTGCGGTGTCGGCACTTATTAAATTTCTTTTATTCTAAATCTTTTATAGGATACATTTTGCGCAATACCATCCATACTTGTTGGATGTACCCTCTTCTCGCACTAAGCGGTTTTACTCCACCTTTATTATTTGCACCGCAAAGGAATGGAACTTGCTACCTGCCTCTGTTTTTTCCGGCCAATTACAACCTGCAGCCAAATCTTCAAGACAAGGGTGAATAGGTATCTTCTAGAACATCGTGATACACCGTCGGCCGCATCTTCGCTTTCCATCAGGTGAGATTGCAGTCAAACGAAGGTCCACTTGCCGTAAAAAAAAATGTCTTTCATTATTCAAATAGTTACACACTTATCTATCTGGTAAGATTGTCAAAAGCTTAAACACACCCCACGATCACGTCTCGTTACTAACGTGAAATGAACTCGCCCCTCTGATTTATTTATTTGAAACGTCCAGCAATATGCAAAAGAAATATTATTCAGTTACAAAAAATACAAAACATCAGTTCGTGGATTCCTTTATCTGAATTCACTAGTAGGCTTTGTTAACAAAGTCAATTAGAAACAAATTGAAACTACTAAGTATTTGAAATTAAACAGTTGAGCTAACTGCAGCAACGTGTAGACCGCTGCAAGCAATCTACAAGTAGCTCAATAGATACTTAGATGACTTAACCTCTAAGGCCCGTATTATGAAAGTCTGCTCGGTTATTGAACTATGCTTGAGTAACGTTTTTCTATGGCACAAACGTCACACAAGTATAGACCTATGCTATGACTGAGCAAGCTTTCATAATACGGGCCTAAAAGCTCTATGCTAACTTGTTACTCCGTGAGCGAAGCCCTGGAGTAAAGCTAATGATCTATGATACGTCATAAAGCTGCAAATTATGTCAACAGATTCCAATAACAAACTAAAATTCACATGCTTAGTCGAGGTAGAGATAATTGGATAATATTTATTGAAGAAAGGATCTCAAATCAGCAAGTACTTTCCATTATGTTTAAAAATCGTCAACAAGAAAGTTAATTTGAGGTTAAGTACTGCGGGTCTGATTATCATTTGTGCAGGGTTGAAAATTCGAATATAGTGATTATATTGAATCAAAACATGTCAACTATTTTTTTCCCCTAGCACTTATTGCTTACAAAAGAAGTAAAGTAAAGTAAAAATCATTTATTGGTACATAACATGGAGAACAGAAATAGTTTTGAAAAACGATGTCATCTGCAGAAGTTAAACACTGTGTCGCAGAATGACAACGCCCTCCTCACAAACCAGTAGATACTATTGTCTAGACTATGGTATTCTGTCTATTGTCTATGCTATGGTATTCTAGACTCTAGAATACCATTTAAAATGACAATGACAGAACTAAAGATAAATATTCTATTAGTTATATTTATATTTAAGTTTAACCTATTTCAATTAATTAATTAATTTAATCTAAAGCCAGTGTTATTTACTGTGCGTAGGTACTGTACCTATGTGTGTGTGTGAGAGAGAGGGGTGTGTTTTTGTGTGTGCTTTTGCATGCAAAAGATTAGTTGTAAAAAAATATACCCACGGTCTTCCTGTCCCGTTCCATCAATCGACTACAAACAGTTTTTTCTCGCTACCTACAAAATAATACAAAAACATCCTATGCGCAATGCAGAAGCTGCAGCCGCATTTAAATACCAACCCTACCTTTGTTGTTATGACCTAAATTGCTTTACACCCTACATCTTGTCTCGCTCGCTTGAGCCATTGATTTCGTTTACAATTTACAGGTTATAATTAAAACATGTTCGTGTAAAAAGAAGTATTATTATGACTTTTTTAGTTAGTTTGTAGCGTGAGTTTACCTCTTCTCGCCAAAACTACTGGAAGGAGAGCTGAAATTTTAATGGGGGTTTTATGCCCATAATCCCTACGCTGGGCATGCGGGTTGGGGATCGCAGTTCGGTGGTAGAATTGTTCTGCCCGCCCCCGGTGGTTATCCCTTAGTCGCCTTTTACGACACCCACGGAAAGAGCTGGGGTGGTGTAAATTCTAAATTTTTTCTGAGAACTGGACCAAATTTACATGGGACCACACGGAAAGCACCAGCTTTCATCAAAATCCTTTTTTTTAGTAGGTTAAAAAATAACATTTAAACGTTTCCATAGCACAACGCGTGCGAAGCTGCACAAAAAATTAATTAAACATTTGAAAAGTTAGCAAAGTTTCTACAGTCGTCGGCGTCATAAGAAAAGTTTTGTTAAAAAAGTCCTTTGAAAACTTGATTCGCAAACAATTTTTCCGCCCACTCATCTCTTAACCACCGTACTACAGTTATTTCGTCATGAACTTGTGTAACAGCGTAGATTGGGCTGATGTTTTCTGACGTCGTTGATAATGATAAGGCAAGTAACCTTGTAGGTAACTGATAACACTTAAGGTGAACGCGCACTTGTCCGGGCCGCAGGATCCGCACTAGCCGCCCCGCGCCGCCGCCTTCGCCGCAGTCATCAAATTTCTACATGGCCTCGCAGACTTGTGCGCATCGAACGCACTGAATCGCATTTATCATTTTAACAATATTTCTGTTATAATGAAGATATGTAATTGTATGTAATGTAATGTAATATAGAATTGACGTTTTCTATGGACCTCGACAGTCCAGAAAGATATACGGATGACGTCATCCGCACCGCTCACTCCACACGCTTCGTACGCGCCGAATTTTAGGATAGAATCCGTATACCTACTGGATTTTACTGAAATGCAGATCGTTCGGCGCGGATTGGTGCGCGATGTTGCTTACGCGATAAGGCCGCCCTTTATACTTCATCAGCGTTGTTTCCGTCCTTGGGCGGTAGCGGCATTAAGCTGAGGCTGGACCTATTTAGCCGCGCATAAGGGAAAGACCAATTTCTTAAGTTTAGTTTTTAAGTTTAGTCATAGTACTAGTTTTATTAGTTCTGTATTTTACTTTCCCTCTGTGTTGTGTGTCCCTATGTGTGTGCTGAATAAATGTATATTCTATTCTATTCTATACTTCCTATTTTCTAAGCATTTCTCTGAAATGCTCAAACTATAATACATTGTTTTCTATCTATCTATTCCACATAAAGTTTTATAAAATTCAATGACTGCGGCACGGACAGGTGCGCGTTCACCTTTACTGACGATACATTATGGTACAAGGTACTTGAAATATGCGACGATGTCAGTTACGTGGATTATGTAAACATACGTATCGCGCCAGACTTTCTTTTTACAAGCGATCGCGATTGAAATAAATCAATGGACAGCAGCGGTAACATATATTATGTTTGAACTAGATTACACCCGCGGCTTCGCTCGATTTTTTGTATGGAAACGTTTAAAAGTAATTCCACGGGTATTATGGGATAAAAAGTAGCCTATATTTTATTCGATCCTAGAACTTCTTGTATGCAAAATTTCAGTTCCGTTCTTTAGTTTTGGCGTAAAAAGGTAACAAACATCCATCCATCCAAACTATGTCATTTATAATATAAATGTGATATGAAGTGTGATATAGTTTTTGATAATCTGTGTGTGATATACAGGGTGGTTTTAACCGACTTCAAAAAAGGAGAAGGTTCTCAATTCGACTCTATTTTTTTTATGTTAAGTACCTCAGAACTTTTGAATTGGTGGTCCGATTTTCATGATCCTTTTTTATTTATGCAAGCTGGAGCTTACCGTGTGGACCCATTTTTCTGGCAATGGAAACCATGAAAATTCATGAAAAAACTAAAAATTGAAGTAGGTTTATAGTTTTTTTAAAACAAAATTAATTATTGTAGAAGGGCGGTGATGGCCAAGTCCGAAACCACGAGAGTTAGAGAAATGTCGTGAAAGGAGTCATGCACTCGATTGATAAGAAAACAATAATTGCATATTTATTTTTATTATAAACCTTTTACTTTTGACAAAAGTCGTATAATTTTTTTTATCTAGTTATGTTTCAGAGTCAAAGTCAGAGTCAAATCGTTTATTTCTTTAGTATTACAAAATAAGCACTTAGACAAGTCAATTTTCTACTCTAAAAACAGCTTAATAAATACTTACTTACTATTAATATCAAATAAGAAATAAGGTGCAATTGACTCTAATTCACCAACATTTTATGTCCACTAGCGGAAGAATTGAAAAAAAGTTACCACTAGCAAGTATATCGCTTATCAACTAATACAATTTTTGCTCATCTAAGTCTAAATATGTATAATGTAGGTATAATATTGTATTATGTATATCATTCATCTAGTTCCCCACAAGCTGCAAAAAGGGTTATAAAATAAAGCTCTGCTTAGCTCCAGGGCTAAGCAGAGCTTTATTTTATAACCCTTTTTGCAGCTTCTGGGGAACATAACCCTTTTTCGGTGTAGTTTTGAGTGCTTATAGTTTGTCATCTATCTATTTTAAGGCTAGTAAGTACCTACTATTCGGTGATAGAACAAAATTATTGCTTACGTACCTTTCCTTGATTTGTCTTCATAAGTATTGTAATTGTAAACAATTACATATTTATTAGTCTTTTATAACTGCTACTGTGTAGTGAATTCAACCGCAAATACCATTGTGGTGGTAGTGTCACTATGGTTGTTAGCATATTTTTTATCACGTTTATAAATAAAAGGTAAACGACCTTATAAATTGATAAAACTGGTTTTTATCATTAGTTCCCTTGGTATTTTACGGGGTGGTGTTGGCGACTGTATGAAGTTGTAAGTGCGAGTTCGATTCCCGCTTCGTGCCAAGTTGATTCTTACGTAGATGTAATTTTTAATGTCCATGAAAAATTGATAGTTGTTAACCATCTTCTTGTTCAATATCAATACCTGATTAGCGATTATTTATCGGGTCGTTATCGCTTTTTATTCTATTTTAGAACAAAAAAGACGTGTGGCACTCGGGGACTGCCGCGGTAAAGCTATTGCAATGCCATCTAGAGGCGAGTTGCTGAACTAAAGAGACAAACGTCATATTTCAAAAAGTCAGTAAAAATTCTACTATTCATCGATAGATGGCAAAACTAAAAAGTATCACCGCTGTTCCGGTCGGAGTGGGGAGCGTGAGGTTTTTTCGTTACGGAATTTCTGGATTCGGTCCCCGCGCTCAAGGCCCGCGATAGAAGCTATGCAATAGCTTAATAATATTTTTAATATCTAAGAGTATAAACCTAGCAGCGCCTCGCGGTTTCTCCCGCGTTGTTCTATTTCCCGTAGGAATTCCGGGATAAAATATAGTCTATGTCACTCCCTGAAAAGTAATTTTATTAATGGTGAAACTAAATTTTTAAATCGGTCCAGTAGTTTCGGAGCCTATTCAATACAAACAAACAACCAAATCTTTCCTCTTTATAATATTAGTATAGATCTACGTATAGATGTATTTATATAGTTTTCTTATAGCTGCGCCCCGCGGCTTCGCACGCGTTGTTCCTATGGAAACATTAAAAGGTGATTTCTATCCCACGGGAACAGATTTATGGGATAAAAAGGTACCTATGATTCCAGGATTAGAATTACCTGTATGGAAAATTTCAGCCAGATCCGTCCAGTAGTTTTGGCGTGAAGAAGTAACAAACATCCATCCATACATCCATACACCCATACATCCATACAAACTTTCGCCTTTATAATATTAGTGTGATGATGTGATTATACAACTATAGGTACACAACATAGGTACTACAGTGTCTACATAATATGATTAAAATGCCTGTCACTCCTCAAGGGCCCTGCCTGAAAACCAGCGCAGTGTTGGGCAAATGCCTGATACTGCAACATGCTGACTTGAGGACCCATTTTACGCTTTACCACATTCTATTTAGTACCACCATACAAAACCGACCATACTTAACCTAAAATTCACTTTGTTGGCGCGTCCTTTTATACGTAATTTACATTAGGTACTTGTCGATTTTAGATCCTCCCTTCAATAGAAATTGCTTACAATTATATCTGAAACTCGACGCCAAGCAAGTGAGTTTTTGTTATTTGTATCGCGGCTTATTTACTAACATGCTCCATGCTGGATGGATAAACCATAGTTAGTAAGATGGATTTAAGTTACCTAGTATCTGTATTGTACTTACCAATTTAAGTGTTTTTGGGTAAAATAAATTACCTCTCTCTCTCTATCAGCGCAGCATTTTATCTAAAATCCTTTAGGCTCACGGATTCCGGCGGGAGCGTGCGCGGTCACCCTTAGGCATCGTCTTTACTTTGCGAGCCTCATCCACCCTTCCTGCTTTATTTACATGCTGCTTTGTTAACATGGTACTTTGGTATGGTACAGGTCATGAAGACGGCGGCGTGCCGAGCGGCGGAGGCGGCGACCCCGCAGTCCTGGCTGTGGGGCCGTCGCGTCGGGCCCTGACTTACACGCGCGACGAGCTGATGCGGCTGCGACACTCGCCGCTCGTCAAGAAGGGGCTCGAGGATGCCTTCGCTGGCTGCGAGGCGCTCGCGCTGTGAGTATACTGCAGTGTTGTAGCCTCTACTTGAGGCAATGCTTCGGGCCCTTGCCTACAATTGTGACGAGCTGATGCAACTGCCACAGTGGCCGCTCGTCAAGAAGGGGCTCGAGGATTTATCTTAGCCTTCGCCGGGTGCGAGGCGCTCGCGCTGCGAGTATACTACCAGTAAAGTAGCCTCTACTTGAGGCAATGCTTCGGGCGCTTGACTACAATTGTGACGAGCTGATGCGGCTGCCACACTGGCCGCTCGTCAAGAAGGGGCTTGAGGATTTATCTAGCCTTCGCCGGGTGCGAGGCGCTCGCGCTGTGAGTATACTGCAGTAGTGGCCTCTTCTGGTCGGGCCATACTCTTACCTTCATGCGTGACAAGCTAATACGGCTGCTTCACACGCCGCTACTATAGCCTCGACTCGAAGCCACTGGATCAGTCGTGTACTCCAGCTTGACTCGAGGCTAGCGCGTCGAATCTATTCTTGCCTCGAATCGCGTCAATTTTTGCCCTTTTTGTTTCCCTTTGCGTGATTCCATTTCTTGGTATAGCTCATACTAGGTTTTAATTGTTTTTTTTCTGTTGTAGTGTGCTGAAGAAACGCTCTGATTCGCCGAACGAGGAAGACCGAGGGGGGAGGGGAGATGCGCCTAGCGAGAACCATAAGGTACGTAACTAGATGTCGCTAGTAAAAGAAACCATGTTCTGCTGTCCTCTCGTTATATGGTTACTGGTATTTAGTTGTCCGATCGTCAGAAGCATCAGCTATTCTGTGATTTAGCCTAAATTCATGTTTTTGTCTTGTCACCTATAGTTTCCACTGGAGTCGAATCTTGAGGCGCTGATTGTTTCATATTTACTTAGCATACCTATACACGGTGATCGTAAAGCAAATCAAAACATAGCTAAAACAACTATTTCTTAGTATTACCTTACACGCTTAAGAAATCTCGCTTCGTCAACTGACCTCAACAGCCCTATTTTGGTACAATGCTGGACGCAGGCCTCCCCCAGATATGCGCCTCATTAACTTTTATCTCATGAGGGTAATGCACATAATCCTCACGCTCTGGAAGTAACGTTTATCAACTATCTTTGTATTAAGAATATCAGTTATCTAGTAATACCTAACACAAGCCCTGCTTAACTTGGAGCTGGATGATGCTGTGTGATTTTGTGATTGTCCAACATCATTTATTTATTCGTCTATTGATACAGGGTGTGTACGGCCGCGAACGCGACCGCGACCGTCGCTCCGCCGACCCTCGTGAACGCGTCCGCAAGGAGAGTGAACCGAGCGGTGGTGGGATAGTCCTATCTCCCCAACGGCGCTCCTTCACGTCCGGCTGCGGAGCGCCCGCAGCGGCGGCGCCTCCGCCCCACGTCGCGCGGACCAGACCCGACTCGCCGCTGTCCAACGCGCCGCTAGCGAAGCCCGAGCCAGGGGCGGCCGTGGCGCGCTTTGAGAGGGATGCCGGTGAGTCTTATCTATCTTATGTCAACAAAGACATTCATATTCATATGAAAACTTATCAAAATCTCATAACAATAAGACAATACAACAACATAATATAGCATATAAGCTAGGTTATCACTAAAAACTAAAACACTAACTTCAACAACTCATAATCACATATGGGAAGCGAATTTTTTAAAAATTTGCCATCGAAAACGAAAGAAAGGTCAACTAAGTGACCAATTAAAGTTTTCAAATAATGTAGTTAATTATTTTCCAAAAAAAATCATAAGTTTTGTAACCGCTTTGTATATAAAATATTCAGGTTTTCGAATAGGTAGTGGATAAGTCCTAAGAGTAAAACCCATCGAGTCAAATCCCTTGGATATAGTTGGCGATTTTCTTACGAGCTGTTATGTTACTAAACCCAGGGGCAAGCGCCAGCGCACTTGAGAGCCAGTGCGTCTAGCTAATAATAGGTGACGTATAGCCTAGCTTAGACTACCCGGTGAGTCTATAGCTAACTAAAGTTAGGGGTCTCAGGAAACTTAATTCTTCAAGTCAGATCTTTCATACTGTAGAAGCCGAATCACGGTTCCCAATCTCAAATGTGTACCTATGTATATGGGTTCGCCAATCGCATCACTAAAACTTTACATACACAAGAATTTGGAATGGCTCCGAGGAAACACTCCTCGGAGCCATTCATGCGCTATGACGACCTCTGTGGCGTGGTGGGCGAAGGTCTGCCTGCGACGCAGGAGGTTGCGGGTTCGATTCCCGCCTCGGGTCAAATGTGTGTACGATCTGCAGACATTTGTTCAGGGCGATCTGGATGTTTACTATGTATAGTAAAAAATATCTATCTATGGTAGTGTATTGTATTATGTATATCAGTTATCTAGTACCCATAACACAAGCTCTGCTTAGCTTGGGGCTAGATAATGCAGTGTGAATTGTCCAGCATTATTTATTTATTTATTTATTATTATTTATTCCCAAATATCCAGGATTTAAAACCTTGTGTGATGATCAGAAGCGCATTTTAAAGAAACTTGGTAGATTTACCAGCACACTTTGTCGACATAAGTCAAAAAAGTGTTATTTTAACCCCGCGTTGATAATTTGAGTTTTATTAATCACTTTATTTGATTAATATTATGACTTTTTGATATCTTATACGTCACATATGGCCTTGATCAGCTACAAGTTTGTTTGTTTTGATAAACAAATTACTGATAAGGCCTAAAGTAATGGCATTTCAGGTAATGTATATCTCAAGACTTGATATGACATTGTATACAATTGCCTACATGCATTCTAAACAAATCAAATACATAGTATTTATTTGATCCTAGAGAGAAGGGTCGTGGGAATTCAGGGCGCTCGTGTGCCAATTGACAACTTTTGTTGCGTTGACAACATTGCTCTGACATTGCAATACGACTAAAAGTGTTCGTTCACCGCAACGCCATGACTCTTCTCTTCTTGAAAAGACTCTACGTCCTACCCATTATGTTTTTAGTTTATGTAATACTAAGAAACATTAGGCACTATAGCCTAAAGTATTTTCTTTTTAAATGATTGATAAAATGTCTTTCAGTTACGAAAAGTTCTCATTCCATAACTTATACTTATACAATCAAAACTTTTTTGTTCTTTATTAATCGGATTTAGCAAAAGATGGATGGATTGTGTGAAAGAGAAGAAATGTGATGACGGATTATAGAGGATAATGAAAAATAAATTATAATGAATAATAAATGTTGACTATAATCTAGCGTGTGATAAGGACTGGAAGATAATAATTATTGATCGGATTGAGCAATGCAAATGAAGACCTCAGTGTCAGCTTGGGTGATTTGGCTGAGCAATATTCACTTCGATCATAAAAGTAACAGTATACCCGTTGATCCGATATGCGTGAAATTTGATAGGTGTACAGATGGGCGAGTCTTTTAAACGTTACTAACGAGACGTGATCGTTACGTTACCCTTTTCCATTACATACATTACAATTTGGTACAGCTCCTTTATCCCATACTAAAAGGAGACTACACGATTACGTCTCGTTACTAATGTCAAATAATGAGACTATTCTCTCTCAGATGAGACTTGTGAAATGTGCTGGTAACTTAGTAAGAAAATTCAGGCAAAACGTTTTTAAATAATTAAGATATAAGGATCCAAAGAGTAGTAAATATCAATCATAAAGGCGTACCTTTATCACCAACTTCTTTTACAGGCGGTCGAAGAATCGGCTCCGGCCGTCTCATGCTTAACACCGACACCAACAACGCGCACGAGGGACGAAGCGCGGGCGCGGGTCGCGGCGGCGGGGGCGGGGGCGAGAGGGAGAGGGAGAGGCAGTGGGAGCGAGACGACGAGTACCGCGAGCGCGACCGCCCCGAGCCGTACCGCCCGCCGCCGCAGCAGCGTCTCAACGGAGAGAGGTAAAATCCCAACGGCTGCGCCATCCGATACAAACGCCGCGCCGGCTGCACCACATACGTCGAAGACCTTTACATACATAATAATATGTCTAATCAAAAAACAAATATGGAAACTAGCCCAGTTCCACCAGTTAGTTGCTTCACCGATAAAAGATCTATATGATATCTTCTTTAATCGTTGAAGCTCTCGACGAACTCTGTGGCGCAGCCGTCGAAACCGCCTGTAACGCAGGAAGTTGCGAGTTCAATTCCCGCCTCTCGACATATTATGTTTGTACGTTCTGTAGATACTTGTTCCGGGTGTCATACGGATCTAAAAATATTTATGTAAAATATTAATATCATCAGTTATCTAGTACCAGTAGTAGTCTAGTATCCATAAGACAATGCTTGATTTGGGGCTAGATGATGCTGTGTGGATTGTCCAGTATTATTTATTTACCATCTCTAACCTATTTTAAAGGAGGCCTATGCCGAAGATATTTTGTAGAAGCAACACAGAAATGGACAAAAATATAAATCAGCTAAACAGTGTTTTAATTACATTTTGAATGAAGCATAAACGTAAACAAACCGCCCATACTTAAACTATAATTCACTTTGTTGGAGCGTCTTTTTATATGTAATTTACATTACTTGTCGATTTTAGATCCTCCCTTCAATAAAAATTGCTTACTACTATATCTGAAACTCGACGCCAAGCCAGTGAAATTTTGTTATTTGTGTCGTATTTTGTTTACTATAAAACGCTTCATTCAAAATGGATAAACCATAGTTTGAAAATTTTGACAGGACATAGTTATTAATCTACTTTAAATACAGCCTTACCAGTTTAAATGACTGATGATGAAGCATCTCTCACAACAACAGGAAACGAGCGACACATTGAAACTATAATTATAAGAATCTACTTGACTAACTTCTTGCCATTTTCAGGTTCGAGCGTCGCTCGTTCGGACGTGACTCGTACACTTCTGACATCAAGAGAGAACGAGAGGACCGATTCAACAACGACAAGATGCGTGATAGGTTAGTATTGCTATAATGTTGCCCCATTTTAATGTATACATCAGAGCATGTAGAATGTTAGTCAACAAACCACGACACAAGTAACAAAAGCTCACTCGCTTGGCGTCGAGTTTCAGATGTAATTGTAAACAATATTTTTTGACAGACGGATCTCAAATCGGCAAGGGACGTGCCCACAAAGAATTTTAGGTTAAGTATGGGCGGTTTGTTTACTAACATGCTACATGCTCGATGTATACAGTAAAGAGGTTTATAAGTTTATAAAAATTAACCCTGATTTCTCCTGTTCACGCTATAACTTGAGAACGGCTTTACCGATATTATTAATCTTTTTTTAAATACTTTCTTAAACTTCGTAGAAGGTACATTAATAAAAATTAAGAAATTGCGCAGAAACTTAGAAATTAAAAAAAACTTCGCGAATACCTTTATTATAATTTTTTTTAATGTAACCTTAGCCACGGCGTTATATCATATTTGCTAAGCACGTTTGAAATAACTGTCAGTGGTTTGAATTGAATGACAGGACAACGTTGTCGGTCAGGTCAGAAAGTACAAAATAAATTTGTAAACGCACAGTCACTATACCATGATATTCTATTTAAAAGTAGTACAGTAAAAAGTATATATTCTGTGGCACAAAATTACAAGCAAACTTGGTACAAACAAATCAAAGTTACAAGAGACATCAAAGGAGGTCGTCGCTCAGCATGACGCACAGTAATGATAAAGCTACTGTGCGCTGGCTCTATGCGAAACATAAAAAGCGCTTCTTGTTTAAAAAAATCACTACCGGCTGCGCCAGACAAACAAAACTATTTAATTGGCTCTTGCAAAATTGTTTTTATGACATGAAAGAATTTTTTAACTGACATGATGGCCATATATTATTTTAATTACTATTATTGACTGTTTATGAATAATCTTGATTTTATTGTGCGATTGATGTATTACATACCACAATCACAATGAATAAATGGTTTCAATGGTTTCAATGGTTTCAGATTTTAATTATTTGGTTGAGTATTACAAAAGATTATTGTAAATGTAATTATGAGTAGTGAGCCTATACTGATACAGGTCAGGTGTTATACTGACGACCGATGTGACGCGGTGGGCGAAGGTCCGCCTGCGATGCAGGAGGTTTGGTATCGATTCTCGCCCTGGCGCAAATGTTTGTACGATCTGCAAATATTTGCAGATGTTTGTTTGTAATTCTAAATTATTTATTTACAGAGACGACAACCGCAGATCTGGTGGTAGTCGTTATTCTAACCGACGCTTCGATAAGGACGAAGAACCCGAATGGTATGTTTTTCTTGTGTAAGAAAAATAATATATTTTCGTAAATGTATTATAAAAAAACCCTGCAACATGTTGGTCATTTATAAAGATTTTAATTCTGTGTCTGACCTCAGTGGCGCTTCTCGCGTTTCTACGGGATCTGATTTATGTGATAAAAAGTAGCCTATGTTTGATTCCAGGTTTAGGATTACCTGTATGCAAAATTTCAGCTCGATCCGTTCAGTAGTTTTGGCGTGAAGAGGATCTATCCATCCACTCATTCATCCATACAAACTTTCGCATCACATCACACTAATATTATAAAGGCGAAAGTTTGGATGGATGTATGGATGTGTGGATGTGTGGATGTTTGTTACCTCTTCACGCCAAAACTACTGAACGGATCTGGCTGAAATTTTGCATACAGGTAATTCTAATACTGGAATAAAACATAAGCTACCTTTTATCTCATAAATTTGTTCCCGTGGGATGAAAATCACCTTTTAATGTTTTCATAGGAACAACGCGTGCGAAGCCGCGGGGCGCAGCTAGTTTATAATATTAGTGTGATTATTTAGTTAATTGTCGTAAACAGGTTTAGTGGAGGGCCGACATCTCAGCACGACACGATCGAGCTACATGGTTTCGAGGAGCATGAGAGGAAGAAGAGCATGATCAAAAATGGGAACGCCAACAACAAAGAGACTGATGTGAGTATTAGATAGATAGAATATACCTTATTGCACACAAAACGTGTACATGGGCGAGCTTATTGCTACATAGCATTCCCTACCTACTAAACTTTGGGTATTGTTAACAAAAACTTAGTAGGTAGTGCTTGATTACAAGACTTACAGAATAGCCAGTAATATAATATTAAACATTTCGTGCCTTTACCATTCACATTAACAAATACACATGTATCAAGCACTCCCCCTTTGTTGATATTTAAGAATTGTGTACGTACTAATGTGTACGACAATAGGGTATATGCGTAGATTTTTTTAATTTATTTAAACGATTATATAGGTTATTTATTTAATAACGATAAACGAAAAAATATAACGCATGCAAAATTTTAAATGATATTGGGGTAAAAAACAAAAAGTAAAACTGCACTCGGTGAAGTTTTACTGATAAAAACGCTGCCATGTTGACCCTTACATTCTATGACGTCACGTTTCACCTATGTCAACTCAAGTCAAAGCTTTATGATGACAATACAAAAATGTACAAGTATGAAGTCACGGTTCGGCTGCCAATAGCGTTGCGTTTACAAATTTTGCGATTGAGATTTAAAATATCTACTTTTCAATAATAAAATTTCACAATAACAACATCAAAAAATACAAAAATAAATAAACTGATATATTTCTATATCAATAGAGCATACGTCAAGAAATAATTAGCTTTTTTGAAGTCCTATTACACCCGTCAACGGTAGCCCGTAGTCGGTCCAAAACTACTGTCAGTGGTTTTAAAAACCATTAAAACAGCGTCACAGTGTAAAAACTAATATAAATTGTGTTGTTTTAGAAATGGAACAACAGCAACTCATCACAGTCGCCCGCCCCGGAGCGATGGCGAGAAACATCCTCGCCACTGGCGACTCCTAGCGACTCTAATCACTCTGCCAACTCTAGCAATGTAAGTACTAACTATCAACATATAATCATTTAATATCTATCATCAACAACGCGGATACGCAACGGATACGCAACGTTTTCGTCGCGTGTTCGCAGCGAGTTTATACTCAGTAACAAAATGATATGTAACATTTTATGATGGAAATCTAAATATGACGTATAAAACTGTTTCAGATGGGTATTGTGTATAAAGTCGGACGTCATTTATCTTTGATTTATACATTAAAAAAGCCTATTTTTGACCTAATCTATAATGACATGTCACATTCGTGTCTCGTGTTGAACGTGAGGCGGGGCGGATGGGTCGGCGTTCGTGTGAGAGTTTACAAAATGGCGTCCACGCTGCTATTCGCGGCGATCTCGTTGCGCGTCCGCGACGTATTCGCTGCAAAAGCGCGACGGGTTCGTTGTGCGTCCGCAACGTATTCACTGCGTGCCCGCTCCGCCCCGAAGCCGCTCGCAAACCGCTAATATGATAAGGCCCTGAGACCTTATGTTTTAGCGTGGTTGTCTACTAACTTTAAGCCCTACATTGCTGTTATAACTCAACATAATGTCTTGTTTCCACCCAGGATAAGGACTCGGGAGTGGACTCTAAGACGGAGGAGCCGCAGCAGAGCAACGATCCTGAGTTTAACCTGGATGACTTCCTGAAACTGGACGCTATTCCTGATGTGCTCACGGTGAGATCACAACTTATCTTTCTCTGAACCATTTTTGTTTAAGATGAGTTAATTATCTATGAAGCAAAATGTCATAAAATATCGGATTATTAAGTCTTTCTTTGTAGATTAAATCTATAATAAATGTTATCGTACTAAAACAATAAAAAAAATCTAAAAGTTGACACGCAGAGTTTAATCTTGGAATGATTTTTTTTCCAAAGCCTCTGTTTAATAATAAATTGTATTGCTAGAATGGCGGAGGCGAGGAAGGTTCTAGTCGCTTCAGCCAGTGGTTCCGTCGCGAGAGCCCTACCAATGACCAGCATTATGAACGGATACTCCACAACATGGTCGATGGTAAGAAACCTCATCATTTATCTATATCTAGTGTCTCCGCTAGAGTGTTACGTGCTGTGTGGAGCCGGCTTAGAATTTGCACCAACCCAACTCTTGCCGCGGGTTTCGTAAGAGAGAGGTTTTTGACTGCCGTCGCCGTCGCCTGCAATCGACGGGTGTAGTTTCCTTGAAGTCGGCAACTTGCCGTCCGTGTATTTGAGACGTACAGTCCGTGTATATAATAATAATACCTAATATTTATTTATTCAAGTAAAGGTCTTATAAACAAAACAAAGTTTGTGTTTCAGCCCGTTTCTCGAACGCTTATTATTTTGACAAATTGTTGACAATTTGTCAGGCTGTACACGCACTGCTTTTATTACTCGCGTGGCTTTTTTTTGCAGAATTCTGTAACTTAATGGAAGTTCACTAGCGGAAAAATATGAATGTTTGGAGCACTATAAAGTTGTAGGTTGCTAAAATAGCAAGGAATTTTATTCGTCGTACGTGTAAGTTAAGTTAAGTACGCAGGTTATATTCCGCGAGATTAAAATTCACGCTGTGAGATTCCGCAGTGCGTATGCCGTTGACTATCCATTCAATGTGACAAGCGTTCGAGAAACCGGCGGTTAGTATACTATAGACCTATTTCACTTGTTAGTTTCAACACCTCGCTCTAACTAAGTTCAAGACTTGTGATGTAGACGAGGGCTCCACCTCGGTAAGTTAAATATGAACCTAGGGAGAGGCATGTTCAGTGAAGGTATGTATGCTGAGGACCAGCTAATTGCTCTCTTCTCCTCAGACCTGGACAACTCTACCCGTCTGGACCCGCCTACCAACGAGCCTCAGCACGTGTTCGCCCCTATCTCCCCCGCCAGACCTCAACCCCCTTCACTGATGGACCTGCTACTGCGCGCCAACGAGCCTAGACCACAAGGTATGTACCATCGCCAAACGTAACGCCTATCCAGTTTGAAACTATTTTGCTTTGTGTTAAAAACAAAAGATATCGAGCAAGCCGGGGTTGGCAACTATTCACCTCACAGAAAAATCACCCTAGTGGTGGTAAGGCGCAATTTTTGCTGACTATACCTATTGATTAACATAGACATATGATCTATATACTCTACATACTCCGCCCGGCTGGTCCCGCCTATCAAACAGTCCATCACCAGTCTATTCGACGTTAGTGACGAGACGTGATCATGACGTCTCTAATTCTAAGTGGGGGGATTTAAGATCTATAATAATAAATAAATAAATCGTTTATTGTGGAACCAAAACAACGGTAACATGTTTATAAAATGAAAACGATGTCATCTGCAGTAGTTTGAAAAACTGTGTCGCAGATGTCAGTAAAAAATCTGCACGGAAATCTCGCAGAGTCCCTAACCAGCCCAGCTCCTTGAAGTATCGGAGGCTGACAGCTTCGTTTCGGTTGTGGATGGAGTTGATGCCTCAATAAGACACTTTAGCCTCGTTTGGTGTCTGGTTTCATCATGACGTCTCCTTCTTACAAACAATTCTGACGACCTCTGTAATGCTGTGTGAATTGTCTAGCAATATTTATTTATTTATTTAATTTGGTACAGCGCCTTTACCGTGCTGAAAGGGAATATCTCAAATCCCACACTAAAAGGAGACGTCACTCTAGTCTCGTTACTAATCCAAATAGACTCAGCGGCTGAATGTTTGGAATTAATGAAGTTCTGGGATTAACCACCTTTTTGTTTTCAGAAGCCAACGCCGCCGGCAAAGTCCACAGCCTTGAAGAGCTGGAGTCTCGACTGAGACCGCAGCAGTCCCACCACTCGGTACCTGACCATGATCTCACTGCTTTCAAACGACTCGTGAGTACCACTTTTAGTTTATCTCTAGCGGCGCCTCGCGGTTTTACCTGCGTAGTTCCCGTTCCCGTGGGTTTCTGGGATAAAATATAGCCTATGTCAATCCCTGAAAAGTAAGCTTTTTATGACGAAAGAATTTATTAAATCGATCTAGTAGTTTCAGAGCCTATTTTCTACAAACGAACATACTATATATTCGCTGGTTTAGGGCTAGATGAGATAGATACTAAAGTTATTTACAACGGGATATTTACCATGATTTGAATTTTGAGCTTTCCAATATTTCGGCACAGTTTCACAGTATTCACAATATTGGAAAGCTCAACATTGAAATCATGGTAAATATCCCGTTCTAAATAACTTAAGTATTAATAACCATGATGGATTTAAAAGAGATAGATACTGTCTGAATTGTCTAGCATTATTTAGTAATGAATAACGTTCTCCACAGTTGGCTCAAGTGTCGGGCGGGCACGCGGTCCCGGCCGAGACGGCCCGTCCGCAGCCCCAGCCGCAACCGCAGCCGCACCAGCCCATGTCCTTACTTCAGGTAAGAGTCTCTACTTTACCCACGTCACGATATAATAATACTATACACAAAAAAAGAAAGCCTGAAGCCTAAGCGCTTGTTCACGGAAGCGCGCCGCGACCAGAACTGAATTCAAACATATGGCGTTGGTACAGTGTGTTTACGGAGAAGCGATTTTGATTTGACGCGTCGCACATGCGGCGTTGCTCGCGGCGGAAACAAGATCAATTATCTCATTACTGTAAAACTATATGTCAATAAAACATGTTGTTACTTTACTTTACGTGTATTGTTTATCGCTAGATGCTGAACAAGAGCATGGAGCAACAGCAACACCAGCCACCAAAAGTCCAGCAACCACAGCAACCGCCTGTCATCCCTCCGGATCTAGTCTACAAACTTTTACATGTACAACAGGTAACTTATTATTACTCTAGTTTCTGACCGCGATTTCGCACGCGTTTTTTTATGGATACGTTTATGGCGAAGTGAAAGCGAAACCACGTTTAGACTGTTCAGAAAATCTTATTTAAAGGCATAAAAACATTGATTTTTTTAAGAGTCTGATTAGCATAAAAAGTTAAGGATTCTATGAAAAATAATAATAGTTATGGAAGTCGAAACAAGATTGACAAAACTAGACTCAATGCAAAAAAAAATTAAGTTTCCGCTGAATCTTAATTTTTATACATACACTTCTACGGAAAAAGAAGTTTCATTTGCTAGTTGTTAATCATATTTCAATGCAATGTCGTCTACGTGTTCTCTAATAAATACTTTAGACGATTGTGGTTTTATTTTATTGCGAAAGAGTATTATTAAAGAGCAACAAATGTATCACTAATATTTTTCACTCAAGCGGTGTGTGTGAAGATGATAGATAACTTAGTAAAAGTGTATGTTTCCACAGCGTCAACAACAAACGGAGCAGCTGAATGCTCACCTAGGAGCTGCTGACAGGGAGCTGTTGCAGCGACCCGAGGCTCAGGCTATTTTACACGGTAAGTTGATTTCAAAGAAGTGCATGCATTTGATAAATTCGTAAAGTGGTCCATGACTGCTCATAATTTAAGAACCACTGGTCTAGCTAGATACTGTTGACTTTATAACAAATTGTATACTATTTCGACGACCTCTGTGGCGCGGTGGACGAAGGTCTGCCTGCGACGCAGGAGGTTGCGGGTTCGATTCCCGCCTCGGGACAAATTTGTGTACGATCTGCAGAAATTTGTTCAGGGCGTTCTGGATGTTTTTCTATGTATAATAAAAAATATATATCTATGTAGTGTATTGTATTATGTATATCAGTTGTCTAGTACCCATAACACAATCTCTGCTTAGCTTGGGGCTAGATAATGCTGTGTGAATTGTCCAGCATTATTTATTTATTATTTCAGGCCTGAAAAGCGGCGAGATTACCGCTACCCACCTGATGCAACAGCTCGGCAACCCTGGCCTGCAGAGTCGCCACCGAGAGATGCTACTCACCATTCTACGGATGCAGCAACATCATCAACGACAGGTATAAAGAAAATTAAAATGTTTATTATCCGACTACCAATGGAGGCGGGTTATGAGGTTGGCACCCTATATATGTGTGAACCATCGCTAAACGTAACGCCTATCCAGTTTGAAACTATTTTGCTTTGCGTTAAAAACAAAAGATATCGAGCAAGCCGGGGTTGGCAAAACTATTCACAGAAAAATCACCCTTGTGGTGGTAAGGCGCCATTTCTGCTGACTATAATATGTATGAAGCCAATTTTTGTATAAATAAATTATACTTTAAACAGAGTGGATTTTTGGATAAGTATGGGTGGTTCGATTTCTAAATTCTACATCAAGTTAGACTAGTAGTTTTTGAAATAAAGGATTCCCTTTTTTAACTTCTAGGTAGTTTGATTAAAGACTTTGTTTGTTGCAGATTCAGGGCGCCGGGTCCCCCCTGCCCATGGGCGGCGCCCCCCCGCACCTCGTGGTGCCCCCGCATCATCAGCCCCTAAGACTGTCCCCTCTGCCACATCAAGGTGGGTCCTACTCCATTCTCAATGTTTTGTCCGTCTGAGATTCAGAAGCGGCCTTCGACGTTGGTTTGATTCCATACCGCGGGTTTATATGTTTGTGTGATCTGCCAGTATTTGTTTCTGAAGGCCTTCTTGAAAAAGGAACATCGAATAAGAAACTTCGATTCTTTTTCGAGGGCCGTTTCTATATCGTTTTCATGCAAGCGACATAAGAGTTGGTATTGGACAACTTCAATTTTCCTTTTCCGGGTTGTCCCGAGTGTTTCTACGTTATTGTATGCTGAATAAAATACCTAATTATATAAAAGGTAATCTATCAGTGATATGGTTCACACAGGGACTCTTCGCGGTACCGAAGAGTCCCGAACGGTTTATCAGCTCAAATTAATTTCAAAATACATGGATATAAAGCAAGCAAAGCTTTTGTGTGGTTCTGAATGCTTCACACCCAAACAAAAACTCTGCTTACTTCGGGAAAATATAGAAGCTGCTGTGTGTAATACTGAGAATTTGTTCTATAGACTATTTGTAGTAAAAATTAAGTTTCCTAACTTCATTATTTCTATTCGGACGCAGCATTCTGTGTGTCTCCAATAATGCCCACCAGTCCAAATCTGAACGTGCACCACCCAGGTAAAGCATGCTATATTATCACTTCAGTGTTAGAAAACAATATTAGATCAAAAACTTTAAAGCTTCGACGGCTTCGCACGCGCTTTTCAAGTAGATAAAGATACGTCCGTCTTCGATATACAGTTAACCTCCCTGTCAAATGTAATTTAGATGAAATGGTAACAGACACACAGACATATCGACGGAGCTACTGCAGACAAACTGTTGTACAGTTTTGCAGGAACGTTATAATGTAATGTACTTTAAAAATTAATAAATAATTAAATTACTTTCGAATTAATAAAGTAATAGTGTGGATGGCATGCCTCTTCGCGAGTAAAAACTGTTGAGATCCCGAGAAAAGCCAAGTCAGCAATTTTTTGCTTCGACTATAAAGTTGGCAAATTAACTGTGCACGCACGTAGTTCCAACTCTCGAGACGTTTTATACGAAATAAGAATATAAAGTTAGTCCGTGTTAAGTGGTGTAGGTATTATAAAATTCTTAAGCTCGTTTTAAGAAAGCCTGCTCACTCGTCACGCTGCGTCATAAAATAATATGCTCGAGTAACGTGAAAAGCGAGTGGGAGCCATAGAAAAGCGATTCTTTCAAATTAAGGCCTTAGTTTTCTATTCAATTTATATCACGAGCCAAAGCTAGTAGACCTACCATGTCAAGTAGACGGCTGTCTATGTTGCAGTCACTTTTCTAAAAAATGTGTCTGACGGATTTTGTGACTCAAAATAAACGTATCTAATAATAATTAAACTAATACGTTAAAACCTTCTCCCTAGGCGTGCCGCCCCGTATTCCCTCACCGCGTGAATTAGCCGTGCACACTCAGTCCATAATGCAGAGCGCCCTCATCAAGAAGAAGTTGGAGGAGCAACGTGAGAACTACAACCGACGTCGCGCTGAGATCATGCATCAACCGAAGCAGTCGACGCCAATCTCTTTTACACCTACCTCGGTGAGTTTCAACAATAAGTTTCTTTACAAAGCCTACTAATTTTAAAAAGAAGTTACATACGAGTTTAAATTAAGAACCATTGAATGAGTGAGATTATCTAGAGGATAAAAAGCTTGAGTCGGATTTTGCTCCAACTCGAAAAATAACAACTAACAAGCTAAAGGTTTCTTCATCGTTTCTTTACTTTAGTCTACATAGCGAAGCGATCGAAATCAAAAATACCACTTTATTTCCGAATGGCGATATTTTTTTCTTCAAAATAAAATTGAAGGTTCCTAAGAACAAAACCTTCTAGCTACGAAAGAAACGGTAGCTACCCTTAAGGTTCCAAAAATTTGCCCCACCCTGTATACAATGTCTTGAAATAAGTAGGGAAGGCTAAGCGAGCCGTCGAGAAACTTACATAAATCATTTATTTCGTCTTTCCAGGTGCTACGCAAGATGACAGCAGAGAAAGAAACCGACGCGCTGAGTCCAAAGCAACAATGGAACGCACCTCCTAAGATGCCTCAGATCGGACGCCCTATTGTCAAGGTACTTACAACCTTGCTGTGTGGTGCTGGCTTAGAATTTGTACCACTAAAACTCTTACTCTAAGGGATATCAACCGGAGGCGTACAGCAGCGCCCCTTGCAGAGCTATTAAACCACCAAACTGCGATCCCCAACCCGCATGCCTAGCGTTTGGATTATGGGCATTACCCTCCCATGAGATAAACGCCAATAAGACGCTTATCTGCGTCCAGCAGTTGACTAATACAAGCTGTTGAGGTTGAGGTTACAACCTTTTTTCTATAAAGTAAAATAAAGTAAAAAAATATTGCATGAAATACATGTAAATAAGGTACATAGATAGGTGGTGTATAATTAGATATGCCACAATGTATTTCTACCGTTATTTATTTATTTATTACTGGCATGTGAAGCGTGACGTCATACTTAAACATTTTTGTATGGGCATGAAGTTTTGACTTTGAGTTTACATTATTTTAGTTTTTTACCTCAATAATTAAATTTTTTTGGTTGTTTTATTTTTTTTTTCGTTAATGTATTAAGTTAATACATTAACGAAAAAAAATAAAACAACCAAAAAATTTTTTCATCGTTTATTTAGGTTAATACTATTAACCTAAATAACCGATTAAAAAAATAAAAAAATCCATGCATATACCCTATTGTCATACAGCGGGGCAATGCAGCCAGCAGCGCCAAGGACGCTTCCAACTGGTATTGATATGAATTTGTCGAGCTACCTGTAGATTATTTGCAACAGTCTAAGCAATTACCTCAATGTTTTCAATTGTAAATACTAGTTCTATTATTTGATAGTAATTCTAATTGCAAGTAACGGTTGTTTGACATGTTTTGCATTGTTTCAGGGTAACCAAGGCGGCGGCCCTGCTATGGGCTACGCCCCGTCTCAGGCCGAGTACCAGCAGCATTACATGAACCAACAACAACAGGTATGTATACAAGCCGGTTTTACGCCGCGAAAGAATATAATATAATACACATTTATTTCTACACACGCATGTACAAACAAATACATATGAATACATACAAGCGATGAGCGGGAAATGTAGGTGGAACAGAGTCTAATGGCCGTCTTTCCACTCACCGGCACGGCGACGGAACGGCGGTGACGGCCGCTCCGCGCACTCACTCACTCACACACGCGCACGTGTGCAATTCATATACAATACACATGCAGTTTTGCCGGGCCGTCGCCGTGACGTCGCCGGTGCCGTGTAATGGAAAAACGGCCATTGAAATAGGTTTTAATTTACACCAACAAAAAGTTTTGTCTTTTGTTTTACACCGCAAAAGGAAAAACCTGGAAAAACAGAGAGATGAGTGATGGGAGTAAAAAGGGGAAATGAGCGGGAAAATTGAATGAATTTTTTGGTGGAAATACAAATATGCAGTTTACTCTTGCGAGATAAACGGAGTCATTAATGGGTCCGCTCCGCTCGCTGTGGAAACCGGCTTTAGTATTACAGACTTCCTATTATTTTGTAAAAGGATCAAATCTCAAGTTTGGTAACCAGGTGCCCTCAGCTTACCGAGGAAAAGGTAGCTAATGCTCCTTAAGATTCAATCTATAGCCTTGTCTAGTTCCTTGCTTATTAGGATTCGTTCAGCTATTTAGGTGGCAGGATAACGAGCATAGTTACTTTACTTTAGATTTATTTTTTCAATCAACCTTACCGGACAAACCTCTTTCTTACAGTGGTTGAGTGACGCTCGAAAAAATCACGTTTACACTATTTGCTAGGTTCTACAAATCATTCAAATAGCAGTCAAGAAGTTTTGCGTACACTATACGCCATTAGTTATCATTTTTTGCAAAAATAAACTTTGAATCAATTGTAGTTGAGGAGTGAATATCTCAAGCGACATTATGCTCCTTAGTCTTTTCACCACATCATAGTAAACACACTATCACACTAATATTATAAATGCGAAAGTTTGGATTGATGTATGGATAGATGTATGGATGGATGTTTGTTACCTCTTCACGCCAAAACGACTTGAACGGATTGGGCTGAAATTTTGCATACATGTAATTCTAATCATGGAATCCGTGGGATAGAAATCACCTTTAAACGTTAACAAAGGAACAACACGTGCGAAGCCGCGGGGCACACCTAGTAATTTATAAGATGTGTAAGTTACAGGTTTGTCATATCTCTTTCTTGAATAAATAATTGCAAAGAATCAATTCTCAAGTCCATGTATTTTGATGGATGGAAACCATGGAAGCTAACGAATAGTTAAATAAGTTATTAAAAGCATTAATATTTTTCGCAGCAGATGATCAACAATATTCGTCCATTCCCGCATCAGCAGAGGCAGCAACCACCGAATAACGTAAGTTTATCTACATCAGAAATGAATCAAGTTTTGGTAGACGGATGTTTGTATTTTGTAACTACTTCAGTTCTCAAAACTACTGAACGGATCGGATAATTATTATTTTACTTTGTAATTAATTTAATTTATTTTCTATATTAGGTAGGGTACATTGACAATTTATTCATCATATTTATTTTATCAGTATGTAATTTTTTTATTTAATTTGTTATCTATCATGTACCAATTTTAATGCTGTGACTTGCAAATGTTTTTACCAATAAAATGACTATCTGACGCCAAAACTACTGAACGTATCGGGCTATCAAGTTTTGCAGACAGATAATTTTAGGCCTCGAATCACTTTTTATAGGATATAAATCAACTTTAAACATGTCCATAGAAACAACGCGTCTGAAACCGCGGGCTGAAACTATTATTCAGCTATTATTATCATGATTATTTGCAGAAGTTTGGATGGATGGATGGATATGGAATTTTTGTTACTTCATCACGCCAAAACTCCTGAGCAAGTTGTCTAAAATTTTGCATTAATATCCTGGAATAAAACATGGGTACTTGTTATAACATAAATCAATTCCCATAGATAGGATGTACCCATAACTTTCCCATGGGAAAAGTACGAATCCGCCCGGAAACTAATATCTACTATTTCTCGTTTTAAATCATTTATTCTCAAAAAAGACAAATATCACTTCCTTATAACAGGGTTTTTACAAAAAAATAAATAAAAATCATTTATTGGTACAGAACATGGAGAACAGAAATAGTTTTGAAAAACGATGTCATCTGCAGAAGTTAAACACTGTGTCGCAGAATGACAACGCCCTCCTCACAAACCAGTAGATACTATTTTCTAGAATACCATTTAAACAATGACAATGACAGAACTAAAGATAAATATTCTATTAGCTAAGTTTAACCTATTTAGGTTTATATTGGTTATATTTGTAAGAGCGTAGAATAAGTGTATATTTCTCTTTCAGTTCAACAACATGAACAACATGGGCCGAGGCATGCCTGGCAACACTACGCTGCATCAACTGCTGGCTCAGTCCCACCAAAGGAGTCTGAATGGTAAATATTAATTTCAATTTCATTTCAAACTTAACGGGTAACAACACCTAAATATGATGCTACGGAAACCGAAAGGGGCCTTGATTTCTGGACATCCAGAGGTTCATTTGTTCTATGATTTTCTATAGTAGGATTTAGTACCTAGTTTTTTTTTGCAATAATTACAAGACAAAACATTGGTTTTGCGGAAAAAAATAGCAAAAAAAACATTTGGCTAATGTTATATATTGCTAGACTGTGTACACGAACATGAAGAGACACGAATAAGAAGAAAACGATACTTTATTTTTACAAAAATATATTTATTTTAACAAATTTTCTTAGTCTTGACACAAAATCGTAGATGTTATCTATTTCTACTCTACGTCAATTAAGCAAGACACAAAGGTATTTCTTTCCTCGTAACTACGTTATAAAAATATCCAGCCAATCCTCGAACAGACCATACAACTCAAGTACCAGACTTGATTTCAGAGATGGGCAACGTGGGCGCCGGCGGCGGCGACAACCAGCTAGCCAGGTGGTTCAGCCCTGAACTCCTCGCGCGTGCTTCTGCCGGCAAGCTCCCGTCGGTGCACGTGCCCAACGCGCTCTCTCTCGAAGACCTGGAGCGGCATCACCACTCGCCTGCGCCGATCGTGCGCAACTGAGCGTGGTTGGCTCGAAAACCTGTTTATATAACCCCATCCTGTACGTACCCTTGCATTGTGTAGGTATTGGCTTTGATCTAGTAACGTTATAGGCTGGTTTCTAAATATATTCTAAAAGATCTTAAAGATGCGATATTTTAATATTTTTGAAGATGCCATACGAAGTGTATTCCAGTTTTGAATTGGCTAAGCTTTTTCTGTCGTTGATTGTAGGCTGAAGAGTAGCGCTCTAATCGCTTCGGTCTTACTAACTCTTCAGTAACCTACGGTTGTCATGACATTCACCGATAGCAACGAAGAGTTGAACGTTTTCAGCCATTCCATAGATATCATTATTGCAGCTTCATAGGGGGTTACCCTGTCAAAATGTAAAAAAGGCAGCATAGCAGCCCCAAAATTCATAAAAAAAACCATGAATTGATTTTAAATTGTTTTCGTTGTTTATATTTTAAAGGCTAGTTACAAAATTACTCTATTTTATATTTATTTTTACTTGTGAATGTCCCAGTATAACAATAACGCACTTTATTTTTTGTTAGTTTTTCTCCCAGTTTCTAAAGCGTAGCTTATTAACTGTCTGTTACAAACACATAGCGTCCGCAGTCGGTTAGAGAAACGGACTTTTTGTAAATAGTATTTATTTCTCTTTACCAGTGGCAGGCAGTTCGTTACTAGATCAAAGCTAACCATAGGCCCCTGTTGATTACTTCTTTTAGACGGGGCGGCGATTCCGAAGTGTGCTTGTATATGTATGTATTATGTTAAGGTGTGAAAGAGATGGTTGTATGAATAGTTTTAGAAGGTAGTTGAACATAAAAGTGCATAAAATCCTTTGAAACGTAAAAACAGATGCATTTTTTTGTTTGATTACTGTTATTGGTATTTATTTTACTTTAGGCTTGTAGCATAATGCTGGGTACGTACGTTTTGTCCAAACCGACGACCGCAAGGTCTATCTCGTTTTCAATTGTTTTGAGTCGATATGTGACAATGTAAATACGAAAACGACTGTCAAAAAAGACACTTAAATTGTACTCGATAAGGTTGTCTTTGGAGCAATGTTGAATCTGTCAATTTAATTTGGAAGAGGCTTGAAGTTATCGAATATGTCGAAATAATTTTGACATGGATTCAAACGAAAAATGAACTTGTTGAAAATGTGGCTCATTTAAAAAATATAGATGTCCCCCCATTATTCATTAGAACAAAAAGAATGGAGCTATTCCTACATTTCTGTTTGACAACTGTTATACAAAAATTCTCATTTCATGTGAATATTATCCGTTTTCACATTTATTTTTATTGATAAAACAATCTTCGTTTGAAACAGAAATGAAAAGAAATTACGTTTTTCCAGTTTTTTTATTTGTTCATGTTTTGTAACAAATACTTATTTAAACTCTATACACCAATAAATAATATACAAGCAATGTTATGACAAGATAAAATATGGTGAAACTGATTTCTGTTCTTTCGAAAACGGTACGAAAATCAAATGAAAAATTGACGATCAAAAACTTTAAATGAATTATTTAGACTTTGATATTCAGTGCATTGTTAACAAAGAGTGGCCGACATATTTAGCATGACATGTCAAAAGACAGAGCAAAGGCTAAAATTCACGAACATAGTAACCAAAAGGGGCAGATTTTTAGACTGTGCTGCTAGTTACTGTCTTGGTCTGGGACTTATGGATTGTGAACTTGTTTGCACTAGGACAGTGGAATAGTTCAGTGACTTGCCTTTCGTAGAGTGACTTGTCTGATTGCGCTATTGTCTAAGACATTGAAGTACGACGAAAAGCACGCCAGTTGGAAGTAAAATGTCAAATATAACTTACAATCTGTACATTTAAAAGCTTTCTTTGTAGTTTTAAATACATGTGAAGTCTCGTTTTAAACTTGTGTTACAGTAGATTTTACTTTATAGTATGTCGATCAATATGCACTGTCCTTGATTGATTACCTTTTCGTTTAGATTAAAACTACTGTTAATATAAACGAAGTTCTTAGTAATTTTCGCTTTTTAATAAAGCAAGATACTGGACTAATCCACTTGCCCAATCTAAACAAGACGAGGTAGAAGCTGACGGTGGGCAAATTTTGATGTATTCATTTATATTTATTATATTTAGCGCCTTATTTTGGCATATCGTTAAATAATCCTTATATATATTATTAGTACCATCTGTCGGCTCCCTTCGCTCTTTATATCCGGTTTGACGAAGCGTGGGGTGCAAGAAATAAGGGATGTTTAGCCATTTTTGTTGCACCCTCCGCTTTAGGCTAGGACAGTTGACAACAGAGGTGAGCGAGTGAGATGCGCGTGTTTGAGAGAACGGAGAGATTTATTTGTATATGGTTGTGTTTGTAAGCATTTTTGTTACTACGTCTTTGAGGAAGATTTACGTTGAAATGTGAAGTAAAAAAAAAATAAAGAGATATTTGTCATTTTATATGTCTATCTGTTAGTCGCGATGGGTCTCTGCGCGCGTGGAAATTTTTCGGTGGATGAGTTTTTACCTCTGAATTACTCGCTATTATAGGATCATCGACCGATATGTTTCGACAAGCGGCTAGACTTATTATCGTGAATCAAAATTTTATAACAACACGCACCCCCACTAAATTTGGTAGGGCACATCGTAGAAACCGCCTAGCTAGGGATTCGTCCATAAATCCCGATAATGTAAAAGATAGGTAAGGAAACATCTCGGTGTTTCGATGATTTGTATTGAAGAGTGAGTAAGAGTCAATTAATACATGGATTAATCTTAGAAAGTCAACAAAAAGGTTGTATGATAGTAATAAACCCAGCATCTGATTTTGTAAAGTTCAAATATTCCAAGAACATTTACGATTTTTTAGGTCATTCACAGATAACTGAATTGGAAAAGATAATCTGGGTCTTGGGGATTTCTTTTTATTAGAGAAACAATTTATCGACAATTTTAAATTTCTCTTCAATTTTTCTTCACAAGTCTTCCTTTATTTTGTTAAACAATTTGGTACTATGTCGTTTTATGACGTGCGCGAAATTCGAGTAGATTTTGAAGTAATTTTGAGATTTGAAAGCAATCATGATTTTGTGATTATTTTCTTAAGCAGAGCCCGCATTAGATGCGTTGCGATTTCAGTCCGTAGTTACTTGAGAGAAGTGTCATTTTTAATTGTGACCGCCCGCTACTTACAACATGAAGTCTCCTGTAAGCTTTAAATTGATAATTAAAGAAAATTTGAAAGTTGTATCTTGTTTCATTCTGATTGTGGAATAATAAAGGAAAAAAAACTTGTTAAGTAAGTCGGTCTAGAAGTAAGAGTAACCTATTAAGTATATTAAAATGTCAGGATACCAGCAGTTAGACCCAAACTGTTTACAATGTTGGTATTAGTACCATAATGGGACCAGTGAATCCGTATGCATGGTTTGGTAGCAGTGGTTAGAGCGGAAACCGGCACTTGTTTCTTGGCACCGAGCCATACGTACAATCAGAGTCCGTTCACAATACGGTTTGGATTGATTTTGCAGCAAATAAGTATCATTTTTATTTTTTTGTATCTTTCACCGAAAATATATATTGCATTTATTTCTATTTTAGATAGGTACCTACTGCATTTCCGTGATTTGAATAGAGGAGAAAACAACAGGATATCTATAATAAGTAAGTAGGTATTAGGTCTTGAATTGAATGTAGGTTAATAATAATGTAAGCATGTTACGATATTGCGTTTCAGCAGTTTTGCAGTAGGTATTCACCGATGAAATATTGCATATCTGTGCTTCGATTCGAAGGGCCAAAATAGGTAACTCATCAACTGAAGGTTTTGTCTAAACAGCTAACTCGCTTCAATTCGACGTTCGACATTGCTTTTCGTGCGATAATATCAACGAAATCATTAGTAGTGTTTGAAGTGCAGAAGAAAGAAGATATCAATTGTAAAATACAGAAGATCTAAATATTGAAGTTTGGGTAAGTTCTATCGACTCTTAAGTTATTTATAACGTTTATTCCCATTTGTTCCTTTGACAGTTCATTTAAAGGGACAAATGAGACTTTTTCTTCCCATTAGTTCCTTTAATAATTTTGAAGGAGCTACTGGGACGTCACTTTCTCCCTTTATGTCAGCGACGTCATGGTTAGTGCTGCAACATTGTCGATTTTTATGTTGATATACACTACCGGCTAAAAGTTTGAGACCACCTACATCAAAGTTGGAAAATGAAATAAAACTCAAAATACAAAGCAATATGGTTAATTATGAATTAAAATACTTATTTACTAATTCACATACATGGGGGCGCACACTGATCCCGATTTATGAAATCAGGGACATAGAGGTCGAAGTCCGAATTTTGATGTGATTTTTTTAAATTTAGGTCTTTGGGTGATTCTAAACCACTTATAGAATAAGTTTTTTTTGATATACCTGCCCGTTTCAAAGAATAAAAAAGTTACATTTTTTATTGTATGGAGATTTTTTACGGGCGAGAGATGTTAAAACCAAACCTAGTAGGGATTATAGAAGGCATATTACTTAGCTTTTTCTTCTAAAACATCTACTTTATCTCTGCCCGTTTAGGAACGGCAGGCGCAAAAAAAAATGTTTGTCTTTGTGTTTAATTGTTTAAGAACAGAACGGATACCTTAGCCCCCATACAAACGTACTTCCCGCTTCATTTGGAAACTACGTTTCCGATCGTATTGAAATTTTGCATACATAATCGGATGACAAATAGCTATGTTTGTAGTGTTTTCGTTTTTTACATTATGATATTTGAATGAGAGTGAAACTAATTTGCCATATTTTGACCACCAAATCGAGTCATTTTCAAGCTATTTTTTAAGCATGTTAGACACTTTTATTCGAAAATCTGTCACACTGCAAACATCCTAAATATATTCACCATTAGAAATAAGCAAAAATATTTCTGAACGCAGTCGATTATTCAAAATGAATCGCAAAGTACGAAAAAATATAAAAAATTGAGAAATTCTTTCAAATTTCTGCAACCGCTCGCTCAAACGCGGGGGGCAATGCGACACAGGGAGCACAATTCCAAAATAAGGCGAATGCCGCGGAATGGCCAACACGATGCGATTCTACGTGAAACAACAACAAATTCACTCGGGCCGGCCGCTGAGATTTGGGAGGGGTTCGTAGCCCTCTTAAGACGCTTGATTGATACTTAAAATATATTTTAATAATATTACTTCATTCCATCGATAAAAAATAGGAATAATAATAGCACAATAGCTCAGGTAGAACTTAGGCTTAGGGCTTAGAGCTTAGGTTCTACCTGTATACCTGTCGTCTTACTTTCTACCAGGATTTTTTTTAGCTAGAGCTCTTATAAACCAGTTTAAGTATTAGTTGTTTTTTTACCTGCCTGAACCTTAATAATAGTAGTTCTATCTATCTATTGTTACAAGTTACAGCATGGTTCGATTCCAAACGAAGAAAGAACTTTCAAAATACGATTTCGAGTAAGTACTTCAAATGATTCTTATTTCTTATTAGTTTTAAACACATAATATTTTCACAACAAGTCGTCTATAATACAATAAATTGATGATGATGATGACTGTTTTTTGTGTCTATGTTTAACTAGCTGCGCCCCGCGGCTTCGCACGCGTTGTTCCTATGAAAAAAATTGATTTTCATCCCACGGGAACAGATTTATGGGATAAAAAGTGGCCTATGTTTTATTCCAGGATTAGAATTACCTGTATGCAAAATTTCAGCCGGATCCGTTCAGAAGTTTTGGCGTGAAGAAGTAACAAACATCCATCCATACATCCATCCAAACTTTCGCCTTTATAATATTAGTGTGATTGTTTTAAGACGCTTGATTGATACCTAAATACTTATATTTTAATAATGTTAAGTAGGTACTTACTTCATTCCATTGATAAAAAATTAAATAATAATAATAATAGCACAACCGCTTAGGTACCTGCATACATACCTGTCGTCTTAGTTTTGACTCTAACGTGTATCTGTCTGGTATTGTTTGAGCTAGAGCTCTAATTAACTTTTAATTTTTTTACTTAGAGGGTCTTGCAAGGCCGAGTATCCTTTATTGTTCACGTTACCTGTGAGTGGATAGCTACAGGTAACGTGGATTCTTTTGTAATCTTATTATCTATCCTTTCCATTGATTTAAAAAGGGAAGATAGGTTACGTTCTCCCAGCGCTTACTCAAAAATTGGCATGTGTTACAACTACACGCAAACACATCCGCTCACAGTTATATTTCCAGTCCTGTGCAATACAAAGAAGAACAAAGACGGAAAGACATATCTAGGACCGAAGTGAGACTGAGACAACAATATTTCACGCGAATCACGACCGCCCGTGCCGCCGGTCAGACGGTGACTGATGTGGGAGAACACAATTTTACACAATTTGAGGTTGCCACTTTCGAGCAACGAGTGCCTCATCTTCGTTTTTAATAAATCAATGATCCTTTCTATATTATTTGTATGCAAAAAGTTGTCATTCGATTCTTTTCTTCTAAAGTATTAATATAACATAAACGCTCTTTCTCTTTAATATGTCTCAGTTTAAATCAAATTTGGATATATACACGCTATTGAAATCAAGTGGAAATATCAAAAATAGTGATTTATTGTGCAATACGTTGTTAAATCAAATAAACAGTTTTTGCTGAAGATCTTAGAATTGTAAAACAATTCACAAAAACATACGTGTCAAATTTACACAAGAGACTGCTGCATCAACACACCTATTGAAAATGTAGGCCAACTATGGAGCAACGAACTCAGTACTTTGGTTGAAATACCCCAAAGATCCTCACCATTTTTGATGTTAATAGACTTAAATGTTTTCACAATATAATTAGCGTTTACATGACTAAATATAAAAACCTCGGTACATTTATCTACAGATTATTCTAATAATTTAATCGCGATTGAAGGTGAGGAGTTTAGAGACCGGGTAACAACTTTAGGAATATCAGAAAAGAATGCATCGGCAATATCTTTATCTTGTATTAGTATTGAATTATTAATTAACCTTATTTCTCTTTTTTGTGATTTTCGTGATTTTATTAGTTCCTTGTATAATTTGGAAGGAACTACTGGCACTTGCCAAATAATAAATAATGCTGAACTATTCACACAGCATTATCTAGCCCCAAGCTAAGCAGAGCTTGTGTTATGGATAATAGATAACTTATATAAATAATACAATACACTACATAGATAGATATTTTTTTATTATATATATATAGAGGTATATAGAGGTTCGACTAGGGCTCTCAGACCACAACCATTTTTTTTAAAACACCTCATTATACATCATCTACAGCCGGATTTTAGCCACTGCTGGGTCTCCCGAATTTTGTGCCATCCACCACGGTCCTGTGCTAACCGCCTCCATTGACGTCCCCCGACACTTACTATGTCGTCCTACAGATTATTTGACTTTCATTACTTGTAGTTTAGCACCTATGTGCATTTATTAGAAAGAAATTACGACTTAGTAGCTTAGAAGTTATATAATATAATTTTCAGTCTGAGAGCCGAGTAGTGTTGTTTCAGCCATTAGTTATCATTATTAAGGGTCTGTTTCTTAACAAAATGTCGAAAGTAGGTTTGCCATCCGTCCGGGTTTCCTCTGATTTGTCGTAGTTTAGAGAGCGCCCGGGGAGCGTCAGGGCGGGCTTTAATTTGCATTTCTAAGAGTTTTAAAATTTCAAGTCTTGCACAACAACTAAACCGAAACTCCGATTTAACTTTTCCGAGTAGGCCCAGCTCTTAAAAATTTTCGCGGCTCGCTTCTCTCGCCGTAGATTCTGTGGATGTTCTGTGGTTTTAGCACATTATCTAGTCTTGCATCACCTCACTAATTTCAAAAAATCCACTCACCGATATTTATTTATGTATTAGCTTCTTACCAAATTTCTCAGTCATAAACTCTTGAAAATTTTCAGGGCTCTCTCCGCTTGCTGATATTTGTGTATATTCTTCTGACTAGTTATAATTATCTTATTTATCTATTTTTTGTATTCCTTTCTTATTTATCGTCGATTGATGCTGCGGTTATTTCCGCTCGCCGTCTTAGCTTGTCTTTTTAACCGACTTCAAAATAAGGAGGAGGTTCTCAGTTCGACTGTATTTTTTTTTATGTTTGTTACCTTAAAACTTTTTACTGGGTGGTTCGATTTTCATGATTCTTTTTTTATATGAAAGCTGGTGCTTCCCTTGTAGTCCCATTTTAATTTGGTTCAGTTCTGACAACGGGATCCATGAAAATTACTGAAAAAACTATAAAAATTGAAGTCGGTTTAGTTTTTTGTTATTTGAAATTTCAAAAATCGTAGTACAAACGTTGAATCCCCCCTCGATGTCCAAAATCAACCCCTTTCGGCTTAGTACCCTTTCCGTTACAACCTATACAGGTTGTAACGGAAAGGGTACTAAGCCGAAGCCTAGTCCACGATGTCAGATTCAAATCCATTTATTCCACTAAAATACAAGTCACAGTACAGAAAAAAAATATCATAGAAGGTACATTTTCAATGTAGGCATTAAATGTAGCATCCTCAGCAACGGCATCGTCACGTTTGAAATAAGATATCTCCAATAATAAGTTTCGTAGGTAGGTACTTTAATTCTTAAAGCAGCATTATCCTTATTACGTAATTCTATAGCTCACTTGGTCTGAGTTCTATAGGCAACTTATTGACGATTATTTTACTTGCATACAACTTTCTCTCACTTTGGCTAGTCTATGTGTTATAAATGTTATAATAGACTAGCCAATTAAAGGAAAGAGCATTTCAATGAGCAAAATACCTAATATTGGCCTTTATAAACTTTGAAGACAAATATTATTTTTGCTTCTTGTGTTGTTCATGAATGTCACAGTTTATTTCGAAAGCAAATAATATCCATCCCAGTTTAAGGAAAAAATCATGTCCAAGCAAAGCCTGAACCTGGTGGTAAAAGTACCTCCCCATTGCTGCTTCTTTGGTTGGTGGAAGAGAAAGGAAATTTCTGGTTTGACATTTGATACCGATTCGAGAGAACGCTCTTAGCTAGTTAGGTACCTAATAATTAACATACATATTTAATGTTGGAAATCGACCGTTTTTCGGAGCTCATATTATCTATGTTTGTTAAAAAATTGTTTAGAATATACTTTAATGTTTAGCTGTACCTACGTAATAATGTATTATGTATAACTTTTGTGTTCTCATATACTTAAGTGAATACCTATGTAATTCTTTTGAGAATAAAGTTTCTATAAACCTATATTATCTTGACAACGATTGGGATTAGGTAAAAAGAGTATCAAATCAAAGTTGTAGAGAATTTTATTAGCTATTAATACGTCGAATAAAAAAAATCCTATGATATACGCATCCCTTACGATGCAATGTAACCATAAAACTAAAAAACGGGACGTTATAGGTCTAGGGCTTACCTTACAGGGTCACTGAGTTTTTAACTCATAAATAGGTATTAGTACTCATAATAGTTCAAATAATATTCCAAAGTGAAACTTTCTAGTCTCGATTCTACAATCATTCATTGAGTGGTCTATAAACTGATTTTGATTCAGTAGTTTTTGTTTGCTAAGTGACTTGATCGAGCGCTGTTGTCTGTCTAAGTGACTTGATCGAGCGCTGTTGTCTGTCACTCACTGATGCGATTCAAGGCGGCAGCCCGGCAGCGATAGTTTTTTTATAGTAAAATTAAAGCATCCTCGGTAATTATTTCTACTGATTTATATCAATCATAAAAACAATTGATACGATATATATCCTCTCCTTGTTTGTTTCCATAATTCATGTTGTTTGGTTTTGGTCATCAAATTCTTCAATATAAAACTTTTTAATTGATTTATATCTACTGATTTATGTCAATCGTAAAAACAATTGAAACGATTTAACTTCTCCTTGTTTGTTTCCATAATTCATGTTGTTTGGTTTTGGTCATCAAATTCATTAATATAAAACAGTGTTCATATTCACACCAACAGGAAATAAATAGGTCACTTAAATAAACGTTAATCGTTTTACCATTGAGAAATATTTATAACATCACTGTCTTTATGCGAGCTGATCAACATTTTTTTCACTTTGATTTTACAACCAGCTCCATAGTTGACCTTCTCTGATGAAAGGCAGTGTTTGTGGCAATGTTCTCTTGTGCTATCCGCCCTACTACTTCATAAAGACAAAAGTAACTGTATTTCGAAACATTGCGTTAGGCACAGTTCTGTGCTACCGTATACTCGCTTGTCTTATCAAAGCCACATATTATCAGCTTAACCTTGGTCTGAAACAACAAACTTAGGAAAAACAATAAAATTCACTTAAAATCTTACAAAAATCAATTGAAAATCCTCTTTCAATATTCGAACAACAGTACCAAAACTTCGATGCAACAAAAATTAAGTAAGTACAAATAACATCGTTATAAACTAAATAAATTGCGAAGAATTCGATACGTCCACCTCGTTTCTAGATTTCTCCACTACTGGTTGAGGGTCGGCCAGCCACGTGATGTTATCGTTTGGACATGCGCAGTAGGCACCTAGAGCGTATCTGGTACCACATACCACAATCAATACGTGTCGCCTATTTAGTGGAGGGAACAGCAAACGTAGTAGATACAGAAATAAACTGAACGCTCGCTCTAAAACTTGGTAGATCTTTGCGAGAAGAATTAGAGAATTCTTGTAATTTTGTCTGCAGCTGCGTTTTCAAACAGTTTATTGCATATTTAAAAATTACTCATTCAAATATATAAATTATTGAAGTATATCAGTCTCTGAATAAGCTGATTGCCATTTTTATTTTGGTCTTAAACGCATGGACGTAGCAAATTTCAATGTACCTACGTACGTCAGGTACGTCCATGCTAAAAGGGGAATGTTTGTAAAGGACTTCGTGGAATAAAATGTTAAATCCTAAGAATCTCTTGAATTTAGAACAGTCAATAGTAGGGCCGCTATTCCGAAAAGTTCAACGAGTTGAACTAATTGTTTTTTTTTCAATTTACTAGTTCATCTTTGTACCTAACCACTTTGTGAAAGTTGAACAAAATTAGGCATCTTAGCTAAACTGGTTTTAGGTGGTATTTTAATTAAAAACAATGTGTTCTTTGTTTCAAGAGACCATTAATTTCTGGTGATTGTGTAATATTGTTATCTTATTTCCACCTTATTCCCCATGATTTATGTTTTACTAGTTGCACCCCACGGCTTTGCCCGCTTTGTAATCTTTATTTACTAATCTTTAGTTACTTTATTTTATAGTTTTGAGTGAATTGTACCAATGAATAATAATTTCCCATAAAAACTTTTACTACATTTTTTAACTCCCCTCTGAATTTAATTTTAACTAAATTAGTTAAATCTCTGTGTTATTCTAAAACCGAAACTATCTACATAGGTACATTCCAATGTTCATGTGCATCAGTTAAGTAGTTTCGGAAGTAAAACAAACAAAACTCAATTTTTTCAATGTGTGTGCTTCCATAACAGATATTGATACCTATCTACCTCTGCTTACTCGCAGGCAGGTTTAACTAAGTAGGTATAATTCTTAGAACGTATGGACAAATGTTGGAAAGGGTTATGGTTGTTTATTTATAAGAAATTCCTGAATCCAAAATTATCTTAACTACGATACGTTTAACTTATCTCGGAATAGATTAGGTAAATCTCGTCCTGAGCTGCAGGATTTGGATCTCTTCTGATAAATTTCGGTAGGTACATAAAACAAAACCCAGATTTTAGGCCACGATAGATCTATCTATTCATAAACTATGTGGTCTAGTTTTTTTTCTCGCGTAGGTACCTATACCTACCTACCAGTCATTAACACTTTCTTGGCCCTGGACGCATTCGCTCATCTGGAGCTCTGGGTCACAACACTGCCGAGACTAGGCACTGAAGGCGTTAATAAATAAAAAATAAATCAGATGAAAAATACTGAAGAAATCATAAGAGAAATTATAATTTTCCTGGTAAAAGTTGTTTATTTTTATTATTCAACTATAAATTGGATCACGCAACGAATCGCGTGATGATCACATACCTAGGTAGGTACCTATGATAAAATCCAATTTATGGATTTGAACTACGGTTTTATAATTTATTGCATTTGGTGTAAGGATTGGAAACAAATCTAAGATGTAATCTTCGTTTCTTGGATGCGAAACTAAACTATGCTTGCCACTAACCCACCACGATCGAGAAGACAAGCAAAACTAGGTATATTTTCAAGATTCTTCACGCCAGCTCAGATAAGATAAGATAGTTAGTAGCAACTATTTTTTTCAATGAGGACAGGTTTGTTGAACTTCTAAACATTTTATATCTCTTGAAACTTCTTGGAACAGATTAACCTTCCTTCCTAAGCACAGCATTTTACCATCTTTACCCTCAGACAAAGGAATATACCTTTGTCAGAGTCTTTACCATATGAAGCGATAACTCATATCCGGATTATTTCTTTATGCAATCTCAGGCAAAGGAATATATCCTTTGTCTGAGTATGCAATATGGTAATTAAGGAAATCGGAATGACGAAAGCCACAAGGGATCACGAATGGAAAACAGAACAGCCTAGTCACGCGATTTGATTTGATTTGATTACTGACAGACAGCTTGACATGACAGCCAGTCCAGCTTGACAGTAGGATGATGTAAAAAGCACTGAACGCATCGAACCAAGAAGATCGCACTCCGTCCTTCAGCCGACCTCCACCTACTTACGTACTGGCCACTTGGAAACAAAAGACACTGTGAAAAATAAACAATTGTTAATTCCGGAGACGTGTGCTGTGGCGAGCGGTCGATGTAATAATAAAAGTAGAAATCGTGGAGGAATTTGACGTGCGGCGTGTGCCGTGTGTCTTTCGCTCTGCTTGTCCGTCGGTCGAATGAAAAGGGGCTACGCACGCCGCCGCCGCCGCCGCGCCGCCTGCTGGCTGAGCTCGGAGGGTCCCCAGGGGAGGGGAGCGGGTCGCCGGCCTTGTTCGACGCTCTACACACCAGTCAACTGCGCACTACGATCGAGACTATTCCACTAAATTATCTAACGCATAATGCAAGATTGCATTGGAATTTGCTAGCCAGTGAGATAGGTGGCAGACTAGAGATTTCTAACCAATATCCGTAATTTAGACAAAACAGGTCAGTGAATTTTGTTATCCGATGAAGTTTTTCGATAATATTGCCAAGCATGCGGCATAATGGCGTCTTGAAAATGGAATTCGTTCGTTCTTGTCGACAGCGACGGGCGGGTCGTGAACAGCGATTGGAAATGAAGCAAAGATAAGATTGCATTTTGTTGGGGACTAGCAAGATTTACTACCTAACTACCTACCTATCCAGGTATTTTGTATCAACTGTATTGATTCTTTTTAAGCCATTGACGCCATTTTTTACCTAAAGTATCTACTAGGTATGGATCTTGCATAACCGCATGCTGAGATCCTATGTTAGAAAGGAAACGTTAGACGGTCTAAGAAAGAAACGAACAGAATTATTTTGTGTTGTAAATTGTTCCCCCAACGCGTTTTGTGTCGCCTCGCGCGCTCGATGTTGTTAAATAATAATTCGCTCCATCTGGCTCCATCCATAGAGCGTAGACGGCCGGCGGCAATGAATGGTTAATTCCTTTGTGTTGGGGACCAAATTGAGTGCGTAGTTGTGTCTACTCGACTTACCTATAAAAAAGCACAAAGATTACTGTGGTGGGTACAATATTTTGCTACTATGAATACCTACTTTTATTCTAACGGACCTTAAATTATTCAATGACCTTTGTTGTCCCTAAACACTTCTTCGATCTAAAATTTTATTTTCACTTGCAAGCTTCTCTGGATGAAGAAAAAGCTGGCACAATCGGCCGAGACATTTTGGTTCTACTAATAAAAATGCTTTGGAAGCTAAGGTATGTTTAGTGGGAAATATTTAAATTGTGCTTAGAATTAAGGTAAGTATGGATATATGGCTGATTATTAGGTAGGTAGGTAACTCATAGTAAGTACCTACCTAAGTAAATTAGAAAACTTTTACAGCACTTCGGATGGATGGATTTGTGTTGAACACAAATCCATTTATACGTAGGAAACTTCGCCTATTTTTGAAATTGCCACGAACGAATACCGGAAGTAGCAATACGTTTATTTTTTTGACTCGCTTTACTAAATCACAACTGTGAAACTAGGTAAGTATACATGTAAAAACTATAAAATAAAACAGAAGTTTATAAAACACAACAATTGATTGTTATGAAATGGTCACAAAGAAAGAATAAAAAAGTGCTTTAATGAAAATATAATTTCGTCGATCGCAGCGCCTCGCGTGGCATCTACATCTAAACTGCGCGTCAACTCGACTGACTCGTTTTGCGCAGCGCGCTTCTGCGCCCGCCATTTTGTTCTTCGTTTCTCAAAGGAACGCACGGGTGCTTTATGTACGCATATTTTTTTACTCTGAATCGCTTGCAAATAGTAAGTAAGTTCATTGGCAATGGCATCAATTGAGTGGCCGGAGTATTCATAATTTACCACGTAGGTTTACCTATCAACGAGATTATTGAAACCGGTGAGTTGTGTTTTTATTGTACTTCTATAATCTAAGGTTTTTATGTAAAGTTTTCCAAAACCGAGTAACGAACGACTGACAGAATTATTAAGAAACATACAAGACAAGTGTAACCCAAAGTGTAAACTACTTATAATACCGTGTCCATTTTGAATGAAGCATGTTAGACCTACCTACCTATCGATAGTTTTATGAAATCGGAATCGGAACAATCGCTGTGCCTGCGCGCTGACTAAATGGTTTTTTTGATAGTGATGTGATTTATTGGGTACCTACTTACCTATAACGTGATTATGACATTTATTTTTAACCTAACCTAGATAGGTACTTAACGATAAAATAAAAGCATTTGAGTAGATACCTACTTACCTACCTGGCCCTGTACCTAATCAATGTACATAGACCAAGAGGCAATAGTCCGCGCAAATCTTTATGAGCTCTGTGAAGTTGGCTTCAGCTCTGTGAAGTTGGCTTCAACGGCTGCGCACTAAACCGAAAATAAGGCGTTGAGGGGAAAGAACGGGTGGAGAGAGGATTTTTCTGTCAAACGAGGGTTGCCAGCAAGAACTTTGGCGTATTTTAAAATTATCGAGTACATTTTGTTCTCCATTCATTTATTTTTCAATTCAGAATTTATAGTATGCATAAAAACATCGTGTATTTATACCTACACGCGATGTATTTATATATATTTAAACCTGAAAGTTATAAATGAAACTTTTTATCTAACGCAGTTAACCCAAGTGTGATAATAAAATTATTAAATTGTAGTAAATTGATTTGTACCTAGTTAATTGTAAGAGGAGAGGTTTATTTTTTTTACGGAAACGTGTAAACCCCTGTAGTCAGACACCACTATAGCTTTTTAGTCAACTGGCAACAGCAGTCCCGCTCGGCGCTATAATAATGCAAGCAGCAAAATGCTGAATTTACTCCTTTTGCCTTATTTTTTTAACCGATTTCAAAAAAGGAGGAGGTTATCAATTCGACTGTATTTTTTTAAATGTTTGTTAACTCAAAACTTGACTGGGTGGTCCGATCTTTATGATTCTATTTTTATATGAAAGCTGGTGCTTCCCGTGTAGTCCCATTATAATTTTGTTTAGTTCTGACAATGGGATCCATGAAAATTTATGTCGGTTTATAGATATTTAAAACAAAATAAATTATTTAAATTCTTATCGGTATTGGTCTCGAAAATATTGTCCGATTTCGATATTACGATTCGGATCACTGAATATCGGAACTCGCACTCCGAGATTCTGATATTGCGATATTCTGAGATTCATGCCCTAATAGGTACAGTACAGGTACTTACCAATATTTTTATTCGATCTGCGAGTCCGTCGCCCCGCGCCGCACCCGAGCGGTTGAAACCGGTCTTGACTGGATCGAGCCGAAATCGAGTTCGGATTCTGCTCGATTCGATCTTCGAATTTCATGATCAAGTTGAATAGTATGGATATCTACATAAAGGTAAACATACCTGTTATATACCTACCTACCTAGGTATCTAGGTACTACTAAAATTGTTCTATATATAGCCTAGATTCTCGAGTTTCCATCAGCGGGATTTGAATGGAACAATAAAAAAATGAATTTGACTATGAAACACAACAAATACCCCAAATTTAGGAGTGTGTTAAAAGCAATTTTGGCAATTTTGTACTTCGAATCGTTATTTATCTCAGAATCTGTGACAGCCAGGGCTTGGAATATTGGTATTTCCAAATACCAGTACCAATGACCTAGGAGTCTTTGAAGTACTGGATACCGATACTTTCAATTAGTACCGGAATATTTAAACTATAATAACAATTCTATTTCAATACCGGTATATTTAGGCAAAGTACCGGTACTTTGGAGTAAAGTACCGGTACTCGAAACTACCGAAAAAAATAGTACCGTTGTTATTGGTACCGGTACCAAGCCCTGGTGACGCTACCACCTTCATATTTAGAGGGAAATGTTACTTCGATTTTTATCTTTAATTACCTACATGTTTTAAAAACATTGGTGAAAGTTTCCTCAATAGTTTATTTTTTTGAAAAATTGCTGTTTTACACACATTTTCCTATTTATCTCAGGAACAGCACGCTTTTTTTAATCGTATCGACAAGTTCATTTCACCCCCAGGCCCCTGAGACGTTTGTGGAAACATCCGTTTAGGGCTGCCATCTTAGCGCTTTCAGCGTTAAACCTAGCTCTATTTAGGGTAGCCTCTCTCATAATACAAATTATACGACGAGAAATAATTCCAGTCTTGCATTTAGTAGAATTTAGTCTTTTTAATAATTTGGCAAATTGCAATAATTGTTTTGTACCTATCCGAACAACTTATACATATACATGACATAAATCGTGGATTCCTTAAAAAAATCTTTTAAAAAGTGTAAACACTTTACAGAAAAATTCAATTTACTGTCTACATGATAGTATTTGATGTGATTATATATTTATACTAGTAGTTCTCCGAACAGTGAACCTCGTGAACAATAACTATTTTTAAACCGTACCTACCCGTTTTTTTTAATATACTATCGGGTAAAATTTTTCATATAACCGGGAATTTGCAATTTTTTCAGAAAAACAGGCAAATTTTCTTATATGTAATAGTTTGCGGCTATGATCTATATTTTGTCATATAGCTGCAAATTATGTCAACAGATCCTAATAACAAATTAAAATTCACATGCTTTGCGTAGAGACCAAGAGATATAGGTAGGCACCTACCTACCTTGAAGAAAGGATCTCAAATCAGCGAGTACGGAAGGAACCCACCTACTTTTTCCATTTTTAAAAATCGTCAACAAGAATTTAATTTGAGGTAGGTAAAGTAGGTACCTACCTCTTACGGGTTTGTTTATCGTTTGTGCAGGAATTAAAAAATCGAATACTCGTATGTTTTCTCACTAAATATTAATCTATGGTTACAGGTAAACAACCTTCTTCAGTAGGTAAGGTACCCATAATGGGTACTTAGCTGAGTATTTTAAATTGATTTGACCAACACCTTATTACCTACTTACTTAGTCCGTGCAGTTTGAAGACTCTTGTGGCTTGAGCTTAGGTGTTCATAACTTATGAACACCTAACCTGACCTAACCTTATGAATTATAAGAAAGAAACGATTAACTATTAGAAAATTTCCTATGATACCTACCTAGGCCGCCGCCGCCGCCTCCGTCGCCGCCGCGAGAGACCAAAATCTTCTCATGCTTCCTTTCCTTTTTACCACACACAAAAATAATGCGCCAAACTGTTGCACGACACCAGCTTCAATCAACAAAAAAACTAACTAAAGTCACCAAATTCTGTTCATCACAATATTTTTTGAGGAGCTACTCTGTTTATCAGATCTATAATCCTCATCAGATTTTCATCAATTATTTATGAGTGTAAATTACCTCTATAGTGTTTACCTACTACCGGTGCTACTAACTATGAAATAGTCTTTGAAACCAAAACTCTTTCAATAAGGTACATGAGCGCCATCTCTGTAAAAATCAATGTAGTTCGTACTGCACAAACTGCAAGTATGCGCATGAATGTGATAGGAGGTATAATAGTCAAAAAAATCCGTGATCTCACAGACGTGGACACATCTAGACTAGTTTATTTCAGCTACTTCCATAGTATTATGTCTTATGGTATACTGCTTTGGGGGAACGCTGCAGATATTAACACCATATTTGTGCTGCAGAAGCGGGCTGTTCGTGCCATCTATAAAATGGGTCCCAGAGAATCCCTACGTGATAAATTCAAAGAAATAAATATAATGACAGTACCAAGTCAATATATTTATGAAAACTTGTTGTATACTCATAAAAATATCAATAGTTTCCCAAAAAATTGCGATATACATAATGTAAATACTAGAAATAAACATAAACTCGCTGTACCCACAACTAGGCTGCATAAAATTAATGTATCTTTTAAAGGGCAATGTATACGCTTCTACAACAAAACCCCTACTGAGCTGCAAAAATTATCAGTAAATAAATTCAAACAAATTGTCAAAACTTTATTATGCAAAAAGGCTTACTATAAAATATCAGATTATCTAGAGGATAAAAAAGCTTGGGACGGATTTTGCTCCAACTCGAAAAATAACAACTAACAGGCTAAAGGTTTCTTCGTCGTTTCTTTACTTTAGTCTACATACCGAAGCGATCGAAATCAAAAATACCACTTTATTTCCGTGTCAGTGTATTTTTTACTATGATTTGACCTTTTCTAAGTGTACATTTATTGTATTTATGGAAATAAAGCATTTTTGAGTTTGAGTTTGAGTTTGAATACTCTTGAAATGTAACGCGACGGGCGCGACGCTTGCATATTGCATTTTGCGTCTATTGATCTGCTCGTCGTGCCTAAGATACTGATCAAATCTTTACCAAATTTTTATGAGAACCGTATAAAATATCAATCTTTTATTTAAAAATAAAATCAGCGAAATCAGATGTCTCAGCGCGGAGATATTCTAAAGCCCCCTTTTTGCCTTTTTTTAGGGAAGTACACCTTTAATCAAAAATCTCCGACGACAAAAAAAAATATATAAAATCGTTGAATCTTGTGAATCTGTACACGAGATTTCGTAACGATCGGTTGTAAAATACGACCTGTAGAGGAGTACAGACATACTGACAAAACTGCGAGAATGTTGACCCGGGTATGAACTTAGTTCACTGCGTTCACTCGGTTCAAATTATATTATATATTATACAAAAACTAAAATTCCCATGCTCTTGGAGTCAAGAAACAATGATATATTTGTAACAATAATTAATGAAAAATAATTCCCGAACCGGTAACAATTTTTTAGAACTTTGTGATTAGCCTTTGTGACTAGCCTTTGTGACTAGCCGTTGTGTGAACACATTTTATCTCACACACGGAGCCACTAAAATGAATTCCTGCCATCTATCGAGTGATATACAGGGTGTTTGGTACAACGAACGTTTGCCTTATAAAAACTGAGGGTAAGTGGAACCAAATGCAATAGCTTGTCAGCTTTTTTTAAAACCAAAAGCCTCCCATTTTATGCCTATTTTTAGGATTTTTAAAGTATTTTAGATTTTTTCCGAAATTCGAACTATTTAGTACCCTTACTTGATTTTCAACAAATAAAATGGTTTACAATCTTTTTAATTTACATCTAGCATGTTAGCCCTTACAAATAAAATCAATAATTACGTGAGATCTAGGTAAATAAAGTTATATTAAGCTATTGCATAGCTTCTATCGCGGGCCTTGAGCGCGGGGACCGAATCCAGAAATTCCGTAACGAAAAAACCTTGACGTTTGTCTCTTTAGTTCAGCAACTCGCCTCTAGATGGCATTGCAATAGCTTTACCGCGGCAGTCCCCGAGTGCCACACGTCTTTTTTTTCTATGGTGCTTTGACACATTTGGGTCACGTCGTCGTTACAATGCACAGTGTTTAATAAGACCCGAAAATCGGACGTCATTCGTTTTTCATCCTTTTCGGTAAGATAATAGTAATACAAATGCAAGAGTAAAACTCCCATGGATCTATCTCGCTTAGTTTTGGTGTAAAAAAAATCGAAAGTTTAGGCATTTTAAGGGCATCAAAACCTTAAAAATATAAATATCTATAAGCCGCAAATATTTTCAAACAAGTTAATACATAGGGCAGTAAAGACATTTAAACCACATATTTTGGATGCTTTTGGAAGTCACTAGCATCAGTAGACTCGGAGATATTAATTTTTTTCATATATTTTTTGACATTTTTTTTCTTCCGTATACCATGGAAATCGGAACCAATTGTCAAATAGAACCGTAATTAAGTTTTCTACATCCTTAAATAAACTCAAATCCATAACCCTATCGGGTAAAATTGAGTTTCTTTAAAATACCGGTAATTAAGGAGCTAGGGTTGTCACTTAAAGATAATAAAGAAATTACCGATATTGTAACGGTTTTAGGCGAGTATTTATAGAAATCATGTTAATCATGTTCTATCCTACGAGCATTGTTTGTATGTACATAAGTATATTAATACCCATATGTGTATTGTTTATGTATACAGAGTGGATTTTTGAGACGGGACAGTAAGGGCAGGTACCTTAACGATTATAGTTATAGGAAAACATTCCTATGAGACCATCCATAACTTTTTGAAATATACTGAACTGCATTCACAGTTTTTGGAAAAAATGTACAGTCAGCAAGAAAATGGTAATTTTACACAAAATATTTTTTGATGTCTATTTGATGAATCGATCCTGTTTCTTATAAGGATCAAAAGTATCTACTGGACCGACTGAGGTTTGAGTACTAGAAATATCAGAAATCGCGAAAAACTTTTTCCATACATTTCGGTAAGAGAGAAAAACTTCTTCATTGGCCAACATTTTTGTTCTGGATAGATCTGCCATAAAGAAGACTGGCTGAAAAAAGTAGGTAGGTAAAAAAAGTTTCAACTTTCTAACTTTGAATTCGAACGAAGTGGCCATCTCGCAGCCCCGATCTAATGCCTCTAGATTTTTTTGAGATTAAAAAACAAAGTCTACAAAAAAAATTACAACCGTGTGCAGGAGCTGAAAGATGCATTAACAAGGATTTTAGATTGATAACTTTAATATCTCATATTTATAGAATTAATTAATTTAGGAATGTCATGTTAAAACAAGTATTGTTTATTTAGTTATATTATACAGGGTGCCACGGAAAGGGCCAATACCAAAAGGGAGTGATTTTGGACATAGACGCTAACCCCCTTATTCATAATAGTCTGCTAACTAAGCCAGCCGCTATCTCTCAGTCTGTCTTCTTCTATCGGCATAAGTCAAGAGTGAGAAAGCAAGTGAGTTAGCGAGTGTTTTAAGTTAGCGGGCCAATATGAATAAGGGGGTAGTATAGAGTATAGATAGATAGGCAACGTTGTTAGTTCTAGGATTTTTTGGATTTCGAAGATTTTTTTTGGACAAATATAGTGTCAGTTTTGCTTTATATTCGTGTTCTTTTGCATTATTTAACATTACAAAATACTTCACAAATGTTTTTTGCTTGTTTTTTCAGCAAAACCAGTGTTTTGACATGAAATTATTACTAAAAAATTATGTAAATCCTTTGAAACTCCAAAACAATAATAATGATGTAGGAATACACGTAAATGAATACGAATATCAAGAAAAAACAACACTATTTTTAACTTCAAAAAAAGTTAAAAATCTTCGAAATTCAAAAAATCGTAGAACAAACGTTGACCCCCTCGATGTCCAGAATCACCCAAAATTATTTTTTCTGGTCTGGGCTGGTCCACCAGTTCAAAGTCGCTCAGCGAGCTATGGAAAGAGCTATGCTCGGAGTTTCTCTGAAGGATAGGATTCGTAACGATTACATCCTACAAAGAACCAAAGTTATTGACATAGCTCAAAGAATTAACAATATTTTTTTTAAATCGAATACCGGTATCGTAGTGAAACAGTTTAGTGACAACCCTGACTAAAATTTTTAAATGTATGTATTTCCTAGATCCCGCCGAAATCGGAAGCAATTTTTTTTCCAGTACGTAGATATCATCGTAGCGTATGGGCCGAGCTGAAAATTGGTTCCGATTTCCATGGGATTTAGGAGATATAATTTTTTTTAAATATAACAAAAAAAATTAATAACTAAGTAATCGTGCTAAAGATGTCAAAAAATGTAATGTCCTTTAGATGCCTTTACTGACTAACGTTATCAATAATTACATTTATGAATAAATATCAATAAAAAAAAATAGTTTTAGTTTTCCGGTACTAAAATAAACCCATTATTAAAAAATTATATTTCAAAATCTAAGCGAGATCGCTACCTGGGAGTTTTACTCTTGCATTTGTTATTGCTATTATCTTACGGAAACGGATGAAAAACGAATGATGTCCGATTTTCGGGTCTTATAAAACATTGTGCAATGGTGATAAATTGTAGAAGTTTTTAAACGAATTCTAAGATCACGGACAAGCTAACTTTTTTTTTATTCAATTCAAAGTTTAACTCTCAATTTAAAATTTTCTCTTTTCACGATCTCAGGTGAAAATAGGCCGGAGGCTTTCAACAACAGCTTTCAACCCTCAAAAGTTTGTCTATTGCATTTAGTTTCACCTAACGTTGCACCAAACAGCCTGTATAATTTAGTGCAATATGGCTTGGCTACACAACGGCAGAAAAAAGTAACTATGCCGTGTCCATTTTGAATGAGGCATAAACGTAAATAAACCGCCCATAATATACTTAACCTAAATTAATAAGTAATTTAGGTACATTACTTGCCGATTTTAGATCCTCCCTTCAATAAAAATTGCTTACAATTATATCTGAAACTCGACGCCAAGCAAGTGAGATTTTGTTATTTGTTTGTACAAATAACTAAAACTCACTTGCTTGGCGTCGAGTTTCAGATATAATTGTAAGCAATTTTTATTGAAGGGAGGATCAAAAATCGACAAGTAATGTAAATTACGTATAAAAGGACGCGCCAACAAAGTGAATTTTAGGTTAAGTATGGGTGGTTTGTATACGTTTATGCCTTATTCAAAATGGACACGGTATAGATACCGTACAGCAACAGCACAGTTATTTAGCATAGTTCACGACGATTCTTATCTGTCTGTAGTTTTGTCGAAATCAGCGGGGCTGCCAGCTTGACGTCAAGATAGCAGCCACAGTGAAAGACGTAAATATCTCCTAAAGTACTGGGCACTATTAATTTTACTTAGGCACCGAGAAGCACTATTTTATGGCACATTTATTGGCATAGTTGATACCACCAAATTCCATGGCGGGGCTGCTAACTTGACACACACAATAAGTACACTATTACGTATGCATCTATACACACTAATAGAAACAGGTATGTATCTGCATGCATAGGTAACAATTAGGGATTGCAAATTCCCGGTTCTTCGAGGAACCCGCAATCCCGGGAAATGTTGAAGTCGGAACCGGGAAATCCCGGGAATTCCCGGGAAATATATTTATTTTGTATTTTTACTGAAATTAGATAATTTAACTGCCTCTTAAGCCATGTCGCTTACATCAACTGATATAACATACCTTATATTGCATAGGTATGCGATATAAGGTATAATATACGAGCTGTATTTCTATACATCTGTTAAAATGAATACCAAGTTCTTAATTCAATGTGGTCGATGTGTTTTGTTCCCTCGTTCGACAACAAGCCTTAAAACTTTTCGTTCTAAAGAGTCGTGTCGTGACTGAATCCAGCACCTTCATTTACTGCACTACCTACAACAACACTCTCAAGGCAGCAAAACTCCATGAGGCTGGACTTGATCTTGATAAACAGAAAGTATCTTTGTGTGAAAAATCGCCGAATATATAAAATAAATAAATAAATAAATAAATAAAATATATTTATTTTATAGACAGAACATAAGTAGGTATATAAATATATGAATTAATTGTTACAAAAAAGCTATTTTAAATCAAATTAATCGGTTTCAAATTGTTATTTTTATTACAATCAAAACACGCTTTGGTCTATCCAGTTCAAAGGTTTATTACGAAAGGTTGATTCAATTTAAGGTTCAATCACTTAAAGTACGTAAGTTTTTTTCTTCAAAATTGTGGTACATTATGCATGCACACGGAAGCTTGATTTGGGCACTCTCTTATACATTTTGGACTGTTTCCATTCATCTTTACCACCCTGACTCTACAGCCGCGGGTGGGCTTAGATCTGGTAAAATGCGCCATTCTCTCCTATTCTTGGCTTTTTTTACTGCCAGCCGGACACTGCAATTGCCTTTAGGTCTTGTTGGACTCCATCGACCCACCTGGGTATCAGTCTTCCAGGGGGTCGTCGGCCATCAGGTTTGCCACCAGTAGTCACCATCCAGGTACAGCGTCGAAGATTCGTCTTTGTATTTTTCTTTCAAACACGAGTCTTTCGGTTTTCTTGGTTAGAACCCATAAGTTATGGTTTGACCGAAACCGCTGTACCGCTCCTGAGGTATGCGCGCGGCGAGACGGAGGGGTAATATAGGCCCTCGTCGTCGGTCGCTCCGATCCATCAGTATGCCGTCAACGCTCACGGCGATAGGTAGCTTTTTTACCGTACTGTATGTCATATGCACACGAGATAAATATGAAAAGATGGGGGAGCGCTATCTCGTGATGTCAAGACCATCAAAGAAAGCTTTGAATGTAAAAGTGATTGCGATAGTAGATTTAATATTATTATCGATCCATTAATAATAAATTTGCAGAACGACTCCATTTCAACTTCTAATGGCGAAACGGAAGATGAAATTGAAGTAGAATCTATGTCAGAATATCTGTAGAAAATTTAGTTATAGAAAAATATAATCGTTAAGTTATAGAAAAATATAATCGTTACATAATATAAACATTTCGTTTACCTACGATATCCTAAGAGCTATCCGACAATATCGATCTCATGTGTACTCTTGCTCTTTTTTTCCCCGGTCCCCACCTCGCTGCACTTTCCTAAGGAGCGGTACAGCGGTTTCGTCGAACTATACCAATAGTTATAAAAAATTAAATGAAAATGAGAAGCTTGTATAACTATTGGTAACACCAATTTTGAGACAGAAGGTGACTACGTTTAATTTTGCTTTTTCCTGCCTTTCTTGACTCTTATTACAAGGCGCGGTGTGTTGAGCATGTTTCATGGCAGTTAATTTCGCCCTATCAGATCCAAATTATCGGTATAACCCAGAACTTGAACTGATTTCAAAGGAATGGTATCGTTCATTTAAATTTTTGAGTTTTTCTGCACTTGTCAAGTCTATATTGAAGAGAAGGAATGAAAGAATGTCCTTGACAAGGACCACCGAAATTTCGGAAGGGCTCTGTATATCGTTCTGCACCCTGACAACACTAGCCGAACTTTTCAGAGTCATTTTGGTGAAAGCTGTTTACTGTTTGATTGCAGGAAAAATAATTACTGATTGAAATCAAGTGATATAAATCATCTCAACCCTGCCCAGTACCGCGTAGGTACCCGATATATTTGAAATGCTATAAGACGAAATGAAATATATTAAGTTATGTCGTTTCGGTATTAGTATATAAATTTCCCGAAATTCCCGAAATTTCCCGGGAAATGAATTTGGATTTCCCGGTTCTTAAATGGGCCAAAAATTCCGGGAATTCCCGGGAATTTCGGAACCGGGAATTCCCGGGAATTTCGGAACCGGCAATTCCCGGGACCAAACCCTAGTAACAATAGATAGGATAGGAACTTAGTTACTTATCCAAGTAAGTTTAGTTTATATCAGCTAAAATTAGAGCAATACAGATAAATTTAGCATAGGTAAGGTACCCCGACAAGCAAAATAAATTTTTACTACCTTCATAAAATCTGTTAAAACAGCAATACCTACTTAAGTTTTATTTTTTATCCTGCAGGCGTCTCCTGCTCGGCGAAAAAAATGTTAAATATGGTCACGTTACATACATAGTAATGTATTTACTTATTTGTGCTTGTATGCATATGTATAGGATAGTTGTAGGTAGGTATGTAATTATGTATATGTAAACTTACTTAGTTTCAGTTCAGTTAGATTTTAGATATCTTCATTTCTTCCATAGTTTATCTTTGTCTATGAGTTAAGGCGTAGCATTAGCATATCATCGTGAAAAGTACTTTCATTTTATCGATAATTTTGTCAACATTTTACGATAGAAAATATGTAACATCGGCGTAGGGGGGCGTCGTCGTCGTCGGTCCTAGCGTGACGCCGTGCGTCCGTCGTCGCTCGCCCGTCCGCCCACTAATGAGTATTTCTATTCTACTCTACACGAATAAGTACCTATAGAAACAATCATTAATGTAATTATAGCAAGAGAGGTACCTATGTACTTGCTGGCAATTCCGTTAAAAGGTTACCTTCCCTCCTACGCAGTTACTACTACCTAACATACCATACCAGACGCTGTCTGGTGCCTTACCTACTTATCTGCCTATGCTGAGCCTTAGGGTGGGTGCAGACCATAGGTGAAAGAAGTAACTAATAATGTAATTATTCTGTGTATTTTTGGCAATAAACGTTTTTCTATTCTATTCTATTCTATTCTATTCTAACTATACCGTATCCATTTTGAATGAAGCATGTTAGTAAACAAACTACGACACAAATAACAAAATCTCACTTGCTCGGCGTCGAGTTTCAGATATAATTGTAAGCAATTTTTATTGAAATTATCTAAAATCGACAAGTAATGTAAATTACGTATAAAACGACGCGCCAACAAAGTGAATTTTAGGTTAAGTATAGGCGGTTTGTTTACTAAATATCGGAAACTTTTGATAAATCATAATAGCATTCTAAAGTTACGTCGGAATAGAGTTCAAATTCGAATTTGACGTTGTCGCTTCGGAAACGAATCGAAGGAATCGCGAGGCGCTGCTAGTGGTTAAATATAATAATCTTATTCACTTTATTGCATGAAATATATAAAGGCTTAAATTAATTCACATGATTCACCGTTATTTCGGTATGCAAAACTGACACAAACACTATAATATCAAAGATATAAATCGTTAGATATGCCCTTACTTCAGTGAGACCGCGCCGTTTTGTGTCCAAGTGAACTTTACGCCTGCTTAAACCTGCACTCAGTGTACTTCTACGCACAGTGTTAGCCGGACATGAAGAAGAAGCACTATAATACTGCTCGCAAACATCCTTCACTACATGTCCGGCTAATGTAGTGAAGGATGTTGGCGAGCAGTATTAAAGTGATACAAAATGACGTGTGCCTTTCGAAAGTGCAACAAAAATTCAAGAAACACAAATAAAGCCAGAGGTGTAACATTTCACTCGTAGGTATTGCGAGTTAATGAAATAACTTTTATTTTATCGTCCGCATTGTCAAAAATGACTACAATAACAAATTTAAATGGCGAGTGCACGAAAGAGAAAGTTGTGTTTGCACTTAACGTGTGAGAAAAAAAGATGACCCTATTTTCTCAGTACGCTTGTTTTGTTTGTGTACATTGCTACAGTTTTTGGTGGTCGGGGCGTATCTAACGATTTATATCTATGTATAATATAGTTTAAATTGTGAAAAATAAAAAATACTTACTATCTTAATGCAATAAAAAAATATACAATGAGTTATTCATAATAATGTCAGTGAATTTATATAATGTCAATCTCGATAACTATACCGTGTCCATTTTGAATGGTGCATAAACGTATACAAACCGCCCATACTTAACCTAAAATTCACTTTGTTGGTGCGTCCTTATATACGTAATTTACATTACTTGTCGATTTTAGATCCTCGCTTCAAAAAAAATTGCTTACAATTATATCTGTAACTCGACGCCAAGCAAGTGAGATTTTGTTATTTGTGTCGTATTTTGTTTACTAACATGCTCCATTCAACGTGGACAATCCATAGGTATGTACTTAAAAAGGAATTCAGATACTACAGTATAACAAGATTAGTCAATAAGCCACTTTTAAAAAGCGAAAGTTTTGCAAGGTAATTCTCCGGCGATTATCTTGTTGAAAATGCTTTTTAGCGTTAAAAATCTGTTCGATTTGAATATACCTAGTATAATTGTTTTTTTTTTTTGTAATATCTTACGCAGATAAATATATGAATTCTTTATTTGCATCCTCGGACTCACACCTACACTACAATAATTTATACAGTACACTAGTGAAAACAAGCGTAACAAATTATCCATTCATAATAGTGAATGATTCATTATGTTCAACTTACATAGCACATAGGTACATACATATTTAGTTTAAGAACACATTTGGCACACGAGGACTCCTGTCTACAACGTGCTACACAATTTGTTATTCTCAATTAAAACAAATCATATTCTGACTACCTTATTATTTCACCATGCTTCGAAAATTTTGCATTCCAAAATCCAACGGCTCGTCGCGATGGATAAGGAGTTCTCGTGTATTTGTATTGTTAGTTTCGTTTCAGATAAACCTAAACGTTAACTAACTGTACTAATCATCAAGTTTTTGTTCTAGCCACTATGGGGTCCGAATACGATCGAAAGTTCCTGGAGATGAAGAAGTATATTCCCTTTTTGGAGAGTATGATCACGCGCCTGGAAAGTAACTCGTCGTCTTCAAACCCTAGGCAGGCTCAACTGGACAAGATCCGCTCGCTCAGAGATCTACTCTTAGATAAGAAGAAAAGGTGTTAATTTCTCGCTTATTGATCCTATACAATGTGTTTCACGTTGTTTAGGTACTCTGATATTTCTCTCCTAGTTTTTCTTAAAAGCATGCTTTTTATGACTACTTGTAAACTCACCAATATCAAATAAAGTATGCATTATTTCATAAACATTTCAAAGTAAGTAACTTAACTAAAATTATTTTTACGATTTTGTTTTAGAATGAAAATGGATAATCTACTAAAGTGCGAGCAAGTACTGGTCAATTTATACGCCAAAGTAGAACATACGGTATGTACTCTTTATTTAGTAACTTGTGTTATACTTGGGAAACAACGTCGAGTCTTCTCGTCCGTTATCCATACTGCAATGGTTTGAAAACTAAAGTTTTCAATTAGTGCGTCCTACCCGTCATGACACCCGTCATGACCTACGGAGCTGAGACGTGGACGCTCACGATATGTCAAGGATAAGCTGGATATGTCAAGCTTAAGACAGGGCGCTATGGCGCTCATTGGGGGAGGCCTATGTCTAGCTGTGGACTAATATAGACAGGCTGATGATGATTTTATACTTGCCTTAGGCAAAGAAAATATACTAATGTTTAATCAATCTTGTTTTAGAGAGACTCAATACCGCTTGCGAGAATAGAAAAAACGGATTCCCGTGCTGCGGAAGATCCAGATCTATCGATAGTGAGAAACAAACTCAAATCTTTTACCAAATCCCAGAACACAACTGGGACTTTGCCGGAGATTGCTCGGGCGAGCGAAAGAGAAGAAATTTGCGAACCGGGCAGCAAAGAACCGGCTCTATTCCAAAGGCGACCAAACAAGTCATCTTTGTCTCCAGTGAACTACTCACCGAGAAAAACTCACGAGGCAAGGTCACCAAAAGATCAATCTAAACGCTACACCCGAGTGTTGGTATCTCCTGAGCGCCAACGGCGTTGGTCGGGTAATGAAGAACCGCCCGTTGAGTCATCTCTATTCAGTAGACGTTCCCCCAGACCACCCAGAAGAACATCGCCCAGCTACCACAAAAAAGAAAGGAAAAAATCAATGAAATCCAAAGAAAGATCATCGCAAAACGAAAATCATGGAAATTTTAATATCACCCTTAAAGTGCCAGAAGACAAATTACATTCACTCAACACTGATGATATCATATCTAGGATCATAACCTGCAGTGATGGTGATGTAGATATTGCAACTCTCCGAGAATTGAGAACCCAAATCTTGGGTGAACTGAAACAAACAGGAAAAAATGACGACATATCTGAATTAATACTGAAATCTTATAACAAAAAAACGAAATCCACGAAAAAAAAGAAACATGAAGTCGAGGAAGGTGAAATATCTGATAGTGAGAGTGAAGTCATCGACAGCGTATATGGCAGCTTAGCAGTTGTTTTGGATAAAGATAAAAAACAAGGCCAATCAAAAACAGGCGAAAAAAATAATCCACAACGCAAAATACAAATTTGTCTGGTGCTAAATTCGGACAAAGAAGGTGAATGTGAACCACAAAGTGAAATGGATCTCTCTGAAACAGGTGTATTTCAAAATAAAGACAATGATTTTCTTTCCCATGACACAGAGAAACTTCCGTCTCCAAAAAAGAAAAATGATAGTAATCAGGACCAGGAAATTAATTCTGATGTTTCAATTACAGATATTTACTGTCTGACGGATGACGCGGAAAGTGATAAAACACAAGACAAAACTGAAACCATCAATCCTAATTCAACAGATGCAGACGTTGCTAAAACTAAAGGTGAAAATGATATTAGTAAACCTGAACCTAAGGTTTTTGCAATTGACAGTAAAAACAAGCCAAATGAGCCAGAAAAAAACGATGCTGTTTCTGAGACGCAAACCAAGCGTGTTCCACCTACCGATAACAAGGATTCTTTAACTAAAACCGGTATTAGTCCCATTAAGATCCCCTACTCCCCTTCCGATGTATTTGTTTCTCCGTCTTCTGTGAAAAATCAAAATGGAAGTAAACTGAGTGAACTAACAAAAAATGTGGCCAACGTTTACACTCTGCAACCCGAAGAGGTCGGTCAAACACAAACCGACAGTAGTAAAGATGTGACTCCCTCGGTTGATTGTCCAAAATCAGATACAGTGACGACTGCTGGGAACAAAATATCTGATGAAACCAAGACTGATGATGTAGAAATACCCTTGTTGCATGAACCTCATCTACCTCCAAAAGCTAAAAAGGATGTATTGTCTGAAATAGACATACTGCAAGCGCTTAAAAACGAAATACTCAGTGAAACAATTCCCATTACATCTACTGAAGCTGATACACCAGCTTTACATCAACCTATACTTACAAAGGTTACCCCGGGAACAGATACTTCGTCCTTTAAACCGAAAGCTACAAGTTCTAAAATAGAAACAAGCTCGGTTCCTGTTACCAAGAAAAGGATATCTATAGAAAACTATAAAAAAAAGTCTGAAACCGTTGCCAAATCTTTATTTGTAAAAAAACGAAGCAATGCTGAGCGTGAGGAAATGAGGAAGCAAAGCTTAAAATTGACTGAAAAGGAATGTGAAAGATTTAACTTAACTAGGCTTTCGTTAGATGACGAAGACGACTATATTTCGGACGATGATTTGTTAGACTATGATAAACCGTTATCACTGAATGATATTTACGCAAATCTCGCTCCGAAGTCACCTGATCAAGACAATTTTGATAATGATTTTGATATTCCAGTCCCGACAGAAAAGCCGACTGATCCAGTAAATCCTCCTATAGTCCCGTCTACTGCAGATTTGAGAAACTTAGCCACACCAAAACCAGTACCACCACCCGTATTGGCCGTTTCCTTAGCTAACATCGCTGGCACGTCCAAAAGTATCCCACTTATCGAATCGAAGAATTTAGTTTCTGATGGAAACAGAAACCCACCAGTTGATCCTCGCTTGAGAAGGGATTTGAGTCAACCGGCCAGTAAAGAGAGCCCTAATGCATATAAGCCTCCGATTTTGGAAGGAACACCTAGACCGTCACACTATCCTAACATTCCTCCACTTTTGGGAATGACTCCGGTTTATACACCAAGCTATACTCCTAGTATGACACCAATAAGGACACCCAATGCTCGGTCATATGAAATGACTCCCACGCACCAGACATTCGATATTGAAGAGTCAAGTCAGAAACATGTTTACGCACCATCATTCCCACTGGCTCAAAGTCGAGAAAGAGATGTCCCTGTTACAAAACCCAGGCCTGTTTGGGAGCTAAATACAAATAACGATATAAGGTCTAGAAGAGATATTAAAAACTCACGTTGGGAAACGAATCACCCTAAAGATAGTCCTGTACAAAGGGATCCACCGAGTTACAATCCCAGATCCGACAAATATTTCATTGACCGAAGGGATAATTACAGTAAACAAGATAGTCCATCAACTCCAGGTCCATCGTTCGGGAGGTCAGATGGTTCTAGTACTCCAGGACGGCTCGAAGCACCTATGACCACGAGTCATCCCTTAGGCAGATCTGATTGCCCATCAACACCTATTCATCCTTTTGGCAGATCTGATTGCCCATCAACACCTATTCATCCTTTTGGTAGATCTGATTGCCCTACTACACCAAGCCATCCTTTTGGCCGATCCGAGTGCCCTACCACTCCAAGCCATCCCTTTGGTAGGTCTGACTACAAAGATCCGAGATTTAACAGAAAACAATCTGAGTATGAATCACGCTCTCTCCACGATGACAGAGACCGTGGCTACCAGCATGGTCGTGGCTATAATAGAAGCAACTCGTATAGATCACATAGCCGACAATTTGGCGATAATTCGCCTCGAAACTACGATAGAGAGCAATACGGGAGAAGTGACAGATTCTCGAACGATCCCTATCGCTATTCGAAAAGTAATATCAATGATAACCAGCGACAGTTTGAACGAGAGTTAAGTATTGGGAGAAGCGATAAGAGCTTCGCTAATGAGCTATCTGGGCGTTATGATAGAACAAGGCACGAGTTTAACCAAAACCGTGATAATAGTCGTTTGTTCACCAGAGATCGTGACCGTCAATACGATAACGAAGACTCTCGTTGCAATCGAGGAGAAAGCCTTAGCAAACCTTTGTCACAGCAGAGTCGCTCGTCAACAGCCCGAATTGTAAGCGATACTGATTATAAAAATCCACAATCTGTAAAAGGCCAACTAGGCCTCAACTTTACTATAGATACCAGTGTCAACGCAACATTCCAGAAATTCCTCAAAAGTGGCAAAAGAATTCAAGTTTTTGATTACACAATGGATTCTCGACGGCAGCGTGCCACGAGTGTTGGCAGATCGCTAGTCCGTGATAATAGCTTTGTGCGTACATTGCCCAATGAGGACACATCGGACACATCTGGTGATTTTATGTTTACAGAACGTAGAGAAAGAGCAAGTAGCGTAGGAAGGTCTTTAGTGAATAATAAAAATGATAAAAAGACGAGAACTTTAACGGAGATTAAAGCGGATTTTAAATCGTTCCAATTGAAATCCTTCAAAGTTTCCGAATCGCCTAATGCAAGTTTTAGTATGTCTAATGACAGTATGTCGGATACAGTAAAAAAAGATACGCGTGAATCAAGCTCTAGCGGAAAGAAAAACGAGGGAAGTCTAGGTACCAAGGTAAATACTAAGACGCAATACTCTCCCAGGAAAAATTACAGAGACCCAAGAATGCACAAAGAGATGAAAGATCCTAGGAATAAAAAGGAAAGAGGTAATAGTCACTCATTAGATAGGCGGCATTCCGGTATTGTGTACTCGAGTGACAATATTGCCAAAGGTACTATAATGGGTACTGGGTTTGGTGTGAAGAACTATAAAATACCAAAAATCAAAAAGCCAGAACCAGAAAGGCCGAAAACGCCCGATGAAGAACCAAAAGAGCCTGAAAAAGAAAAAGCACCCAGCGTAAGCTTGTCGTCTAAGAAAAATAAACAAAAAGGCAAGAAAAATGCGAAATCTGACGATGAAGAATCTGAAACAGTTGTTGTAGCTTCCACGCCTAAGACGAAAAAAATTATATTGGAAAAGTGTAACGATACAAAGCATGATTCATTCAAAGATCGCTTCAAAGAACGCAAAGATACAGTCCATCAAAAGCTAATGAGTTCAGAAGACGAATCTATTGTAAGAGTGACAAGATCCACTAAGAAATATAAAACGACGCGACGAGTCCGACAAATTGTTGTTGACTCCGATTCCGGAGATGCAGAAATTGAAAGTAAACACGAAAAAAATAAAATAAAAAATAAAGAATTACTTAACAAGTCTAAGTCTAAATCCATGCTAAAAAATAATTTAAGCAAGGTGATTTTAAAGAAACTAAATTATTTTGAAGAGTCAACAACAGATAAAGAATCTGATAAGCATACACAAGAAAAAATAACAGTGGAATCTGATGTATCTTCCACTGAAAAAGTTTTAAGAAAAACTTTAGAAGACGACGAGAGTTTTGACTCCAGTTTCGGGATAGATGATATAGACATGTTTACACATGATATCGTGACAGGTCCCGTCATAAACGACATAATAGCAGATTTAGATAAACATTTCAGTTGTCCGAAATCAGCTAATGACAGTTGTAATGCCGAAATGGAAAAAATTATGGGCGATAATGATAATCAGGAAGAAAATACGCTATGTGATATATCTGATTATATTGAGAAAGATTTAATCAATTCCAACGAAAACATTAAACAAACCCTGAAAGACACTAGCGTTCATAATAAATTAGACCCTACGACGAATCTTAGTAGTACATTTCCTATTGCAACTCCCTCTGAAAAACATAATAGCAAGGGTTCAATTATTAATCAAACAGAACATGCTTCTACTACAGTGACACAGCTGTCAAGTTGTGACGAAAAACTAAACAGCAATGATGAAACTGTCTCGACGACACAGTTTCAAAGTAGTGACTTAAATCCAATCGCTCACGATGGAGTTAAATTGAATGAGGATATTTTAATTACACCCGACAAAGAACATTTAGCACCTGACAGTACGATTGTGCAAAGTAATAATTTATCCAAAAAACCAGAAGATAGCTTACCTGATAGCACTATTGAAATACACAGTGAAGTTAGCTCCGAGGTAACATCAACGCTAAATGATACCGAGAAACATTCTAAAGAAAGCACTGAACAAGCTACGTCATGTAAAGAAGTGTCTGCGATTGAGTCATTTGACAGTTTGCTTTCAATTTTGCAAGATAAGGCGAAAATAAAAGAATTGTTGTTAATGCTAGGCGAGAAATCGGGCGATACAGAAAAGATAAAGAAAAAGCTTGAAATGTTAAGCGATATAGTATCTGACGAAGACGATTCAAATAACGGTGAACAAAAGAAAGATTGTGACTCAAGTGAAGTGTCACCTGATACAATTGAATCACAAGTTGCACAAAAAGATATAGAAAAACAAAGGAAAGAGAATAAGGATATACCTGAAAGTGAAAAGATAGAGCAGGCACTTGAAAAAAATCAAAATGAACTAGATAGTTTTGAGAATGAAGTCGTTAAGTATAGTAAAAAAGAAGACGTTCAATCTGATAAAATAGATGTTCCTGATCTAGAGAGTGAAAAGGCTATTATAGATAAAGCAAAAGACACTACACTCGAAAATAATGAAGATCCTGTGCACGATGAACAAACAAATGATGAAATGATGAATGAAAATGCCCATATTGAAAACCAAGAAGAGGAAGAAACACATGATAAAACATTGAAAACTTCACCTAAAAAAGGCAACGGGAGAGGAAAAGCTAAAGGAAGAACAAAAAAAGGTAAATTTTCGAAAAAAAACATTATAAATAAAAATAAAAGTATTATAAAAGTTAATAAAATGAAGCCGAAAATACAAAAAGCAAAAGCTAGCAGGGAGTTAAAAACGCTACAGAATGACTTAAAGGAAATGTTCATTTGCAATGATGTTATGAATGCAACCGGTATTCGAATGTGTCGTTTAGCGAAATTGGTTGACAAAAAAAGAGAACGGAGTACTCCGCCTGAAGACGAGTCAGTAACTGCAGACAAATGTAAAGAAGTCGAAACTGCAGAAGAATCTGTTAAAAAATTAAGGAAAAAGCCCGGCCCGAAACCAAAACCGAAAATAGCAACCGAACCAACTGGTAAAAAGAATATTGAGAAAGAAGTTAAAGTAGATAAACCTAAAAATAGCAAACCGGGACCAAAATCTAAGACAAAGCAGAAACAAGAACCAGATCCCTATGAATTTGATACTGATTCAACGGCTGACACTAATACCACTAAAGAAAGTGACCCCTACAGCTCAGATTCTGAAAGTGATACCGTTGTATCTAGTAGCTCCGAGGGTAGTGAAGTTTTGGCTGATATCAAAAAGAAACCGAAAAAAAAGCGCGGCATCTGGAAAACTGGCGTCATCAAACCAAAACATAAGAAAAAGAAAGATCAAAATATTGCAAGTACGTCAGCAGAAGAAATGAAACCTTTGCAATCGCTAAAGCCTTTCTCCATTCCTGACCTGAATTGTTTTACTGACAAAATGTACTGCTTCCAACGAGGAGTTGTCGTCTACGATTGTCGGCTGTGTCATTACAGCGGTGCAGAAATAGTCAGTCATTACAAAAAGCAGCACGCTCATACTGAAGTTCCATTGTCTCGGATGGATCCAGTTATAGCTAAAAAGGCTATCGAGCAATGTGAACAGGTTAATTTCCAGGCCATTAGCAAGATACCTTCAGAGAAGTACACCTGCCGTTTTTGCTACAAAGAGTTTAGTAAGAATAAGGTAGCATTAGAAAATTTCTTCTGGCACGTTGTAAGCACGCATACTGGGGAATATAAACATTTGTGTTACGAGTGCGTCAATGTCACTAGGTGCCCGTTCAATCTAGACATTCCTCCTCCACCGAAAGAAATTAAAGGCCAGTTGATAGGCTATATTTGCGGCAAATGTAATTTTACACAGATATCACTTGAAAATCTCAAAACTCACGTTATTGTCCGACACAACGATGAGCAGACAGAAGTCTTTACTATCAATTTGGGTGTGATGTCCCAAAAAGCTATGAAAGCTATGTTGAGAAAAAGTCTCGGAGAAGAGTTGGGAGATAAACCAAGGACTCTGAGAAGCTCCCGATCAAACGTGAGCTTTACCGGCAGCGATGATCGCAGCGAAATTTCTGGAAGTGATGTGATGAGCGAAATCAGTTCAACGTTTCCCAAAAAAGAAGATCTACACGAGGAAGCTGTTGTTGCTGAAATTAAGCGCAAGCCAAAACCAGGGCGGCTGAAATCGAAACTTAGATTCGAAGCTGATTATCAAGATCAAAACATTCAAGCTTCAGTTAAAAGTGAGACAGGATTAGAAACCGATAACCAAATTGATACTTCCCACGTGGATAATACAACTGACATGAATGATACTTTCAACGAAACAGAGCCTTTAGAGGAGACGCCTAACGATACGACGCAACTACTAGATCAAACTGTTCTGCTAAATCAATCTAAAACAATTGATACAGAGCCCCAACGCGAAACCATTTCGATGGCAGATGAAGCTCCAGCGCCTAGACCTACTTCGGATATTTTTGAACTACCACACTTCAAACTGAATTACAAAGACAACGGCTCAAAGGAATACATTTGTTGCGTCAATGGAGAGCAAAACCACTACAGAACAACTCTTCTTATATCTCTGAAAAAACACGTGCAGTCGAAACATTTTGAAAAGTGGGATGGCTATTGCTTTGTGTGCAAAGTTATAGTAACTCTACAAGGCGTCCAGTACAGCTTTAAAGATTGTCTTACGCATTTCCTGGACAAGCACATGGATGACTTCCCAATCATGGAGAAAATTATGGAAAATACAAACGAGGATTCTAGAGGTTTTATGGTATCCTCTATCGATGCTCCCACTGAAAGGACAGAATCGCCGAGATCTTATATCGCTGTGCGACGGTTATCTGACTTGATTTCCAAAAACGTTGATCCTCCTATCAGTGGAGACAGAGAAAGTCCTTTCCCTGTAATAGAAAACGTGGTAAGCCTCGAAGATAGGCAAAACGTTAAGCCACCACGATTAAGCCCAGTTTATCCCTCAACTTCAGCTGAAATCGTCGAACCTCAGCCCGTAAAACCGTTTCAATATGAAGAGGTTCAAGCTGCGATTATGTCTAAGAAGCATCGTATAGTATTGGATGTGATGATGGAAAAAACAGTGTTAGTCAAAGTGTTCAAGTGCGCTGGACGTTTCTGCTCGTTCACTTCTGATTCTGCCGAAACTGCGTTGGTTCACCTAACAGCTCATAGGCAATTGGGTGGAAAAGGATTCTTGGATTGCGCGTATTGCAACTTCGACGCAACGGGGAATGCCATAGATCTCGTGATGCACGTCTTCCAAGCGCATGGAAGGTGTCAATTCTCATGCGCGCTTTGCTTCTACCGAGCGGCCGCGGATCAGTTGGTTGGCGCGCATTTCGCAAAAGCCCATGGGACTAGTAGACCTGTGACAGTTCTTCGGGCGACGTCCGTTTTGGGACCCGTTCCCGCTGATACCACTGGCATGCTGCCTAGAGAAAAGGCTGTACCGTACTACATCTGCAATCATGGTGAGATTCTTATACGTATTTATGCTACTGCTTGGCTATAGTTACAGCTTTTTGGTTTGGTCAAGCAATAAGCATATACTGACGACACCTTTACAGAACTAAAAAGTGTTTAAACTTTCAGGGAACGGCATTTGCAAATTCCGAACCTACACTCCTGGAAAATATTGCGAGCATATGCAGCAAAAACATGCCACTGCAGAGTCACATCCGTGTAATGTATGTAGTACTTTTCAACAATAAAATGGTCATCTATAACGTTCACTTCTCATAACATGTGCATTATACAATATTGCCCACAGATCTGTGAAGTTACGACACCCACACCGGCAGCCTTATTGAAACATTTGAAAGATCACGGTTTGAAGCTGTATCAGTGCACATGGTGTGTTTACGGTGCTAATACTGAATCAGAAATGCTTTCTCATGCGGCCACCATGCACCCGACAAAGAATCCTCAAGCATATTTGAGAATCATCACCAACAAAGTACGTAGAACCTATCGACTTAATACCTCCCACGTTATGTTTTTTTTGTGTTTGCATTTATTGATTAAAAAAACACGCATGTAGTCATAAATTAATAAGATGTACCTGTACCTACCCTTCGATCAAGTATTTCGCGGACTTCCCCGTAGATACCTAGAACCTTACAAAAAGCGAAAAAATATATAAAAAAGATAGGGGATGTCAACTCAAAGTCGAAACTTCATTCATGACATATGACCTATAAGTGTGACGTCGGTGTTCGGGTGCCAATAGAGATTTAAAATATATACTTTTCAATGATACAATAAAAACATCGTAAAATACAAAAATAAATATACAGGCATATTTCTATATCAAACGAGAATACGTAAAAAAATTATTAGCTTTTTTGAAGTCACATGCATATACCCTATTGCAGAGTAGTGGTGAGTCAGTACTAATTGCAAACTTTAGTCTATTTCAGCTTCCTAGCGTTACGTGACAGATGGGCGTTTAATTTCAGTTGACTTTGGATTTTGTCACATAAATATTATTTTCATTTCAAACTATTTAATTTCAGTGCGCTACTCAAATAACACGAAAACTAAAATATAATAAGCTTCCATATGTATAATTCATAATATTCCGAAAATCCGAAGTAAGAAAAAAATGTTTGAAATAAGTACCTACTTAGTTTTGCGTACGTAGAGCGGAACGTAATAGAGATAACCTAAATAAAAATGAATCGAAGGGAAAAACAAATAATTATTTATTGTAATTACTACATCATTCATTTCACTGTGAAACACTCTTTTCGAGATATTTTACTTTTAATTTTTTTATTGAAAATTACAGATATCATACCGAAACATCACCGAACCGAACGCTTCCAAAGTGAAACATACTTTTTTCCGCACTAGTGCTTATTACTTATCAACTTCGCCGTCAGCCCTAAACTTATCCCCACTAGTGCGTTTTACTTTTCAACTTAGCCGTCAGCCCTAAACTTATCCCCACTAGTGCTTTTTACTTTTCAACTTAGCCGTCAGCCCTAAACAAAGAGTTATTCACTACGTGAGAAAAGTTCTTGAGCCTCTGCGATAGAACATGGCGGCTTCTACACATGACTATACAGTAGTAGATTCGTAAAGCGCGCTAGGGTTTAAGAAAAAAGAAGCCACCCTTTTGGCGAATTTCTAGACAGTCACAATTAGTCTTGTTTAGTGTGACTAGTTTTTATTTACTCGGACGCATAGTAAAACATTGTATGATCACGTGCGTAAAGATAATTTCCACACTTGTTGCATAAAGAGCTATTAACGCTATCATGAGGTTAGGTTTATTGTAGTGGTAAAAAATGCACTAAAAACTTGTTTGTGTCTAAGGTCCGTATTATGAAAGCTTGCTCAGTCATAGAGCTATGCTTGAGTGACGTTTATACTATTGAAAAGCGTTGCTCAAGCATAGATCGATGACTGTGCAAGCTTTCATAATACGGGCCTTAGACTTCTACTGTGAGTTTTGCAAGTGTGCTGGTCTGGTCATGCTTTGCAGAGTTTTTTCTGAAATTACAATACTTAGTTGAAATGGTGATCGCACATGCCATAAATAAGGTATCTGTTTGATACAGACTGTTTCAGGGTGCGTATTGTGAATTTATGGGGGGCCGGCAAAAACTTTGATCGATGGATGTACCTACCTAATATACCTAATATTCAAAAAGAGTACCTATTCCGTACATATTATTTTTTAAACATTTTTCTAATAATTGTTAGAATTAGTGTACAAAAATAATTGAATGACAAATTTTATTATTTATACTCACTATTTAAGTCGATTCTTATTTGTTTCTGGATTTTCTTTGTTTTTCAGGATGGATCCACAGATCTAAGGGTGCTGCCACTTATCTACCTCAACAAACTAAAAGTTCCTATCGAGGATGTCACCCCAAACGAAGTAAATGATAACCCTATGAAAGAGGCTGAGAGGGCTATCCAACTAGAAGAGCTGATAAGTTCCCCTTCCACAGGCAATACTGCTATTGTTCCTGCAGATATAGAAACTCCCGAAGATACAGAAACTGAAGAAATCAAACCACCAGCAGAAATTATAGCAGAGCCTGGAGACATAACTGACGTACAAACAGCTGAAGCTATAGAAAAGTCAATCTTAAACTCACCACCAAAGAAACAAGTTCGCGAACCAGATAGCATTTTATCTTCGATTGTCAATGAAGACGCTGCAGAGCTAACCAAAAGATCTGTTCACACATACTATTGCTTAGACAGCGATGATGAACAGGTTATCATTGACCTATCTGACGAAGAACCCACTGACAAACAGCTTGCTGCGACCGAGCAGGCTGGGAAAGCCAGCGAGCAAGCGGCGAAAGCCGAGGCGGTGAAGGCAACCGAGCAGGCGGCAAAGGTAACCGAGCAGACGGCGAATGCGACCGAGCAGGCGGCGAATACGACCGAGCAGGGGGCGAAGACAGAGGTAGCGAAAGCAACCGAGCAGATGGCAAAGACCAGCATAGACAAGCCCACGTTTAAGAAGCTACCACAAGACCAGCTCTTCAAATGTCCGGAATGTTCTCAAGTTCTCAAAAAATGGGCTGGCTTCAAGCGCCACACGAGTGTTTGCTGCTTAGAGCTCGTGACCATTCGCTGCCCTCACGACCCCTGCCCAATAATCGTCACCAACATAACACAGCTTATGAACCATTACAATAAGGACCATAACGCGTTGAATTTAACTAAACAGTATTACTGTGGTGAATGTAACGTTAAAGCGGTCAGCTTAGCCGCTACCAAGAAACATCTGAAGGACATGCATAATGTCATGAAAGTAACTATCTCTACAGAAAAGGAAGATGACGGGACATACACGTTTAAAGTCTTTAAGGAAACAAAACCGGCACTACGAGCGATGCCTAAGCGTAAAACTTCCGTAGAAACCCCGAAGAAATTCGGAATCGCGGATATCGATAAGCTTCCTTTGAATCCTATACTGGACAGCTTAGTGTACTGTAATATATGCGAGTTCAGCACCAAAGTGCGGCTGAACATGGTTAGGCATTTACAACTGCACGCCGAGAGGCAGCCCGTGCCGCAGACTGTTCCTGTCAACCCGGTGCCTGTCACGGGGACCATGGACAAGCACTTCGATAAGATGGTCAACCTCGCGGCTAGCTCTGCCGCCCCCCGACCCGAACAGAGGCAGCTTGCCGTCGCCCCTGATGTAGTGGTACGCTACCCTAAGTACGTACCCGACCGGCAACGACACACCTGCGGGGCCAAAGGTTGCGCCTACATCTCCGTAGACGAAGCAATGCTGCGCATCCACTGGAACACCCTTCACTCCGGAGCGGTTGACTATCACTGCGTCCACTGCCCTCCCAACCAGCACTTAGACACTACCAAATCTCTAACAGCGAACCGCATCATAGCGCACTTGAAGATGCACGATACCAACCTATACGCATGTTCCTCTTGCAGCTACTACCACTACAGGAAGCAAGTCGTCGATTTGCACATTTCCGACGTGCATAAAGAGAAAGGGCAGCTCCAAGTTATCAGAGAAGACGGGATAGATGTGAGTGTTGCGAGTCCTTCGCCTAGTGTGGCGTCGGTGGGGACGATGGATCTAAAACCGTGGCAATGCGGCCTATGCCCGTTCAAGAACATGCTGAGGCAGTCAGTAGTGGAACATTGTTCCAAGGAGCATCAGACAAAAATGCAGTACAAGTGCTCATACTGCCCGTTCCGTACTTCCGGCATAGAGAACATTGTGAAGCATCAATCTAACGCGCATCCAAACAGAGCCGCAGATGTATTTTACTACTACTACAGAGAAGGGACAGTGCCCGACGAGACGGATAATACGCCGCGCTGGCAGAAACAACGGCAGAACAGCCGTATACAGGATCAGGTCAAAACTGAACGAGAACCGGACCTTACCCCTGTTCAACCTTTACCCAAAACCGTGCCTATAGACCTCAACCTTGTCAAGAAAGAGACTCAAGATGAAGATATGTCTCTTGAGGAACTTGGCAAGATGTATGGCCAATTCTGTGAGCCCAATGGTATCAGTTACAAGTGCCCTCTGTGTAAAATAGTGTCAGAATATACTAGAGAAGCTATGCAGTTTCATCTGTTTGAGGAGTTGAAGTATAGAAGGTGAGTTTATCCTACTAATATTATAAAGGCAAGGTTAGTGCTGTTATAAAGATGATTGCAGAAAACAATGCTAAAACTACTGAATGGATTGAACTGAAAAATTGCACACTTAGATAGGTATATATTTATTTATTTATGAGGCAAAGCCAAAAATAACTACTCATAATAAAACATTCTTATATAACAGTTATCAAGTTTCTTAGTATAAAATGTGTGTTTTTAACAGCAAAACATGTACCTACTACAGTTGCACAAACAACAGCTAAAAATTTAACCAACCCTCTAGGCGTTACATAGATAGGTAGAATTAAAGTATATAAAAATACAAGAAAGAAAGTAGGTACTTAAAAAACTTTGTACCTACAAAAGTATCCCTCAGTACCTAGACGGAGGGATATTTCTCCTATTTTTAAAGATAAGCAATGAGTCCATAAATGGATCAAGATCTATGGATCGAGATCATCTTCTAATTTCTGTGTTAATAAACTACCTATACTCATTACTAACTATAGTAAATCTAAACAAGGATTTGGAAGATGCAGGCAAAAGCCGTCTATAAAATAATTTATTATAGGCACCTACAGGTGCGTATGTATATATATATATACCTATCTAAAATTTAAATATAATCAAGCAGGTTTTGACCTCTAGTAAAATTTGGTTGTGAGTGGAATATTCAGTGGCCAATGTAGTGAACAGAATCATAAAAAAACAGTATTCATTGCCCATCATACCTCTCCTCATACCTTTAGGTACTGTAGTAATTATCCAACAAATATTGTCATAAACATACATTTAAATGCGATGCCTCATACATAAACAATATCACTTTTCAGATGGGGCTGTGCAATCTGCCCATACAAAGCATACCACAAAATAGGCTTGAACGACCACATGTTAACGGAACACAGAAGGAGTTTCATGGAGCCTACAGAACTGCCAGTGAACAAAAACATTGAGAAATGGGTCTTGGAACTCCTCGATCACCAGTCTTCTGCTATAGAAAAGACAAAGGCCAACCCATTGCTGGTTGATATGACCAAAAATCAACCAAAAGTAGTTGAGAGACTCGTTCCAGGCCCCTCAGAGGTTGTGGGTGCACAAGCAGTTAAATCAGTTCAGGATTTCACTGAGTCTGAGTTAGAAGAGGCGTTTGGTGTTTTCGGCGCTCCTAAAGATGACTGCTACTGCTGCCCAAAATGTAATGTCAATATTAAATCAGAAGATGAGTTCAGAAATCATTTGGAAAGCGAGTTGACTAAGATCAGGTAATATAACAGCAAGATGTACCAAAATGCTATCTGTATAGAAGTTGTCGATTATGCTCTTTGCATATGTATTATTGCATACCAAATTTTTTATATATAATATATTTTTATTAATAATGTATAATTTTCTTACCTTACCTACGTAGGTACCAAAGTAGTGTAACAGGTAACGCTTTGCTTTGCTTTATCACTTCATGCCTTTTATATCCTTGCCTATGCTATGTACCATAAGCCTTCGTTCATGTGTATTACTTGTTTTTTATTTTCATATATATATTAAACATAGCTGTTATCATTTAGCTAACAAGACAATCATTATTTACAGGTGGTGTTGTACAAAATGCACAGATAAGTTCCCTACATTCCACGAGGCGCAGTTCCACTGCAAAAGTCATCCGGGCCTGTTAACGCGCCCTAAAGAAGCCGTACGCGATCCTGCATTACGTTCTGCCTGGGTCATCTCAGTTGTCAATACACAGAAAAAGTCTATGAAGCCAGAAATAGCCTACCCACCGCAGCGACACAGCATTGACTTGTCGGATACGTCGGACAACTCTCTCCTGGTCGTGAGGTACGAGCAACCAATCTCTGCTGATGAGCTAAGGAGACACCCAAGCCAAAAAGCGCAAATTGAAGAATCGCGTAAGAGACCCGCCGAATCAGATTCTGACGATTCTGAAGACAGCTTGGTGATCTATGAACCAGAGAGCAAGAAAATAAACGATAGGAACTGCCCTTACTGCGACTTCGTCACTCGCAGTGATTTCCAGTACAGAATGTGCTTGAAAGAGCACGTATTACGACACTTCGGTCTGGGCATAGCCTCGTGCCTTTATTGCAATTTTAGCGGCACAAGGAAAGCCTTGCGTATCCATTTGGAAAGCGATCATTCAGATAAGCCACAGGATTGGAAGCAAACTGAGATCCCTAACTGCATCCCCAGCCAATACAAAATAAGAGCGAAAAAAACTGAAAAGACGGAAGTTTGCTTACACTGCGAAGCATCGGTACCCATCAATGAGCTGGATACTCACAAGCATGGTAACAAAAAATCAGAATTTAAAGAAAAAGGAGATATTGTAACCAAATGCTGTATTTGCCTCACCCTCTGCCTGGACCTTGAAGCTATGCACGTGCACTACAAAGAATCCCACGCAGATATTACTAAATTAAACTATGCATACTACAAACTGCAGATAGATAAACGGGAAGTCCACTCTTGCGGCATCTGTCTTCGTAGATTCACGTTCATACGAGACCTCCGAATACACCATACGGCTATGCATGGCTCTCACAACCTAAGCTACACAACAGTACCATTCAAACCGGATGAAGACGATCACGAGACACGGAAAAGGAAGCTTGAAGAAGCAAACCCTGCCGAGAAGCATATAGCAAAGAAATCTACTTCTAAACTACCACAAAATAACCTAATAGCGAAGAAATCAACTACCAAACTTCCTTTGTTAATTGAATCAGATTCGGATTCTGAGAAAGAATACTCTTACTACGGCTCAAAACCATCTTCTGTCGACAAATACCAAAAAGTTAAAACTAAGATGTCCGTATCCAACACTATGGTCGACATAGATGTTGAAAAACTAAGTGGCCTACTGCAGATCGATCCTAAAGTGGTTGTGGAAGATTTTAAAAAGTGAACCAGTGATTGAATCATTATGAATGATTATAAGTGTAATGGTATCTAGCATTCAAGATGCCTTTTGAGTGTTATCAAAACGAATGAAATAGTGTTTCAGGATATCAGCAAAAGGTCCCTTTCTATTCTCTCTCCTGTGCTATTAGATTTTATGGCCAATTGTACTATCTACGGCCCGTAAGTCATTATTGATTATCTAATTACTATCAAAATAAATAATGTTTAGGTATTATAGGAGTGTCAGTAAAGAAAAGTAGGTAATTAAAGTAGAATTATAGGAGAGCAAACCATTGGTTACGGTTAAATGAGTGAATCAGACTGATTTCTTTATTGCCAAACTTATAACACCTCTACCTACTTATCTAAGCGTTCCTAGGGCGGTTAATGTATGGACAAACCAATTAGTCATATCCATATTTGTTATATAAAAGTTTATCTGTGATTTAGTGTCCTTAGTTTATAAGTTGATTAGTATGTTAATTTAGATTTATAAAGCATTTACGATACGGATCTCTGGAAATGAGTATAGGCATTTAGGTAGGATATTTGTTTTGTGAAAATCAAGGGAAATTCAAAGTCAAAGTCAAATCGTTTATTTCTTTAGACTTACAAAATAAGTACTTAGACAAGTCAAATTTTTACTATATAAACAGCTTGATAAATAGTTATTACTATCAACAAGAAATAAGGTGCAATTGACTTTAATTCACTTCAATTTTTTGTCCACTAGCGGAAGAAGTGAAAAAGAATTGCATGGATAGTATTTTAATTTAAAAGATGGGCTTTCCAGTGGACCGTCAAAGTAGCTGAAAGATCTTCTACTTTGCTGTGATTCAGTGAAGATATCCCTACAAAAAAGTTCATAAATAAACCTTATAATTGAGTACCTTCCTACCTATAGGCCGAATAATACCATAAAGGTCACGAACTTACATCTATACCTATTGCGTTGCGATCGACGCTTTATAGGTAAGTAAGGTAAAGTAGGTACCTACCTAAGAGTTCCTGTGCCATAAAATTATCAATGATCAACAACTTTTTTGCCGTAGTAGGCGCCACCACTGTAGAACAAACATTTGTCTGACACTAGGGTAGGTACTAACTTTGAGGATAAATAATAGCATTGTCGAAAGCATTGATTTATTAAGAAGTCGTTGTGTACCTAATTCGTAACTTTAGGGTCACGATCCCAAAAAGTTTGGGATAAATAATTATGTAAGTATAATTATATAAGTATATATTGTAGAAATTGTTTTCCATTGTATATTGTCAACCATTATGATGCTTTTTTGTTCGGCGTAGGTATGCCGCGATCTGCACCATTTTCTCTTTGATAACTAGGTAGGTAGGTATGCATAAGCACCTATTCACATAACCATTTGATTTCCCGCGGCCACTCGTGGATATAGGTACTTACCTACTAGTGGAACTGAGATGTGGAGTAGGTATGTGGAACTGATTTTTTGTAAGTTTTGTGATTTTGTCTTATATGTAAACAATAATCAAACGTCTCATTTTCAAGTGAGTAGATGATGGTATACAATCCTAACTATTTCGTGAGATTTTTTATGCAGGAACATTTTTTAGTTATATTGGAATTTGTGTTTTTTTTATTGCATTGACCTATATTTTTAGGGCTGCTCTGAATGAATCCTGTTCCGTGTCCTGTTGATTAAGAACTAAGAATGGAAATAAATAAACGTATTATTTTATCGTAAAATTAGGGTTTTTTTTACTCTTTTCATATTGTACCAACCTACTATAGTTATATTTTAAGTAATAAACAAATGTTTAAATAAAGTTATATTTCGACGCAAACAAGGTAATAACTACCTACTCAGTGAACCGGGCTATAGTTTTGCAAGAACGGATAAGAGAGAGAGAGTTGCCTGCAATTTCCCTTGAGACCTTTCCCTCAGGATAACAAGGACGTTTTCATTCCGGACCCTCGGCATGGGAACATACGCGGTATGGGAACTAGGAGACCCGTGGCACCTCCAGAGCTCCGGTGACACAGATCTAGATACATTTCTGTGGACTGAACGTAGGCTACCTACTTTTACATTTTGGTGCCTGTACCTACATAAGATCACTTAACCAACATTGATCTCATTATGAATAAAAAAAAAAAACGTTTTTTCCAGTTATTCCCAGTGGTCGGATTGGTGGTCAGACTAGTCTGGTTTAGCAAAAATTGCATACCTATGTTATTGCTACTGTTTTGAGCTAAGGCACCGATTAAGAGTGGTAAAAACCATGATTGTTCAGCCACGGATAATTTTCTACTGTATGTAGGTAAATATACTACTACCTAAATACCTAGGCTTCGTTTAGAGGCTGTAAATTTTAACATTTTTAACTCGTCCGAAGATACAGACGGATCGAGGCGGGCTATTCAAACGTCAAAGTTGACATTTGACCATATTAAATTAATAAAAAGAGAGAACTGGTATTTATATAGATGAGCTACCTGTAGATTGTTTACGATTCCGAGTGGTATTGATATGGATCAGTTGAACTACCTGTAGATTGTTTCCACTTCCGACTGGTATTGATATAGATCAGTTGAACTACCTGTAGATTGTTTACACTTCCGACTGGTATTGATATGGATCAGTTGAGCTACCTGTATGTAGATTATTTACGCTTCCTACTGGTATTGATATGAATAAGTTGAGCTACCTATAGATTGTCCTCTATTCTGAAAAGTTCAACGAGTTGAACTAAATGGTTTTTTTTTCAATTACTTCAACTTTGTAACCACTTTGTGAAAGTTGAACAAATTGGAATATTTTTCCAGAGAGTTCAACCAACTGGTATTGATATGGATCAGTTGTGTTGCCTGTAGATAGTTTACGTTTCCGACTGGTATTGTATATATATATATATCAGTTGAGCTACCTGTAGTTTTTTTACGGTTCACCATATTGTAATTATTTATTACTTAATTCATATTATATTACCTATATGTATTACCTACTTCTTGATATAACTTTCTTTGTACCTATTCGTAATGAAATCAGTGTTTACCTCGGCTGAAAGTTACCTACTTATTTAGTTCCTCGAACTATTAGCGCCCTCCTCTACTAAATAAGTTCCTTTCAACCCATGGGTAACAATGTACTATTTTCTCCACTACAAATTACTCCGTTTGGGAGATCTCAAAGAGATTTTTTTCCGAGAACTCTTACAAACTAAATAAAAAAGACGTGTGGCACTCGGGGACTGCCGCGGTTAAGCTATCGCATAGCATAAGTCATTAAAAGTTCTGCTATTCATTGATAGATGGAAAAACTAAAAAGTATCACCACTGTGCCGGTCGGAGTGGGGGGTGTTAGGTTATTTTCGTTACGGAATTTCTGGATTTGGTCTCCAAGCTCAAGGCCCGCGATAGAAGCTATGCAATAGCTTAAAAATTATTTTCTTACTTCGATATCAATCGATAAATTCAACATCCGACTTGACTACATCAGTAATTGAGTAGCAAGCGATAGAATCAATCTAAAATGAACTTTATCTCAATTGCATAAGGTTCATTTTGACTTACCTATTGTTAGGTTATTTTCGTTACGGAATTTCTGGATTCGGTCTCCACGCTCAAGGCCCGCGATAGAAGCTATGCAATAGCATAATAAGTTTCGGAAAAAAAACAGATGTTTTTTGGTAAAATATGACAGCTGTCAATGTCCTTAGTGTTTTTCGTTAATCAATTTATGACGGTTAGTACCTAACCTACGTAGATGAAGGATTAAAGGGTAAAATGGTGCAACCGTACCGTGTCGGAGGTAATGAACGCTGTAGTTAGTTACAGCAAAGCAACAGCGCGTTTTACCTTGAGTGAGGTCATGGATGAACGACCTAGTTGCACTCCGAGCGCGCTCGGGCGGGTGTAGGTTGCGAACGCACCAAGAACACACCATTACAAATATGGTAACACAGTATCGCTCACGTCTCCGTAGGTATTGGTGTTGACCCTCTGATACCCTACACGTGTCCTCTGGGTGGTGCTAAGAGCGGTAGGTACCCTCTGGTGGTAGGCTTCGGCCGTGGCTTGTCACCACCCTCCGGACTGGGCCAGTCCGTGAAGCAACTCTGATGTGTTTCGGAATGTGGTCCGGATCTTTTAGACCTTCGTGATACATCGTCGTCGGCCGCATTTTCGCTTTCCATCATGTGAGATTGCGGTTAAACGAAGGTCTATTTCTGATAAAAAAAAAACAGACGTGTGGCACTCGGGGACTGCCGCGGTAAAGCTATTGCATAGCATTTTGTATCAACTTATGCAATTATAATTTTATTTATTTATTTTATTCATGCAGCTTTTTCTTTGAAATTAATTCAAGTTACACTTTTTGAGCGTGGTGACCCTATACACCTATATACTTTCTCATAAACAGCTGCTTATGTATTCGTCCGATTTCGGAGCAGCTCGTCTCGATTCGTGCGAGTTTCGTAGAGTCGTACAATACATCTAATCGCACGCACACAACGCCGTGTCGAAGACTGCCGAACTGAAACGACGTTAGACCAGTGTTGCCAACCCATACCAAATTTTACCCCCAAGTATTTTTTCAAATGCCCCTAAAAACCCCTAAAAAAAATTCTTTTTTGTATAGTGCAAATCACTTCTCAATTTGAGAGTTTAAAATTTCTATCACTTTTTTGTCTATATTTTTAGTATTGTAGTCTCCAAAGCCTTAAACTTTGCAAATTATCACAACAACCGACAGAGACGCTTACATCTATGAATGTTAACCTATACTTGAGGTTTTCTCGAAATTGCTTTTTTGTAAAAGCCTCTTAAAAAATAAATAATGCTAATATTGAAAATGAAATTTTATTGAAAAAAATAAAAGAACAGTATTATATAATTATCTATTGATAAACATAAACAAAATGCGAAACCAAACAAACAGATTTATTTGACTCTCTGTTAACAATTTCTGAATTGGTTACAAGGAAAATTTGAACAGCTCCATTATTAGGTTAGGATGAGAACGGTGCTAGAAATAATTAACATACCATATTGTTAATTATTTCGAAGACTGTATTGTCGTCGTGATTGTCTGCGTCATTTTCAACACGGATTTTGTGTTGTAATCGTACATTCGCACGTTGCTTTTCTTTTTGAACAGACTCTACCAAGTACCAGGAGGTGACAACGACTACTCACTCACAAACAAAGCCAGAGAGTACTATCAGATGAGTTACTACACAAAAACATATCTACAACTGTATTTTAGTTTTGCTAGGTTCATGTGAAACCCTAGACCTAGAGTATAGTAGTGTTTAAAGTCTAGTAAAGACTTTGAACGGTGACGTAACTCTTCTAAACTTTTTACTAGCTCCCGTTAGACATACAAAAAAAATCGGCTCGCTTTTCTCGCCATTTAATTATTACAGGTCTTGCCCTCCTTTAAAATACTCCAAATATTTTCTACCCCTAAAAAAAACCCCAAATATTTTCTACCCCCAAAATTGCCCCTGTTTCAAGTTTTTACCCCCAAATTTAGGGGGAAAACCCCTAACTGGTCACCACTGCGTTAGACGATGCGCGGCCTTCAAGCCACACCTCCTTGCCCGGCGGAGTGGGGAGCGTGAGGTTTTTTCGTTACGGAATTTCTGGATTCGGTCCCCGCGCTCCAGGCCCGCGATAGAAGCTATGCAATAGCTTAAAAAAAACGATGAAGGATCCTTACATACACATGCATGATCATTACGTAGACCTAATGATTAAATACACTAGTGACAAACGTTTCCGATTGATTTCTGATGGCATAATAATATAGAGGTGCGAGGACCTGCCTTCCTACTTCGCCAGTATCATAGATTTACTAAGAGAATCTTGAAATACCAATCAGTCTCGTAACGGACACGAACCTACCAACAGCAACCGCGCCGCCGCGCCGCCGCCGAAGCCGCCGTGTGGCCTCCATTTCACTTCGATCATGTCCTGAATGGACAAGTTAGTTCTGGTGAACTAAGGGGATAAAACTGGGGGATCGTGGTGGTCTTGCTCGCCTAGGTCCTAACCATATTGATAAATGATGGAAGGGATGTATTATTATGTCTATGAGTTTATCCATTTTGAAGGAAGCATGTTTGTAAACAAAGTACGTCACAAATAACAAAATCTCACTGGCTTAGCGTCGAGTTTTAGATATAATTGTAAGCGATTTTTATTGAAGGGCCGATCTTAAATCGACAAGTAATGTAAATTACGTATAAAAGGAGGCACCAGCAAAGTGAATTTTAGGTTAAGTATGGGCGGTTTGTTTACGTTTATGCTCCATTCAAAATGGATACGATTATAGTCTATAGTATTATATTATCGGTGGTCAAGTCTAGCTAGACCATTAACTTCGCGACTTGTAGCGCCATCTTGAGGAATTTATTGGAGAAGGATGATTCGATGGAAACCAAACGCGCCTTTACATTTTCACCCTCACCTATTCAATTCATATGTACCGGTAGCGACATCTCTGGGCTTATACAGGTAACGTCATGGCTGTTGGTGGTTATAATAAATTCTCTGAACACCACCGCCAGGCGCCAATGGCCATGATATCGCGCACTCAAATATTTATAACACAATTGTTCATTGTTATGTTACCCAAGGGATGAAAGTAACTTATTTAGTCCCGAGATGGGGTTTGGCACCCGAGCGTAGCGAGGGCGCTATCAGTTCCGAGGGACTAAATGTTACTTTCACCCGATGTGCTTTTCATTACGAATACAAGGAAAATAAAAATAAAAATATGAATGAGGTGAAGAAAAATTTTGTTTTGAACAACTTAGGTTAAATAGTTATTTAAAATATCATAAAAGACTTCGGGGTGAATAGAGACTTCAGGGTGAATAGAGACGGCGGCGGGGTGAATAGAGACTCCGAGGTGAATAGAGATTCCAGGGTAAATACAGACTACGGGGTGAATAGAGACTCCAGGGTGAATAGAGATTTCGGGGTGAATAGAGACTCCGGGGTGAAAAGAGACTCTAGGATAAATATAGATTTCGGGGTGAATAGAGACTCCGGGGTGAATAGAGACTCCAGGATGAATATAGATTACGGGGTGAATAGAAACTCCGGGGTGAATAGAGACTAGGGTGAAAAGAGACGCCTGGGTTAATAGAGACGGCGGTGGGGTGAATAGAGACTGGGGTAAATAGAGACTTCAGGGTGAATAGAGACGGCGGCGGGCTAAATAGAGACTCCGGGGTGAATAGAGACTCCGGGGTGAATAGAGACTACGGAGTGAATAGAGACTCCAGGGTGAATAGATACTTCGGGTTGAATAGAGACTACGGGGTGAATAGAGACGCTGGCGGGGTGAATAGAGACTTCGAATACTACGCACAACCTGCATAATTAATTATATGCAGGCGCGCGTTTAAGTCTTTTAAACTGCACAGTACTAGGGGATCAGCGCTGCAGCGTAGCGTCTCGCAGCACACTCTACGTACTGCTATGAGCCTACGACATAATTTATAAATCCATCTAAGTACCGTGAGATCTGTTGACTTTGCCATGACACAAAACTATGCCACCTGCCTTTTTTTCAGACTAAATGATAAATTATGGCTTTTTAGTCAACTATTTTCGAGATGCCTTTATTGCAAAATTTTATTATTTAATGGCAACACTAAATACCAAATGTCCACCTTCTAAGTGTTTTATACGTCATGTTCGTCCGTTAAATTTTTCGTATGATGGCGTCAACAATTTGAAACTCCGGAACTTCCTACAATTAAAGTAGGAAATACACTGTCAGTGAATCATTGATATTTCGTTACTCTATTGATCTTTTCGTAAATAATTGTTGTTTTAGTAGAGTAGAGGCTGTATACAATCAAAAAAATGATTTGGAAAAGTCACCATGCCCTAAATGTTGTGATGTCGAGTTTGCCATGTTTTGTATGGTGTTAGTGTTGTCACAGAAGGATTCGCGGCTATGTGACGTCACATTTAATATTTTGTCTACGTTTCTATAGAAACAAGGTGTGCAAAGCCGCGGGTAGAAACTAGCTTCATGTGATTTAACGTTTAGACAGATAAAAAACAGATAAATTAAAAATATTCCGCCAAATCACACTAATATTATAAATGCGAAAGTTTTTATGGATGGATGTTTGTTACCTCGTCACGCCAAAACTACTGAACGGATCGGGCTGAAATTTTGCAACGAATCCATACTTCTTATCCTGGAATCAAACATAGGCACATCACATACTTTTTGTCCCTTAAATGAGTTCCCCTGGGATATAATATAAATCACGGGAACAACGCGTGCAGAGCCGCGGGCGCAGCTAGTATCTCATAAACCTACTTATCGTAATTCAAACACCTATGTGTATGCTCAATGTTCTTTCTACTATATGATAAGAACAATATCTGTGTTTTTGAACTGAAAACTCCTTTCTTTAGCAGCGTTGTGCAGTTTTTATTGTTTTGCTGGATAGAAGACGAATAGCACGTTGCTCATTTTATCAAACAAGCAACTATAAAATTCAATTTCCTTCTATTTTGTCAATCTTGCCATTAGCGGCGGTTGACTTTACCACTTTTGTTATCTTGAATATACAGGAAATATACGAGTATCGAAGTAATGCCAATTAAATATGCTAGATTTAGGAATAGACTTTACACAGTAGAGTCATACATTTTTTTATTTAATTCAGTTTGTACTTTGTTTAGCTCAAAAAAGTGGCAAAGTAAGCCACTTTCAAGGGCCCCCTTGAAAGTGGCCTTCCCGGTTCAATGTTAGAAAAAGAGGCAAAGCGAAAAGTGAGAAAGCCCCTGATCGCTCGGTTGGCAATTTGGACTACTCGCGGTTAGCCCTAGGAAGAATAATGTGTGGAAATACGTGTTTTCAGTAAGCCTTACATGTTTGTGAAATAAAACTTTGTCGTAGAATATCCATTACATTTGCAAGGTTTCTATCTAAATATTTTCATTGCTTTTACAATTTATGAGTACCTAGGTACATTATGAACACCCAAAATTCAGGTAAAATTTGTGCAAGACAGGGCGCTATGGCAATCATTAATGGTGATGGGCAACCTAGGTACCTCTAGTCCTTTTCCAAGTCCTTTTGTCTACGAAAAAAGCATAATTATACAAAAAGTAACAAACTACGAGCACGACGACGTTTGTTAAAAATAAAACCTCATAATATTTAGTAGATTAACCAAAAGGATAGCGGCATAATATAGAAAACGTACATAGGTACTACTAAAACTATTATATTCTTATTTCTAATCAAGATTAAGTACCTACCTACATATCTACATTTAGTTGTTGCCGAGGCGCTTCTACAGTGATTGGTGATTTCTGATGGTTCCCTCACTAGGCTAGGCCTGTATCGAGGAAACCTATGTACGACAGTTCCAAGACTGAAAATGCGGAAAGTTACTGATTTAACTAGTTAATAAAATTAATAAAAGTAAAATTAAGTATAAACGAGCACATTACAGAAACACACAATTCTCTGATGTCCAATGTTTGTGAGCTCACTACGGAAAGGGCCTATCTACGATTAAAATTATGAGTCCTTTTAAAAAAACAGCCAATAGATTTCTACATGTTTACTACCAGAGGGAAGTAGGTTTGTATTTACTGTAAACGTATCAAGTGCCATTTATCTGAATGCGCATGGCAGAGAACGATTATCTAAGCGTTGACGACAATAACCGACGGACTGCTCTGCTGAGTCAACTGGTTGTTGGGAGCGGCGATGCGGATGGGCAGCCGGATACACACGATTGGAGAGCTATCAGACTTGTCGCGAATCACGAATTCCGCACTCACTGATGTTCCCTGGAAGCAAAATATATGTTTCAGAATTCTAGGTAATTCCTCAGGTAAAATGTGGCGAATATGCTGATTTCTTCTCTGTACATTGAGTACAGAGTTTATGAAATCATTTACAACTATTTTATCAACAGCCCGTTTATGTCCACTGCTGATTAAAGGCCTCCCACGCTGTGTAAGCCGTCCTGGACCCGTACTCTTAAAAACGAAATCGAAGCTTTTGATGCGTTTGTGTGCAAACGCTTATCTTGCAAGTGACATGAGAGTTGGTTCTGCATGACAACGAAAAAGATACTTTGATTTTTCTTTTCTGCGTAGGCCTCCGGAACCGCCTCCATCCATCACGCCCTGCGATAGTTAAATAGCATTTATTTTATACTAGCATTTATTTTATACTAGCAGCGCCTAGCAGTTTCACCCGCGTAGTTCCCGTTCCCGTGGGAATTCCGGGATTTAATATAGCCTTTGTAACTCCCTGACAAGTACCTAAGCTTTTTAATGATGAAAGAAATTTTTAAATCGGTGCAGTAGTTTTGGAGCCTATTCAATATAAAGAAACAAACAAACAAATCTTTACTTTTATAATATTGCAGTATAGACTACACCTTCTCAGAAAGTTGCTTGTGCCTTTTCCAAACATAAGGTAGAAAACCGAAAAGTCTTTGCCGACATACTGAAACGCGGCAGGAAAAAGTCTATGGAATTTCATTTCAGAAAAATATCAGAAAAATGTATGAAAATCCATTTCTAACTTGGTATTTCTTTTTAATTTTCCTTAATATCAGCCGGTAGCTATGGTTTTAGTCATAATAGGTCAGACGTAAAAAAGTTTTTACTCAAAACTCGCCCTATGATTCGGCCTCTTCCGTATTCGGAAAAGAACCATGTGCAAATCATACGTGCGTGTATTTATTGCTACATTGGAGCTTACAATTTGAATTTACTCAATGATTTTGATAAGTTGATTTTCCCCGAAGGTGTAGTTTAAGGCACATGTATCGTCGACACTCGTGTGTTTAAAGTCCCTCGGCTGCTTGCCTCGTGCCTCAAATGACAAACTCGATAGGAATTGGTCACTCTCTCAACTCGGTGTACAATCTACTATCAATTTTATTTAAAATTTTGCTTTGTATGAAACGTACCTACGCCGATGGTTGCTAGCTATACGTCGCATATGGTCAACTTCCTTAATACCATCTTAATACAAAGTGTGTTGGTGTACCTATACCGTATCCATTTTGAATGTGGCATGTTACTAAACAAACTACGACAAAAATAACAAAATCTCGCTTGCTTGGCGTCGAGTTTCCGATATAATTGTTAGCAATTGTTATTGAAGGCAGGATCTAAAATCGATAAATAATGTAAATTACGTATTTATAAAAGGACGCGCCAACAAAGTGAATTTTAGGTTAAGTATGGGCGGTTTGTTACCTAACATGCTAGAGTTCGCGCCACGACTCAAAACCTTTAGACGCGGCGCTGCTATCGCAGAACTATAGTAGATAAAACAAATATTTCTTGTTTATTTACAATAAATTATGCTCTTCTGGTCTAAGAGGTCTTATTCCGGACATTTCTCAGTCAAAATCAATCGCAGTTTATAGGTTGTACCCCTTTTGCCGTAAGACTTGAGTCGTGGCGCGCACTCTACATTCAAAATGGACACGCTATACGTTGATGTATTAACTTACAACAGGTATCCAGGGTTCGATGAACATATCCATACGGTAGCTAAGGATCTGGTCCTCCGGAACCGGACACCTGACGGAGCTGCAGGTGTCTCCCGCGGGGCCCAGGTCGTACTTGATGCCGATAGGACCGAACAAGTAGGCGTAGGCCTCCGTCACCATAGACTCGATTGGACGGGCTGGAATAACAGAAGATCGTTATTTTATTAATTATACCACAGATAATGGTGTCAATTCAGTTGCCAACAAAACTAAACTAAACTAATTTGACAGGACTATAAAGGCGGAAACATACTTTAAACACGTGACGCGACCCGATGAAACGCGACGCGTGTCGACTCGAATCAAATTGTACTATTTTCTATGACTAGAATCATACTATGAACATCCGACGTGTCTCCATGCGCGCACACGCCACCCGATCCAGACATTCCAGATCTATGTGTTGTCGATGGTCGGGGTAAACACGCCACCTCAAATCTTCTTCGAAATCTTCATCTGATTCGTTGTTTATTAAATCCATAATACGATTAGCATACACCTTCACTATTGTCGGCTAAATGAATTCTGACTATATTCTTACATATCTATGATTCTGACTTTGCAAATTGCTAACGTGTCATGGCGTCGCGTGTGGTTAATTTACACGGTGCACATCGGATGTCGACACGTTGGTCGACGCTTTGGGTCGCGTCACGTGTTTATAGTATGTTTCCGCCTTTAATGTCGCCATCCCTGTCATAACGATCAAAATAAAAAGGATGGCATCATTTTTAGTCCTGTCAGATTAGTTTAGTCTAGTTTTGGCGACATCTGAATAGACACCATTAAAATATATTTTATATATTTAGAAAATATGGATCAAATAAAAAATCAAACGCAATTCAATAAAAAAACCCTATACGCCGCGCCATCTAGCAAGGAGTAGCGCTTATTATTTATTATCCGAAATAAATTTAGTTCATTTATAGACCACCTGGAGTACCTACATCGAAAGTAGTATTTATAATAAAATAACCTTATTCAAAAGTAATGATATTTTAAAATGTATGCAAGAAATTCTTTATTTTTATGTTAATTTACACAAACCTCGATGACTAAGTGATACACTTCAAAAATATTACAGGAGGTGGCGTTAGCTGCGAAAACTTATCTATGGAATGAGACCGAATGGTTATACTGAAACTCTTCTCTTCCAAGCCCCTGAAGAAGGGGATGAGAGGTTGAGGGGCAGCAACCGGCACTTGGAAAATATATATAATAAATATATAATATATTCCACTGATCCCCGTTGACAATCATGTCAACGGGGATCAGTGGAATAAGCCATTTTCCAACACAGGAAGTTTTAAAATCTATCGTACAGCTTGTGGTATCTATTATAAGCTATTTATTAATGCCTATGTAATAGTTTTATTTTGTAAAGCTGAAGCAGAGATACGAAGTGGCCCATTCTGGCCACCAAACTCTATTTTCGCATCTCTGCCTAAACTATAAAAGATAAAACTATTACAGAGGTAGTAGAATTAGAACTACTAGAAGTAGCATATTTTATGTATAACTATGAGGGAAACCATCTGTTGTCAATTTAATTATGTATTTTTTTTTGCCACCATAGGTACCTATACCTACTATGTAGGTACCTACCGTCCATGTATTTATCCGCTACATTGAACATGGTAGAATATTAAAACGGAAACTGAAAAGTTAAAATGACCGTGGTAGCAAGCCGAATGAAATAATGCAATTAGTTAGGAAACTTGTAATGAAGAGTCATCGTTTTATCTCAAATATCCGGCCAGACACAATGGATACAAACCATGAGCAGTATATACATTCAGTCCATTTATAATGCACAGTACAATGAACTCTCATAATCCGATCGGACTATGAGTATTCTTTAATAGTAGGTTGAGGTATTATGGTAGTACCATATATATATAAACTTACGTGATCTAAAGAGAATTTCAATGGACAAAGTCTCCAACTGAGGGACCACACAGGGCAGGTTGGTGCATCCCCGGACGTAAGCGTTCAACGGCAATGTGGACTCATTACTCTGGACTAGGTATACCTGCAAATAAAAAATTACGTTCAACACCATCTAATCCCTGCTAAACTGTAGGTACCTAAATACCTCGACTGCGCTTTGGGCCTCAAATCACACACTCAATAGGAATTGGGCACTTTCTCGCGTGTGTACCTACCTTACCTACTGTACATAATTATGTGAAATTCATTTTATTAATTGGCTACAATATAATTGTACATTTGAAAGTGCAATGTATACGCTTCAATGTGAAAAAACTATCAAGAAATTCAAACAAATTACCTACTATAAAATTATCCAGAGGAAAAAAAAGCTTCTTTAAAAAAAAAACAACTAACAGACTAAAGGTTTCGTCGTCGCTTCTTTACTTTAGTCTAATAAAGAACACGACAGCATCAATATTACTTTATATCCGTGTCAGTGTTTAATATTTTTATTGGACCTTTTCTATTCTATACCTACATAGTGTAGGTACCTATTATATAAAGTTTTTGTTTTTTAAGCTATTGCATAGCTTCTATCGCGGGCCTTGAGCGCGGGGACCGAATCCAGAAATTCAGTAACGAAAAAACCTCACGCTCCCCACTCCGACCGGAACAGCGGTGATACTTTTTAGTTTTGCCATCTATCGATGAATAGTAGAACTTTTAATGACTTTTTGAAATATGACGTTTGTCTCTTTAGTTCAGCAACTCGCCTCTTGATGGGTTGCAGCAATAGCTTTACCGCGGCAGTCCCCGAGTGCCACACGTCTTTTTATTTATTTATTTAAAAGCACTTGGTGTAGGTACCTACTTTATTAGTAGTTAAGGTAATGTTACTTACATTGTTGCACATTTGTTGTCTGCCCCCAGACAATTGTCAATAAACCAAAAATAATGACAACACCCTTCATTGTAGCACTGATGTTGCACTTATTCAATTTATTTAAACTGGATATACACAACTTAGGTCGAACCCAATGCCTGACAGTGAGTGACAACAGTATATTATATGTATATGCCGTTGTTCGTTGTTATTTACCTGAAAACTGATTTATAGATTACTTATCTTAGGTATCTACCTACCTAATGCAGGTGTCGCTAAGCTAATTAAATTTATCAGATTTACTGTTTGCGAGTTCCAAATTAACTGGCCATGTGTGAGTCAAAATTGCAAGTATAAAAACCGTACATTGTTGGCGGGCGGCTGCAGCCAGTCTCAACGGAGACTAGACAGCTCCGCAGGACCAGTGCTGGACTTACACATTTGCCGCTGTATTATTTTGACCGCAAGACCGGCCTCCTATTTGGCGCGGCCCGCGCGGGCCCGTAGCATTTGCTACTCCTGTGTTACGTGGATAGTCCGCCACTGTTGATATGAGTGAATAATTAATTAAAAGTTCAGTAAGGATTTAGGCGTCATTTACTTATTTTCACATATACGCCGATAACGCCGCCGCCGCTGTCGCCAACCAATTCGACGCCGGACGCCGCCGCCCCGGTGGTCCCGAATCGCAAAAAAGAGGACATAGGATTTTATTTTCGAATTTCGTTATTCTGATTTCGCCATTCGATAACTCTACCAAAACTAAGAAACTTTTGTTCTATTAAACTTTTGGCTAGGCCTTATAGTGCAGGAGTTAAAGGCAAAAAACTGCTTTTTTTGTATGGGAGGCAACCTTAAAAGTTGAATAAGTACCCGTGCTTCACCTTGTTTCGACCTGAATTTTTTATATATTGTTTGTGGCATTATTTGGCATCAACTAGTTGTGGAAAGATGGATGCCAAATGTTGCCATTTTGAGTTAGAGAGCAAAAACCAAAAAAAATTTTTTTTTTGGTCTGTAAGCGTATTTTGATAAATTTTATTTCTTTATCCGATAGTTCTATCTAAAATACGTATATTATGATTTATAACTTTTTTAGCCTAGACTTATAGTTTAGGAGTAAATATCAAATAACTGATCTTACTTAACGAGATCCAATTTTAAAACTACTATAGAAGGCACGTTTTACCTTTATACGGTCTGAGGCTTATATGGAATGAGTAAGACACCATGTTGCATCGTATACATAAGAAACGTGTATGCTATAATGTGAACTTTTTAAGCCATAACGTTATAAGTAAAAAAAAAAACGATTTTCAGTACAAACGTAATTTGTTGTATTTGTTGGAGAATAACATTTCTACCTGTCTGTTTCGTCTCAGGTAGCTCAAAAAATATATTAGCACGTGTTTTGCACTATTTGCAACGCTTTTTAGACATGTTTGTACCCTGAAACATATTTTTTACTTATAAAGCTACAAGTCAAAAAGAGCAAACATTGCAGGCACATGTTTCTGTATATGTATATGATCTTATACTATGCCACAACCGCACCATATAAGCCCCGGGCTGAAAAAAGGCGAAACCCACCGTGTATCTATCTTAAAAGATTATTACTCCTACTGGTAAATCGGTTTTTAGTCATTTATTCCGAAACTATAAGCTTAGGGAAAAAGTTTACGGAACCAGATAGACTCAGGTTTGAGAAAACTACTGATTTTTTTACTGATTTGCCTTAATACCGAATTTATTTTTCGCTTAAGGCGTTTTATTTCCAAAACGATTAATGACACGCATGTGTCCGTGATGATAATATTATGATGCAGAATACATTTAATATAGAATAATTTTTGAAAGCATATAAGAGACCATTTTATTTACCACTACCCTTATCAGGCCCTACCTTATAACAGGTCATGGTGACGCATTCGACTACCTGGTAAACGATAAGTATCTATACGTAGTTGCAAAAAAAAATATATTTGAGGTAAACAAACTGGTTAATCATGAGATAAACAAAAAGAAACGCGTCTTATAAAGAACTGATTTTTTTTTATAAGTTATTATATTTTCTAAGTATACATTTTCGTAATTTTTGATAGTTAGGTACCTACCTATATTTTGTACTTTACAGTAAAGTAGGTACTTATGTACCATCGCCAAACGTAACGCCTATAAAGTTTGATACTATTTTGCTTTGCTTTAAAAATAAAAGATATCGAGCAAGCCCGAGTTGGCAACTTTTATTCACTTCACAGAAAAATCACCCTAGTGGTAAGGCGCAATTTTTGCTGACTAATACGAAGACCGTCGAAGCGGCCGGCAGCAGCAGGCCTTCTCGAGGCGGCGCGGCGGCGCGGCGGCACGAATAGTAGTAAGGCCGTATACAGAAAGAAAGCTGGAAACTTATAAGCGCTTACCGGCGCTTGACAGCGCTGGTCCGTTCTACACGAAGGAAGCTGGTTGTCGCAGTTGTTTATTGATTTTAGATGGCAGCGCCCAGCGCTGACCAGCGCGTGTTGAAGCTTGTCAGTTTCTGTCAACTTTGAAACTTTGTTGGCAGTACTGATAAGTCAGACCTACTAGCTAGACGATTTAAACAGTGGGATTATTTTACTACATTTCATTAGACCGGGATCAATGTGATGGCACAATGAATGCCAACAATAACATTTGGGTTTATTGACAAAAACACTCATTTTTAACCGACTTCAAAAAAAGGAGGTTCTCAATTCGTCTTTTTTTATGTTTGTTACCTCAGAACTTTTGACTGAGTGGTCCAATTTCCATGATTCTTTTTTTATATGAAAGCTGGTGCTTCCCGTGTGGTCCCATTTAAATATTGTTCAGTTCTGACAATGGGGTCCATGATAATTCATGAAAAACTGTAAAAATTGATCGGTTTATAGTTTTTTAAAACAAATTTAATTATATTTATATCTACTTATAGTCCATACATCCAAATTTTCTTTTACATGATAGTTGTAATAATCTGACCAACAAAATTACTCAACGATAAACACCTGTGTATTGTATTATCTAAGATAAGTTATCTATATTTCTGATTTTTACCGTTTATCGGAATAAATACCATTACCAGTGATTGTTAGGCGTGCTCATTACTTAGTACTGATTGTTTTTTATTTCTTAAATAAATTAAAATAAAAAAATAATCAACAATGAAAGGAGTTGTGATACTTCTTGGTTTTCTTGCAATGGTGTGGGGCCAGACCACTAATGTGCAGCCGTGTAAGTACTTACTTACCTACTTAAACTAGGTATCTAAAATCAACAAATCGGTTAAAAACGGGCCAAAGTCTAACTTATTGTAAGACTTTGGCCCGTTTTTAACCGACTTCAAAAAAAGGAGGAGGTTCTCAATTCGTCTGTTTTTCTTTTATTTGTTTTTTGTTTTTTTAATGTTTGTTACCACAGAACGTTTGACTGGGTGGTCCGATTTGCATGATTCTTTTTTTGTATGAAAGCTAGTGCTTCCCGTGTAGTTCCATTTTAATTTTGTTCAGTTCTGACAATGGGATCCATGAAAGTTCATGAAAAAACTGTAAAAATCGAAGTCGGTTTATATTTTTTTAAAACAAAATTAATTATATGAAAGCATGCTCAGTCATCGACCTATGACGACCTCTGTGGCGCGGTGGGCGAAGGTCCGCAGCGACGCAGGGGGTTGCGGGTTCGATTCCCGCCTCGGGACAAATTTGTGTACGATCTGCAGAAATTTGTTCAGGGCGTTCTGGATGTTTTTCTATGTATAATAAAATATATCTATCTATGTAGTGTATGGTTTTAAGTATATCAGTTATCTAGTACTCATAACGTATGCTCTGCTTAGCTGGGGACTAGATGATGCTGCGTGAATTGTCCAGCATTAATTATCTAATTATTAAGGCGCATACCCGAGCCAATGGCGTTTTTAATAAATCAATGGCCAATGGTGTCTATTCAGATGTAGCCAAAACTAGACTAAACTAATTTGACAGACTAAAAATGATGCCATCCTTATTATTCGGATCGTTATGACAGGGACAGCGACATTTTTAGTGCTGTCCTTTTGGGAGCTACTGAATTGACACCATTATGACAGCTATACCTATTTTATCATATTTTTACGTCATTATAATAAGCAATTTTTGATACCTCTGTAATAATAAAACTATTCTATTAAATACGTAGTTTAGTAGGAGATGCGAAATTAGAGTTTGGTGGCCAAAAAGCGCAACTTCGTATCTCTGCCTTAACTTTAGAATATTGAACTATTACAGAGGCATTAATAATATCTTATAATAGATACCACAAACTGAACGATGGATTTTTAAAACTTCCTGCGTTTAACGTAATTATAAGATAAAATAGTTGGGGGCGCCACTTTCACTGGTGTATGGGCCTTAATGGTAAATATCCCGTTGTAAATGACTTTACATAAACTTTGACCTGCAGGTATTTACCAGAGCAATGCATCCACACTGCCGTTGAACGCGCACGTACAAGGATGCATCAACCCGCCCTGCCAGATCCCACAGCTGGACTCCATGTCTATCGAGATATTCTTTAAATCACGTAAGCTTCATTATAATTATCATAATAATGTGTAAAACATTTATAAAAAGAAAATTGCAATAAAATCACAACGTCACACTAATATTAAAAATGCGAAAGTTTGTATGGATGTATGGATGGATGGATGTTTCTTACTGCTTCACGCCAAAACTACTGAACAGATCAGGCTGAAATTTAGCATACAGGTAATCCTAATCCTGGAATCAAACAAAGGCTACTTTTGATCCCATAAATCAGTTCCCGCGGGATGAAAATCACTTTTTAACGTTTCCATAGGAACAGAGCGTGCGAAGCCGCGGGACGCAGCTATTAATTAATAATTTCAATAAAATTAGCTCCCTTCTTCTGAGGCTGAGCGCAGATTTGAGTCACGATCGTTTTAAGATAGTTTTAAGACAGGCAATATTGGTTTACAAAAATTATGAGGACGCGCAAATTTCAAAAACAATGTCAAAAAAATTAAGACCCCCTCAATTAACCCTTTATTCTGTTTACGCTTACCCCTAAATCAACCTACAAACCGTTTCACCCTATTGAATGTGGCCAATGATCGACCAAGTTACCTAATGGTAGGACTCTATTTTGTGCAATAGTAAGTTAGGTTCTCAGTCAGGAGCCTAGATTCCCTAAATACTTTATGAATTATCAAAATCCTTTGTACCTTCTATGATTAGTGTATCTTTAATTACTTACTATGTTTCCTGAGGATCATTAAATTTATTATGTCAATTCCTATCATATAATTCAGATTCTATTATAATAATAGTTTAATTTATTAAACCGGCATTTCTGAGTTCTTTATAAAATCAGGTAAACGACATTCTATCCGTTTTAGACTGAATTGACTATGGTTTAGTTAGACATCCCATGAAAAAAGCCAAGAAGGCGCTTATCAGGGGAAGCCCTGACTCCAACTGGACAACCTCATCCTGAAAAGCCTTTATTGGTCCACACCAATAAAGGCTGTTCAGAGTTCAGGATGAGGTTGTCCATTGTTAAGCTATTGCATAGCTTCTATCGCGGGCCTTGAGCGCGGGGACCGAATCCAGAAATCCGTAACGAAAAAACCTTGACGTTTGTCTCTTTAGTTCAGCAACTCGCCTCTAGATGGCATTGCAATAGCTTTACCGCGGCAGTCCCCGAGTGCCACACGTCTTTTATTTATAGTACCTACCTGGATCAGAAATTATAGTATTATTATTCGCCAATAGATGTCAGGAAGAGTCAATTAATTACGATGAAGTTGATGTATTGCAAACACAAATAAAACGTCATTTTCTAAAAATGAATCCTTGCTAGATCGATTTATCGCCCCGAAACCCTCTGTAGGTAACTGATTGGTTAATAGAGTGGTTAATTTTCGTGGAAATCGATGGAGCCATTGATTAATTATAAAGGGAAGATAGGTTACGTTCTCCCAGTGCTTACTCAAAAATTGCCATGTGTTACAACTACACGCCAACACATACGCTCACAGTTATATATCCAGTCCGGTCCGACGGTGACTGAGGTGGGAGCACACAATTTTAGACAATGAGGTTGCCATTTTCGAGAAACTAGTACCTCATCTTCCCTTTTTAATTAATCAATGGTTGGAGCTGTTTCCGAGATTCAGATTATATAATATATTACATATATAATCTTGCTCGTTTAAAGGTATAAGATATTTCAGCCCGACTTATCCGGAACTTGAAAACTCACGCGCACGCCTACATCCTGGGTCCTATCGGGACCAGTTACGATCTCGGTGATGACGCTGAGACCTGCAACTACATCACCAATACATACTGCCCGCTGATGGAGCACGAGGTCGTCCAGTACCGATTGGCTATGTTCATAGAGAGTTGGATGGGTGCTGTAAGTATAAGGAATCAAAAGCTGTGTGTGGAGCTTATCAGTAAAACTCTGTGGATGTTACGTAAGTTCAGTGCTAACTCAATAAATGGCCAACACAGGAAATGCAGGTATTACAACCAAACGCAAAGTTACTATTCCATTCTTTTGCAATATATCTACATGAACAAAATAGATTGAAAAATGTACTACCGAAGTGGGACCGAAATAAAAAAACGACGGCCGGCGGCGCCGTTACAACTCTGACTGAGATGGGAGGAAAGAAATAAAGAAAATTATTATACAAATATAGATTATATAAATATAGAAAATAATTATTATACTTAATTTTTGTGCGGAGCAGGAAAATATGGCCCACACTCAGGCCCGTATTACGAAAGCTTGCTCAGTCATAGAGCTATGCTTGAGTGACGTTTATGCCATAGAAAAGTATTGCTGAAGCATAGATCGATGACTGAGCAAGCTTTCATAATACGGGCCTCAGCATTGTGCTGGGTAGACCTGGTGTGTCTACTCAGCGCTGGTTTTCAGTATAGGCCAAAAGGCAGGTCACGTCACGACCATCTGTGGTAGTGTGTTTTTAGTCAGGTGTGTGTTGAAGATGTATGGAATGGACACGATTGGACCTAATTTGAGGCTGCCACTTTCGAGAAGCCAGTGCCATATCCGCTTTTTTACATCGATGGCGCTGCTAGCTGTTACCTGACCGAATTCTTGAATTAACGCTCTTTTGCGTTATTCTTATATCGACATAGCTTAAAGAATAAGCAAGATGTGGTCAGTCGGCTGGCTATATCTCGCGAAGAACCGACAATCGTTGGGGACCGCGACTCGGCAAACGTGGTGTAGAACGCCCTCCAGCCAGGTCTTATTATTACGTTAACCAATAGAATATTCAAGAAATGATAGGCCAGTTTGTGATACCTATAATCTTTTTTTCAACACCTCTGTAAAAGTTTTTTTTGTATAACTATACATTTTTTATATGGGTAACTATAATTTTTTTTATAGTTTAGATGGAGATGCGAAAACAGACTTTTGGTTGCCACCAAGTGCAACTTCGCATCTCCTCCTAAACTTACCTGGTGGCCACCAAAAGTCTGTTTTCGCATCTCCTTTTAAACTTAAAAAAAAAACGATTACAGAAGTATTAAAATAAAGCTTATGATAGGTATCACAAACTGGCCTATCATTTTAGAAATTTCTTTCTTCAACGTAGGCAATAATAAGATAATTAATTTTGTTTTAAAAAACTATAAACCGTATAAATTTTATAGTTTTTTCATGAATTTTCATGGATCCCATTGTCAGAACTGTACAAAATTAAAATGGGACCGCACGGGAAGCACAAGCTTTCATATAAAAAATAATTATGACAATCGGACCACCCAGTCAAAAGTTCTGAGGAAATAAACATAAAAAAAATACAGTCGAATTGATAACCTCATCCTTTTTTTGAAGTCGGTTAATAAAATAGGCAGCGGCGATAGTGCGCCTTGGGGTACGGCCTTATAGGTATATAGGTATAGCAATTTGAAGGGAATAAAGATAATTTTTTATTTTCATCAGTTGACCAATATAGGCTGATGATGATGATAATTACGGACCATCCGGTGAGAACGTTGCAACGTAAGCGTAACGTCACGTAGCGGTGCTACGTGGCCGTAGCTACGTGACTCCGGAACAACGTTCCAAAATGGCGGATTGACATTATGGATCACATTTTCGTAGATACTTGCCGACCTGTTTTTGTAAAAAGGGTTTTAGAAAGGTAGCTAGTGTAGCTACCTAGCTAGTGTAGCTGCTTTAGAAATTGAGTCCAGCGCGTAATCTCAGAATAATAATATAAAAGTACACCACAATAAATAATAACTAACCTTAATTTACCGAGTAAAAATAATATAAATTAGAAGAAATAAACATGCAAAAATTGCGTGTAATAAATAATAACTAACCTTAATTTACTGAGCAAAAATATATAAATTAGAAGAAATAAACATGCAAAAATTGCGATTTGGAGTTATGTTATGAGAGATACTTCCAAAACGAAATTAATATAAACTAATGAGAAGTTTTATTTAGTTTATTATTATTAAGAACTAGTATTAACAATTGAAACAATTGAGCTAAATAATAAATAGTAATAAATCACAGCTTAGAGTCGACCTAAGCTGTGTTTTATTACTATTCAATGAATATATATTTAAGTAATTGCTTTTGATTTTTTTATATTATTAATGAATTATTTTTCATAAGTCTTAACTTGTTCATATGAATGATTTTTTTACAAAAAACTAAAAATCGCAAATTGCAATTTCAAACGAAGTAAAACATTCAAATTGATGTTCCGATGATAACCATTTTTATATATTACTAGCTTTTCCCCGCGGCTTCGCACGCTTTATTCAAGAACCCTATGTCCGTCCCCGAATTTCATCAAGATTCGTTCAGCCGGGAACGGGATAAAAAGTATCCTATGTCCATCTCCTGGGTTCTAAGGTACCCTCCCACCAATTTTCAGCCAAATCGGTTCAGCCATTCTTGAGTTATAAATAGTGTAACTAACACGACTTTCTTTTATTTTTATATATTATTATTATTATTTTTTGATTTTGTCATTCCATTGTTTAATAAAACACAGGTACATACATGCAATAAGTTTTTTTAAACAATGGATAAACAAAATCAACTTACATTATAAATAACTTACAAAATACTTAAATATATTATATTCATTGAATAGTAATAAAACACAGCTGCCTGCACGGCCGGCGGCGGCGCCGTTTCAACTATGACTGAGGTGGGAGGACACGATTGGACCTAATTTTAGGCTGCCCCTTTCGAGAAGCCATATCTCCTTTTTTACATCGATGGCGCTGCTAAGTGTTACCTGACCGAATTCTTGAATTAACGTTCTTTTACGTTATTTTAACACCGACATCGATATATAAGTTATCGATACAGCTCAAAGAATTAGCAAGCTGTGCTTTCCATTTATTTGTACTCACACAAAAATGTAATTCTCGTTTTTTGTTTATACATACCTACTGTTTCGTGTCTGAATGTATTTTGTGCCGTCAATTTGTAAACCAAAACAAAGAATCTATATTCTTCTTTCCAGGGAACAGCAGTTACAGTAGAATTCGTGATTCGGGACGAATCTGACAACTCTGCAGTCATGTGTCTTCGGATACCTATCCGCATCATCCCTCCGGTAAACCAGTTGACCCAGCAGACCAACCTGGTGGGTCCTCAAGCTCAGCAGAACAACTCTACCGTTCCGGTTATTGTCAACGCGTGATCGTCTGATGAAAGCAGAAATCAAAAACGTTTATTTCTTCACAAAATAAGCTCAGAGACAAATGAAATAAACCATTAATTATAATTTAATAGAAAAAATATTATTTAAAAGTGTCCATTGATTTTATCATTACTTTTAATTTTTTTTTACCTTAGGAACCTCTTACATGATAAAGATGCTTAATGCGAGTATATTATATTCTTGAAAATAGTATCTAAATAATAAATACTTATTGTTTTCTTCGTGAATTACCATAAGGTTTTGTCAGTTTCTATATTTTTTATTTATATTATAATTTGACGCTTTGGACAAATTAGGCCATACTGCGTTGTCTTTCGTTAAATAATTTTCATGTCTGTGTTTAATCAACTGATTACAAATCCGCCATTTTCTTGAGTCTTTTCTTGTCAGTTTCTATTTAGATTTTAATGTTGTTGCCATTGGCACGATTACGATTGGATTTTGGTAGAATTTTAGGGAAAGTATTTATAATGTAGATATTAAAACAATCTTAATAGGGTATATGCATCGATTTTTTTATTGTTTTAATCGATTCATTAGGTCATTATTTAACCGAGAAATGATAAGAAGCTCACTGAATTTCGCAAGGTAAAAAAAAAACAAAACTACAATAATTTTCGGGTGATAAAAACGCTGCCATATTGGCGCCATGTTTGTTTGACGTCGACGTTCACACTTGATTAAAACCTTTTGGGACGACCTCGGTAGTAATCATCTCAGGAAAGAGGTTATCCGAAAATAATCGACAATACGAAATGTGAAGTGGGCAGAATAGTGTCAAATCATGGTGCAGCAAGCAGAATAAAAAAAGAAGAAATGTGTACAGTGATGTCACGTCCGCTCTAGTCAATGGCGTAGCGTTTTGAAATTTTGCGATAGAGATTTAAAATATCAATTTTTCAATGGTTAAATTCTACAATAAAAACATCTCAAAATGCAAAAATAAATATGTAGATATGTTTCTATATCAAAAGAGAATACGTATACGTTTTTTTAGCCATTTTGAAATCACATGCATATACCCTATTGTCAAGCATTTGATAATGAAGAATTATGTAAAGCATTATGTTTCTATTTTGGAAGAAAGAGGTAGGTACAACTGATTACCTCCATGGTTTCAATCAATTTACTGGTTCCCTAGCATACTCGTATAATGTACATCCTATCATACTTAAATTAGATACAAAGCATAAATAAAATCACATTTTACAGCATTGTTTGATATATCCTTAATTTTTATAATTGAGCAACGCTAGACTACTAAGATACTGTAAAACACAAATAGCTACCTACTGCTTTGCAGTATTAGTGAAAATTCTGAAGCATTTTTTTTATATTTTAAATTTCCATAAAAGCTTAAAAAATCATACATACTTCAACTTCTATAACAGCCAATATTGATCCACTGCTGGACACAGGCCTACCCCCTGATAAGCGCCTTTATTGTCTGTTATCACATGGGGGTAGTGCCCATAATCCCCACGCTGGGCATGCGGGTTTAGGATCGCAGTTTGGTGACAGAATTGTTCGGCAGGTGGCAGGTAAATATCCCTTAGTCGCCTCTTACGACACCCGCGGGAAGAGTAGGAGTGGTGCAAATTCTATGCCTCCGGCACCACACTACTAGGCTACTAAGGTACTGTAAAACACAGCTTATACCGAAAAATTATTGCAGGGCTGTGTGATACCTAATACGTTAAAATATCAGTGAGGAGATTTTAAACTGTGGAAACAATTTTTAATTCTGCCCGCCCAACGATTGCCCATCGGGGAAACGTCAGTCAGAATCGACATCCGCGGGCGGACGGTAAAAACTGAACTTGGAAATAAATTTCAGAAACGATATGTCTGTCTGTTGAAACTCAATCTAGCGTATCTGATAGGAATTGAAACTTGAAAAGCAAATAAATAGTAAACGATACCAACAATATATGAACAGAGCCGTTTCTTATTACGGATGTAAGCGAGTTAACTACGAACTTAATTTGTGTTGGAAGAACACCAACGTTTCATCCCTTAACGAGGGACGTCTTCAGGGCGAGTGCGGTTCTACTCGTAGACCCCGAAGCCTATGCCGCGTAAATAATTCGGCCAAAAATGTTTGCAGCTCCTGTAATGTCTAGACCATTTTAATACTATCGTACTACGAGACTCAGTGATACCAGTTTTCGCTAGGTTTGTATGGTGGGCGACAGAATTAGCGATACATTCATAGAATTCTAAGTTATCATAGTGATGGTAGGTGAAGGCCTCTTTTGCCACGTTTTTTGGCAGGTGATCCGATTTTGATGATTCTTTTTTTTATTTGAAAGCTGGTGCTTCGCTTGCACCGGCATCATGGCATCCATGAGAAAACCATAAAATTAAAGTTTATAGTTTTTATAAAAAACAATTATTCTATCCCGAGTTCCAAGTTGGGAATCCCAACACAACGGAAACAATACGTCGTTTACTTTCTTCTACCCAAGTGCGACGATGTAAGTGTGCGGAATTGGAGGCATTATTTCAAATCAGGTAAAGGAGGCGAGTGACACGTCTTGATGGTGGAGGGTAATGGAAAAGACTGCACGAAATGGAGACGGGAAGTGCTTTACCCTTTTCTGGGACGTTACTGCCGCGGAGGCTTTGGTTACTGCGTTTTATTACTTCGATTTTTGCAACATGATGTAAAAGTACCATCCATACCTACTAATAATACTAACTAACGTTCATATTGATAATATTATTAGGTAACTTTATAAGTATGGATGAGCTACCTGTAGATTTTTTGCAACAGTCTGCAGTTAGCGTAATTGTCTCAATTGTAAATATGTACTATATTTAATTTATTTCTGTTATTTGCTTGTATTTTCTTTTTCAAAAACTGATTATTTATTTAATTTGATTGTAATTTTCTTTGTTATTAAAGATATAATTCTTTTTAGGTTGGATCTGTGAAGAAAACGCAATATTTTTTTCCAGGGTTCCACATTCTACGTAAAAATCGTGATCCGCAACGAAGAAGACCAGACCGTAGTGATGTTCCTGCGACTGCCCATCCGGTTACGGAACCCTATCGGTGACCCCCAGTGACCCCACTGTCACTGTCCACAGTTTCAACTGCCATAGATGTACTGTGGTACATTTATGGCAGTGGAAACTGTGGTTTTCAATCGCATTCGCATTGATTGACATTCTAGATTGACTCGTCAAGATTGACCTTTGAGGTCAGTGATGGAACTTTACCTAGCACAGATACGGGTAACTAACCATGCAAAACTTGGTCTTTAATGATCAAATTGATCACCATTACAACACGACTAAAGATAATATTTCACAGAACCGACATCAATTAAGTTAACAGTAAAAATAAATAACAGTGTGAATTTAATAAGGACTCTTTATTATATAGGTGTGACCATCAGACCAGTTATATATAGTTGGACGTTTTGTTACATTGACTCTTTTCTAATTAGACTCGCTGTTCATTAGACTTTTAGCGCTGTTGGGCATTTAGCTACCTTCTGATCAGGGGCCTGATTCCACTAACACAATCGCCTCACTATGACACTATTATCGCTTCATTATCGCGTTACATTCACCGCCATTGACACCTTTTCGTATTCTACTAACACGATCTTTTTTTGTTTATGCTATAACTATGACTATTACGATTATGATTATATGCCCCATCACATTTTTGACACGATATTATAAGTCATAGAGATTGTAATCTTATGGTATTGCAATACCAAATAAATTTACGACTAAATCTCTATCTTAATCGTATGGCACCATTATGGCGCCATTATAGCATTTTGTTTAAAAAATAGTGGAATTAGGCCCCAGGAGGGAAGCAATACACCAATATGCCAACAGAGCCTTCAATATGCAGTGAACACAGACACCCTCATTCCAATCAACAGCGCGTCATTGTTTCTAAGTTCAATCTGCTTTGAACGCGCCCGATACAAGAGTTTCCCATTTGGTTTTCGAGCAAGCGACCATTTTGAACTCGGTGTCATTTTGTGGTTTATTTGGTTGGCACTACGTACTATCACAAAATAAATTCTAAGCGTGCAGTTTTCTAACAAGGCTTTTTCTATTTAGACTACAACACACAAATAACGCTAACTTTCCTTTTAGCATAGGTAACTTATTTGCTGTAGGCACGTATTTAAATAAAATGGTTCCAAGAAACATTTGCCTTTGACTTTGAAAACATCGTTTATGAAAAAGTAAATGAAATCTTATAAGATCTTTTCTAATAACCAAGCTTGTATGTGCTTAAAATTTAATAGGTAAAGCACTAACGTATGAAATTTTGCTGGTAAAGTCACGCACGTCACAAGTTCACGATTATTATTTTACCACTAAGAATTCATCTAGAAAAGCTTCTATTAAATAAATATTTGTACGGAGTACATAGGAACATACATAGAACACATACCTACTGAAAAAAAGCTTATAAAAAGATAGGTACGAAAGGAAACAAAAAATAAACACGTCACACAAAACGATTGTCTGATTGGTTCAAACTGAATTCCAAATTAAAAAACCACGCAAAAGCTTGACAGGCTTTTAAAATGGCGGAAATTTTCGAAAACTATTAAAAAGTTTGCTTGTAGTTTTGTTATCAAACTTTTTCGTGAAAACAGCTCACGATTTATAAAAAATCTATCCTACTAATTATAGGCAACGATAGGCGAAAGTTTCTGCAGATCTGAACACAATAAATATTATTTTGTCTCATAGTGTACTTGCCTTATTTTTTTCTTCGGTTAGGTTAATTCGTTTACTATTAGACTGGTCTTACCAGAATTATGTAGGACTCGACGCCCTGAGAAGGACGTAATACCTACTAAAACCTCTTCGGTGACCCTCTTTCGCTGTTTTCGCTGAACCTCGGGAACATTACCCTCCGCGATCGTCACATAGTGTGTACCTAAGCGATCTTATTACACGGACTTCATTATTCAAATACACGGGCAGTCAATTGCCGACTGCAGGTGACGTCAGCATTCGTCGACTGCAGTTGACTGCAGTCAACGGCTGCCGTCGATCGCCGCCGTCGAATCAAATGCAGTCGACGGGTGCGGTTGTCTTGCAGTTGGAAATATGACCCTAAGCTCCAAGATCTCCAAACCTTGGGTAGGCTTAATTTTCAAAATATTATAGGTAGTACTGTTCAAAAAAAGAAGCGTCGTGGAAATTGAGAGCGCGCTTGTGCCAATTGACAACTTTTGTTGCGTTGACAACACTGCTCTGTCATTGCAGTACGACTAAAAGTGCTAGTTCACCGTAACGCCACGACTCTTCTCTTTTTGAACAGACTCTATAATTATGTGAAAGAATGTATGAATGTATTGGTACCACGTACTTAACTGTCTTTATTGTCGATAGTTTACGTTATAGAATAACACAATGCTCATCTTATTAATAAAAACTTCTATGAGGAGGTTAAAAAGGGTGGTAAAGTTTATTTGGAAAAATATTATTCTTAGGTTTGATTCACTCTCTTAGTACACCCTTTTCTTTTCTTAGTCCAAAGTCGCTCAGCGAGCTATGGAAAGAGCTATGCTTAGAGTCTATCTGCAGGACATGATTCGTGACGAATACATCCGACAGAGAACCAAAGTTATAGACATACTCGTAGCTCAAAGAATTGGCAGCTGAAGTGGCAATGTGCCGGCCATATGTATCTGGCGAAGATCCCACAGCCGCTGGGGTAAACGAGTTCTTGAGTGGAGACAGCGTTTAGGCAAACGTTGTGTAAGACGACGTCCGGCCAGGTATGATGACGATCTGTGAAAGGCTGGAGGCAGATGCGTCAATCTGAAGACAGGGCGCTATGGAGCTCATTGGGGGAGGCCTATTTCCAGCAGTGGAATATAGGCTGATGTTAAAGATGATGAGACCCTTTCCGTGGCACCCTGTATAAAAACCAAGTACAAGGCCCATGCAATGAACTTTCTACAAAGAGTTTTCATTAGGACTCTTTACTTCCAGCTTTGTCCTCCCTAGTGCATATTGCCTTTGTAATAAAGGCGACAATCCTTGCTCGTTGCAAGGATACTGTTTTTATTTTTTGTTGTTTTGTGCACTTTACTGTAAGCAATTTGACAAAGTTAGGAAGCTAGAGTCTGTTCAGAAAGAGAAGCGCTGTGTCGTTACAGTGAACTAGAACTTTTAGTCGTACTGTAATGACAGAGCAGTTTTGTCAACGCAACAAAAGTTGTCAATTGGCACACGCGCGCACTCAATTCCCACGACTCTTCTCTTTTTGAACAGACTCTACCTACCTTACTTTGTAAACCTGTGTGTAACTCTAGGTATACCCTGTCGTGTGGTGCCGGCTTGGAATTTGCACCAGCCCAACTCTTCCCGCAGGTGTCGTTAGAGGCGACGGGTTATCTACCGGGGACGGGTAGCAGCGCCTTCTGCAGAATAAATTTTCCACCGAACTGCGATCCCCAACTCGCACGCCCAGCTTGGGGATTATGGGCATTACCTTCCATGAGTTAAAAGTTAATAAGCATATCCAGTGGACTAATAAAGGCTTTTGAGGTTGAGGTTAAGGTATATAGTCTACCTAAGAAGTGTAAGAAAATAATTTTCAAGGTGGTACTGGTATTATTTATTTGATCACAAATGCTTTACCATCAATTCTATCGCTTCTTGCGTAAGTGTTATAAACAAATTGAGAAATGAAATATAAATTTTAAATGGTTATGTACTTCGTCCATTAAAAAACAAAAAAAAAGCCTCTTACACATAGGTACTATGGATACCATACCTACATTATATAGCTTCTTGCATGATATAACATTATAACTATAAACTAAAGAAATCTTGCATGATATAACATTATCACTATAAACTAAAGAAATCTTGCATGATATAACATTATCACTATAAACTAAAGAAATCTTGCATGATATAACATTATCACTATAAAAATTGATTAGGTTCTTCTATGAAAAAATACTTAATTTTCTCAACAGAAGACAGATATTTGGTGTCTATTCAGATGTTACCAAAACTAAACTAAACTAATTACACAGTACTAAAACTGTCGCTGTCCCTGTCGTAAGGATCAAAATAATAAGGATGGCATCATTTTTAGTCCTGTCTTTATGTTTTAGTTTAGTCTAGTTTTGGTAACATCCGAATATTGTCTAAACAGTGTCGTCTAATGCTAGGCACTAGTAGCGATAGTTGTCCCACCGGGCGGCGCCGCCCGCGGCGAGGAAGCGCCTTACTATTTATTTTATTTATTTATTTATTTAAATTAAAACGGTTGTAAGAAACCAATTACATTAATTAAAAGATAACAGAATTACTAAATAAAAGTTTTGTAAGTACATACAATATTTACATATTAGGCTCAGTGACAGATCAAGCCAACTCCGGGCCCGTAACAAATGTGAAAGGGGTGCCCGTGAACGGCATTACTGTACGAAGTTACCTAAAACTAGGATCAAGTTCCCGGCAAGCGATGCGTTACAATTTTATTTCTTGTTCTGTAATTTTTTTGTGGTAGTAAGAAACGGGATCAATCTCCAGACAAAAGCTGAAACAATAAATGGCGAGAGGAGCGAGTTTCATTACATTCCGTGTAAACAAAAGAGATCGCTGACTGTTCACACTGCTGCCGCGCTGGCGAGGACTACTCCACTAGTTTGTCACCGAAAAAAGCTATCAAAGACGATAAGCTACGTTTTTCTTATAGCCGAACGACAAAACTATCGGAACACAATCGCTCCCCTCTGCTCGCCAACTTGTTTCTAGTTTCTAGATCTACTCGCTTCTCGTTCATTGTCCGCGGTGAGACAACTGCCTACTAAGTACAAATATCTTGCCTACTAAATACTTATATCTACAAGTTCCTAATGAAAGGATTCATTGACCCCAGCATGATTTTGGAGGGATATCTCGACCTATAAGTATCATGGATCAACAAATATCCAAATGGAACATTTTCATTTACAATTCGCTCTCTTTCACTCGTGTGGGAATGGACAGTGATGTCTTCTGTCTGTAAAGCTTGGTCTTGTGAAGCTTGTTTCATCACGGATTTATTGGTGGTCTGAAATAAATAAGGCCTTCTTATTTTGTTGTAACACACAAACACCGTGAGAGTTAAGTTACAACATGAGGTATGTTGAGGCGAATAAGAGATATCTATCGGGGGCGTTAGTGCCCCCTACAGAACCATTCTACCACCAGACTGCGATGCCCAGCGTAAGAATTATCGGTATTATCTTTGCAAAGTTTCAGCGTGATGCCTTCAGAAGTTTTGGTACAGTAAATCAGTTACAAATCTTGACAAATCTGCCCTCGGGCCGCATGCGTGCAGAGGGCCGCGTGTTGCCGACCACTGGTCTAGTACCTTTGCGTTTTTCAAGTTGGTTAGGTACAAATCACAACACACAATTAGTACAAATGACGACCTCTGTGGCGCGGTGGGCGAAGGTCTGCCTGCGATGCAGGAGGTTGCGGGTTCGATTCCCGCCTCGGGACAAATGTGTGTACGATCTCCAGACATTTATTCAGGGCGTTCTGGATGTTTTTCTATGTACGTATATAATAAAAAATATCTATGTATGTATTGTATTATGTCTATGTAGTGTATTGTATTAGGTATGTATATCAGTTATCTAGTACCCATAACACAAGCTCTGCTTAGCTTGGGGCTAGATAATGCTGTGTGAATTGTCCAGCATTATTATTATTATTATTATTAAAAATATATATATATATATATAAATTGTAGAAAAAAAAAGACGTGTGGCACTCGGGGACTGCCGCGGTAAAGCTATTGCAATGCCATCTAGAGGCGAGTTGATGAACTAAAGAGACAAACGTCATATTTCAAAAAGTCATTAAAAGTTCTACTATTCATCGATAGATGGCAAAACTAAAGAGTGGGCGTGAGGTTTTTTCGTAACGGAATTTCTGGATTCGGTCCCCGCGCTCAAGGCCCGTGATAGAAGCTATGCAATAGCTTAAAAAATATCCTCTCGAGGTGCACAATCACCCCTTTCCGGCTTAGTCCATTTAGTTTTTCGTGGTATTGGCTAAAATTCTAGGTCGATACCTTCTTTGTTCAAAGTTAGGTACTCGTATTTTCTCTTTAGTTAGAGGTACAAAAATGTTAACTTAGTGAAGTTTACGATAACAAATTAGTATTCACAAAGTTTTCTTATAAAATCGATGCATACCAAAAAACTTCAATTTCAAAGAAAAACGTACCTTTACCATAAGAATAGCAGTCTTTATTCTTATGCCTTTATCGGTCCACTGCTGGACACAGGCCTCCAACTGATAAGCGCCTTGTTGACTATAGGTACTTATTGACATGTTCCTTGAAAAACGCAATCTTTGCAAAAGTATGCTATTTGAGTCTGTTCAAAAAGAGAAGGGTCGTGGGATTGAGTGCCAAGTGTTCATGTGCCAATTGACAACTTTTGTTGCGTTGACAACACTGCTCTGTCATTGCAATACGACTAAAAGGGCTTGTTCATCGTAACGCCACGACTCTTCTCTTTTTGAACAGTCTCTACTAGACCTTTTCCTAGATCTGGTATAATTATGTTGGTTTATTATCTAGGTAAAACGAACATGAAGCTACGGGCCGATAAAGTATTATTATCGCAAAAGTTTGTATGGATGTATGGATGTTTGTTACTTTTTCACGCAAAATTTACTGAATGGATCAGGCTGGAATACCACATAGGCTACTTTTCCCCATAAATCAGTTTTTTTAGGATAGAAATAACTTTAAAACGTTTCTATAGAGCCAAAGTAACTAGTACATTTTTTTTTGTTATTTTTTTCATTTATTTGAGGGCTTTATCGCTTAGCGATAACATCGTCCGTAAAAAAATAGAATACAAGAAAAAATATAACAAAATAAACAAACTTATTGTTCAACTAAACCTAACTCTAATAACCACGATAATCTTTACAAGAAGGCTTAATATTATTATTATTATTTTATTTTTTTTAAATAATGCTGGACAATTCACACAGCATTATCAACCCCGAAGCTAAGCAGAGCTTGTGTTATGGGTACTAGATAACTGATATACATAATACTATACACTACATAGATAGATATTTTTTATTATACATAGAAAACACCCAGAACGCCCTGAACAAATATCTGCAGATCGTACACACATTTGTCCCGAGGCGGGAATCGAACCCAACCTCCTGCGTCGCAGGCGGACCTTCGCCCACCGCGCCACAGAGGTCGTCAGAAGAAATAGAGATATAAGAGAAATATATTTATTAATCAAGCCACTAAGCCAGGTTTCCACCGCAAGCCAAGAGGACCCATTCAGGAGGCCGTTTTACTCGCAAGAGTAATGAGCACGTGTTTTTAGGGTTCCGTGCCCAAAGGGTAAGACGGAACTCTATTACTAACGACTCCGCTATTCTTCCGTCTGTCTGTCTGTCTGTCTGTCCGTCTGTCACCAGGCTGTATCTCATGAACCGTGATAGTTAGACAATTACAATTTTCACAGATGTTTATTTGTGTTGCCGCTATAACAAAAAATGCTATAAAACATAATGTAATAAAATAATATTAAAGGAAGCTCCCATTTATTGTTTTCTTCTTCGCTTCGCACTCGTTCATCGTATGGAAACGTTTGAAGGTGATTTTTATCCCGCAGGAACTGATTTATGGGATAAAAAGTAGCCTATGTTGTAATTCCAGGATTAGAATTACCCGTCTGCAAAATTTCAGCCAGATCCGTTCAGTAGTTTTGGCGTGAAGAATTAACAAACATCCATCCATCCATCGATACAAACTTTCGCATTTATAATATTAGTGTGATAGTGTGATAGTACCTACCTACTTCATACCTTCGTGACTTTTTTATTTCCACGGCCGTTTTTATTTCCACTACAATTTTTTTTAGTCGAGTGGAAAGGACTAAACGAGTAGAATCAAATAAAATCGTCGAGAAGAGAGTGAGCAAGCAGAAAGCGTTGAAATTCCTCCACCCACTCATCTTTCATTTCCTGCTCATTACTCTTTCACGGTGGAAACCCGACATTTAAATCAAAATACCAACCTTTGTTCCCCGACGCGAGTTCCTTTGCACCTTACGTGCAGTTGAAGTCAAAACAGGAGACACAACAACTCTACCATTGTCAGAGTCTTTGACCACACCATCATCAGAGCGTCTTACAGCACTTCTATCTTCCTCTTCAGTAACTACCTCTCTAATAGTGACATTTTCGTCTATATCGTTTATAAGTTCTTCTGAGTTTTTATCGGCCATATTTGCTCTTTCATCGACAATCTCAACAATTTCGGCATATGGATGGTTTGGTAACGCAGCGACAAAATCAAATTTATCAGTGAATGTAGGGCTATAGAGAGCTCTACCATTGTCTCTACCATTGTCAGAGTCTTTGACCACACCATCATCAGAGCATCTTACAGGACTTGTATCTTCCTCTTCAGTAACTTTCTTTCTAATGGTGACATTTTCGTCAGATTTGTTCCATGTATCTGCATCGTTTATCTGTTTTTCAGAGTTTATATCGGCCATATCCGCTCTTTCTTCGACAATTTCTGAAATTTCGGAATATGGATGGTTTGGAAATGCAGCGACAAAATCAAATTTATCAGTGAATGTAGCGCTATAGAGAGATTCACCAGAGTTTTCTTCTTTGGAGCTTTTCTCTGTCTCATTTTGATCAGTTCTACTAGCAGCTTCATCATAAGAATTTAACTCTGCGTTTGCATTTTTTGTTGGTTGTTCGTATATCAGCAGAATATTGTTATTTTTATCGGCCAGATCCGGTTCCTCTTCGGAAATTGGATCTTCAGAGTTTCTGTCGGTTGTGAGATCAAGAGATGATGGGTATTCCGTGCTTAAATTAGTTTGATCTGTCATCTTTCGTCTCTTTGCTGATTGGTCGTTTTGAATATCATTAAGTGAACTCTGTTGAGTATCGCTTGACTTGCTTATGGAGCTCAGATAATGATTCAGGTCAGGGGATTTAAATATCGCCATAAACTCAATATCGGGTCTTTGAAGAGACACGTCTGGAATTAACAAAATATTAATTGAATTGAATAGATTGTTAGCAGTTGGTAAAGAAAATTACAAATCCACTCCGACAATAGTATGTAAGAACAGTTAGACTTAGTTATGCTAAGATTGTGTTAGTTGATAAGCGATAAACTTGCTAGTGGTTTCTTTTTCACTTCTTCCGCTAGTAGACAAGAAATTGAAGTGAATTAGAGTCAATTGCACCTTATTTCTTATTTGATAGTAATTACTATTTATCAAGCTGTTTATATAGTAAAAAAGTGACTTTGTTTGTTTGTTACTTCTTCACGCCAAAACTACTGGACGGATCGGACTGAAATTTTGCATTTTTTAACCTTTCATGGGTTACCTATGAACGGTTAAAAAATGCAAAATTTCAGTCCGATCCGTTCAGTAGTTTTGGCGTGAAGAAGTAACAAACATCCATCCATACATCCATCCAATCTTTCGCATTTATAATATTAGTGTGATGTGATTTAATCATTGAAAAGTAGATATTTTAAGTCTCAACAGCTAAATGTCTAAACGCAACGCTATTGGCACCTGAAGCGTGACGTCATACTTGAACATTTTTGTATGGGCATGAAGTTTTGACTTTGAGTTGACATAGGAGACTCGATGATCCGTGACGTCACAAAATGCAAGGGCTAACATGGCAGCTGAGTGTAGTTTTACTTTTTGTTTTTTACCTCAGTGATTTAAATTTTTTTGGCTGTTAAATTTGTATTAGTTTATGTATTATCCTAAATAATTGATTAAAAATATAAAAAAAATCCATGCATATACCTATTGTGATAATTTCAAAACTAACCTGACTGTCTTGGAATTTGTCTCCGCATGTGTTCCGGGGTGTCGTACGGCACGGACGGATTTGAAGACTCTGTAATAAAACAAAAACAACTAGTACTAGTACTAATTATTACAATTTGATATATTATTTGTTTTACCCTAAGGTCGTGTTTAAGAGCCCTTAGCCCGTGTTTATACGGACGTTAACTGCAGGCGACGGCAGTCGCCGACTGCAATGCTAATTGCATTGCGGATAGGTACATGAGTGCGAAAATATTGATCATGAATCACACTTAATAAAATACCGAAAGCTGGATGGATTTATGTATAAATAAATAAATAAATAAATAAATAATGCTGGACAATTCACACAGCATTATCTAGCCCCAAGCTAAGCAGAGCTTGTGTTATGGGTACTAGATAACTGATATACATAATACAATACACTACATAGATAGATATTTTTTATTATACATAGAAAACATCAGAACGCCCTGAACAAATATCTGCAGATCGTACAAGTTTTTGTCCCGAGGCGGGAATCGAAGCCGCAACCTCCTGCGTCGCAGGCGGACCTTCGCCCACCGCGCTACAGGGGTCGTCATATGGATGTTCGATCCTCTTCACGCCAAAACTTCTGAACGGATCGGACTGAAATTTTGCATGTTTTAACCTATAAATCTCAGTTTTCGTGAGATACAAATCTAAAACACCTTTATACGTTTCCGAAACCGCGGGCACAGCTAGTTATTTAATATTTTTAGATAAAAATTATTTTCTTTCACTTCACTTTAGTTGGGACGAGAGTCATGGTGTAAGATATGGCCGAGATATGGCTGGCCGACTGGCACTTCAGCTTGCTTTTATATTTGATATACGATAACTTTTAACTTTTTTGTTTTTGATTTTTCCATAGGTACGTCTATCTTGTTTGCTGTAAATATCTATAAAAAAATGTTTTCTTCTAGTTTTGTGCCACCACACCAGGACCGTGTGGTGCCGGTGGCATAGAATTTGCACCACCCCAATTCTTCCCGTGGGTGTCGTAAGAGGCGACTAAGGGATATCTTCTGGGGGGCGGGCAGCAGCGCCCCCCGCAGAACAAATCTTCCACCAAACTGCGATCCCCAACTCGCATGCCCAGCGTGGGGATTATGGGCATTACCCCCCCATGAGTTAAACGCCAATAAGGCGTTTATCAGGGGGAGGCCTGCGTCCAGCAGTGGACCGATACAGGCTGTGGATGGATGGATGGATGGACACCAGGACCTGTCTGAAAATCAGCGCCGTTATAGCTTCGGCTGTAGCGGCATAATGCTGAGACAGGGACCTTTTTGGCCCTTTATATAACATCCTTTAACATGCTCCTCTCTTATTTATGTACTACTTTCCTTGGTTTATTATATATAATTTTTTTCTTATTTACTACTGATCTATAATCCTTACGTTTGTCGTGTTATGTGTGTGTTATGTAATTGGTCCAAATAAATATATTTTCTTTCTTTCTTTCTTTATAACTTTGGGGTTCTCTGTTTGGGTGTCTATCTCTGGGTGGAGGTTGTTATACCAGGGTAGTACCTACCGGTAGAAGTATCTGCATCACTGTCTGTCAATTTCCTTTCGTTTCGATTCGCCATCACTCGGTCAACTTCAGACAAATCTGAAAAAGCATTTTTTTTAAAGGTTAAAGAACCGTGTGGCTAAGAATTTTCCACTTCTTTTGGCGCAAAAGCGACTAAGATGACCTACAGCGGACAACAGGTTGTTGTCAACAGCAGCTTCTTTGGAACAAATCTACCGAACTTTGATCCCCAAACCGCATATCCAGTGTGGGGACCCCCATGAGATAGATAGCTGATAAAGTGCTCATCCCCAAATCCACATACGCAAATCTGTGGATGTCGAGCCGTAGGAGTTAAACGAAGGTCGATCTTACTTCCTGCTAATATTATAAAAGTTTGTAAGGATGTATGTATGTTTGTTATTCTTTCAAGCAAAAACTACTGAACAGATCGGACTGAACTTTGCATACAGGTTCTACGCCTGGTATAATAAGCTTGTTTTTATCCCATAAATCAGTTCCCTCTAGCTATGTGGTAAACGAGTTCTTGAGTGGAGACCGCGACTCGGAAAACGTAGTGTAGGACGCCCTCCGGCCAGGTGGGATGACGATCTGCGAAAGACTGCAGGCAGATGCTGGATGCGTCAAGCTGAAGACAGGGCGCTATGGCGCTCATTAGGGGAGGCCTATGTCCAGCAGTGGATTAGTATAGGCTGATGATGATGATGTGGTGCTGGCTTAAAATATGCACCATCCCATCTCTTCCCGTGGGTGTAGTAAGAGGCGACGAAGGGATATCCACCTTCGGGTAGCAGCTTCTCCTGGAGAACCATTCTACCACCAAACTGCGATCCCCAATATTTTATTTTATTAATTTTTGTATTCAGGTAATATATAATATAAATAATTCTGGAATCAAACGTAGGCTACTTTTTATCTCATAAATTAGTTCCCGTGGGATAAAAATCACTTTTATACGTTTCCTTAGAAACAATGCGTGCGTAGCCGTAGGCAACAAATAGTGAGCCATAAAAATGATACCTTCTAACAGCCTGCTCAGTTCTTGTCGGTAGATCCTGGCTGCTCCTTCCACCAGAACGGCAGAAGTCCTCAGAGACAGTCTACTTCTTGGATTCGGGTCTTCGCTCCCGACACATTCGGCGATATTTGTACTGCAAACAAAATAAATTCAATATTTATCCAATAATAATTGATTTTGTTTTAAAAAACTATAAAACTTCAACTTCTTTCATGGATCACTTTGCCAGAACTGGACCAAATTAGAATGAGACTACACGGGAAGCACTAGCTTTCATATAAAAAAGAATCATGAAAATCGGACTACCCAGTCAAAAGTTCTGAAGAAACAAACATAAAAAAAACATACAGTCGTATTGAAAACCTCCTCCTCTATTAGAAGTCGGAAAAAACTTATAACTCAAAAAAAACTAATGTTAAGAGCTGAAAGAAGCTGTTCTAGGCCCCCATCTGGCTTCATCATCATCATCATCACTGATGACCAGGGTGGTCATCGTGGACCAAAATAATAATAATAATAATGCTGGACAATCCACACAGCATCATCTAGCCCCACGCTAAGCAGAGCTTGTGTTATTTATGGGTACCTACTAAATAACTGATATACATAATACAATACACTACATAAATAGATAATTTTTATTATACATAGAAAACATCAGAACGCTCTGAACAAATATCTGCAGATCGTACAAACATTTGTCCCGAGACGGGAATCGAACCCGCAACCTCCTGCGTCGCAAGCGGACCTTCGCCCACCGCGCCACAGAGGTCGTCATGTTTGGAAGACAGATCCAACGAACCGACTCGACTGGGTTACGTCTTTCGTTCAGGAGTTCCTTTGAACAGCTTCTGTTTCCATCATCAGACCAGCCCGATGGTACCATCACTGAACATTGGTACTTAGGTTGGGTAGGTAGTTAGGTACCCGTATGTAATGTACTCATGAGCTGAAAGGCATAGGTACCTCAACCTCAACATCAACATTTACCTCAACCACAACATTTGCCTTTATCGGTCCATCGGATCCACGGACGCAGGCCTCCCCTTAAAGATCGCCTTACTGGCGTATCTCAGGGGGAATAATGCTCATAATCCCCACGCTGGGCAGTCGGGTTGGTGATCGCAGTTCGGTGGTAGAATTTTACTGCAGGGGCCACTGCTGCCCCGGTGAATATCTCTTAGTCGGCTTCATACGACATCCATGGGAAGAGTTGGGATGGTGGAAATTCTAAGCCAGCACCACACAGAATAGAAAAGAATAGTTTATTGCAAAAAGAATCATAATATAATTCTTGTTCAAAATAATTATGTATTAGCCTCAGCTGCCTAAACTAGACTAAAAGTCTGTAATATAGGCAGCTGTGCCCCCCCTACAATGTTTGACACAGATATATATACCTATAGGCGTTAAAAACAAAAGATATCGAGCAAGCCGGGGTTGGCAACTATTCACTTCACAGAAAAATCACCCTAGTGGTGGTAAGGCGCAATTTCTGCTGACTATACATATAAACAGGGTCTTTGTCACCACTAAGGCTAACCGTCCGAATCAAAGGTCTGTTGCGTGACGATGGTAAGAGGCCCGACGGCATGACACTAGTCCCATGGGAGGTGGGGGGCCCATTGAGTGGGGCCCTACATACGTGAGGTGATGTTCGTAAAATATAACCCGGATTTGTTTCAACAACTCTCTGATGCCGTTGTAGGCGACCTCTAGCGACAAACTGCCGAACTATCCTAGATCGCGCAAACGCTTGTGTCGCTGCCACTAACTCATATACGAAAATTTGACTTTTCCAAGTGCTTGTTTTGTAAGTCTAAAGAAATAAACGATTTGACTCTGACTCTGACTCTGACTCTGACTCTGACTCTGACTCTGACTCTGACTCTGACTCTAATACCCGAGACATCAACTGTCGGTCGAAAGACCACAGGGCTCTGTGGACCAGATGGGTCGGGCCGGGCAGAGGAGATCTCCCTCTGTTCCTATTTGAGGGAATACCACCTTTATTCCCCAAACCGTGGTTCGCAATAGGCGAGACAAACAAGTTGTTATTCGCAACTACAAAACAACATTAATGCGTAAAAGTATATTCTGCTCAGCACCTTTTGCCTATAATAAACTGCCAGTCTTGAAGAGAATTACCCTGTGCGTCGTTGACGGTGAAGGTGACCAAACTACTGACAAAAAAAAGCTATTACTCCTTTAATGAATGTATGACCGATAAACTGTAGTATTTAGATAACATCGACTTTATTTTTTTCTTTATTTGTATTTTATTGATTATTTTATTTATGAGTTATTCATGTTATTATTATAAAATTTAAGATATTGCACGCCCAATAGGGCAGAATACCTTCATTGTGACATTCTATTATGTATTTCACGCAATAAATTATGGATTGATCGATTGATTTCCCAAGATTCAAATATTTATTTGCGTCAAACATGGTATACAGGTGTTAAAGTAACAAAAAATGTGCTCATGTCTCGCTATGTCTAGCATGCAATAATATATTAAACAACAAAAATAAGATCAAAAACTTTCAAAACAATTATAATTTAGTATTAAAAAAATCGTTTATGTCGTAAAAACCAAGGGTGTCATAAGAAGTGACTAAGGGATATCAATACAATACAATACAATGCCCAGCGTGGGGATTATGGGCATTACCTCCGTGAGATAAAAGTCAATGAGGCGCTTATCAGGGCAAAGGGACACAGTGTCAAATTTGGCCGAGGATCTAAAGAAGCCCAAATATGCAGGTCTCGATAGAGCATACACATTTGCTTCCCTCGGAGTCGAGACCCTGGGCCCATGGGGTACCCTTCGGGTTTTCAAAAAATATCTGAGCGTCTGGTCAAAGCGACGCGTGACCCGAGAGCTGGTGAGTATCTGGCGCAGCGCATCAGCATTGCCATACAGCGGGGCAATGCAGCCAGCGTCTTGGGGACTCGACTATTGGTGTTGATATGGATCGGTTGAGCTACCTTTTAATTGTTTGCAACAGTCGACAGTTGTCTCAGTTGCTTCAGTTGTAAATTTGTAAATTTCGAATTTATTTCTATTGTGATTGTAATTATCTTTTTTTCAATTATGTTTTATACTTAAAACACAGCTTATGTTATTTATAAGAGATTTAATAACCTGAAATTCTTACCTGATAATCGGAATACTTGAGTTTTCCTCCAGTTCTTCCATTCGTCCAAATCCAGCTCTCCAAACCTGCCTCAGCTCACGGTTTTCTACTAAAACCTTGTCGAAAAACATATTTTCCCCTTGTCGCTCACGTTTCGTTAAAAATAATTTGATATTTTGTCACGACTGTGTCAAGATGTGAATTTTATTATACCTACCGTCACTTGTTTTTTTGCGAGTGACGCCTAGCCACAGATTAGGTAATGTTTCTTTTTCGAGGCTTTGAATCGAGTTACATTCTACCTTACATTCTACCACAATCGACCAATGTTTTATAAAATATTTTCGAAACTTTAAATTATTTATAGGTTGGTAAGGTCTGTTCAAAAAGAGAATAGTCGTAGGAATTAAGGGCGCTCGTGTGCCAATTGACCACTTTTGTTGCGTTGACAACACTGCTCTGTCATTGCAGTACGACTAAAAGTGTTAGTTCACCGTAACACCACGACGACGCTTCTCTTTTTAAACAGACTCTATCACGTCGATACCTAGCTGTGGGTACCTGTACCTTTATTAGGTAAAGTATTTTGTGATTGCCGACTTTTCTATTACTAAAGCCTTAGTTGGTCACAAAGAACTTTTTGATCAGTCTAAAAAACAGGATCGAAAAGTTTATGTGATAATTTCCCATTTTCTTTAAATATTCATTACGGATATAATTTTCAGTGCTCATCATCATAATCATTATCAGCCTATGTATATAAGTCCACTGCTGGACATAGGCCTCCCCTAATGAGCACCATAGCGCCCTGTCTTCAGTTTGACGCATCCAGCATCTGTCTGCAGTCTTTCGCAGATCGTCATCCCACCTGGCCGGAGGGCGCCCTACACTACGTTTGCCGAGTTGCGGTCTCCACTCAAGAACTCGTTTACCCCATCGCTTGTCAGTTCTTTGTGAAATATGGCCGGCCCACTGCCACATCAGCTTGCTAATTCTCTGAGCTATGTCGATAACTTTGGTTCTCTGTCCGATGTATTCGTAACAAATCCTATCCTTCAGAGAGACTCCGAGCATAGCTCTTTCCATAGCTCGCTGAGCGACCTTGAATGTCATTACGGATGTAAGCGCGTAAACTACGGATCTTATAAGTGTTAGAAGAACACCAACGTTTCATCCCTTAACGAGGGATATCTTCAGGGTGAGTGGGGTTTCTAGAAGCGCGCGTACCGCATCCCTCCGAGCACTGAAAATTATACAGAGTTTCCCAGAAATGGTGGATAATCCTTCACGTGCGTCTGCGGGGAAGGGGGTGGGGCCACACATCTCAAAAAAAATCTATTCCCAACAGTCCGCGGTCTATGACATTTTTTGTAATATTTAGAAATATCCCAGTTTTAGTCACATTAAAATTTGTGGACATCACGTCCGCTATATGAGGCATAGATATGAGGCCTAGTTCGGATTTTTTTCTTTTAACGTGTTCCCAAAATTTTGGTATCCCTAAATTATCTTTGAAAAACTCAACTACTTAGGATAGTAGTCAACTAGAAGTCCCTAAACATATATTTTTTTATGAAATTTATTTTACTGATAAGTTATATACATATTTTTACACCACAGGAGCTCAACCTGTGGTGTAAAAATATGTATTGGAGTTGTGTAGCCAACCACATCAAAAATTACCTACATCATCATAAGGATTCTAAAACAGTAACATATGTACTATCTAGTCCCCCGCACACGCACGTGCAGGATTGTCCACCACTTCTGGGAAACCCTGTTTATGGAATTTTTTTGTAAATCTGTGAATAGAGTAGATATTTTTTCTAAAATAGATGGGTTTTCTCAGAACATTTTCATTACTTAATGTCGAAAATTTCCACCCTGTATTAAAAAATTACCTAGATACTAGAAACCTTACCATTATTCAATCTAATTATATTTTTCATTAATCATACTCGGAAAGTAGGTCGGAAGTTGCCCGGGATGAAAGTAATACTTTTTGTTAGTGCTCTCGCTACGCTCGGGCGCCAAACCCCGTCTCGGGTATAAATAAGTTACTTTCATCCCTTGGGTAACAACGTACTATTTGTTGATTAGGTTCCTAGTTATTTAGGTATATTATAGACATAATAATTCCACATAATAATAAATATCCTACGGTGTTTCACAAATGGGCGCAAAAGCAAGCTTTTGCGACATGAATTTTTCTTAATTTCTTTCGGGAAATATATTTTTAATTCCAACTGCTATCCAACTTTAGAATTGTTCTAAAATTACTTCTCTGTAGGAGTCGCCACATGGCCTAGTTATTATTATACTCACAGCTATTAAATTATACTTACGTTTTGCTACTTTTTAACCGACTTCAAAAAAAGGAGGCTCAATTGGACTGTTTTGTTATATTAAAGTGGTTATTATTATTATTTGTGTTCACTAATAAGGTTCGTAGTCAACCCGCTTACATCCGAAATGAATATATTAAGCTGGACAATTCATATAGCCAAGTCTCAATATAGCAGTAATGTTGTATGGGTACTTGTCTTACCTCCTGATGTACCTCGCGTAGAATTCACATTTTCTTGGTTTCTTCAAGGGTACTTTGTCAAAGTATGTAAGATCAAGATCAATTATTTTTATAAAATAAAATAAAATAAACTAGCTGCTTAATTAATCGCTATTTCAACAGCTATCAGAGGCAGAGTGATATCTCGTTAAAATCGGGCCAACCGTTTTAGGGATTTCGTCAGACGAAAAGACAAATAAACCTTATTTATCAAACACCCAAACATCCAAATATCCACTTTGACGCCATTTATCCTTCTCTGTCTATTGTGCGAGAAACAGGTAAGTAATTCTGTAAATTGCCCCAATAGTCAATAGCAATGGAGTAATGGAGCCCTGGTAAAGACGCCCTCATTATTTTCTAATAACGTGACGAGAAGTCGCTGGCAAACCCTCAATTAGGACAAAAGGCATTATGCCCGGTTTAGTCGGAACGACCCATTATATTACACAATGACACAACCAACGTGTGCAGCGCGCGGTGTTACAAATGACGAAATGACGGCCTTAACTTTCGAAACATAGACTCAAAATCCTAAAAATATATCAAATACTTGTATAAAATTTCACATACTTGTATCTTACTTAAAATTTAATATTCTTGCTCTGTTCGAACTGCTTAAAAATTAAATAAATGATAGCTAAAAATTGCCACGTGATTTTAATCTATTAATATTTTTGCCCACTCGTTCTCTCTCTGCCTTCAATATTTTGTTTATTAACTTTATTTACAAAAAAAATAACTTAAATATTGGAACAACAAGTTGTGCCTAAGTCATTGTGTTGTAAGCTCAGACCAACAAAAAAGTTTTTGTTGGTGGGGTTCAGGTTGTAAATATTTTTTTTGTTTTGTTTTAATTGTGCAATAATGTATTTTCTATTGTATTTTATTCTATTGCAGTATTATTGAGTTTAAGTAATTACTAAGAAAATTACAATAGCAGCATAAAACTATTACCTACTTGAGTTCAGGTACACGTTATTAATTATTTCCTAAAAATCTAAGCAGTCACTAAGTTAGAATGCCCAAAACGCTGACAGCATACCACGTTGCCGATACCACGTTGAAATAATGAAAATAATTCAGTGCCAGAAATAGAAGCATTACGATCACTATTGGATTCTGAAAAGACGTCAGGCGTCAATCAGTTTCGTCTGCAACATCACTATGCCTAGCCAAAGAGGTAACCATTTGGCATATTGCACCACTATTAATTTCTCTCATCAACATCATCAGCTTATATTATTCCACCGCTGGACATAGGCCTCCCCTAATGAGCGCCATAGCGCCTTGTCTTCAGCTTGACGCATTCAGCATCTGCCTGCAGATCGTCATCCCACCTGGCCGGAGGGCGCCCTACACTAAGTTTGCCGAGTCGCGGTCTCCACTCAAGAACTCGTTTACCCCATATCGGTTGTCGGTTCTTCACGAAATATGGCCCGCTAACTGCTACTTCAGCTTGCTTATTCCTTGAGCTATGTCGATAACTTTGGTTCTCTGTCGGATGTATGATGTCAGAGAACTTCATAAATCCGACAGAGAACCAAAGTTATCTTGATAGCTAATAGCCAAAAAGCTATAGCCAAAGTTGTTTTTGATCAGATTATTTGTAACTAAATAGAGAATTATTGACAAATGATCTGATCAAATACAAAATGAAATATTTTATAGACAACGTTTCTTTTGATATTTAGAGCTGAAATACCTACTTCATTCTATTGCATATTATGTATTTGTTGGCAATCTCAATGTCAAAGCCGAGTATTGTAATATTGTAATGATGTCTCGTGGATAAGAGTTTCTTTTCTTAATCTTAATCAAAGTCAAAGTCAAATCGTTTATTTCTTTAGACTTACAAAATAAGTACTTAGACAAGTCAAATTTTTACTATATAAACAGCTTGATAAATAGACTCAGGCGTTTCTTTTCGGAAATCCGGAATTGTTTCAAAAATGTTACACCCTGATATTTTATAGGACTTCTTGGCATTTTCTAAGTTTATTGAAAGATTCTCGTTTATAAAATATTTCTGTATTAAGAAATTTAATTTAAACATACCTATAGAACGTACTTTCGCATACAAAATATTAGTAAGTATTAGTTTAAGAGTGCAATAACAAGGATGACAAGATTATGGTTTTATTTATGCGCCAAAACTGTTTTTACCTCATTAAAAGTTAATGAAACAACCAATCGATAAATTAAAAGACATAACTAAAGAAATACTATTAGGTTTCTTACCAAAACAAAAACAGAATAATAAAAAATTGCTGTTCCTGAGATAAAATAGCATAGTGTGCAAAACATCTACTATTTACATTGATTTAAAAAGGGAAGATAGGTTACGTTCTCCTAGCGCTTATTCAAAAATTGGCATGTGTTACAACTACACTGCAAACACACACGCTCACATTTATATTTCCAGTCCTGTGCAATACAAAGAAGAACAAAGACGGAAAGACGTATCTAGGACCGAAGTGAGACTGAGACAACAATATTTCACGCGAACCACGACCGCCCGTGCCGCCGGTCAGACGGTGACTGATGTGGGAGAACACAATTTTACACAATTTGAGGTTGCCACTTTCGAGCAACCAGTACCTCATCTTCGTTTTTAATAAATCAATGACTATTTAAAAATATAAACTATCGAAAAAACTTTCACAATTCGTTTTTAAAACACTTAATTCAAGATATTAGATCGAAGTAACATTTCCCTAAGTATGAAGGTGCTTTAACAGATTCTGAGATTAATAACGATTTTGAAGTTAACACCTTCATGGCCCAAGACGCAGGTGGCATTCTCCAGCTCGTTCGGCTGCGGTGCGACCCGCAGGGGCGCGCTCGGCAGTGAATACGTTATACACTAACACCTTCATGGCCCAAGACGCAGGTGGCATTCTCCAGCTCGTTCGGGTCGCACCGCAGAGGCTGGGCAGTGAATACGTTAATCGCTTAGGCATGAGTTTTTAGAGTTTTAACGACACTGTGCCATAGCAAGGACTTTGCCCTACCCACCACCTATTGTGCCCTACCATAATGGAAAACACTTTCCCTTCAATGTAATAAAGGCTGTTTTCGATTAATTTTATGTTTGTTTTCAAATAAAAGCGGTTTTTACTTGTTTGTGGAATTCTATTCAATTATACTTTACAGCTGTACTTTTGAGTAATTTTGTAAATTAACCTCGAATTATGTTGTAAAATAGCCGGTCAGATTTATTTAATGAAGCGTTACGATTTTTAATACTTATTCTGGCTTATCTAGAGATTAGGCTTATCCGACAGAGAACCAAAGTTATCGACATAGCTCAGAGAATTAGTAAGCTGAAGTGGCAGTGGGCCGGCCACATTTCGCGAAGAACTGACAACCGATGGGGTAAACTATTTCTTGAGTGGAAACCGCGACTCGGCAAACGTAGTGTAGGGCGCCCTCCGGCCAGCTGGGATGACGATCTGCGAAAGGCTGCAGGCAGATGTTGGATGCGTCAAGCTGAAGACAGTGCGCTATGGCGCTTATTAGGGGAGGCCTATGTCCAGCAGTGGACTAATATAGGCTGATGATGATGATGATCTAGAGATGTATAACTTAAGGCGCATACCATACCCGTCTAAAAAAGCTTATAAGTAAGTATAGCTATTTATCACAAACTGTACAATGGAATTTTGAGATTTCCTGTGTTATATCCTCTACATAATCATAAGATCTGGCGAGCTGGCGGTGCTAGTTTGAATCGGATATGCGCCTTATGGCTCATACCTGAGTCAATATACTCATATACTCATTTATTCGCCGTAGGAGCACAAGGCACACTTGGAGACGTCAATGGAGGATGTTTGTTACCTCTTCACGCCAAAACTACTTGGATCGGGCTGAAATTTTGCATACAGGTGATTCTAATCCTGGAATCAAACATAGGCTACTTTTAATCCCATAAATCAGTTCCCGTGGGATATAAATCACCTAAACTACTAATAGATACCACAAACTGTACTATGGCTTTTTAAAATTTCCTGTGTTTAACGTAATAATATGATAAAAAATTGGTGGCGCTGTCATATTGGTTCAGGTATGATAGTTCAGGTATGATAGTTTGAATCGGATATGCGCCTTAAGGCGCATATCCGATTCAAACTAGCACCGCCAGCTATTTGATCTTATAACGTTTCCATATGAATAACGCGTGCGAAGCCGCGGGGCGCAGCTAGTTTACCCATATAAGTGAGTAGGTCCCGTTCCAGTCTCCGAATGGTCCACGTGAGGAGGTGAACGACCCGATAACACGGTCGGGATCGGATGGATGGATCTGGCTTGACAACCGGATTGATTGCAGTAATTAGGTTTATTGTTGTAATCAGTATGTTTCATCTCCGAACTGGTTATTAACTTTTGAGAGTAAGTAGTATAAGTTCTTTGGTAGACTAAAGAACTGTAGATATATAGATAGAAAATTATTTATTGCACACTTATTAAAAGAAACAATACAATATAACAGCTTAAAAACTAAATGACAAGTGGCGGTCTTATCGCTCAAGACTGATCTCTACCAGACAACCGTGTACTGTACCTACCTATACAAATATGAAATAAAAACCACCAAGTGCGAGTCGGACTCGCGCACGAAGGGTTCTGTATCATTATCTATAAAAATCTAAAAATACTAATCAATCCTCGTAAATAATTAATTTTGTTTTAAAAAACTATAAACCGACTTAAATTTTTATAGTTTTTTCATGAATTTTCATTGATCCTATTGTTGAACTGATCCATATTAAAATGGGATCAAACGGGAAGTAACCAATTTTCAAATAAAAAAAGAATCATAAAAATCAAACCGCCCAGTCAAAAGTTCTGAGGTAACAATCATAAAAATAATACACTCGAATTGAGAACCTCCTCCTTTTTTTGAAGTCGGTTAAATAACAAAAAGTCAACGTGACGCGGTCACCCATCCAAGTACTGACCGCGCCCGACGTTGCTTAACCTCGGTGATCTGTTCTCAAGGTGATAAAGGCGTTGCCCCAACTTAATTATTAAAATTATTTAACTTTTATTATTTGTTGTTAAAGCGGAAACAGAAATACATTATCTGGGAGAATTTCAACTGTCTAACTAACACGATTCATGAGATACAGCCTGGTGACAGACGGACAGACAGGAAGGGAAGTAATAGGGTCTCATCTTACCCTTTGGGTACGGAACCATAAAAACAAAAAAATGGAAAAGAAAAAACGCGAATATAAAAAAGCAATTATTATATTCGATATATATAGATATTAATTTATTATATTAAAACGGGTATATATCGCGTTTATTTGACTATGCCACATACAATACATAATTTAAGCAGATTTTCATCATTTTCTGGTTTATTGCGTTTAAAAAAGTTTATATCGTTTTTGTTTTTTTTTATGTTAAGTTAAAGATAGTAACGAAAGGTATTTTTAAGACCAAGTTAAACCAAAGTTTATAATATTAAAAATGAGGGATAGCCTTGTACCCCAAGAAGTCTGATTGGCTTCTTAAGTTTCAACGAAGCGAAATCCATAAGCATAAAACCGGGAATCAAACCCACACACGCATTAAAATCCATAACACCTCAACGTTGACACAACTCGTCAAAATCTACTCATCTGCTCATTATAAAGAGCTTCATCACGTTTAAAATCATAATTTATAACACTCAGTGTATTCATTCTGTATTCAGCATAATTACACCATCCATCAGGGTGCATATGCTGCTAGAGTCGCGGAAATGTCGCAAAAACGGTCATTTCTTGCTTTTTTTTAAAGAGATAAAATGTTTAAATAAAGGTAGGTACAGTTTATTATTCAGATAGTTGGTACCTGATGTGTATAAAAGACCATTGATTTAAAAAGGGAAGATAGGTTACGTTCTCCCAGCGCTTACTAAAAAATTGGCATGTGTTACAACTACACGCATAACACATACGCTCACAGTTATATTTCCAGTCCTGTGCAATACAAAGAAGAACAAAGACGGAAAGACGTATCTAGGACCGAAGTGAGACTGAGACAACAATATTTCACGCGAATTACGACCGCCCGTGCCGCCGGTCAGACGGTGACTGATGTGGGAGAACACAATTTTACACAATTTGAGATTGCCACTTTCGAGCAACCAGTACCTCATCTTCGTTTTTAATAAATCAATGTAAAAGACCCAATTTTAGGCATCGCTAATGAGTTCCTCGTTCTTACTAAGTCGAAACTTGTATTTATCAAAGGTGATTTCGATTTTTTACAAGCAACTTTACAAGCAAGAAAGCAAGAAATAACCGTTTTTGCGACAATTCCGCGATTATAGTGTACAATATGGGTAATTTCTAAGAAATCGAATAGTTTCCCACAATAATCGACTCAGACGGGACAAGATTCTTTACAAATAAGAAAGCAAGAAATGACCGTTTTTGCGACATTGCCGCGATTATAGTTTAACACTATGGGTAATTTCTAAGTCAATCATAGGACAAAGTATTTTACTAGTCCGACCGAAACTGGTTTTGTGGGGATTATGGGCATTTTCCGTAATGCCCATAATCCCCACAATGGGCATGCGGATTGGGGATCGCAGTTTCGTGGTAGAATTGTTCTCCTGGGGCGCTGCTGCCTGCCCCCCGGTGGACATCCCTAAATCGCCTCTTAAGACACCCGCGGGAAGAGATGGGGTGGTGCAAATTCTAAGCCAGCAGCACACAGGTCATGGATATGCGCATTGTAGAATTTAGAGACTCATTTTGCATGTTGCCAGTTTACTTTGCCTATCTGTGTTTATATCAGACCTCCCAACTGGATGAACCGATTTTAGGGTTCCTTAATCAACAAGGAACACTTAGTTTTACCATGTCTGTATGTCCGCGGCTTGTAAGTAAAGGGAAGTTTATAAATTTTACAGTTTTCAAGAACCTGTAGCCTGCAGCAATATTTAATTTTACAACCTCAAACATTAATATTACTGTTTGTTATTGTTTTATTGCTCTACATTTACATTTGTTTTTTATAATCATAACGCTCAGCCTATTCATTATGTCTTCTGCCTAATTACACCATCCATCATGGTGCGTCTGTTCTACACTCGCGGAAATTTCGTCGCGAAACCTGTCGACATCGCACAAATACAATTTTTTATACAAATATTTATTCAAGTAAACTTTAAATTTACAATGTATGGGTTTGGGACCCTCTTTTAAGTATAGAGATGCCTGTGTTAGAGGGTTCCGCTCTTCCGTAAAATAAAGTTTTTAGTCGCACACTATCACACTAATATTATACAATCGAAAGTTTGTATGGATGGATGGATGTTTGTTACCTCTTCACGCCAAAACTACTGAACGGGCTGAAATTTTGCGTACAAGTAATTCTAATCCTGGAATCAAACATAGGCTACTTTTTATCCCATCAATCAGTTCCCGTGGGGTAAAACTAACCTTTAATTGTTCCATAGGAACAACGCGTGTGAAGCCGCGGGGCGCAGCTAGTTAACATATAAATGGTTTTTGTCGTTCCGGAATAGTTTTTATTTTGATAACTGACTAACACGTTGTTCTGCCTTCTTCACATGCGGGGGTGCATGTGAAGAAGGCAGAATAGTTCCTAATGAAAATAAAATAACTTTTTGTCGACATTTGTTATATTCGAGGTCATTTGATCACCAATTGCCGGATGTTTTGGTAATTAGTGAAATGGAAGTATTTCATCTAGGTTATGCGCTTGCCAATGCTTCGAGTATGTCCTGCAGAATTCAGAAACTCTGTTACCTTGTTTTCGACACGGATCTGAAATTATCTGACACGGATCCGCACGAAAAACAAATATGTCAGCGGTTCTCAAATTTTCTGCGTTCTTGTTTTGTAGCAAGAAGTAAGTAATTAAGGCGCATACCCGAGCCAATATGACAGTGCCACCTATTTTATCTTATTATTACGTTTAACACAAGAACTTTTAACAATCCATCGTACAGTTTGCGGTATCTAAGTATTATAAGCTGTTTTTGAATAGATACCTCTGTAATAGTTCTTATCATTACTTTTAACGTAATAATAAAATAAAATAGGTGGCAGCACCATTTTAAGTCGTGTATGCGCCTTAATAATAGGTATTTCATTTATTATTGCGTAGGTACTTAGTGAATAATAAGAGATTTATTACTAGAAATGAATATATTACCTAAAGTTTAATTAAATACTTCTTCACATCGCACTAATATATACAAAAGCGAAAGTAAGGATAGATAGATGTTTGTTACCTGCTGAAATTTTGCACAAGTACAGGTAATTTTAGTCCTACAATCAAATTATTATTATTAATTATATTATTATCTGTTTTTTTAATCAACAAAAGAAAAAATACGTGTTCAATACCTCTGATAATCTAAATTAACTGACTTATTACAATTTTAGACTACCTTACGTCTCGATACTTCAAGTAACCAAACTCAGAGCTCAGGTCTTGGCTTACTGGTAGAACTCAAACGACCCCGCGGGTTTAATATTACCCACTTCCCTTGAGTTGAGTTATGCTCCATGCAGTGTCAAGTGTAACACGGTATGGGAGAGGGCGTGCTATTGCATTTCATATCGTTTCTCTGCATAGGTACTGTACGTTATTATAGGAGAAAACAAATATATATCACAAACATATGTATTTACATTTTTTAAGAAAGTTTCTGTTATAGGGCTGGAAATCCAGTTTCCAGCCCTATAACATCCTATGATTGCAACCTTTTTACACACCAGAAAATACAAATCAAATCAAATAAAATCATTTTGCGGAATGCATTATTACAGGTATATGCCAGATCTTATAACTATGGTTTGTCCATGTTGAATGGAGCATGTTAGTAAACAAAATACGACACAAATAACAAAATCTCACTTGCTTGGCGTCGAGTTTCAGATATAATTGTAAGCAATTTTTATTGAAGGGAGGATCTAAAATCGACAAGTAATGTAAATTACGTATAAAAGGACGCGCCAACAAAGTGAATTTTAGGTTAAGTATGGGCGGTTTATTTACGTTTATGCCTCATTCAAAATGGACACGGTATAGAGTGATCTTGAATGTATTCAACCCGCAAGCAGGTGTGCAAATATTAAATATCGTAGATTTAATCAATATTCAATAATATCAATAATAATAACGGTAATTAATAATAATCAATAACGGTAATGAATACAATCTAGAATAAAATAAATAGTCAACAATCGGGTAACAATTTACAATGATAGTCAAAATATAATACATTATTCTACTTATAATGAATATATTCATTTTTGCATCCTTTCCGCGACTCTAGCAGCATAAGCACCATGATTAATGGTGTAATTAGGATGAATCCGACTAATAGGTATTATAAACGCGAAAGTTTGTAAACATGTCTGTATGTATTTGTTGCTCTATCACGCAAAAACTAACGAACGGATCGGGCTGAAATTTTGCGTACTGGTAGTTCTAGTCAACCTCAAACTCAACAGCCTGTATAGATCCACTGCTGGACGCAGGCCCATGATGCACTTAACCTTAGTCGCCTTTTATGACATCCACGGGAAGAGTTGGGGTGGTGCAAAATCTAAGCCAGCATCACACATCTATACACATATAATATAATAAGTTATACATACCTATAGCTAACTACTTTCATAATCAACCCACCATAGGTAAAATATGAAAGTAGATAATTAAACCTAAGCTTATTCTGCCGTACTTCCCGAGAATACTTCTTGCCATCTACCTAGGTAGTTGAAATAGGGTAGGAATTACTACAGCGAGAACAAAAAGCTACCAGGTAAGTGGACACTAAGTTACCAAGAATATTAAAACCTTGTGTTAGTCCAGTTAGTTAAGACTAACTAACGTAATAAAACTGTAGTACACCGTTTTATTATTAGACCGCAAAGGGAGGCATGCTGGCTCAACGAGGTACAGTCGACGTCATTTCATTGACATATTTTCACTTCCCGAAACATAATTCTGCGCAAAATAGGTAAACTTCTGGCTTTGTGAGAGCTAAGTCTGAAAGTTTTGATCGAAGAAGTTCTGGATAGCAATATTGTGGGGTTGATGAAGTAATAGTGGGCTAGAGTATGGAGTTGGGGCTAGAAGTATAAATTGAAGTTTTATAATTACAAAAGCACGATATTTTATTATAAAAACTATCGTAGTTTGACGAATTCATTACGGTTGTAAGCGGGTTAACTACGAACCTTATTTGTGTTGGAAGAACACCAACGTTTCATCCCTTAACGAGGGACATCTTCAGGGCGTTGGTGTTCTTCCAACACAAATAAGGTTCGTAGTTAACCCGCTTACAACCGTAATGAAAGCACGATATAATTACCATGAACGAAGATGTGGTTCGTGGTATTATAGGTTAAAGATTATCAGTCTTTCGGGCTACTTTATTTACCTATTGACGCCCTCGCAGGCGCAGCGCACGAAATGCCAGCTACGACGCAAGAGGTTACCAACTCGATTCCCGCCTCGAGTCAAATATTACATAATTATATTTAACTCAGGAGATATATCTTGTTCTGGGTGTTTTTATGTAAAGTAAAAATACTATCTCATCTATGTAATGTAACGTATTAAGCATATTATTATTGTATCAGTATGTAATTTAATTACCCACATAATATAATGCTAGGTGGGTTTTTTAAAATTCATAAAACCCACCTAGCTTATACTCAATTAAATTATAATAATTTACGTCGAGGTTATTTCTAAGAGCCAGAGTAATCAAATAAAAACCCATCGGATAAGCATTAAACAACCTTTTTCCGACAAGACAAAACCATGAATAAAAATAACCTATTCCTGAAATTGTCCTGAATAAGCTCTCTGATAATGATAAAACTAAGAACACCTACGCAGCAGTTTTGCCGGCGACAGTACCGTCACTTCCGTGCTTCAGTCACACTGCTCCCGCGTTCTGTGGTGGACGCACGCACGTCCCGGGCTTTCTCGAATCTGCCGGCTTTCGCGTTAGTGACTGTGGCAAAGTGAGTGCAAATGTAAGTTGCAAATCAAAATTAGAACACATTTGTTTTTTTCATGGCGTGTGGAGGTTTTATTCGGAGTTGTTGTTTATTTTTTTCCTGTGTGGCGGGGAGGTTCTATTTTTGAAATGTAATGGAATATGTAGGTACTGCTTTTGTTTTTTTAAATGCGCTAGAGAGTTTATTAGAAGTTCCATGTTTTTGAGTGCGTAATATTTAATTTTTTGGCGCTATGCATGGAATATTATTTTTTGTATTCCATGTTCAAAACTAATATTTTCTGTTCCTGGTTCGATGCATAGAGAAAGATTTTATTTGGCGGGCAGACATTTAGATTAGTAGGAACATGATCAGTTATTTTATTATACTTTTACCATCATCATCATTTTTCATCAATCTTTTTTTTACTTCTTCTGCGGACCAAAAATTAAAAAGGAGATAATTACTTACGATTAAAAGAAGAAATAAGATACCTACTTAACTAAAGTACTTACCTAGACTTTAGTTAAGTATGTACCTTATTTCTTCTTTGGAATTCATTTAAAAAATAGTAGTGTTCAAGCCTACATACTTAATTTTTTGTATAAAATAAAAAATTAAATGCGAACTCAATTTTTTTTTATTTGGGCGATCAATTTTAATTACTCGGAAGAAATATTTTTAAAGTAAAAAAATATTCAAATAGGTAATTAAATGACGGAGAAATTGACGGACATCTATTAAAATAAACGGAACGCAGAATATTAATAGAAAACTCATCCATATTTCGAAAAACTTTACTCCGTTTCTAAATGCCTTTACCTAGATATTTTAAGAAATAATTAGAAAACTTTCAGGTTCAGCTTTTAAACCGTTAAAAAGGCGCCTATTTAATAAGTTTAACCCTATTCTTCTAAGACTCTTTGATCTTTTTAATATGTGTCCTAGACCATGTCAAACACAAGTAGGGTTTAAAACCTTTGGAAATCTAAAAATGCTTGTTAGCCTCTTTCCTTTTACTCTGTGGGTAAATGTAATTGTAATTTCAGTTTAATTTTTTGCCCGTTTGAGTTGAATTTTGTACAGCAGATTTTGTTGAAAAATGTCGTTTAATTTTGCTTTGCACGATCAATTAGGCACTTTGCGCACGGTGAAGTAGGCGGGTAAGTAGTAGGTACCTACTTTCATTTACCCTATGGATGGAAAAAATCATTTTCCAACATTTTTCTTCCTTTAATTTTTTTCCGGATCCGTTAAGTACCTACCTAGTTTTATTTTATAGGTAGAGATCGCTCTTGAGCGATAAGACCGCCAATTGTCACATTTATTTTGTGATATTTATTTTGTTTGTTAATTATTTTTATGTGTGCAATAATGATTTTTTTTCTATCTATAAATACTTAAATGAAATCATTTATCTGGTCATAAAAAGTAAATTATGACGCGAAGAAGGCAAAGATTTTAATCGTTAGATAGGCCCTTTCCGTAGCGAGACCATGTTTGTTGCGAAGCGAAGCGAGTGAGTTCACTCATTTGGAATCAGTGAGTTGTGTCTTTTTGTGTTGTGCTTCACACTATCACACTAATCACATCACACTAATATTATAAAGGCGAAAGTTTGTATGGATGTATTGATGGATGGATGGATGGATGTTTGTTACTTCTTCACGCCAAAACTACAGGACGGATCTGGCTGAAATTTTGCATACAGGTAATTCTAATCCTGGAATCAATATAGGCTACTTTTTATCTCATAAATCAGTTCCCGTGGGATGAAAATAACCTTTTAATGTTTCGATAGGAACAACGCGTGCGAAGCCGCGGGGCCCAGCTAGTGTTCTATAATTAATAACAGTTGTTTGAAAATAAAACACTAATTTTATTTTCTCTTTTTTTAGGCGTAAAGGCGTATCTAACGATTCTTTCTTAAATCTTTGTAAGAAGTAACAAACCCATCCATCTAATCACACATAATTATCTAAACATCCAAACTTTCGCATCACACTAATATCATAAATGCGAAAGTTTGTATGGATGTATGGATGGATGTTTGTTACCTCTTCACGCCAAAACTACTGAACGGATCTTGCTGAAATTTTGCATACAGGTGATTCTAATAATGGAATAAAACATAGGCTACTTTTTATCCCGTAAATCTGTTCCCGTGGGATAAAAATGACCTTTAAACGTTTTCATAGGAACAAAGCGTGCGAAGCCGCGGGGCGCAGCTAGTTTCTAATATTGTAGTGTTATTCCAAACTAAAATGTACATGAAACAATAACTGTCAACAGAAACAAATTACCACTCGACGTAAGTCCCTCAGCACTCAACAATGAGATGCAAAGGGTCTGACAATAGACAAAACCACAGACAATAGGCCTTTCTTTTTAAATCCCTTTCTTTGAAGATGACGAGGAGTATTTGGTATTGTGCCCTTTTTAGGCGCTGTCTATGGGCACCTATACGATGGTAATTTAAGGGATTGTCTATGGAAGAAGGTTAAAAGTTAAATAAAAGTACTCAACAGTAGAGTCAACCACGAAAAACATTAGCTTCGTTTTACCAGGCCTTGTAAAGCCGGAAGACACTAGTCTAGTAAACTCACAAGTGCGGATATTTCTGTACTAGCTGCGCCCAAGGCTTTGCACGCGTTGTTCCTCCGCGGGAACAGATTTATGGGAAAAAAATAGCCTATGTTTGATTCCAGGATTAGAATTACTTGTATGCAAAATTTCAGCCAGATCCGTTCAAGTATTGGCGTGAAGAGGTATCAAACGTCCATCCATACATCCATTCGTCTATACATCCATACAAACTTTCAAATACAATACAAATACAAATATTTATTAAGGAAACTGAAATTATTTACAATGTATGGGTTTGGGACCCTCTTTTAAGTATACTTCGCATTTATAATATTAGTGTGATTACTTTTTCACACCTTTCTGTAATTACTAAATACTAAATACTAAATACTAAATACTAAATACTAAATACTAAATACTAAATACTAAATACTAAATACTAAATACTAAATACTAAATACTAAATACTAAATACTAAATACTAAATACTAAATACTAAATACTAAATACTAAATACTAAATACTAAATACTAAATACTAAATACTAAATACTAAATACTAAATACTAAATACTTTTAAATGGCACTTCATGAAATTTGGAAGAGGTAGACGGTATCCCGGACACAGACATAGGCTACTTTTTATCCCGGACTAGCGGCTAGTCCCGGTTTCGCTCGCGTGGACATTTATTTTTAACCGACTTCAAAAAAGGAAGACGTTCTCAATTCGACTGTGTTTTTTTTAAGGTTTGTACCCTCAGAACTTTTGACTGAGTGATCCGATTTGTATGATTCTTTTTTTATTTGAAAGCTGGTGCTTCCCGAGTGAGGCCCATTTCGATTCTGATAGTTGCATCTATAATAAAACCATATAATTGAAGTCGGTTTATATGTACTTTTCTTCAAAACCAACTCAATTATAAAATACTAGCTGCGTCCCGCGGCTTCGCACGCGTTGTTCCTGTGAAAACGTTTATAGGTGATTTGTTTCCCACGGGAACAGATTTACGGGATAAAAAGTAGCCTATGTTTTATTCCAGTATTAGAATTACCTGTACGCGAAATTTCAGCCAGATCCGTTCAGTAGTTTTGGCGTGAAGAGCTAACAAACATCCATCCATACATCCATACAAACTTTCGCATTTATAATATTAGTGTGATGTGATATCCGTTACTGAGTATGATGTATAATGAATGTTTTTGAGTTACAAATATTCAATAATACAGATGTTTCTTCAAAAATCCGAACAAAGGTACAATTTTTGCCAAATTTACAAAAAGGTAAAAAAAAATCGAACGGGACAAGTGACAAACAATTGTTTTGGCGTTGCCCTCCGCACAAGCATATTTAAGGTTATCCATGTTAGCCATTAGTTATATATCTATATTAGTCCAGCAGTGGACTAATATAGGCTGATGATGACGATGATGATGATGATGTTAGCTATAGGACACCCTGTATTATCTAGAATCCAACTGTCAACCCACACTCGGTTCTAATAGTCGAGCTAATATTTGAACAGCGATCCACTCGCATTATATCTATCCTCGATCCTGTGCCATTTTTGATGGGATTTTTAATTGAAGTTCGAGATCCCGGCTTACATCCGTGTCCGGTTTGGAATTAAACCCGTGCTTTGATTCTAGGGATCATCTTGTATGGCGTAGTGGGAAAGTACCAGAAGATTTAATATTGTAGAGCAGTAAAAAGAGCTTCGTTTAATTTTGGGTTGGTTTAGGTTGGGTTGGAGAAAAAAAATTGGTCTATTTTGGTTACGTATCATGATCTTTTCAAACATTTGTCCCGTGTCAGGAGTCGACCGCGCAACTTTGAAAAGGGATGAGGTTCTATGTGTGTTTTTTACTTCGAAAAATAAAGATCAAGCGAGTTGACGTCAAAAAATAGGTAAAATCGGAAAGTGACAACTCTCTCTCACTCGCGGGTTTCACGCAAGTTAAGGCCCATACACCAGTGAAAGTGGCGCCCCCAACTATTTTATCTTATTATTACGTTAAACGCAGCAAGTTTTAAAAATCCATCGTTCAGTTTGTGGTATCTTGTATGAGCATGAAGTTTTGACTTTGAGTTTACATAAGGAACTCGATGATCTGTGACGTCATAAAATGCAATGGTTGGTTAACATGGCAGCGTTTTTATCACCCGAAACTGAGTGAAGTTTTACTTTTAGTTCTTTACCTCAATAATTTAATTTTTTTTTGGGTGTTATATTTTTTTTCGTTTATGTATGAAAATAATCGATTAAAAAAATTTAAAAATCCATGCATATACCCTATTACCACGCCTTTTTTATTTCTTCGGCTAGGAAAATTCGTTTACGAATAGACTGGTCTGGACGAACCAGCATTATGTGGGACTCGACGCCCTGAGAAGGGCGTAACACCCATTAAAAACCTCGCGCCCCCTTTTCCTCCCATACTTAGCCAGCGAGCCCACAATTCCACACACTCGCCAACTCCATTTTTCCGTCACCTTTTCTCCCCTCTATTGGGACACAAACAGGACATACACAGTTGCATGCGAATGTCGACTGCCCAAATGAACATTTCTCCCCCCATACTACCAGGTGTGGGTCTCGCATTTACTAATTACCACGCCTGAGAAGCGGATAATACCTATTAATGAACATTTCACAAAAAATAACCCACCTTACCCCTACACTACTACCCCTAAACTAAGTAGAGCTTAGTGCGACCTCTTTACAAGAATATTCCGAAGTACGCTCCCTTCATCCACATATTTGTATTTTCCTCCCACAAAACATGTAAAGTAAGTGCCCTATAGAGGTGGGCTTAAGGTTGTCGCACATTTCACCATCACTTACCAATATCACTCGGTAACGGATCCGCATAAACACGAGCCGTTCAGTATATTTTATTGCTCGCGTGAGAGATAGTCACCTCCTGCGGTATACGTAGATAAAAATGGCCAGTGGAGGTGCTTATAATAGAATATTGGCTGCAAAAGCAAAATAAACGTATGAAAATAAAGGCAGACAAAATACACGATACCACTTTTTTGATACCACCGATTCGCACTTAGGCCGTTTTATTTGTTCAGCGTGGGCATTCGTGGGATAGCAGTACGCCAAAATCGTAAATGGGCGGAGCTGCGCGGGCCGCGCTTTATTTGCTTTTTAATCGACTTAAAAAATCACAAACGAAGGTTCTATATTCACTGTACGTTTTTTTTTATTAATGTTCGTCGATTTCTCCGTCAATCATGGACTGACTTGATTATGGAATTTTTACGCTATTAAAAATTAGTCTCATAAAAATATTATTAGGAGGATATAGAGGGAGGGATTCGTATTTACCCGCAATAAAAAAGTGTTAATAATAACACGATCGAAGTCAGTTTTTAGTTTTTTCATATAGTATTTTCAATCAGTTTCCGAAGCTGACGATGTCTATAGTGAGAGAAGTGTGCGGCAACCTTTATAAGCCGCTTACGTTTTCATCTGTATGTGTTCGGATTACCCAGTATCTGCGAAGAAGAGGGAAAATTATGTTTTTATTCGCTCAATTACGGCACGAAATGCCTGAACACGTTTTAGTGATAATATTCTTAGATATATCTGTGAGAGCAAGAAAATATATCGGTTGTAGACTTATTTTTCTGTGTAATATTTTTGTAAGTACAAACTTATGTAATTTGCTTCTTAGGGTTATAATATTCATTTAATCTAAAAGACACCAGTAAAATACTCGAATAATGTTCTAAATACCTAATTTATTTTGAGGAGAACACATTTTCTTATCTTCCTCTATGTCTGCCTACTGAGAAGTATTCAAAGGTTTAATTGGAATCGTTAGGTAGGCCCTTTCCATAGTAAGACCGCGCCGACGACGTCCAAACTAAGTTTGTGCGCTCACAAACTTGTCTTAGTCATTTGGTATCAGTGAATTGTCTGTTTTTGTGGTGTACTTGTTCACAAAAGTTCGTGCTATGTGATTGCATTATAAAAAGCAATAATAACAGAGAAGTTTATTGGCAAAAACACTAATCTTATCTAGGTATCTATATACTTATAGTGTGCGTGCGTGGGCATTGTGTTAAGAGGGCGATCTATGCCAATGACCTTGCTCGAATGGACGTTACCAATGAAAATTCCCCGCACCACATCTGAATTATATCACGCAGCGCGCACCAACATAAGTATAAGTATGTTGCATACAATACAACAGATACCGCCACAGAATAAGTACTAGTAGTTATAGCCTAGCCGGGCGCTGCCGCCGCCGCGCCGCCGCCGCCGCATGGCCTCTGCAGGTTGTTTATTACATTTATTAACCGACTCAAAAAAAGGAGTAGGTTCTCAATATGTTTGTTACCTCAGATTTTTTGACTGGGTGGTCCGATTTTCATGATTCTTTTTTTTATATGAAAGCTGGTGCTTCCCTTGTGGTTCCATTTTGATTTGGTACAGTTCTAACAGTAGGATCCATGAAAATTCATGACAATTTTGTGTATAAAAATTGCAGTCGGTTTAGTTTTTTAAAACAAAATTAATTATTAAACACCGATGATAATTCCTTTTCCCCACTGGATTCAGTATTGAGTATTAGTTATTAGTTATTTTCACTATTCAGTATAAAGAGAATAACCACCTCCCACTGCCTATTTTGTAGCTATATTCGATTTTTTTAAACCCTGCACAAATGATAAACAAACCCGCAGTACTTACTATCAAATTAACTTTCTTGTTATTTTTGAACATAACATAAGGAAGTACTTGCTGATTTTAAGATTCTTTCTTCAATAAATATTGTCTAATTATATCTCTTTACCTCGACTCCAAGCATGTGAATTTTAATTTATGTTTTTGGAATCTATTGACATAATTTGCAGCTTTATGACAAATAGATCATAGCTCTGTCTCGAATAGTACCTACCCTACCCAAAATAGTAAAAAGTAAGTAAATTAATAATTAAAGTATATATATAGGTGATGTTTTTTAACCTACTGTTAAAAAACATCAACTGCCCCCCTTTTTTATTGCACCCCTCTCTAGTGGCGTATTGTTCCATAGGAAGAAAAATTTAAGTGAATTAGAGTCAATTGTAGGGTCATTGCACTAGATTCCGACCATTTAGCGAAGACTTAAAGTTATCCAAAAAAAAACCAACTGGTCAGCCTTGTTCGAAATGATACTAATCGGTAGTCTAGATATCCGAGTTTTAAATACATAAAGAGTTTTATAGTTATGCTATAATGTTATTTATTAAAAAAAAAAAACGGAAATGAGTAAAACTTCAGTTTTCGACCACAAAATTCCTACGGACCTAAAAAAGATTACGACCGCTTACTTAAAAGGTTTTCATGGAATAAAATGCTAAGTTTTCATGCTTTTTTTTTCAGAAAAGTTAATTGTAGACAATTTTTTTTTATAATATTCATTATTTGATTTTACAAATCATGTCGATGTTTGGAGGAGGCGAGTATGAACCTCAAGATAAAAAAAAATTAGTAGGTACATCCTTATGCGGCGTGATATAAAACTTCAACAACGACGACTAAATTTATTATAATAATAAATTTATTATTATAATAATACCAATGATATTTCCTTTTCCCTATTCAGTGGGGATAAAGAGAATAACCACCTACCACTGCCTATTTTGTAGCTATATTCAATTTGTTTTAAACCCTGCATATTATGATAAACAAAATAGTACACAGTACTTAACCTCAAATTAACTTTCTTGTTATTTTTGAACATAATGGAAAGTACTTGCTGATTTTAAGATCCTTTCTTCCATAGTGGCGTATCGTTGAATAGGAAGAAAAATTTAAGTGGATTAGAGTCAATTGCACTAGATTCCAACCATTTAGCGAAGTTCTGACTTTAAGGCCTCAAAAAAAATATTTCCAACTGGTCAGCCTTGTTCGAAATGATACTAGTCGGTAGTATAGATATCTGAGTTTTAAATACATAAAGAGTTTTATAGTTATGCTGTAAAGTTATTTTTATAAACAATAAACAATCGGAAATGAGTAAAATTTCAATTTTCGACCACAAAATTCCTACGGACCTGAACACGATTTCGACCGCTAACTTAAAAGGTTTCATGGAATAAAATACTTACAAAGTTTTCATGCTTTTGTTCAGAAAAGTTGTGACAGATATATTATTGTAGTTTTTTTTGTATAAAATTCATTATTTGATTTTACATATCATGTCAATGTTTGGAAGAGGCGACTGTGGACCTCAAGATTAAAAAAAAAACTGAGTAAGTACATCCTAATAAGGCGTGATATAAACCTTCGACAACGACGCGAGGACATTGTAGTCCACTACTCAATTTTCAAGGGAGTGAATAGATTTTAAGTACCAGGGATGCATTGTAAGGGACACTAACACCAGAAGCAATGGAACCAACATACGAGCACAGAACACGCGCCGATGCAGTTCAGCGCTACAGAAAGTCTTGGTGCCCAGGCTCCTCTGCAGAAGAACCAAGATCCACATTATCAACTGAGTGAATCTATCTCTCGCTCACCTTAGTTTCAACTATATCTTTCGCTCATTTACCTCATTGATTAATTTTCGAACCTTATCAGTGCTGAGCGAAATGAGCGAATGAGTGAGAGCGAAGACGACTGAGCAAGGCGAGTGATTTGATGGAGCGACATGTACGATGTCAGATACAACATGAAAAAAAGAGAAAGATAGCAAGACTAAGTTCAGGCCTGTAATAATTATGCAAACTGTTTTAATGTAATTATTTTAGAAGTAATCGTGTTCAGTATTATTGTTAACGGATAAGTATTTTTTATTTCTTTTGTTTATTTTTTTAAAGAACATAATATAGTGTACGCAAGTTATTTTTATTTGTCACTCTAGCGCCACCTAGCTCAGTTGAACGGAGACATTATATTTTGTTTTTTATCTCGTGCTCATGAGCTTGAGCATGAGCAACTCAACAAGACAACATCATTAATCTACTGAGCTAAATGAGCTAAAGAGCTAAATGAGTGATATATATATCTTTAGATCAAAAAGTTTATCTATATATCTATATCACTCTTGTCATTGGAGTGGTATAAAATGCGCATCTCTAAGGAGAAGCCCTCGTTGTACGGGAGGTACAGATCCTCTTTGATTCCGTTCTTCATTGCGGGAAAACTACACAGGCATGTTACGCGAGCTTGGTGGGTCTATTCTAGGATACGGGATGTGATACGATAACATTTTCCTCAAAACCGCTAAGCCATCGCTTTGTCTTTTGGCTTAATTTGATATTTTTCGAAGGTAATTATTCTTGTCCATTACAAAAATGTTTGATTTCTACTGAGAATATCTTAACTTATACGAATTGGCCGAAAACGAAATGGGGTTTAAAGGCCTTTCCTATTCCGGCCACCTCATTTCTTCGAAGAAATTAAAGTTGAATGAAAACGAAACCATAATTCTAAACATGGTGGCCGTTCTCGACCACGGCCAAACAGATGTCCAAATTCCCTATGAATAACACGGTAAAATGGGGGCCGAAAACGAAAACTTAGATTATTTCGGTCGACATTAGCTACGATACAAATATACTCTAATAACATCGAGAAAAATAACAAAATGAGACAAAAGTATTCTGTGTATATTCGTACTTACTCTCCTCCCGGCCGAGATGTAAATTTTTGGTGATCTCAACTTCCGATTTCCGACCACCCCAATTTTCAAGTAATTCAATACAAAAACCAATATAATCTTATCGTAAGTATCGTATTACGTAAAATAAGTATTTATTTAGTATAAAAATAATACACGACAATGCTTATCGACTCATTTCTAAAAAAAACCGTTTTTATATGAACAAAATATTATTTATTGTTTTTTTACAGAGTAATAATGACAAAAACAAAACTTATTATACCTGTCCCCTGTATTGTTTGCCAGTTCGCTTTATTCTCTTTGAACATTCTGTTGACTAGGTTTTGGAGGATCCAGTTAGGCTGGGCAGCATTTGGAAAACTACGTCTAGTCTCCTCGTCATCCATAATCCGCAATGCTTGAAAACCAAAGTTTTCAATCATTGCGTCCTACCCGTCATGACCTACGGAGCTGAGACGTGAACACTCACGATAGGGATGGTCCACCAGCTCAAAGTCACTCAACGAGGTATGGAAAGAGCTATGCTTGGAGTTTCTCTGAAGGATAGGTTTCGTAACGAATACATCAGACAGAGAACCAAAGTAATCGCCATAGATCAAAGAATTAGCAAGCTGAAGTGGCAGCGGGCCGGCCATATATGGCGAGATATATCTCGCAAAGAACCAACAACCGATGCGGTAAACGAGTGCTTGAGTGGAGACCGCGACTCGGCAAACGTAGTGTAGGGCACCATTTGGCCAGGTGGGATGACGATCTGCAAAATACTGCAGGCAGATGCTGGATGCGGCAAGAAGACAGGGCGCTATAGGCCGATGTCCAGCGGTGGACTCATATAGGCTGATGATGATGATGATTATGAGTTGGACCGAAAAAAGAAAAATATAAGTACATAGATACCTAAACAATTGTGCAACGACCAGTGAGTTGAGTCCTTTAGGTACAGAGACAATTAATAAAATATTGGTAGTACCTACTTACCATTTCTTTGTATTCTCATCGTGTATTTTATTTTCAATAACGTTTTTTACGATTCATTTTATTATACCTATTTTTGCACACATAATTATTTAAAATAATAAATAAATAAATCATGTTGGACAATCCACACAGCATTATCTAGCCCCAAGCTAAGCAGGGCTTGTGTTATGGGTACAAGATAAGATAACTGATATACATAATACAGAAAACGACATAGATAGATATTTTTTTATTTTACATAGAAAACACCGAGAACGCCCTGAACAAATATCTGCAGATCGTATACATATTTGTCCCGAGGCGGGAATCGAACCCGCAACCTCCTGCCTCGCAGGCGGACCTTCGCCCACCGCACCACAGAGAAATAATAAATATAATACCTATTCAAAACTATAATCACCCCTTACTAAACATTTACTAAAAATCGTCAAATAAATAAATTTCAAGTTGGTTCCGCAGCGAAAAATAATATTGCTGTTAAAAGTAGCACAGGTCCGTTCAGCACAACGTCTCGTCCCGCACTGATTGTAGGGCCGGCAGAGGGGCGACTCACGAGTAACGTTGTATCGATTACGTAAAAAAATCGTTAAAAATAATTAGATAATTTATTTGAAAAAGTGGGCGGAAGAGAGTCTCCGTAACTTTTTATTCTACATGGTGATAACTTTAAATAAATCTTGTGATTGATAGTTTAGGAGAAAAAGAGTTTTAACGGAGAAAATGGATGGTACTTTGCACTATTATTTCAGATACTTATAATTGGAATTTCAAATTTTCGGCTTAAAGGTAAAATGCCTTGAATAGAATAGATTATCATATATTTTTTTCAAACTTTTTTCTATAAAGAATAAGAAGAAAAACGGTAAAAACTTTACCCAAATTACGCCGATTCACATGTATCTGGACCTTAACGCACGTACCTATTCAAAGAAAATGCCCCAGTTTTTGAGCGTAAGGGCGGGGTATCAAACGATTTAAATCTCTAAACATATTCAGCAATCGTTCGATCATTATCTTTAAAATGAAGCAAAAAAGGTTGTAGCTAGGACATTATACATTATTTATGTGATAGACAGTGAAATTAACAAAATATTATCTACTTAATAGATTCAAATTAGAAGGGAATGCCAGCCTATCCCAGTTTTACTATGATTATTAACTACTTGAAGCTCAACCTCAACCACAACAGCCTGTATTGGTCCACTGCTGGACGTAGGCCTCCCCCTGATAAGCACCTTATTGGCGTTTATCTCATGGGGCGTAGTGCCCATAATTGCAACGTTCGGCATGCGGGTTGGGGATCGCAGTTCGGTGGGCGAATTGTTCTGCAGGGGGCGCTGCTGTCCCTGGTGGATATCCCTTAGTCGTCTCTTACGACAGACATGGGAAGAGTTGGGGTGGTGCAAGTTCTAAGCCGATACAGATTATACCTACGATTTTGGTAAATCGTAGATATAATTCTGCCATCCAGCATTGTTCAAGTTCCATTATACGGTATGGACACTATCGAGATAAATGAATTTACCGCCGGCTTTTCGAATGACGTTTAATCGATATTTGCCAACGAGATTCATGTGTAAAAGTAGAGTTGGGATATTTTATTTTAGTCCGGCTTGTTATATCATTCGTGAGCTCTTTATTTCCTATTTCTTAGCCGAAAGGTTCAAATATTGTCGAGTCACGTTATCTAGCAATTAATTATTATCCTTTCGTCATTGACCGCCATCTGAATTTGAGCGACTGTGGCGCCTCATTGGGACAAGCCACTGATAGGTAGGTATGTACCCAATGTTTTCCCTGTGTATTCTCCTGTTTCCTCTTTAAAAAAAATCGCAGAGAAGCAAATTGGAAATAGTATTTACAGTTTAACAGTTTAGCTGACTGTTGCAAAAAAAAAGTGAGCTAGTCGTGTTCTTTTGGAACCATTTCTGTATCGTGAACAATTCGATAGAAGAAACACAAGTTTCTTCTAGCTTGTCTAGTAATTTTATCGCCATGTATATCGGAGAAATGTCATTGATTGAGATATTGCACAAACCAGGTAACAGTCTTCAAATAACAGTAGACAGGTAATTTAATTAAACGAAAGACGGACTTTTGATCGGACATGCTATGAAAATAATATCAGATGTATTGCGAATAATAATATCGCAATACATCTATGAAAATCTAATGTATACACACAACAACAGAGATAACTTTATGAAAAGATGTGATGTTCACAATAAAAGTACAAGAAACAAGAACAAATTACACATCCCATCATATAGACTACGAAAGGTAGGAAAATCATTTGTGGGCAATTGCGTAAGATTCTATAATAAGCTTCCATCTGAAGCAACTGAGCTCCCTATTCGTAAATTTAAACTGTACAACATAAAACGAAATCTTATCAAGAAAGCCTATTACTCCGTAGATGACTACGTCAATGATGTTAATGCTTGGCCGGATGTCGCCCAGTTCCACACAGACAGACAGTATGTAAGACCAGTTAGACTTAGTTATCCTAAGATTGTATTAGTTGATAAGCGATAAACTTGCTAGTGGTTTCTTTTTCACTTCTTCCGCTAGTGGACAAAAAATTGAAGTGAATTAGAGTCAATTGCACCTTATTTCTTGTTTGATAGTAATACCTATTTATCAAGCTATTTATATACTAAAAATTTGACTTGTCTAAGTACTTATTTTGGAAGTCTAATGAAATAAACGATTTGACTCTGACTCTGAAAAACCATCAGAGTCTTATACTAATGTAAAAGTCCGTCTTTTTGTAGAGCAACTCTACTTCTGTAACCGATATGTTGGAAAATGAAAACTGCGGTTACATTTTAATTTATATTCTCATAACAGTATTCATACAGTCTGGTTTGACTGCCATTTCCAGGTATAAGTTTCACATTTAACGAATTTGTTTCGATTTTGTGAAGTTTGCAGTGGAATTTTTTCAATTTTGTTTGCTTTTGCATCAATAAATTTGGCTGTTCGTGCCGAAAAAAATACTTTGGGCATTGTGTGTTTGAGTGGGCCTTTACTACGCCCTCTGTGGCGCAACCAGCTATGGTGGAACTGCGACGCAGAAGGTTGCGGGTTCGATTCCCACCTCGGGAACAATGTTCGCCCTGCAGATTCCGGGTGTTGTAGGTTTTCTCAAATTATATTCTTGTGAGCCCGGAGACAGATATTATTTTTTATTTATATTTGATATAGTACATAATTATTATTCCGACACAAATGTATTTGTTTGAGAATAAAGAAAAACTGAAACAGAGGCTTAGAGACTCTGGACATAAGTAGGTATGGTGTCCATTCAGACGTAGCCAAAACTATACCGTGTCCATTTTGAATGAGGCATAAACGTATACAAACCGCCCATACTTAACCTAAAATTCACTTTGTTGGCGCGTCCTTTTATACGTAATTTACATTACTTGTCGATTTTAGATCCTCCCTAAGGAATAGCTTACAATTATATCTGAAACTCGACGCCAAGCAAGTGAGTTTTTGTTATTTGTATTGTGGTTTATTTACTAACATGCTCCATGCTGGATGGATAAACCATAGACTAAACTATCTGACAGGACTAAAATGATGCCATCCTTATTATTTTGATCGTTCTGACAGGGACGACGAAATTTTGCGTACTAAATTACTTAGTTTAGTAACTTAGTTCAAGGATAGCCTTTCCGTAGTCAGACCGCGCCGTGTTTGTTGCCAAATACCAAACGAAGTTTGTGAGCTCACAAACTTGTCATTGTCATTTTGAATCAGTGAATTGTGTGTTTTTGTGGTGTGCTTGTTCACAAAAGCTCGAGCTATGTGATTGCACAATAAAAAGTAATATTAATAGTTAGGTTTATTGACAAAAAAACTCTAATTTTATCTACTCATAGTGTGCGTTCGTCGATATTTTGTTAACGCACGCATTCAAAGAAAATGCCACAGTTTTTGGGCGTAAGAGCGTATCTAACGATTTAAATCTTTGGTTTAGTTTAGTTTTGGCGCCATCTTAATAATAAACCATTATAATTTTATACTAGTACCCATTGATTAATTAAAACGGGAAGATAGGTTACGTTCTCCCAGCGCTTACTCAAAAATTGGCATGTGTTACAATACAACTACACGCAAACACATACACTCACAGTTATATTTCCAGTCCTGTGCAATACAAAGAAGAACAAAGACGTATCTAAGACCGAAGTGAGACGGAGACAACAATATTTCACGCGAATCACGAACGCCCGTGCCGCCGGTCCGACGGTGACTGAGGAGCACACAATTTTACACAATATAAGGTTGTCATTCTCGAGAAACTAGTACCTCATCTTCCTCTTTTAATTAATCAATGCTAGTACCCTTAATATACATTTATATCAGTGAATGCCAATGACCAACCTTTCACACTGCGATAGCGTAATAATGGGAACAAATGATAAGGTCATCGAACTAAATACTGATTTGTACCTACTTTATTATTTATTAGCAGCGCCACGTTGTTTCACCCGCGTAGTTCCCGTCCCCGTGGGAATTCCGGGATGAAATATAGCCTATACATTTTTTTCACACACTTTCATCATTAGATAGCTTAATTTTCAGAGAGTAACTCCCTGAAATTTAAGCTTTTTAATGATGATTTGTTAGGTTTATTGATGAAACATCAATAAACCTAACAAAACATAATATTTCTATATAATTATGTATAACACTATAAATACATAAACAAATAGTAAGAGTCAGAGTCAGAGTCAAATTGTTTATTTCTTTAGAATTACAAAATAAGCACATAAACAAGTTAAAATTTTACTATATAAACAGCTTGATAAATAGTAATTACTATCAAATAAGAAATAAGGTGCGTTTAATTCGATTACATTTTTTGTCTACTAGCGGAAGAAGTGAAAAAGAAACCACTAGCAAGTTTATCGCTTATCAACTAATACAATATTTGCATATCTAAGTCTAACGCAACTAATTCATGTCCCTACATACTATTGTCGGTGTAGAACTGGGCGATATCCAGCCAAGCATAAAATCATCTATGGAGTAATCTGCTTTCTTTATTTTCTAAGAAGGCTACGAACCTCTCCCAAATCTCAGCGGCCGGCCCGTGCGGATTCGTTGTTATTTCACGTAGAATCGCATCGTGTTGGCCATTTGGCGGCGTTCGCCTTATTTTGGAATTTTGCCCCCTGTATCGTATTGCCCCCTGCGTGTGAGCGTGTGTTTGCTGAAACTAGAAGGAATTTCACCATTTTTGATATTTTCTCGTACTTTTCGATTCATTTTGAGCTAACGTCTGATTTCAGAAATATTTTTGTTTATTTCTAATGTTGAATATATTTAGGATGTTTGCAGCGCGACAGATTTTCGAATAAATATGTCTATCATGCATAAAAAACAGCTTGAAAATGACTCAATTCGGTGGGCTAATTAGTTTCGCTCTCATTTAATGATCATAATGTTTAAGAAAAAACTAAAACACTGCAAACATTAGCTATTTTTCATCCGATTATGTATGGAAAATTTCAATACGATCGAGGACTTAGTTTCCAAATAAAGCGGAAAGTACGTTTTTATAGGGGGATAAGGTATCCGTACCGCATTCACCTCTAAAAATCTTAATTTCCAGTCCAAACTACAAAAATGCGTTCCTCCTTGCCACCTTGCAATAGGGTACTAAGGTATGTAGGTATGTTATGTACATAGTACATTAAGGGTCATAGAGTGACCGCGTCGCCACAGGAGGCACTGACAACGAGGCCCTTTAACCGCAAGCCAGATTATAATGAACATGCTTTGGCATGCCCGTGGGGATAGGTACACTCAGCTGCAGTTATAAAGGCTTATGAAGAAATACTTTTTCAAACAATCATAACCAAAACATCATAGGTACACAAACACAAAAAAATTAAGTGAGTTAGAGTCAATTGCACCTTATTTCTTATTTGATAGTAATTACTATTTATCAAGCTGTTTATATGGTAAAAATTTGACTTGTCTTAACAAGTCAAATTTAAAAAAAATTAAATTTTTAAAAAATAAGCACTTATGCTTATTTTGTAAGTCTAAAGAAATAAACGATTTGACTCTGACTCATATAAAAGTGGTTTGAAAAAAAAAATCCTTCCCGTTACTGTAGATATTGTCAATCTAATAATTAATTTTGTTTTAAAAAACTATAAATCGACTTAAATTTTTATAGTTTTTTCATGGATTTTCACGGATCCCAATGCCAGAACTGAACAAAATTAAAATGGGACCACAAGGTAAGCTTTCATATAAAAAAAGAATCATGAAAATCGGACCACCCAGTAAAAAAATGGTAACAAACAAAAAAAAATACAGTAGAATTGAGAACCTCCTCTTTTTTTGATGTCGGTTAAAAATATTAGTAACGACGACTTCTGTGACGCGGCGGGCGAAGGTCCGAATTTACACCTCGAAAATGTTTGTACGATCTAGAAAGCTATCTGTGTTCAGGGCGTTTTGGATATGTAATTTGGGTGGTGCTTGTGTAATTTGGTCCAGTTCTGACCATGAATCCATGAAAAAATGATTATAAATAAAAAAATAAATAAACAATGCTGGACAATTCACACAGCATTACGAGTATCTAGCCCCAAGCTAAGCAGAGCTTGCGTTATGGGTACTAGATAACTGATATACATAATACAATACACTACATAGATATTTTTTTATTAATTATACATTGAAAACATCCAGAACGCCCTGAACAAATATCTGCAGATCATCCAAATATTTGACCCGAGGCGGGAATCGAACCCGCAACCTCCTGCGTCGCAGGTGGACCTTCGCCCACCGCGCCACAGAGGTCGTCGATTATGAGTGAAGTCTGTTTCAAGTTTTATAAAACAAAATCAATCATGGCATTAAAAACATTGCCACAGGGAAATCTCTTACAGCAGGGCGGTTATGAAGCGAATGCGCCTTATGTTTGACCAATAATAATAATTAAAACAATAATTATAATATGTGTGAAAAAAAACCCTGCAACGTTTGCAAGTTAGTGGATGACAAAATGTTGCTCTAGAAAAAGTGCATGGATGTAACTACCTACGTACTTTTTTGAATGCCATCGCATTGTTTCGTCAATATTGGTGAAGAGCGCCATCTTTAACGCTGACTGTCCAAAAAATCAGACGGGGGAGCCAGGGACAGCAGTAAAGACTTTACTTAAACCTTGTTTAGCTTAGACACTACTTAGTTAACTGAGTTTGTGATGGACTTAGAGATGGTGAGGTACTGGGTAGTTATAGTTAAGTTACCCTATTAAAGGAATAGTTCTCGGTATACCTGCGTACTTTTTATAATGCCAATCACATTCTATATAAGTATGCAGTATTGAGATTATACTTTCTTTATTATACTTTTTTAGCACGCGTTGTTTCTACTGAAACGTATAAAGGTGTATTCACGGGAACTTATTTAAGGGATAAAAAGCAGGCCTAGAACTGTATGCACAGACCGGTTCAGTCGTTTTAGCTTGAAGTAAGAAACATCCATTCATTTATCCAAACTAGTGATCCAAACTTTCGCAATTATAAAATTAGTGTGAAGTATATTAGTTATGTATTTGTTTACATTTTAGGTATTATTTAGGTTATTGTTAGTAAATTATAGTGAAGGTCACAATCAAACTCCGCGGATTTTTGCGTCACGATTGGTTCATTTTATATTATTTTTTATTTTTATATAAACAAAGAACGGCGAAAATGGTAGGAGTACAGTCACGCACACGAATTGCTGTTCATTTTCTTACATAAAATATTAAGTTTTGTAAAAATTATTGTGTGAACCTGTGAACACGTAGGTACGTTTGCAAACAGAGAAGACACTTTTTTTCAAAAGAGATAAGAATCTCTTTTGAAAAAAAAAGTGTCTTGTCTGTTAACGTATCAAAGGTTTCTCTACCTTATCTTATCAATTATATCAAACACAAAAATAAGTGTAATTAAATTAAATTAAAATTATTTATTGCATAAAAAGTACATGTCACTTATTAAGGGCTCTCATTACCATTAAAGCTTGCGGTTTGGTTGTGAGTGCTTCCCCTTACAATGAGAAAACAAGTTATTATACAAGACTTTTAGTTTATACATAAGTTTTCTCATTCTTCCGTCTTAAATAATACAAGTTATAAAGAAAATAATAACGTGGAATGAGAGCTTTGGCTTTTTATCTTCTCGCAAGCGATTTAGATATCTCGTTACAAAAGTGGATAAGTAGATAAGTATCATAATTTAACTTTCTTCGAATAGGACTCCAAAATAACTTTTAATCCCTTCGAAATTCGACAATTTCTTAAACCGGTGTTATTCCCTCGTAAACACATTATAACAAGTTTTAAGTATCAACTTAACTTAATATTACGTTTGTTTCGTTATAATCTACTTAATATTTCGTTGGAATGCCTAATGAAACGAACATACCCGTAACTTTAAGTTATCTTTAACTTCAGCCGGGACTTAAAACCGCTTCAGCGGGTTTGTGTGGTTTAAGTTAAGTTAGCATCCTTCAAGTTTTTGATGGCTTGTTTAACTAAGGTAGAACGTCATCACATCATACTAATATTATAAACTAGCTGCGCCCCGCGGCTTCGCACGCGTTGTTCCTATGAAAACATTAAAAGGTGATTTTCATCCCACGGGAACAGATTTATGGGATAAAAAGTAGCCTATGTTTTATTCCAGTATTAGAATTACCTGTATGCAAAATTTCAGCCAGATCCGTTCAGTAGTTTTGGCGTGAAGAGGTAACAAACATCCATCCATACATCCATCCAAACTTTCGCCTTTATAATATTAGTGTGATGAGAAAGGGGTTGGAGATTTTGGCTCTAAAATCGGTCACCAATCACTTACTTTTTTTGAATGAATGTGAATGTGGAAACTAGCTAAATGCCGATACGTCCCTTTGGAATTATGTCGTCGATATAAATTGGAAGAGTAGGGTTTTGAAGGCCCACTTTAGTTTTACGTGTTTTCTACCTCTATAGCTCACAACATAAATATTATTTATTTGCTTTGTCAGTTTGAATGAATGCCTGAATTATTTAAAAAAAAGATTCCTAATCGACATAATGGATTTACAACATTTGTACAAGGCATCCTATGGCCATCCAACATGGAAGGAAAGTACCTTAAATATTGTTGAAAAAAAATGAAAATGAATTTATATATTAAAACCAATTGAAACTGCATTCAACTTTATTTAATCATCGATCGCCTGATTTTGTTTTCCAGTAATATAGCTTCTTAAACAAAAGGAAGACCATGAATTTCAATATTTATAATTACAGGAAAATGAATAACTTAGCTGTCGCCTGTATATAGCTGTTCTGCCGTCATAAGGCAAAAGGACGTTTTTACCTCGACTCTGAAATCTAGATAAAAATTGTTTAGTATTTTTGAAATCTATTTGATTTCAAAAATACTAAACAATTTTTACTGGGCGAAAGAATATATTCAATTTCAAAAATTGTATAATTCATGAATGAATTAAAGTTTGATCTACATAATTGATCTATATAAGATATATTGAATACAGATGCCTATTTTAATAAAAGCAATTATAGGAACTAAATAAATTACCATTCCTTTTTCTTCAAATGAAACGAACTCGATGGATTTTAAGCCTTCTGATAATTAAAAATATCATGATAAGTCAGTAACATAGACCAAAAACTAAGACAAGAAAGTTCATAACATTTGATTAATATTCCACGAGTCGAAAATAATACGTGAGATGAGATTATCCAAAGTACCTACTTACGTATGTTGAGTGTAGAGTCTGTTCAAAAAGAGAAGAGTTGTGGCGTTACGGTGAACTAACACTTTTATTCGTACTGCAATAACTGCATTGTTGTCAACGCAACAGTTGTCAATAATTGGCACACGAGCGCCCTCAAATCCCACGACGATTCTGTTTTTGAACAGACTCTTGATGTTATTTCTTGGGCATCGACAATATAACTTAATTTTTTTTCACAATATAACATGACACGGTTACTTTGAACTATGGTGTCTACAAACGGGAGCTTTAGAAGTTTCCATAGATTTTTTAACTACAGTCGCTAGCGAGTAAAAACTTGTCAAAACTCATGGTTTTTCACAGGACTTTGATTGTCACTTTCTTAGGCCCGTATTATGAGAGCTTGCTCAGTCATAGAGCTATGCTTGAGTGATGTTTATGCCATAGGAAAGAGTTGCTCAAGCATAGATCGATGACTGAGCAAGATTTCATAATACGGGCCTTATTGTCTGAAACTAACAGATGCCGACCGATGCAGACCATTACTAGCGAAATTCAAACCCAGTGAATGAATGATGAACAATAAATTGAAGTGAATTAGAGTCAATTACACCTTATTTCTTATTTGATAGTAATTACTATTTATCAAACAGTAATTAAATTTTGACTTGTTTAAGGCCCGTATTAAATTTTGACTTGTCTAAGCTTGCTCAGTCATAGAGCTAGGCTTGAGTGACATTTATGCCATAGACAAGCGTTGCTCAAGCCTAGATCGACACTGAGCAACATTTCATAATACGGGCCTTAGTTTTATTTGACTCTGACTCTGAATGATAGTTCCTTTTTTGGCAGATAGGTATCGGTATATTGTAACGTCGAAATGGGGAGCAAGCCCTTTATAAATGTCAAATAAAGCAAGGGACCTCATTGGGTCTTGTTTGAAAAAAGTGTTTCGGTCAAATTTCTATTTTTTATCCAAATAAGTGCTTACGAAAATTGTTATTGAAGATAAATAAATAAATAAGTACCTTATATCTCAAAAGTAAGTCTGAACACTCATACTTGAGTAAAATACTCAATAATAATAATAAATAATGTAGTAGTTTTATTGTAAAAATAATGTAAAAATGACGAGCCTGTGGCTGATGTTTCCACCAAATGAGATTTGATTTTGTTTTTAATTAAAATGGGCCATAATGTTTTGCGAATTGACCAATTATACTTGTTTTAATAAATATTTAGATTTTTATCTGAAAACTGTTGCGTAAGTGTGAAGTCATGAAAAACAATTATAAGGAGACAGAAAAGAAAACTTTGCCCATTTCATAATTATTTATAACTCAAGTGACAAATATTGGTCTTTTATTTGATCTCTATCAGACAACCTTGCAAGCTATTATAACAGGTATGTATGGTAACATAACATTCAAATACTCAAATTCGGCCTAAAATAATTATAAAAAAAAGATTAGACAATATTAAAATTGTTTCCCAAAAAAACCATTTCCAACATGTGCAAATTAATTTATCATTCTTATGTGAGTAACTTGTTTTTTAATATCCTACAAACCATAAACATAAAACAAACCCCGAGGCAGGGGCTAGTCAAGTTAGAAATGGGTCCCATATCACACTCTACATTATAAATAACTTTTATCACTAAGGGTTAAGCACCTAAAATATAGCACGACGGAGGTCAAGTACCCCGGACAGATTATAAAAGTATAAAACCAGTGTGGACCTTTTTGGTCTCCGGCCTTTTTGGAATTCCGGAGCGAATGACGGGTTAAGAAGGTTTTTATTGTTAGGTTGATTGATATGGGACGTTAATTTTGTTATTGACTGTACTAAAAGCTGGGTTCGTTGGATGTGATAAGAACTATAAAGTAGTTAGGTAGGTTAGGTACCTAAAGGTAAGGAAACAAATGCTGGACTATTACTTTTAAAATACGGTATACGCCTACCAAACATCACTAATACAGTTAGTATTTTTAGTAGTGTATCTAAAATGAAACCTATAGGTTTTTTAAACAAAATATACTATTAAACAGGTTAGGGCAAAGTAAAAAAAAAATACAGTCGAATTGAGAACCTCCTCCTTTTTTGAAGTCGGTTAAAAACAACAATTTTACTCATTCAACGATTCTTAATTTAAATTCGAATGTAACTATTTTTAAACTAGGCGAATTTTGAAGGTTTAATGTCCTTACCCATCTTAGCTCTAACGACTATGGCATAAACGTAAAAATGTAACTAACTGTTTCTGCAATTTTTGAGTGATGTTATAGGATTTGCTGTAAGCTGAACATGTAACATCTTGTTGTGGTATTTGACTTTAACTTGAAGCTTTTCAACTAAACGTTTTATAAAAACCAGAGATTTACGTCGTTGACTTTACCTACTCCTTATTTTAGTTATAGTAAACGACGCGAAGTGGTATTTAATTTCGCCAGCTTGGCTAGAGGCCTCTTTAGCTCAGTGGTAGAGCACTGGTCTCGTAAACCAGGGGTCGTGAGTTCAATCCTCACAGGAGGCAAGAGGACATTTTACATTTTATGAGGACATTTTACATTTTATATTTCGTTTTACATACTTATGCGATTATAAAGAATACAGAGAAGGTTAAAATTATTAGGTACTTAATAGCAAAACATTTAAAAAATTACGGATAAATGTTTAAGCTGATTTTGAAACTGATTGATTACCCTGAGGCAATACCCCGAGGTGGTGCTAGCTTAGAATTTGCACCACCCCAACTCTTCCCGCGGGTGTCATAGGAGGCGATTAAGGGATATCCACCGGGGGGCGGGTAGCAGCGCCCTCCGCAGAACTATTTTACATCCAAACTGCGATCCCCAACCCGCATGCCCAGCGTAGGGATTACAGGCATTACCTTCTATGAGATAAACGCTAATAAGGCGATTATCAGGTGGAGACAAGCGTCTAGGTGTGGACCAATACAGGCTGTTGACGTACAAACATTTGTCCCAAGTCGGGAATCGAATCCGCAACCTCCGGTGGAACTTCACCCGCCGCGCCATATCGGTCACCAACGAAAGAAAATAAACAGTTTTTGACCCATTAGGTACCCATTGTTCTACTTAAAGTACAAATTAATAATCAAGCAAGAACCCCACACAACCAAAAGTTGTTCTAATTTCCATATTTTCTTTGTTCCAGAACTGGCTTCGCAAATGACATGACATCCGCCGCTCCAAATTCAAATTTTTAAAAAGTTCCTTGCGTTACTCGTCTATTCCTAAATTCAAATTTTAAAAAAGTTCCCTCTCCGCTCGTCTATTCCTACAGTTTGACATTGACAGTTCTTGTTTTTTAAAATGCTGCGGTATTGGTTCTGCTTTGCTAGTGCATTATGCCTAGCTGGGTATTGCGGGGCTAACTACTGTAGGGACGCGAATTTGTGCTGCCCGGGACGTGACAGTTCGTGTGTGGTGCAGAAACTTCACTCCAATGCTATCATTGAGGTTCTACCGGACAAGCCTTGCTACTGCGACCATGCGTGCTTGAAGCTAGGGGATTGCTGTCCTGACTTTAGAGAGACTTGTGGAGGTAAGAACTGTTTAATTTATGTACCTACCTAAAGTTTGTAAATTCAGGAGACTATCCATTCAATGTGACAAGCGTTCGAGAAACCGGGGGTTAGCAAATTCATTGTTTTGACCTCTCGAAATAAATGAGGTTTTAACATAAAAGAAACACAACGATGCGTAAGGATTATAATTTTTATATATCATTATTATTAAAATTTACTCTAGCTTCTGTTTTATTATATATTATGATTAGTGACTTTTTAATCCATGCATATAAGTTAAACTTCGATATTATGGTTAAGTCAATATTATTAATTAGACATTTAAAATTCGTCGTACACGCTCAGTCATTGCACTTAAAAAAGTTATTGTTTGTCGAAAAAAGGGCGTTTAGTCACACACACTCACAGTTAAATTTTTTTTATACATTGAATAGGTATCTTTGTCCATGCTATTTGAAATTTTTCCTTGACAAAGGTTTGACACGCAGAAATGAATGCTAAAATAATACGGATGCTAGCAAAAACATGTAACCTTTTTTATTCAAAACAAACTCTCACCCGTTAAAATGTTTAAAAATAACCATAGATTCCCGTTTTGACCCTTTCAATCCTTTTCATCCCCCTGATCTCTTTCCAATTACAAAACTGTCCGCCAATTTCAAATTTTAATCTGCTTTTAAATAAGGGCGACGGCTTTGTTGGACGTGTTAGAAAAAATCAAGAATTATGAACTGAATTTTGATAAATCGCCTATCAATAATGTTCTCCCGGCGTCTTTGACAGTTTCGTAATCGAAAAATTACAGGAACCTTTTGAAGACCATTCAAATTAAGGTTATAAAAAATATATTCCAGTTTTCCCCCTTAAGGGGGATTTACTAAGGGGGAAAACTGTGATAACCTAATTAACCTAATAAAACTAATTTGACAGTACTAAAAATATAGCTGTCCCTGTCATGACGATCAAAATAATATGGAAGGCATCATTTTTAGTCCTATCAGATTAGTTTAGTCTAGTTTTGGCAACTGAATAGACACCAAGAATGGCTTTAATTGTCTCTATAGACAATCATTTGGTCCATCAATGACGTAAAAATTAACAAATGCAAATGACCGTTTTCTGTTCACGTAACCAGCAACGCTCTCTGGCAGAAAGTCTTCCTCAACGTAGAAATCGGAAGAAAGAACTTTAGTTCGCTTCCTGTCTGCATTTGACAACAAGATAGAGTCAAGTTGCTCTATGGTAGAATCGAATGTTGAAGACTTCTGAAAAAAAAGGTTTACGTAACGTTTAGGTACACATTCCCCCACCGAGACCTCGCCTCGTCTTCACCCAATATAAAACCCCGTCTTCAGCAATTTTCATTATTTTTATACAACGCTGTATACCCCAAAGAACATAATACTGTGGGTACTAATACCCCGCTAATCCCCGTGTAATATAGTCTGATCCAGAGGGCGCCACTCGTTTGCATGCTTTTATTACGAGGGGCCGAATTTTAATATTTTCTTTGTGAATTTTGCGGCAAGGAAAAAGTGCTTAGTCGAAATTCATTTTGCCGAATTGTCAGGTATTTTTACCTGGTATGGCAATCCTGGCTTTTTGTATTTGGGTAAGGGGGATTGTTATAATCAAGTTACCTACAAAGCTGTGTATTGTAGGTACACGATTTTTTTATTAAGAGTGTGCAATAACGCCGCTACGAGATGGATTTCGAGCGGGATGACAAGATATGGTTTTCTCGCGAGTGAGAAGTAAAAAGCAGAGACGTGCACCGAATTTTCTATGCGTCAAAACTGTTTTTACCTAATTATAAGTTAATGAAACAACCAATCGAAAATTTTAAAGTCATAACTAAAGAAATACTTTTTAACATTTTTTTTATTTAATATTAATATAACAAAACACATGCAATAATAATACAGTACAGTTCCAGCGGATCTCAAACTAAGCAAGAATGCTTGTATCTTGAGGTCCAGAGTGCGTTTGACAATATGGGTTCAGAATATTGGAAGATGTTCAAGTAAATACATAAAAGTTAATTAATTAAAAAGATGATTAAACATAACATGCATTATTTGTAAAAAAATAATTAATTTGATTAACAATTCTCAGAACATTCCTCTGAGAACCTGTGAGTTTGTGAATGTGTACCTAGAGTGTGTGTCTGTGTGTTGTGTGTGCGAGTGTGATGCATGTGTGTGTAGTCGTGTGTGCGTGTTTAGTGAGTGTGAATTTGAGAGTTGGGTCTGCTAATACTAAGTTAAATGAGGTCTTCTGTTTCGGAATAAGTAAGTTCTATAAGTTTGTTTTTTACTAACGATTTACATGAAAATAAGGATGTTTCTTTTAAGTCGCAAAGCTTACATAATTTATTATATGTGTAAGACATGGAAAAGGCGGGCAACGTCTAGCCATGAGTGAGTGCGACTGTGGAATGGGCATTCTGTACACGCGTTTCGCAATAATGTCGTCGTAGTTTGGGAGGGCTTTGATGCTTCTGTGCGTCTTAATAACTGCACTTAAGAAGGGAACGGATACCTTAGCCCCCATACAAACGTACTTTCCGCTTCATTTGGAAACTACGTTTCCGATCGTATTGAAAATTTCCATACATAATCGGATGACAAATAGCTATGTTTGTAGTGTTTTAGTTTTTAAAAAAACATTATGATCTTTGAATGAGAGTGAAACTAATTTGCCATATTTTGACCACCAAATCGAGTCATTTTCAAGTTTTTTTTTATGCATGTTAGACACCTTTATTCGAAAATCTGTCGCACTGCTAAATCTATCCTGCCAACTGCTAATCCTAAATATATTCACCATTAGAAATAAACAAAAATATTTCTGAAATCAGTCGTCGTTATTCAAAATGAATACGAAAAAATATAAAAAATTGAGAAATTCCTTCAAATTTCTGCAACTGCTCGCTCAAACGCGGGGGCGATGCAAGGGGCACAATACCAAAATAAGGCGAACGCCGCCGAATGGCTAACACGATGCGATTCTGCGTGAAACAACAACAATCGCTCGGGCCGCTGAGATTTGGTAGAGGTTCGTAGCCATCTTAAGACGAAGAGCTGTCGTACCCGAAGTACTCTAAATTCCCTGTACAGGTCGTCTGTTGGGAAACGGAAGGGCTTTTATAGAGCGACCTTGATTAGAGACCTTTGGGCTCTCTCTAATTTCATGAATATTGTTTTACCAGCACTGCCCCATACTGGGATACAGAACTGTACTGTAGTATCTACCTGACCTATCCTGATATTATAAATAATAAACGCAGAAATGATAAAGTCTGTAAAACTGAAAGTTGTCGCACGAAATGTGCGCAACGTCATTTTTATAACATAAGCTCCACCCTTTATAATCGCTTAAATAAGGAATTAAACATATACCCCCTTACTCAACACAAATGTAAAATGAAATGTATAGAATACCTACGGTCATTGTCTTACGATAGTACAGAGAAACTGCTGGAATTTGCTAAATAAATACTCATACTAATCACACACCCACATTCTCACACACACACTCACACACACACACTCATTCACAGTTGCTCCTGAGCACAGATACACACCTACTTTCACGCTCACTCACCCTTGCCGATACTTAAACAAAACCCTGGCTGGTTGCTCCTGTTGCCCGAACTCTCAAGAGATCGGTGTCCTCAGGAGTATCATGCTCATAACACACACTATCACTCATACACATACACACACACGCAAACAAACAAACACACCTTCCCCAACAGAGACTGGCTAATCTTTAATTAAATAATTTTATTTTTGTTTCTTATATTACTTTTTTATTTTATTTTCTATGTTTAACTTTCAACTTGTCTTGAAACAAAATTGTAATCTTACTTAGAAGTAGATAAAAAAAAATTGCTTTAATTTTTAATTGTCTTGGAACTGTATTTACAAACTTTCGGAGGAGGGCGTTGTCATCTGCGACACAGTTTTTAAAACTTCTGCAGATGACATCGTTTTCATTTTTAACCATGTTACCGTTGTTTTGGTTCCACAATAAACGATTTTATTATTTATTATTATTATTTACCTAATAACCATGAAAGTTTCAAACGTTGAGACTTCTTCAATACAACAAAGTGGTAATATAATCCAACAATAATAAATACCGACATTGAACAACCAGAGGTATTTAACTTGCCTTTGATACAGACACTGACAGAGATTAAGGTGGAAATTCAAAGAACTGGACTAATGAACTTGCTAGTTAGAGTGCCTAGGGTTAGCTCAGATAAATCAAGACCAATCTAGACGATAGAAATAGTTTGTTAATGCATTCACTGCCCAGCATGAGCCTCAGGACATCTGCGTCTTGGGCTATGAAAGTATTAGTTTAATAATGTTAATTACAGTAGTCTGTTCAATAATAAATTTTGTTTTAAAAAACTATAAACCGACTTCAATTTTTACAGTTTTTTCATGAATTTTTATGGTTCACATTGTCAGAACTGAACAAAATTCAAATGGGACCACACGGGAAGCACCAGCTTTCAAATAAAAAAAGAATCATGAAAATCGGACCACCCGTGCACCCAGTCAAAAGTTCTGAGTAACAAACATAAAAAACAGTCGAATTGAGAACCTCCGCCTTATTTTGAAGTCGATTAAAAATATCAAGCTTCAAGCAGCCATCGTTTCTAGGCTCCTAGATTCTAAAACCAAACCTATATTCCTTATAATCTTTGATAGATCAGATAGCGCCAACCTAGACAAGCCTAGAAAGATACTCAGCTGATATCACTGTAAGTTAGTCGAGAAGGGATTATCGGTAACATCTACTGACGTGACAGCTTAGAGAGGGGGTCAAGTTAGGACTTGAGAGGTTAATGATTTGGTGTTGGTACGTATGAGGTTTGTAAAGTTTGGTTTTCTAGTTTTTGCCTCACTTGGCCCGATACAATGATTTTTAAAAGATAATATAAAAGATAAAAATCATTTATTTTACCCAATGACAAACAAAGTAAAAATGGTACATGCAATAATAATAAACTAATAAGTACTTAAATCTAATAATTTCTTTATACATTGGGTAAAAAGGGACCCAGACTCAGCATTTTGCAGTAAAAGTTTTAAATAGTATATATTTATATTCTTATAACGACTTACATAATATGAACTGAATTCAATCTCGGTGTTGCTTTTTTAATTGAATTCATCAATTTCGAAGTTTTTTCGTATGAAACTCGAGCTGTTTTTATATAGAATTAAGTAGTATTTACCGGATCTGAATTACCAGCCAAAAATTCACTTTTACTAGTGGCTGTAATGCCTTATGCCAGCCAAAGGTCCAGTAGGTACTGAACAAAAGTTTCAAGTGGATTTGGATAATTTTGAAACGAAAGCATTCAAGTGTTCTTGTGGGTAAAGGGAATTATCATCGGTGTTTAATAATTAATTTCGTTTTAAAAAACTAAACCGACAGCAATTTTTATATACCTACATATTTGTCATGAATTTTCATGGATTCTACTGTCAGAACTGAACCAAATCAAAATGAAACCACAAGCGAAGCTCCAGCTTTCATATAAAAAAAGAATCATGAAAATCGGACCACCTAGTCAAAAAATCTGAGGTAACAAACATATTGAGCACCTACTCCTTTTTTTGAAGTCGGTTAATAAATGTAATAAACAACCTGTAGAGGCCATGCGGTGGCGGCGGCGCGGCGGCGGCAGCGCGCGGCTATAACTACTAGTGCTTATTCTGTGGCGGTATCTGTTGTATTCACAGATTGGGGGTAATCTGTGGTTGTATTGTATGCAACATACTTATACTTATGTTGGTGCGCGCTGCGTGATATAATTCAGATGTGGTGCGGGGAATTTTCATTGGTAACGCCTATTCGAGCAAGGTCATTGGCATAGATCGCCCTATTAACTTTTAGTCTGTAAGTGCCTACCTTATATTTTACCTGTATTTTGGCGTATCAGGTTTTATTTCTCTTTTTGTTAGCTTATAATTGTTGAGAACTTCACATATTTTAAATAAATCACATGCCACAAAATTCATTACTTTAACCGGCACGCAATTTTCAGATTTACTTAAAAACACGTGTATTATGATGAGTTAATAAATATTAGAGCCTCCATACCTCCATAGAGGCGGAAACGAGATCCATCAGTGGTTCATAGAATTATTTATATGCCTTTTTAAAGTGTTGTTCTCTTGTCAGAAAAAAAAATGAATATGAAGGTAATAATTCTTTTTTCACACGTTTTTTTAGTATTATTTTCTTAGTGTGTATTTTAATTTTGGTTTTTAGTAGTTATGGAATAGGAAACATGCATTTGACTGCATAAAAGCGATTATTTTTACGTATTTTTGAATTTTATGGTGTTTTTATTGTTAAATTTAAGGCGCATACCTGAGCCAATCTGTCAGCGATTCCTATTTTATCATACTTTTACGTTCATTATAGGAATTTTTAAAAATCCTACGTTCAGTTTGTGGTATCTATTATAAGCTATTTTTTAATGTATCTTTAATAATTTTATCTCATTTAGTTTAGGAGGAGATGCAAAAATAGAGTTTGGTGGCCAAAAAGCGCAACTTCGTATCTCTTCCTAAGCTTTACAAAATGAAACTAATACAGAGGCATCATTATATAGATTATAATAGATACCACAAACTGAACGTAGGATTTTTAAAAATTCCTGCGTTTTATGTAATAATAAGATATAATAGTTGGGGGCGCCACTTTTGCTGGTGTATGGGCCTTAATAATTGAAAAGTATATATTTTAAATCTCAACCGTAAATTTTCGAAACGCAACGCTATTGGCACCCGAACCGTGGTCATAATTAAACATTTTTTGTATGGGCATGAAGTTTTGACTTTGAGTTGACATAGGGGATCCGATAAACCGTGACGTCACAAAATGCTAGGGCTAACATAGCAGCGTTTTTATCAATTTTTTTTTGGCTGTTATAATTTTTTTCGTTTATGTATTAACCTAAATAATCGATTTAAAAATAAAAAAATCCATGCATTAAGTAAGAAGTGTGAAAAAAATCGATACAGTATTTTTTTGTTGTGGCACTCTGTATATACTAATTAATAATTGATTTCGTTTTAAAAAAAACTATAAACCGACTTCAATTATATGGAGTCCATGTCAGAACTAGACCAAATTAAAATAGGACCACACGGGAAGGACCAGCTTTCAAATAAAAAAGAATCATAAAAAATCAGACCACCCAGTGAAAAGTTCTGAGGTTACAAACATAAAAAAAGAAAAGAAAAATACAGTCGAATTAAAAACCTCCTCCTTTTTTGAAGTCCGTTAAAAAAGGGGGATAACCACGGGCTAAAGCTAGTGCCTACCTACATCACATTTCCCTGTCATCACTTTTCGTACCCGCTGTACCTACCGTGCCTGCCTATAATATGAATAATTTATGCTCAAACACATTATGTAGATGAGTGTACGTACAAAACGGTAGGCTTTTCTTAGATTACGTTCGGATAATATTTTTTTAATATCCCTGAGGAATTTCAGCTGCAATTAATCATGTGATTTCAGTCAGATATTTTCATATTTTAATCCTTATGAGATTTAATAATTTGATGGAACATTTAGCTTGAAAATAAATTTCAGATTGTTGATTTTTAGGTGACATATAATTTAGTAGAAGTTTTTAACCTGAAAAGGGTGACCGAAGTAGGTACCTACCTACTTACCATAATAGGAAGGATATTATTAAAACATCGACAAAAAATGCTGTTTTGGTTATTATAGTTTACTTACACCATGGGTAAATTAAAAAAAAAACAAATATTTAAGTGAGAACTAAAATATCTCATAAATTTTCTAGTTATTTACATACCCAGAGATTTTCAACATCTACGTCATTTGACTTGGCGTAGCGGTTATCACATAGGCCGTTTTTGTATAATGGACAAAATAAAAAATACGTATACCCCATACCTTCTGATAATATAACTGACGGTAAACATATCGCAATGTCTATGGATAACTATACCGTGTCTATTTTGAATGAAGCATGTTAGTAAACAAACCTGGGCGGTTTGTTCCCTACTTAACCTAAAATTCACTTTGTTGGCGCGTCCTTTTATACGTGATTTACATTACTTGTCGATTTTCGATCCTCCCTTCACTATACATATTTGATATAATTGCTTAAAATTATACCTGAAACTCGACGCCAAGCAAGTGAGATTTTGTTATTTGTGTCGTAGTTTGTTTACTAACATGCTTCATTCAAAATGGACACGGCAGGAGTGCAGAGTGTCGGTTGCCGCCGCGTGCGACGCCGCGTCGCACGCGCAAACACAAACATAACGCAAAGTACGTTGATGTTTATGAATAGGCGGCGGGGCGTGAAGAGAGGCGGAGTACGCCGCGTGAGGCCGCGTGCGACGCGTCAAATCAAACAAACGCATGTAAATAAAAAACGCTTCCCCGTAAACACACTCTACCAACGCCATATTTTTAAATTCTATAAGCTCTCATTTTGTGAAAATGATGGGCACGAAAACAATGAAACCTAATGAAACATGACAAGATATTTACAATTCAAAACATTCAAATGAAAAGAAAGAAGACTAAATAATGGCGTCTGAAGCCGTAAGCCTGATGATTAATCGACGGAATTTTTCTCCTTGAACATTATTTTATATTTATTAGCTCTGCCCGCGGTTTTGCACGCGGAATTCTGGGATAAATAGTAGCCTAATTACATGCTACTCATATACATACATACATATATACTACTGAACGGATTGGAATCGGATAGACTAATATTTTGCATGGATGTAAATCCTAGACCTGGAATAACATCAACCTACATCTATGGTTTATCCATCCAGCATGGAGCATGTTAGTAAATAAACCACGATACAAATAACAAAATCTCACTTGCTTGGCGTCGAGTTTCAGATATAATTGTAAGCAATTTTTATTGAAGGGAGGATCTAAAATCGACAAGTAATGTAAATTACGTATAAAAGGACGCGCCAACCAAGTGAATTTTAGGTTAAGTATGGGCGGTTTGTATACGTTTATGCCTCATTCAAAATGGACACGGTATAGGTGAGAAAGTGCCTAATTCCTATCGAGTGTGTCATGAGGGGCATAGCGCGCCATTTTGTAAAAAGGATAGTCAGGAATTGGCATTCATAGGAGCGGGACAGAGCATACCTTTTTAGAACAGCGTAGGCGCATAAATGATGTTTTTGTATATTGACAAAAAAAACTACACCACTTATGAAAAAACCCAACCGAGAAACCAAAGAATTAGTAATGACCTACGAATGAAAACAAAAATATTTTCTATAGACCGCGGGTATCCTGAGATCTAGACCAAATTTAGGTGGAAAACAGTGCACTTTCATGTTTTTTTTATCATAATTGTGTTTTCGCAACCAAGCAACCGAAGAAAAAACGTTAAATTTTATGTAATCCTTGTTTTTTACCACGGGATGTCGTGATTACTGAGATCTAGGCCTAGTTTTTTTTAACAAATCCACTAGGTTCGAGCCTTAAAAACACACGAGTTAGGAATCGCACTTTCTCCCGAGTGATCATTGATTTATTAAAAAGGGAAGATAGGTTACGTTCTCCCAGCGCTTACTCAACAATTGGCATGTGTTACAACTACACGCAAACACATACGTTCACAGTTTTATCTCCAGTCCTGTGCAATACAAAGAACAACAAAGACGGAAAGACGTAGGTACCTACCGTACTTGGCGCGCGGATGTCGAAGTGGCAACATCTCTGGTGGGACTCTGCCGTTGTTGTTTGGCGCTCTCAGTGTCAAGATCGAGTGGTGTGGTGTCCTGAATAGTCCTGATGATGTCTCGTGGAGAGACGAAACTAGTTGACGACTTGCTTTGATAAATGTTCTTTCATTTTGTATAAATGTATAATTTGTTAGATTTTATCGCAGAAGGTTTTTCGCGGAATTGTTACTAAATAGTTTTCGTTCTTATATTTAAGACGTACCTACCTAAGACCGAAGTGAGACAGAGACAACAATATTTCTCGCTAGTACGACCGCCCATGCCGCCGGTCAGACGGTGACTGAGTTGGGAGCACACAATTTTACACAATTTGAGGTTGCCACTTTCGAGAAACGAGTATCTCATCTTCCCTTTTTAATAAATCAATGCGAGTGATACATAATGCTTTATTAGTATAAAGCATTATGTATCACTCGCATTGATTCGCGTGACCTTCGAGGAAAATCACGGTATGAGAAATATTCAAAATCAGTCGAATAAATTCAAATTGTAAACTCATATATGTAGCAATAAATACTTACCTACGCGCATGTGCGCTTTTCCCATCCCATGGTTCTTTATTTAAATTAATTTTCCGAATACGGAAGAGGCAGATCATATGGCCGTTTGGAAGTAAAAACTTTCTGTCGTTTGACCAGTTATGAAAATTACCATAAATCAGGAAATAAAAAAAACCACACGTTTTAAGTGGTTTTCCATACACTTTTCTCTTCCGCTAAATGAAAGTCCATAGAGTTTTCCCTCCCGCATTTTGGTACGCCTGGCAAAGACGTACTTTCTACCTTATGTTTGGAAAAGGGAAAAACAACTTCTGTTGGGGTTGTAGGTAGTATAAATAAATAATTATAAACAGGTATGTAGGTATCCAGTACTATTCTATGAAATAATTCAAAGTAGGTACCAACCTATTTCAAGAACCAGAACAGAAGAGACAAGCAAAAAGGATTAACTAGCCTGAGGTGACTTCCAAAATCTGTATTCGTAATGAAACCTCCTTTATACCGCCTATTCGGACTGGCCTGAGGGCAGAACAAAGGTTTTATTTGATTCTGTTACCGTTTGTTCAGATATTTTATTGATGCTGGGATCGATTTTCGTTATTGTTAGAAGACTTGATATTAAACTGGGAGATAAGGATATAATTTCGAACGGGGTAAAGGTATTTCTGTAGATAATTTTATATCAGAGGGGCTACTTAAGTTTAGACAGGTTGGGCCTTTAGAACTGGATGCTACGCATATAACTGCTCAAAAATCTACTGAATGATACATTTATATGAAAGCTGGTGATTCCCGTGTGGTCCCAGTTTAGTTTGGTTCAGTTCTGAAAAAACTATAAAAATTGAAGACGGTTTTTATAGTTTTTATTAAAAATTAATTATTGTTATTTGTGTCGTGGTTGGTTTTATGTTCGATGGATACTTTATAGGTAGGTACTTTACATAGCTCAAGATGAAGAGAGAACTCCAAATAAAGTATCTTGTCCGTATTTTTAGATATACAAAACAGATTCCAATTTTAATTTTTACATTCTGATTTTTACTTCATAAAGCTGCGCGTTCCATTTTCAAAGTAAAGGTACGCGTTCTATTTTCAAAGTTTAAGCGCGGGAAACAAAAACCTGTTTACTTCGTGAGCGTTTAGTATGCGATTTAAAAACACGCTGCATAAAGCCGTGTCATAGAAATAGTAGAATAGCTGAACCATTTCGCTAAGGTTACCTATACCTAAGAAAGAGCCTCGGTCTTCTCTTCTCTACCTAACTTTGGTGGAGAACAGATGAGAAGAGAAGATTTTCTTTGTCGCAGGGGTGTCATCTCACTCTACTACCTAGTACCGACTACCTAATAATTCCACTTCAGTTGGAAGTTCAGCAATGCACTAATATTATAAATGAGAAAGCTTCGACGGATGGTTGTATGTATGTATGTTTGTTAATATACTTCCAAAACTGCAGAACGGATCAGGTTCAACGATCAAATTTCGCGTAAATGTCAATCCAGGCCTGGAATAATACATACTTACTGCCGTACTCAGAGACGTTAATGCTTAGATACTTAAACCGTCACTAAGTAAAGGTTTTTGTATGTAAATCTTTACTAAGTGACAATTTTAGGTAATCATAAACATCTCTGAGTGGCAGCTGTTAGGCTTTTGATACCATAATAGGTAGGGTTTAGCTAAGAGCTGATAAGACCCTTTATTAGATAGGTAAAAAAATAACATAAACCAGTTTCCGTAAGAAAAAACCTTATAATAGGCCTTTAAATACCTTCATAGAAAAACGCCGGAAGAAACTAGTAATTGATACTGTTTCCCTCCCGTATTGACTTTCCCAGCTTTTCAACCAAACCTACCATTAAGGTCGCGGTGCCTTAAACAATTTACTGAGCAATTCTGCCTGCCGCGCCCTGTAATTTGCAAGTGGAAAAATAAGAGGCGTCCATCCGGTGGTTAGATCGGTACAGCAATGGCGGTGGTCGAGGAAAATGAGATTTTACAAAATGGTAGGGATTTTAAAACCATGAAGACCTTAAGGCTAAAAATGAGGAACAAAATTCAAAATAGCACGTTAGGTTATACGTAACTTCGAACGACTTTCGAATAGGTATAATTATTATTACAATAATAATTATTGACCTAGTGCCTAGGTATCGACCGACCTCCAATCGAGTTTGCCGAAATCAAAACGTTGATTATAAATTTTTTCTTATTCTAGTTACCATTGTTTCCGCTCGCTATTGAAAAACTAAATTTCTATCAAATAATAGCAATAAATTAGAATTAGTATCTACAGTTGAAACAATTGATTTAACTGCAGACAATCTACAGAAAGCTCAACTGATCTACGAGTATATCAATATTATGTATAGTTAGTTATTATTATGAATTACAAAAAACCAAAGCACACGCAACCCTTTCGCCGGTACTCGTTACAAATATGAGAGCCTTTTTTAATGAGAACCAACCCTTATTTGAGTTTAAAATTAAGTAGCTGCCTTATTTACAGACCCATTTGTTTACAGCCCGCGTGGTTGTAGATTAATGAGTTGATATTCATCACCGGTGTTTTTGCACACCATCATGTCTAAATCCAGTTGGTCGTGAAGGTATTAGATAGAAACAGAACCAACTTTGCTACATTAGTGCTCTTATACACGACTCACGCTTTGCGTTGTTGACTGCAATCGACGACGAGTGCCGTCGACTGCGACTGTTTTGAGTGCTTTGCAGTCGTATATTATGTCGTATAAGTCAGTATTTTAAGTATTCCTTTAGGTCTTTTTTAAAACAAATAAAATGATTTGAAGTTTGAAGTCTCAGTATGAATGAGAAAGTCCCAAAATTCACTCGTTTTTTTACTTAAGTTTGCAAATTATTTGATCTTTATTTATTTATTTTGATAAGTTTACAAAGCAGATAACAACCATTTTTACATATAAAAATATAGAAATTACAAGTTACTAACTAGATTAATGAAAGATAAAAGATATAATAAAATGCTTTATTTCCATAAATACAATAAATGTACCTACAGAGAAGGTTAAATCATATTAAAAAATACACTGACACGGATATAAAGTGGTATTTTTGATGATGAGTTACTGTTGTAAACATAGGTAAATCATTTCTCATCTATCGACAATAACCATGAAAAGAGTAAACTAACACGAACCCTTAAATACCAATAAAAAAAGACGTGTGGCACTCGGGGACTGCCGCGGTAAAGCTATAGCAATGCCATCTAGAGGCGAGTTGCTGAACTATAGAGACCAACGTCATATTTCAAAAAGTCATTAAAAGTTCTACTATTCATCGATAGACGGTAAAACTAAAAAGTATCACCGCTGTTCCGGTCGGAGTGGGGAGCGTGAGGATTTTTCGTTTCGGAATTTCTGGATTCGGTCCCCGCGCTCAAGGCCCGCGATAGAAGCTATGCAATAGCTTAAAAATCATTTTTCTTATTAGGTTTACGTCTTCCATAGAATAAACTGGCGGACAGAAGTTACGCAGTGTAAAACACAGTTCCGAAACTACAGGAAGTTCTCGAACTAAAAATAAACTTACTACTTCGGAACTACATGAGTAACTTGTAGAATTGGATTCACTTACGCGCAACTTTGTGACACGAATATTCAGGGGTTTTCCTGAAAAGGGTTTTTAGGGGCCTTTAGTTAAAGTTTTGCTGTACGGTGCCTTACAATTTGCACCCCCCCACCTTCCCGCGGGCGTCGTAAGATGCGACATAGGGATATCCGACGGGGTGGGCAGTAGCGCCCTCTACAGAAAATTGTACCAAGCTGCGATCCTCAACCCTAACGCCCAGTGTGGGGATTATGGGCACAACATCCCCCAGCATCCAGCATCCAGCCAAATCCAGCTGTGGACTAAGTAGGTTGTTGAGGTGAGGTGAGGAAAGTTAAAATTTGGTCCTTCGAATATTTGTTTATATGATATTTGTTTTGTACGGTCCTTAGAATTCCTTTTTTCCATTTCATCAGTGCTATCAAAACAACAATATACCAAATCATCCAACCACCAGTTATTATAGTATCTGGTACCTATTTGTTGTTATTTGGGAAATGGGACCACACGGGAAGCACCAGATTTCAAATAAAAAATAATCATCATAATCTGTTCACCGAGTGGAAAATTCTGAGGTAACAAATATAAAAAAAGTACAGTCGAGTTGAGAACCTCCTCCGTTTTTGAAGTCGGTTAAACACTAACTACTGCCCACGGCTTTGATCGCCCATTTTCTGGGACAAAAAGCAGCGTATGCTCTTCCCCGGAATACTGTCTACATCCCTGATAAATTACATTAATATCCGTGCAGCATTTATTAGTACCTTCATGTCATTGTATGTAATTGTAATTATGTTGTTACATCCATTTTAAAACACATATAAAGATTTTTCTATTCTACACATAATACATGCATAATACATACCTTAACCGTTTTTTCGGAACTCAGCGGTTTTTAATACAACTTATCCATACCGGTCGTAAACTTTGTAGTAAAAAGTCGGAAATTGAGCAATTTTAATATCTGTTTTACGTCTTTAATTTTATTTTGATTCCTTGAACCGTTTAGGCTTGAAAGATAACAGACACACAGAGATACTTTTACAATATTATAAGCGTAATTCAACCTTTACAATTATAATAAATAATTTACAAATGTGTGTACGATCTGCAGACATTTGTTCAGGGCGTTCTGGATGTTTACTATGTAAAATAAAAAATATCTATCTATGGTAGTGTATTATATAATGTATATCAGTTATCTAGTACCCGTAACACAAGCTCTGCTTAGCTTGGGGCTAGATAATGCTGTGTGAATTGTCCATCATTATTTGTATTATTATATTATATATTTATATTATATATTATACATTATATATTATATATTATATATTATATATTATATATTATATATTGTATTGTATTGTATGTTAACATGTAATGTATGCGGTTCAGCCACGAAGAATTCACAACTTTATAATGGTGTTTTAAAGAATTTTGGATTGATTTTTGTATGACCTTACGATTTTGTCAAGTTCCTAAGATACTCACATAAAATCTAGTTACTTACCCGACTACCATTAGAAGAGGGTTATGAAGTTGGTTCCATATGTTTGTATGTATATAGCCGATTTTTATGTACCTACTTAGCGCTGAAACTACTCATTTGATTTCACGTCATACGGTATTGGGGGGTCTAGTAAGGGTATACTCTATAACCACCGGGGTACCTATTGCGACAAATCAATCGAAACCTCATTTGTAGAAATTAAACGAGTAGTTTATATGGAAACAAAAATTGGCTACATAAAAATAGGGTGCCAGCCTCATAACTCTCCTTTGTTGGTAGTAGGTTAAAAACCAAAGCCAACTACGTATTAGATAACTAAGTAAAATAAAACTGGAATTTATGCGGTGCCTTTGAGATAACATGCCAAGGATAATGTTTGGAAGAATGTCGAAGGAAAATCTGAAATTTACCGTAACCTGTAGAAAATAAACGAGAAAATTCGTTAAAGACATTTTTGCGTGAATTCTTTCCGGTTTTTTATGAAATTAAAATATCCTTCTTGCGTGTAGGCTTATTTTAACGAGATATTTTTACTGAAGATACTGGTTTGGAAGGTAGAGTACCTACGTCTTATATGAGTTTGTGATATAACAAATCAGAAAAAGTTATATAGATAGATAGAAATAATAAAATAAATAATGTTGGACAATTCACACATTATCTAGCCCCAAGCTAAGCAGAGCTTGTGTTATGGGTGCTAGATAACTGATATCTATACATAATACAAAACACTACACAGATAAATATTTTATCATACATAGAAAACATCCAGAACGCCCTGAACAAATATCTGCAGATCGTACACACATTTGTCCCGAGGCGGGAATCGAACTCGCAATCTCCGTGGATTTGTTAAAAAAACTAGGCCTAGTTCTCAGTAATCACGGGATCACCGTGGTACAAAACAAGAATAACATAAAATTCAAAAATTTTTCTTCGGTTCCTTGGTTGTGTAAACACGATTCAGTAAAAAAATTATGATAAAAAAACATGAAAGTGCACTGTTTTGAACCTAATTTGCTCTAGATCTGAGGAACCGGTCTATAGAAAAGATTTTTGCTTTGATTCGTAGGTTCATTACAAATTTTTTGGTTCCTCAGTTGAGTTTTTTCATAGGATAGTATATATATCGATAGTTCTTAGTTTGTGGTGTAGTTTCCTTGTAAATGTACAAAAACATCAATTTTGCGCATACGCTCTGTTCCGAAAACGTACGCTGTGTATATGTATATACAAAACATCTTCATTCTTCGACTTCAATCATCACAAGGTATATCAGAGACTAGTAGTTCCCGTGGGAATTCCGAAAATAAAGCGTACCTACGAGTATACCTATGTCACACCCTGAAAAGTAAACTTTTTAATGATGAAACAATTTTTTTAATCGGTTCAGTGGGTAGTTTTGGAGCCTAATTCAATACAAAAAACAATCAAATATTTCTTCTTTTTAATATTAGTATAGATATATATTGATTTGATAGCGCATAAGAAGTCTCAAAGGCTATACATGTAAATAGTATATAGTATATCTACGTCCTCTTTCAATAAAAATTTACAAGATGCAATATTCCAAGTTCTGAAGTAACCTCTCAAAACCAGATTCTATACAAAGCATATTTTCCGCTAAAAACTTGATTTTCCTCTCTTTGAGATATCAAATTACTTCTTTACCGAGCGCAGTGATGCAATTTCTCGGAATAAGGCTTGTGCCACACTGAATAGGTTGGAACTTATGCGGATGGAGTAATATGCTCGTCAACCACTGTGAAAGGAAAGGGTGGTTGTCAGTTCAGTTTAGTTCTTGTCTTATGTTTATAATTTCTGTCAATTAGAGGCCTATATCCATCTGTGGACTGATATATGATAGATGATCCTTGCATGCTTTAAATACTACCTAATACTGCTCGAATTTGTAGTCTATTAAAAGTTTTTATTTAACTTGCAATGTATGTATGTAAGTATGTAGTTAGTTCGGGTGGAATTTGCAACTCAATTTTGGAGCAGATATCTTCAACCGATTGAGCGGAAATTTTGTATAGTTCGGTGACAATGCAATGTTATGTTACCACAAAGTTTACTGTAGATTAAGATGAAATAAATTCCATTTTGGAGTGAGAGTCCCTTAAAGATCTTATAACATAACATAACATACCTATCTTTTTCTTTTCGGTATTAGATAAACATACCGTTAATTAATGAATTTAGAATCGAAGAAGTTCTGATGATGGAGACAGAAGGTGGCCGTAGGAACTCTTAAACAAAATAACATAACCCCGTCGAGTTTGGGTTCGTTGGATTTGTCTTTCTAAGATTTTTAATAAGATTTTAAAAATATTAAAACTTATTTTGCTTTAATGACATGAAGACTCGCTAACTAATGAAATACCCTCTTGTATTGTTTTTACTGACTATACATTAGTTAAATCTCATTGGGAGTTCATATATTTGAAATTATAGTAAAAAATTTCATGGACATATATGGAATTAAAAAACAATTGAACTATGGACCTCTGTGAATAAGCCTAAGAGCGTCATGGACTTCTGGGATTCGCTTACATCCGTATGATATTTAACAAGATGATTTTAACAGTCTAATAATTATACGGAAACCTTAGTGCGTGAGTTTGACTCTCAATTGACGTTATATTTTGTTACTAGCTGCGCCCCGCGGCTTCGCAAGCGTTGTTCCTATGGAAATGTTAAAAGGTGATTTTTATCCCACGGGAACTGATTTATGGGATAAAAAGGCTAAAATAGCTATAATAGCCTAAAAAGGATAAATTAGCTTCCAGGATTAGAATTACCTGTATGCAAAATTTCACCCAGATCCGTCCAGTAGTTTTGGCGTGAAGAAGTAACAAACATACATACATCCATCCATCCATACATCCATACAAACTTTCGCATTTATAATATTAGTGTGATGTGATTTCTCCTGTGTATCGACAACCTTAGCAAGTCGTGCAAGATTGCCTCTAAATAAGGCATTGACTGCAACGAAAGCATCTCAAAACTTTGCTTGGATATCGAATCGAAGCTCACCGCTATTACCGAGGCACTCGACATTTCTGTCGTGGCTTCAGAGTTCGATATTTCAATCTCGAGTTCGATATTTCAATCTCTACCCGCTTGAAGTGTTACCGATAAGTAAAGGAACTTAAGTACTTGGCAAAGTTATAGATTGTATTTAATATACCTGAATCTTCAACTTTGAATGTTTAGCTATAAGGTTGATAATCCTGTTTCTCGATATCGATTTAATTCTACTTGGTAGGTACTTGTTTATATTATGGTTCTTCTGTAAGTAAATGTCATATTGTGCGTGAATTATTTCTTAATAACATATAGAAAATAAATTAAAACTATAGACCGAATTCAATTACATAAATGGTTTTTTCATGATTGCCATAGTCAGAATCATCAAAAATGGTTTTCTCAGTCGAAAGTTCTGAGGTATCAAAACGTACAAAGATAGATAAAAATACAGTCGAATTGAGCCTCGTCCTTTTTTGTAGTCGGTTAAATAGAGTACATCACCATCATCATCAGCCCATATACTTACGTTCGTTGTTAAACATAGGTCGGGGACAAACCATAAGAATAAATACGTTTTTGCCTTGTGTCTAAACTAAACTTATCACCATCTCATTTATTTTATAAATGTGATATGATACTGTAGGTAATCATCATCATTATCATCAGCTTATACTAGTCCACAGCTGGACATAGGCGCTATGTCCAGCTCAGTAGTTTTGGCGTGAAGAGGTAACAAACATCCATCCATCCATCCATCCATACATCCATACATCCATACAAACTTTCGCATTTATAATTTTATATAGTGTGATTAGTGTGATAGTGTGATCTGTCACGCTGTACATCAAACTAAAATATATTCACCATTAGACATAAACAAAAATATTTCTGAAATCAGTTGTTTATTCAAAATGAATCGGAAGTTACTAAAAAATATCAAAAATGGTGAAATTCCTTCTAGTTTCTGCAACCGCTCGCTCACACGCAGGGGCGATGCGACACAGGTGGCAAAATTCCGAAATAAGGCGAACGCTGCCGAATGGCCAACACGATGAGATTCTACGTGAAGTAACCATTGATTAATTAAAAAGGGAAGATTTTTGAAGTAAGCGCTGGGAGAACGTAAATTACGTTCTCCCAGCGCTTACTCAAAAATTGGCACGTGTTACAACTACACGCAAACACATACGCTCACAGTTATATTTCCAGTCCTGTGCAATACAAAGAAGAACAAAGACGGAAAGACGTACCTAAGACCGAAATGAGACCGAGACAACAATATTTCACGCGAATCACGACCGCCAGTGCCGCCGTCGGTCCGACGGTGACTGAGGTGGGAGCACACAATTTTACACAATATGAGGTTACCATTTTCGAGAAACTAGTACCTCATCTTCCCTTTTTAATTAATCAATGGAAATAACAACATATACGCGCACGGGCCGGCCGCTGAGATTTGGGAGAGGTTCGTAGCCTTCTTAGAAAATTAGTTTACGAATAGACTGGTCTGGGGGGAACCGAATTATGTGGGACTAGATGCCCTGAAGGACGTTACACCCACTAAAACCCCTCCGGCGACGTTATTCCGCCATTTTCGCCGAACCACGAGAAAATTTGAACCTACCGCGATCCGACTAGGGTCCCCTCTTCCTCCCATACTTAGCCGGCGAGCCCACCATCCCACACACTCGCCGACTCCATTCTTCCGTCACCTTTCCTCTATTGGGACACAAACAGGACATACACAGGTTGCATGCGAATGTCGATTGATGTGCCCTGCGGGGTATTTATAACCGATTTTAAAATAAGGAGGAGGTTCTCCATTTATTTTTTATGTTTGTTACCTCAGAACTTTTTACTGGGTGGTCCGATTTTCATGATTTTTAAGCTATTGCATAGCTTCTATCGCGGGCCTTGAGCGCGGGGACCGAATCCAGAAATTCCGTAACGAAAAAACCTCACGCTCCCCACTCCGACCGGAACAGCGGTGATACTTTTTAGTTTTGCCATCTATCGATGAATAGTAGAACTTTTAATGACTTTTTGAAATATGACGTTTGTCTCTTTAGTTCAGCAACTCGCCTCTAGATGGCAATGCAATAGCTTTACCGCGGCAGTCCCCGAGTGCCACACGTCTTTTTTTTTTGAAAGCTGGTGTTTCCCGTGTGTGTAATTTGGTCCAGTGCTGACAATGGGGTATTTATAACCGATTTAGGAGGTTCTCAATTTATTTTTTATGTTTGTTACCTCAGAACTTTTTACTGGGTGGTCCGATTTTCATGATTATTTTCTTTATTTGAAAGCTGGTCCGTTTTGGTCCGAACTGGACCAAATTCCACACACGGGAAACAACGTGAGTGGAATTTGGTCCAGTTCGGACAATGGGATCCATATAATTGGAGTCGGTTTATAGTTTTTTTTAAACGAAATCAATTATAATTCGTCGGAAAGGCCGTCGGATTCGACATCGGAAACTTTTTACAAATCAAAATAGCTTTTGAAAGTTCCGTCGGAATAGAATTCAAATTAGAATATGACGTTTTAGCTTCGGAAACGAATTAAATAATTGAAAATACCCCCGTAGAAGTTTCAACCTACCATTTAACATTTAGGTACTTGAATAAACACTTAACTCAATTAAGCTGCATAAAGGCCTTTGTCCACTTATACCCACGGTATTAAATGGATCCGCTCTGATTGACACCTACCTTTATCGCACTTAATAAGCCCCATTACGTTCAGCCGTACCATTAAAGCTATTAACGTAATTGTCAATATTACTTAATGACACCTCATTTATGGACTTATTGGATTAATCCGACACTTTTGGCTCCTTAAGTGTTGCCAACGGTAAAAAGCTTTGATTTATCTTTGGAAATAATGTTATTGCTTTGACTATAGTTTTATTAATATTAAGTCATAGTCTAATAGTTTTTTGGAGTAATAAATATAATAAAGAGTAATAATAGCCCCAAAGTATGCAGATCTATGTGTATAATGTATGGATGGATACAAGATAACTGATTTACGTACTTACTCCAACATTATATACATACATACATACAAATATATTTTTAAGCTATTGCATACCTTCTATCGCGGACCTTGAGCGCGGGGACCGAATCCAGAAATTCCGTAACGAAAAAACCTTGACGTTTGTCTCTTTAGTTCAGCAACTCGCCTCTAGATGGCATTGCAATAGCTTTACCGCGGCAGTCCCCGAGTGCCACACGTCTTTTTTTATTATACGCAGATAACACCCAAAACACATAACTGCCGAAAGTACCTACAAGCATTTATCCAGCGGGGAGAAACGAACCCGCAACCTCCTGCGCCGCAGATCTTCACCCGCCGCGGTACCTCAACCTCAACCTCAACAGCCTGTATTGGTCCACTGCTGGACGCAGGCCTGCCCCAGATAAGCGCCTAATTGGCGTTATTGTATGAAAGGTAATGCCCATAATCCTCACGCTGGGCATGCGGGTTGGCGATCGCAGTTTGGTAGTATAATTGTTCTGCTGGGGGTGCCGCCCGCCCCCTGGTGGATATCCCTTAGTCCCCTCTTACGACACCGGCGGAAAGTGTTGGGGTGGTGCAAATTCTAAGATAGCACCACACAGCTACACAGCACTACGGTACAGAGGTCGTTGGAATAAATAAAAATAAACGGGAAAATACAGGTAAAAACAAATTATGTCTAATGAAAACACTCCAAGTTATTGAAAGTCGAATGCATTCATAATAGCCCCCTGAAGGAAACCCGAGCTCTATTAAGAGTTGAAAAGAACTATATTTTACAGGTTTTACTGGTCGAACTCGCTGCACCCTGGACTATTACAGTGCGCGGTATTTGGCCAGGCACGTCATAAATATCCTATTATTTGCTCAAAGTTGCGTAAGAAAGATAAATATATTTTAATGTTTTAATTATGTATTCGAACTCAAGTTTGCAGTGCTCTTCCAGGGTGCATGTACATAGTTACAACTAATTCACATAGGCCCGTATTATGAAAGCTTCCTCAGTCATCGATATATGCTTGAGCAACGCTTTTCTATAGCATAAACGTTACTTACACGTAGACTTATGAATGAATTGTACATGTAAGCAAAATAAATGAAATATGAAATAAGAAATATGAAATTGCGACGCTATACCATCCTGAAGGTCGTAGGTAGTAAGTTTGCCTCGCCTATCTTTAAAGTGACTTTAAATTTTCTATTATTAATCAAATTAATGTTTTTAATTGTGTAATCTTAATATTCAAATACAAATGTAAACTTTGTTCATGAATAAATCATCTATCTATCTATCTTATCCTTATAATACACCTGGTGCCAAACCAACAGCCGCATGCAATCCTTCAAAGGTTTCATATCTCTAAAGTTGTGAACGCAATCTTTGACCGGGCAAACTTTCTGCTTGTATTGTACTCTTTACAACCAAGGTTTCATGAGGGTAGGGTCAAGTTATTTGAGTTGAATCTTAAATAAAAATGCACGGAAAAGATAGGATTGAATAAACATTACTTTTTAAAAAAGGAGGAGGTTTTCGATTCGACTGTTTTTTTATGTTTTTTGTTACCTCAGATCAGAACTTTTGATTGGGTGGTCCGATTTCCGTGATTCTTTTTTTATATGAAAGCTGGTGCTTCCCGTGTGCATGAAAGAAATCCATGAAAAAAAAATTAAAGTCGTTTTCTAGTTTTTTTTAATTTAATTATTATTAGAAAATAATACTTTGTATTTGTGTTTCAGTGACTTCAAGTTAAAGTTTCGGCTTGAATCGTTCAATAGTTTTTGCTAAGAGTAAGAAATCCCATTTGGTAGGGCAGATCTAAAATATAGTATAAAACAGGGTTAAGCGTGAAAATAAAAATGTTTGTATATGTTTTGTTTTACCGTGGGTTCATGACATATGGCTACAATGTCCGCAGAAACTCACTTGTAGGAGCAGAAATCACAAAAGACCCGTTTTTTATTAACGAGTCTTTTCTCTTCAAATGAACACAACCTTATTCCATCTAACCCAAAATTGAACAGAGCTTGTTTTTGGAGTAACAAGACGTCTTTTATTTTGTTATTTCTTAAATATCCAGACTTTCTGAACTGCTTACTCCTGTATTAAAGTGTGATCTGAAAGAACTTCTGAGATACTGCTAATAAATCTTAGTCTAGACGTGAGAGAATTTCAATATGTGACCAATTTGTTACATAAATGAAAGACTGCGTTAATGTAGCCTGTAATAAAAGCCTTGGAAATTGCCCGCTTTTTTTATTAAGGCGCAAGATACCGAAGTACTGTTGGCTTCAAAAAGAACTGGCTGGTTTAGAAAACGTGTTTGGAATAAATAAAGATAAAAACATATTTAAAGAGCGAACGTAGACATTTTGTTTCGCTTTGATAAAATAATTAAATACCTCTACGGCATATCGTAGATTCGCTACGCCGTAGCGAGCTACGAAGTTGCTACGAGATAGCGTAGCGCGGAAATGCAGTGTAGATGACTAAAATTTACATGTAGCCGAATTGAAAAACATGAAAATTATTTAAGAACAATAAAGATTACTGTGTAAAAATTAAACAAATCCAAAATTCTTTATTTCTATAAATACAATATGTATACTTTACAGACGTAAAATTGAAGCAATGCACTTCTTATAAAACGTTCATTTCTCGTGTACGTTATACGAAAGTAACCTACATCGAAATCTATCTAAAATCCTGTCTGGCGACTATCCGTATTTTGTCGACAGGTTCACAGTGGGTAAATAGCGGTTTCGTTTCGAGCGAATTTTAGATGCACAAAGCCAATAGCATTGTGTCAAAATAGCAATGACCATTACGTCATGTACCCGAGATACTATTGTCAGTTTTTAAACGACTTTAAAGAAAGGAGGTTCTCAATTCAACTGTATATTTTTTAATATTATTTGACGACCTCTGTTGCGGTGGGCGAAAGTCTGCCTGTTTGACTCCCGGGACAAATGTGTGTACGATCTGCAGATTTGTTCAGGGCGTTCTGGATGTTTTTTTTTGTATAATACAAAATATTTATGTATCTACAGTGTTGTATATATCAGTTTGATTTTATTGTAGTTTTCTTTGCTAAAAAAGTTTTCCTTTTTAAGAAAACATTAGAAATATTTTATTGCATGAAATATGGTAACAAAAAAGTCAAAGGCTTAAAATTATGTTCATATAAATCAACTTGGCATGCAAATAGACACAAGATGTAATGTTTAAATTTGTAAAATGTTTAAATGTTGATCGGAATATAGGATACATGCAAATTAAATTTATCTTAGAATGACAGTGAATTTACTTAGTTTTATTCTTTCACATCTTTAAGATTCAATATGAAATGATTTGTCAATAAGCTATTTTCCAACTTTGCAAGGTAATTCTTCAATATCTTTACGTATCTTGTTTTAAATGCGTCCAAACATCACATGATAACGGTTGATTTACACAGTCAGCAAAATGTACCACTTAGCAGAACGTAGGTAGACGACGTTCTGCTATGTGGTACCATTTGCTGACTGTACAAAGTAGCCGTCTGTGTAATAGAATTTATGTTAATGGAATCTTTTTACGTGTAATTTTTCGGCTCATTTCGATCTTTTATCGGATTATCGAGAGCCTTATACTCGATGACAGCCTATAAATTAGGTACTTTTATCTTTTATTCATCGTTCAATAACAAATTTTACCGTAAGATTCTAGTTTAAAAATCGTTCTGTATCGTAGAAATTGATCACAAAAGTTGTCTAATAATGTACGCCATTGTATATGATTTTTTTGTGATTTTTTAAATAAAAGAATATAATTATTTACAATTAAAAAAGTTTAGTTAAGTTTTATAATATTAATGTGGATCCAAAGATGTATTGTGTATTTTATTCTTATTTCTATCCCAGGGTTGGGAATCCCGGAGATACCCGCGTGATATGCCCGGGATAGTAAGGTTCGTAGGAGTTGGTCGCCTTTTCATGCGTCGGCGGACTAAGCTAGTTGGTTTTATTTTGTTGGTAGCTCAACGGATCCAAATCAATACTAACCGAAAGCGTCCCCAAGACTCCAGCCGCATTGTCCCGCTGCTGATTCGATGCAATTCAGGCAACATTTTAACATAACCTAGATATGAACGAAGACTACGTTTCCTAAACTTTCTGAAATAATATGGCGCATACCCGAGCCAAAATATTAAGGCGCATACGTATTTTATCATATTTTTACGTTTGTGGTTTCTATTAAAAGCTTTTTTTAATACCTCTGTAGTAATTTTATCTTATATAGTTTAGGAGGAGATGCAAAAATAGAGTTTGGTGGCCAAAAAGCGCAACTTTGTATCTCTGCCTAAGCTTTACAAAATGAATCTATTACAGAGGCATTAATAAATAGCTAAGATACCACAAACTGAACGATGGATTTTTAAAACTTTCTGTACAAAATAATAAGATAAAATAGTTGGAGGCGCCACTTTCACTAGTGTATGGGTCTTAACACGTACAAAAGCACCACATTCGTAAAAATACTTCATTTTAAATCTTATGAAAAATGGCGTAGTTATATTCATCCGTATATTCCTCGTGGAAACGAGAATTTGAGCTCATTTCAGCAATGGCTGCTATTATTATGATGTTGGGATTTGGAGATGGAGCAGTTAGACCATTTGCGGTGGCAGCCACTTCTGTGGCTGTACAGTTAGTGGCTGCTACAGCTTGTTTTATTGCTATAAATTTATTCCCCCGTGACGCAACCCAGCGAATTTATAAACGTAACTAGTTGGTTATGTTTGCACCATTAATGAGGAAAATCAATGGTGAAAAAGTAACCACGGGGACGCATCGCGTGACCACATCTCCTGTGGTTCAAATGGAATAATCTTTCTTACTTACCACACCCTTACATCGTAGTGTGTAAATAAAACCGGCCAAGTGCGAGCCGGACTCGCGCACGAAGGGTTACCACTATATAAAAAACAAAAAATACAAATCTCTCCTCGTATAAAACAAAAAGTCAACGTGACGCGGTCACCCATCCAAGTACTCACCGCGCCCGACGTTGCTTAATCTTGATGATCAGTTCGTTACCTAAGGAGGCCCTCCTTATTTAATAAATATATTTAACTTTTATTATTTGTTGTTATAGCGGCACCAGAAATACATCATCTGTGAAATTTCAACTGTCTAGCTAGACGGACAGACGGTCTTGTAAATGGTAAACGTGTTCTTGAATGGACCCTACCTTTTTTTGTAAAAACAGTAACTTAAAGTAGTATTTTACAAAATAACCCCAGTGACAGCGTCCCTTAGCTCTGTAGGTATACGACATACATACGTGTACGTAGGTACTATACACGGTTGGGCTCTACAGATCATTAGAATGCAATTCCCAATTCTAATTCTCTGATTCTGTTTTCATCAGTCACCCTAAAGTTCTGTAATAGTGAGGATCTTAACTGAATTTCGGCTTGATAAAATACTGCCGAAAAAAGGTTTTAGGCATTTTTAAAGCTTCTATTTTATCACTTATTTTTCTTTTTTATCACTCAGGTAAGATATAATGCGGGATGTTGAAATAAAATTATCGCCAGAAAATGGTTAAATAAATCTCATTCTTATAGGTTTAACTTTTCAGAATGATCTCGTTTTGTTTTTGTAGTATCATCATCGTTTTGGATTTCATCATGAGTCTCGATCAACGAATTATATTGTAACGCGAAATGGAATTGTGAATACTTGTGCACTATGTTTTGGTTTTGAATTTGAATTTTTTTTTGTTACAAATTCAAAACCAATTCAATTGGTGGGGCCTGGCCAACGAACAAAATTCCTGGAGTTTAGGGGAGACCTTTGCCCAATAGTGGGACAACTTATAGCTTAAACAAAAAAAAAACAAAAAAAGAATAAGAAAAACATCTCTCGACTCCATTTATATATCAAACAAAACAATGCACTTTCCTATCCAGCCTTATAGTATAAACTGTTTTGATTGCTTCTTAATATATGAGAAAGATGTGATCTGTCATGAATATGAATGGCTTTGTCAACGAATAAATCAACTTGTTGTATTGTATTTACTGAGACGATGATATTATTTATATCAAACGCTATAATTAGAGCCGAAAGTTATGCCCGAAACTTTTCCCCGCCCTACCTGCCATCTGCTTTCGGGACGTTAATTAAGTACATGGCCAACAATCCCGCCTCTCTAGGGATTAGCCGAAGCCGAATTCGACAGTAGAACGAACTTCCCCGCGGGCTGATTCGGCTATTTTGGAATTCGTGCAATTAGGATTTCAAAATTGATGGTCAAAGTTTAAATGGCGCTTTAATCGAGTGCAGATAATATTAAGGCTTTACTTCACACTTGGACCATGTAGGTAGGTACTCGGATGTAGAAACCCAGACTTATTAAATAACTAGCTGCGCCCCGCGGCTTCACCCGCGTTAATCCTATGGAAACGTTCAAAGGTGATTTCTATCCCACGGGAACTGGTTTATGGGATAAAAAGTATGATTCTAGGCTTAGTATTAACTGTATGCAAAATTTTAGCCCGATCTGTTCAGTAGTTTTGGCGTGAAGGGGTAACAAACATCCATCCATACATCCTATTTTACTATAGAAACTTTCGTAGTTTGACGAATTCATTATGAATGTAAGCGGGTTAACTACGAACTTTGTTTGTGTTGGAAGAACACCAACGTGCGCGTTCCGCATCCCTTCGAGCACTGAGATGCGGAACGCGCGCGTCTAAAACCGCACTCGCCCTGAAGATGTCCCCTCGTTAAAGAATGACAAACAAGGTTCGTAGTTAACCCGCTTACATTCATAATGAATCCATACATCCATACAAACTTTCGCATTTATAATATTAGTGTGACTAGTTTCTACAGTCGGCTTCGCACGTTTCTACGCAAAAGTTTCAAGGTGATTTTTATCCCACGGGAACTGATTAAAAGGATCCTATGTTTGATTACAGGATCCAAATTACCTTTGCAGCTAGTAATATAATAAAGCGGGGCGATTCACACAGCAACATCTAGCCTCAGAGGAGTAAGCGAGATATAAGTTCGATAGACTTATCGTAATAATAATAATAATAATAAAAATATTTATTTCTCTCACAAAGTTAGTTATGTTAGTTATGTTAGTTATGTTAGTTATTTAGTTATTTAGTTATGTCAGTTATGTTAGTTATGTTAGTTATGTTAGTTAGTTATGTTATGCTTAAGCTTATGGGTAGGTGGTGGGTTAGAAACATGAATTACTTAACACTTTCACTGCCAATGCCACATATAGCGCACCCCTTCGGGTTCACCGCAGAGGCTGGTCAGTGAAAGCGTTAAGCTGCTTATCAACCTAAATTGTGAGAGACTGGTGCCTCTTAAAGGATTATAAAAAGCCTGTAGCACAGGTCACCAGTGAACACATTCAGCTAAACATTATCGAGCTCTCGAAAATGTTATCGTGATCAAACTGTACACAGTACATACTGGCACCAAGCGTACTGTGCTATATTTGAAGAGTACAATTGAAGTTTGTATGCCTTTTCACTTGTTTTATTTGGAAAGCTGTCCAATCCGTGGAAAGTATACCGAGTCCACACAAGCTGTTCGACGTTTTTTAAGCCGGCTTCTTCCGCTAGTGGACAAAAAACTCAAGTTAATTAGAGTCAATTGCACCTTATTTCTTATTTGATACTAATTACTAAGAAAGGTGTACTATTACTACTGTATTAAGTAAAAAGGAGGAAGTTCTCGATTCGACTGTTTTTTTATGTTTGTTACCTCAGAACTTTTGACTGGGTGGTAATTTTGTTCAGTTGTGACAGTGGAATCCATAAAAATTAATGAAAAAACTATAAAAATTGAAGTCGGTCTATAGTATTTTAAAACAAAATTAATTATAACATACATAAATGCGGCTTATGGTTACCATCAAGATAGTAATGTTGAGTTTGTCTAGTTGTGTGATTTTAATCATTTTAAAGTTTAAGGCCTGACAAGACATCACTTAAAGCGATTGAAGCCATTGATTAAAAAGGGAAGATAAGGTACTAGTTTCTCGAAAATAGCAACCTCATATTGTGTAAAATTGTGTGCTCACACCTCAGTCACCGTCGGACCGGCGGCACGGGCGGTCGTGATTCGCGTGAAATATTGTTATCTCTGTCTCACTTCGTTTTTAGATACGTCTTTCCGTCTTTGTTCTTCTTTGTATTGCACAGGACTGAAAATATAACTGTGAGCGTATGTTTGCGTGTAGTTGTAACACGTGCCAATTTTTGAGTAAGCGCTGGGAGAACGTAACCTATCTTCCCATCAATGCATAAAGCACTTGTCACTCCACAAACAAAATGATCATCAATTGCCAAAGTAAGAGGCGCGGCAAGAGCTGTTGATTGAACAGTAAATAATAGTTAGCTAGCGATAGTTAGCAATAGGTGTAGAGTTCAAACAAACGGTGTAGATACGTAGTGTCTAGTTCACTTCAGACGATTGTGATTGTGTTTGCTTGGATGCTGGATATAGCGATAGGTCTAGTGTAGATGCAGGTAGTCGAAGAGCGGAGTAAAAATTAGTTTACTACCAGCTTATGAGTAATAAAATTGGGTTGAGTCTGAATAAGTTTGGTTCTGTCCTGTTTTAGGATTGAGTCTATCAAATTTTCGATATTTATTTCTATCTGGATTAGGTGAGTTTAAGTTCAGATCACAGTATTTGTCCAGCATTATTTATTGACCTAAATCGATGAACATGGGTAGCATGTTCAAAAAACTGTCACGTTGTTGATGATGTTGTCATGACGACTGAAGCACTGACGATTAAAGTTCTTAATTCGTCTAATAGGTAGCGTTGATAGCTAGCTAACACCAGAATGACAAAAACAGTATATAAACTGCGAGATAAAATGTTCAATAGATGAAGTAAATGACGTTATCACGTAAAATTATCGTTCCTAAACCGATTTTAGAGATTTTTTTTTGTATTGCTTATATATTTATGTATGTAGGTAGGTATAGGTATCTATTGAGGGCGTTGGGTTGCAATGGAAAACTGGCAGGTATCGTGCCTTGAGGTATATTTCGTCCTTCCACGGAGTTTCTTCTAGGGTACTTGTCTAAGTACTTATTTTGTAAGTCTAAAGAAATAAACGATTTGACTCTGACTCTGGTAAAATTAGAACATCGAAATTCAAAGTTGAGCAAAAAAATAGTTTTATATTATTTTTTCTTTTTTTCTTGGTGATCATTGATCAAAAATTTCGCCAACTTTTTGATCGATGTTGGTGGTAGTTGGTTTATAAAAGTCTTATGTGACTTTTTACAGAAACTCTGTACGGTTAGATAATATCTGCAACCTGGTGAAAACGCGTTCTCACTAAAAACGGGGTTTTGCTGTAAAACGGTTTATAGAGTAACGTCAAATATTTACAGCGGCACTACAAAAATCAACGTAAACATTGGTCTAGCAAGCGTTTAGCTGAACAGTGTCTAAACATGGGTTTAACAAGAGTTTAAATGTTTATACTATGTCTAACCGTAAACCGTTGTAAAACGCAGTCTTGTGGTAACGCTTTTGTTAAATACGCTCTCAACAGATGTCTAACTTCTGTGTAGTAACAGAATAAAGCTTTATTTTTATGCAACCACCAACGGATTATGAGTCGAACACCCTATGTTTGTTTGTATGTAGTTCTTTTTTAGGTTCCCATGTAGCACTGAAACTACTCGTTCGATTTCAATAAATGAGGTACCGATTGATTCGTCTCAATACCCCGGTGGTTATCATACTACTGGATGTATGGATGGATGTTTGTTACTTCTTCACGCCAAAACTACTAGACGGATCTGGGTGAAATTTTGCATACAGGTAATTCTAATCCTGGAATCAAACATAGGCTACTTTTAATCCCATAAATCCGCTCCCGTGGGATGAAAATCACCTTTTATCGTTTCCATATGAACAACGCACGCCGCGGAGTGCAGCTAGGATATATGACGTCAGACGTTATTGGGGGTCTAACGAGATAACAAGGTCTAAGAAAAAAAAAGACTTGTGGCACTCGGGGACTGCCGCGGTAAAGCTATTGCAATGCCATCTAGAGGCGAGTTGCTGAACTAAAGAGACAAACGTCAAGGTTTTTTCGTTACGGAATTTCTGGATTCGGTCCCCGCGCTCAAGGCCCGCGATAGAAGCTATGCAATAGCTTAATAAAAAGCACATTCGTTGAACGCCGTAGTCGAGATTTAGTTTATTTTATCTTCTGAGCTCTTGTGCTAGCAAACTACCTATGTAAATAGATTTCACGTCTAGTTCAGTGTGACTATTGTGGCAGTGTTATATGCAGTATCTAGTTGAAAGGTAATATCGACAGGCTTTGTTCGATATCAAGCTGATGGGTTGGTTAATGGCTTTAACAATATCATCGGACAAGCAGTCTGGCTGGTGAAATAGTTCTAAGGCTTTTAATTGTCGAGTCACATAGTTTTAGCCTTACTTTTTGTACATAGTGAATTTATTACCTATGAAATTTACAGTTAGATATTTGGAACTAGCTTTTATAAGAAACATGTAAGCTGTTGAAAACTGTTTAGATATAAACATTCAACATTTTTAGTCCTGTCGTATTAGTTTAGTCTAGTTTTGACGACATCTGAATATACACTATTGACTCTATAGCAATATGAAACTTAAAAACTCCGTGGGTAGCACTATGAAAAAAAAAGACGTGTGACGTGTGGCACTCGGGGGCTTCCGCGTTAAAGCTATTGCATAGCATAAGTCATTAAAAGTTCTGCTATTCATCAATCATCTATTGATCAATACAAGCAATACTAAAAAGTATCACCGCTGTGCCGGTCGGATTGGGGGGTGTTAGGTTATTTTCGTTACGGAATTTCTGGATTCGGTCTCCACGCTCAAGGCCCGCGATAAAAGCTATGCAATAGTTTAAAAATCTTGTCTAAAATAAATTAAATAAATAAATCTATAACCATCACCAGCTGACTCGACATATCTGACGCGTTTAAATTCCGCTATGTATGTAAAAAGCTCACATTAAAGAGCTAATGGGCTATAAAAGGCCCATTTGTCATGTTGGCGGCCGAGGTGCGAGATATCACGTTTCGAGTGCGACAAATAGCTTTTATCGCGTCGAGGTAAGCATGGATACTGCCTACTTTACGTGAGGCTTTCAAGACTTGCTTCAGCACGCAGCTTTGCGTGCTTGTCTCTGGTGCGGAACGACCAAGCAACGACCGAGAGCGGGCGAATGCAAACGAATCGGCGCCGATCGGTTCGTTCGGCCTATTCTTTTTTAATGTAGCTGTAACCTACCCGAGGGGAGTTTGTTTAAAATCGCCGCATGTTCCTTGCATGCATATGGCTGAATGTATTTCTTTTGCATATTTTCTATCCTAGTTCTTTTGTGTAAAATTCTAGTTTGAGTTTTAGTGATATTTATTGGCTATTAGCTTGTAGCTTATGGCTGAATATATTTCTTCTGCATATTTGATTTCTCAGCTTTTATGTTTGTGTATAATTCTAGTTTGAGTTTTAGTGATATTTATTGGCTATTATCTTTTATTTATTTATTATGCGACTGCCGTCAGAGCACCGCTGGCGAACGAACAAGGCGAACGAAAGCCGCAATGACGTTGATATTCTCGTAGGTTCTTTCACGTTTGTTCGCTGGCCTTCGCTTGCTCTCGCTTGCTTGCCAACAAACTTTTTGCTTTCTCCTGGGCACTGCCTGGCATTAGGATATAATTTGTCTTCTTCCTGTTAAAATAGGGTATGTGTAAGTCCATGAAATAATTTACTTTTTCAGAGAGAATGAAGTATTCATAGACTTTATTCCGTCAGATAAGGATGTGAAGCTCTCGACTGCGATGTTAAAGCTTGGCTAAAAGCTGTGTGATGCTGACTTAGAATTTTCATCACCCCAACTCTTTCCATGGGCGTCGTAAGAGGCGTCTAAGGGATACCCATCGGGGGTGGGCAGCAGCGCCGAGAAGTACCCCCCATGGTATAAACACCGTTTGTCTAGCATCATCAGCCTTTGTCTAGCAGTGAAAGAAAAAAATCTTTATTCATACATAGGTACATACACTGTGCAGCAATAAAGGCTCTTGAGATGAGGTTGAGGATGTTAAAGGGGTATATAAGGGGAGTATAAACTAAGTGAATTAAAATTTTATTGCAAATATCTCGACTTCAGCGGTTTTGTTGCTCGTCTCTTGTGTTCTTTGAGTCGGTTATCTTGCATACGACTTCGAGCCGTGGCTTACTCCAGGATGATTAAATAGTATCTTTACACGTAATTTTACCAAGATAATCAATGATGCTGGGTTTTGCCGGTTTACAATAATTTGCACCCCTAACTCTTCCTGTGGGTGTCGTAAGAAGCGACTAATTTAGGCTGTTGAGGTGAGGAATCAAATCAACGATCGATTATTATTGATTATACTAAAAGTAGTACCTATCTATATCTAATGGTTAATGAATGAGTGAAGGACTGAGGATATTATTTTATTGGTAAATTATTCGTTTCTAAATGAGAGTCAGGTTGGTTTTTTGGTTGCAAGCATTTCCTTTATATCACACTGACACTTTATTGGATCCCGTAACTTTCCTATATCGCAACATGTCTTCGGTTGGGTGCAAGGTGTTGCGTGCCTCATCCATGACAGTGCGGTATTGCTATCGAAGAGCTTGGTCATCACGGATAATCGTGTACTAGGGCCACCAGTCCGATATCTCGCCACGACAGCTTAACGGCATTATCCGGCGGGCGTTTGTCACAGCTTACATACCAGCTATTCTCGAATCGAATGGTCTGTAGCGTGACGATGGTAAGAGGCGCGACGATAAGTTCTATGGGAGTTGGGGCTTATTGTGTGTTGACAGACTACATGCGTTGACAGACTTGCGCCTTCCCATCTTCCGAGGACATCCGTGAGGGTGGGTGCGTCGGCAGATTAGCACGAGGATCTCAAGAGGCGCAAATATGCAGGTCTTGACAGAGCCTACACACCTGTTTCCCTTTGAGTCGAGACTCTAGGTCCGTGTTGTACCAAGGGACCGATCGGTCTTCAGGTTTAAAAAAAAAGATCTGAGCGTCTGGTCGAAGCGACGGTGACTCAAGAGCTGGTGAGTATCTGGTGCAGCGCATCAGACGCTGCTCCGGATACTCACCAGCTCTTTGCCAGCTCATTGACATATAGCGGGGCAATGCAGCCAGCGTCTTGGGAACGCTTTCGACTGGTATTGATATGGATCATTTGAGTTACCAGTTGATTGTTTGCAACAGCAGTTACCTCAACCGTTTCAATTGTAAAAACTAGTTTCAATTTATTCCTATTATTTAATTGTATTGTTATTATTATATAAAGGAATGTAAGTACATTAATAAACTTTATTGATTCTAATAATAATTATACCGTATACCTAAAGGTGAAAGTTTGTTCATGAATGTTTGTGGCCAAAGATATTCAAGGTCATGATAAATTAAATAGAAATATATAAAGCACCAACTGAACCATTCCAATTAAACATGCTAGGTCTTCCTGATTTATCGCGAGTGCATCGACATGCAAAACAAAAGATCTAGGTCCCAGACCACGGAAAACACACCTACCCATTTAGATTCTACTCTAGTTCTGCCAAGTACTCTATTGACTGCTCACGGTCCGCTTGCTTTCACTTTGAGCGACTGCAGCGTTCAGTTCTTTGAGACATGCTACAATTTTTACGGTTCGAACCACGGACGGTGGAAAAACGATCATGTGGACCGCACTATTTGCATATTCTATCTGGTATAGTCATATATTATGCATACCCACCGTATGCCAGTTGAAACTGTCGGTCGAGACCTATATTTTATCCTAGACACGTATATTTACACCCAGTTCTGCCGCATCTTTGCACGCGTGTTTTGGATAAACGTAACCAAGAACTACCTCAACCTGAACAGCCTGTATTGTTCCACTGCTGGACGCAGGTCTCCCCCGATAAGCGCCTTATTGGCGTTTATCTCGTGGGGGGTAGGTAATGCCCATAATCCCCACGCTATGCATGCGGGTTGGGGATCGCAGTTCGGTGGTAAAATTGTTCTGCAAGGGGCGCTGCTGCCCGCCCTCTAGTGGATATCCCTTAGTCGCCTCTTACGACACCCGCGGGAAGAATTGGGGTGGTGCAAATTCTAAGCACCACATAGCTAATAGGCCAGAACTACATCTAGCATGATTTCAGATAGATCCATTCAATTTAATTATCCAGCCCCAAGCTAAGTATATGTTTTTAACCGACTCCAAAAAAAGGAGATTCAACTGTATATTTTTCTATGTTTGTTACTTTTGACTGAGTGGTCCGATTTTCATGATCCTTTTTTTTTGAAAGCTGGTGCTTCCCGTTTGGGCCCCATTTTAATTTGGTCTAGTTCTGACAATGAGATCCATGAAAAAACTATAGAATTGAAGTCGGTGTAAGGTCAAGGGAGGCTATTGCAACTAAAAAAATACGCTCACTAATTTCAACTAGTGTACCATCGTCCGTAAGAACCATGGAGTTAAAATAATCAATTTAATAAATTTCATGTATATCAATGCATACTCTTGATATACCAATAGGACATAAAAGCATTTAATGAAGCGTTAATTCTATTTTTTTTCAACTATTACCAAAATAGTTGCAATAACCCCTTACCGGGGTAAATGCAACTTATAGTTTTAGTTATGATTTACGTTAGAATATAAAGTATAAAATTGGCGTAAGTAACATTCAAAATACCTATTTTCTTATTTAGCACCTTATACCATGGCAGTGTGGTTTAATTTACCAAAAACTTTCCTCAAACATTTTGAGGGGCTAATGCAACTTTTTTCATGGGCAATAGTGATGGGACATGACAAAAAAGCGATTTTATCGATAACCTACTCATCTTTCTTTGAACTAGTTACTTTTCATCTTATTAATATTATATAGGTCCTTTAAATCCCTTACAGTTTGAAGGCCGACCGCTGAATGCTATTTTTTTTGCTCTTACGACTTTTTGAACTATGCAAGAAATTTATTGATGTTCATAGATAATAATAATACTAATTCAAGTGATTGAACCATTTTGTATGGGAAGTTGAAAGGTTTTTTAATCAAATTACGAAAAGTCTTATGACTCTTAGGTTTATTAACCTATTTTTCATGTGTAAGTTAATATTAAAGGAAAAAGGTCAAATGTTTGAGATCCCTAATTATTACGGCACATTTAGAAAAAAATATAAAATTACTTAAACGATAACTCAGTCTAGAAAACTCTTTTGACGACGACAAATCAACACCTACATGTAATTATTTATTCTAATATATATCTTATAGGAACAACTTGCTTAATCAATACTTTTTTGGTAACAAATATTTTTGGAAATAGAAAATCTTTCAATATTTTCTTAATATGACTTAGGTTTTACTGGGAATGTTTAAAATTAAATATTAATTACTTTAATTACAAGTAAGCGCTTTTAAAATAATAATAGAAAAGCCATTAGGTACCTGCTAAAATATCGACACGAGGCCATCACTAGCTTTTTTCGATTTCATACAAATTTCATGGGGTAATTGTAACTAACCTAAAAGTCACAATAGCCCCTTTACAAGATTTCGTGGGGTTAATGTATCTGAAGCCTTAACACATAGTAAACGCAGCATTTGCATTGAACAAATCATAGAAAAGGACTCACCGTGGATTAGTTTTGCTCTCCGCTCAAAACACTAGTCGTAAAAAGAGTTATTTAAGGCGCTACTAGGAGCCGATAACCTTGAGCGAATGGGTGTGGCTATCGTTTCGGCCCCGCACCTTCCGCGCAGCCCCCGCCGCGCCGCCGCCGCCGCGCCGCCGCCTAGTAAATAGTTTTCGCGCGTAAGTGTTCCTTCGTGGCGGCGGCGGCGGCGCAGCGGCACGGCTGATACGCGAGAAATGCAAATGCGATTCCCTCTACGAGATAAATTTTTACAATAACTGCAAATATTTGTTCCTGGTCTAAGTTTTGTGGTACCATGATGGTAGGTATAAGTAACCTAATCAAGGAACAGAACTCGGTAGGTACCTACTTTGAACCTATTTATGTCACTGTTGGTTTGGTTTTATTACGAGATACTTATTAAACGTACTAATAACGTAACGTGATGTAGGTAACTACTTCCTTCAAAAGTAGCCTATATTTCAATAATTCAAAAGTTTTATCCCTACACGTAGTAACAAACATTCAACTTCATTAATTTTTAATGTTAGTAGGATATCAACGAATGTATAGGTAAAAGGTAAGGTAACAAACAGTAAATCTCTGAGCAAGAGGAAAAAGGGCATTAATGGACCAAGAGAAAAAATACGGTTTCATGGTATTTAGGTTTTTTACACCCATATAAAAATTAAACCAGAAATACAGATGATAAAGAATGATTTGATAAAACAATAAATTTCTTAGCTAGAGGAGAAAGAGCATCCTGGAACAAGAGATAAAACTACTGTTACAGACTGGATTTTTTATACCGTTACAAATGAAGACCCATATCAAAATTTCAAAAAGTTTAATTGCCTTTCGCGTAGTATTTGTGAGACTTCTATACGTGTTTCATTTCGCTGCCTCAGCTTTCAATGTTTCTGTTTTTGATTTGGTTTTTCTGTTTTATTTTTAATGTATATCCACGTCATTTCTGCTCCTATTGGTTCCTGTTCAATTAGTTCATCTATGTTTTTAGTTGTCACTGTTATTTCTTCTTCCATTTTTTCCTCTTCTATCATTTTATTTTCTTTTAATTGCTTTTTTTTGTATTCAATAGCTCCTAATATATAATTTGGGTCTCTTAATGGAATAGATCTAGAATGTCTTCGATTGTTTTTCTTAAATTATTAAGAAAAGTATTTTTTTCTCTTACATACATATCAGGCGTCATGTCTGGCTTTACACATTTTCTCCTGTAATCTATGACCTGTCCATTTTGGAATGATCTTTTATTTTTCCATTAATTTAGATTTCCTCAACCGTCTTTCTTCTAGAATATTAATCTTGCCTCTTGAAATATTTCTCACAATTAACAAAAACAACTGACGATACAGCTTTATGAGTATTAAACGACACAACTGCAGCTTGGCTCTGCGTTTAATAAGATCGTTTTCGACAAATATTTATGCGGTTACCACCCACGAACTTTACTACAATACTATAGGTGTAGACTGTGGTTCTGTAGAATCTGGCTGGAACAATGAACTATTAGATTAAACAGTCATTAATTTCAAGTAAATTACGGAAGAGAATGAAAGGGAAGGGAGGGGAAAAGAGGAAAAAAAACATCCTAAAATATGAGTCAATAAGTTATTATAATAAATAAGGGAAGGAAGGGGAAAAGAGAGAAAAAATATGCTGAAATATGAGTCAATAAGTCATTATAATAAATAAATAAATTTTGTTGGACAATTCACACAGCATTATCTAGCCCCAAGTTAAGCAGAATACACTACACTATTTTTTATATATAGAAAAAGATCCAGAACACATATTTGCAACATTCTCGAGGCAGGAATTGAACCCGCAACCTCTTTTCGCCCACAGAGCCATGGAGGTCGTCACTAATTATCTCTACTTCGAATCCATCTTCAATTGGATCTGGTCTAAAATCCTGGTTAGATGATTCTAGTGATCTTGGTGTCATTGGTTTTGGCTGTAACATACAAAATAATAGGCTATTTCTTTGTTATGTTCATTCAAAAGATTTCAGTCGTGCCCAGTTTACTAATTTGTCCCATGCTGGGATAAATAGGACGCACGGTCAAATTTTTTTTGGTAACAAATATTTTGAGGAAATGAATGGCAAAACTTATCAAAAATGTTTGACAAATAACTCGAACACTATAAGATGAAAAAAAGGCTATGTTCCGTTTTAACCCAATCTCCTTTTCATTTCGAAATGCATTACCATTTCAAACAGTAAACGTATTATAGAATTCACGCAATGTATTAATACTTTGTATTATATTAATATTATATTATTTGGGGCTAGATAAAGCTGTGTGAATTGTCCAGCATTATTTAACATTTATTGTTATTATAATAATATGTTTTCAATACCTCTGGGCTCAAAGGGCGTAAAGGACATTTGGTCGAAATTGACTATATAATGCAGTTTTACTCAGTTTTTAATAATCTATCGAACTGTATATTTAGTTACCTCAAATTCGCATATAAAGAACCTTTACGACCTTGCATTTCTGTCACACTAAACACAATTTAATTATTGTGAAAGAAGGATGTAAACACAAATCTTGAATGCAAAAATTATTTAATACCAAAGCGCATCGCAGTATTGTGCCGACATAGATGTAAAGTAGGCTTTATAGTTCTACTATATTATATAGGGTGGGGCAATTTTTGGCCCCTTAAGGGTAGCTACCGTTTCTTTTATAGTTAGACGGTTTTGTTCTTTGGAACCTTCTGTTTTATTTTGAAGAGAAAAATATTGCTATTTTTAGTTTTTCGAAAAATAAGTACGGTTCGCCCAAAAATTGACATTTGTCAAGAAAAACAAGTTGGTCTTGATCGACTCTATTTATAACCAGGAACACTTTTCCCAAAGTAATATACCAAATTACATCGTAAGTTTTGGCAATAATTAAAAAACAATTCCCATACATTTTCTATGAAAAAACGAGTAAGTGAAAACAATAATGTCACAAGTTGGTAGGCTAATTTTGAAGGCCTTTTAATATATAGGAAGAGTGTGGAAATAGAGTCGATAGAGACCAACTTGTTTTTTTTTTGACAAAATATGTCATTTTTTGGACGAACCGTACTTTTTTTCAAAAAACTAAAAATGGCAACATTGTTTTCTTCAAAATAAAACAGAAAGTTTTAAAGAATAAAACCGTCTATCTATAAAAGAATCGGTAGCTACCCTTAAGGGGCCAAAAATTTGCCCCACCCTGTATATTCTCAGATTTACTCTCTGTCGAAGTAACTGACTAGAGTACTGGAACTGTAGTACTGAACTACCGCCGCCTGTGCGAAGCGGGATGAGAATTTTTTGTTTAAAAAAGCTGCCCCCACTTCGCAGAGCCGGTACCAGTACTACATTCATCCCGTGACCACGACAATGTAAATCTGTTGAAACGTTGAGAAAAAATTGTAGATAAACGCGATAAATACCAGTGAATATCTATTATAATGTGTTCTGATTGCTTAAATAATTTAAGTGCCTTTCAATGTAGAATAAACAGTTTTAATTTTATTTTAAGCTTTGTTTTATTTATATAGCAATGGCCTTTCATTGAAATTTTAGGATAAATTCAACAATAATAACACAATGCATATAAAAAAAACATAATTGGTTAATAATTATGCTTAATAATCAATCCTTCACGACTATATTAATATTAAATAAAAATTAAATTTGTCAATTACGTCCTTAATTTGTACAATTTTGAACAAAATTAGTAGCTTTACGCACTAAGGTGCTTGCATAGTTGGAATTTTTTGTAAAAGTCGTAAAAGTCATTTTTGTGTAATTTTATGGACTATTTATCAAGCTGTTTATATAGTAAAAATGAATTTGACTTGTCTTAGTACTTATTTTGTAAGTCTAAAGAAATAAACGATTTGACTCTGACTCTGGTCGTATAGGAAATTTATTTCAGTAAATATAACACTGGGACAGTTTATCAACGCAGTTTTAGAAAATAGCACAAATTCTAAGAACTTTATTCCTAGGTTTTGTCTAAATAGCACCAAAAACAAAAAACTACAGTCAAAATAAACTTTTTGTTTTTGGTTTTTGCCTGTCCTGTAAAGTCGCCTTTTGTCCTTTACGCTCTTTGAGCCCAGAGGTATCGATATGTGTCTCTGAGCGTAGCTGCAGGTAGCTATACAGTTCCTATTGCTGGCTCGGATTGGAGTAAACGGAGAGGTCCACCACCTCTCAGTTTACTCCAATCAGTACCTAGACCATGTACCTAGTGCCTCACTTCGGAGAGACATGGAACAGGTGTGACTATGTATGGTAGGTATCCTATTAGATTTCAGTCTGCTCGTCTGTGTATTCACGAAGTGTACCTTACTAAAGTTCTGATGATGATCATGAATCGGGTTAGAACGAATGTCATACCTACTTATATTATTTCGTCGCAGAATACATACCTAACATTACATAAGCATTGTGGATGTTTTACCTGTTGCATAGTCATTTTCACTATGTCAACTTGGCCGGTCACTTTACATCTGTAAATAAATAATGATGGCAGAATATTTTCTCTCTCTTCCTCTCGACTTATTGCCCTTTCCTCGATCTCCTACAGTAAATATACAAATAAGAAAAATGTAGGTACATAATATTGCTAATTAGTAACAATAGCATAAAATAAAATGTACCTAGGTAGCAAGTAGTTATACTTACATAATTTCTTCCAACTTTTGAGCTTACAGAGCTCTGGATTTCTTCAGCTTACTGATCTTCGGCATTTTCAATATTTTACAAACTATCTTACCCTAAATAAAGCGCTCATGCGCGGATGTATCACACTTATATTAAAAATGCGAAAGTTTGTGTGTATGGATAGATGGTTGTTTGTTACCTCTTCACGTCAATACTGCTGAACTTATCGGGCTGAAATTTTGCATACATATAATCCTAATCCTGAAATCAAACATAGGGCTACTTTGACGACCTCTGTGGCGCGGTGGGCGAAGGTCCGCCTGCTACGCAGGTGGTTGCGGGTTCGATTGCCGCCTCGGGACAAATGTGTGTACCTACGATCTGCAGATATTTGTTCAGGGCGTTGTTCTGGATGTTTTCTATGTATAATAAAAAATATCTATCTATGTAGTGTATTGTATTATGTATATCAGTTATCTAGTACCCATAACACAAGCTCTGCTTAGCTTGAGGCTAGATAAGGCTGTGTGAATTGTCCAGCATTATTTATTATATTTATTATTATTTATTTACTTTTTATCCCATAAATCAGTTCCATAAATCACCTTTAAACGATCCCATAAAATCAACGCGTGCGAAGCCGCGGGGCGCAGCTAGTGTATAATAAATAATTCTTCTGTGCGCCAATATAATTAATTATTATCGAAAAGCAAAGTAAAGCGAAAGCTCGTAGGTGAGCGTGAGGCGGACGAACACAACCTCCCCGTACGACAGCCAGCGCGACACTGCCTCCCGTCGCCCGCGCGACCACCTCCAAAGGTAAGCGCCCACTAATTATACGGAAAAATGTAAAATAATTATTTTCTACGTGAAAAACCATCGCATCACAAAATCATACGTTCAACTTAAAGATAAAGTCTTTGCCGTCATGTAGGTGAAGAAAAAAGTACAAAATTCTTAGTCGTTTAGAAGTAGATACAAATTTTCAGTCCAAAACAGCTGCACTTTGTGAATTTTTTTCACATGGTAAATGAACAGGTAGAACTTTTTTGTACGTTCACTTTACAGATAAAAGGTCAATAAGTAACATATATTTTTTTCAGCACATAACATTGACTCCTCTAGGAGGAGAAAGCCTCTAAATAACACCAAATAACACCTATCAGCTAGTGTATGGCCCTTAATATTTTTTCACTTAAAATTCTGACACCGGTTGTTTTGTAAACTCCTCCATAAAAATGGCGGATATTAAATGTTACTGTAGAGAAAACAGTTCACACGATAGTTACTCCATCTATTATTTTTTACAAGGAGTATTGGATCCTCTATCGTTTCATAGATGGCGGTAATTACAAAAAGTGAATCACAAGACGTTATTTGAATTAGTTGCATTTTCCCGGTAGTTACAATAGCCTCGCTGGACCTTATAGTTTTTTACATGGATCCCATTGTCAGAACTAGACCTTGTATAATTGATACAAAAAAGGTTATCTTTGTATATAGATAACCTTTTTTTGTAACAACGTTGCAAACTACATCTGAAAGTACTGAGTTCGCTAAGCCTTAATTAAGCTTTTGATTAAGACCCGGCTTAAAAGAGTTGTGGATTTGCCAAAGGAAAACCGGATATACAGTATCTTCACACGATACTAACGAATGGTTTTAGACAGAAAGCCGGTTGATGCTGGTTGTAGGCGCGTGGGTTTTGTAACGTTAATGTAATCTTGCTTTTGCCTCGGTTCATATGGTACCTGGATAAAGAATATAGCACTCAGGAATAACGTGTGGCTGAATAGTGAAAGATTTTTGAAATCTGACGCGTAATTTAAGAGTTTTTAATAAACAAAATAACACAAAAAGTCAAAAGCAGTTGAATACGATTTAAATTAACAAATAACATTAGTTAAATAGAAATAAAATTATTGAGACATATGTATAAATTAGATTTAGTTTAATTTTATTCATTTTACATACAACGATATTTCATCAATTCTTAAAATCGATTGACTCGATTTGGCCTCGATACGACAAATTTGTACAACCATTGAGATATAAATAAATAGAGCAAAGCTTAGCTTAGCTTAGCTTGGCTTTGAAAATATCTACATTAAAATAAGTATTAATTATTTACATAAAAATATACTTTTATAATAATAAACATATACGAAAACGACCAGATTAGTCAATCTTGTCATCATATCTCAATCGTCTTGACGCATTGCCGAGTCTCGCGATTATCTTTACCTAGTACGGAGGCCGATGGTAAATTATAACCCAGATTCTTTTTAAAGACTGGTTCCGCTTTCAGTACAAAGTCAGTTCAAGTGGGAAGTAGCAAAGTAGGTAGCGGGCGGCTCCTAATTAATTAGATTTCAAAGGCTTTACGTTTCCATTTGCAGCGCGGGACGAAGAGTTATTCTCTAAGGGGCAACTTCTACAAGCTAGAGTCTCGCGAAACTCATAGGGAATTATCGTTGCGATGTAGTTACTGCCATGGATAATCATGGTATGACAAGATATTCCTGGTAGTTCTTAAATTCTTAAATTCTTTATTGCACACAAAATAACATTTCATAAAAGTTAACAAATAATGGACATGTACAAAGGCGAGCTTAACCCTAAAAGAGTTTTCTTACAGCAAACCTATGCTAACAGAGAGAGAGTTTAAAAGCAATTGTGGATAGATATAGTATACAAACAAGACACAGAGAGAAAATACTAAATATACAAATAGTATTTTTTTTAAACTACATAAAAAAAACTATCCTTAACATAGTTTTAGTACATTGTTCGTTAAGGTTTGATTCCCACGACTGACAAGACACGGAATTAATTTTAGTGGCGAGTCTAGGGCTCGTATTATGAAAGCTTCCCCAAGCATTACTTATACTTGAGTTCTACTCAAGCTTAGAATCTCTGCTTAAATATTTTTTTATTAAAGAACGTAACTCCGACTCCGACACTACTTAGTTAGTTGCACTGGCATAATCTCTACTTGAGTGAGTAGGGTTTTGTCTATGGTCCACCTACACTTTTATCTAGGCGAAAAATGTTCCTTTACCTTCTAAACCTGACTAGCACAATTTATTTATTAGAGTTTTTTTGTTGTTATGATGGTTTTAGTGTACCTGAGGTAACGCACAGAATTCAATAATTTTTGGCGCTTTATTTATGAAAAAAGTTTTTGCGTGTAGAAATCTTATCCAAGACATACTCAATCGTGTGGTCCAGACCACACATAAGTACCTAAAGATAATAATGTTAATGTCGAACAATGACTAGGAAGAGATGTGAAAGTTTGAAATCTTTCTAAAACAGGCAATAACTCAAGTAATGCTTGAGATGAGGGATACATGAGTGAGTGTTCATTTTAACACGAGTTTCCAAGCATTGTTTTAAAATTAGTCTATTTCCAAATCTATACATAAAAGCATCTCTCAAGAATAGATAGATGACGAAGCATGCTTTCATAATACGGACCTAGCTGTTTTCTAGATTTGTATGCTACATGCATATACAAGTCTACCCACACCTAAGCAATATAAAACAGAGGCGCTAAGAAATGGTCATGTTATGAACTGGAAAATCCAGGGAAGTCACATGTCACATTTATAAGAAGGCATTTTACGAAATGGTCAAAAAGACACACCTAAGAACGCATATGCCTCTGCACACTGTTTTCTTTATTGTAAGAACTGCATAGTTTTCTACTTCTGTTTACATCATACTGTTTGAAAATCCAGCTAATTTACATTCTTCATTGTCCACAGTTATAGACTGCGTGGTATCCTCATGGGGCCCCTGGTCGGAATGCGACACCCGCTGCGGCGGTGGCAGCATGGCGCGCAGCAGACGCGTAGTGCAGGCAGCAGCGCGCGGCGGCAAGCGCTGTCCGTCACTAGTTCAGCGGCGAGCGTGCCAGGACCATGGGGGATGTGATGCGGACAGCGACGTGCCTACTCGAGGTAAGGAACTTTCTAGACTCTTGGAGAACCCTGGTTAGTTAGTAAGAATATGTCTAATATTAAGGAGGCAGCATCCGTCTGTCCGTCACTGGTGCAGCGGCGAGCGTACCAGGACCATGAGGGGTGTGATGCGGACAGAGACGTGCCTACTAGAGGTAAGGAACTTTCTAGACACTTGGAGAACCCTGGTAAGTTAGTAAGAATATGTCTAATATTAAGGAGGCAGCATCCGTCTATCCGTCACTAGTTCAGCGGCGAGCGTGCCAGGACCATGGGGGATGTGATGCGGACAGCGACGTGCCTACTCGAGGTAAGGAACTTTCTAGACTCTTGGAGAACCCTGGTTAGTTAGTAAGAATATGTCTAGTGTTAAGGAGGCAGCATCCGTCTGTCCGTCACTACCTAAATAAATAAATTAAATAATAATAATAATAAATCAGCCCATTACATATAAATGGGCTGATGAATGGGATATATGTGGTGATAATTATAAAAAATGTGTGATTATATTACCTCACACGAATAACTGCAACGAGTATCTAGAAATATCTATTCCTTTCATTTTGACACCTTTCCCATATTCTATCATACAGGAAATTCTTCTCCCCATAAGAACTTTTACTCAATCAATTTCGAACACCCTTTCCGGGGAGTGTGTGAAGGGGATAATGACTTCCTTCCCTTCCGTTACTCGTTTCCGGTATGTAAGCCGTTATCTACCTATTTTCTTTTCATAAGGGGCAGATTAACATGTGACCTGGTTCAACCAAAAAGTTAAAATACAATAATAATTAAAAATATCTGTAAGAGTTAAGAGCTGTGTGGTGCCGATTAAGAATTTGCACCACCCTAACTCTTCCCGCCGGTGTCGTTAGAGGCGACTAAGGGATATCCACACGTGCAAAATTTTAATGTAGACATCATCCTTCACAACGACGGCAGCGGGCCGCTATGCTGGACAGCAAAGGAGTTATGAGTCCCGCTGAAGCCAGGTACCACGTAAATTTACCAGGGTAGTAGGTACTACAACATTAATTTCCCAAAATATTCAGAGTCAGAGTCAGAGTCAAATCGTTTATTTCTTTATACTTACAAAATAAGCACTAGACAAGTCATTTTTGTCACTATACAAACAGCTTGATAAATAGTAATAACTACTATAAAGAAATAAGGTGCAATTAACTCTAATTCACTTCAATTTTTTGTCCACTAGCGGAAGAAGTGATGAAGAAACCACTAGCAAGTTTATCGCTTATCAACTAATTCAATCTTAACATAACTAAGTCTAACTGTTCTTACATACTATTGTCGGTGTGGAACTGGGCGACATCCGGCCAAGCATTAACATCATTAACGTAATCATTTAAGGAGTAATAGGCTTTCATGATAAGATTTCGTTTTATATACAGTTTAAATTTACGAATAGGGAGCTCAGTTGCTTCAGATGGAAGCTTATTATAGAATCTTACGCAATTGCCACAAATGATTTCCCTACTTTTCGTAATCTATATGATGGGATAAGTAATTTGTTCTTGTTTCTTGTATTTTTATTGTGAACATCACACCTTTTCATAAAGTTATCTCTGTTTTTGTGTGTATACATTAGATTTTCATAGATGTATTGCGATATTACTGTTATAATATTTAATTCTATAAATTATTCCCTCAACGAGTCGCGTGGATTTAATTTATAAATAGCGCGTACCGCCCTTTTCTGAAGAATAAAGATAGTCTGGATGTCAACTGATTATGCGTGTTTTATCTGTTGTTAGTTCAAGATACTCAAAAACTTTTTTCCAGACGAGACGGCAATGCTGCTCCCAGGCAGTCTCTCCGTGAGCCGACACTCAAACGACACAGTGGATATCCGCAAGAACCTGCGACTCAGGAACCCGGAAGACCCAGAGTCCAACGCGCATAGAGAGTAAGTATCTGATGATATAATTAGTTTAGTGTAAGGTATTCTCTGCCCAGCCTCAGCCGCAGCCGCACGTGGTGGAGAATGGCACCTGCGTCTTGGGCCATGAAGGTGTTAAAGACTATTTATCGGGTACTGATCGCGTCGTACCCTTGTTTTTATTTCCACTACGTTTCTACTGCGTTACAGCGATCGAGGTCACGGGGCGACTGATCTAAATAATCTTTAATTGACAAATACAAATACAAAATGTTTATTTCATCAACAAAATTTTACAAAGTTTATGATCCGTGCTCAGAACCTCCTTTTAAGTATAAAATACCTGTATTATAACGCTCTTCCATAACATACATTATCTATAATATAAAAATAAGTCGGGTTTTCCTTCCTGACGTGGTCTATATAACTCCAGAACGCGCGAACCGATTTCCACGGTTTTGCATTCGTTGGAAAGGTCTCGGGCTCCGTGACGCGTGCGAAGCCGCGGGGCGCAGCTAGTTATAAGTAAATTATGTCAACAAATCGTACATTATATCCGTTTAGATGCTAAATTAACTAAAAGTAAAAACTAAGAACAGTTTTTCAAGTTCTGCGAGACAAATACTCTCTAATAATTCCTCGGAATATTTTATTATGGAACTACATCGAAATCATTCTTAACAACAACTAGCAAAAAAATTTTTATAACTGCATTTGATGGAGAATTCTACGAAAATACATAAAAAAACATAAATACTCGTACATACAGCCGAACGTATACCATTTTCCTTTTTCAAAGTGGATTAAAAATACAAACCGAGACACGGATTCAACTTTTTAACTTATATTCACAAGAATTATATTATAAGCTCAGTTTTACGAGACGTTTTACTATCGTCTAACTAATCAAACCCTAAACTTCTAGTTCCCCGAAGAAGAACCCCAAAAACTTCAAGTCCTAACTACACTTTAATTCCATAAAAAAGTTAAGCCTTCCCCAACTAAAATTGTGTTTTCAGTAGCATATCCCTCCGAGTAGTTTGAAAGTTCTACGCTATTCTTTATACAGGGTGTGACAAATATTAACGACTTTATTGGATGAACGATGTATTTGTATTTGTATTTATTTAAAAACATTACATCTATCTTTACAGGTAAGACCTAATACAATAGAGTAGTTTAAGTTATTCAACATTTAAAATTTTTAAATACTTGAGCACAATAATTCAGTACAATAGCAAAACAATCTAATACACACAAATGTCAATGAGCAAAATTATTTAGTAAATAATTAAATTCATTATGTCATTAGTCATTAGTGAGAGTTTGTCTTGTCTAAGTACTTATTTTGTAAGTCTAAAGAAATAAACGATTTGACTTTGACTTTGACTTTGACTTTGAGCATAAAATATAGTCATTATCATTTCTTAGGTAGTCATAATCATTTCTTACTGATACGTAACCTACAAAATAAGAATCATTTATCAACCGTAACTCAACTTTGATAAAATAGCCCTAACGAACTCGCTCTGTGAACAATGTGTTTTCGAAGGTGTTCGAATAGCCATTCATCTGTACTAATCTACATATAAAATTTTAAATCAGTTTAGTTGTTTCGGAGCCTATTCAATACAAACAAACAAACAAGCAAATCTTTCCTATTTATAATCCTACTAATATTATAAACGCGAAAGTTTGTCCACATGTACATATGTTTGTGGCTCTTTCGTTCTCTACGCCAAAACTACTGAACGGATCGGGCTGAAATTTTGCATACAGGTAGTTCTAGACCGGGAATAACACATGCTACATTTTATCCCATAAATCAGTTCCCGTGGGATAGGCGTGCGAAGCCGCGGGGCTAAGATAGTATTAGAAAGCTTACTTTTTAGGGAGTGACATAGGCTATATTTTATTCCGGAATTCCCACGGGAACGGGAACTACGCGGGTGAAACCGCGAGGCATAAGTGTGACTATAGGTTTGTAGTACCAAAGAGCTTTATCGCAATTGTACCTTTATTAACAAAGAAGAAACAAATAAGAACTAAAATTACGATTTAAATAATTGACCTAGCTGCAGACTGTTGCAAACAATATATAGGTAGCTCATCTCATCCATATCAATATCAATCGGAAACGTGCCCAAAATGCAGGCTGCATTGCAACGACAAACCCGAAAATTAATACTTAACCAGTGAAAAGCTGATTTTTTTTCATTATAAATAACAATACCTATGAAGTGTCTGGCTCTTTATTTTGTTACTACTGTTGTTATAAAAAAACGTATTACTTTCTTCATTTTTTAACTAGAAGTCAGTAAAAGTCAGTCAATAACTACATTTCTTTGAGGTTACAACTTTCACTTTGTTTTTGACGAGGATGCGCTTGATTTTGAACTTTCTAAACAACCTACATAACTTAACTTCACAAATAAAGGTAGCTCTCAAAATCTTTAATTTAATCTCACCCTGTATAAGACAGGTATTAGCGGAAATCATATCAAAATATACTTCGTTTCCTGTCGGAAACAACTTCATTCGATTTCACCGGAACAGTATCGAGTACGCCGTTGTGAGTATATTCACTTTTAGAAGTGGAAATGTACAGTGCCACACGAAATTGAGGTTCGAAACGATTGCATAATAATTTGGTGATTTTAGAAAAAAACTTCTGCTGTATGGTTCTGGCTTTGCACCACCCCATCTTTTCCCGCGGGTGTCGTAAGAGGCGACTAAGGGATATCTACCGGAAAGTGGGCTGCAGCGCCCCCTGCAGAAAAATTCTACCACCGAACTGCGATCCCCAATCCACATGCCCAGCGTGAGGATTATGGGCATCACTCCCCATTAGATAAACGCCAATAAGGCGCTTATTAGGGGAAGCATGCGTCCAGCAGTGGACTAATACAGGCTGTTGAGGTTGAGGTTGAGAAAAAACTTCTAGGCAACTTCGTTCTTGCTCTTTTCGACGACCGTTGTGGCGCGACGGGTGAAAGTCCGCCTGCGACGCGGCCAGTTGCGGGTTCGATTCCCTACCTCATACAGGTAATTCTAATCATGGAATCAAATATAGGCTACTTTCTATCCCATAAATTATAATTTTAATTTATGTGTAATGTTTTAATATGTATGATGTGTGTTTATGATGGACATTGTCTGAATAAATAAACATTTAATTTTATTTTATTTATATTTTATAAATCAGTTCCCGTGGGATAGAAATTTAGTTCTGTTCATTTATTAAAACCATGGGAACACACATTGGAACACTTAGTAACGTCAAATTAACAAATTAAAATCTTTTTAAAAAGGTTACAGAATCATGAGACAAATACAATTACATAATCGGGTTTATCAGCTGTTATATAAATCACCTTTAAGGCGCAGCTAGTACTTCAATAAAACTTGTGTTCTTAGTAGGTATACATTTTGAATAAACTATTTTCCTATATTCCGTAAGAAATATACAAAAGCTGCAACATTTATCGCTAAGTGAACATGACAGAGTGGATAGCAAAATAATATAATAATCTGACGGCTGATGTAACTAACAATAGAACTCGGTAAATACTGGAATATAATATTTGTATGTACTGAAACGGATGTGCCTACCAAAATAGATTTGTTTTACCTGCTCTGAATAATACACTCGAGAGCAATGAATCCGGGTCACTTAAAGAATGTTAAAAATCTCGGCAACTAAAAATGATAGGTTAATGCAATAAATTGTATTTAATAGACAATGTAATACTCCTTAAATGAACGTAAAAAAAATATGAGTCACCATACATTTTATTAACACAAAATTACATAAAGAAAAAAACTGCTGATCTCTCCTTAAAACAAAAATAGGAAACATGAAATTTTTGAACTTTATTACGATTTTCTTGAATTTTAATACTTCGTATTGCCTCCTCGTGCTTCCATTACTGCGTTTACGCGGTTTGGCATGCTGTACACCAAGTTCCTTATACGATTTTGGGGAATATTCTCCCATTCCTCTGTGAGAGCAATTTTGAGCTCACGAAGCGTGATTGGGGGAGGGTTTCGTTGTTTTACGCATCTGCCTAGCTCGTCCCAAGCATGCTCGATCGGGTTGATATCCGGGCTGCGCGCTGGCCACTCCATACGAGTAATGTTCATCTCTTGAAGGTAGTCATTCACAATCCTACCTGTATGAGGTCGGGCATTGTCATGCATAAATATAGCATCCTCACCTAAATTGACCATAAATGGACCAACGTGATCATTGAGGATTTCTTCCACATATCTTACGCTAGTTAAAGAGCCGTTTTCTATGATCACCAGCTCTGTGCGACTTTCAGAAGAAATTCCGGCCCACACAAGTACAGACCTATCACCGTAGGCTACTTTTTCTTCGATGCATGCTTGCTTGAATCTTTCCCCTGGTCTTCGATACACTCTGTGTCTTCCATCGTGCTTGTAGAGCATAAATTTTGATTCGTCGGAGAACATAACTTTTGACCAATCTTCAATACTCCAATTTACGATTTTTAGGATTCTTTAAGTGACCCGGATTCATTGCTCTCGAGTGTATTTTACAAAATACAAAATACAAAAATCATTTATTTACTATTACAAAAGGGGTTACACAGTTTACTGTTGGTACACTAGGATACAATAGGTACACTAGGTACACTAGGTACACTAGGAACACTAGGTACACTAGGTACACTAGGTACACTAGGTACACTAGGTACACTAGGTACACTAGGTACACTAGGTACACTAGGTACACTAGGTACACTAGGTACACTAGGTACACTAGGTACACTAGTTACACTAGGTACACTACGTTGGTACACTTGGTACACTAGTTGGAGCACTAGGTTCAGAACCTGTATTGCGCATTTGACGCAATCAATAACACTGCTTCATCATCATCAGCATATATTAGTCCACTGCTGGACATAGGCCTCCCCTAATAAGCATAGCGCCCTGTCTTCAGCTTGGCAGAATCTGTCTGCAGTCTTTTGCAGATCGTCATCCCACCTGGCTGGAGGGCGTTCTACACTACTTTTGCCTAGTCGCGATCTCCGCTCATTATTTACTACCAACCACTAACAGTACTTATTTCAACCAAATTCTAATAACCTGCGTCTGACCTCTGCCCGATCAGATAATATGTACCAAAATATTACCAATAAAGTTATTTACAACGGGATATTGAGCTTTCCAATATTTTAGCACAGTTTCATGCGCAACGATCACGAAATAACTCATGGTCAATATCCCGTTGTAACTGACTTTATTATCATATTATCCAAGATAGATTCAAAATATCACCTACCACAATTAACATTATTCTTTGCAGTAGAGTTTTTTACATTCACTCCCACGAAATAGGTAATAAAAAGACATAAAACTTGAAATAACCATCTCTCCGATCGTGTTTTACTGTACATTGATATGTTTCAATTTCCGAACTGAACACAAAATGGTTTTCAGGTACTGCGCTCAGTTCGAGGTGACCAAGGTATCGAAGGCTTGCCACATGGACTCCGACTATAAGCCACTGAGAGAAGGTACAGTTTTCTTTAACGCTTGCTATCTTTTAGTAACGTTAGGTATAATTTAGGTATAGCAGATAAGAGAAATGGCGGCCAGCGTGGGTTTATTTGTAAAGAGTTGATAGTTATTAAATCTTGAGACATATTGATCAGGTTTGACGAGGATTAGCAGATAAGGAAAATAGATTTCTATTTTCCTAAATACCTACCTACATCAGATTACTCTAAACAAAGATAAGAAAATAGAATATCATTTTATTAAATAAATAAGCATATCGAATTAAAACATAAGCAATTTATTTAGAATAAAATAAGAGATAGAACTTTTGTATAAAAGCCTTGTTTTAACTCAATAAACAATCAGTGCAGAACCTACTACAGTCGTGTTAATTACGCCATTTAACCAACATCATTACACGATGAATGAAGGGCGTTTGTGCACTACAATAATTGCAGAAAGCCAATCATCCGTTATTTCCATGCCACATCGGACCGTATTAAATTGGACTGCCTAAAATTCCTTGCACAGACACCCTTAGTTGGTGATGAGCTCGAATCAACTTGGTGGAAAAGTTTTTCGTTTCGTGCGATTGTCGTCTTTCGTAAACGTAGTTCGTTTTTCAAAGTATAGGTAACTCCAGTAATTGTATATCAGTACAGCTAGCTTACTCTTATTCCGCTGAACTAATTGCTTTACTATGACAATCGTTACAGAATGACACATTTTGATTCAGAATGAAACCTTCTGATGCTGGGAACACTAACGGGAAACGGAAATACCTATCATCGCAATAAACCGATAACCCCTGAAAAAAGCTCGCGAGTAAGAAGTACAGAGCAGAGACGTGCACCGAATTTTCTATGAGCCAAAACTGTTTTTCCCAATTACAGGTGATGGAACAACCAATCGAAAAATTAAAAAAAACATATCTAAAGAAATAATGCTTCTTCGTTTCTAAGCAAAACAGAAACCGAAGAAAAAAGGCTGTTCCTGAAATAAATAGCAAAATGTATGCCAAACCACTATTTTTCAGAAAAATAAACTATCGAGAAAACTTTCACCAATTGTGTTTTTGAAACACGTAATTCACGATAAAAGAACGAAGTAACATTTTCGTAAATATGAAGGTGATAGCTTTCACAGATTCTGAGGTAAATAACGAGTTTTGAAGTACAATTTTGTAGTAAATTGTATAAGGCACACTCCCGCAGTATGGCCGCTTCAACGCAATAATTCTCGCTACGTCTCTTAATGTACCGCCACTCGAGCTTAACGTCAAACGGCAATGTGAATACCGTTGTAAAATTATCACGAGATTTCGTGACCCCATCTGTGCCTAACATTGCGATAATTAACGGCATTTGTGTATTGTGTATGTATTGTGGCCCCAGCATGAAAAGAAAGAATGAAAGAACACGAGTTAAATACAATGCAAAAAACATTGCACGCACTGTCTAGAGTTTCTTTCATCTATGATTCTACGTGACGATTCTGTGACGATGTTATATATTAGTTATAGTGAAATGATTAGTTAGCAGAATAGGGTAAATTTATATATTTTTTTATTTTTTTAATCGATTATTAAGGTTATTATTACATAACCTCAAAAAAAAACAGCCACAAAATTTTAAGTTATTGAGGTAAAATACAAAAAGTAAAACTGCACTCAGTTTCGGGCTAAAAACGCTGCCATGTTAGCCCTTGCATTTTGTGACGTCACGGATCATCGGATCACTTTTGTTAACTCAAACTCGAAGCTTCATGAGTTTCATGACCATACAAAAATATACAAATGTCACGTCACGGATCGAATGCCAATAGCGCCAATTGCGTTTAGAAATTTTGCGTTGAGATAGTTGAAATTTTAAAACATTAATAATCAATTAATACATTTCACAATAAAAAACATCAACAAATACAAAAATAAATATATTTCTATATCAATAGCCGTAATAGCAATAACAATACGTAGTCTGTATAAAAATAATTAGCTTTTTTGAAGTCACATGCATTATTTTTATTATACCCTATTGGGCCTGTTTCAACCATGGCTAAGGAAATGATGTTAAGGATGGTTTACCAATGATCGTGCCCCTGCGATAACACGGCGGCGGGATGATGGTTCACATAATTTAGGAAAGAAGTTTACAATAGACTTGAAAATCTTGAACGTTGAATATGAATATTTTGTCTATGCTAATGTTATCTTTGCTCCCATTGATTAATTAAAAAGGGAAGATAGGTTACGTTCTCCCAGCGCTTACTCAAAAATTGGCATGTGTTACAACTACACGCAAACACATACGCTCACAGTTATATATCCAGTCCTGTGCAATACAAAGAAGAACAAAGACGGAAAGACGTATCTAAGACCGAAGTGAGACCGAGACAACAATATTTCACGCGAATCACGACCGCCCGTGCCGCCGGCGCCGGTCTGACGGTGACTGAGGTGGAAGCACACAATTTTACATAATATGAGGTTGCCATTTTCGAGAAACTAGTACCTCATCTTCCCTTTTTAATTAATCAATGTTTGCTCCATAAAAATATAAGGATGAAAATATCTAGTAACAATTCCGCGAAAAAACCATCTGCGATAAAATCTAACATATTATACACTATATAAAATGAAAGAACATTTATCAAAGTAAGTCGTCAACTATTTTCGTCTCTCCACGAGACATCATCAGGACACCACACCACTCGATATAGACACTGAGAGCGTCAAGCAACAACTGCAGAGTCCCACCAGAGATGTTGCCACTCCAAGCTCCACGCGCCATGTTTAGCATCGTCCGCAATCTTTGTCCCACTCTGCTTTTGCTAAGATCTCTATTTTGAGCCTGAAAAGTAACTCAAACCAATCCAGAAAAAGTAAATACCAATCGAAAACAATTTCTTCTTTTTTCGTTAGGGTCTTTATCTGAAAAAGCCTAACAATATCAAATCTTAGCACGACACCTTCATAAATAAGTCGGCCGACAAAAAGTTTCTAGTCTGCAAAGGTGTATTGGTCATGTCGGAGCCATATTTTGAACCCTTTTGGGCAGAATGTTGGGTCATTTTGTTTCGTAACTGTATTGAATGGGGAGTACGATTGGCCGTTTTGATAATATCTGGCCTATATTTACCAATCGGGGTGTAAATGTACAAAATGCTGAAGTCGGATAAAAAAAAAACACGTTTTAAACAGCTTTGGAGGTAGTTATGTTATGACATCCCCGTACTTAGGGGAGGATGCGGGTTCGAAACCCGTCAAAGTCGAACATTTTTGGGATTTTATTTCATATCGTAGTTGAACACGTCCCGAAGAGGCGATGAAAAGATATGAACTATTTAAATTTAAGAAATCGTTGTGTCCTGACGCGTGTCCGCTTGAGTCGGTATAATCGTCAGTATTCATTTAATAAAACTATCATGTTTATTAGAATTTATTTATTTGAATTCAATCGCTCTGCGTGTTCGGTTAGGACACTTACTAGTAGGTAGATGATATAATAGCCATAACACTTCATTACGGATGTAAGCGGGTTAACTACGAACCTTATTTGTGTTGGAAGAACACCAACGTTTCATCCCTTAACGAGGGACATCTTCAGGGCGAGTGCGGTTCTAGAGCTATAAGACTATGGCAGATATTCTTAGTTACGGAGATAACTTAGTAAATTACGTTCAAAGCGAGAAACATCCAAGTTGTTTCCTTTTCACTTCTTCCGCTAGTTGACAAAAAAAATCAGTAAATTAGAGTCAATTGCACCTTATTTCTTATTTGGTATTAATTACTAAACACAAATAATGAAAGAACATCAAACTGTTTATATAGTAAAAAAAATAACTAGACTAAGTGCTTATTTTGTAAGTCTAAAATGACTTAGTCATTTATCTCGTTTACGTATTGCTTAATAAAACCCTTGAAGGTTTGATGAATTAACCATGCACCTAAGCTATGGTTTATCCATTTTGAATGTAATTTAGTATGGGCTGTTTGTTTACGTTTATGCTCCATTCAAAATGGATACGATATAGAGTACAATATTCACGGGGAAACTAGGATTCTGATTTCTGACCAAGTGCATGGATCTAGTAATTTTACTCAGTAACCAATAATTTATGAACTCTATTTTCTGATTTACTGATTAAAACTTTTACCTACGTCAAAGCTCGGTAGCTACCTAATTTACATTCTATATAGGTAACAAAACATAGGTCCACGCATTTGAAGACATTCGTGTCTAATCAGATGTTGCCAAAACTAGACTTAACTAATCTGACAGGACTAAAAAATTATACTATCCTTATTGTTTTGATCGTTATGACAGGGACAGTGACATTTTTAGTGTCATATTAGTCTAGTTTCGTTTTGGCGACATCTGAATAACGTCAAATGTCTTGAGACTATGACTAAAATTGATTCAGCGTTGGATGCTAGCTTGCCAGCCATTCAACTCATGCTGAGTCAGAGCCAATAGGGTATGCATGGATTTTTTTAATCGATTATTTAGGTTAATACATAAACGAAAAAAAATATAACACCCAAAAAAAAATAATTATTGAGGTAAAAAACTAAAAGTAAAACTACACTCAGTTTCGGGTGATAAAAACGCTGCTTTGTTAGCCATTGCATTTTATGACGTCACGGATCATCGATTCCCATTATGTAAACTCAAAGTCAAAACTTCATGCCCATACAAAAATGTTCACGTGTGACGTCATGCTTCACGTGCCAATAGCGTTGCGTTTACAGATTTTGCTGTTGAGACTTAAAATATCAACTTTTCAATTATTAAATTTTGCAATAAAAACATCATAAAATACAAAAATAAATATACAGATTTCTATATCACTAGAGAATACGTAAAAAAAATTAGCTGTTTTGAAGTCGCATGCATATACCCTATTTTGTAGACGGTCCTAAGTACACATTTTTTCCTTGCTCTAAAATGTATTCCTACTTATGTATATTCTGTCTATAAAATAAATATATTTTATTATTTTCTTCTTTTTATTCTTATTTATAATAATTTCAGTCCATGTGGCGTAAGAGTTACAAACAGCCCAAGGCATAATTTTTTTTTTTCAACAGGAGCAACAGTCTGCGTAAAATGCGAAACAGCGGCTCTCCGCCGCGACCTGAAATGGCGGTGCAGTGGTCACGGGGTTGCGGGCCACGGCACTCGCTTCTACGCGCTGGTGGCGCCACACTGCCATGGGAAATGGACGCGCGCGGAAACTCTACCAGAGAAGTCCAGCGACTGCTGTATGAAACCGGACTTTATCTTCGTGTAATTTAGGGGTTATAATCGACTGCGAAAGAATCTCTGCTAGGGAATTAAATAACATTCAACTTACGTTACAGATATGTTATATTTTAGGGTCTGTTTCACCATGTTCGGTTAAAGTATTGAATAACTATCTTACACAAAAACAAATTTGCAGGATAAAAGTTTAATGATGTTTACCCAACGGTTTAGTCACAAATAGCATATTTGTATTTTACGCAGAACTTACCCGGACATTGTGAAAACGACTCATGGTGTTAGGTTGGTAATTGGAAAAGGTCAGCCAATTAATTTGATATCTCACAAGACACTGTTAGTAGAAAATATCACAGAATTATTTCTTGAATTACACAAGACAGAATATAATATCACTATATTTTTCTTTCCTTGTATTTTTCTGCTCATTCTACCGTGGAAAGGTCACACTGATTAGAGTCCAGTAGATTCGGCACAAAGGACTTCGTTGTAGGTAGATTAGATACTGACCCGGGATTTATCTCTTACAGTAAGGTACTTTTTTATTAGGTAGAAATATATTTTGGCTGGAAATCTGGCCGATTATAATATCGCATCTATTGTAATTTTCTTTTTAATTTTCCTAGGACCAATAAAATATGCGTGAGTTATTTTATTGATCCAAAAGGTAACCATGAATTCGATTTTGTTTGATTCGGCGATACAAAATAATTAATTATACTTATCAAAATATATTTGAATAAACAAAGATTTTATCTAATTGATTCATAAAAAAATTACTAGTAATCATCCGATTTGTAATCAACAATGACATTTCTTTTCGTGATTTTAATCATCAATAGCTTAATGTTAAATATTATTTACTGATTAGATATAGGAAATCTATTATTTTTATAAATAACATTGCATTTATTAATTTTAGTTTTATTTTTAATTACTCTCAGCAGCCATTTTCTACCCACTGTTAAGTTAAAGTTTTATTATAATAAAACAACTTCTAGATTTTTCGACCAAACGTAGTTTCCCGTAACAAATCACTTGTAATAAGTTTTAGGTATCAAATAAAAGTACAGAATATCATGACATTACTTAATAAAAAAATTGTTTAGTATTTTATAGTGTTTAGAGTAACATAACGACTTAGAAACATAAATAAATAGACTAACTTAAGGTTACTATTAAACTTTTGTAATTGTAGTTGTGAATACATATCCAAATGAAGTACCTATGTACCTATATTATGTAAATAAAATAAAATGTTTGTCTCATGAGTTGTTTTCTTTTGAATCCTTACCTACTAATATTACAATGAGGAAACAGCAGGGTCCATAGTGAAGCTTAATTATATGTAAATGTAAATACCTCTGTACACCTATGGAATACAATAAATGATCGAGTATTGAGTATTGAGTATTGAGTATTGAGTATTGAAACATTTGTTTGATTGTTTGTATTGAATAAGCTCCGAAACAAAAGGCCCGATAAAAAAATCTTTCATCATTGAAAATTTACTAAAAGCAAATTCAAAAATTGATAAAATAGTCTTTGCACTACTACCGACTCCTATTCTTTTACTTATCAATTTTGAATCGATGAATAAACGCCATTTAAAAATACCTAGGAACAGAATTTGGTTTACATTACTTTCGTTTGTTTGTTGTTTGAAGCTGGTGTTTGTGCAACAGATTGGCGCGATATTTTTTTGTGTGGTAAAAAGGCGTCTGCCGCGCGGCGGACGCTGCGATGAAGATTCAATGCCGTGCGACCTACGCGACCGCGACGCGGGAACGAGTCCGAGCTTCGCAGTCACTTTGGTGGCACAAGTGTGAGCAGAGCTTTAGATACATTTTTCAACATTCTGATCCGCAATTTATATTTTAAAGATATTATATTAAATATTTTAATTCATTCGATTCGTTTCCGAATCCAAGTCGTCAGATTCGAATTTTAATTCTATGAACTTTAGAACGTTATTTTGATTTGACAAAGTTTTCCAGTATTGAATCCGACGGCCTTTCCGACGAAAGACAATAATGTAACAATCGATGTTAAAGCGATAATACACAAGTCTAAAAATGTATGGGTTTGATATTCGTCAGGAGGAAAACGGAACGTTTGTAACGTAAGCATGGTAAGTTGTATGAAAAAACAAAAGACAGACGCGCCAGATTGTAAAAAATGACCAGTTCATGTGGTCGGGATATCTACCGAGGGGCAGCGCCTCCTGCAAAACTATTTTACCTACGCCATGTTATGCCAGCATGGGGATTATGGGCATTACCCTCATGAGTTAACAGCTAATAAGGCACTTATCAGTGCCTCTACCATGAGTTGTCACAGTTAAATCGCCTGACGTTACTACAGTAGTTACGTAAATACGCATATAGTTATTCACAGCGCATTTTAGTACCCAACTATCCGCTAGAGGCGCTTTAGAAGTTTCCATACATTTTTTTAACTACAGTCGCTAGCGAGTATAGATTGTCAAAACTCATGGTAGACACTCTGGAGGTCTGCGCATAGCGTCTGACCAATATAAATAAATAAATAAATAATGCTGGACAATTCACACAGCATTATCTAGCCCCAAGCTGAGCAGAGCTTGTGTTATGGGTACTAGATAACTGATATACATTATACAATACACAAAATAAATAACTATTTCTTATTATACATAGGCACCATATAAAGGCTGTTGAAGTTGAATGTCGTCGAAAATTGCTGGTCACTTATCAAATTCCTAATAAATACTTAATCGTTTTAATTCCTAAAAATAAGGATTTAATTTTTTTATTGGTCATCATTCTAATCTCTTTAATCTATGCAGATAATATTGTGTTTCTCAATATAAATACAAGCTCTGCAAGCAAAGTGATCATAGTTTCAGTTGAAGCCGTAACCACTCAAAATACCAAGGTAAGAACTATAACACACTTCAAATTCTTAAACTTTAAATTTTCACTTTTCAATGTAACAATGTATTGGGTTTTAGAATAGAATAAACTCAAACTCAAACCCAAAAATGCTTTGTTTCCATAAATACAATAAATGTACACTTAGAAAAGGTCAAATCATATAAAAAAATACGCTGACACGGAAATAAAGTGGTATATAAAATAGATAATAGTAAATAGAATAGAATAGAATAGAATAGAATATTGTTTTATTTGTAACTTAATCAACAAAAACAACATTACTTAAAATAAAAGACGAAGCTTCTGTCGATTACTTATATAGTCACGAAATGGTATTGTAGTTATTTTATATTGCGTATACGTATTGTAGTATAATAAAACACTTGTCTCAGCATGAGCTGGTTGTAAACACGTTACAACCAACGCTGGTCTTCCGACAGAGCCGTTGGTGTAAGGGAATAATCGTTCCGACTCTTCATCCACATTTAAAGCGATCCTATACTAATTTGAGATATACATAGGTATATCTGAAGCTCTTTTTACAGTAAATATTAAATAAGTTTTAAATAAAAGATTTTTAATTTAAATTTTTGTAGTGGCATACCGACTTTAGACTAGAACACGATTGAAATTTCATAAACCAAGCAAAGTAACAATTTTAAACATTTTAAAAAGTCAAAAGGGGGACGTGTTTTCTTTCTGTAAAATGCAGTATCGGTTAGGAAAACTACGCTAAGCTCTTTATGGGTTTAGTCCCGGGAATTTCCAAATTTTTTGCCGATTTATGAACCGTGAAATACAAATCCATCAAGAGGGAAATGTCGAAAATTTCGTGAAACAAATTTTAGCTTTTATACTAATACCAAAATAATATAACTTAATATTTTCGGCACTTCCTCTTAAAGGATTTCAAATACATCAGGTACCTGGTTACTACGGATACCTAATTGTTAACATTTTCTTGAAACTCGATCGACATTTAAGCCTAAAATCTTAATTTTAGATGAACTCTGCTCTTTCTACCATCTTCCTGTTAACGGCCGTTGCCGCGGTGGCCAACTCAGCCGCCACTAATTCTGCCAACCGACTCAACATTGGCTGGATCGGAGCCAACGATAAACTACTACACAGGTAAGATTCTATTCCAAAGTGATGGTACCCTTTGCCGAGTGGTCTTCAGAAATTGCACAACCAACTCTTCACACGGGTGTCGTAAGAGGCGACCAAGGGATATCTACTGGGGGCGGGCAGTAGCGTCCTCTGTAAAACAATTCTATCACCGAACTGTATCCTAACCCGCATAACTAGCTTGGGGAATATGCGCATTAAATAAAATAAAATAAAAAAGCCATTTATTCCAAAACCATAAGTAATAATAATCGTGTACAGTAATCAATAACTAAAAAATAATATAAATTAAATAATAATATAGCTTTTAAACATAGTATTTCAAATTAAAGTCAAACAAAATGAATAAAAAAATACAATTAAACAATTACCTACCCAGATTGAATTTTATTTTATTTTTATATTTAGAATATGCGCATTACCCTCATGAAATAACAGCCATTAAAGTGCCTTTCTGGGAGAGGCTTGCGTCCAGCTGTGTACCTATATAGGATATTGTGGATGTCTTTCTAACTGAATTTTACCCATATGCGTATCGCAGGACATTATTATAGTGCACTAGTATGCGCAAATACAGTTGCACTCTTATAATTTATTTATTCACTCTCATAAGCCGATGGGACGAGAGGTCAGGCGCAGGACCAACGCTTTCCTCACGATGAACTTCTTGCCGCTCAGAACTTACCTACATTTCATGGAATAGGTATTTATAACTTTGAATCACGTACATTAGTTACTTGCAAAAGTAACAAAACGGTTTGCTCTAGTTAACATCTGTAAGTTTTATTACAAGAGTAAATCGCTCGTCCGGTATTCTGTAGACAAAGGTATTTCGCATCTCTCTGGGCACTAACTGAGCGTCGGTCAGCAATTACCTAAGTGTTAACGAACAATTCACAAATCATATAAGTAAATATGTACTATACATACCTACTGCATTATCCCCTTCACTTCTGCATTGTGGTACATATAACTCGTCCGACATGTACTCTAAACCGAAAACAACAATCAAAGAATATAAATAAATTTGAACTAACTAGTATTTACAATTGAAATAATTGAGCCAACTGCAGACTGCAGCAATCTACAGGTAGCTTGAATCAATTATATCAGTACCAATTGGAAGGCGCCACAAGACTTACTGTAATGTAAACATTGACTACAGTAATGTTGTACGAAGAACAATGTAGTGTTCATTATCAGGGAAGAATCCTAGCCGTGTTTGGATTCTTGTTGTTACACATTACATTATTTTCCGTTTTTCTAGAGGCCAAGATGTACAAGGTACAATGTATTATTTAGGCATGTCATATCAACTTCCTAACGTATGGTATTACAGCTTACCAATATATACGTGAGGAATGTGTCACGTATCAAACGTTTTCTATCTTCCGTATTATACTTTCTTGTTAACTTTTATCAAATTAATAAATCAGTTGCGAACTTACTGTTGGAGGACTTATTACTCAGTACCCCTAACAAATGCAAATACTGTCTATTACGTACCATAAGGCCTTCAAAAGTTAAACAAACATTTCGTCTTCTCCAGACAAACCGTGATCAAAGAAGCTATACCGAACCAGACCCAATGGGAGCTGGTGAACTGGCAAGGAGTCCAGGGCCAACGCATCACCGCCATCCGGGCCACTGAGGTTGGCCCCAGTCAGTGGGCCAACGCCAGGACACAAGGCGGCGGCATCGGCACCAACTGGGCCAACATTAGGTTCCAGTCCTCTTACGGCCGCGGATACCATTTCGAACTTGAGATTTACGGACAGTAAAGGCGTCACCTTTTGTGTAGACTGCATTCTTGTCGATATTATGGTTTTGATAATAAAGTTAATTGCTCACTTTAAACATGCTTTTATTAGAAACTAGCAGCGCCTCGCGGTTTCACCCGCGTAGTTCCCGTTCCCGTAGGAATTCCGAAATAAAATAGTAGCCTATATCCATTGATTTAAAAAGGGAAGATAGGTTACGTTCTCCCAGCGCTTACTCAAAAATTGGCATGTGTTACAACTACACGCAAACACATACGCTCACAGTTATATTTCCAGTCCTATGCAATACAAAGAATAACAAAGACGGAAAGACGTATCTAGGACCGAAGTGAGACTGAGACAACAATATTTCACGTGAATCACGACCGCCCGTGCCGCCAGTCAGACGGTGACTGATGTGGGAGAACACAATTTTACACAATTTGAGGTTGCCACTTTCGAGCAAGCGGTGCCTCATCTTCGTTTTTAATATATCAATGCCTATATCACTCCCTGAAAAGTAAGCTTTCTAATGGTGAATTTTTTTTTAAATCTGTTTAGTATTTTCGGAGCCTATTCAAAACAAACAAACAAGCAATCAAATCTTTCCTCTTTATAATATTAGTAGGTATAGATTAGTACCTTTACAGTACACAGATATAGATTATATTTTTTATTAGTAAAGATTTGGTACTTAGAGTATTTTGAAAATAAAATTGTAACTTAAGAAACGTTCAAAACAAAAATCAGTTAACATTAGGTATTATTTACAATTGAGCTAACTGCAGACTGTTGCAAATAATCCACAGGTAGCTTAAGTGATTTATTATTATTATTATTATTATTAATGTAATTAGAACGGCTTTAGGCCAATTATACTAGTTACAGTAGGTTTAAAAATTAAATAATAGTTACATACATTATGTCAAAGAATAAACAATGATCAATATCTAAATTATCTTATAAAAAATTAATAAAACATAAAAATATTAAATTGATAGATTTACACATAGATAGATAGATAGATTATAACTTTATTGCACCATCAATACATAACAAAAACAAACAAGGAAATTACTGCTAACTAATCTAGACATAATTTAAAAATAAGTCAAAATTAATAATACGGTTAAACATTTCTCAAAAATCAGATTCACATAAAGATAAAATCACATGCATAAGAGTTCTCCACTCGTCTGCAAATATATCGGTGTCTGGGTGGGCCTCCAAGAGACGATTGATACATATCAATCGTCGAGTCCCCAAGACGCTGGCTGCATTGCCCCGCTGCTGTATGGCAATGCTGATAGGCTGCGCCAGATCAGCAAATTTTCCAAAATTTCAATCTTTCATCATTAGATAGAGTGCATAGAATGCTGGCAGCATTGCCACGTCGAATGATATTTCGTTGACCAAAATAGAAGTCAGCATTAGGACTAATACATTGTACATCTAGGCGAGAAAATGCCGACTTCCTATCGAGTTGAGGGTAGATAGATAATGTTTGAGAAAATTGAAAATAATCACACGTCAGAAATGGATTTCCGTACATTTTTTCACCCGCTAAATTCCAGAGTTTTTTTACTGACGCACCTTCTACCTTATGTTTGGAAAACACACAGTAAGTACGATGGGCAAGTACTAGTTGATACCTACATAATTAAAATAAAATGTCTAATTACAATTAAAAGTTTTAATCGAGCTCTTTGCAAGAACTCGGGCGATGATCAAAATCATAACTTTGCAAATTTTGAACAGACTCATTAGCAAGAAACAAGAAGTTTGTGTCGTAATTAAAATTAACCCAAATTATGGATTGGGGTACATTTTACCTCATTTTACCAAAGGGAAGGGTTGATAATATAGAACTGGGAAAGGAAGGGCAGGGTAAATGAATCTTTTCATAAAATCACACTCAAATATTCACAAAAGTTTGCCTTGAAAATACAATACAATACAATACAAAAATTCTTTATTGGACACCATAAAAATAACACGTACATGGAGACAATACATAAAATGAGTACAATGGGCGGCCTTATCGCTTAGAAGCGATCTCTTCCAGGCAACCATTGGATGGATAGAATTATACTGATTTAAGAAAGGCAGGGGGTATACCAAAGACTATAAGTAAAATAGTTTATATATACAATTTTATATACATAAAAAGATATAATATATAAATAAATAACTAGTAAGCTCTAAGTATTTTCAATCTCATACCCCTGCTCGTTCTACTGAGACCGTGAAACCTACCTTTCGGCGAACAACGAAAGTAATTTGCATAATATTATAATTTACTTAGCTCTGAAAGCAAACTATTAAAATGTTTACAAAACTTTGGTCTCCATATGACAATAATTAATTTAAACTTTGTACGTTCTATTTGTTTGTATGGAGTTTTGTCAAAGGGCGTAATACGGCGTCGTAATTATGTTGTACAAGAAAATAGGGGCCGAATTCTGCTCAACTAATCGTTTCACTATGACAATGCACTCGTTGCAGAATCGCAACCATACAGGTTTTATTCTCGATTCTAGAACCAAATTAAAAATAGTATTTACAATTGAAACAACTGAGCTATTGCAGAAACATCCGGCTCGAAGAATGTTATGGGATACTATGAACGATAAGTCCTCCATCGGTTAGTTTGCAACTGATTTATTAATTATATTTAAGTTAGAGATGAACACGGAAGATGGAAATCGTGTTAATACATAATCTCACATAGTTATCACTAAACTATTATAATAAAATACTAGGAAAACTTTTGAATCCATCATGGTTAGTAACATTAGACATTTTTATCATCATCATTATCATCAGCCTATACTAGCCCTGTCTTCAGCTTGACGCATTCAGCATCTGCCTGCAGTCTTTCGCAGATCGTCATCCCACCTGGCCGGAGGGCGTCCTACACTACGTTTGCCGAGTCGCGGTCTCCTCTCAAGAACTCGTTTACCCCAGCGGTTATCGGTTCTTCGCGAGATATGGCCGGTCCACTGCCACTTCAGTTTGCTAATTCTTTGAGCTATGTCGATAACTTTGGTTCTCTGTCGGATGTATTTCCGTTACGAATCCTATCAATCAGAGAGACTCCGAGCATAGCTCTTTCCATAGCTCGCTGAGCGACTTTAAACTGGTGGACCAGCCCTATCGTGAGTGTCCATGTCTCAGATCCTTAGGTCATGCATGACATTTACAACGGGAATATTTACCATATTTCGGCACAGTTTCATGCGCCATAACGTTATTCCGTGATCATGGCGCATGAAACTGTGCCGAAATATCGGAAAGCTCAAAACTCATATCATGGTAAATATCCCGTTGTAAATGTCTTATGGAAAAAACTTGAAATCACGTATAGCCTGAATACATTGTACCTTGTACTCTGCGACTGTAGACTGTTGCAAACAATATTGTTTTAAGCACACCCAATTCTTACTTTATGCTGACGACTTAAAAATATATCGCAAAAGCACCTCAGCTCAGGACTGCATCTTACTACAGGAAGACCTTGACCGCCTCACCACATACTGCTTTGAGAATAAATTACACCTCAGCCTGCCTAAGTGCAAATCCATCTCTTTTACAAAAAAAGTTAACACTGTAGGCTTTACCTACTCTCTGTGTGGATATCCGCTGGAAAAGGTCGTCGGTTCATAGTTTTTTAAAACAAAATTAATAATTACTTGTCTCATTTATCAATGCTGGCGAAAGCACAGCTTGTTGTATAATGTAATAGGAAGGTACTCTCATATAGATAGACAAACTGTTATTTCAGTGTCAACTTATCTGAAGTGAAAATGCCCGCGGGCTCAGTGGCTTTATTTCGTAACGTTCTATCTCGAATTTCGTGCAAAACGCAATTTGGGTGTATCTCGAAATTTACATGTTTATAGCATCACTAACCTATTTGACACTGATAAGAATCAACCAGGCAAATTGTCGCTTTTTACCCGGTTTGTGGTTTTTATCCAGTTTTTTTAAACCCTCAATTTGGGATTTTTTCGCACGCTTTTATAAAGAGGCAATTTCACTACCCTAACGAAAAATGGCCTCATATTAATTGTTATGTGCAGAAAAAAGAAAATAGTGTACTTTTCTACAAGGCAGTGGTAAAATGTGTAGTTATTTCAAAATCGAATAAGTACCATGAGTAAAACGATAATTTATCAAATTGTTACATCGTTTGTGATAATAGACATGCAGATAAATGGACATTCGGAAAATAGGCATACAGGTAATAAGACGACCCGGGGAATTAGAGATTTGGGAATTGGATCAAATAGACCGAACCCATTTTATCACGCGTATCCATTTACTAAATAAGGCGCCAGAATATGAAGAATAATGAAATGTTGGACAATTCACACAAGAATATTGTTGCAAAAGACCACCCTTTTTCGAAAGTTGTCCAAACTAAAGAAAAAAGAATATCTATTGCATCATTCATTATAATAATTAATTTAGTTTTAAAAAACTATAAACCGACTTCAATTTTTGTACTTTTTTCCATGGATACCATTGTCAGAACTGGACCAAATTAAAATGGGGCCACACGGAAAGCACCAGCTTTCATATAAAAAATAATCATGGAACTCGGACCACCCAGTCAGTAAAAACGAGGGAATCGAGAACTTCCTCTTTTGAAGTCGGCTTAAAATTAACAATTTGTATTAAGTACAGTAAATAAATACTAGCTAGATACAAACATATATAACTATATAAGTAAATCTTATGTTATCTTAGTACTAGTAATTAAACACCCACTTGCAAGACGTATTTACTTTAAGGCTTCCATTTGTTGCATGAATCATACCTAATTCATAGTTTCCGTATTAGTAACAATACAGTATATAAAAACTATTTAACATCTTTTTCTCTTGATAAAAAAAGGTCATTAACCTAACTTTTAAGCAAAGTTTAGCTAAATATTACATAGCGCAGTATGTGAATCACAAAATGTCCATTTGCCTATCGCATGCGTCGACTTTTAAGAGTTTTAAAACCCACTCATTTGTTATACCTATTATTTTGAATAATTAAACAATGATTTGCTAAAAGGAAACTTCATCGCATTACGATAAGTCTTGATAATATTTTAGCTTATTCAATCGCTGTAATACCTTAATCTTGTTAAAGGTATTTTAGATTCAAATACAAATTGGATAAAAAATTTACTGTTACTATGAAACGTAAAGATTACATACAGATAAATATACTTATAATCTGAGATCTTAGGAATAGATTGTCATGGTCAAACTGGTCCGCGAAGAGGTTAGGACGAAATGTTCTCTTCATTTTTGCAACTCGTCCGAATCTAAAACTGAGAGATTCCGTAATGTACACTCCTCGAAATTCAAGGGGAAACCTTGTCCGAATCTCTTCGTTACTTTTCAAGGGTCTCTATCATAAACTTCCAACCACAAATGACTAAGCCCAATTTGAAGTTGGTCTAATTTCACCGTTGCAATGAACACGTTCGCGTTGAGCTGTGTGGTTACGGTATTGCATTTAGAGGGTTATAAGCAATTTACTTTAAAATTGTACTTCAAAATCGTTATTTAACTCAGAATCTGTGAAAGCTACCTTCATATTTAGAGAAATGTTAGGTACTTCGATCTTTTATCTTGAGTTACGTGTTTCGAAAACACAATTGGTAAAAGTTTTCTCGATAGTTTTTTTTTCGAAAAATAGACGTTTTGCACACCTTTTGCTATTTATCTCAGAAACAACACACCTTTTTCTTCGGTTTTTGTTTTGCTAAGAAACCTAAAAGTATTTCTTTAATTGTCTTTAAATTTTTCGATTGGTTGTTTCATAAACTCGGGTGGGTAAAAACAGCTTTGGCGCATAGAAATTTCGATGCACGTCTCTGCTCTGTACTTCTCACTCACAACAAGAAAACCATATCATGGTCATCCCGCTCGAAATCTACCTCGCAGCGGTGTTATTGCAACATCTTAATAAGTACTAAACTTTACCACCTAACCCCAAAACAACCTAGCTTTAAACACGGCTATCATCAGCCCACATTGTGAACTTTTAACGTAATGAAGCGTCCCAACAAAAACTTTTAACAAATTAACAAAGTTGAAGGCGATCTTTCGGAAACCCTGCTCAAAACAAACAACATGGAAAGAGCACAGAAAAGTCCCAGCGATCGTTAGCTACGATGTTGCTAAATAAGATTTTTTTAAATCAAGCCCAGAGCTAATAAAAGTTGGTCGCTAGATTACCCGACAGTAGGACGACCACACTTTTGGGATGTTACGTAGGATTTTTTTTTAATATTAATAATATTTATTTCTGTAACAATTTTACAATCATTAATTCTAGAGATGTACGTGAGATGAGCCTACCTAACTTGTTTAATTTGTTGTAGCCTGTGTGAGTTTTACTTGGAGGGTTTTTTGTTGAAAAATAAATATTACATAGTCGTTTTTTAACGTTTGTTTGACAATAATCGCACTTAAATGCTGCGTGTGTCCTGCAATATAGTTTCCTATCAAGTATGGAGATGTAATAGTACATTGTTACCCAGGGGATGAAAGTAACTTATTTAAAAATATAAATAAGCTAATGTAAAAAATAGTAAATGCTATTTTACATAAATCAACAACTTAGGTGAGATATTTATTTAAAGTCTATGGTAAAATTAGAGCAATTATTAGTTAAAGATAGTAAAAGGTTTTTTCCAGGTACCTACCTCTTGAGTAGGAAAAACCTTGTATTTTTTTGGTAAAATCCATCATTTTGCCTTTTAGAAACGATGTTAACAAAACTTAAAATGAAAACTTAAAATATATAAAAATTAAAATATATTTGGTAAAAGGTTTTCCATTACTACTTTAGCCACTTTTTGTATAAAATCAGTATTTTTATAAAATCAATGTCTGAACTTATTGTAATAATCATACAACTCGTAAATATTTTGACGAAAACTATGTTATTTTAAAGAAATAGTTGAAAGTAAATTAAAATATGGTATTTTAGCTCTAATTTTACATAACTCTGTAATTAACGCCCACGCCCACGCCCACGCCCACGCCCACGCCCACGCCCACGCCCACGCCCACGCCCACGCCCACGCCCACGCCCACGCCCACGCCCACGCCCACGCCCACGCCCACGCCCACGCCCACGCCCACGCCCACGCCCACGCCCACGCCCACGCCCACGCCCACGCCCACGCCCACGCCCACGCCCACGCCCACGCCCACGCCTACACCCACGCCCAAGCCCACGCCCACGCCCAAGCCCAAGCCCACGTCACATTTAAATGGATATTATATATTTATGGTTTACGCAAGTTTTCTGTGACGGTGTACCAAATTTCAAGATCCTGCATTCACGGGAAGTACCCTGTAGGTTTAGATTTAGTTGAGGTATTTGAATCATCTGATATTGATAACCCAAGCTCTGCTTACTTGAGGGCTAGCGGGCTAGTTAGATGATGGTGTGTGAAAATGTGCAGAAGTATTTATTAGCTTGTAGAGAATGCTTAATTTAAATGAAATTATGTGGCCAAAATATGTTGGTATCAAATCAGATCTATTAAATACTTAGTATCTGTATTTTTTGCCAAATATGAACCTAAAGTTAGATGTCAATTTGGGTAACATTCGTCCAACATCGATTGAATTTTGTAACATATCAAAGGTTAGTGTATTGGAGCCAATTACGACTCGAATGTTTGGTTCAATTTATAGACCATTCAAACCCTGCATCTGGAGCATTTTCCTCGTGCTATGTTGTCTCTGCGATGTGTCCGAATGACGGATAAAATCCTGCGTTTTCCTAAAATCGTATTCACCCTACCTTTCCCAATTTCGACAAAAGGAGTGGGTTTGTAATTAGTTATAGTCATTTGGCCCCGTTGTGTGCTATGCGATTTAGCATCCTATTGTAACAATGGAAAGTAAAAATTGGATTTTTTGTTGACATTTATAATGTTAAATTGAAAATGTAGGCACAGAAATGAACGAGGATATTCAAATGGAATAAAATCGCATACCTACTTCCTATTAAACTTCCATACATCCCTAATTAGGATGAAAGTCAGGTTGACTTACTTGTTGTAATACCCATTAAAATAATTTTAAAATATGACATGAGGATTGTTATAAAGATTTATTTAAGGACGAAAAGGGGTTATTCCTGCTTTCTCCCTTGAAATCCCCTTTATGGGGGAAAAGTGGACTTAAAAAAATACATTCTAGTTTTCCCTCTTGAAGATTTTTTGTACGGGGGGAAACAGGACCCTAATTAAAAACTTATAATGCTCATTCAGACGCTGGTCGAGACATGCAAAATTAAATGTTCTTTGTGATATTTTGACAGCTAAGCTAAACATAACAAGAAAAACAAACAAAATAACACCTTTTTTATGACATATGACGACCTCAGTGGCGCGGTGGGCGAAGGTCAGCCTGCGATGCAGGAGGTTCCGGGATCGATTCCCGCCTCGGGACAAATGTGAGTATCTGCAGATATTTGTTCAGCGCGTTCTGGATGTTTCTATGTATAATAAGAAAAATATATCTATGTAGTGTATTGTATTATGTTCTTATGTCAGTTATCGTATCCGTACCCTTATGGGTACTAGATTATCTAGCCCCAAGCTAAGCAGAGCTTGTGTATAACACAAGCTCTTGGGGCTAAATAATATAGGTATGACAAAAAATATCAGTTGATTGTTATATTGATTTTCTAAAATTATCATAATTATTAATATAATGTTATGAACTTGTAATTATGGTTTGATATGCAGATAATTTTTATTTTATTAGAAGATATGTTCGATATTGTTTTAATGAAAATTATATTAATAATACTAAGTAAGTAGGTACACTACTGCATTAGTTGCCCCTGTAAAATAAGTGTACTTTTTATAAATAAATAATGCTGTGTGAATTTGTCCAAGATTATTATTTTATTTAATTCGCAACAAAGCTTATTATATGAAAACAGGGCTCGTTGGAGCTTAAAAATATTTTGGTTCATTTAACAACACTGAAAATAAACAAAAAACAAAACCTGTTCGCAACTATTCCTTGTAGAACAAACGCTGGTGAGCGTGCCCCTCTAAATAGATTAATGAAATTATTCAACGAACATTTTACTAGCATTGATTTATTCGCAAGTACTATTAGCCAGTTTAGAAAAGAAGTCCTCGACATATTAATGTCGATTTGAAAGAGAAAAATCCAATCAAATATTAGAAATGAATGGAACTGTCTCTTTATTATATATATTTCCATATTTTTTGTAATTTGTACTTATAAGAACAGATTTTTGTCGCTGCACGCGCGAGATCATGCGTTGATGAAGTTAGTGTTTGTATTTAGTGATAATCTTGCATTTATTACTTGCTGTTTTCTGTCACTTTTGTGAGATTTTATTAAGCTTTCATTAATGAATGTCTTTTGTTCACATAAAATATCTTGGATTCTGAATCAGAGTATAGCACTATGTATCAACAATCTGTTAACGTTTTTGCCCTACTATGTAATTGTCACAATTCGTGGACAACGGGGCTGATTATACTTAGAGTAAGACTACTTAAGTTTAATTTTCTTAACTGTAAGATCTTAGTATAATTGTTTGTTGTCGTGAATAAATAAAAATAAAAAATAAAAATAAAAATAAACTTTTTGGTGACTAAACCACAAAAGAAGAACATCAAGCACGGAAAATGTTCAGGGTTTGTTAGAAAGAAACCCTAGACATTAAAAGGTAAAAATATTTTAACACGAGCTTAACTAAATTTAAGGCTGTGAAAACAACCAAAACGAAAATGATCGCAGAAATCAACATCACTAAAAATGTAAAAATCCAGCTAAAACTCGAACGGATAACGCGAAAAAACAAATCTTCCGAAAAAAACATCCCTTTTACCAGCTCTTTGTAAAGTTGTAGGTAGGTTGCCACCTTTATTCGCAAACTATTGTACCTAAGTCCTGTAGCTACGCTTCAGCCCGTGGGTAATAAATCACACATGTTTGACGTTCCCACATGCGATAAATTTGCCATTTACCGTGATTGGTCCCGCCATATGCTAGGACAGGTTTGCGAGGCGGCAGTTGTTTTTTCTATACTTATTTGAATATAATTTTTTTATGTTTACGCGTTTACTGCCCAGCATCGGCGGTGCGACCTTGGGGCCTGCTCGGAAAAGGAAAATAAATAAATAATGCTGGACAAATCTACTACTATGAACACAATCTACCAACGCCATAAGTTTGAATTCAGTGCGCGCCCCGCGTTTTCGCAAACATGGCCAAAGGGCCCGGGGATCGAGTTGCACGTTGCACGTTGTCTTGGTCATCATAATGTCAGTTTAGTTAAAACACCTTTGTTACAAAAAAGGTTTTTATGTCCTTCGAGAAATAGGACATATATACATATATATATATATATATATATATATACTAGGGATATTCCTCTACCAAAACCTAGAATTTGTCCACCAACTAAGTACAATAGTTGCTTAGCTTCGGGCTAGATAATGCTGTGTAATTTGTCCCACATTATTATTATTATAATTGCACTTAGTAGACAAGTCGTAGACTGTACTACAATCTGGGTCTCTACAAGACTTGACTGAATAGGTGTCTTGTAGATCTTCCATACCATGGCCATGAGCCATGCGAGCGTAGTCAAACACAAATCTATTCACGAAACAAACGAATAGATTTATTTCTCTTACACAATAAAAATCCATCCAATATAATTAATTTTGTTTTAAAAAACTATAAACCGACTTAAATTTTTATAGTTTTTTCATGAATTTTCGAAAGAGCACAGAAAAGTCCCAGCGATCGTTAGCTACGATGTTGCTAAATAAGATTTTTTTAAATCAAGCCCAGAGCTAATAAAAGTTGGTCGCTAGATTACCCGACAGTAGGACGACCACACTTTTGGGATGTTACATAGGATTTTTTTTAATACATATTAATAATATTTATTTCTGAAACAATTTTACGATCAGTTATTCTAGAGATGTACGGGAGATGAGGTACCTAACTTGTTTAATTTATTGTAGCCACCTGTCTGAGTTTTACTTGGAGAGTTTTTTGTTGTAATATAGATATTACACAGGTAGTCGTTTTTAACATTCGTTTGACAATAATCGCACCTAGGTGCTGAGTGTGTCCTGCAATATTGTTTCCTATCAAGTATGGAGATGTAATAGTACATTGTTACCCAGGGGATGAAAGTAACTTATTTAAAAATATAAATGAGCTAATGAAAAAAATTGTAAATGTTATTTTACATAAATCAACAACTTAGGTGAGATATTTATTTAAAGTCTATGGTTAAATAAGAGCAATTATTAGTTAAAAATAGTAAAAGGTTTTTTCCAGGTACCTCTTGAGTACGGAAAACCTTGTATTTTTTGATAAAATCCATCATTTTGCCTTTTACACACTCCATAATGTTGAAGGTTTGTAAGTGTTTGAGAAGTTATAATATATTTAACAAAACGGTTTCCTCATCACAATCATACAACTCGTAAATATTTTGCCGAAAACTATGTTATTTTAAAGAAATAGTTGAAAGTAAATTATAATATGGTATTTTAGCTCTAATTTTACATAACGCTGTAATTAACGCCCACGCCCACGCCCACGCCCACGCCCACGCCCACGCCCACGCCCACGCTGCCACATTTCCATAGATATTATATATTTATGGTTTATTTAAGTTTTCTGTGACCAAATTTCAAGATTAGCATTCACGGGAAGTACCCTGTAGGTTTTGGTTTAGTAGTTACTACAGGTATTTGAATTATCTGATACGGACACCTAATCCAAGCTCTGCTTACTTGAGAGCTAGTAGGCTAGCTAGATGATGGTGTGTAGAAATTTGCAGAAGTATTTATTCGCTTTTAGAGAATGCTTGATTTGAATGAAGTGACGTGGCCCTAAATATGTTGGTATCAAATCAGATCTATTAAATACTTAGTATCTGTATTTTTTGCCAAATATGAACCTAAAGTTAGATGTCAATTTGGCTAACATTCGTCCAACATCGATTGAATTTTGTAACATATCAAAGGTTAGTGTATTGGAGCCAATTACGACTCGAATGTTTGGTTCAATTTATAGACCATTCAAACCCTGCATCTGGAGCATTTTCCTCGTGCTATGTTGTCTCTGCGATGTGTCCGAATGACGGATAAAATCCTGCGTTTTCCTAAAATCGTATTCACCCTACCTTTCCCAATTTCGACAAAAGGAGTGGGTTTGTAATTAGTTATAGTCATTTGGCCCCGTTGTGTGCTATGCGATTTAGCATCCTATTGTAACAATGGAAAGTAAAAATTGGATTTTTTGTTGACATTTATAATGTTAAATTGAAAATGTAGGCACAGAAATGAACGAGGATATTCAAATGGAATAAAATCGCATACCTACTTCCTATTAAACTTCCATACATCCCTAATTAGGATGAAAGTCAGGTTGACTTACTTGTTGTAATACCCATTAAAATAATTTTAAAATATGACATGAGGATTGTTATAAAGATTTATTTAAGGACGAAAAGGGGTTATTCCTGCTTTCTCCCTTGAAATCCCCTTTATGGGGGAAAAGTGGACTTAAAAAAATACATTCTAGTTTTCCCTCTTGAAGATTTTTTGTACGGGGGGAAACAGGACCCTAATTAAAAACTTATAATGCTCATTCAGACGCTGGTCGAGACATGCAAAATTAAATGTTCTTTGTGATATTTTGACAGCTAAGCTAAACATAACAAGAAAAACAAACAAAATAACACCTTTTTTATGACATATGACGACCTCAGTGGCGCGGTGGGCGAAGGTCAGCCTGCGATGCAGGAGGTTCCGGGATCGATTCCCGCCTCGGGACAAATGTGAGTATCTGCAGATATTTGTTCAGCGCGTTCTGGATGTTTCTATGTATAATAAGAAAAATATATCTATGTAGTGTATTGTATTATGTTCTTATGTCAGTTATCGTATCCGTACCCTTATGGGTACTAGATTATCTAGCCCCAAGCTAAGCAGAGCTTGTGTATAACACAAGCTCTTGGGGCTAAATAATATAGGTATGACAAAAAATATCAGTTGATTGTTATATTGATTTTCTAAAATTATCATAATTATTAATATAATGTTATGAACTTGTAATTATGGTTTGATATGCAGATAATTTTTATTTTATTAGAAGATATGTTCGATATTGTTTTAATGAAAATTATATTAATAATACTAAGTAAGTAGGTACACTACTGCATATGAAAACAGGGCTCGTTGGAGCTTAAAAATATTTTGGTTCATTTAACAACACTGAAAATAAACAAAAAACAAAACCTGTTCGCAACTATTCCTTGTAGAACAAACGCTGGTGAGCGTGCCCCTCTAAATAGATTAATGAAATTATTCAACGAACATTTTACTAGCATTGATTTATTCGCAAGTACTATTAGCCAGTTTAGAAAAGAAGTCCTCGACATATTAATGTCGATTTGAAAGAGAAAAATCCAATCAAATATTAGAAATGAATGGAACTGTCTCTTTATTATATATATTTCCATATTTTTTGTAATTTGTACTTATAAGAACAGATTTTTGTCGCTGCACGCGCGAGATCATGCGTTGATGAAGTTAGTGTTTGTATTTAGTGATAATCTTGCATTTATTACTTGCTGTTTTCTGTCACTTTTGTGAGATTTTATTAAGCTTTCATTAATGAATGTCTTTTGTTCACATAAAATATCTTGGATTCTGAATCAGAGTATAGCACTATGTATCAACAATCTGTTAACGTTTTTGCCCTACTATGTAATTGTCACAATTCGTGGACAACGGGGCTGATTATACTTAGAGTAAGACTACTTAAGTTTAATTTTCTTAACTGTAAGATCTTAGTATAATTGTTTGTTGTCGTGAATAAATAAAAATAAAAAATAAAAATAAAAATAAACTTTTTGGTGACTAAACCACAAAAGAAGAACATCAAGCACGGAAAATGTTCAGGGTTTGTTAGAAAGAAACCCTAGACATTAAAAGGTAAAAATATTTTAACACGAGCTTAACTAAATTTAAGGCTGTGAAAACAACCAAAACGAAAATGATCGCAGAAATCAACATCACTAAAAATGTAAAAATCCAGCTAAAACTCGAACGGATAACGCGAAAAAACAAATCTTCCGAAAAAAACATCCCTTTTACCAGCTCTTTGTAAAGTTGTAGGTAGGTTGCCACCTTTATTCGCAAACTATTGTACCTAAGTCCTGTAGCTACGCTTCAGCCCGTGGGTAATAAATCACACATGTTTGACGTTCCCACATGCGATAAATTTGCCATTTACCGTGATTGGTCCCGCCATATGCTAGGACAGGTTTGCGAGGCGGCAGTTGTTTTTTCTATACTTATTTGAATATAATTTTTTTATGTTTACGCGTTTACTGCCCAGCATCGGCGGTGCGACCTTGGGGCCTGCTCGGAAAAGGAAAATAAATAAATAATGCTGGACAAATCTACTACTATGAACACAATCTACCAACGCCATAAGTTTGAATTCAGTGCGCGCCCCGCGTTTTCGCAAACATGGCCAAAGGGCCCGGGGATCGAGTTGCACGTTGCACGTTGTCTTGGTCATCATAATGTCAGTTTAGTTAAAACACCTTTGTTACAAAAAAGGTTTTTATGTCCTTCGAGAAATAGGACATATATACATATATATATATATATATATATATATACTAGGGATATTCCTCTACCAAAACCTAGAATTTGTCCACCAACTAAGTACAATAGTTGCTTAGCTTCGGGCTAGATAATGCTGTGTAATTTGTCCCACATTATTATTATTATAATTGCACTTAGTAGACAAGTCGTAGACTGTACTACAATCTGGGTCTCTACAAGACTTGACTGAATAGGTGTCTTGTAGATCTTCCATACCATGGCCATGAGCCATGCGAGCGTAGTCAAACACAAATCTATTCACGAAACAAACGAATAGATTTATTTCTCTTACACAATAAAAATCCATCCAATATAATTAATTTTGTTTTAAAAAACTATAAACCGACTTAAATTTTTATAGTTTTTTCATGAATTTTCGAAAGAGCACAGAAAAGTCCCAGCGATCGTTAGCTACGATGTTGCTAAATAAGATTTTTTTAAATCAAGCCCAGAGCTAATAAAAGTTGGTCGCTAGATTACCCGACAGTAGGACGACCACACTTTTGGGATGTTACATAGGATTTTTTTTAATACATATTAATAATATTTATTTCTGAAACAATTTTACGATCAGTTATTCTAGAGATGTACGGGAGATGAGGTACCTAACTTGTTTAATTTATTGTAGCCACCTGTCTGAGTTTTACTTGGAGAGTTTTTTGTTGTAATATAGATATTACACAGGTAGTCGTTTTTAACATTCGTTTGACAATAATCGCACCTAGGTGCTGAGTGTGTCCTGCAATATTGTTTCCTATCAAGTATGGAGATGTAATAGTACATTGTTACCCAGGGGATGAAAGTAACTTATTTAAAAATATAAATGAGCTAATGAAAAAAATTGTAAATGTTATTTTACATAAATCAACAACTTAGGTGAGATATTTATTTAAAGTCTATGGTTAAATAAGAGCAATTATTAGTTAAAAATAGTAAAAGGTTTTTTCCAGGTACCTCTTGAGTACGGAAAACCTTGTATTTTTTGATAAAATCCATCATTTTGCCTTTTACACACTCCATAATGTTGAAGGTTTGTAAGTGTTTGAGAAGTTATAATATATTTAACAAAACGGTTTCCTCATCACAATCATACAACTCGTAAATATTTTGCCGAAAACTATGTTATTTTAAAGAAATAGTTGAAAGTAAATTATAATATGGTATTTTAGCTCTAATTTTACATAACGCTGTAATTAACGCCCACGCCCACGCCCACGCCCACGCCCACGCCCACGCCCACGCCCACGCTGCCACATTTCCATAGATATTATATATTTATGGTTTATTTAAGTTTTCTGTGACCAAATTTCAAGATTAGCATTCACGGGAAGTACCCTGTAGGTTTTGGTTTAGTAGTTACTACAGGTATTTGAATTATCTGATACGGACACCTAATCCAAGCTCTGCTTACTTGAGAGCTAGTAGGCTAGCTAGATGATGGTGTGTAGAAATTTGCAGAAGTATTTATTCGCTTTTAGAGAATGCTTGATTTGAATGAAGTGACGTGGCCCTAAATATGTTGGTATCAAATCAGATCTTTTAAATACTTAGAATCCGTATTTTTTGCCAAATACGAACCTTAGAGTTAGATGTCAATTTGGGTAACATTCGTCCAACATCGATTGAATTTTGTAACATATCAAAGGTTAGTGTATTGGAGCCAATTACGACTCGAATGTTTGGTTCAATTTATAGACCATTCAAACCCTGCATCTGGAGCATTTTCCTCGTGCTATGTTGTCTCTGCGATGTGTCCGAATGACGGATAAAATCCTGCGTTTTCCTAAAATCGTATTCACCCTACCTCTCCCAATTTCGACAAAAGGAGTGGGTTTGTAATTAGTTATAGTCATTTGGCCCCGTTGTGTGCTATGCGATTTAGCATCCTATTTTAACAATGGAAAGTAAAAATTGGATTTTTTGTTGACAGTTATAATGTTGAATTGAAAATGTTAGGCACAGAAATGAACGAAGATATTCAAATGGAATAAAATCGCATACCTACTTCCTATTAAACTTCCATATATCCCTAATTAGGATGAAAAGTCAGGATGACTTACTTATCCTTACCCATTAAAATAATTTTAAAATATGACGTGAGGATTGTTATAAAGATTTATTTAAGGACGAAAAGTGGTTATTCCAGTTTTCTCCCTTGAAATCCTCTTTATGGGGGAAAGTGGACTTAAAAAAATACATTCTAGTTTTCCCCCTTGAAGATTTTTTGTAAGGGGGGTTTGTAAGGGGGGAAACAGGACCCTATTTAAAAACGTATAATACTCATTCAGACGCTGGTCGAGTCATGCAAAATTAAATGTTCTTTGTGATGATTTGAGAGCTAAGCTGACTCGGCCGACAGCGACTGCCGGAGCTTAGTGTAGGTACCAAGAATTGCATTCGTAATAAGACATTCGCTTACTTATCCTCTCAATTGTCGCGGCTATTTGTGCGAAATGTCGCATATGTCGCAGCACTCACGGATGGCTTTGCGAAAAAACGGCGCGTCATATGAAAACACCGATATTTCTCAAATTTTTTACAAGAGTTATATATATAAATTATGTCGTTGCAATGACAATGAAATATACTAACAGATTATATACCAATTAGTACATAATTTATCATGTAATATTATGTAAAATCTAAATTGAAATTAGGAAAAGTGTTTTTTGCCCACTTTATTTAGCAAAAGTCGTTATTACCTCTCATAATGTCAGGCTACGTTTAGCCATAAGGTTATAGGATAACATCCTTTAATTATTTGACTTTAAAAAAGAGGAGATTTTCAATATGTCTGTACTTATGTTATTTAAGTGGGCGAATAAAACATTGCAAGTGTACGAAAACCTGACTTTTCATCCCTATAATACAATCCACTGCCCCCATTCCTCCATTTTCAAAGCTAAAACGACACCCTAGACATAAGAAGGTAAAAATATTTTAACACAAGCTTAACTAAATTTAAGGCTGTGAAAACAACCAAAATGAAAGAAATCGACTTCACTGAAAATGTAAAAAACCAGCTAAAACTCTACCGGATAACGCGAAAAAACAAATCTTCCGAATAATAACATCCCTTTTACCAGCCCTTTGTAAATTGTAGGTACCTTTATTCGCAAACTATTGTACCTAAGTCCTGTAGCTACGATTCAGCCCGTGGGTAATAAATCACACATGTTTGACGTTCCCACATGCGATAAATTTGCGATTTACCGTGATTGGTCCCGCCATATGCTAGGACAGGTTTGCGAGGCGGCAGTTGTTTTTTCTATACTTATTTGAATTTCAACTTTTTATGTTTACGCATTTACTGCCCAGCATCGGCGGTGCGACCTTGGGGCCTGCTCGGAAAAGGCAAATAAATAAATAAATTAATAATGCTGGACAAATTCACACAGCATTATCTAGCCCCAAGCTAAGCAGAGCTTGTGTTATGGGTACTAAATACCTGATATACATTACAATACACTACATAGATAGATATTTTTTTATAATACTTATAAACATCCAGAACGCCCTGAACAAATGTCTGCGGATCGTACACACATTTGTCCCGAGGCGGGAATCGAACCCGCAACCTCCTGCGTCGCAGGCAGACCTTCGCCCACCGCGCCACAGAGGTTGTCAAAATCGTAGATTTGTTTACGTTGTCGTGCAAAACCAATTCTTATGTCGCTCGCATAAGATTAGCTTAGCTAGCGAATCAGAAACTTTCATTTCGTTTTCAAGAGTACAGGCCCTTATGGCTTTGTTTGCGGGGCATGCAGCGGCGCGTACAGCGGTCCTGTCATCGCACGCGTAAACACAAACATGTCACAATGAACGTTGATGTTTATGGATAGGCGGGGCGTGCAGAGTGGCGGTGCACGCCGCGTGCGACGCGTCAAATCAAACAAACGCGTACCTATATAAACGCCTCTCTATGAACACACTCTACCAACGCCATAAGTTTGAATTTAGTGCGCGCCCCGCGTTTCCGCAAACAAGGCTTAAGGGCCCGGGGATCGAGTTGCACTTTGTCTTGGTCATGATAATGTCAGTTTAGTTAAAGCACCTTTGTTACAAAATTGGTTTTTATGTCCTAAGAGAAATAGGACTCTACATATGCCTTTACCAAAACCTAGAATTTGTCCACCAACTAAGTACAATAGTTGCTTAGCTTGGGGCTAGATAATGCTGTGTAATTTGTACCATATTATTATTATTATTATTATTGCACTTAGTAGACAATTCCTAGACTGTACTACAATCTGGGTCTCTACAAGACTTGACTGAATAAGTGTCTTCTAGATCTTCCATACCATGGCCATGAGCCATGCGAGCGTAGTCAAACACAAATCTATTCACGAAACAAACGAATAGATTTACATATTTCTCTTGCACAGTAAAAATCCATTAAATATAATTAATATTGTTTTAAAAAACTATAAACCGACTTAAATTTTTATAGTTTTTTCATGAATTTTCATGAATCCCACTGTCAGAACTGAACAAAATTAAAATGGAACCACACGGTAGGCATTAGCTTTCATATAAAAAAAGAACCATGAAAATCGGACCACCCAGTCTAAAGTTCTAAGGTAACAAACATTAAAAAAAACTGTCTAATTGAGAACCTCCTCCTTTTTCTGAAGTCGGTTAAAAATACAATTCCTTTGGTAGACCAAGAGATAGAAAGAAATGCTCTTGCTTGAGACCGTGGCTTCCCATAGAATCAACCAGTAGAATATACCAGGTCCATAACTTCGTAATTCAATAACGGAGTGGCTATAAATTATTATAACTACGGTCTACTACATTGACAGCGATACCAGCTTCTGTTATGCTGACTCCACCTCTTAATTGGTAATGTACGATTATTTATTACTGTTTTGTACCTTTTGGGCTTATGCCAGTGTGATACGAAGGAAATATAATATAGGAATACGATGGCAGGATAACTTATCGTGCGCTCTTGATAGATATTGCACCTGTCTGTAAAAAAGGTGCCGCGTCGAAAAAGTGGATTTAAATGGGCGACACATTGTACTCATACTTCAACCTCAACAGCCTTATATTGGTCCATGCCCATAGTCCCCACGCTGGGCATGCGCGTTGGGATCGCAGTTTGGTAACAGAATGGTTTGACAGGAAGCGCTGCTGCCCGCTTCCGGTAAACATCCCTTAGTCGCCTCTTACGACACCCGCGGGAAGAGTTGTGGTGGTGCAAATTCTATGCCGCCGGCACCACACGGCGCACACACGGCACACGGTCTCATAATGCTATATGAAAAGGAAATGCATGTGAAAAGGGCCGAAGGCGACATTATTTCACTACGTCACAAGCGGCTCTGCATATTTTAACTGACTTCAAAAAAAGAATTTTAACTGACTTCAAAAAAAGGTTCTCAATTCGACTGAATTTTTTACGTTTCTTACCTCAGAACTTTTGACTGGGTGCTCTGATTTTCATGATTCTATTTTTATTTGAAAGCTCGCGCTTCCTGTGTGGTTCCATATTAATTTGGTTCAGTTTTGACAGTGGGATCCATATAATTGAAGTCGGTTTATAGTTTATTCAAAACAAAATCAATTATTTTGCAGACAAGTGTGAAAGTGCAGGCGAGGCGATGCTGTTGCAGTTTGTTGTCAAACAAAGTTTGTCAGCTCACAATCTTGTCTCTGTCATTTGGAATCAGTGAATTTTGTGTGGTGGATTGTTCACAAAAGTTCGTGCTATGTGATTGCACAATAAAAATCATTAATAAGTTAGGTTACTTGACAAAAACACTTATTTTTATCTACTCATAGTGTACGCGCGTCGGCATTTTGTTAACGCACGTCGGCATTCAAAGATACTTCATTATTTTGTTTAAAAAACTATAAACCGACTTTATTCTTACAGTTTTTTCATGAATTTTCATGGATCCCACTGTGAGAACGGAACAAAATTAAAATGGGACCACATGGGAAGCACCAGCTTTCATATAAAAAAAGAATCATGAAAATCAGACCACCCAGTCAAAAGTTCTGATGTAACTAACATAAAAAAATACAGACGAATTGAGAACCTCCATTTTTTTTTGAAGTCAAAATGCCATAGTTTTATGCGTAAGGGCGAATCTAACAATTAAAATCTTTGCCGCTGAATATACAAAACGACATGTACCCTATACGTGGTCCTTTGAAAATGTTAGCTAAGTTACTTTTCAATAAAGTAGCTTTACAACGAAAACCTACAAATCTCATCCCGAATTCCCCATTAACGGAACTGTGTCCGAGAATTTGTAGTAATTTAGTACAAATGTCCTTCCTAAAAGACTATTTTAACCCATTCTCGACCCCTACTAAAACACTTTTGTAAATAGTGTTTACGCCTGTTCCCGCATTTATTTAAGGGTTGGATCGAATAAATTGGTGCGTTATTTTCTAAATTTTCATCTCTATTTAAATTGTTGTAAGATTGGTAGGTACCTATTAAGGTTTTAATTTTCTTTGCCGTGTCTGTAATTAAGTTTGAAAGGCTAAATGCTTTGTTAAAAGATATATTGTCTTCCAGATAATTTAATGTTTTCAAAAAAACTAAAAACGACTTAAAATTCCACGTCTTAAAGTTTTTGAGGATCTTGTAGTGCCTCAAGAACAAAATTCTATGGGCCCAACTCATGATCAATATAAATATATAGCAAAATAATATTAAAATCAGTCCTTATTTGACAGAGAATTCAGCGGACATACATGCTTGCAGACGAATACAAAACGCCTCCTACTTTTCAAATCGGATAAAACACCTTAACCTAAACTCCTATTAAATGTAAAAGGTGGTTCATTATTAAGTGGGAAAACAGACGGAGGAAGTTTATTCTACTCTTTGGCTGTAGATATTATAAAAGTAGAGCAGTATGGGTGGTATGATTTTATGCGTCTGCTGGTCCTATGATCGAAAGGTGAAGACGGATTGAAGATTGCATGGATGGATTGTAGTGCTGATTCTCACGGTCAGGTGTCTTAGGTCCCTTATTATTTCATATTAGCAGCGCCTCGCGGTTTCACCCGCTTATTTCCCGTTCCCGTAAGAATTCCGGGATAAAATAAATCCTATGTCACTTCATGAATAGTAAGCTTTTATAGATGAAAGATGAAAGTATTTTAAAAATCGGTTCAGTAGTTTCGGAGCCTATTCAATACAAACAATCAATCAATACTTTCCTCTTCATATTAAATAAATAAATAAATAATGTTGGACAATTCACACAGCATTATCTAGCCCCAAGCTAAGCAGAGCTTGTGTTATAGGTACTAGAAAACTGATATACATAATACAATACACTACATAGATAGATATTTTTATTATACATAGAAAACATCCAGAACGCCCTAAACAAATATCTGCAGATCGTTCACACTTTTGTCCGGAGGCGGGAATCGCAACCTCCTGCGTCGCAAACGGACCTTCGCCCACCGCGCCACGATGTCGTCTTATTATTATAGACAACGATTTCTGAGATTAAATTCCTCACTAACTTGTGAGGCAGTGTGTCAGTTAGTTAGTTCCTTGCACAGCCCCATTACGGCAGGGTGCGGCCCCGACTAACCCCCAAACTATGATTTATAAATGTCCCAGTTTTCGTGTTTTTCCCTGAAACCGGGTGAATTAGAGCGATGACTGTTGGGCCAACTGGCTCTGGCGACGCAGAAAAGTTATCAGAATTTTCTTCTCTTCCTCCTCAACAGCATATAATGGTCCACTGCTGGACTCTGGCCTCCCGCTGATAAGTGCCTTTTTTCCCAACCTCTCACGTGAGACGTGCTCATTCTAACGTCCACGAAAACCATTCCTAACGTCTCATGAAAGTCGGGATTAACAATCTACATCATCGATTTTTTATCTTTTTCACCCATAACCCCCCACATGAATTTACTTTTGAATATATTTTTTTAACAATCAAGAATATGTTTTAAAATAAAATGTAATGAATAACAAAATTGGCTTATCGAAAAATCCAATGAATGTTTTTTGACGTGATAATGATAACGTCTATTAAATCGATGAATATGGGTAGCATGTTAGTGCACCTGTGTAGTGTTAGCTTAGAATTTGCACCACCCCAATTCTTCCCATAGGTGTCGTAGGAGGCGACTAAGGGATATCGGGGGGGCGGGCAACAGCGCCCCCTGCAGAACAAATCTTCCACCAATTTGCGATACCCAATCCGCATGCCCAGCGTAGGGATTGTGGGCATTACTCTCATGAATTAAACGCCAATAAGGCGTTTATCAGGAGAAGGCCTACGTCCAGCAGTGGACCGATACAGGCTGTTGAGGGTAGCATGTTCAAAAACGTGTCACGTTGTTGATGATTTTGTCATGATGACTGAATCACTAAAGATTAAAGTTCTAATTTCGTCTAATAGATAGCGTTGATAGCTAGCTAACACCAGAATGGCAAAATCAGTATACAAACTAAGATTTTCAATGGATCAAGTTAATGACGTTATAACGTAAAATTATCGTTCAAATACCAACTTTAGAGACGACCATTTTTTATTACATCTTCATAGAAAACTCCTACAACACTAGACAAAATAATATTATTATATCGTTCAATCTAAAAAATGCTCGAAAAAGATGCGAATAATAAAAGCATCTATTTCGAGCAGATGGGGCCTATTTGCTCATAACCCAATCTCACATTTCCGTACAGGTTTGGTTCGCAATTACCCAGTCAATGTTTCACCCTCCCTATTGAAACCGTACAAGCGAAAGTACCCCTCTATTCACGAAACCCGATAATTAGGAGTTCATTACAGCCTTTTTCATACAAAATGTGGTCTCTAAAATGAGACAGCTGTGGCCAGAAGGGTTTGAATATTTTAAACTTCTTGAAGGTAGGCCTAGGCTTAATTTAGATTTTTCCCTGTATCATTCTTGTATGTTTTAATTTTTAGTACCTACATATCTCTTATATTAATGGGAAATGCTAATTCGTTGACCGAAATAGAAGCCGTAGAATAGAAGTAAGATCTTTATAAATTGCGTGTGCCCAGAATCCCAAGGACCAAGGCTTTCAATAGATAAATTATAAACTTACGTTTGTATGAAAATGCATATAATATGTCCGTCCACTATTTCCTAAGCACCCGTCAGTCTATTCATCAGTCAACAGAAATCACGGCACAAACAAGGTAGATCTACCTAGTTGATCTACTAGCTAGTTAGAAAGGTATTTAGAGAAGGTACAATCGGTATTTAGAGCGAGTTTACAACGGGACTCGGCTTTAGTTTGGTAATCATCAACCAACCACTGTGGCACGGTGGGTAAGGTACGACTGCGACGCAAGAGGTTGCGGGTTCGATTCCCGGGACAAATGCGTGGCCGATCTGCAGATATTTGTTGAGGGCGTTCTGGATGTTTTCTATGTATAGTAAAAATATCTACCTATATAGTGTATTGTATTAGTAATTCAGTACCCAGAACACAAGCTCTGCTTACTTTGGGGCTAGAAAATGCTGTATGAATTGTCCAACATTATTTATTTATTTAACTAGCTGCGCCCCGCGGCTTTGCACGCGTTCATCCTATGGAAACGTTTAAAAGTGATTTAAATCACGGTAACTGATTTATGGAATAAAAAGTCTATGTTTGATTCCTGGATTAGGATTACCTGTATCCCAAATTTCAGCCCGATCCATTCAGTAGTTTTGGCTTAAAGAGGTAACAAACATCCATCCATCCATCCATACATCCAAACAAACTTTCGCAATTATAGTATTAGTGTGATACCTTCACAACTATTGGCACTAAGTACCTAAACCTACCGCGAAGAGAGACACAAGTAGGTTAACGTTTCTTTTTTAGGTGTATTAGAGGAAGTCTAGATTTGCTATGATGGCCTCAAGCTAAGCTTCAAGGTAAGGTTATCGGCCTTCAGGCTTGGTCATTGCAGCAGTAAGAAAGGCCTCAACCTTCGTCTCTCTTAATTTCAGCTTGTCCATCAAGGGCAGCAATGCTGACCGCTGTTATAGCCTGGACATACAGGGCCGGAGATCGTTCCTAAAGTCTGCATTGGCAAGCGACCTACAAAAATAGTAGAGAGCTTGAAGTACTTGAGAAATATCATAATCTCAAACCTACCAAAAAAAAGATACTGATATAGAGTGGCAGCGCAGATCATTTTATGTATGTAGTTAGCCACATGATAGCGAGGAAGTTTTATAACTGTTTGTGTGGCGTGAAAATCTCCCTTTTCAAATAATATTGTCAGTCTTTCTACACATGTCAACTTTGGACAGATTACACCAAAAAATCACAAGATGGTATGAATAACTTACAATAACGTTTTCAGGCATCTCATGGGACTGAAGCGCTATTGTAGCGCTTCAGAAATGTATACAGCAGCCCGTGTTGATTCTTTCTATTTCATCCAGAGAAAGAGAATAGCCTCGTTAATGTCCGGAGTTGACATGTGTAGGAACTCTATTTTCAGGAGCATGGCAGATCGTTTGATGTTGTCAGACATGTGTAAATGGTGAGTGGCTATTGCCACCTAGAATATTTTAATTTTAAAGAAAGAAAGAAAGAAGATGATTTATTAAACACTACAAATAAAATAAAATAAAAGACTACTTAGTAACACGAACAAACACAGTTAACAATTATTGGAAAGCTAAAACTAACACAGGTACGTAGGTACCTACCTAATTTTATGTTTTTTTTTCTGACCTAGGTTACTTGACCTATTGTACCTCAGTTTGTATTTTATTGTGTTTTAGTTTTTTATTATTTTAAGTAGAATTGGATCTCATCATGTCTGAAAATAAAGAATATGTTATTATTATGCTAACAAATCGTGAATATTTAAAAGTTTTAAAACCATGCAGGATACAATTGAATTGATTGTTTTACTAGCTGAACCCCGCGGCTTCGCACGCGTTGTTCCTATGGAAACGTTTAAAGGGAATTTCTTTCCTACGAAAACTAATTTATGGGATAAAGAATTGCCTATGTTTGATTCTAGGACTAGAATTACCTATATGCAAAATTTCATCCCGATCCTATTAGTAGTTTTGGCGCGAAGAGGTAACAAACTTCCATCAATACATCCAAATTTTCGCATTTATAAAATTAGTGTTATGTCATTGGCATGGCTTGGCTTGTTGTTCATTATTTCGTTATCTTTCTGCAAATAATTTTCAGTACTCAATAGTATTCATCGAATGGGATAGATATTTTTGTATTATTTACTAGCTGCACCCCGCGACTTCGCACGCGTTGTTCCTGTGGAATTGTTAAAAGGAGATTTTTATCCCACGGGAACTGATTTATGGTATAAAAAGTAGCCTATGATTGATTCCGGGATTAGAATTAACTCTGTGCAAAATTTCAGCCAGATCCGTCCAGTAGTTTTGGCGTGAAGAAGTAACAAACCATACATCCATACAAACTTTCGCATTTATAATATTAGTGTGATTTGGTTTATTCCCAACACCACTAGTCCAAGACAACGATGTCAAGCCACTTTAGCTCACTACTGTTGTAAACCGTCAATTCAAGTACACCTCAGTGAAGTGGTGTTCAGTTGGAACAACCTAAATGTCTGGCATACCACTGCAATTCCTCCTAAATCCGGCGTAGGTACATTGATCTACAGTTGGTACCTGGTCGATTCAGATAATTGTAAATGTATCCACATACCATCTTCGCTGCCCACTAGCCGCATTTTGATTAACTGATTTTATGGGGAGCAAATACGTTTTTCAATTGTTGGGGCTTTTTAACTTTGTGACACAGTTTGTAAAAAATAAATGATTCGTTTGTTATCACGTTTTTTAAGTTTTTTAATAAATTTTATAATTTTGTTCCCTACCTGGGTGTAATTGTGGTGTAATTGTGTACCTACCTTTAATCCAAGATTAAAAACCATAAATACGCCCTCATGCCCAAAACCTGTGGCATTATCTCTGAATGCGCGTTAACAAATTGCCGACAAAAAACTATGAGGAGATAAAATTTATGTTTTTGTCAATAAACCTAAACTGTTATTATTGCAATTTATTGTGCAATCACATAGCATGAACTTTTGTGAACAAGCACACCACAAGAGCACATAATTCGCTGATTCCAAATGAAAAAGACTGGAAAATAACATGTCGCGGTCTCACTACGGAAAGGATATCTAACGATTAAAATCTTTTCCTATTATACTGTTACTGTTCTTTTGTTAAATTTCCTGTGCTGTTTGTGTGTGTACACAATACAACTCTATTATATCTTTCTTAACTTGATCTAAACTTTCTCCTTATTTTACTTTGATTTTATTTTATTGTTATTTTAACTTTAGTTTTTTTTATATTTCAATCTACATAGATAGCAGAAATGACAACGAAAAAGTACTCATGACTCTGCCTTTGCCCAATGCAATCTTTTGATATCTGAACTCTGTAGGCTGATGCAGCATTCATATCCATTTAGCTAATTGCACCCACAAACGGCTCAGCCGTTGATCTACTCAGATTAATCTGGGTGATGCGAACTGGTTGGAGTGAAATGCCGTTTACATTAAACAAATTGCAATGCACTTAGAGTCTGGTTTGTCTGAGAGCAAAGCATTTTTCATAGCGCATAATGTAAATCAAATTTATTTTTATCTCGAATCATTTTAACGCAATTATCTGCAACATAACCCACATCATTCTCAACAGCCTGTATAAGTCCACTGCTGGACGCAGGCCTCACCCAGATAAGCATCATGTTGGCATTTATCTAATGAGGGGTATTGCCCATAATCCCCACGAAGCGCATGCAGGTAAGGTATCGCAGTTTGGTGGTAGAATTGTTCTGGAGGGGGCGCCGCTGCCGCCCCCGGTGGATATCCTTTAGTCGCCTCTTACGACACCCACGGGAAGAGATGGGGTGGTGCAAATTCTAAGGCAGCACCACACAGCTGCATACATAAGCCACATGAAATAAATTATTTCAGTAATGTATTAAATTATTAATATAGAACGTAAAAAACAGATATTGCATTAATTAATTATAATGCAAACAATGAACTTATAACAGGAAAACAAAATTGAAATCCTATCTCACAGCCAAATTATGCATGGTTAAATTGTTAATAATTATTTTAACGAGAATATTCCACAGAAATCGTAATAGTATTATTACAATTTCTGTGGTGTATTCGCTGGACCCAAATGAATAAACAAAGTATTCTTTCTTTCCTTATCATTCTGATTGAACAGCTTCACGCAAGGTGTAAAATCGTGTGGGAAAAAGGGAAGATAGGTTACGTTCTCCCAGCGCTTACTCAAAAATTGGCATGTGTTACAACTACACGCAAACACATACACTCACAGTTATATTTCCAGTCCTGTGCAATACAAAGAAGAACAAAGACGGAAAGACGTACTTAAGACCGAAGTGAGACCGAGACAACAATATTTCACGCGAATCACGACCGCCCGTGCCGCCGCTGGTCCGACGGTGACACAATTTTACACAATATGAGGTTGCCATTTTCGAGAAACTAGTACCTCATCTTCCCTTTTTAATTAATCAATGGTGGGAACACAACATTTTCACTACTAACTTGGTTACGTTGCCCCTTTGCTTACAAAACATATCCGGGATTTTAGAAACGAGAATAGAGTGAAGAGCGTGTACATTATAATCCAAAAAACAGACTTCCCTTTCCCGGAAAACAGCAAAACCACATCTAACGGTTTCGCGCAGTTAGTGTGGACTTTTTGAATCATCATCGTTTGCTGTTTTATTGCACAAACAGCAAACGCCACTAGATCTGTTATATCCTACTATTTATTATAAACGCAAAAGTTTGTAAACCTGTATGTAAACATGTATGTAAACATGTTTGTAAACATGTACGGTAATGCTACGTCAATGATGGTAATGCTTGGCCGGATGTCGCCCAGTTCCACACCGACAATAGTATGTAAGACCAGTTAGAATTAGTTATCCTAAGATTGTATTAGTTGATATGCGATAAACTTGCTAGTGGTTTCTTTTTCACTTCGTCCGCTAGTGGACAAAAAATTTAAGTGAATTAGAATCAATTGCACCTTATTTCTTGTTTGATAGTAATAACTATTTATCAAGCTGTTTATATTGTAAAAAAATGACTTGTCTAATAGTAATAAATAGGCGTACGAAGCCGCGGGGCGCAGCTATATAGTCCGCGCCAGTTAAATTGAGAATATAGTTCGTTGACCTTTTGTCCGTTCAGTCAGAGGTGACAAACATTTGAAAATTCAGGTTATGAAATTTTTATTTAATTTCATAAAATGTACAGATACATAATACCTTAAATAAAAGATACAAAATTATCCTGGGCCGAGTATTTTAAACAAACTTATATATTATTTATAATTATTTCTTGTTCCCAAACCTTTAGGTTGGTGGGGTCTTCTTTTCTTTCTCGTAGATGTAAGTGGTGGTGCTTCGCCTTAGGAACCTAAAAATCATTATCATAATATATGTAGTATCCCGTATGTACGGAGAGCAATATTGCATTATAGCATTATTTTTTTTAATAATTCTGGAAAGGTTCACCCGGAATTATCTTCTTTTACGAACTGAAATAGATATAATATATAATCAAGTTCTCTACATAAATTAAACGTACTGCATTTTTGTATAAATCTGTGACTAACCTGCCACACCGCGGGTGGTAGGTAGTATATGACGGCAGCGGCGCGTGCGCCCACGATAACTTGACGACGGACCAGCTTGTTCCGAATCAAAATCTCCCTTTCTTATAAATAACCACAAATCAATAACAAAAAAACAGATATACTAATAACAAAAAACGTAACAATTCTAGCAACAGAAGTTTGACAAAATTGTTATCAAGTTTTATGGAATACTCGAGGACGTATACACGCAAGCGCTATCCAAACACGAATTATTGATACGTGATAAATTCAAAGAAATAAATATAATGACAGTACCAAGTCAATATATTTATGAAACTTGTTGTACACTCATAAAAATATCAATAGTTTCCCAAAAAATAGCGATATACATAATGTAAATACTAGAAATAAACATAAACTCGCTGTACCCACAGCTAGGCTGCTTAAAATTAATGTATCTTTTATAGGGCAATGTATACGAATTCTCGCTTCTACAACAAAACCCCTACTGAGCTACAAAAATTATCAGTAAATAAATTCAAACAAACTGTCAAAACTTTTCTATGCAAAAAGGCTTACTACAAAATATCAGATTATCTAGAGGATAAAAAAGCTTGGGTCTGATTTTGCTCCAACTCGAAAAATAACAACTAACAGGCTAAAGGTTTCTTCGTCGTTTCTTTACTTTAGTCTACATAGCGAAGCGATCGAAATCAAAAAACCACTTTATTTCCGTGTCAGTGTATTTTTTAATATGATTTGACTTTTTCTATGTGTACATTTATTGTATTTATGGAAATAAAGCATTTTTGAGTTTGAGTTTGAACAAGCGAAAAATGGCGATCCAAAGATGGCGAGCCCCTGCCGTGTCAAGTAAGAAAGCTGTGTAAGAAAGTAGGTGTAACCCAAGTTTTGTTTATTTTTACGAACTTAATTTGAAAGTGTGAAATGAATTGCTATGATATGTTTTAAGCACATCTATTTGAAATAGAACTTTGAAAAATTAAAAATCATTCTTATAAAGTCAAAAATTGGCAAAAAAATCATATGAATTGCTTTATAATGTGCATTTGATACAGTTGTTTCCTTTACAAAAGTTAGAAAATGAAAAACTGAGCATATTGAATCTCTTTATAAACTAAAATATGGTTAAAATATAGTTAAAAATACATCAAAATTTATGAATTTTTCCTCAAAATTGATAATTTTTGGGTTAGACATCTTCTTTTGTAATGCCAAATTTAAATGGCGCGGACTAAAATACTATATTTTATAATAAAACATCGGGCTTACATATTTATGCTGAATATAGGTACCTATACCTACCTAGGTAGTTCTAATTAGTCATCTATCTCAATTTAATGTGAGATGTAAATTGATTTAACAACAGCCTGTAGCTATTGGTCCACTGCTGGACGCAGGACTCCCTCTGATAAGCGCCTTATTGGCGTTTATCTAATGGGCGTGCCCAATTGCCCATACTCACTAACATGCGGGTTGGGGATCGTAGTTTAGTGGTAGAATTGTTCTGGAGAGGGCGCTGCTGCCTGCCCCCCGGTGGATATCCCGTAGTCGGCTCTTACGACACCCACATGAAGAGATGGGGTAGTGCAAATTCTAAGCCACACAGCTACGGCCAATAAACATAATGAGAATAGTACCGAAATCGTTGAATGAGCTGAAAGAAACAGTTTATTTGGGGATATTATCAGATTGCCAGCTGTAAAATATAACTACAACAGGCCTAGTGACCTTTAACTACATTCTACGCAGGCCATAAAACTGTTCAGGTATTTTTCAATATAACACAAGCGGCTTTCATAGCTGTTTATGAGTCATAAACGCCGTAGTTTCGAAGTTATTACACGTTGTACAAAGCGTTAGTGTTGAAAACTGGAAATGCAAAATCAATCTTGGTTAACATGAAGTACAAATCTCAAAAAAATCATAGGAACGACAAACGAATGTTACCTACAGATATAAATAAATAAATAATGCTGGACAATTCACACAGTTTTATCTAGCCCCAATCTAAGCAGAGCTTGTGTTATGGGTACTAGATAACTGATATACATAATACAATACACTACATGGATATATATTTTTTATTATACATAGATATATTCAAGGATTTTAGTCAAAAAGCATTCTTTATTCTTTTTTTAATAGGTGGAGAATTCACAGAACTAGCAAAATGTACAATCGAACAGACCGAAATTTAAAAAAATAAGATTCTGTATTTTTATGAAACTTATCTGTCGAGCCCATGTTTAAGATACTCGCATATTTTGGGAAAGATTATTGCTGTAGAAAATGTTTGGCCAGTTTAATTCTTTATTCGTAGAATCCTGCATAGTACGTAGATGGTAAAACGAGACACTGATCTATAACTACGACTAACGATAAGAATAAACGTTTAGAAACAAAGGCACTTTCTGAAATCGCTATTTTTCGTTCCAAATACTGCCTTATCACCTAAACCTCATCTTATAATTATCTATCTGAGGGCCTAGACAGTTAAATGTAACAGTCGATGTCGAAAGCGACAGTAGAAAAGTCCAAAAATGCCTTCCGGGTCATGGCTGCACACGTGACAGAATGTCCAAATTGTTCGATTACCTATGTGCTAGATAATATGAGAGTCAAAATGCACGCGACATTATAATAGACATATAATAACCTCCTCATCTTTCAATTATTTTCGATTTGCTTTATAGCGAAAGCCGAAGACTACCGTAACTCAAATGGCTTCTTTCTCAATAATGCGAATCGAAATTCTTGCCATATCAGTTCCCTTCAGATTTTTGTTAAGGTCAAAACATAAATTAAAACATTGTCATAATCAGGTATCGACGTAAAGTAGTCATTGCTACTCCATAGCAAGCAACGCAGTAGCAAGCTATGCTAAAGCAAGATCTACGCTGTAACGAGTAAATCTTTCTAAAACCCATTGATTCACTTTAGTAAGGAAGGATTAGCAAATTTGTAGTTATTGACTCCTATTTTGTTTTTTTAATTGTAATTTGTGCATTTTTATTATAATTTCTAATTCTAGGCCCCCCTGTACGGTAACAGGTTGCGGTAAGCACCTACGTAGTTGGCAAGCCGACGGTTTCGTATGAAACTTTTATGTCCTTCGCTCTGCGTACGGACGGAGCTTTTTGTTTTCAAACGAGTAAATACCTGCGAATACATTTCGCTCTTTTATGAAAAGGTTTATGGAACTGCCTAGTTTAGAAATGTGAATACAATACCTACTAAATTCTGGTTTGCATCAGGGTTGTTAGCAACGCATGAAGCATGTGGTTTTAATGCTTCGACAATTTCACTAAAGATGAATTTTCAGTTTATTAATCCCAAAGCTCTCTTAAATTTATGAACGTTATCTCAGAAGCCTATTTGAATTCTATAAGACCAAATTGCATTTACGTTTCGGTTAATCGGTAGGTACTCTATAGTTAACTCTATAGTAAACTCTATAGTTTATTTAGTACTAGATGAGTACTATATAAACTATAGACTATAGAGTTTATATAGTACTAGATGAGTACCGATCCAAAAAATGAATCTGAAAACTTATTAACCAAATAAGTTTTCAGATCAAACACGATATAGATACAGCAGCCCAGCAATTTCACGTTTTTAATTGATTTATACTTTTAAGAAGTTATTGAAAATTGACAATACTTACCTACTTATTCCTCCGACTGTACTTATAAAATGCCATGACATTGAAGAATCCATAACCTATCAGTCTTCAATAATATCCATGCGCTGTCAAAGTGTAAATTACCCGATATGAACCCATCTCCGCGACGACACCCCATGACAAATTGTTCCGGTGACGAAAATTGACTGATGTAGGTATACAAAAGTTAAAGAGAAGTAGTTTTTTTTGTTTATCAGGCAGATGCTGAATGCGTCAAGCTGAAGACAGGGCGCTATGATGCTCATTAGGGCAGGCCTATGTGGACTAATAATAATAAATACATAGGCGGTTGATGATGATGATGATGAAGTTGATGAAAATAACGCCGTTTCCAAGAGGACATTCGTTTTACATTAAAAAATAAAACTTAGCCCTCTAAGGAAGACAGCTCGTATTAATGAAGCAAATTAATTAGTTTTCACTGCGTCGTCTTGGTATCGTAGAAATAATACAGCTGAGTTGCTCGCACAACATAAATATGATTTATTCAGTATCTTTACATTATCTTTCACCATTATTTGGACACAAGAACCAAAACTACCCTTATTCATAACAATTGTTCCACTGATAGCTACCACAATGGTAATCAAAATAACACTCATAAAACAAGAGAAAGGTCCAATAGCTATTTACCAAATATTCCAATGCAAATTGCGATTAATAGTTCTTTTAAATTAATCCTCTTACTACTAAATATTACTAACGATTATTAATAAATTAGTTGTTCATACAACCTACCCCTTAACTAGTTTTGTTCTTTCTATAAAATAATTAACCCCAATTATATGTGCTAAACAAAAAACAGGCTCCAAGGCTAAGCCCTGATGGAGAACTTATGAATATTCTGGTTGGTACTGGTGTCTTTTTTGACAATACCTTAATCTAACTTATGCTAAACCTACACATAAATTATTATGCTATGTTCAGTCACTAATTTAATTTAAAAATACGGCCATCTTTAATGCTATGCTTTTGCTTAAAACTAAACATTTTGGAAAATTACTAAATCGTTCGTCTCAAAGTCCATTTTCGTTTGCCTGAAGTCGTTTTAAGAATAATATATTACAGAATAAATACGAATAATAACACAATTTAGGTAAATTTAAAGAAAACGATAAAGTAGACTGGAAAATCTTAAACAAAGCCAGATTAACAAGTAGAAACTATATAAAAAATAAGGGTAAAAGATAATAAAAAAGAAACAATATAAAAAATCACATCATCAATTCACTAAACCTGTACTTGACGCTGGTTTTCAACCATGCTAGTTACAATATTCTCTTCCGCTTTACCAGAATCTACACCACCTTCTTTACTACTCTCAAGCAGGATCCTATTAATTATGTTAGCACAATCCTTGTTCTCAATGATACTAACATGGTTGCCTTCTAAATAGTGAACAGTTACATTGCTCTCTGTCAGTTTATCTAGACCGTAGTTTTCTTCTACTGCTACGTATGGAGGATTCTCCTTAGGACGTAATAAAACTATGGGAGATTTGAGTTTCTTAGAAAGCTTCCCATTGCACTTAGTAATGACTTTGAGTCGATCGAAGCAAGCAGAGGCTATAGCTGAAATGAATTTGTTGGAATATTTGCTTTGCACTGGTGACATTTTGATAGTGCACTCTACACGTTCTTCGTAAGATTCGATTTCGTTTAGTTTCTCCATGAGGGCCTTGGTGACGTCATTGTTAGGGCTGATGATGTCGATGGTGTGACACAGAAGGCTGTTCTGGAGTTGGATGTCATTCTTGAAACTGATTGTCATTGTCAGCATGGCGTAGAGGAAGTCTGGAGCGCCGTCGAGGCAGAACACCGTACCGTTCAGACCTAGAATAACAATTTTAATATTAGATTTTTTTGATGCCAATGTAGGACACCGGTCAGGTGGTATGACGACCTTTTTTTATTCGGCGAGGAAATTCGTAAACTGGTCTGGAGGGACGAAATTTTGTGGGAGTCAACGCCCTGAGAAGGACGTAATACCCACAAAACCTCTTCGGTGATCTCTCTCGCCCTTTTCGCTGAGGTGGTATTACCTTATACCGAAAGACTGCAAGCAGATACTGGATGCGGCAAGTTGAAGACAGGACGTCTTTGTTTATGGCATTTATTAGGGCAGGCTGATATACAGTAGTGGACTAATATAGTCTGCTGATGTAGATGAAAGCGTTACCTGACTTAGGTTCAGCATATTATATGTTGTGTTTGCTTTAATGATCAGCTTGAGATAAGACTGAGGAAATGGTATATGGGTAATTCTCACAGGGCTCAAAAATACGTGTCCGACTCGAAAAAACACATAAAAAGTATCCGTAGCCCTATGAATCTTTTTCAGGTAGTAGATTAACAAAAAGTAATAGGGGGGGCCTATTTTAGTTTTTTAATTTTCCTATTCTAAATAAGTAAAAATAAATAAAAACCTTGGAAATACTGATTTTCGTGGTGCGTCCGGACCTCATGTTCTAGTGTTTATAATTTTTTATCTCATTGCCTATAAATAATAGCACTATTTCACACAGGTTCACAATAAATCAGATAGTCACTAGCTTAACTGACACTATTACTACGCAAAAATTAGCTTTAGTTAATAAGATACAACTAGATAACTTCGCGTCCGATGTTTAGCTCTGATATCCATGGCGCGCACTAATTCATTCATAAAAACTGTACTTTAGTAACTACGTGAATAGTTGTTAGACAGAGACAAACTGTCAGTCGCGATCCATCAGTGGTGAGAACAGCACGTGTCCATGTCTCCGCGTCGCTTCGAAATTACGTTAAGTAATCACTTTCCGTGGCTTGGTATACCGCAAGTTCTGATTACCATGTAGACTATAAATTCGTTCATACTAATCCTATTGTTTTAATTGTTTTAATAATATATGCTTTTTGTGTTCCTAATTTCTACTGCAGACATCAAGGTTACATAAACCAGCAAATTAAGAAATTATTTAGGATTTTCAACTTTTTTCTGATTTTCGTGGTTTTGATTTCCATGTTTTTCGTGGACAAAAAGTACACGAAAGGTCAGTGAAACCCACGAAAATCAAATTTGCAGGCTTATTAACATTTGTTAATGTATTGTATAACACGGCTTACACATTGTCGTGTTCACGGTATGACACCCTGACCGTGACAGTGTGTAAACCTGTTGAAAGGTCGGGAAAAATAAGTAAATATATATTTACGAATACATCTTAATCGACCACCTGATACTGATTATATAAACTTTCATACATAGATAATATTGTTATTGTAATTTTTTTTAATAATTTGTTTTATCTCAATCAAAATAACTTCAGCCAGCTTTGCTCAAATTGCAATGCTCGAAGTAAATACATATAGCTTATAACCAATGAATATGGGAGGGATTATATAAGCCTATTTTACTAGTAATTTAGGTATGACTCCATCGTTAGTATCTAGAAACGTGACTGATTATTTATAAGAATGTTTGATCTCATGTGATCATGTGATTGAAAAAACGTGATAATTGATGTTAGATTTTTTGTAATACTCTCTTAGTTTATATATTTAATAACAATATTTTATTTGGTTTCTTAGTTTTAAGAAAATTAATATATTTTTATCTGCTTACTAACTTTTTTACTATAAACCTACCCGAAATTTCTTCTTAGAATGATTGTTATAGGCTAGTTCAAACAAAACGTACATTTCAACACATTAAAGTTCAATAATTTTGTATTTTTGATTTCGGTGGTATGATTGTTGATTTCCATGGACATCATAATTTTAAAATTGAATAACTTCGGAACCGTTAGGCCAATAAAGTTCTTTCCACTACCAAAAATTTTGTAATCAAATCTACATATAGAATATTTCGTCATTATGTGTAATTTCAACAAAAAAAAATGTGCCACGAAAGTCAGACAAAATCTGAGTTTCCGAAGAATCACCCATATTGCCAATGAATGATATGATACAATAAGATCGCGTACAAATAGTAATGATGCCTTACCTTCTCTCTCAAGTTTAGCAGCAAGTTCCAACATGAGAAGGGAACCAAAACTGTATCCGAGCAGCCAGAATGGAGCGCCCGGGGCCAGTCTTGAAATTACCGACTGAAACAAAATTAAGGATCATTATTGTCAGTCAATAAACAGAAACTGCTGTAGTTATTGCAGAGCCGTAGGTAAAATATATTACATTAATGATGTTAATGCTTGGCCGGATGACGCCCAGTTCCACACCGACAATAGTATATGTAAGAACATAAATTAGTTGTATTATTAGACTTAGATATGCAAAGATTGTATTAGTTGATAAGCGATAAACTTGCTAATGGTTTCTTTTTCACTTCTTCCGATAAAGGACATAAAATTTAATTACAGTCAATTGCACATTATTTATTATTTGATAGTAATTACTATTTATCAAGCTATTCATATAGTAAAAATTAAAGTGCTATTTTGTAAGCCTTGAGCTTAACGATTTGACTCTGACTCTGAATATCAATGAATGGTATATTTTCCACATCCCATGAAGCCCATTGACAATCTTACGCGGTCAATCATGTGGATATCCTTCTCCCTCACCCTAGTTTAAATACATAAAGAGTCGTTCATGGTGAAAACTGCTCGCTGTATGTAACTAGTTGTACATAAGCAACTGGCTTAATTAGAGCGATATGAGGTTATTGGAGTAAGTGTCCCTACCTGATGAACAGTTTGAATCATTTATTTACTTGTTTACATGTTGTTATGTTACATAGGTCTTAGCAGCTACAGTACGTTTCTACTGATACTGTAAAAACTCTGCTCTAGACACTCATGTCTGTTTATTAAATGCTAGCTAAATATACAGCAGGCTAGCTATTGGAACCTGATGTAGTCTGTTCAATGATGAGAAACGACTATCCGCGATATCCCTCATCCTAAGTTTCTCATTACAAAAGTACGTAGTAATACCAGTCATATTATTACCGGATAACAGTCTGTTACGGTGGATGGTGGATAAAGCGGACCTGCAAGAGCACAACTACAAACAAGGGACTGGCCAGGAAGTTCACAAGATAGATAAAAATCGGGACATCTTCTCAAAAACCTATCATAGTTCAGGTCGCTGAGCCATAGTGTCTTCTGTGGCACGGCGGGCGAAGGTCCGCCAGCGACGCAGGAGGTTGGGTTCGATTACCGCTTCTAGAGAAATGTGTGTACGATCTGCAGATATTTATTTAGTGTGTTCTGGGTGTTTTCTATGAATAGTACAAAAAAATGTAGTGTATTGTATTAAGTATACTAGTTATCTAGTACCCATAACACAAGCTCTGATTAGCCAAGCTAAGCAGAGCTTGTGTTATGGGTTATTAACGCTTATGGGCTAGTTAAAGCTGTGTGAATTGTCCAACATTATTTTATTTGTTAAATAAATGTTTTTTTATTAAAGGCGTATGTACCTGATGCAGTCTGTTGACCATCTGGTCCAGTTCCTCCTGTTTATGCTCGACACCAAGCTGCAGCACGCAGACCTTGATCTTCAGCCGGCGGCAGAGTGGCTCCAGCACCGCGGCGCTGCCTTCCAGTCCTGGTAGCATGAACATGACTCGTTCCATCACGTGGATTGCTTCGTCACCCTGGTGAATGGAAAAGGGCATGAGCAAAGCTGTTCGCCAAAAAATGTATATATCCAATTTTGTAGGTGTCTTCGGAGATTTATTTATATGGTGCCTATGTACCCAAAGTTTATGTGAGGGTCAATCTTACCTGATGGAAATTGACAATGTGGCTGACATAATTGTATCTGAGTCATACAGCATAGGTAAACTATTGAACCAGGATGGGAGAATTATTATATCTGCTAAAAAACTGAACGTTCCCAGAAGAACACAAGGGAGCCGAATTAGTAACTGATAAAACCGTATTGCTCGCTACCGCCAAGTTTTCGGTTCCAGTCTTTATATCAGGTATTCCTGGGACACCACAATTATACAAACTGTTTTTATTTGGAACTTCCACTATATCCCATTTAAAAAGCACAGTTGGTCCATTTCATCTTACCTCTACTGCATCAGACACCATAGTAGGCATGTAGATAAACGGCTCGGACACCAGGTTCTCGTCTCCGAAGTTCCTCATGAGAACCTTCAATCCGACCGCTCCCTCCGCGTTCACAGTGCGGACTACGGAGGTGGATGCTGCTGCTTCTCGCTGCGCTGTTAGTTCCACGAGTCTGGAAGAGGAAGAAGTTGTTATAGTAAACTAGATATAAACATAATGTCCGCGTAGAAAGCGTAGTTAATGTGCCCCGGGGCAGAGGTGGCGGTAACTCGCTGAGGAAAATGTTTGTTTTTCTATTGATGGTTCAATAACTAGCAGTCGTTTGTGGGTTTGAATGCAACTACACTAATATTATAAACAGGGAAGATTTGAATATTTATACAAAATAAAATCAACAATTTGTGCCCATTATCCCTATATGCTGAATATGCGGGTTGGGTATGGCAGTTCGTTGTTAGAATTATTCAACAGGAGGCGCTGCTACCCGCCCCGGTGAATATCTCTTACAATACCCGTGGGAAAAGCTGGGGTTGTGCAAATTCTAAGCTGGCACTACACAGCAAAGCAGCAAAGTTAGTAAATACATCATTAGGGAAAAAATCCTACCTGGCAAAGGTCAGGGTCCTGATATCCTGAGCCGTCAGGAAGATCTCAAACTCTCGCTCCAGGGTCTGCTTGATCTCGACTGCCATCATACTGTCCATGCCCAGCTCGGCTAGGGACACTTGTTGGGAGACAGTCTTCAGGTCCTTGATACCTGGTGATCAAAGTATATTCATAAAAAATGAAAAATCATTGTCAGGTATTGTGTATGAAGGGTGTTAGGCCCAACGTTTGTCATATAGAACCTGGGGTTAGGTGGAATCACGTGCTTGGCGGCTTTTTTAATCGTCTACTCACGGCTGTTTTTAGGATTTTTTTCCGAAATTAGAACTATTATGTACCATAACTTTATTTTTACGAAATAACTTGCATGTTAGCCTTTACTTATAAAAAGTGACAAACGTTGTCCCGAACACCCTGTATAAGGTACTTTGAGCTTTTAAAGACGCTAGCTTATTGTTGGTGGGCCAAAAAATTGCTACTTCCCCACAAATTGAAACTTCGGCTAGTATTTTAACCACTAGAGAACTGCAGATTCTCTGGAGTGCCAAGCACACCACTATATATAATATATCTACGGCTCTATCACGCTCTTCTTGTTTCTTAGGTCTTAGTTCTTACCCATAATCTGCGAGACAGCATCCACAATACTACCGCACCCGGATCCTCCTGCCTTCTTCTCCGCCACCACGATGGAGGAGACGATGGCTGCGTCCTGCTTCATGAACTTGTCCAGTGCGAGGAGACAGGAGGAGATCCTTTGCTGCAGGGTACCACCGATTTCTAGCTGGACGTCGTCGTCTTGCATGTCTGCTACAAGACCCACCTGGTGGATGAAATAACATCATGTCTGCGCTGGTTCGGGCACGCTAAGAGAAGGAAGAACGGGTTGGCGAAGAAGGGATAATAGCGAAAACCATATGGAAGCCAATCTCTGCGAATTTGACGCTTCTGATAAGTATTGATAACAGCGTGGATATAGCTTCTAATGCTGGGGCCAAACATATGGGAAACAACAATTCACATCATCGCAATAAATATTAACTTGTATTAACACACAATAACACAAACATAGTGTGTCCGCTACAAAACAAAAATTCTCGATGTCTCTGATGTACCTACCCCACTTGAACTATCACCTAATATTAAACGGTAATGTGAATACTGTTGTAAAGTTATCACGAGAAATCGTGGCCACACCAGCATTTCCGGCATTTCCGTTGTAGGTAAGCAGGTACACAATAAAAAATTTATAATTATAACGAAAATCATGAGATATCAATAGACAAGTTGAACAGAATATCACCATATTCTAAGTTTTGTTAAAAATTGCGGTTCACTTACGTCACCGACAGCGCCCCATTGGACTGCCAGCGCCGGAAGACCGAGCTGTTTCCTCCATTCGCAGATCCTTTCCATGACGGAGTTGGACAGACCGTAGTTCGTCTGACCGGCATTACCGCGCCCACACGATACCGACGAGAACACTACGAAGTCCCTGTTAGAATAACAATTTGCATGTGAAAAGCTAAAAATGAGGTGTGCAAAAGGGAAGCTCTATAGCTCAACTATTCGCAGCTGAGCAATCTCAGTAACGCAAAAGGGAAACCATGAATGTTTCGCTAAAGGATGGGATTTTTTGGTTTATGAGAATCCCAGGGAGTGCTCTATTTCATACGTCTCAACAGCCTATATTTGTTCACTACCAGAGCTGGGTAATGCCCATAGTCCCCACGCTGGGTATGCGGGCTTAGAACCGCAGATCGGTGATCGGTGTGGATCATACAGCCTTATTATTACAAATGCATAATTCAATATATGATTTTAATCTTACCTTAGGGTAGGACACAGCTTCTTAGAAAGCTTATCCAAATGCATAGTAGCTAACGCCTTAGGTCCATATGAGGTGTTGAATGTATCAGCAGTTTGGTTCTGGAAGATAGAGTCCTTCAGAATGACAGCCAAGTTGAAGATGGCGTCGACGATGCCCAAAGCGTTGGCCTGTTTGAGCATGGCCTCGCACCCGGCTTCGGTCGTGATGTCGTCGGTGGAGATTTCGATCTTGGCACCGTAGGATGTCCAGGCCCTGGTGGTGATGAAGGGGTTCAAATAAGCAAGGAAAGAGGAGACAATGTCAAAGGTATCTCACATGTGATAAGGTACCAGTTATTGTACATGATAATTGTAATAATTTTTAAAGTGATACTTTACAATTGGGAATTTAAGCTGAATTTGAGCTGGCAGCAAACTGCACAGCTCATGTGGTGATTTCTCGCCCTCCTAGCTAATTTCGGCCATGGCGGGTAGTCGGGTAGTAAAGTGAAAGTAAATAAACAACAACTACCACTGGAAAATTCACACTGTATCATCTGGTCCCAAGCTAACCAGAGCTTCTTTTATACAATACAACTGATATACTTAATACACATGCACAGCATACATTATAATAGGTACCATTCATGATAATATAAAGAATACATTATCAATAATAAATATTCCAATAAGAAATAAATTAGAACAAGTATTTACAGTTAAAACAATTAAGCTAACTGCAGACTGTTGCAAATAATCTACAGGTAGCCCAACTGATCTATATCAATACCAGTCGTCGCGTCCCCAAGACGCTGGCTGCATTGCCCCGCTGTATGACAATGCTGATGCACTACACTAGATACTCACCAGCTCTCATCACGTGCCACAGAGGTTCAGATATTTATGGGTAATAAATGATTATTAGATATGATGATTAGATTATAGGTTATCTATAGGTTCAGATATAAAACTCGGAGAGCATCGGTGCCCCACACACTTAGACCCGTATTATGAAAGCTTCCTCAGTCATAGAGCTATGCTTGAGTGACGTTTATGCCATAGAAAAGCGTTGCTCAAGCATAGATCGATGACTAAGCAAGCTTTTATAGTACGGGCCTTAGGGTATTTGTTCTACTTTCAAATATAAGACAAACAAACAGGTAAATTACTCACCTAAGTCTTGAAGACTGGTATCCATTGGTGATACCACGGCGAGAGGTGAGCAATAGTTTGCGAGCACCGCGCATGATCAGCCAGTCGGCGAGCTCCAAGCCGAACCCACCGAGACCGCCGACGATGACGTACGAGTGCTCTTCATGGCAGATGTACCTGGGAAATAAAACATAGGGTTTTGGGTGAAACATAATTGAAGAGCAGAGGAAGATGTAGAGACAAACCAACACTAATAATGATAGATTGTCATGATCAAAATATTGAAAGTTTTCTGTTTGTAATAATAAAATAGCGTAGTAACTACTAAACGGTAAATTCTTTAAATATTTTCAGTAAATTATGTACTTATTCAGGGATAAGATGCAAGACTTATTTTGAAGCACACATTCTGTACTGTCGTTCAAAAACCAAAAACATGTAGCTTGACAGTTTCAATTTTATGAAAAAGCTAATCATTTAAAAAAAATGTTGAAGAAAATTTTTATTTTTGTTTTATAAATTCTCTTTTCCTCTATTATAAAATAGAAAACGCAACAATGTTATCATTGCTGTATTGCCTACATTATTGGCTATCAAATGAGACCTCTATCGTCTTCCTAGGACCTCTGAATGGGTAGCTATAGCTAAAACAATACAAGCACCCGTGCTTCGAGGCAAAAGAAAACAAAATGGCTGCCATTTTATCATGGAGCGAGAAAAAAAAATAGGGATAGTGATTTGTCGATAAAATTTACCGTACTTCACCCCCCCAAAGTCTCCGACACCGGTAGCCAGACACATTATATACATGGGCATGACAGACAACTTTAATCTAAAGTAAGTTAAAAGAGTTACTTAAAAAAATTAAAAAAGGGACTACGTTGTACTCAACTATGGTGATAAGATTAGGATTGAATAATATACGAATATTACCTTGTAGCAATGTTGTTGTAGTCTTGAAATTAATATAATTTAGGCACTACAAAATTTGATTAATATTGGTACCTAAAATAGGAAAAGATTGTTTTTTTCTATTATCTGAGACTTAATTTTTACCTCACCAGCCCATATGGGTCCACTGCTGGACACAGGCATCCCCCTGATAAGCGCCTTACTGGCTTTTATCTCATGAGGGTTATGCCCAAAATCCCGGAAATGCGTGCTTACCTGGGTACTGCATCAATGGGACAGTGAGTAGGTTTGATGGGGCGGTTGCTGCGCTCCTCATCACGGATCTTGATGATGACCTGGCATCAGATATTTCAAATTAGATATGTGATAATAACCACATCACACTAATATTATAAATGCGAAAGTTTGTATGGATGTTTGTTAACTCTTCACGCCAAAACTACTGAGCGGATCGAACTGAGATTTTGCATACAGGTAATCCTACTCCTGGAATATTTTTTTTTATCCCATAAATCAGTTTTCGTGGGATAGAAATTACCTTTTAACGTTTTCATAGGATAAACGCATAGTTTTTTATAAACTTAGTATGTGTTAAACTCAATGCACTGGATGATTTGCTCACTACAGCCCAATTAGTGAAAGGAAAACTGAGAAACCATTAAGGTGTTTTTTTTTATATTATAAATTTTTTCATGATTTTTTCCAGAATCACGGCTCATGTGCTAAAAGTGGATTATAAGTAGAGTTGTTTTACGGTAGAGTAAAGCTTGTCGCGCGCCAGGAAAGCTTCGCTGTAACACAGCAGAAAAAAATGCATTTATATACTTGTAATATTTAGATGAATTTTATATTGACGGTATCAGATAACAGACAGCTCGCAGACGCCGCTGAAGCTCTTTTGTCGCTGTAAAATATATCTAAAGATCACGAGTTTTTTACCGTCCATATTTGAAGGCACGTTTTTATGCTGTGTGATAGCGGTATTGGATGAATGAGCGCAGAGCTTAAGAGTGCACACACCAAAGTCGGCGACAAATTGACGAAACGCTGTCGACAGCCCACAATTTATATTCATTAATTATTTATACACTAAAATTTTGCAACAACCAGCCGGGTGTCTCCGACTTTAGTGTGTAGACTTAACTCTAGATTAATAGATACAAGTTCCTAGAATTGAATTATGGCAAATTGAAAAAAACACTGTCGACTGTTCTCAATTTATAATCATCACAGATATCAGAAACTAAGACTAGACCTCTGTGATAATCATAGACAGAAATGTTGCATCAACAAGCCAACATCTCCGACTTTGGTGTGTAGACTATATAATAGATATATTTACCTAGAGTTTGATGAACTTACCTTGCCGATATGTTTTCCGGCCGCCATGTAGCGGAAGGCGTACTCCACTTCGCTGTTAGAGAAGGTGCAGTAAGTCAGAGGACGAACGGCGCCGCTCTCGATGCCGTTCAAGAGAAGATCTTGCAACCTCTGTAATATAGAAAAATCATTATTTAGAAATAAAACACCTTGATTTATAGTTAATGGATGAGTCGTAATTCTAAAGTTTTCTTGTAAAACATAAAAAAAAATACTTCACTAATCAGTTGCAGAAATGAACTTCAATTTTTAATGACTACTTTGAACGCTATGTTTTCCAAAAGAAAATTTTATCAATTTTTAATGTTCCATGACGTTTTAACAAATGAAGCGTCAAACCAGCTTTTGTAAAACTTTACACAGTTTTAATTGGCTGAAAATCATCCATGAGTAATCTTCCATATTATTATATTTATATTATTATTATTTTCATCAGTTTTCAGTACATATATGAGATCAGATATGTCTTTATCAAAATTAAAAATAATCCTCTAATGGACCACCATTAGAGGATTATTTGATTATTTTCATCAGTTTTCAGTACATACTATATGAGATCAAATATGTCTTTATCAAGATATTCATCAGTGTCTGAAACGAGAAGAAGTTTCTGTTTCACGTCGCCATATTTCAGACCGTGTCAATTTATTTTCAAAACACGATGAAGAGAAAATTCGTGTAAGGTACAGAATTTCAAAGGATGCCGTTTTTAAAATTACTAAAAATTCTTAATTAAGAACCAACCCAAATAAAGAAAACCATTGATGGCCTGACAGCTTTTGATTTGTTTGGGGTTCTTTTAACTTGTTCTGTGTGCGTTTTGTTTACGCATGTTTATGCAAAATTATTGGTAAAGATCGAATAACGAAACGCATAACTTATCTTTTCGTTCGTTTTTGTCATCTCATAATGGCAGCTTTGCTTAATGCTGTCTTTAGATAATGTACCATTAACATACTCTAATGTTATCAAAACTTTTGTGCAACATCATTAAAGTAAAGATTTCATTAGCACTCATACCGCATTTAAGTAATGACGTGATAATGAGTTTTGTGCAACTGAGTGTTAATATAGGTTAATGATAATGACGATTTTAATGTGTGAAAATATCTCTCATAATAAACACATTTCATATTTGGGAAAAAGTGTAAAGGTAGCCCACTGCACGCAATATTTACTTTGAAAATTGTCATCAATTTGAATTTAAGACAGTTTTATGCAACGTTACGTTATATGTTTCGGGCAAATGGGCAACGTTTGCCTATTAGTTTATTTGAAAGCACCTATTAAATTACTACCGTTTTTGCTGTTGATAACAAATCCACAGCCAAACCAATTATAAAAGAGTCTATTGTATATATTTTTAATACTGAGAGTGGAGTATCGTTAAATTGAAATGCAGTGGCTGTAAGCTCAAAAGCCAAACCGCAGACTGCGAACCTACAATTGGTTTCGGTTTGTTAATAAAATAGAATGCAAAATACGTTATACGAGTACTTTAGTAATTTGTATTGAAGGTTAACCAAAGTTTTTCCCGCTATACGGAAAATCATTTCTAGGAGTTTGTTTTTGATGCGCAGTTTTAACAGCACGGCGATAAATTGATGTAGTTACATTAATTTCCACTTGCCAGCTTTTCTCTGTTACATTTTTTTTATCTGAATATATTTGCAAGATTGACTCACTCTCTTTAATTATTATATACATACGTAAACTGGCTTTCAACTCAGGCTCTTTTTATGTGTGTGGCATGTTTGTTGTTCTACATAGGTACTGGGAATCTTTACAAAGAAAATTACAATCAAATACCTAATAGAGGTAGAATCAAATCAGAACTAGAAGATATTTAAAATTTTAACAAATGAGCCAACTGCAGGTCGTAGCAAACAATCTACATGTAGCTCAACCGATTTACGTATATCGGTACGAAATTGTCCCTAAGACGTTAGCTGCATACTTAAGTTTACATTTATATTTTCTTGTATCACAATATCTATAAATATTTATTTAAATACATTTCAATGTCGTCAAACTAAATAAAACCGGCCAAGTGAGAGTCGAACTCGCGCACGAAGGTATCCGTAGGTACCATTATTTAAAAAAAATCAAAATATACAAATCTTTCCTCGTAAAAGTCAACAAGCAAAAGTCAACGTGACGCGGTCACCCATCCAAGTATTAACCGCGCCCGATGTTGCTTAAGCAACATCGGGCGCGGTTAACCTCGGTGTCGGTTCTCGAGGTATTTAATTTTTATTTTTTGTTATAGCGGCAACATAAATACATCATCTGTGAAACTTTCGACTGTCTAGCAATCACGGTTCATGAGATACAGCCTGGTGACAGACGGACAGCGAAGGCTTAGTAATATGGTCCCGTTTTACCCTTTGGGCACAGAACCCTAAAAAAATGAATGCACAACAAAGGCCTAAGCCACTGACTTACCTTCCTGAAGGCAAAGCTCTGGTCAAAGATGTAGTCCAACATGATGCCGTGGAAGGAGGTCTCCTTCAAGAAGAAGTACATGCCGATAGGAGTGTTGTTGCTGATGTCAAACTTGCCGATCTCGAGGAAGCGGCCGCGGTAGCCGAGACATCTCACTGACGCCTAAAATGGAAAAGTAAATTAAACACGAAATTTATATACAAATACAGAAACATTCTCCCCACACAAATAAGGTTCGTAGTTAAGGCCCATACACCAGCGAAAGTGGCGCCCCCAACTATTTTATCTAATTATTACGATAAACGCAGCAAGTTTTAAACATCCTACGTTCAGTTTGTGGTATCTATTATAAGTTATTTAATAATGCCTCTGTAATAGTTTCATTTTGTAAAGCTTAGGAAGAGATACGAAGTTGCGCTTTTTGGCCACCAAACTCTATTTTTGTATCTCCTCCTAAACTATATGAGATAAAATTATAAAAGACGTACCTATTAAAAAATAGCTTATAATAGATACCACAAACTGAACGTAGGATTTTTAAAAATTCCTATGATAAACGTAAAAATATGATAAAATAGGTATCGCTGTCATATTGGCTCGGGTATGCGCCTTAACCCGCTACATCCATTATTAATTCGTAAAACTACGATAGTTTTTAAGATAAGGATACAGAAATACCTATCATATTTACAACTTTATTTACCAAATAAATATATTCTGATACATACTGTCAAATCACTATATAATTCTCAATTTTAATTAGTTTACGTTTTTTGTGTTAGTTCTAAAAAGAGTCAGTAAGATACTAGTTATGTAAGTCTGTAAAGTTAGTCTGTAAAGAAAAGCAGATGTCGCCAGAACTAGATTTAACTAATTTGACTTAAAATGATGCCAATAATGAAAAAAATACAGAAGAAATTGGCGGCCAAAGTAGAAGTAGTAAATGTAAAAGCTAGAAACATGAGCACTGGTGACTTTTAATTCAAAAGCGTGTGTTTACCATTTTCTGTGTTTTGCTAATAGAAGATAACAAGTGAGTCTTAGGCTCAATAAGCTTACTAAATTATCGATCTATACTTCAGCAACGCTTATGTCATAGAAAAACATTATTCAAGCATAGATTTATTAAAAAGGGCCTTTGTAATTGCTTAAAGTTTAGAGGGAGAGAGTGCATGAGATCGAGTCCAAATACTGTGGAACTTTGTCAAAAATAAATAGAGCTGCATCAGAAACTTTTGGAACTATCAATGGATGGAACATAAAATACTCACTTGAAGTTTCTCGTCAGACAGAGAGTTGAGGACTAGATCCACACCTTTTCCTCTAGTCTCCTTCCTGATCATATCCTCGAAGGAAGCGTCACGAGAGTTGCCGATGTGACTGTCTATAATAATAATTATGATTCAAAACAAGTTCACAGCGTTGTCACTTTTTCCCTGTACACACGAAGAGTAAAATTGGACCAGACATGTGTCCCTGTAGGATGTCGTTAATAGTAATTAAATGCTTTGCAGTGTCAGCTTTTGATGGTGAATCGTTTTATAAAACATATATTACCTACATAAAAACAGGAATTGGAGCAGCACCCTTGAAAAATACAAGATGAACCGGACAAGAATCTATCGAATTTGGAATTATTGTACGGATCTTATTTATAAACATTGCAAAAACTTAAGCTTGATTTTTGAGATGGTGGATAATATTAACCCTTTTATAGTCTTTTTAAACATACCCTTTAATTGCGGGAACAGTTTCTTGATAAAGGCCCTCTTCTCAGCAGTTCCAACGGTGGTGAAGACTTCGCATCCGTAGTGGAGAGCGACGTTAATGGCCGCTTGACCGACGCCGCCCGATCCGGCGTGGATGAGGATTGACTCGCCGCGTTGCATTTGACCGACCATTACCTGATGGATACGGATGAATGAGTATGGGCGTATAAGGTATAAGGTCGTTTGGCTTTGTCGTAGATACTTTTTGATGTTTAATATTCTTTACATATTGTAACGACTTAGTTTTTTCTTGATACTATTACGTTACTTAGTGATGACGATTAAACTATTTTGGTGGGGTAGTTTGGTTTTTGTAGACTTTCTACTACTTTTGGTAGAGTTTCTATCAAGGGTTGGATCGATGGAGGTTAAAGTTGGATTCTAGACCAGAGTTAGCGTTGAACGTAAAATCAAACTATTGCAAACGAATAATGACGTCATCCGTACTAAACAGATCGCTGGCATTGCCTGCAGTACGGCGAAAGTCCGATGCGTCCGCTCCGTGCGGTGCTGAACAGTGGACGCACTTCTACGGAAAACCAAACAACGAATACTAAAATCAGTTTGATGCGGACAGTGCGGAACGCCTGAAGCTAGCCTGTCAATGATAGTCTTAAGCCACTATAACGTTAACACCTCGTTTTACAAAGGCAAAGAATGTAAGATTATTTAAAACATTACGTAGATATCTTTACTCGCTACTTATAGTTTATTACTAATCCTTGTCTTGTCTTGCTTCCCATCAGTAACAGCATCACCAGTACCTTTGTTTGGAAGTATCTATACCTATGGCCAGTTAAATTTCTACCAGCATTGAGGACGCCTATTGTCTTAACTTTAGTATAAAAAAATAATGGCTTATTGTGGCTGGCTGAAGGTACCCTTACCATAGCGTAATAAACGGTTCCATAAGCTACGGGCACGGAAGCAGCCTCCTCGAAGCTCCACTCGTCAGGGATGGCCCAAAGCAGCGCCTTGTCTCCTTCCACCACGTTCGCCATTCCCCCGTTTCTGATCATACCCATGACTCGGGCTCCGCTGTGGGACAAACATAGATGATGATGAAGTCCTCCTAGATAAAACTTCGGTCAAACTAAACGAATTAAAAGTGCCCAATTGCAATTCAATTTAGTATATGAATTCGGTCATTCATTATAAACCACTGGCACGAACCATTTTTTTTAAATAGTACATTTACAAAACAAAATTGCATAAAAAACTCAACCTAGATTCAAAATTTTTATTATATTATTTAAACACATTAGGTAAATGAATAAAAGTAACAAAATTCTAATAAACATTTCTCAAGAAGTTTATACTCATTGTTTACATGATTATAAAAAGTTTATATTGCTCCGTATTTTATTATATGTCACCAAACCAAAAATATTCCGTCTTAAAAAGTTTATTTATAAAAAATCTCTCGAAATCCAATCATACCTCACGGGATTTCATCCCCTCAATCACTCAATATGTGAAACCTGATAAATGACCTTAACGACCGGAACGGCAAATAAAAACGCGACTGACTTTACCCTTATTTGTGCTCATTGTGTATTGGGAATAATTCTATTTTTTTCATGAGCGTTCGGAGATTTTACTAAAACAGGTAAAATGTCTGCAAGTAGTTTAGTTATTATACATATTATCTGTGTCTTCAACGATCAAAATTTCACATGTACCTACTCCTAGATAGCTACAAGAAAATTTCAAAAAGGCGGGTATTTGTGGACATTATAATAAGTATTATAATTGGAGTTATTAAAACAAAGGAATTATTATTCCATTGAACAACAGTAAAACCAAAAAAGTGACTCAATTCATACGTAGTTTCAGTCCAGTATATCAGGACAACTTTTCCATGTGAAAGTTCTAAAAGACCTACCTATATTAACAATAATACAGTTTTGGAGTCTTGCCGACCACTTCGATTCTGTGCACAAACTCCTGCGCCAGTTTCTCACTTGCCACGGTGTCTACTGTCACATGACAGGTAGTCGTCGTGACGACACGGAAGGTAGTACTCTTACCTAGGAGTCTTGCCGACGATTTCGAATCCTTGCACGCACTCCTGCGCCAGTCTTCCGCGTGCCACGGCGTCCACTGTCACACGACCGGTAGCCGTCATGACATCACGGAAGTTCAGAGCTGTGCAGTATACCTGGATATACATAAAATATAATAAAATAAATATATTATCAGTTACCTTAAAATGTTAACCGATCTTTGACTCGCGGTGGCGTGAACAGGTTTTAAAAAAGACATTTGTGATGACTCGGTCAATATAATTGTTGTAACTGCACACACCATATTATGGTCTTTTACTTGATAATTCCGTTAAATTAGTTTTGCTTATTTTAAAAATCCTATCCTTTCTAACCTAATCGACAAAATCTAGACTAGAAAAAGAACTGGAGGATGATAAGATTTTAGTTTTTGGAAATAATCGTGAAACAATGTTTATACTCACATGAACAAGGATTCTTTCAGGGTCCTTGAAGACATGATCCTTCCTGATCGGCCCCTCAATCCATCTCAACGATGACAGGTCTCCGATGGTCAGCGTGTTGACATAGGCGTGGTCAGCGCGGACCGTGTCAAGGTCACCAAGGAGAAGATGGCGGTAGGTGCCCCATTGGCCCTAGTGATAAGAGATACAGAACTTGTAGAGAGATTGATAGTAAAACAAAATAAAACATTAATGACTAGATAAATAGATAACACGCAAAGAAAGAAAACAATGCAATTAGACATGTTTAAAATAGTTGAAATGAATCTGACGACAATGTCATAGTTTCGACCTTGATATAGATACCGTTCGAACCCGTTCAATCAAACACTACGCATCGTGGAAACAGTTGCAAGCAACACAATGATATCAACAGAGTAATTAAGAGCAAAACCAAAATCTTAGGATCAATGATTTCAATATACAGTTTCCAGTATATTAGTCAGTTTTGAGATGTTCTTGTAAACAACGTTTTATGATGTAGAAAAAAATGCTAGGCTCAATTCAATCTCAATTATGACTTACCTCCTGATAAACATTGATAGCCAAGTCCTTATCTAGCTGATCTTCATAAAACTCCAAATCAGGATTGAACTTAGGCGCTGACGGGTCAGCAATCAACAATCCATACAGAATCTCACCACCTGGTTCCTTTCTCAAGCAATTAACTAAACCAAGTAGTCCGTTCAACGGCTCATCTTGGTTATAAAGAACGACTTTCTGCCCCTCTTTGATTTCCTCCTTGACTTTGTCTATCCATTCGAAAGTCGGGTCTGAGGTGACGATCTTGACGAACTTGGCTGGTCTGGCACCGACCCTCTTTCTGAACAGGACTAGGTACTCGACTCCGGTGTCATGGACGCAGATGATGTCGTATTTGTCGCTGTGGGCCTTCGGGTTGGGGCGCTCTTTCTCGCGGGAGATAAGGAAACATTTGTCTCTCAGGGTCGCTGCAGCTTGGGTTAGCACCTAATGAAAAGTTCATAGAATTGTCAATTAAATAATATATATCTTTTTTTTTTTGCCAAATTGTATCTTTGATATGTTATTAAAAAAGAAATTGAAAATTTTGATTAATTTTAATTAAAATTCTTTCTTATCATATAGCATGTACAAATTTTATTGTTCAATATCAACATGTTTTTGTTGAAAATCCCTTACCTCTGGTCTTGCCAGCAGATTAGCCCCAATAAACATAACCGTGTTACTCTCTCCAGTCAACTTCTTGTTCTCTACAGTGATATTCTGAGGCATTTCAACTGCCTCTTCAGAGATAAGCAGAAGCTCAGCTTGGACTAAAGGTAAGTCTCCCAAGACGTCTCCTACTAGTTCGATGAGGGGCTCAAGACCGTTGTTCTTGTATTCTTCATCTGCTAGCTCAATGGCCTTGACTTTGTAGGTTTGGATGTTTTCTAAGACCAGTTGTAGGTTAGAACGGAGGATGTCTTCGATCTGTTTTGAAAGACAAATACGTTAATGAACTTAAATATCACACTAATATTATAAATGCGAAAGTTTGTATGGATGTATGGATGTATGGATGGATGGATGGATGGATGTTTGTTACTTCTGCACGCCAAAACTACTGAACGGATCTGGCTGAAATTTCGCATACAGGTAATTATAATACTGGTATAAAACCAAGGCTACTTTTTATCCCGTAAATCTGTTCCCGTGGGATAAAAATCACCTTTAAACGTTTCCATAGGAACAACGCGTGTGAAGCCGCGGGGCGCAGCTAGTTATAAAATAAAACTACAAAATGACATGAACAAAAGAGGTACTGCTAGGGACTGGAATACCAAATCTTTTTTTATCTTGTTAAAAAACATTACTTACCCTCATTTTGCTCTTGCCAAAGTTAGCCATGAACACGTTCTTCTCAAGCACTGGCACTCCCAGTGGAATTCTCTTGGTGATTGGTGTAGCATGAAGACCACGGATTTCAACTCCACCAGCCCTAAAAACAAAAGACCGTGAGCAATATCTAGGGAGAATAGTTTTTAACAAAAACTAATATTCACATCGTGCTAGAGGTATAAGCTGGATATTCGCCGAGACGCGCCTTCTATCAGAGTAAAACTGGCAGATGAAATAACGCTTAAGATAAAGTTCTTACAAGGACTCACGAAAAGTGATAACAAGAACTTACCTAATAACATCAACATCAGGGTAAACCCTGATCTCAAAACTATTCCTCGTAGAATCAGGGTTCATCTTGGAGATAGCGTTATAATGCATAGTGGCGTCAATAGACATCTTCTCAATCCTAGTCGGGACGAAGAGACCGCGTGTGTCGTTGCCGATGATCTTCAGTTGGAGCATGCAGTCCATATAGGTGACCCAGTTGTTGACCCATTGGAGGCGGCCGCGGGTTCCTTGCACGTTGCAGCCGAGGACGCCGCGGAAAAGACCGCTGTTGAAGAGGTTCATGGTAAAATAAAAGTAACAAAATAAACAACAGCCTAGTCCAGACTGGTTTTCGTAACAAATAGCATTCTAATAAAAAAACGTCATATGTCACGGCGCGATAGATCGCTGAGATTTCATGTTTCGTTTATTTTGTTTATTATATTTAAATATTAAATTAAGATAAAATAAAAAACCTATAAAAACTTTTGTGAACTCATCTACGTCTGTTGGTACTTAAATCAAAGTCAGGATTGATGATAACTTACAAATTTATGTTTTAGGTATTCAAACAAATCTGAAGCTACCAAGAATAATCTGCTGTGGATAAATTTTCAAACTCTTTAACCATACCTGTACTGGTAACCCCTAAGTCTGAGCTCCTTGTAGAAGTCCTTAGTGAGCAGATGCTTTATGTTGGGTCCGGTGATCTCAGACGGAGAAGGCAGCACGCGGTAGTCCTGGCCTACGTTCTTCTTGGCATAGATACGACCGGTGACGATGGATGCACCGCTTTCTACGATCTGAGTAGAGAATTAAAGAATTATGTGTGAATGATAATGAAGTAGCAAGAGAGAGAAAGAGGAAAAACATTTAAAAGTTGGTATTTACGGACTTTAATAATTCAGTGAAGTGAAACATGACGAACGAAAATGGTCAAGGATGTATGTGCAGAAAAGGAGACAGATTCTGCTACTACGCAGATGTGACACTGAAGAAAGGTGAACGAAAAAATCTTTGCCAAGTTAACAATGACGGTATATGAACGTAGGCACACCTATCTAAACATAAAATCAAGGAATAAATAAATGTTAAAACAGTGATGATAAAAAGCCTCAAAATAGTTCAAGTAACAACAGTTATGAAGGGAGCTATTTAAATTGGGTAGTTAATTCACCTCAAAGTTCCCGCTGCCCTTCTGGATCATGATGATAAACTCCAAGTTGCCATCCTTGGGGATATTAGTAGCTCGCTGGAACCGAACGTTCTCGAAGACCACAGACACCTCAGTGTAGAGTTCTCCCATCATCATACCGAGCGTCTCCCAAACCAGGACAAGGTACCCGGTAGCAGGGTACAGGTTACGGCCTGCGAGGGAAATAAAAGCATTATTCATATGGAGATAAAGATGAAGTAAGAAAGCATTTTGTTAATAATCTGAAACATTTGCTAAGAAATGTGTATGTCAAGTTTTTATTTTCAAAACAAAAACGGCACCTACGCAATGAATTAAGATTTGACATAGATTTCAATGATAAGTTGAAAATTTTCCTGTTGTGGAGGTAGTTATCGCCCAGGAACTTACGAGTAGGTATGTTCTTGCATACAATAAATTTACCGGAAGTTTTGGATTCTTTTCATGACTTACCATCAACAACGTGGCCAGCCATGTACTCGCTGTCTTCATCAACAATGGACATCCTGACGGTTCTCTCACCAGACTTCATCTTTTCTTGAGCCTTGTATGAGGTGACATACCTGGGAACAAAGATAGACGTATAATAAATAGATGATGATGTGGTATGATATTATGTATGATCGTATTCAGGCACGTGTCTGGTAGGTCTTATTAGACTAGATCTTTTCTGCCTTATCATTCGGATTTTTTTTCCGACAGGGCCCAGACTGGACCTCCTCGTTCTTTGATAGGTGCACGAAGAAGACATTTTCATGGGACACTTATTATTTACTACTCTCCCAGGCAAGATTACACCACAAAGTCCTTGGTAGGCCGAATAACTTGTACCTAGTCAAGGTACAAGTTATTTGGCCTACCAAGGACTCGTCCAGCTAAAATAGATATTTAAAGGTATAGAAAATTACTTATAAACTTTTGGCGTAAACTTTTACATGTGAAAGTGTTTGCGGGTAAATGTCCAACGAGTCGTGATTTCGAATTGCGAACACATTTAATTTTAATAGAGCGTAAACACCCAGTGCTAAAAAATAGAAGTATTCGTCAAAGACTTTCCAAACCCATTTATTTCAGCATGGTGTCGTAAGTTTTAGCTCTCAAAAAACAAGGGAATAGGAATACATTATTTATCGTTAGAAGGATCACACACATTCCAGGCATGAAGTTATTATCATAAAATGCTCACACCTGGATATACACCTCTATTCATAAATTATAATGATGCTAGACTCCGGGTATTCATAAATTAGGGTAAACCGAGATTTACTGCGATCATGCTTAGCATATTTTCCCGAAACTGTGTTTAATTCTCTCCTAATTTGGCATTGCAAAACACCTTTTACTGGTTAGTTATTTACAAAGGGTGCGAATTTTACTCACGCTTAGGATTGAATGAAAAATAGGAAAGTATACAGTGTGTTCTCTTTTGTGACTCTGGTATTGCCTTGATTCTTTTGTATTATGAAGCATGCCCACGATAATTATGAGTGGCACACATTGGAAAAAACAAACAACTTAGCATGGACTGATAATGGTGATTATCATCCTTATATTATAAAAAAAAACTGGTTTAACTTTTTTATTGATAACTTATTCAGTGTGTTGTGTCATAAAACCAGGTAATGCTGTAAAACTCGTAAAACACGGAAATAATGGAATTTACGTTGAAATTCGCTTGAAAAGGCTGTCTGCTCTACCTCAAACTAGAATGTATCGTAAACGGCAGACACTGGTGTCAATTCAGATGTCACGAAAACTAAACTAAACTAATTTGACACAACTAAAAATGTCGCTATCCTTGTCAAAACGATCAAAATAATAAGGATGGTATCATTTTAGTCCTGTCAAATTGGTTTAGTATAGTTTTGGCGACATCTGAATAGACACCACTTTGGTTCATTTCCCAATACCATACCTAGGTCTACATTGGACTGTAATTTGATCCCTAGTTGTTGTGTAAGTTAGGTGCATTGTTAGTTGTTACATGGCTTTCTTTTGTTTTTAGTTAGTATTTTTAAGAACTAAAACTCTCATTTTTTTCTTGTGTCAAACAACGGGCTCTACCTGAAAACAACCTTTTGATCTGCTACACATACTGGGATGACCTTTTTTGATATATTTTTAAACCGGTTTTATTATTTTAATTGATTTTTTTTAGATTTAATACCTGGTCTATAATTCTAGTCTTTGTTTCTACATGGGTAAAAATAAATATTTTTCTTTCCAATTTTTGTTTTCTTTCAAACAGGATAGAACCACGTTAATGTAGAATTTATGTCTTGAATTTTCTATTAACATGTTGTTAGGAAAATGCCCCGCAAAGATAAAAGGCGAGCGGAGATGAATTCCTTCTCCGGGTAATAGAATCGTGATCAAATTGACGAGATAATCAAGTTGAAACGATACCTTGCAAGGGTTTAACGCTGACAGATGGTTTTTATTAGCATACGCTTTAGGTTTGCTTCACACTTTTCTGTATAAAAGTAATATTTCTTCCCCAGGATGCAAACTATAAATATTCTTGCTTTTAAGCTCCTTTCTACCAGGCCTATGAACATTTATGTTCCTATACACACTACAGAAACTGTTTAAATATGTTTAGGGACACGGAAAATGCGTCAAAGGAACAAAGACCAAATTCTGAAATAATTTGTACCTACACCATAAAATAAATAGAATATGCTTGTGAAGTTATACATGTATTAGCTTATGTTTGTTTAAGCATACATAACACACATAACATAAACTAGCTAGAGTTCTTACATCGAGTTTAGTCATTATTTTTTAGAGGTACAAATTCAAACGAGTACCTCTTTCAATTAGATCTTCTCCGACCCACATAATTTCATTGGCTATTTAACTTAATTCGTAAAAATATGTCATCCAAATAGCCCTATTCACATGCAACCGCTTTGCAGCAGCCCTATCCATCACAAAGCCTACTGACTCCATTCTAAGTGCGTGAAAAATAGCCCGCTAACGTGCCAGTCAATGGCTCAAACCGACCGTGCAAACCGAACCCTATCGTACTGTAAATAAGGGGTATAATAGGGGCTGCGGGGTATAAATCACTCGGGGTATTTGTTTGCGGCCTGTGAATGATTGCCTGCAATTAATAAGGAGTGGTCCTATTGCGTTTTGGCACAGGTTAGGTTAAATGTTGTGGGGACAGGAGAGGCTACATTTCTACTCTATTTCCCGAATTATTTAAGCCCATATCATTTGAATACTTACTCTTGTTAAGATTCCCAAAGAAAATATTATGTAAAATATTATGCAGTCTTTCGCAGGTCGTCATCCCGCCTGGCAGGAGAAGGCTTTACTCAGCGTTCCAATTCCATAATATAAAAGCGTTACTCAAGCATAGCTAGATGACGTAGCAAATTTTCGTTATACAAGCCTTAGAATGTTAAGGTTAAAAATTTTTTACGTGGCAGTACGTGGGCAAGTGACAAAATTTCAAATGACAATTTTATATTTAACTTGAGTCACACTTTGTTCGAAGAGGAGCTGAGTAACATCATCTTAGCCGTGACTTAGTGACTGAAGAGAGAAAATTATGCGGTCAATTTTTTGGTACCCCTGTAAGTGGGGTGTCGTATGAAAGGGCATTTTTCTGAGAAAGTCTGAGATGTCACGGAATGGAATTTTATTTTATCATTTCCCTAGCATTACTTCCTTTGCATTCAAGAGAGCTTTCTACAACGATCGAGTATGAATGGAAATAGAAATGTTTTGAAGAGACACTCAGCAGGTCTTGTCTGACTCGTGACTGGTTCGTATTAGGTGAATAAATAACAAGAGTATGCACTTAGATCTTCGTGAATAGCATTATTTGATACATCGGTAAATAGGGTATATGTATGGTTTTTTTATCGATTATATAGGTTAATATATAAACGAAAACAAAAAATAATAGCAATTTTTTTTTATATTATTGAATTAAAAAATTATAAGTAAAATTTACTTAGTTTCGGATTAAAACGCTGCCATGTCATATGACGTCACGGATTATCAAGTCTCCTATGTGAACCCAAGATCAAAACTTCATGCCCATACAAAAATGTTCAAGTATGACGTCACGCTTCAGGTGCCAATAGCGTTGCGTTTAGACATTTTGCGGTTGAGATTTAAAATATCTACTTTTCAATGATTAAATTTCACAGTAAAAACATCATAAAACACAAAAATAAATATACAGACACATTTCTATACCCATAGATAATACGTAAAAAAATATTAGCTTTTGTGAAGTCACATGCATAAACAAGGGCATGTATACATATGTGTAGATAGATAGCATTCACAGGTGCTGACATAATTTGTATCCGTAATTCTAATTATTCCGTCAGCTAGATTATATCAGAAGATATTGGATACGTATTTTTTCTATTGTCGATTGGAGTGTATTGTAATATAATACAAAGGGATTTTGTTGTAGATACTATGGTTTATCCATTTTGAATGAAACATGTTAGTAAACAAAGTATGACACAAATAACAAAATCTCACTTGCTTGGCGTCGAGTTTCAGATATAATTGTAAGCAATTTTTATTGAAGGGAGGATCTAAAATCGACAAGTAATGTAAATTACGTATAAAAAAAGGACGCGCCAACAAAGTGAATTTTAGGTTAAGTAAGGGCGGTTTGTTTACGTTTATGCTCCATTCAAAATGGATACGATATAGGTACCATGCCAAACCCACTCTAAATAAGGCGAAGGCATTTAATGTAGACGAAATTAAAGGTGACATAGGCCTCCAGCTTGTACAATATTACAGGTGGATTTCAGTAATTACGATGTGATGTAAGTAAGATTAAGTGAGGCGGCGTGTATTGCTTTTTTTCTGGATTCTGCTATTATTTGCTGTAGAAATTAACACTGATGAATTACTGTCGTATTTAAAGCTGAACGCTCACTTGTCCAAGCCCGGCGCCGAGTGAACCGAAGGGTTGAATTACTTCAATGAATTCTGAAGATTTGTGCGACATAATTCAATAGAATAGAATTAAAAAAAAATGAAAACACTGAGGGAAAGTGAAAACGAAACAATAAAAATACTACCGTAAAGATTGCATAAAACATAAAACAAGACAAGTGCTTTATAATTTATATCTCTCTCTCGAATGTAACTAACCCAGTTCTAAGTAACACACGGCAAGTCCAACAACGAATTTAGTACATTTGACCTGAAAATTCATTTACAATTATTTAAAATTTATTAGACATCAGTTATTTTTAATATTATATATTGCCATCATTAGTATAATCATTGATTTTGCACGCCTAGACGAGGCAGAATGTATTGGAGTGTTATTTTTTATTAAGACCTATATTTATTGTACCTAAATACCTGCAAATATAGGAACATAAAAGCGTTCATGAGTTACCACTTATGAAATAGGATGAACGTACTCACACTCATATCGTTTGAATTAAGTAGTTACTTTCTTTCCCTAGGTATGTGTAGCTAATGCTAAAACGACACTATTGTAGTTGCAGTATGTGTGTGGCGCGTCATATTTTTTTTGGATTCGCATATTTAGTTCGGGTTAGGGACACGTTATTACAGATTTCTAACGCATCACAAAATACCAAACCACAATAGTGTGGTTTTAGCATCAGATCATACTTATATATAAATAGAGTTGTACGTTTAGATTTACACTGACTTATATAATGATTACGACCTTCTTCTTTTTTTTTCTTTTCAAGGCCTCTCAGATTAATAAAGCTGTTTACTTTTCCCAGATGAATAGACTCCTTTTTAATTAAAACCGTCCTTTGACAACTTGTCCTACTTTAACCTACGCTTTCTGTCCTTTTGTTCTAGTTCGCTGTGTGACACTTTTACGTGAAAGTAAACATAGACGAGAGCTGAATTTTGCAGAGAATTTTGGTGTCTTTTTATTTTGACTGTACGTTAACTTAACTTGGTACTTTATCAGCTTCTCGCTTGCACAAGGTTTTAATGTCCACAAAAGTATATTATAAAAGTGATAATCTGTCTGTACCTTTTCACGCCTAAACGGCCGAACGGATCTTAATGAAATTTTGCGGGGAGGTAGAAAGTTTCCCGGGAAGGACCGTAGGCTTGAAAAGTACGTGTGAAGCCGCGGAATATCTAAAATGTTTTTTTTTTATAAAACGCAGAAGCTAGTTTTATAAAACAATTAACTAGTGTTTTAACGGCAGATTGTTGAAAGTAATCTTGCGGTAGTTTAACTGATCCATACCAATCAGAAGCGTCCCTAAAACGCTGGCTGCATTGTCGAGCTGTATGGCAATGCTTATGAATAAATGCTATGATTAAATCATAACTTAGAATTACGTCTCCAATAGTTTATAGTTTATTTATATATCATCATAATGTAACATTACAGTTAACATACTTCTAAAAATACTTCCAGAATTAATGATTTACCTGAATAAATTTAAAAGGTTTTGCTACAAGAGGAAACACAAATAGAAAGGTGCTTTCGAAAAGGGTTTATTTAATAGGGGACGAAGATTACACCTAACGAAACAGATTGCTGGGGATTAAAGGTCCTCGAGTGGCGATTGCGATGCAACGCGAAAAGTAAAGTTGGGAAACCATCCACTCGATGGACAGAAGAGAGGTCTATGGATGGAGACGGCTGGGGCTATTTGTGACGTCATATGGGAAAGGCCTATGGCCTATGACCAGCAGTGAATGTGTGTATGCTGATAATGATGAAGATAACGAAGCTAGTTGCGACATTTGTTTTTAGATTCCCGCGTTTTTTCGCATTTCAAACTTGGCACCGATTTCTGCTTTACAAAAAATCATTCCAGCCGATAAGTCCCTGTTCGTATCCAGCAAATCAACTGAATGCAATGAATAAACCTGCTAGTGTCAGAATACAAAGCAAAGCTAGGCCCCGACGCTGTGAGACGAATTGTACTATCCGTATTCAAATTATTATATCTGTGGACAATATTATTTTTAATTTATCTATCGACTATTGCCCCTCTACAGCAATAATTCATTTTTCTTAAGTCAAAGCTTATACATCTAATTATGTATATTTATTATTTATGTACCTATTGACAATAAATAATCTTTATCTATATCTTTATGGCGACATTACCTTATCGTGTCTTACCTTTACGCTTTGTAAAACCCTCCTGGCGCCCTCTTAATAGTTAATAAATAAACCCTATAAATAATTACCTTATTCTTACATCTGTGATGTGATTATTTTTATTAGAGAAAAGGGATAAAAATGACCTTTAAACGATTCCATAGGAACAACGCGTGCGAAGCCGCGGGGCGCAGCTAGTAAATAATATAATGTGTAAATATTTGTTGTTCTATTCTGTGGTTATAATTTTATTGTTCTCAGCTTTTATAATTTCTTAATAAAACAAGCCTTCCTTGAACCTTTGACATGCCTTGACACTGATTTGACCGAGTTTTAAGGTTGGGTATAAGAAAACTTTGAACCTCAATAATATACCATTTCATGAACAACGGATTTAAAGTTTCTTCCTCAGAAATAGACCTTCTATTTCTGAGAATGATTACCTTCTACTTTGGGAATAGATATATATAATGAATAAAGCAAAATAAATAAATAAGCTGCCTTCTGTTTGTTTTGGAAAAGCACATGTTAACAATGCCACAAGTTTGTAAAGAATATTTTATTTCTTAACCCTTTTACCGTGATCGTAGGTATAAACTGTTTCCAGAATCAAAACCCTGGCTCGTAGCCAATTTAGTTGGATATAACTGTTTTTCTCCTTTTTCAGCTGTCCGGAACACAATACGTTCTGTGCGGCAGAATTAAGAGAATTTACTGTAAATGCCTTAACAGAGACTGAATAAAACCGCTTTACCTGACGGGAAGAGCTATTTTGGATATTGTATCGGTTTATTTCGATTTGATTCACCCATTTTACAACCCCTTAAACATTTACTACGTATTGTGTTCTATTTTAACTTTGTAAGTCGTAACTTCGTAAATCCTACTTTAGATTTTGAAAAAGATCACAGAGGAATGAGAATAGAGTCAAAAAGACAGTTAAACATGAAGGTTGAGAACGAGTAGACATAAGAAACAAACGAGGCTAAAGAGATCTTCTCTATGGCCGAGCTAAATAAACAAATTAATCATGCTGAAATATTCACACAGATACACAGAACTGTCCTATCAATCAACAAACAGTTAAGAGACAAAGAGAAAAAGAGGTATATTGAACTTACCAATCCTCACTATGCTCCCATTCAACCAGATGCGCGAGCATGGGTGTTCCCTGAGACACGGGGTACTGGACGTGCGGGTAGATGTTCGCTAGGTGCGGGTTCAGACCCACTTCGTACAACCTGGGGGACAAAACCGACCTAGTTAGTAAGAAAGTAAAAACAACTTTACAACAGTCTCAAAGGCCTTAAGGTTGTTCCACCAATACTTTCGCGTGAGACATCTCTCTGAGATGAGAATTCGCGGTCGAGGGTGCAAAAACAGTCCCAAAAGCGTTAGCGTACTTTCAAAATCAAAAAATTTTAGGTGTAGTCGAACTTACTTTCCAAGAGAGTTAAACAGATGCTGGACATTGTCCTTGTTATTCCTCTGAGTGAGTGGAATGTTGAAGACGTCCTTCTTCAGAGAACGGCGCAGGATGGCTTGGAGCAAGCCGTGTGGTGCGATCTCAATGGTGATGGCGTTGTGGTGTATGAGACGGGAGGCTTCTTCGAAGAGGACTGGGCACTGGGAAGATAATAAATAAATGGTAAAATAATAAATAAATATGTAAAAAAAAAATATCATTCTGCAGTACCTATGCAGAGATTTTGGTGAAAATAAATCGGATTTTTTGTCAGTAAACCTCACAGTATTTTTTTGTATATAGCACATACATATATTAGTTACTTCTAAAGAATGAGCCCTTGTATGATTACAATCTAGCCACAATATGGGCTAGTTAGTAATTTAAATTGCTAGCATAGCTTTAGCTACACACAGTTGACAGTAAAATCAGAAGCGATACCAAAATTTTGACAGTTCCCAATAGATTGTTAGTAGTTGAAATCTGCTAAAAACCACTCCAGGTAAACACCGAAATTGCAGTTATCTGCTGATAGCATTATTGAATCTCTAAGAAGATCCATAAAAATTACTGAGAAATTGCGTTATAATTTTTCCAAAGCATTCGTCATTTTATTTGTGATTCCGTTGACAACCGCCGCAGTCGCTAACGATATACATAATCAATCAAGGAGGCCTTTCAGTACACAATCAATTACTTTTCTTATTTTATTTATTTTTGCTTGCATGTAATTACATTCAATCTTAGATCTAAGTGATTGGTTAATTAAATTACCAGTGGTTTTATGCACATTTAATAGATTTTCTTGGATGAATCTCAACTTACCAGCAGATTATTAGTATGGTATTCAGCAGAAGACTGCTGCGCTTTAGCATCTTTCCACTGTGCTTGAGGAACTGACGTGGACACCCACTTGTCGGAGCGGCCCTTGGGAGACTTGATCACTTGCTTCAGGTACTTGAGTAGGGTGGGACCTGGGAAGATTTTATTGCGTTAATTTGGGAGGTACAGGATTTAGTTTTTTCTCGTCTCTCTATTGTGAGCACAGCTTCTGCCTGCGATTATAATATTGACACTTTTTTCTAGGTAAAAAGATCCTAGTTACCGAGGTACTGATCTATTCAGAAGTTTTGGCCTGACTAACAAATAAGTAACTATCCTACAACTATCCAATAGTCTGAACAAACATTCTAATAGTGATCCTTAACCTTATCCTTAACAGGGGCCTGCGTCCAGCAGTGGACCAGTACAGGCTGTTAAGGTTGAGGTTGAGGTTACGTGGAAGCATATTGTAACGTCTAATCTTTTCAGAGGATATTCATATTTTTATAATGTTGGACAATTCTATGATATTCGACTCAATATTTTTTATTTCCATTTCTGTTTTAATTTAAGTGTTTTCTTCTATTTCATTTACATAATTACAATATTCTGTAATAAGATATCACTGTAATTGATGCACCCTCCAGTTTTAAGAGTGCTTCATGAATTATAGTAGACTGCTTTTGATGGGTAAGGGTAAAAATGACACCGGGTAACATTGTCATCGCTCAAATTATTTTAATATTTTTAGGGTAAGTTTGTCACTGCCTGTTTTTGAACCACTACAGTACAGTTAGCGATACAGATAGCAATCATTAGTTGACAACCTCAACCTCAATAGCCTATATTGGTCCACTGCTGGACGCAGGCATCCCCATGATACGCGCCTTATGTGCGTTTATCTAATGGGGGTTAATGCCCACAATCCTCACGCTGGGCATTCGGGTTGGAGATCGCAGTTCGGTGGTAGAATTATTCAGCAGGGGAGCTGCTGCTCGCCCCCCTGTGGATTAGTAGACAGAATGACAATAATGATAAAGACAAGGTGTGTGACAAAAAACTTTCTTCATCTTCTTACCAGCCTCAGCGATATACTTGGAGTGGTACGCGATGTTGGAGCAAGGGACCTCCTTAGCGAAGATACCCTGAGCCGTCAGTTTAGCCACGAAGTTCTTCATGGCCTCAGCGGGGCCCGAGATGGTACTGGAGTCGGGGCCGTTGTGGCAGGCTACCTCGATCTCAGGGGGACACATGGTCTTAACCTGGAGGGAAGTAGTTTTAATATGTACACATTTGGTGGTAGTTCTGGTTACCGGAGTCAGTGATCGGTGCTTCGCTTTCAATGATATAACTATAAAACCGAACAAATATCTGAAGTTATAAGGTAGGTAAGTACCATAAAATTATTGTTATAGTTACATAACATTAAAAACTAGTTATAGGCAAGGGGGTAGTAGATCACTAAAATGCACGCTCGTACGCAGTGCTCGGAGGGATGCCGCATCTAGAGGTAAAACCGCACTCACCCTAAAGATGGCCCTCGTTACGGGATGAAACGTTGGTGTTCTTCCAACACGCTTATGGTATATGGTAGTTAATTCGCTTACATCCGTAATTAATTCGTCAAGCTACCTTTTTATAATAAAAAAGGAAGTAGATCAAATAAATCAATGATGTAGATTTTAATCACGACGCTCTGACTTTTGTGAGACGATGGAAATAGCTCGTTAATTTTTTTCAAATTATATTAACTTTTTCACGATCGAGTTGGTAAAAAATCTCGCACTCGGCACTCTGAGCGAAGTCAAATAAAACATGTATAGTACCTGGTTGTACCCAATGCCGACAGCGGCCATAGATCCTCTGATGAATTTAGTCTCGATAGAAGCCAACCCTCTGCTGTAAGCTGATAGGATCATCTCCTCGGCTGTGAAGCAACCGTCGGCGTACGCGCAGCCAAGCTCGCCTACACTGTGACCTGTGAGGAAATATTTATTGTGAACGCTACTTTAATCGACGATGATGATGATAGTAAAAATAAATAAAATAAAACGATTTTCTTTCAGACAATAGTCCATAGGTTCACGACAAACGCAAACAAAAAAACAAAACAAAAAAATAAAACAACAGCAAGAAAAGAGACATGGTGAGAGGAACTAGCTGATCTCAGGATAATCAATGTAGGAAGTATTTTCCTTCCTTGATCACCCTCCCCACAAAGCACTTCCAGAGTGGAGAAGATAGTCCCTCTGCCACAGTCCCTAGGATGCTGTTGCGACTGTATAATGCTAATTAAGATGTAAATCTTCTTTTTCTAATAAAATGTTAAGTCATAGCCCCATTGCGCTGCATTGTTGAAATTGGCATTAGTGGACAAAGCTTTGTCATATAAACTTAAAGAATTAGGAAGTAGGTATCTAGTATTTCCCCTGTGAAAAAATCTGGACCTGATATGTATATGATGTAATTTCTGACGTTTTTAGGGTAGGACTGTTTTGTCGTAGACTAAGGGAACAGGGAAAAAATGTCCAAAATTTTTAGCATCACGCTAGACTGACTGAGATCCGATGCCTCAAAATACTGAGGCTAATTTTGAAAATGTGTGGATATTATGGCCAATACACTCATGTTGGAATTGCGATCGTCATTGCTATAAGACTTACCAATGATGTAATCGGGCTCAATACCAATGGCCTTCAGGATATCAGTGAGACCGATCTGCACAGCGGCGATGCCGATAAAGGAGTTCAGGATATTGTCGTAAATCTTTGGGTCTGGTTCCGTGATCACCTTGGTCAGGTTGATGCCCATGGGTTCTAGAGCTTTGTGGCATCTGTGGAGAGAAAGTAAGGTAAGAAAACAGATAAACAGATAATATCTGGCTGGACTATGCTGGACCCTCAACCTCAACCTAAACAGCCTGTATTGGTCCACTGCTGGACGCAGGCCACCTCCTATAAATCAATGCCCATAATCCCCACGCTCGGTGGTTATTCCTTAGTCGCCTCTTACGACATCCACGGGAAGAGTTGGCGTGGTATAAATTCTAAGCCAGCACCACACAGCCACAGCTAAACACAAACCCCTAATCACGACACCACAAACGGTCCTTAGTCACCTTCATTAACAGAGAGAATGAAGAACACTTAAATAATAGTAATGGTCAAGCGTCAGGAAAATAAAAAGAAACTTAAACTTAATGATAAAAATGTCCAAACAGACAACAGGAAATTATGAAATTACTGTTAAGAGCAATTTGAGACTTTATAAGTAGAGAAGATTACAAGGGTATTAGATAAAGTTGATTGTCAATAGAATTCAAAGTAGAGCATGAAGTGAAAAGAGAAACCGTTAGAAATAAGAATGGAGTAAAGAAAGCAATAGAACTTATTAAAAAGAAAGAACGCAAAAACGATGAAGAAAGAAAGAAACATTTAAGAAAAAAAGACAAAAAATAAAAGAAAGCAAGAGTTGACCTGACAAACTTACTTCTGAATAGCAGCAGCGAAGATGGGTATCCTCATGAGAGAGGTAGCCATACCGGCCCACTGCGATCCCATGCCAGAATACACGAACCACACGGGACGACGCACGCCAGAGAAGTATTGCACGTCACGCTCTAGAGACACGGCCTTTTCTGGTGTCGAAGCTGTGGAGACCATAGTCGATGAATACATAAAGTAAAGAAATATTGCCGATGATAAATTCGTGTGTTCGTGTTCGTCTTAGGGTCTGGACCTGTGATTTTGTTATGACTAACGTATAGTTTCTCCTTTCGAACAAAAAAAAAAGAGTCTTGTCAAGGTCAATTTTAAATCTTGCAATAAGCTAAATCAGCTGCCCTACTATTTGAGTATATTAATATCTTGAAATAGGTTAATAATCATTGAGTAACTCCCTTTATAATCCACCTACAATGTTAACGGGGATTTCAAAAGGATATGAAACAGCATCCTCCAAATGCCTTCTTTTCAATACTTTCAGTTCTTAATTGTGACCTTCAACCGGTCAATGGTGATTATAGCACTGTACAATCAGAGTTTATCCCTTAACAATATGCCCGTTGATATGTCCATCAATGATGGCGTGGATTAAACAGATAATTTCTACGTCCACTGTCTATGACTTATACACTAGGATCTTGATATCTTTATCAATTGATCTTGGTTTATTAGCCTTACTCATGCATCTACTCTTCGATAATTGCACTTACCAAGCAGAGTGTAACCCATAATAACATGGCCAGTACTATCCTCACCATGTATAGCATGCAGAAGACGCATCAGCTCAACGTCTTCCCTCTTTGACTTCAGCTCGTCCAAGTTTATGCTTACAGCGGAATCCAGTTCCAGGTATACAGTATTTCTCTCTAGTTCGTGTATGGTCCTAACGTTGGTATGATGAAGGCATATTTATTTAATATGCCATTCATCAACTTACCAAGCAAAGTGTATCCCCTGAACTCCAGTTCGTCTATTGTTCTGAAGGTACATTAATTTATTATGCCATATAGCCACTTACCAAGCAGAGTGTATCCTCTAACAACATGCCCGGTGATATCTTCATCGTGGATAGCATGCAGTAGACGGATTAGTTCAACGTCTACTGTCTTTGACTCCAGCTCGTCTAAGATCTTGGCTACAGCTGATTCCGTGCGTCCTGATGCGCAGATCAGGCGGGGCAGGTCGTCGTTCGGCATGCCCTTGTTGACCTGGGAGTATGGTTGTAAGCAAATTGTATGTAATTAATACATCGATATTGATAATTATGATACCAATTATGAAACAATGAATCTAGCTTTTGGGGGTTCTGAGTGAGTTAACAAAAGCCTAGCAAAAAAAGATTTCGATCACTGCTTCGAGCATCAAAGGAGTACCGTTGTAGTAGTCGTAAAAGAAAATTGTTTTGATAAATTGAAAATTTGAAAACGGCGGAAGAAAAGTTATTACATAGATTTTGTTTAAGGTTTTAATTCTAATCAGAAAAACATTAGTTTTCAACGAACATGCACATCAATATCAGTAACACTACCAGCGCCTTGCCGTTTCACCCGCGTAGTTCCCGTTCCCATGGGAGTTCCGGGATAAATAATATTCTGCCTATGCCACTCCCTGACAAATAAGCTTTTTAATGATGAATGAATGTATATCGGTCCAGTGATTTCGGAGCATAATCAATGCAAACAATCGAATCTTTCCTCTTTATTGTATTTTATTTAATATATTTAACCCTTTCCCCCCGGGGTAGTGATTTTTAACGAATTTCCGCTTTTGAACCTTATTAGCATAATACGGAAGGTAAAAGGAAATGCACAATTTTTTTTGAGATTTTTATTATACCTAGAAGTACTATTTCCAAGACCTAGACTTAAAAGTACCGTCAGGAACTTCGTGTTATCACAATGTTAGGAACTTTGATAGAAACTACAAAAGTAATGAGATTCAATATTGACTTCGTAATAATTAAATTAATAGGTTTTTAATTACAGATTAACCTCGTGGTATTCAACAAAACAATTTTTCTTTTCATTTACACACAAAAACACGTTGCAATGCGAACATTTACTATGAGGCTTCGACTGAATCTTCTTCAAACTACAAACCTCGCACCTTCCTCTATTCTCTACGAACAGGCCAATGGATGCCTCTGTTACCCATGCGTACGTCATTTATAGTGGTATAGTCAGATTTGCGCCTTTTGGAAGGGCCGCCTTTCGCCGTATTATCAGTAGAAGTCTTTCTTTTCTGACCAGCATCTTTCATTGTCATCAAGCCTTGAGTAACAGAGCGTCGAAAATCTTTTACAGTAGTCTGTTCCATTATAAGTCCATGAATGACATATGAATTGACAAATGCGATGTCCAGGAGACCCCAAAACATCCTGTGCCATCATTTCGGAGATTTGCGATCTATACAGTATAGAGGGCTCTCAAACGATGAGCTGTATCTACGCCGCCCTAATGGTCTCTCCACGCAGGACAAGTATTGTAACCCATAAAAAAATTAATACCTATAAATGATAACAGTTTCACCTTTTTTAGGTTCAATACCTTGCCTTTCTGAGTAGCATAATGGTTACTTTGGTATATGATTGTCAATAATATCTTCAATCAATACTAAAAATATATCAATCGGTGTGGTACAGTGAGCAAAACAGTCTTTTACTACTCCAGTATCTGCAATGTATTCCGGTAAAATTGTATCTAGGTCCCTCTTTTTCCATTTACGTTTTGGTTCGGGTAATCGCTGGTTAGTTCTGTGTGAAGAGGTATTTACAGACGGTAGATCAGTCTGAACACTAGATCCAGGTATTGGTACCTGATTTATAGGGCACTCCATTACATCTTCATTTGACGGCGAAGATGGCGGAACTTCGGCAAAAACATCTTCTAGAGCTCTTTCAAAAACCTCATCGAAACCTCTTGATGGGGGTAGTTGAAGATTTTCCACTTCATCATCGGACACACCTGCATCAGACTCTTCGTCGCAGTCCGGAAGTTCTTCTAATAACAAGGCTTCAATTAGAGCAAAATCCTTTGTAATATCCATCTCAACAGCTAAAACAATAAAAAAAATGGTCAGAACAATAATAAAAATAAAAAACATTCGTTTATGATAAAACAAAATACCCACTTCATCGAGTATGTTTATTATAAAAACCCATAATTTTTGAGACTAAAATCACCTGACGGTACTTTTAAGTCCTCACCAGTTTTTAGCAAATATTCATATAAAATAAAGTGATATTACATTATAACAGCTTTTACAAATGTAGTCAAGGATATAAACAACGTAAAAAGTAAAAAAAATAGCACTTACCTATGATATTCTATTTATAAAACATTTCCAATTACACTGCACAGCGACGTGACAAAATTTTCGACAGGTTGTTACTCGTTGTTCAAATTATTCGACAGCATCACGCGGTAATTCAAATAACGCGCTGTGATTGGCTTACGGAAACGGTACTCTAAAGGATCGCCAGTTGTAGTGTTTATAAAGTGTTTTCGTACTTAAGTTATTAGACGAAAAATGTGGAGGTACTTTTAAGTACCGTAAGGAGGGAAAGGGTTAATAACATACCTTTTCTTTAGCGATATTCTTCAGCAGCACATGGGCATTGGCACCTCCGAATCCAAAACTGTTGATGCCCGACATCCCCTTGTTCCACGGTTGTTTTTCCGTCACCACTTGAAGACGTTTTTCCATCAACGCTTCCACTCCTTCACGAGGCGTGGTGAAGTTCAGGTTGGGAGGAATGTAACCGGTGGTGTAGGCTATGCACATCTAGAAAACATAAAGAACGTAAGTACTGGTTATCACTACTAATCGATGAGCAGATATTTGTTATTTGTTAAAAAAAAAATGCCGTGCCATGTGGTGCCGGCTTGAATTTGCACCACCCCGCGGGTGTCGGCAGTAGTGACTAAGGAATATACAGCCCCGGGCGGGCAGCAGTGTCCTCTGCGGAATAATTCTACAACCAAACTGCGATCCCCAACTCGCATACCCAGCGTGAGGATTATGGGCAATAACCCATGAGATAAAACTCAAAGGCCTGAGCCCAGCAATGGACCAATATAGGCTGTTGAAGGTGAGGTTGAGGAAACAATAGTGTGAAGGCTACTACTTGGCGAACTACTTTTCGTGTAGAATGCGCAATCAGTTAAAGATTGATGTGCGTGTGGACTGAGAGCTCACTTTTGAAATCCTTGCAAATCGACTTATTGCATTGGGTTGACATAAAAACAGTGGTGGAATTAAAAGATGATATGTACCATCGCGCAACGTACTGCCTATCCAGTTTGAAACTATATTGCTTTGCGTTAAAAACAAAAGATATCGAGCAAGCCCGGGTTGGCAACTATTCACTTCACAGAAAAATCACCCTAGTAGTGGTAAGGCGCAATTTTGCTGACTATACCTTTGCAATAGAGCAGAGTCCAGAAGCGGGCTCGCTGTGGCCAAGGTTGGACTTGATGGAACCGATCCAGAGAGGGTCAGATCTTCCTGCGCAGAAGATCTCGTCGATAGCTAGCAGTTCTTCTGGGTCTCCTACTTTTGTACCTGTAGATAAAAATGAGATTATTACACCAATATAAAGAAAAATCAAGTTAATTACACCATTTGTGTAATTAACACCAAGAACGGTATGACCGATTAATAATCTTTGATTTATTGAATTTGTCTCCCTACCGAATAGCAAAATAAAAATCAAATAGTTAGGGTGCAGCGCAAAAAAAAACTACACGGCCAAAGTCGCTAATCATTCATTAAGACAGGTAGGCATATTATGACAAACTTATTCTTGTGACTTTATAATTTTATATTTAATACGGAAACGACATATTATTTACGTAAGTGCATAAGTTCGGTGCAAACTCAACGTAAGCAATAATCTTTGAAAAAGACGACAGAAATAGATTGTAGCCTGAACGAATATACGCTTATTTTTGTCCAGGAAAAATAAGTGCGAAGTGCTAGCAGAAACTAGTACTAATAACTTACAAAATTGCAGGAAAAATACTCCAAACAAAGCCTTATTAATGGCCGCTCTGAAAACCTTAGAACTATGACCCTCAAAACGAATTTACCGGTAGAGCTCGCAAGACCATTAAAAATAGACCAGGCAAAATGGAGGACATTAAAAATAGACGGTGCACAGGCCGAGAGCACTCTGAAATAAAATTCTCAGCTTCCCTCGAGTTAGTTTCATTGTTAGCAACACAAAGGTTATACTTGTGTTTTGTTACAGCATGGTTTTATGGTGGCTGGTCATCGATCAAAAATTTCACCGGGGAGGCTCGTTGAAAAAACTACAAAAAAATATATTCTGTGTATTTATCATTCAAGCATAAATATAATTAGCCTGTTGTGTCCCAATGCTGGAAAAAAGCATCCTCCTGGTTCCAACATGTATCTCATTTCTAAGCCTACTTACGCAATCGCTGTATCGGCATTGAAGCGTCTTAGATTTTTTCAGAGTCAGAGTCAAATATTTTTTTTTAGACTTGCAAAATAAGCACCTAGACGAAATAAGCATTCAAACGATTATTTTACCATGTGGGGAAGTTTTCCATACCAGCGATAGATTGTTGCAAAAATTCAGAGAAAGTAAAAAATATAAATGTTGAGAAATTAGATTACTAAGATTACAAAAATTGCTCACAATGTACATGATATACAGCTTAGGTCTTAAAGCATAAGTCAATAGTAAATGCACCCAACCCACATGCCTGTGACTAGATTGCTTTAAAATTAAACCTGTAGTTCATTATGAATGTAAGCGGGTTAACTACGAATCTTGTTTGTGTTGGAAGAACACCCAACACAAACACGGTGCGTAGTTAACCCGCTTACATACATAATGTATTCGTCAAACTACGAAAGTTTCTATAGTAAACCGGTTTTATACAGTTTTAAAAGTGTTCTAGCTTTTGAGACTTTTTCTAGTCAGAGGTAAAAACTTAAAAGTGCACCGTCATAAGAGCAGCTTATACAAGTGAATTTTAATAAGCAAGAGAGCGTTTTGGAAATAAACGGAAACTGCCAGTGACAGGTACTTCATTAATATATTTCTTTGCAAAGCTTTTATACCCATCTTTTGTAGGTAAAATGCTTTGTGGACATTGTGCAGCTTTTAGGAATTAAGAAAAAAGGATTTCGAAGTCTTAGAAGCAACCAGATTAATTATTATTAAAAATTAAATTATATCGGTCGCAGCCCTCCACCTAAAAAGGGCCGCATCGGCTTTTATCTCATGGGCCATAGTGCCCAAAATACCCACGCATGCGAGTTGAGGATTGGAGTTTAGAAGTAGAATTATTCTGCAGGGGGCCGCTACAAGGGTGGTGCAAAATCCAAGTTCAATCTTATGTTTCTTGGTAATTCCCTCTAGTTCAACGTTTGAGAGAGATATTGAAAAGTGGCTTCGTGAAAAGGTACAATTTGTTGTCCAAAATTATAAGCCGTCGTTTAGTTGACGACACTATGACAACAACTTACGACTTACAAAATATCTCATTGACACGACTTGTGATCAAAATGTCTTCGTCATCTATTTAATTCGTTTTGCATACTTACTGTAAACGGTCAAGCATATTATTTCTCTTCTAATATCTGTTACCACTTTGTACACAACATGTTTTTGCAAATAAATATCTTTATCTTTACAGACTTCCATATTAACAGATATCACAGAATCAGGTCCTGGATTACCAGGCGCGTATTAACGCGAGTTAACTACGTTCGTTATTTGTGTTAGTATAAGGTAAGTTAGGCGGTACCCCGACTCAAATTAGCGCCACTGCCTATTTTATCTTATTATTACGTTGAACAATCGAATTTTCAAAAAATGATTGGCTAGTTTGTGATACCTATTCCTAGACTTATTTTGAATACCTCTTTAATAGTTTTTTTTAAGCTATTGCATAGCTTCTATCGCGGGCCTTGAGCGCGGGGACCGAATCCAGAAATTCCGTAACGAAAAAACCTTGACGTTTGTCTCTTTAGTTCAGCAACTCGCCTCTAGATGGCATTGCAATAGCTTTACCGCGGCAGTCCCCGAGTGCCACACGTCTTTTTTTTAATAGTTTGGGAGGAGATGAAACTATATTTTCCGATACCGGTTACATCCGTAATGAATTTGTCGAACTACGATAGTTTGTATAGTACAAAGATATTGAAAACTTACCAGTTCCATGAGCCTCGACGAACTCCAAGCTGGAAGGTGGGATAGAGCATTCCTCGTAGAACTCTCTGAGAAGTAGCTTCTGGATGTGGCCAGCAGGGTAGGTGATACCTTGTTCTTTGTAGCCGTCGCAGTTGGTTTTGGCGTGGAGGAGTTGGGCGTATACTCTGAAAGAGAGAGCAAAAGATAAAACGTTGGTTTACTGATTGCAACCAGAAAAATAAATAAAGAATAGGCTAGTGTCCTAAAAAAGGCGAATTAGTCTGTCAGTTAGATTAATATCAAAAGACTACCCGCGGCTAAGGAACATTAAAAGGTGATTACCACGTGATTACTATCCCACGGGAACTGATTAATAAGTGCTACGCCACAACAGCTATGTTCTACGCCGTAGCATATGCTACGTTGACTAATAGTTTGCGTGAGATGACATTTAGTGATATGAGATAACCTGGAATGGTCAGCAAGTAAAAAGGGTTGTTGTGGTTTTTGTTGGTTATTTAAGTAAGCCAACATTAATGTCCTTGTTACCTAGAAATTCTAAAAATAAACGTTCCCAAAACTAATACATATAAAGATAAAGTTAGGCTTACATTAAAGTTAACTTAAAACTCCACTGCAATAGAAAGATCCTCGCGCTGAATATATAAATGGCTGGAGACCTTCTTTTTAGTTATTTCCAACGTTACGTGATAATAATAGTCATAATAGCCTTTATTAATAATAATTAGTACATGTCAAGAATGGTATACATATTCTGATTGCAGAATATAATATAATATAATAATACTGGTCGAGAGTATACTGTACATTGGTACAGTATACTCTCGACCAGTATTCTATAGTCAGAGCGCTGTGATTAACAATCTACATCTACATCATAAATAACCTTTGACTAGTAATACATACCTCCTGGAGTCTTTAGCCTTCTGTAAGAAGACGACGACGATGGCTTCTGAACGAGCATACCCGTTCGCACTGTTGTCGAATGACTTGCATCTACCATCGGGGGATAGCACTCCCAATCTGAGGATATAAAAGACAAGGAATCAGCATTAGACTGGTAACACCCACACACAGGCTGATCGCAGAGATCGGTGTTCAGTTCGGGCCCGGCAATTTACAATAGACTGCCAAACACTATCCGTAATGCAGCCTCCACCGCAGCTTTTAAGGCACATACACCAGTGAAAGTGGCACTCCTATTTTATCTTATTATTACTTTATACAAAGGAAGTTTTAAAAATCCATTGTACAATTTGTGGTATGTATTTTAGGTTATTTATTAACGCTTCTGTAATAGTTTAGTTTCGTAAAGCTTAGGCACAGATACGAAGTTGCCCCTTTTGGCCACCAAACTCTGTTTTCGCATCTCTGCCTAACCTATACAAGATAAAACTATTACAGATGTATTAAAAATAGCTTATAATAGATTTCATAGTTTATACAATTTTAAGAAAGTATTTATCAAACAATGTTGTGTTGGCCTATTATAAGCGTATTTAATAGAACCTGCCTAGATACTAAGTTAAAACAAAATGCTTGATGTATACGCAGTTTGCGTTCCTTTTTAATAAATAAATCATAAACTGTAAGGTGGATTTTTTATGTTTCTTGTATTAAACGTAATAATATGATAAAATAGGTGGCGCTGTCATTATCGGCTCGGGTATACGCCTATGGTGGAAAGGGTTTTCTAAAGCCTGGGTGAATTCCTCGAATTACCCGAACTGTAGAGGGCCCCATCGCTACTAATGAGGTATTACGAATATAATACATATACATAGTCAATATTAAAAAAAAAAACATTGTAATTAATAAATAATGTTGTATTATTTCATTATGAAACAATGGTATTTAACAAATGTTTATAGTAATAGATAACAATTAGAACCAACCCATTGCCCTCTTTACTTCAGCCTTGTAATTGTTCAGTCAATTGCAAACCTGATCCATTCTACCCCGGAGCAGTAACAGAGAATATACAGGATGTTCGGACAACGTTTGTCATATGAAAACTTGGGGTAGGGGTAGGTAAAGTAAGTTTTTAAAATAAATTGTAATCCATGTTATTTCAAACAAATATAGATACAGCACTTGGGGTTAAAAACACCGCCATGTTATTGCACTTGGTTCCACCGTCTTCCAGTTTCAAACATTCTGTATAATAATACAAGCAGGTAATACTGATACTGTGCATTTGTGTTGGCTGGGTCGCAACAGATAGGATTTTGGTTTGATTCGATTTTTTTATCAAGTACCAAGTAAGTCGTCTTTGCCATAACGCGGTCACACTTGTTAGCTTGGTCTTAATAAAACAAATAGGATTTTGGTTTTATTTGATATCAAGTACCAAGTAATTCGTCTTTGCCATAACGCGATCTTCAAGTGAGTTTGTCTAAGATATTTATCTGCTTAGCTTGGGGCTAGATAATGCTGTGTGAATTGTCCAGCATTAAATTAAAAAAAAATATATGCAAATACAATAAACAAGAGGAATCCTACAGTACTATCCTAGAGAACAGCAGATACGCATACGTTTCTCTATGCAGGTACAGGTTATAGCCGCGGACAATAACTGCATAGCCGTGTCAGTCGCGGATAGAGTATATGCATAGATTTTTTTTAAGTTACCAGTTCAGAACTGGTAGGATCAGGACTTACCTAGAGAACTGCAGAGACACATAAGGATGCAGACACAAGTTGGAGCCACCGACGATGGCAGCGTCACAGTGTCCATCTCGAATGGCTCTGAATGCGTGTTCAAGCGCATACAGAGAACTGGAGCAAGCTGAGTCCACTGTATAGGATGGACCGGTGACTCCGAGCCAGTAAGAGATGCGGTTAGCTAACATAGCACGGGAACATCTGGGGAGAAAGAGATAGTATGAGTACTTTCAGTCCTAAAAAGAGATTTTTTAGCTCGTGGCCCTGTGGGTTCTGCACTATAGCCATCAACATTGGAAATTGAATTGAATTGACGTTTTTGCGTTCAGCTTTGTGTGGTTTTTTTTTTTGTTGAATTAGAACTGCTTTGGTTTACAAAATGACTGTGGTCAGGTCAGGTGTGTCAGCTAAGGCTTAACTATTTTTCCTATGTCATACAAAATCTACGTTCTCTGGTCTTGTGATTGGGAAAATCCCCCTAGTTTGGAAAACATGTTCAGCAATGGATATAACATACGTGCTGAACAGATTTAAAAGTTATTTGTACCTATTTCAAAGGGAAGCTTTAATCACACAACTTCCCACGTTTTTCATCGTTCGTCATTTTCTCCTCAATGATCTCACACAATCTATGTAATCAATCTATATCTATCTATACTAGTCATATTCACCAACAGATGGTTAAATGGTAGCACGTTTTTGACACAAGTATTTATACATTAAACTTCAAAGTTATCCGACGAAGCTGTTTATATGTCCGATTACCTATTGATGAACAACAGCATTAGTATGTTATAAATCCAAAACAGAAAAAACTTCTGCCGCTGTAAAAGTCATAAGACGTCTTTACGTCTCAATGAGATTTACAGACACTATTCCTACTAAATAACAAAGACACAGTCATAAGATGCAATTTCGTTAATTACGACAATTGTTGGTACTCGACTACAGTTTCAAAGCGATTAAACTTACTCGTTTCGAAATTCGTGATTTAAGTTACGGGATTAATTCCACGGGGTCTTTATAGTGGTTTATTTGCTCTTAAACTAGTACTTCACAGTTCTTCATTGTCTCGGCTTCAATCCAAATCGGATTAAATATTCAGGCGGGGAAGGTAGGTTTTAAATTGGTACTTTTGTTTTATTGCAGGTACTTCGGTGTTTATTTGTAACTTTTATAGCTCACACAGCATTCTTAAAAATCTGTCACCTTATGTTTCAGAAGTCTGGGTGTAGTTATACGAGAGCAAGCCAGTTTAGTGGTCATAAAACTGGTATATTAGATCATTATTTATGTAAGCTCTATTCCAGACTCGAATTTTAGAGCTCTTACAGAAATACCAGCCAGAAAAAATGTTTAATCAAAACAAAATATTTAAACTAATAAAGGCAACAACTAGTATTACTAATATGCCCATTTCCTATTAGTCAAAGCCGTCACCAGAAACCAGCATACGAATGGCAATGATTATTATTTTTAATGAACATTAACATGCCATAGAACTCTTACCCCCTTATTCATAGTGGTCTGCTGACATAAAACAGCTGCTAAGTAGTGTTATTTCTCAGTCTGACTTATGGCAATAGAAGATGAGAGAGCTAGGTTTAGCAGTGTGCTAATTTAGCAGACCATTACGAATAAGGGAGTACGTCTTAAAAATTCCCTTCGCAGGGGATTCTCTCAGGGATTTTAGACCAAGCCTATATTTACCCCATTTTTGGTTAACTAAAGAAGTAAACATCGCATAATTAAATTAGCTATTCAACTATTAACTAAAGGACATGTCACACTTACCCAGTAATACCGAAGCCGTTGACCTGCATCTTCTCGTAGAACCATGTCTTCTCAGACTCGGAGAAGCAAGCCCCGACGAACACGCCGGTTTTTGTGTCGCGAAGCTCTTTGGGGTTTACACCTGAAGGAAAATTGTAATTTTTAATATGGCTCGAACTAGAAGGTTACAGCTACTAAAACCCGTACCGAGACTTCATTTACAGGTGTCTTGGGCCCGTATTATGAAAGCTTGCTCAGTCTTCAATCTCTGCTTGAGTAACGCTTTTCTATAGCATAAATGTTGCTCAAGCATAGCTCGATGACTGAGCAAGCTTTCATAATTCAGGCCTAGGTGTCTAAGTGAGAGAGAAATAGAGAGAGCAAAAGAATTTGTTTAAACAAAAGTACACATAATACTTGTTGAGTACAATCTCAATAACTAAAACCTACAGCTTAAACATAAATTCGGTTTCAGTCGTTCGGTTTCAGTCGTAACACAGAGACTTTTACCACCCACCACTCAAACGCCACTCAGATTAAAGAACTCAAATGAATGACGAGTTTTGAGAGATTTTCATAGAAAACTGTCAAATATCGCAACGTGAGACGTGCATAAAACACTCAGCATAATTGAGTTGTGATTGAGTAGGTATTCAAGGGCCATGAATAATTCGATGGTGATGTCCTAATAGCCGAGTTTCAGCTACGGCGGCGGTCCATCTCAAGGAACTAGCCATGTGAGAAGGACATTATTATGGTGTTCAAGTGTGTACGAAAACACAGGGGCACTCTCAATTCCTTCATAATCCGATAGATATGTATATATAAAATACTTGTAGGCAAGGTAGGATTACAGCAACCTTTATCGCGTTTGTTTAGTGAACGAAACCACAGGGATTAGGTAGGTATGTTATTTTAGAGAGGTTGAAAATGTCTGCAGTAAAATGTGGAGCTTATACAGGATGTTGCGTGGGGCGGATAGTAAACCTGCTTATTTAGGAAAAAAATTACATGCTTAGTGAATATAAGATTCTTGACCGCAAGTTTTGCCGTAATGCTAAATTTCGCCGTCCCATCGGATGATGAGAGTGCATTTGTGTTTGCGCGCACACTTGTGCACTATATTATGTTCTGCACACCTGGCTATAGTCTTCGTCGAGACTGGCCGCCATGGCCGAAATCCAGTTAGGAGGGAAATTAACACATTTCTTTGCAAAAAATTTCGTGAACGATCGTCACTCATAGCTTTCAAACACCCTATATATCGGTTGAATAATTCATCAGTTTGAAATACGTAATTCCAGTTGATAATGGAATATTGAAAACATATTATGACGGTACGAAAGCGAGGGGTTAAAGGTGTTAGGTTTTTGAAAAACAATTCTCGTCATTGTATTAGTCATTGCATTATACACAGTCGAATAATTGTGTTTGTTTAAAAAAAACTATAAACCGACTTATGTACCTAGTTACTATATGGTTTTCGCATGGATGCCAATCTCAGAACTAGACCAAATTGAAATGGGAACAAAAATCATCAAAATCGGTTCACCCAGTGGAAATTTCTTATTTGAGAGGTGCCGTCCATATGTAAGAGCCCTAATTCAAATTCTAATTCTGAGTAGGGGAACTAAGATCTGCACGGACATCTCGTATAGGCGTGTATTGTGCATTATCTCCATGCCTAAGCAGGCCCTAACCAGCCCAGCTCCTTGAAGTATCGAAACAGGGCTTTTGGTAACTGACAGCTTCGTTTCAGCTTTTCTGTGGGTGTGGATGGGGTGGAGCCTCAATGAGACACTTCAGCCCCGTTTTATGTCTGGCCTCCTCTGTGACCGTTTAAGAGCCCTAAGATATAAAAAAAACAGTGTAACTTTAATTTCAGTATGGCTAAATATTGTGTTACAAGGGCAGGACGCGACGGATTAGAATCTCGTCGAAACCATTGATTTCTTAAAAACGAAGATGAGGCACTGGTTGCTCGAAAATATCAACCTCAAATTGTGTAAAATTGTGTTCTCCCACATCAGTCACCGTCTGACCGGCGGCACGGGCGGTCGTGATTCGCGTGAAATATTGTTGTCTCAGTCTCACTTCGGTCCTAGATACGTCTTTCCGTCTTTGTTCTTCTTTGTATTGCACAGGACTGGAAATATAACTGTAAGAATATGTGTTTGCGTGTAGTTGTAACACATGCCAATTTTTGAGTAAGCGCTGGGAGAACGTAGCCTATCTTCCCTTTTTAAATCAATGGTCGAAACTGATTTTTTTAAGTAAAGAAGAAAGAAAGAAATAAATTTAAACTTCTTAACATTAAAATTAAGTCTTTTGCGAGGTTTGAACAAGAGATTACAAGCGAGATTTGACGGAGGTCAAAATACGTAGACCGAATTCAGTAAACTCCAAAATTAGAACCCTTTGTTTTGAAGGGCTCTTGGTGGTTGATTGAGGATCTTTTTGGTCGGACATTGATTCGTCAAGTGCGTATTGACAGGGTTTTGTGACCCTTCTGATCCTTATTTCATTGTTCAGTTGTTAGTGGCTAATCAAATTAATGCCTATTCTATAGAGTTGCCTATTCTATGGTGTTGTAATTACTTTGTTTGCGATCTACGAAAGTTTAATTTTGGAAATTATTTTACTTAACCTCTTTTTGCGCTGTATTTTCGACACTATCCCGAATACAGACTAAAAAGGCAGAAGTAGAAATAGCCTAGCAAAGGAAATCTAATGGATGAAGCCATTTTTTTAATTTTAGCGAGATAAGCAGTAACATTTTTTTATATAATACAGATAGGTAGCTTATAATATTATATAAGCTTTGTGGAATCCAGGTGCTACAGGCCGAAAGAGGTAACTAGTTTAAAAAACAAAACAAACGCGGTCCACGTACTCCCTCCATTTGTGCGTTATACATAAGTCATCATAGCTCTTAATCCTTATAACCTTCTTGATAATGTATGAAAAAGTTTTTAGGCAGAAATTTAAAACTACATGACACATGCCATGTCTAGTTAAATCCACGTGAGCGTCATTATTCACGAATAAAAAGTACTTCATAAAAATATTTTTTAGTAAAAACATTTCTCTCGGGTTTGAATGGGCAAAGAAGAGAACACTGCTATCTCCAAGTTAATTAAATACTCGACAGTTACAAAGAAGTTACATTATTTTCGAGGGAAGACGCTTGTAGGCAGCCTTCTTGTATTTCGTTGGTTATGCTTGAGTTATAAATATAAATTTTATCCAATTGAAAACAAACCACTCGTATCTCATACTGATCAAAATTTTATAACGGAGCAACTGTGTTTGCAGTAAAAACTGGCATCGAAGAGTTTAAGTGTAAAATGTGTTTTTTTGCTAACAATTTTTTTGAAAATATGAGATTGCCATAATGCAATTTTCTCAAAATAATATGGCCTCTTAAGACCATCTTTCTGTACTTACACCGGGTTAGGTTCCTCCCCTTACTGTCCCATCTAAAAACACACCCTGTGAACATGTGAAGCAGGTAAAGCTAGACAAATGAAGAAGAGAAGGTACCTACGTAATTTCCTATATACCTACTGACTTTAAAAATGTGGCAAGAAAATTGTGTACTCCCGAAAAGTGCACTAAATTATTTTCCCATTGAAAAAGAACGGTAGGTCGACCACAATACTGCGTTGCGTTAAGGTACATTTAGATCTGTTCAACAATTCGTTGAAGCAACGGATTGTCGCACGCAACACTGTTCCACAATGTTGTATATTCAACAATGATTAACATCTGTTGCAGCAACTGATTCGACAGTTTCATTTTACATACGTTCTACAGTTGCCTATAGTGATGTCTACCGAGCAGGTCATTGCTGCTGCGGCTTTCCTAATTTTGAACGAGAGTACTCGGAAAAAAAGGAGAAAAAGACTATTGTGGAAACGGGCAATGTTCAGAAGTGGATACCGAAACAGTTTACTAAACGACATACTATCAGATGATGGATTGTTATTTAACAATTTTACAAGGCTATCTGCGAGTGACTTTGAAGAACTTTTGTTTTTGATTTCACCGTTAATCTCTAAGCAAGATACTCGCTTTCAGGATTGTATCCCAGCAAAAGTTCATATTCATTCAGGGTGATATTCCAAAGCACTTCCTCATTTCTGTAGTCCTCAATAAACTTCTTAACTTTATCATTATCCCACTCAATTTCCGTTTTTGACCAAAAAATTATGTCTTGTAGATACAATAATGTTGAATGAACCCATCAAATGTGGATACAAGAGCAACACGTTTCAACATGTCGTATTTTGTAGAACGATCGACGTTCTGTTGCAAGACTCATTCCACAAACGGCAACAGTGTTGCTTTCAACATGTTGCTTTCCACAAAATCGCCCCATGTTGAACAGATCTAAATGTACCTTTACTAATTCCAAAGGGATTTATCTCTGCAAGAACATTAGCTTAATTTTCACAGTTTGGAATCTATTTATTTATACTTACTACATTCACTCTTTAACATGCTGGAATCTACTGTAGGGTACGTTTTATCGAATAACCACGTGAGCAAAGCCACCGCCAAAAGCCAGTCTTTCATAAAATCTAAATAGCTTTTTGAATTATCGCTATACAACACAAAATGGAGATGAATCTTTTGATAACAGCATCGTATTACATAAATTGACTTTACCTCAAGACGATGGGTCCCAGTTTGGAATCTACTTTATACTCGTACTTACTACATTCACTTTATATAAACATAATTTTAGTAACAAAAAAACATCACGAAAAGACTAGTTTGGCTAGTTTGTTAACGCCATTTTGTTTTAAAAGTTTGTTTTTTTAGAAAGGAATTTTAGAATTATATTCTGCCAGTGCGTCGCAACACAATTGCCAAAAATTTAACCATGAAATTTACTAGTCTATGGTTGTAATGTAATGAAATTTAGCCAACTTTTGAAGCCAAATCTTATTTTTCTCAAGTTGGCACCGGAAATGACTATTTTATGCCTTATGGTTAGTTCTACTCAATGATTTTATTGTCAATGGCGGTCTTTGATGGCGTTTCTGTCAGATTTTATTTTTTTTACATTTTTTACAAAATTTGAGATTGATTCGATCGAAAATACAAACTGTTGATTATTATCAAATATTTCGCTGCTAGAGTGACTTAAATGGATTTGTGTTATAATTTGCGTGTTTCCTGTTATAGTTTTATATCGGATTGTTGAGATAAACAACAATTTTGGATCAGACTAACAATTCTGAAAATTCAAGTATTTCAGCAGATAACTACCGTGAAAACTTCAGTAACATGGATAGTCGGCGTAACAGGAAGTGTGGTAAACGAAAGTTAACCAAGATGGTCATGCTTCTTTCAAGTTTTCCACTAGACCCTGATCGGTAAGTACCTACATACTTCTCCAATTTTACATGGTTATTATTGTGAAGCTGAATTCGATACTCCTACACGTGGGAAGGTAGACAGGCCTTTCAACTACCACTGTTCTACTTCACGTCACTACTTCCTTTCAATATTGGGGTCGAGTGGGTACCTGGACAACGTAGCAATGTACGTCACTCTTTCTGTGCAACATAATTTGTAAATCATACCAGTAGTTCCATAGCTCCTCCTCATAAACAAATTGTATTTATTTATATAATATTCTGGTGAAAAAAACACAAATGTTATCTGTTTAATTTTGATACTTCGATCATCCCTAAGTACACTATCGAATCTGAAAATGGCCTATTTACAGGACAGTCACTTGAAGTTTGTTTTCGAAATATCTTTTCCATATTATGAGCCAGTTCAACAATTGTTTATGACTAACAACATCAATTTAAACTACAACATTGGGTAAAAACCGCAAAAGGAAATAGTCACCAGGTTTTGAGATTTTTCAGTTTCGATAGCTTACGTCGTACAAACTGGCAGATAAACTATCGAAACTAACCGTAACGATAGTTTACTTCGGAATGTTGACTTAATTAACTATACCTTATTTATCGAAAGTGGTAGTTTCTATAGTTTACGTGGTAGAAAACTGCATATTCGATTGTACTCCTAATATTTTGTTATAATGTAATATTATTGGTAAGTAAATAAAAGTCCATAACTTTCATATTTTGAGTAGTTATGTATGTATTACAAAGAAAATAACAACTTCGATCGTTAAATATGCTAAAAAGTTAAAAATGTTATATGCCTGAAAATTACTAAAATCAACATAAAATCAAAGTATGTAGACAAAATTACATATCAAAACACAGATATTAGACATCAAATCACTGATCAGATGAGGAACAATATCTCTTAAACTTAGTTTGAATCACCATTTTCGTCAGGCAAATTTTCTCCGTGTTTAAGGTTCTGGAAAAACCTGTGAAATTCTTTTTCTTTATTACCCCAGAATTACTCAGAGACATCAGGTCTTTGTATTTTCCCTCGGGCAAAGGCAGATCATTGCTGTACAGATTATTTATTTCAACTATTTTTGGCACTCTCTTACCTCTTCTTGTACCTTGTAACGTTTTAAAACAGTGACATTTAAATTATATTTTAAAAACAGACAGTTCGGGTCTTCTTTTTTAACCTTTATCTCTCTCAAACTGTTTTAAGCAAGATACATTTCGATTAGCGGTATCCTTTTTCCATTGCTTGTCCAGTAATAATACCTTCATGTCAAAAATATCCTCCTGTGTAATTTCTATAACGTTGTAGGGATTACCATCAATTTAAGCCCACCTTACCAATGCATACCACTGATCCGGGGTGTAAATGAGTTTTCCTTTAGCCTCAGGACAAAAAATTGAAGTGAATTAGAGTCAATTGCACCTTATTTCTTGTTTGATAGTAGGTAATAACTATTTATCAAGCTGTTTATATAGTAAAAATTTGACTTGTCTGAGTACTTATTTTGTAAGTCTAAAGAAATAAACGATTTGACTCTGACTCTGACCTCCCGTTCAATACGGGCATGCACACTATCACCTTCGTTTTGTGTATGGCCCCGTTCAAGAAATCTGTGTGTTATATCGACATTGTATTTTTGTGACATGAAAATGTACATTGAGTAAACAACTCTGTTCCTGTTCTGTCCCGAACAGTTATCTGACCAAAATTAAAATGTCTTGGCACCTTTTTCGACTTGACATTTTATAAAGTGCATGAGGCAGCTTGAAACCTCATTGGCACCTCTTTTAGCTGTGCATTCGGTCCACATAAAAAAGGCTCTTTTTGTGCCAAATCGAATATAGTGAAGTGATAAACGTATAATTTTCTCTTGTAGTAAAACAAGCCTACATCCCCGTGAGGAAAAGATTTTTTGAAAATCAAATGTTGTGCAAACCGCTTCAGGGTACTTTTGAGCCAGCTGTTTATCATTGTCCTTAAATTGTCTAGCTAGTCTTATTTTCTACATGTTTCGTATAGGCTTGAATTTGTTCATCAGACTTATCTAAGTATTCCCAATGCTTTGTATGATCTGCCAATCCCTAGAACTGTGAGTGAATATTTTATCTAACTGTAGTACCAAATTTTTCGTAGTATTTCAGTTTGCAGATCGTAGAACAAACAGAGCCAAGCTTTTTACTGCTTCACTGTCCAGATTTTTGCTGGGAACTGGTTTAGATAGAATACCACCCTGGTGAAAATGTTGCATCTCGTGATAGGTCTTCGTCGATCATACTTTCCAACATAGCAAACTCTGCGTCAGTAAAATTACAGTTCGGTGGTAACGGAGATTGTGAAAAATACATTATTATGTAAAATAAGTTGTACCTGTACTTATAAATAAATAGATGAAGTGCAAACAAACCCATTAATCACTAGCCGCACTGTTGAACATCACTAAAATAGTCTATTCATTTAACGTTAGTATTTGTCTAGAACTTTTCTTCCATAATGTAAACTAAATGATTTACCGTATCCGTTGTAATTGTATTTATGTAAGATAAATAAATGCACATTCGATAGTTTTGATGCACTGTATTTACGTGGTAAACTATTGAATCTGGCATTTTCGATTAGAATACATTTTTAAATTGCAATGTAAACTGACGAAAGTGCCACATTCGATACAAAATTATCTTATCGTCTCCACGTATAAGATTGAAACGGTCAGTTTCAGTACTTTACGCTGGTATCACTCTTAGTACTAATAAATCTTACAAAAATGATTAGTAAACAATAATTTACCTTTCTTTCATTCCGTAAAACATTTTTTATTGTAAAATAAAACTAGATACATTCAATAACTCACCACATATCAAATTTTCGTTTTCTCTTCCCAACGACTTTTCCGTTTCTTGAATTTTATTACAATCGTCATTTTCAACCAAACTTAATATACGTGCGCTTCTTCTATTACTTCTGAACACATTATTACTAATTTTGATTCTTATTAATCAATCCTTCACCGTAAAAACTTTTAAACAATTTCAAATCCTGTCTGCAAACCAAAACGTAAATCTGCGAGGGACGGACGGTGCGGAGCGGGCGAGGCGACGCGACCGACGTATACTCGCGATAGTGGTAGTTTCGTCTTGCTCGCACAGTGATCAGAGCGGCTGAGCGCGGCGTATACGCGCGAAACTGAATTTTCGATACCTAACGACGGAACAAAAATGTAACATTCGATTGTATACGTTATGCAATTAGGGGAAATAATAAAAAATAATAAAAAAGCTTTTGATCCCACAAAAGTACATGTAAAATAAGGGCGTTTTATAAAATAATACAAAAATGCCAATATTCAGTTTCGATAGTGTACTTAGGGGTGATCGACGACGGCCCCCACGTAATCTATCGAAACTGCAAAAACCGTACTTTACAGGGGAGCAAATCTAAGTTTAGATTTAGATTTTTGACAAAAATTTAATTCGAATATTCAATATAAGAAGTGTATATTTATAAGAAAATTGTATATTTTTGTAACATGTATTAGAATTTTTCATAATTTTCATATTTTAAGTGATATTACACATTCGATACTTTCCTCGGCTCCTGCTGGTTACATTTTTATCGAATGTGCCAGTTTCGATATTGTTCTGTGACAAAATATTTAAGACTACTATCGAATGTGCCCCTTTCGATTCTTTTCTGCGACAAGAAATGATCCTCAACTAGTTAATGTGGTACTTTCGATTGTATTCTTTGTTATATTGAATTGTTTTTTTTTCAAGATAAGGTAACACAAACTAGTTTCGATATGAGATAACTCTCTGATATTAATTTATATCAGACTTCTAAGTAATTTTCAATGGATATTTGCGATAAATAAAAAAAAAATGACAAATTATTAAGAGAGAGAAATTTGTAGTAACACATTGCTGGACACTACCCACAGACGTAAAGAGTTATAAAGCGATACGACAGTACGCCTCTCGACGTAAGAGTTTAGGTTAAGCCAAAGTCAGTACGCCCTAAGACGATCGATTTTCCATACAAATATTAGGAACGGCATGCTGTAGTGTCACCACAGAGGTATCTTAGACTTTTATACTGTCGTCACCATGAAATCAATTATAAAATGTCAAAACACCCACGGTCACGCACACTTCAGTTACTTTGTAAGAAGAATTGTTTGTATTCGCCCAACGAACTAATGCGTACCATTTTGATCAGGAGTGTAAATTATTTTTCCCTTTAGAAGATCTCTCAATAAGAGCATGAGTCAGAGTCAAATCGTTTATTTCTTTAGACTTACAAAATAAGCACTTAGACAAGTCAAATTTTTACTATACAAACAGCTTGATAAATAGTTATTACTATCAAAAAAGAAATAAGGTGCAATTGACTCTAATTCACTTCAATTTTTTGTCCACTAGCGGAAGAAGTGAAAAAGAAACCACTAGCGAGTTTATCGCTTATCAACTAATTAAATCTTAGCATAACTAAGTCTAACTGTTTTTACATACTATTGTCGGTGTGGAACTGGGCGACATCCGGCCAAGCATTAACATCATTACTGTAATCATATAAGGAGTAATAGGCTTTCTTGATAAGATTTCGTTTAAACTCTAAAAATCGGTGCGTGAAATCGATGTTGAATTTTCTGCTAGCGTGCATGTACAGGTTGTAGACTGTCCTGTCAGGGTTTTGGCCAGTGCAGTTATCGGACCAAAATCTGAAGTAATGTGCACCATCTGCTACTTTAAGCTGTATAAAATCTAGCAAGCAGCTAGCAACCTTATTGGCCCTACGTTTAGCTATATTTTCAGGCCACATGTAACAAGATGCTTACTTCTTTCCAGCGTCAAATACTGTCAAATATATAAGTGACAAATTTCTTTTATAATAAAATAATGAAATCTCCACAAGGGTAGTGAATTAACTTCTGAAAGTCGTAAGTTGCGCATACTAATTTTGTCCAGGGTTTTGAATAGCTTGTTCTTTATCCTCAGCTTTGTATTTTCGTCCAGCCTGTTTATTCGAAAGATGCTTGGCGTGAGACTCTTGTTTCTTCGGTAGGTCTTTCTGTGTTATCAAACGAATGACACTTGTCGCATTAATCTATTTTCGGCATTTGGTATGCGACGTTCATGTTGTCATTAACTATAGTACGGTCTTTCCGTTTGTACTGCATTGCTGTAGTTTTGACACTTGGAATGCCACAAGCTTCTTAAACTGCGTCGTTGTATTGATGGACGATAAAAATCATGAGACAGAGTTAAGAGATGGAATAAGAGTACATTAATTACCATGCCCATGCTGTGGCACTCTGTATTTTAGAAAAACACTAGACTTAAGACCACTTTATTTTTTTACTCTGTATGCGATGTGTTTTTTCTGTTGGGTGTCCTATAAATAAATAAATAAGTTATTACTAAAAATTTCGATTTTAGAATCATTTTGTCCTAGCCTATCTAGCCATCTACCGCCGCACTTTCTTCGTAAATGTCATTTTAATATTTCCACTCCTCGTTGGTAAACTCACATCGCACAGGAGATGCTAAAAATAAAGTATAAAAACTTTATAACAAATTACATCTATCGAAAAAACAGGTCAAACTATTACTTTGACGTAGTAAAGTATCGAAAATGGTACTTTCGATATGTTCATAGCAGAGAAAAGTATCGTATGTACCACTTTCGATAAATTTATCAGTACAAAAACCAGAGAATACTATTGAAAGTGGTAGATTCGATAGAACAAAGGGGCTCATTGTCCTAGTATAAAATAGAATCTACCACTTCCGATAGTTTAAACCAAATATATCAAAAATAACAATATATCGTAAATAAATTATTTTAAAAAAAGTGCTTGCTTATCTGGTTCTCAGCGAGAGCGCACGTAAGCCCTCGCTCACAATTCATTCAACACTGACGAAACAGGTAGTTTCGATTGTCGTCCGGGTACCGCTGACCACGAATAACATAGAAAGCGGCAGGTTCGATGTTTTAATGTGTTAATTTTATGCAATTTCGATTCTTTTCGATTGCAAAATAGTTGAAATAATAAATATTAAAAAAAATAAAAATAATAGAATCATAAATCTTTATCTTTACTTCCTATTGGTGCAATAAAACGAAAATGGCTTTTTTGCAGTTTCGATAATTTACGTGGGGACCGTCGAAGTAAGATTAATACTTAATCAGTAGGTATTTTATACAAAATTACAGCGAACTCTTGGGATATAAATAATAACATAACATAAGTTGTAAGTATTTACATTTCTAGATGAACTGTTTATAAAATCATGCAAGTAAATATTTCTGTATATTAAAAATAGTAAAAATAAATTCTTAATAGTAAGTACGTACAGCCGTTTTTTCATGGACCTACTATTTTCTCCTATTAGTAGGACCACGAGGGAGACCTTTTTCTGTCTGTCCTATTCTAGGGTGAATCAAAAATCTACCTCCTGTATTAGTTTCTCGTTACTCATATGATAATGTACGTAATTAACAAAACTTTGTATAAATTTGACTAGGTTAAACTTAACATAAATAAATGTAATATTGGTACCCATCATGATCTAAAATTCACTTCGAAACTCGTTATAATTATCGTGCTTGGGTACCGATTTAAGGCATGTTGGTGGTTTATTATAATTATATTTTAAGGAACATGTAATCGTCGTGTATGCTTCGGATTATGTCACTACCTCATGCTTCGGATTTGATTAGTGTAATAAATTTGTAATGGTAAACGGTGTTTTTATTTTAGTCAACTGAGCCAAAATAACAAAGGGTATAATTATAATAGAATATAAATATTTTTCGAAAACTGTAGGTAGTAAATTTATAAGGGCAGCTAAAAATATCGATATCGATGAATGTGGTTTAGGGGTCACCCCTAAATCGCATTTATCGATATCGATATCGATGAATAAGCCGCAGCAGCACATCACTATTATTATTATTTTTTGTGTTGGTAGCCATGAATGTCTTTGTGACATGTGTCGTCTGCGCATGTCCAAATTGAAGTGGATAGGTTGGTTTTTCGCGATACATTCATAGACAGTGACGTTTGGTAGACTCATTTTATTCTAAGGAGGTCCCGTCTCTTCTTACGAAGTTATTGTATTCTCTTTGGTGCGATCTTATATAACGAAAAAGTTGTAAGGAGGTAATTCAGACCTATATGGTTTATAATTAAATTATGAAAACCTCATTTTCACAGTAAAATAATTCAGAAACATTCCAATACATACATACGCCTCGAGGAGTTTAATTCATCGGAGTGCTCCCGACTTTCGGTGCCAGATAAATTGGTCTCATTATGGCAAAGAAGGGAGGTAGTATTGATTGGAATGCTTACGATAAAAAGGTTACGGTCACACTGTAAGGAGGTCTCATACCTTGGCAGAATGAATACTTCTTCGTTTAAATTTAGCCAAAGAGGTTGGAATATTCGTCAACCTCAAGGAGGTTATAAAAGCTTTGAACTTGTTTTGATTGATTAAAAAGGTTAGGTTATGTAGGGACCACAGGGACTGAGGTGAAGTGTTTTGAATTCTTGTTGAATGATTTCTAGAGACCCAATTTGAGGTAAAAGTTCTTCTTGGTTGGTAACCCAAATATTATTTGAAGCGAATTCATCAGCGGTGCTGTTAGTAGAGATCACTTATTTCTTGTAAATCTAAGAAGTACTAAATAAGTCTAGTAAGTCTAGTACTACTTAAGTAGGTAGCTAAGTAAATTATGGATGTAGTACCTAGGCTTATTATTTGAAACCATCTTTAAGGTCAACTTTTATACATTCTTAAGTTCAAACATATGATCGTAATTGGCTATTGTTACTACTCATTTATTGTGTCGTTATCAACGTATATACATTTTTTTTTCAATGTTCTAAAAAATTCTCCATTTAATTACAACCAAAGAGCTTCCTTATTTTTGGGGTTTTTTACGGCGACAAAATATTTAATTAGATTCTACTTTATCAAATACCTTACGGTCTAACTGAGCCCCAATAAAAGTACCTCAGTATTATGTCCCCGATTAGGAACAGGGGAAACCAGAGAGTAAGTATAAGTATCTATTATTCGGGCGACTGATCTTGCCTTAGGCGAGATATTTTTCTGTGGTAGGTACTGTACGTTTGTTTATTTCTGGTAGCATTATTTGATCAGTAGATTTCGTATGGGTTGCCAGCTTACTGTTTATAAAGCCAAAAATTGCTTTCATCAGAAATAGGCTCTACCTTTTCGATGTGGAACAATGTTGCCAGTTTCCCTCCAAGCGCTAGCCGTCCCGTCACGAAATGTCGCTTGAGCGCCGGCCCGTTTTTACCGGCGAAAAGATTGACGTGACCGTCATCAGAAAAAGCAATTTTACGGGAGTATGGTATAATTATATATTATAAATCATACACCATTGTTTTCGTCGTAAACTTTCATATTAGCTCATGCCCTTAAAATAATGTTATAATACTTACATGATACAGAAATTATTTAATTTCTTTCCAAGTTCGTGATTTCGAGTCAAAATCGTGACACAATTTGCATCACCACCCAGCCTTCCTCGATGTAGTACAAACATGCCTGAGATCCGCATACATCAAAAGGAAGTGCTCAAAACTTTGCGTGGTCTCGACGTGAATAAGGCTAGTGGTCCGGATGGAATCTCGGCTGTGGTGCTGAAGTCCTGCGCTCCTGAGTTGTCTCCCATCCTTACCCGACTCTTTCGCCTGTCCTTGAAATCTGGTAAAGTCCCCAAGTCATGGAAGCTTGCTAATGTGCAGCCTGTGCCCAAGAAAGGTAGTCGAGCTGATCCCACTAACTATCGCCCCATTTCAGTCACCTCCCTGCTCTGTAAGTGTATGGAGCGTGTCCTGAATGGCAAACTCCTGGCATACCTCGAAGACAATGACCTCCTTAGTGACCGTCAATACGGCTTTCGCCGAAAACGATCTACAGGAGATCTTCTTGTGTATGCCACCCACATATGGAGCGAGGCCATTGAGAAGCACGGTGAAGCCATCGCGGTTTCACTTGACGTCTCTAAAGCCTTCGATAGGGTTTGGCACGACAGCTTTATTAACAAGCTTCCAGCGTACGGACTTCCAGACCTCTTCTGCAACTGGCTTCGCGACTTTCTGAGGGAAAGATCCATTCGTGTAGTCGTTGATGGCTGCTCGTCTGATCAATTGGCGATCAACGCCGGGGTACCTCAGGGGTCTGTTCTCTCTGCCACGTTGTTCCTGCTGCACATTAATGACCTGCTGGTACCCGGTATCATTGGGTACGCAGACGACAGCACCGTGGTTGAGAGGTACCTATCCAACGGGAAAGCCAGTCGGAATGACGTACAGGTGCAGAGAGAAGACATGCTGCAGCGCTTGAACTTAACTCTTAAGGCAGTCTCGGACTGGGGCAAAGCCAATCGGGTTAACTTCAATGCCTCTAAAACGCAAGCATGTCTCTTCTCTGCTAAAAAGAGTCCGCTTGTCCAGCTTCCCGTTTTCCGGATGTACCGGTACCTATAAATGATCAACTGGAGCTCCTCGGTGTCACTCTCACACCAACTTTGAACTTTGGCACATTCATCGAGTCGAAGGCCAAAACAGCAGCCATGAAGCTAGGGGTCCTAAATAAGGTTAAGCGATACTTCACACCGGAACAGCTTCTATCCCTTTATCAAGCACAGGTCCGGTCTGGTTTGGAGTATTGCTGCCATGTTTGGGACGGCTCGGCCAAGTACCACCTTGCAGCCTTAGACTCGATCGAACTAAGAGCCTTTAGACTCATTGACGAGCAGTACCTTGCAGAGACTAAAGTTCAAAGTCTCGAACACCGCCGCAAGGTTGCTTGTCTCTCGATCTTTTATAGGATACATTTTGGTGCATGCTCACTCGAACTACATGACCTGATCCCACCATCCCCCTTCCACTCCAGGACAAGCAGACGCACAGCGCATTACCATCCATACTTGGTGGATGTAACCTCCACTCGCACTAAGCGGTTTTCCTCCACCTTTATTATTCGCACCGCAAAGGAATGGAACTCGCTCCCTGCCTCTGTTTTTCCGGCCAATTACAACCTGGGTCTCTTCAAGACAAGGGTGAATAGGTATCTTCTAGACCTTCGTGATACACCGTCGGCCGCATCTTCGCTTTCCATCAGGTGAGATTGCGGTCAAACAAAGGTCTATTTACCGTAAAAAAAAAAAAAAAAAAAAAACATATTTCACTTCACAATAGATATTCACCAAAACTAACACTTTTAGTAGGTAGCATAGGTATTTACGCATAATTACGAATATATGTATTCACATCACTTTATAACACAATAATTACACCACAATACTGTTCACAAACTAAAACAAAACACGGACGCCATTTGAGGCGTGCGCCGCGTACAGCGCGCGCGCGTCACTGATGAATCACCTTGCAAAACTTCATACAACGGCCGGGCGGCCTTTGTTTGTCCCGCCGTTGTGGGTTGACAAACTTTACGCAAAATGATTTCTACCTGCTTTTGCTATAAGCAGGTACTTACTTCTTGGTATCTAAATATTCCTTGATAAATTACCTAGCATATTTATCAACATAAAGAACCATAAAACCCCATAATTCTAAAGAAAATCATTTATAAACAAAGCGGACATGGAACTTGGATTTGCAAAAAAGCACGATGCAAAAGTTAGTCACGTTTTTTCATTAAAATTTTACTAATCTACAGTATCTTCCCAGTAAATACAAAGAATAATCAACGAGGAATATTCAACGAGTCGTTCTTGTGAAATTTTTTAAAAATCTTGCTGTTGCGCAAATTTTTCAAAGATGGCGGCATACTGGGCCTTTCGCGGGGTGCTTGGCAATTTTGCTCAAATGGTAACAATTTCCGGTCTAAATTTGATTTTATTGGCTGTATTTCGTTTCGTATTGAATGAAGCTTGACATTAGTTCAGCCAATGGAAGTCCATCATTCCGACATTTATGGTAAAGAAAAAAACAATGTCCCCGAGCGCCTTATGAGCACCACATACACACAAGCCGCCATATTGACTTTTTTCCTGTGAGTATTAGGTGATCACAAGCCGCTTGACGGGTGATGATGCTTCCGATTGGTATTGATGTGGATTAGTTGTGCTACCTTCTAGCTAGATTGCTTACAACAGTCTGAAGTTAACTCAATAACTGGCAAGAGGTAAAGATAGTTGTGTGCCTATGGGAGTTGAGGAGGCCCATTGTGGGGGACGCTTCATGCATTGACAGACTAGCGCCTTCCCATCTTTGGCATCGCGTGGCGGCAGATTTGGCCGAGGATCTCAAGAAGCGCAGTAAGGGTTTTGTTATTATAGTGCGTGCGCACTCTGGGTAATGGTTTGAAATTTAGTTTTATTTCTTAGGTAAATACAAGTTCTAATTAGGTACATTATTATAAAAAAAATTGCAATAGATAATAGAAATAATAAGAACTATATCGTATCCATCTTGAATAGAGCATAAACGTAAACAAACCGCCCATACTTAACCTAAAATTGACTTTGTTGGCGCGTCCTTTTACGCGTAATTTACATTACTTGTCGATTTTAGATCCTCCCTTCAATAAAAATTGCTTATTAATTATATCTGAAACTCGGCGCCAAGCAAGTGAGATTTTGTTATTTGTGTCGTACTTTGTTTACTAACATGCTTCATTCAAAATGGATAAACCATGGTATACACAATTGAGCTAATTCTCAATCCACCAGTTGGAAGCGTCCCCTAGACGCTGGCTGCATTGCACCGCTGTATCACGGTAAAGATAACTAAAGATAAATTCAAGTAGGTAGGTACATGAAATTAAAATAAATACTTCAGGTGGGTAGCCCTATCGCGTCAAGCGGATGACGCAGCTGTAGGTAATTATTTGAAGAACAGGGCCGAGTCACAGTACTGTATGGATATTATTACCGTGGCAGGATGGTGATGCTGATGCACTCTGCCAGTTCTACTCACGCTCAGATAATGTTTTATTTGGAAACCCGAAGGACCTAGGGTCTGGTCTCCACCCTATGGGAAGCAAATGTGTAAGCTCTGTCGAGACCTGCATAATAGGGTATATGCATGCATTGATTTATTAAAAACGAAGATGAGGTACTGGTTGCTCGAAAGTGGCAACCTTAAATTGTGTAAAATTGTGTTCTCCCACATCAGTCACCGTCTGACCGGCGGCGGCGGCACGGGCGGCCGTGATTCGCGTGAAATATTGATGTCTCAGTCTCACTTCGGTCCTAGATACGTCTTTCCGTCTTTGTTCTTCTTTCTATTGCACAGGACTGGAAATATAACTGTGAGCGTATGTGTTTGCGTGTAGTTGTAACACATGCCATTTTTTGAGTAAGCGCTGGGAGAACGTAACCTATCTTCCCTTTTTAAATCAATGTATGCATGTGATTTCAAAATGGCTAAAAAATTATATACGTATTCTCTATTGAAATAGAAACATATCTCCATATTTATTTTAGCATTTTGAGATGTTTTTATTGTAGAATTTAACCATTGAAAAATTGATATTTTAAATCTCAATCGCGAAATTTCAAAACGCTACGCCATTAGCTACAGCGGACGTGACATTACTGTTCACATCTCTTCTTTTTTTATGTATGGCGCTGCATCATGATTTGACACTATTCTGCCCACTTCACATTTCGTATTGTCCGTTATTTTCTGATTTTTCGGAAAACCTCTTTCCTGAGATGATCACTACTGAGGTCTCACCAAAGGTTTTAATCAAGTGTGTACGTCGACGTCACATAAACATGGAGCTAATATGGCAGCGTTTTTATCACCCGAAAATGATTGTAGTTTTGATTTGTTTTTTTTACCTTGTTAATTCGAAATTCAGTGAGCGTCTTATCATTCCTCGGTTAAGTAATGACCTAAAGAATCGATTAAAACAATTAAAAAAAATCGATGCATATACCCTATTGAGCTAATTCTCAATCCACCAGTCGGAAGCGTCCCCAAAACGCTGCCTGCATTGCACCGCTGTATCACGGTAGAGACAACTAAAGATAAATTCACGTAGGTAGGTAGATGAAATTAAAATTAATACTGCAGGTGGGAAGCCCCCTATCGCGTCAAGCGGATGACGCGGCTGTAGGTAATTATTTGAAGAACAGGGCCGAGTCACAGTGCTGTATGGATATTATTACCGTGGCTGTATGGTGATGCTGATGCACTCTGCCAGTTCTACTCACGCTCAGATATTGTTTTATTTGGAAACCCGAAGGACCTAGGGTCTGGTCTCCACCCTATGGGAAGCAAATGTGTAAGCTCTGTCGAGACCTGCATAATAGGGTATATGCATGTGATTTCAATATGGCTAAAAAAATATATACGTATTCTCTATTGAAATAGAAACATATCTCCATATTTATTTTAGCATTTTGAGATGTTTTTATTGTAGAATTTAACCATTGAAAAATTGATATTTTAAATCTCAATCGCGAAATTTCAAAACGCTACGCCATTAGCTACAGCGGACGTGACATCACTGTTCACATCTCTTCTTTATATGTTTGGCGCTGCATCATGATTTGACACTATTCTGCCCACTTCATTTTCGTTATTTTCTGATTTTTCGAAAAACCTCTTTCCTGAGATGATCACTACTGAGGTCTTCACAAAAGGTTTTAATCGAGTGTGAACGTTGACGTCAAATAAACATGGCGCCAATATGGCAGCGTTTTAATCACCCGAAAATTATCGTAGTTTTGATTTGTTTTATTTACCTTGTTATTGCGAAATTCAGTGAGCGTCTTATCATTTTTCGGTTAAATAATGACCTACAGAATCGAATAAAACAGTAAAAAAAATCGATGCATATACCCTATTGTGCCTCTTGATATCTTCGATTAATTCTACCGCCGCCGCACTGATCCTCACGGATGTCCTCGGAAGATGAGAAGGTGCAAGTGTGTCAAGCATGTAACGTCCCACACAATAATAGGCCTCCCAACTCCCATGAGACTAGTGTCATATCATGTGTTATTAAGTAAATTGTGTTAACTTAGTTTAAGCCGTTGATTTAATAAAATAATCCAATAAAATAAATAAATAAATTATCGGGTCTTTCACTCGTCACACAACAGACCATTCAGTGTTAAGTTCTAATTCGTTCCTACCTACTTACATTCGGTGAGGTTAATTGCGGGTTAAATATTGAGGGGTCTTTTCTACCTGTAGGAAATTCAGTTTGTTTAGTTTAACTAAACAAACTAAATTTCATACACTTGTCGTTGGCAAAATTCCTGCTAATATTGTTTCTGTGTAGGATAGGGACCTCCATAATTTTATGTTTAGAAACAAATATGTTTGTAAGTTCCGGGAAAGGACTATTTGTTCGTCGTCGGCAGATTTCGGTCCCTAAAATTTGATTTGTAATTAATAATGTCAAAAACAACTTCGTTTGGCATCTATCTCAGCGTGTACGCGACATTCTGAAAGGTCCAGTCTATTTGACGTAGTAACGAGAGGTGAGCTAAAGGCGCTTAGCGATATAATGACAAAGGTGGAGGAAAACCACTTGGTACGAATTGATGGGTAGTTCCCAACTGACGATGAACAATCCACAAGATATGGATGTTGTTGTGCCGTGCGTGTAATTTTAAAATCGTGTTTAGCGATTTTCTATCCTGATTGTACTGATGATACCGATGAAACAGAAGATTTCATTCTTAATACCATTATTTGATGTCATCTACTCAATTTATAGGGCTAATAGTAGTTAAATTGTAGTATTGTATTTAGTTATCGGTGCAGTGATTGCCATTTTTTCCACTTTTCTCTTGTTAATACGGTCGCTTTTGATTTTTTTTACGACATGACAGCGGCTTTCACCTTGATCAGACTCATATAGTAAATTCTTGTCTTATCTTTCTACGTCTTCCTTTTACTTTTTCTCCTCCATTGTTTCATAAGGAGCTGTCATGTCGTATAAGATGTCCAATCATTCTCCCTCTTCTGATTTTACACCATAAATAAATCTATAGAAACTATAGAAAAGATGGAGCTCATGAGTGAAACATGGACAAATAACTTACCAGCATCAATGATAGCTTCATATGCCTTCTCCAGCAGTATCCTGCACATAGGGTCCATTGTATGTGCTTGCTTGTAGTGGACGCCGAAGAAAGAGGCGTCAAACTTGTTGACATTGTTAATCTTGCCAGTTCTTTGAGGAATTTCGGGGTGCGCTAGCTTCCAACGACGGGAGTCTGCGGAGATGAGGTCTACCTGCAAAGAGGAAAACACAGGTCTTAGATAATTTCTCAGTATAAACTAAGGTTGTATAGATTCATAACTTAATACAAAACAAAAAATAATTGGCTATAAACCTACCTTAAAGTCAATTCCTATCAGTAGTGAAATAATTTTAAAATAAAATTGTCAAACAATATTAAGGTAACATCATCCATATACTACAACTGCTCGGAGAGTGGCTTATTCTTTTTGCAAACATGTGGGAAAAGTGCGTCGTACTACATGCGGGCGAAAAACTCTATGGAATTTCTTTTTTATTCTCGTTCGTTCGTCGGAAAATCGGCCACTTTCTCATCTCGTTATGCAGTGGTTATACTTTATTGTGGTTATACTCGTACGTTATACTTTATTCTCATTTGTTTCGCGGGAAACGGCGCTTTTTAGCCTCGTTATACAGTGTACTTATCAAATGTTTTATCAAAACAAAATTGATAATAAAGTTTTAGCAGAATTACGTCCATCGCGTAAGCCGTGTGGCTAATCGCTGTTGAAACAGGACGAATATTATGTCCTGCACTGCATACATGGATATAATATTTGTGCACAACTTTTTGCACAAACAAAACAAAAATTTAATATAAAAACTTGAAATCTACCTACCGATGCAGCTAACAGTTCAGGGAACACTAAAATGTAGCTGCAAACAAAAATAATGGTTGTCTCTAAATTCGCTTTAGGAACAATAATTATACGTGATATGATAACGTCATTTACTTGATCTATTGAAAATCTTACCTCGTAGTTTACATTCTGTTTTTGTCATTCTGGTGTTAGCTAGCTATCAACGCTATCTATTAGACGAAATAAGAACTCTAATCTTCAGTGCTTTAGTCGTCATGACAACATCATCAACAATGTGAGAGTTTTTTGAACATGCTACCCATGTTCATCGATATAATAGACGTTATCAAGTCAAAAAGTTACGTGAATAGGGTATATGCATGTGATTTCAAAATGGCTAAAAAAATATATACGTATTCTCTATTGATATAGAAACATATCTACATATTTATTTTTCATTTTGAGATGTTTTTATTGTAGAATTTAACCATTGAAAAATTGATATTTTAAATCTCAATCGCAAAATTTCAAAACGCTACGCCATTGACTAGAGCGGACGTGACATCACTGTACTCATTTCTTCTTTTTTTATTCTGCTTGCTGCACCTTGATTTGACACTATTCTGCCCACTTGACATTTCGTATTGTCGATTATTTTCAGTTTTTTCGGAAAACCTCTTTCCTGAGATGATCACTACCGAGGTCGTCACCAAAGGTTTTAATCAAGTGTGTACGTCGACGTCACATAAACATGGCGCCAATATGGCAGCGTTTTTATCACCCGAAAATGATTGTAGTTTTGATTTGTTTTTTTTACCTTGTTAATGCGAAATTCAGTGAGCGTCTTATCATTCCTCGGTTAAATAATGACCTAAAGAATGGATTATAACAATAAAAAAAATCGATGCATATACCCTATTGTCCAGCATCTTCTATTTAGTTATTTTTAATGGCTTTAAATTAAACTGGTACGTTCTCATACGATACGAACAATTTATCCATCACTCAAATGTCAAATTAATCGAATTGGAACAAACGTATTCGTTGATTTGTCCGACAGTCGCGTGTAAATGTGTTCCATGCGAATTCTAATTTGCATAAGATATCGTTATTTGAGCTACCTAAATATATTGTTCTACGTCAGTGACGACAACTTAATACAATTAAATATTGAATAGTGGGTTCTATAGGGATTTGAGTCCTTGCCAGAAGGAACATTAGGTACACATAATAAAAACAAAAAGGTTGTCTAGGTACCCGTAAAAAAAAAATTCATCCGTAATTAATGCCCTCCTAGCCGAATTTCAGCCATGGCGGCCAGTCTCAACGAAGACTAACCAGGTGCGCAGGACACATTATAGTGCACAAGTATGCGCGCAAACACAAATGCACTCTATATTTCCTCACTCATACACATACTCCGATGGGACGGCAGACCGATACGACCGGGGAGAGGTTAGGCCCAGGACCAATAGCTTAACGTGCTTTTCGAGGCACGGGGGTGTAACATCGCTAACTTGCTAACTCCGGGCTGCTACTTTGAATTTTTCATGCCAGAAAAACCACAATATCAAATATTGGCTCGAAACATGCTAGACCAACGAGGCAGTCAAGTTCAATTATTACCTATCCAGTTAGGTAACCGAATGTTTCCTCACACAATAGTAGGGTAAAGTAAGAGTAATCGCCTCGGTCCACGTCACAATCAACAATTTTATTGTATTTAGTTTATTGGCTTGGCTACTTAGTCAGCCTATCAAATCTTGATTGGTGATTTTCTATCTTTAACACATTTAATTTAGCTCGGAAAATTTCAATAAGGTATTCACATTACTTACACCTACGAATTTATAAGTAAGTCTTAGAAGTATTATGTAATGTTAACAATATTTTACATATATTCTCATAGTAAGTGAACCTATATAATTTTTATAAGAAATAAAGCTTTTTTAACCTCACTGTTTATAAATTGATAGGCTTAATATTTAATTACCTTATTTGCTTGGTTTGCTTCATAATATGAAACCTATCAAAACTTTATAGTAATTTTCCGAAGTTAGGTTTTTGGGAGTAGGACGGGGTGTTTTAGTATAAAAACCCAGTGGGGGATCTCGGGGAACTCGGTGTTGGTCAGAGGGAACGCCCCAGGGATACGTAACGTACCCCATGGCAATCCATGGGGTACGTTACGTATCCCTATCCGGGCGTCTATCTGGACTTTACCCTACCTATAAGAGGAAGTAATGAAATAGACCACTGTTGTTTACACGCCTGATTGACGGTGAGTAAAGGGAATGTGGAGCGAAGCATTGGGGAAATTCCATTATTATTTCTGTATTTTCTCAAGAAAACATAAATCTGGAATTTCCTTTCCTGTTCAATTAGAAATTTTTGATGCTTCGTGATTTCCTTTGTTAGATTATTTTTATTTATTTTGAAAACATACTGTTATTATAAACTAAAGGAAAAATACTTAAAAGTTTCCACTATTATAGTAATTTTCACCTTGTATGGACCAGATGGAGAACGTTTAATTTCATATAACGAGGATTTTGTCAGATAAATATTTCGAAAATTCAACTTAATTTTATTTTCATTTCAATGTATTAATTATGTTGTAAAATGTCAGTACGTATGACACTCAAATCATCAAAGACTGAATTATAATTAGCTTCTACACGTAATAAAAAATATAAAACATATTTTTTTATAATAACAGATACCTACTTAATTAGTTTTGCGTAGAGTGGCGTATAGACTGACTAATGACATCCGGAAATTGTACATCATCATCATAATCTTACAAGCGGCTTGCGTTTTATTGCCTATTATTATTTGTTATTATTTTTCTACTAGGTACCTACCTACCTGCTTGGTCAATACAAATTCGTACTTAGATTTTTATTGACTCTACCAATCCCGATACCAAATATCAATTGATAGAATCTGTTCAAAAAGAGAAGTATTTGCGTTACGGTGAACTAATACTAGTAGTCGTACTGCAATGACAGAGCAGTGTTGTCAACGCAACAAAAGTTGTCAATTGGCACACGAGCAGGGCGCTCGTGTGCCAATTGACATCTTTTGTTAATTACCACGACTCTTCTCTTTTTGAAGAGACTCTATTACCGATGTAGTTATTGGAAAAGCGAGAGAAACGAAAGAAAGGTTGTTTCTATAATTATTGCAGGACAGGAATTTCAAAAAGAGATAAGATGGAAACTGTCAACACTATTTTAATTCGTCGGAAAGGCCGTCGGATTCGATATAGGAAACTTTGACAAATCAAAATAGCGTTCTAAGGTTCCGTCGGAATAGAATTCAAATTCGAATGAGTCAGAGTCAGAGGCAAATCGTTTATTTCTTTAGACTTACTAAATAAGCACGTAAACTTTTTACTATATATACACAGCTTGATAAATAGTCTGCAAAAACGAATCTAATGAATTAAATACCCCTGCTGGTGTCTAATAAATTAATGATATCAAAGCTTTACCTTGTTAAAAAGGTTTTCTTGCAGGTGTATGACAGAGTCGGAGTCAGGGAAGTACCCTGAGACGCCCGTCAGCAGGACCTCGTCCCCCGGCGGGGGGTGCGACAGCCGGTGTCCTGACGTCAGCCTGTCTTCTGTTACTGGTATCGGCGCCATCTGTGGAAGACAAGAAGGTTGTATAGGTCATCAATGACGACCTCTGTGGCGCGGTGGGCGAAGGTCCGCCTGCGACGCAGGAGGTTGCGGGTTCGATTCCCGCCTCGGGACAAATATTTGTACGATCTGCAGATATTTGTTCAGGGCGTTCTGGATGTTTTCTATGTATAATAAAAATATCTATCTATGTAGTGTATAGTATTATGTATATCAGTTATCTAGTACCCATAACACAAGCTATGCTTAACTTGGGGCTAGATAATGCTGTGTGAATTGTCCAGCATTATTTATTTATTTATTATATCAATCATCAACATGGCGGTCTTTTCTTGATTCCACTTCTTGGGACCTTGAGCCCCTCTCATGCAGTCATGTCCTCCGTGTCGTCTGATGTCGCCGACCCAGCGATTCCGTGGTCGGCCGCCCTGGGTCTCCATTCCAGAACTGTTCTGATCCAACGTGATATATGTACTCAGACTAGTAGATATGTATTCTGGGTTTTGTATTGATTGACAAAGTTATCTACTAAATAAGGTTTATGGGTTTGAAGACCTGTGTGGCGCGGCGGGCAAATATCGGCCTGCGACGCGGCAGGCTGCGGGTTCGATTCCCGCGTCAGGACAGATGTTTGTACGATCTGCAGATATTTGTTCCGGATTCTGGTATTTTCTATACATAGTAAAAAATATCATAACAACTAACTCTTCATAACTCTTCCAACTCTTCTTAGCTTAGGGCTTGATGATGCTGTGTAAATGTCTAGCCATTTTTTTAATACCTTTATAAAATATAAAAAATACAGTTTATTCTTTTAAACCCTATTTTCTTTGTTAGATAATTGTCTAGTGAAGCAATACCTAAGTACTTTCTAATTATATATGAAAACTTAATGTAAATGCTTGAATTTAAATTTAAATCTTTTTATTTCTTATCCTATTAAAAGCAATAAACATAGATTTTAATAAAGCCATTACGAGTAGTTGTAAAATATCACTAGCTACATTGTCAAACATAATCCCGGATAGCCTTCTTAAAAACAGTCAAAGGTCCGATTACATTTATTATTCAAGTACGTCAAAATACCCAATATGCAATAAATTATTATGCAAACTTTTAACTTTGCAATTTAAAATCTAATTTCCACGCTTTGTGTATTCTAAATTTAGAAATATCGTTCCAAAAAAAAATCTACAGGGAATAGGTGTATATTATAATTGACGTATTTCGCTTCTAAGTTTCAATATTAATTATTTACAAGTTCGCTGACATATTTATTTCCATTAAACAATGGCTTTTACCAGGATTAAACATTAATCTGACCTCTGGAAAACGCAGAAAATCAAGCTCCATTTATATTTATTATTCATTTACATTTAAAGCATCCATTTTCCTTTATAATTCATTTACTGGTATTGAACTTCAACGCAAATTTTCTGTTAAATTTTTCAGGCTCTTATTTTACCAAAACTTTAATACCTACGACAGAAAAGTATTTGTTACTTCGGACTTATAAGTTTAAAAACAGTAACTTTGACTATTTGGTTTGATGTATTAGTAGTTGTTAGTTTACCACTGACATAGACTCAAATATGACTCAAATTAGTTAATAATTATTATGAAAAAGTTTATGCAAAGTAGAAAAGTAAAGCAATTAAACATTTATCTCTATTGTATGCATAATTTAATGCTGTTTAAAAATACTAGTTCAAATTTATTTTTATTCATATCAATTTTGAATAATTTTGTAACTTTTTGAACTGTGAACGAAACATGCGTTTGCATCCCTATAGATTGTGAACGAAACTCAGAGTCAGAGTCAGAGTCAAATCTTTTATTCCTTTAGGCTTACAAAATAAGCACTTAGACAAGTCAATTTTGTTACTATAAAAACAGCTTGATAAATAGTTATTACTAACTAGTTAAACTGAACCGTCACGCTCGGATCAATCACGCTGATTTTTTTTATTTATATTTTAAAGCCATTAGGGCCATACTGCCTTGTCTTTCTTTCTTTATAATTTTCATATCTGTGTTTAATCAACTGATTACAAATCGGCCATTGTTTTGAGTCCCTCAGTCACGCTGAATCGGGCTTGATGCGATCCTGTCATCAGCTGTCATCAGTCATGTTTAACAAAGAGTCCACGATTTAAGTTTTCACTTCTGCTTAATTATTAGGTTCTAAAGTAGTAAACTTATATATGTATTGTATCGTTACGACCACTTAAATAGAGGAGGTTATGAAATTCATATTTTACACATTACAACAAATTACATTCGATAATTGATTCAACTTTTTTCTTTTTTGAACAAAGAGTGTAACTAAATATTTAAAGATACAAAATTATTGACCATTCTGTCGATTTCCCCATTTTAACAATTTATCCAATGCACTACTTAGATCCATCAACATTAAAATACACATTTTCCATAGGGCTGGCGTCCTGCGTATAATTAGAACGGACGAAGCGTATGTTAATACGACCCCCGGGTCACCGTATTATTTTCGTTTTAATTATACAACTTCGATAAAATATACCTTTGAATTTAAATCAGGGACAGGTAAGTTCAATATCAAGTAACGGTAAACACCGTTATAGTTTCGACTTTAAAGTAGGACTTTTCACAGAATTAGTTTCACCATTCTAAAGTCCCCACTTTAGAATGGTGAAACTAATTCTGTGAATCCTTCACGTGGGAGTTAATTGGTTGTTACTTTTGCCCATTTACAACCGTTCGTGATATTCCATGATAGGTATTAATATATCTGTTGTATTACATGAGAATTAAATTTTGGTCTAGTGTAGATTTCGGACTATTCAGTTCTATAATACCAAAGACAACTTTAAATCACTCAATGGAATATGCATGTAAAGTCGCGGACTTCAGGCACAAACATGAGTAAAACTTTTAAGAGAGCTAAAACATTGTCTAATTACTTGTTCTAAGTTTCTATTCCTGTTCAGCCATGATTAGATGTGGTCTTGGGTGGAATATTTGGATGCCATTCCAATAGATGCCATCTCAATGATGGATCACTTAATTTTCTTTGAGTGAATTCCAGTCTGCGCTATCTCTTGAGACGTTTTATGTGGTCTAGGTGGTCTTTAGCCAGTGTGTTGCTGTGATTATTTAAACTTTTTGCTGTAGTTTTTCACATCTTCTCTTATGGTCGGCATTTCTAGGTATTCACGTATTTCGCAGTTTCTCACAAACCAGTGTGCACTGGAGATGGTTCTAAGTGCAAAGTTTTGAAACCACTAAAGGTTCTCCGTTTTGGAGTTGCCAGCAGATCCCCACAGCTCTATGCCGTCCAGATGGGTTAAATTATAGTATTATAGACAAGTAATTTGTTATAAACAGATAGTTGTGATTTCCGGCCTAACACCCTTGTGACGTTTTTGAATTATGTTTCCAATTCCAAGGCTAAAATAAAACTAATAGATAGATTGGATTATGAAAATAGTGGACCTACGGTTTTTTTATAGTGCAAGCCCTCACATTCAGTGTAATGTTTACTTAAAAAAAAAACTTTTTGCTCGAAGGTACTGAGGGAATGATGCAGGTTCCAGTCCCGTATATATTTATTATTTGGTAAATTATTTGATATTTTTGGAGTAAGTAGGTACCTACGTTCCTGCTCAATAGGGTATACGCATGTGACCATAAAAAAGCTAATATTTTTTTTACGTATTCTCTATTGATATAGAAATATATCTGTATATTTATTTTTTATTTTTTATATTTATGATGTTTTTATTGTGAAATGTAGTCAACCAAGTCACCAAGTCTCAACAGCAAAATGTCTAAACGCAACGCTATTGGCATGTGAAGCGTGACGTCATACTTGAATATTTTTGTATGGGCATGAAGTTTTGACTTTGAGTTTACATAGGGGACTCGATGATCCATAACGTCACAAATTGCAATGTCTAACATGGCAGCGTTTTTATCACCCGAAACTGAGTGTAGTTTTACTTTTAGTTTTTTACCTCAATATATTTTTTTTGGGTTTTATATTTTTTTTCGTTTATGATTAACTTAAATAATCGATTAAAAAAATTAAAAAATCCATGCATATACCCTATAATAATCTTAGTATAGACTTCCTGTATTTGATAGAAAATTTAAATTACCTATTCTTACGAAAACGTCAATAACCTTAGACCATAATGGGAAGAAGGTACCACCTACTTGGTCGGATCTCATTGTTAGAACATGTGCGTTTTTCACACAAGATTTTTAGTTTTTGTTTTAATCGTACCTTCCAAACATAACAATAATAACAAGCTAATTATAAAATTATAGTTAATTAATTAAGTACAGAGAGTTATTTAATATAATGTAACATTTTTTCACACGGAATAATATAATAATATTGTTTAGATTTTTGTGGCGCAGTTAAAAATTACATTCTTGTGTCTATGGTGTTTTTTTTAATAAGGTCAAGTTTATGAGACTGCACGATTTGGAGACCTTTTCCGAGCCGTGACACAGTTTAGTTTACGAAAAATCTAATGAAATAATATATAACGACATGTGCATCTTTACTGTAGGCACAGCCAATCAATTCTACCACCAAACAGCGATCCCGAACACTCATGCCCAGCGTGGGGGTTATGGGAATTACCCCCATGGCCCCATGAGGTAACAGCCAATAAGCCGCTTATCAATGGGAGGCCTGCGTCCAGCGGTGGACCAATATAGGCTGTTGAGGTGAAGTGACAGTCCAACCCATTTTCCAGCGAAACAGAATCACAGTTAAGCGTCGCGTTTTAGCGTATTTTTCAACGTACATATTATTTGCAAATGTTAGGTACCGACTGTGTACCATTATGCATTCATAGTAGGTAAGTAGCTGTATGGTGCTGGCTTAGAATTTGCACCACCCCATCTCTTTCCGTGGGTGTCGTAAGAGGCGACTAAGGGATACCCACCGGGGGCGGGCAGCAGCACCCCCTGCAGAACAATTCGACCATCGAACTGCGATCCCCAATCTGCATGCCCAGCGTGGGGATTATGGGCAATACCCCTCAATAGATAAACGCCAAGATGGTGCTTATCTGGGGGAGGCCTTCGTCCAGCAGTGGACCAATACAGGCTGTTGAGGTCGAGGATTGAGTAGGTAAGTAATAAAAATAGGCTCTAATAATATAATAGTTACTTGGTCTATCATAAATATTTTTTTATAAAACTATATATCTATAAGAAAATCTACCGTAGTTGAATATAATGTACATTAAATAATGAAATTAAAGTGAGCATCATATTTTATGGAAATCGCGCCTGCTTTTGTTTTGAATTAAATAAATAATTATGTAAATATTTTTAGATTCAGTATTAGCCAACGAATAGAAAATTATACTTGTTAGAATAAAACTGTTATAGAAGATGTTATAGAAAATTGCTTCAATGTTCAATACATATTTCATAAATTTAAACGCTAATAGCGCGAATGATCAAACCAGTGATAGCTCTCAATATTGTGGAAATACTATATTTATGGCCCCTGTTGACGCTACTGAAATAATAGGCATAGTAAGACAATTAAAAAATAAAAAAAGCTCTGGACATGACAATATTCCAATACAACTCATTAAATCAAGTATAAAGTACATAGTAGATCCACTAGTTTACATAATTAACTTGACTCTTGAAACTGGTATATTTCCCGAGGAACTTAAAAAAGCCTTGATAAAGCCACTTCATAAAAAAGGCTCTAAAGCGGATATGGGGAATTATAGACCGATCGCCCTTTTACCAAGCTTCTCAAAAGTATTTGAGAAAGTCATTTATAAAAGATTAGTGTCATTCATTGAAAAAAACAATATTCTGGACCCAAATCAATTTGGTTTTCAAAAAAACAAAAATACTACATTAGCAATTTTTAAACTACTTAATACTCTCTGGGAAGGAATAAATAATAAAGCTCTTGGTATTACGTTGCTTTTAGACATGTCTAAGGCCTTTGACTGTGTTGTTCACAAAATATTGCTAGAGAAAATTGAGAAATTAGGTGTAAGAGGAGTAACACTTTCACTCATAACTTCATATTTAGAAAATAGAAGACAAGCTACTGTCATTCAAAGCTATAACAAAGAAAGTAAGACAATAGAAACAATTCAATCAAATTATGAAAATGTATTGCTGGGTGTACCGCAAGGAAGCATACTGGGACCCCTCCTATTTTTGCTATATGTTAATGAGCTTCCTAAAATAACTAAACATCTGTGCGTTATGTTTGCCGACGACGCTACAATATATATACCCCAAAATAAAAAATCTGACATGGAATTTGAACAGGAAATTAACTTTACATTAAAATCACTTGTAGATTGGCTTGAGCATATAAATTTAAGAGTAAATGTCAGTAAGACTAATATAATAAGATTTCAAAATTATAAAACTTTACCATTAAATTTAAAAATTTCATACAAAAATAACGAAGTAAAAGAAATAAATGAAACAATATTTTTAGGACTAACAATTGATTCACATTTAAACTTCAAAGCTCACCTATCAAAATTAAATGAAAAAATTTCTAAGTACTGCTACGCTCTATATACACTCAGCTCAATAACATCAAAAAGTATAGCGAAACAGGCTTATTATGGATTGGTTTATTCTCAACTAAGCTATGGAATAATTTTCTGGGGAAACTCGGTTGATATCCAAACGACTTTTGTTATGCAAAAGAAAGCATTAAGATGTATTTATAACTTAAAGAGCACTGATTCGCTCCGAAATATCTTTAAAGAGGAAAAAATACTGACTCTCACTTCCATTTATATTCTAGAAATGTGCATTTTTGTAAAGAGCAATAAGCTATATTTTTTTGAAAAGAAATCAGTTCGTGCATCCTCTCAAAGGTCAAAGCATAAATTCAATATTTGTATCCCTCAAGTCAACAACACTAAGTATCACAAAAGCACTTTCATCACAGCCTTAAAAATTTTCAATAATCTTCCCATAGAACTTAAATCATTAGATGGTAATTTGTTTAGAAACAAATTAAAAAAATGGTTAGTATCAAATCCTTTCTATTCGCTAAACGAATTTTTTTATAAATGATGTAATATTTTTAAGTTCACCAAATAAATAATTTGGCATGTTATATTAAATGTAATATACCTAGATATAAAGGTTAAACCTCAAACTTATTGTATGTCTATTATAGATAAGCTGTTAAAACTGTACCCTATACTTAAGATCTTTTTGTACAACAGTTGACAATAAATATATTTCTGATTCTGATTCTGATTCTGAGATGTTCAGAAAGCAACATTCACCCTTGCCTATTCAAACGCAGCAAGAATCGCGATTTTTCGACAGTTTTCAGTGAAAATTGACAAAAAAAATATCTCAAGACGTATTTTAAATCTGAATTGGCATTGTATTCGGGCGTCAAAAATTACTTGTTCCTACTTTAAAAGAAAAACGGGTAGGTATTTCAAATGTAGTTCTGAATGCTCCCGTACATAGGGTTACCAGAACAAACAATATAAAAGCAAGTAATTTCTTCTCGCCCATTATTTCCGCCCATTAAAGGTCCAAACGATACTACGAAAAATGACTAGCGTCATTTCTCCCACTGAGGAACATTTCACAATACATTGCTTTTAAAAATAAATATTATACGAATGATTTTAAAGTTAAATTTAATTGCATAATTCTAATCGGCAAGTACATTTCTATTTTTGAGAATACCGCCTATAGTTTTCAGTTTTTATATTGACTATTTTCAAATAACTTTGCACTTACCTTTTTTGTCAAAAATAATAAATAATCCTTGTAAAGTAACAACGTGTTTGGACACCGGCGGGCACTAGTGTGAACGTGTCCAGTCTTCGCGTTCGTATATAAAATAGACAATTAAAAAATTTGAATACACAGGGTGTAGCTTACGCAGTTCAATCAAGTTTTGTAATTCAATTAGGTGTTTGGCTTTGTTTTAATTTTCTTCAAATAGGTTGTGTTTATGAAGTAGGTACTTATTTACGGTTTTCAAATGAATTTTTGTTGTTTATTAAAAGTTTAATGGGAAAACGAGTACTGTTTGGTATCGGTTTCCTAAGAACTAAGAAAACAAAAATTAACTACAAAATATTATTACATAGGTAGGTACGGAAAATAATTTAGAAAATGAATAATTATAATAATGAATATTATAAATTGAATAATGATGAATATTATAAATGCGAAAGTTTGTATAGATGGATGGATGGATGTTTGTTATCTCTTCACGACAAAACTACTGAACGGATCTGGCTGAATCAAACATAGGCTACTTTTTATCGCATAAATCAGTTTCCGTGGGATAAAATCACCTCTAAACGTTTCCATAGGAACAACGCGTGCGAAGCCGCGGGGCGCAGCTAGTGTACAATATAATAATGTTTCTGGTAGGTCCTTGTGAGCAAAAAGCTTTTTCTTTTTCAAAAGACTTTTTCTTTTTGGTCTTGGTAGTATTCTACCAAGCAAGCAGACATTTTTAAAGTTTTATTTCAAAGCCTCGCGCTAAAGAGCAATAAACAGAGGGCGTAGACAATGTAACAATCGATGTCGAAAGCGGTAGAAAAGTCCAAAAATGTATGGGTTTGACATTTATGCCTAAGATATGTCACGTGATCTGTTTCGATTTTTTCCCTACGAATCTTTAAATTGTTTTCGATTCGTTTCTTGCCGGTTGGCTACGGCCTCTGATATAAGTCTGTGAAGATGCGTTCATTTTAAGAACAATATGGTTCTATGGTTCCTATAAGCTGAATTCTCACCAGAATTTTTGAACCGAAGGAAACGATAAAAAAATCGGTTAATTCGTCTGCGACTGACCCAAAGCACGGATAGAAGCTCGTTCATACAAAACTATTTCTTTTTCAATTATATATGTAGTATTTTGTCGAATTAAATTTTGCATGAAAAAGAAACAGTTAGAATATATTATATATATATACAAAATACATTAAAGTAGGTACTTTAAATGAAAAAAGAATGATGTAGGTTCTGAAATGCTTTCAGTTTCGAATCTGACACAAATTCAGTAAAGCAGCGATTGTCTGAGTTTAGGCATAGAAAACAAAGTTCTGCGAAGTTTGTCATCCAATAAATATGAATATATATAATGAAACTGAGAGAAGGCTTCAGCTGTAAACTTGGAAATATGTTTCTGTCGTCGCCCAATGTAGAGCTGGGCAGATCATTATGTGCCTGAAAGATTCCTGATTGTCACCATTTTAATATTATTTATTAACATTATAACCTCCTCAACCTCAACAGCCTGTATCGATCCACTGCTGGACCTGCGTCCAGCAGTGGAGCCTCCTCCTGATAAACGCCTTATTGGCGTTTAACTCATGGGGGGAATGCCCATAATCCCCACGCTGGGCATGCGGATTGGGGATCTCAGTTTGTTGGAAGATTTGTTCTGCAGGGGGCGCTGCTGCCCGCCCCCGGTGGATATCCCTTAGTGGCAACTAAGGGATATCTGTGTCGTAAGAGGCATCTTACGACACCCACGGGAAGAATTGGGGTGGTGCAAATTCTAAACCAGCACCACACATCTGAACTGTAATATAATAACCTAAAATAATATTATTTACTTGTCTTTAAGGGAAACTGATTTACCTATGTTTGCAACACTAACTAGTCATCAATCATTCAAATTAAAATTATTTATTATTAAAAAAGACGATAACATTACGGTTGTCTCCAAATCGTTATGTCTAGTACACTAAATAATTAATTAAACAATCTTAAAACTAATAAATTTATAAAACAGTCATGTTATGTTAACTTAAAGGGCTACATAAATACAATGTGTATTGTCGAACCTTGATCAAACGAAATGTGCGGATACACGACATATATTTATCGATAAAAATCGGAAAAAACTATATGTTGGCTATCTCAAAAAAAGCCGATCTAATTATTTTTTTAATGAAAACTACTGCAACTGGTTTTTTCTTCGTTTCTTTTTGAGTAAATGTTGTGGTGCGGTGTATTTTATTCGGAGTAGTCTCATTTGAAAGCTAGATAATCTACCTAGCTAAGAAAATAAAAAAACAATTACAATAACAAATACAATTTCGGTACTTATGCCTAGTATTTTTCATTTTTTTTGTAGAAATTTGACAAAAAAAAACGATTTGTATTTTATTGTACGATAATCGTGAGTTTGTCGTACATATTATATTATAGTCAAATCGAGACCGTTACCAGGCACAAAATAATATACCCAGTTCAATAATCGGGCAACAACATTATCTTACAAATTGATCCACTCAATGAATAAAGTTTAACGGATTAAATCTTGTTGAGTTGGAAATACTGTGATAATAAACAGGTCAAGTGTGAGTGCCATTTTTGCAGAAGCTTGAATAGAAACCTTAACATGACGACCTTTGTGGCGTAGCGAGCGAAGGTCCACCTGATACGATGCGAGGGGCGAAGAATGCTGATTTGATTTCCGCCGCAGGGTAAATAATTGCTAAGACCATCTAGGTATTTGCTATAATAGATATATAATAAAAATATAATACGACCTCTGTGGCGCGGTGGGCGAAGGTTTGACTGCGACGCAGGAGGTTGTGGGTTCGATTCCCGCCTCGGGACAAATATTTGTACGATCTGCAGATATTTGTTCAGGGCATTCTGGTTGTTTTCTATGTATAATAAAAAATATCTATCTAAGTAGTGTATTGTATTATGTGTATATCAGTTATCTAGTACCCATAACACAAGCTCTGCTTAGCTTGGGGCTAGATAATGCTGTGTGAATTGTCCAGCATTATTTATTTATTTATTTATATATTTTATTTTATTTATAATAGCTGCGCCCTGATGCTTCGCCTCCGTGGATTTTTTTTATGTCAGGTCCCACGAGAACTGGATATCCTATTTCCGTCTCCTGGTTCTAAGCTACCTCCCCGCTAAATTTCAGCCAAATCGGTTCAGCCGTTCTTGAGTTATAAATAGTGTAACTAACACGACTTTCTTTTATAAATATAGATAGATAACTATGTGTCAGATTCTATTGAGGCTAGATGATGCTGTGTGGATTGTTCAGCATTATTTACTTATTTATCACTTCAGTATGCACATGCACATCACGCATGCCCAGCGTGGGGATTATGGGCATTACCCTCCATGAGCTAAGCGCCAATAAGGCGTTTATCAGGGGGAGGCCTGCGTCCAGCAGTGGACCGATACAGGCTATTGAGGTAGAGGTTACATCATGCACTTGTAGAAACGGTGCCTTTTTTCTAATATTTGTATTACTTTAAAACAACCACCTGTACATTCTGTTAACTCTTTTTTACTTTTACGTTGCAGTCAATGTAGGTATTTCAAACTTGCTTCACTTGGTTTAGGTAGAAACTTATCTATTATGATTAATGCAATGCCTATCAAATAGGTATCTAACGGAAAAAAACCACTTACCGTTCGTTATATTCAACGACTATTTTATTCGAAGTAAGAAATCAAGTCAGTATGTCGAGTGAACTACCTCTCACTGTTACTACAAAATTTGTGTTACTTTATTATAAACTAGCTGCGCCCCGCGGCTTCGCACGCGTTGCTTCTATGGAAACGTTTAAAGGTGATTTTTATCCCACGGGAACAGATTTACGATATAAAAATTAGCCTATGTTTTATTCTAGTATTAGAATTACCTGTATGCAAAATTTCAGCCATATCCGTTCAGTAGCTTTGGCGTGAAGAGGTAACAAACATCCATCCATCCATACATCCATACAAACTTTCGCCTTTAAAATATTGGTGTGATGTGATGTGATGGAAATGTGGATCGCTGTCACATAGCCATAGAAAATAAAGTAACGCAAATTTTGTAGTAAATAGTAAGGCAGTTCACACCCACACCTTAGCTTAGTTAGTTAAGCTTAGTTTTAACTTTTCTTGTTGTAAATAGTTCCTTTTAGATTTAAGTGTGCAATTAAGTATTATCTATCTTTAGTTTCTATACCTATAACTTAGTTGGCAATTACCTATTTGGTTACTAGGGTAACAATATAAATGCTTACAACCAAACAACCTTTAACACCTTCATGGCCTAAGACGCGGTGCCCCTCTCCAGCTCCGTGTAGCCTGAGGCTGGGCAGTGAATACGTTAAAAAATCTATTATCGATTATTATACTTATGTTCCTACCCAGTAAGTATTTCAGTTATTAACCGACTTCTTATTTTATGTTTGTTACCATCCTTAAGAAAACCAAATAAAGTTTTTTTAAAACAAATCCAATGATTGCAAATAAAAAAATGTTAAAAGATATGTTATTGTATAACCCCTCTTAAAAACAAAACAACGACGTTTCGTATGGCATCTTATAAAGGGTATATCCAAAACTGCCCAACCCGGGCTATTGTACTTTTCCCAGGATTCTTTCCTTCCCCACCGCATGTCTTTGTATTTTAATCAGCTGTTTGCACGATGGCTGTCTGACCCATGCCATCGGTATATGCTTTACATAGTTTACAATTCAAAGGAATGCTCTACTATTTCTCTTTTATGTAATAGAAACCGTTGCTTTGCGGAAAACGATTGTTAATATACTATAAAATTAATCTTACCTTCTCGCGCCATAATTATTGTCTATAAAATCATTTCTTAGATGCAAATGACAAATCTCTATTTAACTTTCCAAATTTCATTTATATTTCGATAATTATTCAGTTTTTTTATCAACTCTTCCTTTTAATTTGATAATAACTTTATATTTAATTAAATGTCATATCAGAATACATCGTGTCTTAACTAAACATTAACCACCTATGTACCTTATTAACATGACGTATTTGATGAAATCAATGTTGCTTTTCTTTGCTTAACTTTTTAAGGGAAGAAGCAAATTCTTAACAATGTAGAGACAACCACTAATTCACAGTCGACTGCGAACAAAAAAACCCACAATTTGATTTACAAGAAACCACTGTTGATGCTTTAACTATAGATTACTAACAATAATCGTTGCCTTACCTAACATTTTTAGTGGATCGTGCATTACAATGAACTTTTACGTGCAATAAACTGTGATACTCCATTATGATTGTAAGCATTATGGGATGAAACGTTGGTGTTCTTCCAACACAAACAAGGTTCGTAGTTAACCCGCTTACAATGATAACGAACTCGTCAAACTACGAAAGATTCTATAGTAAAACTGTGATACTTTTTGAATTCAGCCGTTATTAAGTTTCAAAATGTTACCTGCGTAAAACCTTCAATCAATGTCAAGGTAAATAAATTTACCACGTTTCATTTTGTAAACCACGCAGAATATAATGGTTTCTGAACAACGCGGGATGGGATGAGAGTGGTTTTATGAAGAACATAAATTTATTATTCACTTGAAAGCAGCGGGGGTTGTGGCAAGTTTTAATGGCATGCTGGTAAATGTGCTTATGTGTTACTTGAGTAAGTAGTTGGACTAGCTGCTAGCTCAGGGTTTCACTCTTAATAACCTTTTTTATCATGTGTATTTATTTTTTAAGAGTTCCGTACTTTGAAAAGAAAAAGCGGAATCCATAAAGGATTACTTTCTTGTACTTCCGTCCGTCCGTCTGTCTGTCAAGACCCTTTTAATAAAGCTGGTATTTTTAATACTCAAGTCTACTGTCCCTTGGAGCTGTGATAAAATCAAACTTCTAAGCTAACGCAATCAAAAGATACAGCTGTTGTGCCGCAACAAATCTTCGACACTCGCAAGGGAATCAAAACCTACAGGGTACTTCCCACGTCTAGAATCTTGAAATATGGTACGAAGCAACGTCTTATAGCACCATTGATTTATTATAAACGAAGATGAGGTACTGGTTGCTCGAAAGTGGCAACCTCAAATTGTGTAAAATTGTGTTCTCCCACATCAGTCACCGTCTGACCGGCGGCACGGGCGGTCGTGATTCGCGTGAAATATTGTTGTCTCAGTCTCACTCTGGTCCTAGATACGTCTTTCCGTCTTTGTTTTTCTTTGTATTGCACTGGACTGGAAATATGACTGTGAGTGTATGTGTTTGCGTGTAGTTGTAACACATGCCAATTTTTGAGTAAGCGCTGGGAGAACGTAACCTATCTTCCCTTTTTAAATCAATATATAGCACAGAAAAATTGCGAAAACCGTAAATTTTCATAGTTACATCATATAATAAAAGTATTTTTTACTAATTTAACCTACACCTTACTACCCCTTTCCACATGAATGTGTAGCGGTATTAATGGTACGAAACCTTTCGTGAACGAGTTCGACTCGCACTTGGCCGGTTTTATTTGTTCAAGGTGGTTTTCGTGTCACTGAGGCATAAGCCTTTGTGAACGCTTTTTTTTATCTGTTCACCTTTCAAGCTGCGGCGTCCGCCGGACTCTACTGGAAAACCAGCGTAGCTTTGGGCTTAGCCGAACTGCTTGCATGCTGAGTTGCTTGCCTTTTTACCTAATCTTTAGAGTTCCGTACACAAAGAGTAAAACGGGACTAAGCCTCCACTGTCCGTCTGTCCGTGTTTCATCAGGCTGTGTCTCATGAACCGTATAGCTAGACAGTTGAAATATTCACGGATGAAGAATTTCCGTTGCCGCTAAAACAAAAAATAATTAGACATAAATAATTTTAATAATTAAGGGGGGCAACGACAACAAATCCTTATCAACTTGAGAAACGATCACTGAGGTAAGCATCGTCGGTTTTTTTTTATAGAGGTACGGAACCCTTAGTGCGCGAGTCCGGCTCGCACTTGGCCGGTTATAAATAAACCTTATTTCTGACTACTAATTATGCTGTAAACCTAATTTCTACTAGGAAATCATTAAACCAGAAATTAAAAATCCCAAAAGAATTCAAAAAAAGACTAAACAGTTACACTAAATGGAAAATAAACTTAATTCCGATAAACCGCTCTGCTAATCCAATAATTAAACTTGGCGTTTTATTTTATCAGCAACAAATTAATTATCCCCAGTGAGCTGGCGAACTGTCAACGGATAGGGAACAGTTAGACCACTCTTTAAATTTTTTAAAATAATAATCTATGGTTTATCCATTTTGAATGAAGCATGTTAGTAAACAAAGTAGTAACAAATAACAAAATCTCACTTGCTTGGTGTCGAGTTTCAGATATAATTGTAAACAATTTTTATTGAAGGGAGGGTCTAAAATCGACAAGTAATGTAAATTACGTATAAAAAGACGCGCCAACAAAGTGACTTTTAGGTTAGGTATGGGTGGTTTGTTTACGTTTATGCTCCATTCAAAATGGATACGATATAGGTACTAATATTATAAACTAGCTGCGTCCCGCGGCTTCGCACGCGTTTTTCCTGTGGAAACGTTTAATGGTGATTTTTATCCCACGGGAACTGATTTATGGGATAAAAAGCCTATATTTGATTCCAGGATTAGGATTACCTGTATGCAAAATTTCAGCCCGATCTGATCAGTAGTTTTGGCGTGAAGAGGTAACAACATCCATCCATCCATACATTCATACATCCATACAAACTTTCGCATTTATAATATTAGTGTGATAGGAAAGATTTTGTTTGTTTGTTTGTATTGAATAGGCTCCGAAACTACTAGACCGTTTTAAAAACATCTTTCATCACTAAAAAGCTTACTTTTCAGGGCGCATATTTTATCCCGGAATTCCCACGGGAACGGGAACTACGCGGGTGAAACCGCGAAGGCGCTGCCAGTAAATAAATAATACACGACCGAAGATAATTGACACCTCTCACAGCCCGTGGATAGGTAAGAGTCGACTAAGGGTGTGGGCCAAACTCTTCACGTGGGAATAAAACTGCTTTATGCGTAAATGAAACTGAGTTATTTACTTAATTACACGGTTTACAAATAAAATATGCACATGTCGTTACAGGAGAACAAACCAGAAGACTTATTATCTGTCACCCGACTACGGATGTGACCAAACATTTAGGGTTGTTCTGTGTCGAACGAGTTTATCCATTCGCCACAATGGAACCAGGGAAAGGGCAAAAGTCTCCTTCTGTGTAGATATTTTACTGCGATCGCCAATCCACTTAATAAGCATGGTTATTATGTCAAAACCCCATTTTGCGAGGGGCATGATCAGCAATGGACATCCAACTTCCAAATTCTTGTGTCAGGTTTAGTCTTCCTTCTAGCAGAAAATATTGTTAATTTTAATTATTAAAAAAACTCACTCGCACTGCCTTCCGTAAACATGGCGCATGAAACTGTGCCGAAATATTGGAAAGCACAATACTCAAATTATGATAAATATCTCGTTGTAAGTGACTTGCAAAAATACTTTTATTACTTTTCAACCAAGTTAAAGAAATACAATATGAGACCTTTTCGAATATAAAGGTTTACAACCCTTGTACTTAGATCTGTAGTGGCGATAGGCGGGCCTTGTATTAACTCGCAGGAAAGATTACAGTTGGGGAGTAAAGGTTTACTCCCCAACTGTAATCGATCGTATGTAATCGTAATGTAATCGATGTAATGCGAAACAGAGAGTGGGAAGACTTCCCACTCGATGGACCGACGACATATCCCAAAGGACGGCGATGTGGCATCGTTTGCCGAAGGCTGTGCCTTGCAGTAGACGTATTCTGGTGATGATAATGACTAGTACAATATTAGATAATATCTCAAAAATTTTCGGCTTCGACAGGAATCGAACCCCCAACACACACAAAGTCCTTCCCACAATACGGGGCTGTCATAGCCGCTATACCACTAAACGGATTAAAACGATATTGATTTTCTTAGAAATTACCCGGAAAGGGCTTACGCACTATAATAACAAACAACTTCGTACAATATTTTTCCAGCTTAGAAAATAACCTATAATAATAATAAATAAACCTCCTCTTGCGCAGTCGGGTAACAGATACATAAAAGTGACCTAGCTGCTAAAGCGTTTTCGTGGTTAAATTGAGTTATCGGGTAAGCTGGTAGCGAAGAAACGTCCATTTTGCAGCTTCTGTTGTTTTAATTTCACTGAAGCTGGAAGGAATTCAGTTGGGTCCTTTTTAGCTAGCTTGAGTAAATGGTGTTTTTTGGCCGGTTTTCTTTATAACAAGAATGTGAAGACTAAAAAGTACCACCGAAGTATAATAATGGTAGTTTATCAACAGTTTTTGTAGGCTTTCTCTCGTTTGAGATTCTGATATATTTTCTTGACCCTAATCGGCAGATTCGACAAGGTGGATTGTATGCGGTAGGTAAAATTAAAAATAAATTATTGCAATAATTTTATTTGACATACTATTATTAAATACTACTGCACCCCGCAGCTCCGCCCGAGTTGTTCTTATGTATCCCTAGGAAACCTGATTTATGATAAAAATGTATAATCATTTTTTTTATAATAAGTAAATATCGTATGTTTAATTCCAGGATTAGAATTACCTGTATGCAAATTCAGCCCGATCTGTTCATTAGTTTTGGCGTGAAAAGGTACCAACCTTAACCTGAACGACCAATATTAGTCCACTGCTGGGCGCAGGCCTCCCCCTGATAAGTGCCTTATTGGCGTTTATAATTCTCATGGAATGCCCATAATCCCCACGCTGGGCATGCGGGTTGAGGATCACAGATTGGTGGTAAAATTGTTCTACAGAGGCGCTGCTGCCTGGTGGATATCCCTTAGTCGCCTCTGACGACACCCACGGGAAGAGTTGGGGTGGTGCAAATTCAAATCCAGTACCACACAGCTAAACAAACCTACTATCTGTCAATCCAGCAATGCCTCAGAAAGGTGCACAAACAACTTAGTAAAGTTATGCGTTTGCTCACCTCAAAGGTTAGGTTTAGTAAACAGCGGCGGTTGACACGGTTTGATAAGCTTTACTCCAGTGATTCAATAAGGCCCTGCTTATTCCGCAAATATTGAAGAGGGATTAAGAGAGTTTAGACACGGCCGGGTGTTGTCGTACTAGACAGCACACATGCATTTTCTTCTTTTGATTCTCGCCATGGACCAACACTTATAGGGATACCTACTTAGAATCATTATTCTATGTCAACGGGGTACCTTTTGGTCCATACCTCAGATGAAATATACATAGTGAGTTTTTTTTTTATATCTATTTTGGCAAGAGACAACGTCTAAGGCATTAGTGCGAGTTCCACTCACATTTGACGTTTTTAGATAGATCATCAAAAAAAGCAAAAGCCAACATGACGCGACAATAAACGACTCTTTTATCTTCCTTGTTTAGGGTTCTGTGTCCCTAGCTAGTCCAATGTCTTCCTCCCTATACAGCATCATCACACTATATTATAAAGGCGAAAGTTTGTATGGACGTATGGATGTATGGATGGGTGTTTGTTACTTCTTCACGCCAAAACTACTGGACGGATCATTTTTTTTGCGTACAGGTAATTCTAATCCTGGAATAAAACATAGGCTACTTTTTATCCCATAAATCTGTTCCCGTGGTATGAAAATCACCTTTTAATTTTTCCATAGGAACAACGCGTGCGAAGCCGCGGGGCACAGCTAGTCATAAAATAAACTGAAACATTTTCACTCGTGGACAAAGGTTTCCCCCAATGGTTATTTTATTCTCACCGTATAATATTGGTCCAGAAGTGGATTAAAGAACAGAACAGACTTATCAAGCACTTACACATCGCTCCCATAAATCTGACTTACAAGTTGTAAGTTGTAAGCAGCACAAAAAAATCGCACAAGTGCGATTTTTTTGTGCTGCGAGGTAAGCCTGTGATAATGTCCTTATGCCGCTGCGCCTTTTCTAACGCATCTTAACTCTTCGTAATTAAACTACTAAGTACGCGTACGTCAGGGTTCGTTTCTTAATGATGGTATACAGTCGACACGTGAGCTTTCAGACTAGTCCATTCACCTGGCTCACCTTTCACGACAATCTCCTAATGCGGTAACTCGAATGTACGTGTCGGTTGTCAACGACAAACAAGTTGATATTTTATATAGGCAGCTCCCTCATAAACTCTTGATGCTTGCTTCAAACGCTATGGGGAGGCTTGCTTTGCTGTCTGACTCTTTGTTTCGTTGACCTTTCATGAAATAACTACCACAAATATGTAGTCATCTCGTCGAAATAATAATGGGTGTCCAATAAAATTCAGATTATAAGATAATTATAGAGGTATCTTTGACGTAAATCTGCATTTCAGTTATAAGATATTGGTGAATTTGCGGTTCTTATAAAACCTATCAAATTTAAAGAAATTTCGTAAAGCAATTATTATTACGAAGGAAGAATAGTGTATATGCGAAGCGAAGATCGATTCCTCAAGTTGTGTAAAAACAACAAATCGGCGTGCTTAAACTTAGACATAAACTTACTATCATAAAAAAATTAAGTCTTAACTATTATATAAAAAAAATATATAAAATTATATATTAAAATATTTACATTGATTCTAGTTCTCTATTTAGGGCTAGTAACAATAACATACAATAATTATAAAAGAAATATTATAACACATTACTCTACCCACAAAACAGATCCATACAGGAGAGGAGATCCCATCAGCAACAGTTCTCAGGATGCTTTGGTACTATCCCGGACTTTGTCATTTTTTTTATCACCTAGCAACTTCTCCGTCATCTGATAGATAGATAGAAGATTTTATTTAGCACACAAGGACAGCACAGAACACAGATTGAAAATAGGTAGGTATAAAAAAAACAGAAAAAAAATAACTAGAACTAAACTTAAGTTAGGAGACAATAAAAGTAATCTTAAAATAAAATATAAAAAACTTATACCTACCTTAATCTACCTACTCTTACTAAGTTGGAGTGTCAGTGCTGCAGGTGAGCCAAAACGGATCAGTCTCAGCTTTATGCTGTTTTGCACCAGGGCTGGTTTTCAGACTGACCCCATCTGCATTTGCATCATCCCACCGCTGGGTATCGGCTTGCCGAAGTCTTTGCATACAACTACATAATACATATATTCTATTTCTTTTCACTTAAAGTCTCTGTTCAAAACCGAGTCAAATCCAGTTGAATGGGTTTACCTTTCGATAATAAATCAATAATACTGGACTATACACAGCATTATCTAGCCCCAAGCTAAGCAGAGCTTGTGTTATGGGTACTAGATAACTGATACACAATACAATACACTACATAGATAGATATCTTTTTATTATACATAGAAAACATCCAGAACGCCCTGAACAAATTTCTGCCAACATTTGTCCAGAGGCGGGAATCGAACAACTTCCTCCTGCGTTGCAGGCGACAGGCGGTCCCTCACCCGCCGTGCCAAATCAGTCGATAACTTTAATTAACTCTTCGATTAAAACTAAATCCTATAAAATACCTAAGCATTTAAATGTAGTAACCATCTAACATTGATTCAGGTAACCTATGTATTTGATTCATGCTAATTAGCTCGCTAATTAATTCAAACTCAACGACTCCATTTACATTTCCGTTCGGGAGGCGAAAGGTTAACGTTAACTTACACAGAATTTCAACGTAAACTGATAACTTATAACTAAATCAGTACTTCGGTGTGGTAGGTACAGTATAGGGTTTTTGTTATTATAGCGCGTAATTTACTCAGCGTACCTAATTAATAGGTAAATTTTTGGGATATTATTTAACTAACTGCGCCCCGCGGCATCGCACGCCTTGTTCCTATGGAAATGTTTAAAGGTGATTTCTATCCCACGGGAACTGATTGTTTGACTGTTTGATGACAGAATTATAGTTACCTATATACAAAATTTCAGCCCGATCCGTTTAGTACTTTTGGCTTGAAGAGGTAACAAACATCCATCCATCCATACAAACTTTCGCATTAATAATATTAGTGTGATTTCTATTCTATACCAATTCCCAACTCTGTCCTCTGATGACGGCTTAGACTTTTAGGTAAAAATGTAAAGACTATTATTGTAATTGTTTTATACATTTGTTCGTATTTTTAACCGGATTTTAAAAAGGAGGAAGTTCTCAATTTGACTGGTTTTTTTAGTTACCTCAGAACTTACGACCTTTTTTTTTTTTACTTTGATGATTCTTTTTTATATGAAAGCTAGTGCTTCCCGTATAGTACCAGTTTTTAAAAGAAACCCAAATCTACGTGCCAAATAAATATATACTTACTATAAATGCTCATTCTCTATATGTAAGAATCTTTAGTAGCAAAGAAAAAAGTAACATAGGTAATAGAAAAAAATTAAAACAAGTAAGTATTTACAATCGTAGTACAAATATATTTGGGTCGCCTAAGATCGGATCTGACATAAGATCGAATGCATGGAATAACTCCCAAATTAGGCAATATTTTCTACTGCTGGCAACACTAATAGATCCTCCATTTCACTCTGCCCCTCTCCTCATACTGCGGCCGGCCAGCGACCAGACGAAACAATTGATTCGGCAGAAAAGAGCTGACCGGATCATTGATACCTAATGTATGGAAGTAAGTCCGGATGTATTATATAAACTACGTACCTAGTGAAGACACTACATAGTCCGATCTTCTGCCAACATGTTATTTTATTCACTATTTTTTTTTATCACAAATAGACTTTCGTTTGACCACAATCTCACCTGATGAAAAGCGAAGATGTGGCCGACGATGTATCACGAAGGTCTAGAAGATGGCTACTCCGGACCACATTCCGAAACACAACAGAGTTGCTTCACGGACTGGCCCAGTCCGGAGGGTGGTGACAAGCCACGGCCGAAGCCTACCACCAGAGGGTACCGCTCTTAGCACCACCCAGAGGACACGTGTAGGGTAACAGAGGGTCAACACCTACGGACGTGAGCGATACTGTACTATGGTATGTAAGTCGAAAAAGTCTGCTTTTCAAGCTCTTAATTTGCTTTGATAGATAACATCTACGCAAACCAAAAAATAAGGGGTTAAACAATATTTCTTTATCATCAATTTGCAGTACGCAACAGAAAACGACATCGAATCATGAGAAATATAATTAATTTTGTTTTAAAAAACTATAAACCGACTTTAATTTTTATAGTTTTTTCATGAATTATCATGGATCCCCTTGTCAGAACTGAACAAAATTAAAACGGGACCACACGCAAAGTACCAGTTTTCATATAAAAAAATAATTATGAAGATCGGACCACCCAGTCAATATCTCTGAGGCAATAAACATAATAAAAAAACACCGTCGAATTGATACTTATATAACCTCCTCCTTTTTTGAAGTCGGTAAAAAATGTATATCAATAGCAGTCGGAAACATCTAGAAAACCCTAGCTGCTTTGCCGAACTGCATGGCAATGCGATGCGCTGCATCAGATACCTACCCAACAGTTGTCGGGTCACGCGTCGCTTCGACCCGACGTTATATTTCCACGGGTAATTTTTTTTAATTTTTTTAAGTAATGCAGCACCGCGCGGTCGCGCCCGCGTAGTTCCTGTTTCCGTGGGAATTCCGGGATTAAATACAGCCTCACACTCTGAAAAGTAAGCTTTTTAATGAGAAAAGAAAGTTTAAAAAAGGTCCAGTAGTTTTGGAGCCTATCCAATACAAACAAACAAACAAACAAATCTTTCTTCTTCATAATATTAGTACTATTGATTAGATATATGATACCACTCACGAATAGGCACGTCTGAATGACTAGCTATAATGTTCAGTTGTAATGGTGCCAACACCTATGGCAGCCTTCGTGAAAGTAAAATACCGGAGGGGTGAATCTATTTGACATAAGTAACGACACGTGATGGTGAGGTCTCCTTTTTAACCGACTTTAAATAAGGGAGGATTGACTGTATTTAAAAAAAAAATTTTTTACCTCAGAACTTTTGTCTGGGTCGTCCGATTTTCATGATTCTTTTTTGATATGAAAGCTGGTGCTTTCCGTGTGGTCCGAATTTAATTTTGTTCAGTTCTGTTCAGACAATGAGATCCATGAAAATTCATATAAAACCTATAAAAATTGAAGTCGGTTTATAGTTTTTAAAACAACATTAATTATTCCATTCCATTTCGTACAGCACCTCTATCGTCCAGACAGGGAACTACGCAAATCCGATAAAAGCGATGTTTCGATCACGTCTCGTTCCCAACTCCAAATAGATTCACTGCTCAAATAGACAGAAATTGCTCAACTGAGGAAGTCAAACAATGAATATTACTTTTGTAAAATCAGGTGAATTCGAGCTCCAGTTTTTAAATTAAATTAGTTTGATCCATGTTAGTCTTTTCCCATTTTAATTAGGTACCTTCGTAGCAGGTCACCTAGAATACGCTTGATTATAAATTCAATGTTTTGAAAAAACTAAAAACCGACTTCATTTATTTTCGGTACCATAATGTTTATTTTTTCGTCTTCACACCGTTTCTACTTTCAAACCAAAGAATCATAATAAACATACACTAAGAATAACATTCGTCAGTATTAATAATGAAAAACTACTTATTATGCTAACAAACGTAAATTATAAAGTCAGTCACTTGGTACACAATTTAGCAACGGTCCTTACTCACGATTAGTAAATATTTATAACACAAAATACCGAACCCCATAAAGGCCCGTATTATGAAAGCTTGCTCAGTCATAGAGCCATGCTTGAGTAACGTTTATGCCATAGAAAAGCGTTGCTCAAGCATAGATCGATGACTGAGCAAGTTTCATAATACGGGCCATAGAAAAGATTCGGTTTTTCGCAATAAACTCTAAATGTTACTACTCCGTTGACGAATTTTTTAATGACAAATCTAAACTGCCTACCTGCCCAGTTATTATTATAACATTTTTCGATTCTTGTAGCTGACAAATTATATTCCGATAGGTATTTCCGACTTCTATAACTAAAATATAAATAGGCTTATATTCAACTATCGTAATGCTGATCTTTATATTAATTATTGCTGCGCCCTTACAGGGTACATGTATTTACCTTTAAGCCAATGCCACCTAAGCTAAAACAATGTAATTATGTATATGTATGCAATAAATGAATATGAATATGGTATGGCGTGATCAGATGTTTTTTTTCGGCGCAGTTTGGTGTGATCTGTTGCAACGTGATCAGATCCAGCGTATTCAGTTGGAAACACCCCTTGCTCCAAGAATTCGTTTCACCGGACTCCAAATAAAAATAAGTAGAGTCCAAATATACGGCAAATTTTGTGTTTCAACAAATTTTGTGTTTCGGAAAACAGTCTTCGAAACATTTAGCCAGAAAAAAGCCGTTTCTGGCTTTGTACACTGCACTTGTAATGTGTTTCTTGATTTCTATAAATAAGAAACATTGTAAAAATAACGAAAAACATTTTTTTTTACATCTGACATTAAATAAGCTGCCCCTGAGCATTCCTGGTGCAAAGCCCGAGTCACGTTTATTTAAAAACATAGGTATTGTTTTTAAGCTATTGCATAGCTTCTATCGCGGGGACCGAATCCAGAAATTCCGTAACGAAAAAACCTTGACGTTTGTCTCTTTAGTTCAGCAACTCGCCTCTAGATGGCATTGCAATAGCTTTACCGCGGCAGTCCCCGAGTGCCACACGTCTTTTTTTTTATAATTTCAAAGTCACCACGACTCTCAACTTCGTGGTATTGGAGTCGTCATTAGAACTACACTAACCACGGTATCTTCTACATTGTACTTGGAGGGAGTCGACAGGTACTTATTAGAGGCAGATAGCACCAATTTTCAGCAATACCTATTAATTCTAGTTGGATTGTTCGCGCCAAAGTTGAACAAAGTACGTAGGGCTGTCGCAAACTAATTTAAGGTAACAAAATATTTATCAAAAGTATGTATATCTTCACCTCACCTCAACAGCTTTATTGGTCCACTGCTGGACGCCTGTTAAGCATCTTATTGGCTTTTTATCTCATGGAGGTAATGCCCGTAATCCCTACGCTGGGCATGCGGGTTGGGGATCGCAGTTCGGTGGTAGAATTGTTCTGCAGGGGCGCCGATGTCCGCCCCCGGTGAACATCACTTAGTCGCCTTTTACGACACCAGGGCAAGCAATCTCGACATAGATGGCGACCGACATCGGTCGCAAAGTTTTACCGGATATATTTTACGTATTTTGATTTTCTTTTTGATACGATTTCGGTAAAGGAACCGAGAGAATATGGCGGTCGTTTGCGACAAAAATGAATAGTTCCGGTGGTAAATCAATATAATGTATTTATGAAAATAAATAGTTATTGAATCATTTGAAACTTGGTTCTTGTAAAAACAATCAAAATTCGATAAAATATGACCAGTAAAACTTTGCAACCGATGTCGGTCGCTATATATGTCGAGACTGCTTGACCAGAAGGAGTTGGTGGTGCAAATTCTGAGCAGAGAGTATGTATGTATGTATGTTTGTTGCTCCTTCACGCAAAAACTACTGTACAGATCGTTCTGAAATTTTGCATACAGGTAGTTCTAGGCCTGGAATAACACATATAAACATATTTTATATCCCATAAATCAGTTACCGTGGAATAACGCGTGCGAAGCCGCGGGGCACAGCTAGTATTTAATAAACAAATTCCAAACTTATCTACATCGATGTAAATCTTCGGTATCTACCTACAGAATGTTTCGAAATTTCTCATTATTAACCTTGGGTGTTGCCAACCCTACAGCTTATTACACTGTGCAGCAGATACTCCAACTAATCACAGCAGAGTTGGCAACTCCGCCACATCCAGTATTGAGTGGGCTCTGGCAACACTACATTGTAGCTAAAATTAAGTGGGCGCTGGCAACATTATAGGAACTAGGTAGTATCAGTAATTACTATACCGTGTCCATTTTGAATGGAGCTTATACGTAAACAAACCGCCCATACTAAACCTAAAATTCACTTTGTTGGCGCGTCCTTTTATACGTAATTTACATTACTTGTAGGTTTAAAGATATTTATTCCCAAAAAAAGACACAGTCACTTACATGAGAATAGTAATTTAGCTTAGAGTTAACAATTTATAAAAGTAAATTTAAGTTGTTGTTCGGTCTGTAGGTAGTTATTACAGTTTTGCATAGGTAAATAAACAGATATAGGTACAAAAATGGTAAAAGGTTGACTCACTTAAACAGACACTACGAATAATTTAAACTAGGCACACTCTCTACAATGTCAAATTTTATTTGATTGGATAATTTTCCACAACAAAACTAGCCAGTTCAGTTTTAAAAGTTTGAAAGGAACTTACATTTTTCAATGTTTCGGGTAGTTTGTTATAAAGCTGTGCTCCTTCAAAAGTAAACATTTTTTTGCCGTAATTCGTTCTTACCTTGGGCAAAACAAGAAAGCTAGCTCGGCGAGTGTTACGTTTTGTTACTTGCTTTGATTTTAAAAACGATATGTTAGAATGAATGGAGTTTTTGATGATTTTACGGATTAGAATGCATGAATTATAAATGTACAATTGATTAATAGACATTAAATTTGTTTCTTCGTATATAGTTCTAGTAGGAGTAAGGTAATGATAGTTAAAAAGTAGTTTGATAATTTTATTTTGTAGAACTTGCAGGACAGCTAGTTTAGTTTTGGCAGCGTTACCCCAAATTTCAATAAGGTATAGCAGATGTGGTTTTACAAGCGAGTTGTATATTGTGTTACGAGTTTGGCGTGGTATACATCGAACTAAGTTACGTAATGATCCTAAAAGTTTCGAAAGTTTGGTACGTATATTTTCTATGTGAGTTCCCCATGTTAAACCACTGTCCAATTGCAGCCCTAGGTACTTTTCGCAATTTTTTTTTTCAAGAACCATATCGTTTATTGTTAGAGGTTTATGCGGCGGAATTATTTTATTTTTAGCTTTGAAAATTGTGTAGCAAGTCTTTGATGTGTTAATTGTCAGGAGGTTGTATTGAAACCAATCGCAAAGGGAGTTTAAATCATCTTGAGCTTTTTTGATAATTTCATGTATTGATGGACCAAAGTAAAATAAACACGTATCATCAGCATATAGAGATATGTGACCATGTAATCCCTTTTCACTTATGTTGTTAATGTATACGAGAAACAGGAGAGGTCCTAAGATGGATCCTTGTGGAACACCGTATGTGATAGGTTGTTTACCACTTTGGTGCTTTCCAATTTTTACCACTTGAAATCTGTTAGACAAGTAAGATTTAAACATTTTTAATGCTGTGCCTTTGACACCTATAGCTTCGAGCTTATTTAACAATAGCTTATGACTTACGGTATCGAAAGCTTTTTTCAAATCAATGAACACACCCAAAACAATATTTTTAGAATCAATATTTGATTTAATCTTTGTTACTAGCTCAATTGTAGCAGTTAAAGTACTACTCTTTGGCCGGAAACCAAATTGATTTTTAAAGATAAAATTTATGGAATTCAAATAGTTCTCTAGTCGATTATGAATCAATTTTTCCAGGAGTTTGGATATGATAGGAAGGACTGATATTGGTCTATAATTACCTGGATCGTTTTTAGGACCCGATTTGTAGATGGGAGATACCTTGGCAATTTTCTACTTGTCGATTTTAGATCCTCCCTTCAATAAAAATTGCTTGCAACTATAATATCTGAAACTCGTTGCTTACAACTATATCTGAAACTCGACGCCAAGCAAGTGAGATTTTGTTATTTGTGTCGTATTTTGTTTACTAACATGCTTCATTCAAAATGGATAAACCATAGTTATGATACTGACTAGCGGTCCGTCGCGATTTCATTCACGTTTAGTTTTTTGTCTAGGTAGGTATCGAATCTATTTGACAAAAAACTAAGGTAGGTACCTAATTTAATTTTTATGAAGATCAGTAAAATTTGCCCGCAAACCAGCGTGTGTGAATGTTTGTTCATGATTAATATTGTATTTTTAAATAAACCGATCAATTACCTACTTAATTGGAACGGGCCGAATCTTGAAACATGTACCTACTTAACTTATCAAATGTATTTAACATGATTCTTCGACATATTCTGCGCATGCCTCTAGGACTTTACACACGGCAGCTATAATGTGAAGATGTATTACAGCCATTGATTTAAAAAGGGAAGATAGGTTACGTTCTCCCAGCGCTTACTCAAAAATTGGCATGTGTTACAACTACACGCAAACACATACGCTCACAGTTATATTTCCAGTCCTGTGCAATACAAAGAAGAACAAAGACGGAAAGACGTATCTAGGACCGAAGTGAGACTGAGACAACAATATTTCACGCGAATCACGACCGCCAGTGTCGCCGTCAGATGGTGACTGATGTGGGAGTACACAATTTTACACAATTTGAGGTTGCCACTTTCGAGCAACCAGTACCTCATCTTCGTTTTTAATAAATCAATGATCACAGCACGATGTCATACATCTCTACATAGAAAACTTACACCTTTACATAGAAAATTATGTCATCCTTATTATTTTGATCGTTTTGACAGGAACAGTGACATTCTTAGTTGTGTCAGATTAGTTTAGTTTAGTTTTGGTGACATCTGATTAAGGCGCATACACCAGTGAAAGTGGCGCCCCCACCTATTTTATCTTATTATTACGTTAAACACAGTATGTTTTAAAAATCCATCGTACAGTTTCTAGTATCTATTATAAGTTATTTAGTAATGCCTCTGTAATAGTTTCATTTGGTAAAGCTTAGGCAGAGATACGAAGTTGCGCTTTTTGGCCACCAAACTATATTTTTGCATCTCTTCTTATACCATATAACATATAAGATAACACTACTAGAGAGGTATTAAAAAATAGCTTATAATATTCATACGCCACGATTGCCGCGGCCTTTTTCTTAATAATTGTCAGTCAGTCGGGAATTCTTCGGCGTCAATTCACTAGTTGACGTCACCTTCGGCTTTCTGTACTTAAACTGTACGATGGATTTTTAAAATTTCCTTTGTTAAACGTAATAATATGAGATAATTAATTTTGTTTTAAAAAACTATAAACCGACTTAAATTTTTACAGTTTTTTCATGAATTTTCATTGAGTGTATTGTCAGAACTGAACAAAATTAAAATGAGACCACAAGGAAAGTACCAGCTTTCATACAAAAAAAGAATCATGTAAATCGGACCACCCAGTCAAAAGTTCTGAGGTAACAAACATAAAATATAAGACGAAAATACAGACGAACCTCCTCCTTTTTAACCGACTTCAAAAAAAGGAGGTTCTCTATTCGTCTGTATTTTTAAGCTATTGCATAGCTTCTATCGCGGGCCTTGAGCGCGGGGACCGAATCCAGAAATTCCGTAACGAAAAAACCTTGACGTTTGTCTCTTTAGTTCAGCAACTCGCCTCTAGATGGCATTGCAATAGCTTTACCGCGGCAGTCCCCGAGTGCCACACGTCTTTTTTTTTTTAATAATTTTAAGACGACAAAAAAATTATTTAGCTGTAATAAACAAAATGTCAAAGATACTACAATAACATGTCAAATAATGCAAATATGTATGTCCAATTAAAACTTATTAGCTACAATATCAAAATAATAATATTAATCCATAAGTAAGCATTGATTAAAGAAACATAAATAAATAAATTTTTTTTTTATAAAAAATGTGTTTTAGACGGCGTACAGGTATGTAATGCAAATGAAGAACACTTTATCATACACGTCAACAAAGATGGTTGGTTCGATTTCCGCCTCGGGACAAAGGTTTGTACCTACATACAATTCCTACTGTACTACCCACAGATAATACATCAATTCTGGGTGTTTTCTATGTAACTACCTAAGTTTAATAAAAAAATATCTACTATGTATGATATTCTGCAGAACAATTATACCACCAAACTGCGATCCCCAACCCGCATGCCCAGCGTGGGAATTATGGGTATTACCCTCCATGAGATTTGCTACTTATTGGCTCTTATCAGGAAGAGGTCTGCGTCCAGCAGTGGATCAACACAAGCTGTGGAGGTGTTGAGGATGTATGGTATTAGTTATAGTTATCCAGCGCCAATAACACAAACCCGACTGATTTTTTGGTGTTATTTTTTTTTGAGATATATTCAGCATTTTTCGATAATTGACATTTTTATCCGTCGTGTGGTGCCGGCGGCACCGTCGTGTGGTGCCGGCGGCATAGAATTTGCACCACCCCAATTCTTCCCGTGGGTGTCGTAAGAGGCGACTAAGGGATATCTTCTGGGGGGCGGGCAGCAGCGCCCCCTGCAGAACAAATCTTCAACCAAACTGCGATCCCCAACCCGCATGCCCAGCGTGGGGATTATGGGCACTACCCCCCATGAGTAAAACACCAAAAAGGCGTTTATCAGGGGGAGGCCTGCGTCCAGCAGTGGACCGATACAGGCTGTGGATGGATGGATGGATGACATTATTATGAAGTCCAACTATTTCATGGAGTTAGCAATAAATGGGACGTAATGAACCTACACAATTATGATCAGTTATTGGGCTAGATATGCTCTGTGAATTTTTCGGCATAATTTATTTATTTACTTCGGTGCGTTATTCAGAATTATTCTGAAAATGTTTTGAACAATGAGTTTTGAATCGCACGTTTTGCACGCATTGACACTTGACTTAGATTTAATTAGGGATACATTTTGCTATTTTTAACCTACATGAATAGGTGGTGATCAATAAATAATGGTTATTTTCAGTCTAGTTGTGGATTGAGTCTAAGGAATTTGTCTGTTATGTTTTAACCGCGAGGGTTATAGTTTTTGCACTCTTTTCCGGGAAAAAAAGTAGCCTTTGTTCGTCCCTGAGATACCCTCTACATCCCTGCCAAATTTCAGTAAGATCAGTTCAGCCGTTTAGGCGTAAGAAGGTTACAGACCAACAGACATAATTGGTAAATGGTAATATGCCACAATTCTTAAATTATTTTGATCGTGAGAATCGTCGTAGAATGACAAAAGATGGCATTTTACAATGGTATCGAACATTGAAAAGGTTAAGCTATTAATTATATGGACTCTTGAATGGCACCGTTTTTTATAAACGGACTGACTCTAGGTACAATCCTAAAGTTTAATATATATGACTTGGTTATAAATTTAATTTATAACCAAATCAGTTTTAAGTAGGTACTGTCTTAAACTTGTACAAACCATTGTTGCAGATAAAGAAATACCTTTATTAATATTAATAACTAGCAAAGCAACGCGGTTTTTGCGGTAGTTCACTTTCCTGTGGGAATTCCGGGATAAAATATAGCCTATGTCACTCCCTAAAAAGTAAGTAAGCTTTTGATTTTTTTAAATCGTTTCAGTAGTTTCGGAGCCTATGCAATAGAAACAATCAAATCTTTCCTTTTTATTATATTACTATAGATATATTATAATCCGGCAAATCCATACCGGATGTGTATATACCTACACCTGGCACTGAGTGCACACCTGCAGCTGTAAGCAATGGTGTGTAATGATATTTCCTTTTCTGAGTAATTTATTGTAAAATGTACCGAAATGGACCATGCCGGTCCGAAATAAATGTTTTTTTTTTTTATATCTGAGACTAATTTTCTCATTCATGGTTTTTGTTTGTGTAATGGCTCTATCAAGAGCTCGTACTCCATACAGCTTCCGGTCCCACCTTCCGTGAAGTGTTCCACCTTCCACATGAAGTGACCGTAGTCCTGTGTGGGCATCCACATGTGGACCAACTTGTTTACGTTGTAGTTGTCGAACTCATACACCCCCTGAAATCATGGAGTAGAGATATTTAATTAAAACAATGCTTAATAATAATTTACTTCTGAATATAAATTATGAAAAGTAAATCATACATTATGTAAACAAAATATTAAGATATAATAATTATAAGAATATTCACGGATATTATATCGCGTTTATATAACTATTTTTCCCGACGTTTCAGAGTCAGAGTCAGAGTCAAATCGTTTCTTTCTTAAGACTTACAAAATAAGTCAAATTTTTACAATATAAACAGCTTGATAAATAGTTATTACTATCAAACAAGAAATAAGGTGCAATTGACTCTAATTCACTTCAATTTTTGTTTCAGAAGGTTTGCACTCATCCGATGATAGTCATCACGTGACCACGACATTGTAAACCTGTGGAAACGTCGGGAAAAATAGGTAAATAAACACGATAGATACCCGCGAATATTTTTAATAACGTGTTCTGATCGCGTCAGTTTAAAAAACTTTATAATAATAGTTTAATTAAATGTCAAAGTGTTAATAATTTAAATTATACTGCGTGCGTCAAAAGAAGTAAGTACCACCTACCTACTTTGTAGATTGAAATCAGAAGCTCTCTGACTTTTCGTGAGGCGATGAGAATAGAAAACGTCTCACGTGAGACGCTGGGAATACTTTTCTGGAGACGTTGGGAATGAGCTTCTATAAAGTTATTCTGTGTCATAATTGACATAACTTTGCCGCCTGTTTAGAGACCATACACCTAATACCTAAGGCCTTGTTTACGGAGTTTTTTTTAATTATTATTTAAAAATTCAAGAAATATAAAAAAATACAGACACATTCATTCATCGCGCTTACAAACGTTAGGTCATTATTTCCCATGCAAATTAATTCATTTATAAAATAAATATTTTAAATTTTTGAATCCATTATGGTTATTAAAACAAACTTACTTACAACGGGATATTTACCATGATTTGAGTTTTGAGCATTTCAATATTTCGGCACAGTTTCATGCGCCATGATCACGGAATAGCTTATAGCTCAAAACTCAAATGATAATAAATATCCCGTTGTGAATGACTTTAGTATTTTTAGATTGTAACGCGAAGTATATAAACTGACCAAGATAAAAAAACTCACCAAAACAAAGGATGTATCAATAACCATCAGAAAACTGAAGTGGAGATGGACTGGGCACACTATCAGAGGGAGCGAAAAGTGGTCTAAAACTATAATGTACTGGTACACAGGAAACAACAGAAGGAAACGAGGCAGGCCATCAAGAAGATGGGTCGATGATATAAAAGACACAGCAGGTGGCACATGGTCTAGATTGGCTAGCAATAGAGAGGAATGGGCAAAATTGGAGGAGGCCTTTGTCCAAAGAGGCACACAGGCAGATGACGAAGCAGAGGAGTTAGTCTAACACAGTGTATAAAGAATATTGATGTAATATAGTATACTGCTTATTGTAAGATGTCTGAATAAAAGGCTTATATTATTATTATTATTATTAACGCGAAGTATAAAAATATCTACGAAAGTTTTGATAAGCGCACGCCCTAGCTTCTAAAACGTTTTTTTATTTATTTATGATTGTGCATTCTAGGATTAAGTTTACACTAGTGATTGTACCCGACGAATGTTATTTAATGTTTTAATAAACAATTTATGAAACTGAATTTTTAGATTAATGTATATTTATCAGGTATTTATCGCATACCTTTGTTTTTATTTCCCTACGTTTTTACCGCATTACAGCGATCTTAATCGACCACGATCGCTGTAATGCGGTAGAAACGTATAAAAACAAAGGTACGCGATAAATACCCGATAAATAATTAATCATTAAATTATATCAACAAAAGCGAAAGTTTAAAAAGTTTTTAAGCTATTGCATAGCTTCTATCGCGGGCCTTGAGCGCGGGGACCGAATCCAGAAATTCCGTAACGAAAAAACCTTGACGTTTGTCTCTTTAGTTCAGCAACTCGCCTCTAGATGGCATTGCAATAGCTTTACCGCGGCAGTCCCCGAGTGCCACACGTCTTTTTTTTAGATTGATTATTAAAATGATATTACCTTGTAAAACATGCAACTTTGCAGGTCGTATTTGAGCCGCAGCGCTGACGCTATGGCCGGGAAGAACACCCGGTTACACCCGTTGTTGTTGATCATGTAGTTTACTTTCCAATTGTTGTTCTCCCACACGTATTTCTTAGCTTTTGTCTGAAAAAATATTGCCCAAGAAAAGTTCCATAGTTGAGTAAAGCGAACGCGCAAATGTCACCGAAGTCATCGCTGCATTTTACTAAAATCCTCTAAGTATACTAATTCTGGCGCGGACCGGAGCGCGGTCACTTTAACAACCTCTGTGGCGCGGTGGGCGAAGGTCCGCTTGCGACGCAGGAGGTTGCGGTCAAATGTGTGTACGATCTGCAGATATTTGTTCAGAGCGTTCTGGGTATTTTCTATTTATTTTATAATAAAAAATCTATCCATGTAGTGTATTTGTATGATGTATATTATTTATCAAGTACCCATAAGACAAGCTCTGCTTAGCTTGGGGCTTATAGATAGTGCTGTGTGAATTGTCCTACATTATTAGGACTTATTCATTCATTTGTTTACATGTTGTTAGTGATACATAGGTCTAAGGTGTTATATTATAAGTGTCAAGCATATACCCGTTGGAACGCTAAAGTTCAATCTCGTTTTATTAAATACTAGCTGTGCCCCGCGACTTCGCACGCGTTGTTCCTATGGAAACGTTTATAGGTGTTTTTCCGGCAATTATTAGAATTTTTCTCGCCGTAAAAACCATCCTTGAACTTCAAAGAATATTAAAAATTGGCCAAATTGGTCCAGGCGTTATTGAGTTATGGGCTTACCAACACATTAAGCGATTCATTTTTATATTATAAGACTAGGTTTATTAACGTCTCGCTTCGGGAGCCGTTCTGTTTCCACTTGCCGTAAAAAAAAAAAGAATTTTTAAACAAAATGTATGGAAAACGACCTTCGGGCGGACCCCCTTTTCGGGGGGACCAAGGGGGAAATTAGGAAAAATAGGATTTTTCCCCGGGTCCAATTGAATAGCCCCATCCGTTTCTTCCAAAAAAACCATACCTCCCCATCTACCATCAAGGCGAACAACTATGTCAATCATTATGTCAGTCAGTGGTAATCCAGCTATAGGTATTATAAAGAGGAAATATTTGACATTTTGTTTGTTTGAATTGAATAGGCTTCGAAACTACTGGACTGATTTCAATAATTCTTTCATCATTAAAAATCTTACTTTTCAGGAAGTGACATAGGCTATATTTTATTCCGGAATTCCCACGGGAATGGGAACTACGCGCGTGAAACCGCGAGGCACTGTTAGTTGAATAGAAGTACTCTTTTCTCTTTTGGTCTGTTTTCCTCTAAGCCCAGAAGGATAGTGCTTAGGATAGGTCATAACTATTTCTAGTATTAATTGCTGCCCGCGGCTTTACATGCGTTGTGTTGTGTAATTATTGGCCTAGAACTACCTGTATGCAAATTTCAACCTGATCCGTTCAGTAGGTTTCGTAAAAGAATAACAAACATCCATACAAACTTCGCGTCTTAATATTAGTAGGATATTAGGTTAGTTACCTGTTTATTTCTGAAATCTCTAAATACAACAGTTTTCCCTCTCATGAGGTTTGTCTCCGTGGTGGAATTATAGAGTTCTGCGTAGAACTTGGAGGGAGGATCCGGGTCTACTGGTAAAGTAGGGCTCTTGCATTCTCCAACGCTGAGGAAGGACGCTTTGAATGGACCCTAGAAAAACATGGCTTCCATGACATAACATATTTCCCATGAGTAGGAATAATAATAGAGAGAGAAAGAGATCTATACTAATCATAGATTTATTTAAAAGGGAAGATAGGTTACGTTCTCCCAGTGCTTACTCAAAAATTGGCATGTTTTACAACTACACGCAAACACATACGCTCACAGTTATATTTCCAGTCCTGTGCAATACAAAGAACAACAAAGACGGAAAGAAGTATCTAAGACCGAAGTGAGACCGAGACAACAATATTTCACGCGAATCACGACCGCCCGTGCCGCCGGTCCGACGGTGACTGAGGTGGGAGCACATAATTTTACACAATATGAGGTTGCCACTTTCGAGAAACCAGTATCTCATCTTCCCTTTTTAATAAATCAATGCTACTAATAGTATAAAGAGGATAGATTTGTTTGTTTGTATTGAATAGGCTCCGAAACAATTGGACCGATTTAAAAATTCTTCCATAATTAAAAAGCTTACTTTTCAGGGAGTGATATAGGCTATATTTTATTTCGGAATTCCTACGGGAACGAGAAATAAGCGGGTGAAAGCGCGAGGCGCTGCTAGTTTAAAACAAATTAGTGTTGTATAATGTGCAGGACACCTTATTTACACCTCTTTAGAGGGTAAGAAACCCTCAAACTCAACAGCCTGTATCGGTCCACTGCTGGACGCATACCTCCCCCGATAAACGACCTAATGGCTGTTATCTCACAGGTGGTAATGCCCATAATCTCCACGCTGGATGCGGGTTGGCATCGCAGTGAGGTGGAAGTTTTTTTTTTCAAAGAACGCTGGTGCTTGCCCTTGGAGAATATCCTTCTTCACCTCTTACGACTCCCGAGGGAAGAGTTGGGGTGGTGCAAATTCTAAGCAAGCACAACACAACTGGCTGGCACCATACAACTAGTGGGTTTATTTTTGTGTAATGCTAGACCGTAGTGGGCGTAAGCCGAGCAAAAGTGCGAAGCACAGACGAGGTGGCTTGGTGTATCATAAACATCATGATATAAAATGTTCGTGAGGTTTAATTTAATACTTTAAAACCGTAATTACCAACCTGCATAGGGTCTGGATTTACCGGTAGCTTAACGCTATACCTACTTATACCGCTTTCAAGCCCTTTTCCGATTTTATATCCGTGCCTAACCATCTCTGTTAGATGACTATGTCGACTCAGTGACTGATAAAGATCATTTAAGTAGATATAATGATCTTCAACGATCAGATAAATACTAATATCTCCATTTTTAATAAGTAAAGATAAATTTTCCTTGGTCTCCTAGTGGATTATTTACGATTAATGGCTTAATTTAATGGAAATGGACTATTTCTCTACGATTGATACGTACCGATTTAGCTCCCATGACCAATGAATGGCAATTTAATACCAAAATTGACAGAAGCAACCACGCCATTTTGAAATATTCTCGAACAAAATATATGAAAGGTAATCGTCCAGTTCACGCATCTAAATGTACTGCAGTTATTCAACCATTAGAACCAATTCAAAGAACTCGACATGTTAAAAATACATTAGGGTTTATCTAGATCGTTTCATTGATAAAAATAAAACAGTAATTGGATATGTAGTTGAATTTAGATTACGGTAATAAGAAAGTATTTAGCGGACTAGTTAGATAAATCCACGAGATACGTTAATCGAGATGAATGATAACGATTAGATAATGTTTTTTTGTTTTAATAAATTAATAAAGTTTTTTTTTTAATATTATAGTTTTCATGGGAGTATAGGGGAAGACGCCGGTTATAGTCTCGTCTAAGTCGAATTGTTATTACTTAGTCGAAAAGTTTTTAGTCGAATTGTGTTTGCCCTCTTTGTATTTCTAGTCGCTCACTTAGTTATTTAGTCGCACGGCTGTGCAGTATCACTAAAACAAAAGAACAAATTCATACTAAACTGATGCATACACCAGTGAAAGTGGCGCCCCCAACTTTTTTATCTTATTATTACGTTAAACACAGGAAGTTTTAAAATTCAATCGTACAGTTTATGGTATCTATTATATTAAGTTATTTTTAAATGCCTCTGTAATAGTTTTATTTTATAAAGCTTAGGCAGAGATACTAAGTTGCGCTTTTTGGCCGGCAAACTCTTTTTTTACATCTCTTCGTATTCTTTAAAAGATAAAACCATTACAGAGGTATTAAAAAATAGCTTATAATAGATACCACAAACTGCACGATGGATTTTTAAAATTTCCTGTGTTAAACGTAATATATATGATAAAATAGATGGCGCTGTCATTATTGGCTCGGGTATGCGCCTAAATGTACAAAAGATGCGGCTGGCATGATCAAGATAAACTACACAAACCTAAAAGATGGACTGTAACTGCTTACAAAAGAATGTAGCTGGGTACAACATGGGGTAAAACCTGCTGTATCAATGAAGGATGCAAGAACTGTAGCAATGAGGAACGGAACGCAACGAGAAAACGGAACGTCAGGGGGGACCAGAGACAAAACACGAAGACGCTTTTGGCTATGGCCGACCGAGACAAATTTCGCGAATCAGCAACCACTGTAATTTAATTAAGTAATTGTTTACTGAATTAAATTACTGTGGTTGCTGTGGTTGCTGATATGTTGGGATAAAACTGGATTATTATTCACAACAATACAAGAACCGCCATCCATTGTTTTCCACAATCATTTTGGTTGCCTGCAAGGGCTGGAAGAAATCCATTTTCGTTCTCTATGTGTTAAATTTATGTAAAATTTGTTTAATTTTAAGGTGATGAATAGAGCATTATCTATATCTATTTCTCGTATTTATAAAACTATCTCCAGCCCGCTGTTTCGCTGCTTTCAGAATAGCTGAATTATATTCCAGCTCAGCTTGTATGGTATATCATCTCGAGCCATTCAGTTGTTTTAGCGTTGACGTCAACCAAACATCTTCACAACGGCACCAACAATCCTTTCTAGAACTTGCCTTTAAAATGATTATTTTAGGAGAAGTGTAAAAAACTTCGTCTGAGGGAGAAGTAAGATAAATAATATTAAAATAATTGACCATTGAGCAAGATCTTATAATTCTTCGAATTTTCAGGTCAGTTTCCTAATCGAGAAGCTAATCAGCTCCTTCATTTAGGAGAAGATATGATAAATAAAAAATGCTGAACAATTCAAGCAGTAGGTAGATAATGTTGACGGAAAGATTACATGTTTATTAGTTATTAAATTAGGTGTAACTAGACATAAAACTGAAGAACTACGTACTTACTACCGTACTACGTAGGTACTAGGTACCTACCTACCTATATGTTTTTATCCGACTTCAAAAACGGAGGAGGTTTTCCATTCGACTGTTTTTTTTTTGTGTTTGTTACCTTAGTTAGTACTTTCAATTGGGTGAACCGATTTTGATGATTCATTTTTATATGAATGCTTCCCATGTGGTTTTTTCAATTTGATTCAGTTCTGACAATGACATCCAGAAGAAAAGAAAACCATATTATTGAATTCAGTATGTAATGTTTTTAAACAAATCCAATTTTTTTCACAGTTCTTCAACATTTCTCCTAAGAAATGACTGCATGCACCAAACAATAAAATAACAAATGAGTCCAGGGATTTTTATTCGAATACAAAAGAAATCAAATTCCCAAAAAGACTGTCACCAGAACCGAAAAGGCAAACAAGTCCATATTCATTATAATTAATGATTTTTAACAATTCAGTAGGTAGGTACATTATTATGAATGTAAGCGGGTTAACTACGAACGTTGACTATGTTGGAAGAACACTGCTCGAAGGGATGCGATACTCGCGCGTCCAGAACCGCACTCACCCTGAAGATGCCACTCGTTAAGGGATGGAACGTTGGTGTTCTTCCAACACAAACAAGGTCCGTAGATAATCCGCTTACATTCGTAATTTATTCTTTAAGCTACGAAAGTTTCTATTGTATATATTTATATCATTTTAGTACGTTGAAAAGAGTTATTTCCGTGCAGGTTCTATAAGGACCTCATAATCGTAGCAACTGACGGTCCCAGCTTCAGAGAACTGCTCAACCCTCCACAAGTAGCGTCCATACTCATTCCTCTTCATCCATAGGTGCACCAGCTTGTCTATGTTGTAGTTACTGAAGGCATACTCCCCCTGGAGTAAGACAACATATCGTAAGTAACACAATGTGTGTACGATCTGCATCGAGATAGATTCTATCTCGATGACGATCTGCAGATATTTGTTCAAAGCATTCTGGATGTTTTCTATGTAGGTATACTAAAAAATATCAATCTATGTAGGTAGTGTATTGTAATAAATATATCAGTTATCTAGTACCCATAACACAAGCTCTGCTTAGCTTGGGGCTAGATAATGCTGTGAATTGCTGTGTGAATTGTCCAGCATTATTTATTATCTTAGCGTTTTTGCTAGCAATTTTCATGGATATACGATATATAAAAACAATATATATATTTTAAACATGGTGTTTATCTATACAGGGCTTTTGTTAATTCAATGACGCTGTGTGAACTGCAGGATCTGCCCATACTCTGCTCATCATCACGAGAACGACAAAAAATCACACTTGTTGTGTGAAACGAAGAATCATGTGTCGCACTTGAATTTTTTTTGAAGATATTGTATGCTGTAGCGGGGGCGTGTGTTGTGGTGATTGTTAAGAGAAGGCAACAGAATCCAGTTCACAGGCAGATTTATTCATTGACTACAGTTATGGTAGAAGGAGTGAAAGTTTCCAGTAGAAGATAGAATAGCGATAAGAAGAAGTTATAGCAAGAGTGGTACGAAACAATAGATTTTACTATACAGTCCAATACACGGTAGTGCGCGCGGTAGTAGGTTCCGTATGACTAAAGGAATTCTATTGTTTTATGTGTAATTTGTAGAGTTACCTGGTAAAACGTGCAAGTGGATACCTCGTACTTGAGACCAAGGGCGGTGGCGATCGCCGGAAAAAAGAACCGGTTGCATCCCATGTTGTAAACTAAAACAAATTTCCATTTGTCGTCTTCCCACGCGTATTTTTTAGATTTTGTCTGAAATTCGATTAAATTATATTATGTTTTCATACACGGTACTTATAGATAAATTTATTAAAAGCTGGGCGATCCCCTTTCGCCTTATTTTTAAACCTTTATAATATGTTCTTATATTGTTTTTTTTTCCATTTCGTGTGATCCATTTTCCTGATTTTGTCATTAGTGAACCTTACTTATTGTAACGACTGTAGACTCATAGGTATATACGGATGGCAAGTGCCGACTGCAAGGAAACTACACGCGTCAACTGCAATCGATGGCAGTTCACGGCAGCCACTGCAGTCGACTGCAGAAGACTGCAGGCGGCGGCACGCTATGGCAATCGTCGACTGCTGTTGATTCGATATCAGTTAACAGCAGTCGAGTCTTGCAGTCGGCAACATGGCGTCAGGATTCTAACTCGATGCTTGGCTTCCATGTATTGGAGACGGGCAATCCGTTTTTAAGAGCGCTTAGTTTCTTCTTGATACTTTTACGTGACTGAAATGATGATGAATAAACTATTAAACAATTTTTATTTCCTATACTGGGGGCCTGGATTTGTTTAATTAAGTTGATTTTTAAATGGAGAACCCAAATTACCCATAAAACCTAAAACGAACGATAAACACTGGTTTAATTTATCCTTCTAGGGACAATAACACAATGCTCCACCCGAAAAAAGGTCAAAAAAAAGGTTACAGAAGAAGAAAATAATAGAAGAACGTTTTGTCTCTAGAAAGATAAATTAACCAACAATTATCTAACCTAGATTTAGTATTTTTACTTACAACTTTAGGTTACAGAAGAAGAAAATAATAGAAGATATTGTCCCTAGAAACATAAATTAAAGCAGTCAGATACTATAGGTACTTTATAATTAAAGTTTTCTCGCAAGTGTAGGTACCTACTCTATTATAACGCACGGATCTTAACAGCCAAAGCAATATACCTTCAGTTGTCGAAAGTTTCTAAAAATAACGGTTTTCCCTCTCATGAGATTGATCTCTGTAGATGTGTTATAGAGCTCTGCATAGAATTTGGAGGGAGGGTTCTTATCTATCGGTAATGAAGGGTTCTTGCACTCTCCCACGCTGCTATAGGACGCCTTGAATGGACCCTGAAGATATTATAAAACGGTGAGCATTATACAGGGTTACTGGTAATTCACTGACACTGAAATGGGTAGGTATGCCTGCATTTCACTGTAAGTGAAATGCAGGCATACCCCAGACACTCGCCTATTTCTCCATCCATATCACATCTCGGCACTACATGATGATGAACATGAACTCACATAATCACTAAGACCTGATTGTGTGAATGCAATAAGTACTGAATAATACCTACACGTGCTGACACACATAGTTATTCAGTACTGAGTACTGAGTACTGAATAACTGTTTATTTTTTAGTGATTCGAATATGTTCATTTGAAAAATATCAGAACAAAAGAGAGAGCTTAGATATTCGATCTGACACTGACAGGATTATTTGTGTATGAAATATTGCAGCCTTTAATCTGTCAGTTGAGTGGAGGAATCTGTTTTCAGAAATCCTCCACAGAATTGATTAAGGGGAAATCAGGAAATCCCCACATGAGGGAAGGCATCGGGGGATTTTCTTGAGTGTACTTACTGATTTTAGTTCCGCATCCAATAAATTAATATTTAAGAATAATACATTAATATTTACAAAAACAACTAACAACCTTGCCATTTTGAATTTGTGTTACTGTATAGTGTCTATGCTTTGTCTGGTTCAAATAACTAAACATACATAATGATGTAGTTAATGTATTTATTGACAATACAATCATAAAGTATTCCGCGTGTTATAAATACATTAACCATGTACTAAATTGTAATAATATTTTTAGATTTAGAAACTACTTAGTCAGATTTGACAAACATTCTTATTTTTATACATAAATAATTAGGGTCGAGCAAACGTAAGTAAAAAAGTAATATTTTTATTTTATTTTGTGTGTGAATATTGTATACTGGATTCGTAGGCTAGAAAAAGCAAGTAGAACTGTTTTAATAGAGAAAAGTTGTGAAAGACGCCATGGCCTCGATTTACGAGAAAATAAGAACTGCTGAAAAATCTACCAAAGATTTTTCTAAAATATTTTACTTTTGCTGGAAATCGAACCGATTAATTTTGTGTAGTTACTATTGTTTACATATTAGTTTTTTACAATTTTTACAACCAACATATAGTGGAATTAAGTTTGGACAGTTTTAAATAGTTGGAAGTATGCTCCTACCTACCCTAATGTGTTTTTAATAATCAGGTCCAGTGACTATAATGACGTTATTGTTATGGTTAGGTACTAACCAATGTTTGCACTAATGTTTTTTAAACATTTACTGCAAGCGGGGTGCGATATTTTTTTTAAAAATGCCTATAAAATTGCTGCTGTCTATTTTAATAGCTTGGCACTTTGTTTTTGTTTTGGGGACACATGTAAGTGGTACACTTAATATATAATGATAACTTTTAGAAAATACAGCCGAGCAAAGCGAGGCAACATGAATATTTAGTATTTTATGTTGCCGAAGACAAAGACTTATTCACACACGAGAAGCAGTCTACATTTCACACTTATAGAGAGAGACGGTTCTTAAAATTTTCTTGAATAATTTTAAATCAAATTGGTAACAGTTCACATTATACTTCCGCAGTAAATATGGTAGGTATACCCTGAAAATAGTGAGTAAGCAACTTGTTTCATATTTACATGTTTTTGTTTCAACGTTTTTAATTTCAGGGACCTTTCAAAGCCCATTTTCTCAGAGTGAGCAAATGCAATGTTACGTCTAAACCAATGGATAAAAACCCGTCTATAAGGTTCGATGCGGAACTTTACAACTCATCCACAGGTCATGGTCTTATGCGAGGATCAATTACGATTCAACGGGAGGAGAGCTATAAAAAGGTATGATCGCAAAATCATTGTGAAACTGTCCGTAATTTATGTTTAGTAAGTAATCTCAGTTCACATTTTTGTCAAGTGTGCTATATACATTAAGTATAATGTATTTGAATGACTATTTTTGGTGCTGGGCGACAGCGTTGTGGGATATGGGTGCTATATACTTTATGTACGACGAAGGAGACCCCGTCTGTCCGATGTGCCTCAAATCAGGAGTAATTTACTTACAGAGAAAAAAAATATATATATTGGTACAGAACATGGAGAACAGAAATAGTTTTGAAAAACGATGTCATCTGGAGAAGTTAAACACTGTGTCGCAGAATGACAACTCCTCTTTTCCGCACACTGCCCACGCTTAATTTGGCTGCAGAGAAAATAAATCTGTTTCAGGTTTCTCTGAACGCACTTCGTAGGGCTATATTGTTTGTTTTGTGTATTTTGTGTGTGTGCTGTATCCCGAGGCGGGCAAACAACAACGCTGGGTGGCTACAACTCCATCTTCCAGGCGGAATGTGTAGGTATAATCCAAGCCACGAGCGCAGTGCTACGAAGAAAGGTAACTGGCCAAAAAATCAGGATCCTCTCGGACAGCGTGGCGGTACTACAGGATCTGCACAGAAGAGAACACAACTGGGGACTTACATTTCAGTGCCACCACCTGTTAGAACAAGTATGTAAGTCGAGTAGAGTCATACTACAATGGATAAAAGGACATAACTGATCAAGAGGGAATAACGAAGCTGATGCACTGGCGAGGAGAGGCTCGGAGCGGCAACCGACAGAGCCCGAACCAATAATTTCCCTACCATTCAGTCAAGTCCGCGCTTGGATCCGGCAAGTATTCCAGATTGTAGACAGTCGAAGGAGGCCTTCCCGGCTTCAAATTTGAGATACTCCCGAAAGCTACTCAATCAGAATCAAACTCCGACAAATCGTCGGCATTGTCACAGGACATTGCATGCTAAACAAACACCTTTTTAATCTGGGTATCACGGACAGCCCCCTATGCAGAGGGTGCATGAACGCAGACGAGACAGCCGCGCATGTCCTTGTAGAATGCGATAGCTTAGCTTCTCAACGACTACACTAGCTCGGGATACCAAGGGAGGCATGCACCGGCGTCAGAGAGCTGCTGGCTTTCCTGAAGGACACCGGGTAGTTAGATTAGCAGCCCCCCACCCGACACGTAAAAAGGGCCTACCTGTAGCCTAGTTGCGGAAACCAGCCCATAAACAAGTAACAATTAAGTGTCCCGAGGCGGGAAATCCCGCAACCTCCTGCGTCCCAGGCGGACCTTCGTCCACCGCGCCACATTGAAAATAAGGTACCAAATGTTACAAAATTGTTCTCATTCCAGCTGCAAATCACAAGTTACTTCTGGGAGAAGAACAGCTGGCAACTGGTAAGGCAGATAAAGAACGTTGGCTGCAACCGCGTCTTCTTCCCATTAATGGCGGCGACAATGAACATCAAGTACGATTCCAAGACCTGCGTGATTTACAAGGCAAGTTCAAGAGTCGGTTCACATCTGACGGAAGCAGCGTCACGTATCATCGGTCGCGTAACACCAGAACAGACAGATATGAAACATTCAACCTTTCAACATTCAACCTTTCACACTAAACCGATGATGCGTTAGTGCGTCAAGCGTGTTTGTTCCGTTTCCGTCAACGCATTGTCGGTGTGCTCTGTAGATGCTGAATGCAGAAACTGAATAGACGCGTATTAATGTAGCAAAACGATGTGAGCCTATTCCATACAAACACACAATCAAATCTTTCCTCTTTATAATATGATATATGAGTAAAGATGAACGTTATTTACAACGGGATATTTACCATGTTTTGAATTTTGAGCTTTCCAATTTTTTGGTCAAACTTTAGTATAACCATGATAGATTTATAAGTTTTATTAGTAAAGATTATCTGTATGAATTCTCCCTCATTTTGATTTTCAGGGAACATATCCCTACAGTAATTTCGACGCAAACAAGGCGGTACACTTGTGGAAGAATACGGCCAAGTACGGTCTCCAGCTGTGGACCTTTGAAATAACATCGTCCAACGCTACCATTATGTGCAAAGAGTTTGAATCTTTGGTGGAACCGATTGATGAGGAATCTACTTGATTTGAAATAAAATTATTTTAAATGAAAAGTCCGTTTTTTATCTTACTAGTAGCCAGCAGCGCCTCGAGGTTTCCCCCGGTTAGTGCCCGTTCCTGTGGTAATTCCGGGATGAATTATAGCCTATGTCACCCTGAAAAGTAACCTTTTTAATGATGTTTTTTTTTAATTAGGCTGGTAGTATCGAAACCTATTCAATACAACCAACTATTACTATAGATTATTATTATTACTATAGATAGATTGGAGACTTACACCGGTATCTCTCATCATTTCCTATGAATATTTAGATATGATATCTATTAAATTATAAAAACATTATAATGATGTTGGACAATCCACACAGCATCCTTTTAGCCCCAAGCTGAGCAGAGCTTGTATTATTGGTTCTAGCAGGGGTATTTTAATTCATTCGATTCGTTTCCGAAACAAAAACGTCGGATTCGGATTCGATTCCGACGAATCTATAAAACGCTATTTTGATTTCGCCTTGGATTGATGGATTGATCACGCACTTCATAGATATGACATATACAAGGTGTAACATAAGGGGTGGATCATCGGTGGATGGGGGGTAGGGGACCTCAGTACCTATCGATTTAACCCCCATGTATGTTCTGTGATATTCACTGGTTCAAAAGTTATTTTGACTTTCATAAAATTTTGGTCAAAATCAGATTTCAGACTGAATTTCGCATTTGCAGCCAAAATATTAAGTCTGCGACCCTGTCTTTTTATTTTAAACTAGCTGCGCCCCGCGGCTTTGCACGCGTTGTTCCTATGAAAACATTAGAAGGTGATTTTCATCCCACGGGAACAGATTGATGGGATAAAAAGTAGCCTATGTTTTCTTCCAGTATTAAAATTACCTGTATGCAAAATTTCAGCCAGATCCGTTCAGTAGTTTTGGCGTGAAGAGGTAACAAACATCCATCCATACATCCATCCAAACTTTCTCCTTTATAATATTAGTGTGATGTGACAAGGTCTCAAATTTTTAGTATCAGGTCGGTAATTTTCTTTTTTGGTATTTTTATAAATCTTAGACTCTGATTGGTAATGGGGTACCAAAGGCCTACTATCGACCTTGTATAGATACTGAGGTCACACCGATGATCCACCCCTTATGTTACACCCTGTATAATGTATGTGTCTGTTTTAATCATGGGAGATTTAAATTTAAAAAGTGCTTCTATTAATATTAATAATTACTATTGTTATTTTACGTCATTTTGTAGTCTGTCTGAGAAGAATAATGTGACGAATCTCCATGGTGGGTTGCTTGATGTTGTTCTTGTTCAGGAGAGTGGTGATGCGTGTGATGTATCTGTCACAGCCACTGAGGGAATTGTTCCACCCGACGCTTATCATCCGCCTCTTGAAATTGAGATTAGAATCGACACCTTGCATCATTCCGATCTTATTGAGCCAAGTAACATTGACACGGCTAAAGACTGGAATTTACGGAAATGCAACTACCATCAGTTGTACCAACTGCTTTCCGAGAATTCCTGGTCGGAGGTTCTACAGGCTCAGGACGTCAATACTGCCTGTCAATGTCTTTACGACAATATCTACGCGATGTTTGACCTGTGCGCGCCTAAAAAACGTCGTGGGGGCGGGGAGTGTAGACGGTATCCTGTGTGGTTTACGTCTGTTATTATTGGGGACGTAAAACGCAAACTGAAGTTGCACGCGGCTTGGAAACGCACTGATTCCCTGGAAGTGTACACGCAATTTGCGGAGCTTAGAGCGGATTTGAAGAAGCGGATTACGTCTGCATATCATACGCACACAAAGTCTCTAGAGGATAACATCAGACTTAACCCGCGACGGTTTTGGCAACATGTCTCCAGCTTGCGGTCTAAAGGAGGATTTGAGCCTCATATCACATATCAAGGCTCTACCTTTGCCGGATCTAGTGCAGCCGAAGCCTTTGCCAGGTATTTCGCTAGCGTTTTTCTGCCCGAAGTCCCTCGACTTGATCCCAGTGCTGCGTCCGATCTTACTTTGGTCAAGGACAGCAATTGCGTCAATCTCAAGCAAGTGACCGCATCGGACGTTATCTTGGCGATTAACAAACTCAAGGCTCAGAGTTCTTTGGGACCTGACATCATCCCTTCCATCATCGTCAAGGATGCTAAGAAGATCTTGTGTGGTCCACTCTGCCACATATTCAACCTAGGTCTAGAGACAGGGGTGTATCCTAGACAATGGAAGCTCTCAAAAGTGATCCCCATACCTAAGAGCTCTAATAAATCTGTGGTAGAAGAGTACCGTCCAATCGCTGTCTTGTCGTCTCTAGCCAAAGTCTATGAAAGCATACTCCACAGATACATCTATGCACAGGTCAATAAGTACTTGTGTCAAACGCAGCACGGCTTTAGAAGCAAAAAATCTGTAAACACAAACTTATTGACCTTGGTGGACTACATCTCTGTTTGTCTGGATCGACGCAGTCAAGTTGATGTCCTCTATTTCGACTTTAGGAAGGCGTTCGATAGGGTCAACAACGACATCCTGCTGACGAAGCTCGCTTCCATAGGCTTTGCCCCGGGTCTTCTCCGGTTTCTTGCGGACTATCTCCGCGATCGTCAGCAGTTTGTGAGGTTAGGCTTGTATGAGTCACGGCCCTATCACACGCGCTCTGGAGTCAGTCAGGGATCAATACTTGGACCCTTATTGTTTTTGTTGATGATCAATGACCTTCCCTCATGTGTATCCTACGCACGGAGCCTACTATATGCAGATGACTTAAAGCTCTACACCGAGATTAGATCAGATGTAGATTGCTGGGCTCTGCAGCGTGATGTTAATGCGATCCATGATTGGGGCATCATCAACAAAATGGAGTTCAATGCTAGTAAATGCTATGTGATGACTTTCGGCCGAATGCAGCAACCAATCCTTTTTAATTATAACATCAACGGTGCGGCGATTACGAGGTCAAATGCAATGAAGGACCTGGGTGTTACATTCGACCGAAAGCTAACCTTCCACTCTCACATTACTACGCTTGCAAAAGAGTCTTTCAGACGTCTGGGGTTCGTGCTCAGGAACGCCCGCGACTTCCGTAATGAGCATGTGATATGTTTGATCTTTGGCGCGCTCTTCCGTAGTAAGATTGAAGCCAGCGCTTGTATTTGGAACCCGAACGAGGCTAAGTATGCCTTAATGCTTGAAAAAGTGCAAAAGGCATTCTTGCGGTTCCTGTACAAGCGCCGATATGGCTATTATCCCTTCTTGTACCCTACTAAGTTCCTGATGGGCTGTCTGGGGTACAACTCATTGGAGACGCGGCGCGCCTTCGATCAGCTATCCATGGCGTGCAAGGTGTTCCGAGGGAAAATAGACGCCCCCGAACTGAGTGATGTGTTGTGTCGATTCTACGTTCCCAATAATTACTGTCGGGGCCGGAAACACAGGTTCTTTGACGTGCCGCCGTCCTCTACGGCGGCGCGCTCCGCATCACCCATCCCGCGCATCCTCACCGCTCTCAACGCTCTCCTGAACGATAGCCCTGAAACCGACTTATTTGCGGATAGTCTGAGTGAGATTCTGTCGGTGTGTTTGAGGTTCTGTGAGCGTGATGTATGAAATCAAATCAAATCAAATCAAATCAAATAATTTATTCGCAGGAATGTAGGTACAAAAGTTCTTAATAATAATGGTAACTCCAAATACATTCTGCCTTGTCAAGGCGTGCAAAAATTTAATATTAGGCTCTTTATACCTCTATAGCTATATTGTCAAGATAAATCATATTATTGAGACTAAAATTATACAATTCAAAATAGATGTCAAAAATTATGTTAATTCAAAGTCAAAAAGTTTTATAATCTAAATATTCTTTTATGTCATAAAAACATCTTTCAATTAACCAGGCTTTTAATTTAATTTTAAATAAATAAAATGGTATGTCTTTTAATTCCTTAGGCAATTTGTTGTAAATTTTTATTGCCTGGTGATAGGCATTCTTTGTGACAAGTTTTACTCTGTGTTCCGGAACATAGAGCCTGTCTCTATGTCTCGTTCGTCTCTCCATCACATCAGCGTGTGTCTTAAAATAATAAGGATATTGTTTCACAAACAGGCATATGTCCCTTATGTACATGCAGGGCAATGGTAATATATTAAATTGTTTAAACAAGGGTTTGCAGCTATCCGTATTCCAGGCGCCACAGATGGCTCTTACGCACTTTTTCTGAATTATAAAGGCCTTATCTATATCTGTAGAATTTCCCCACAAAATTAACCCGTACGCTAAGGTCGACGAGACATACCCGTGGTAAGCTTTTAGTGCTGCGTCTGTGGAAACCCGAAGTCGTAGGCTTTTTATTGCGAAGACAAATCTATCCAACTTGTCACAGGTATGTTTGACATGGGCCTTCCAGTTGCAATGTTCATCGAGCCATATTCCTAGAAATTTGGCTGTATTAACTTCAGCGATCTCAGTGTTATTACAGTTAATCGTAAGGTTAATTTTTTTCCGCTTATAAGTTCCAAACTGCATCAAATTAGTTTTTGTCAAGTTTACTTTCAAATTATTATTATTTAACCACTTAATAGTATCATTTAATGTATTCTTAATGTCAGTTTCCAATGTCATACTATTTTCTCCTCGTATAATGATTGTGGTGTCGTCAGCAAATAATATGGTCTTATGATTAGTAATATTAGGAATGTCATTGATATACATTAGAAATAAAAAAGGTCCTAAAATACTACCCTGTGGTACCCCGAATCTATTGTGTTTGAGGCTAGATCGCACTATATTTTTATTTCCCTTAGAGACTTTTGCTACTTCTACGCATTGTTGTCTATCGCTTAGGTAGCTTTGGAGCCATTCATTTGCTCTACCTCTGATGCCATATCTATTAAGTTTATACAGCAATAGTTTATGGTCGACAAAGTCGAATGCTTTAGACATATCTAGTAGCAGCGCAATGACAGGAACATTATCATTTATAGCGTCCATTACCAATTTTACAACATTAAAACATGCTAAGGTAGTAGAGCTGTTTTTACGAAAACCAAATTGCTCTGGCTTTAGGATATTTACTTTAGTCACAAAATTTTGGAGCCTTATCAGCATGGTTCTTTCAAATATTTTGGACAGTATTGGTATGAGAGTTATAGGTCTGTAGTTATCCATGTTAACTTTGTCTCCTTTTTTAAAAAGCGGTTTAACGATGGACAACTTTAATTTGCTTGGGAACTCACCTAGTTCAAAAGATCTGTTTATTAGGTAGCTAAGTTTGTCACAGATATAGTGAGCACTTAGTTTTATAATTTTAGTACTGAGTCCATCTATACCGACAGAATTGGTATTTCGCAGGCTCCTAATAACTTTAAACATCTCAACTGGGTCAGTCGGAATGGTGTCGGAGTAGTGAATGGGTGTACCTAGTTTTTACCATTTAAAATTTGACATTCTTTTTTTTTTATTAATTGCATGTATCTTGTTTTGACTCATTTATTTTAAATTTGAATTGTGTAATCTTTTTATTATATTTTTGTTATTTTAATGTTATTTATTACTTATGTACCTTGATTATAAATTCAATTGCTTCATTTGACCAATTTAAACTTGTAAAATAATTATAATCCCATTCTATTTAAGTTTTAATTTTAAGTAACTAATGTAATTGGTAATTTTATCGTGTTAGTTGCTTAATAAATAAATAAATACAAAAATACAAATGTAATAATTTGCTTTTTTTCGAGCCAAGCGTAACAGACGCAGCGTCACTAACGCCGCGACAGTGTCACTTTGGTGTCTTTGGATACCGACGACAGGCGCACAGTCGCATCACTTTCGCTGCACCGAATGGATCTATAAGTCAGACTTATCATAAAACATTAACCCCCTTATTCATAACTCGCGGCTCCGCACGCCCCACCCGCGGGAACTGATTTATGGGATATAGGCCTTGAACTACCTGTATGCAAAATTTTAGCCGTATCCGTTCAGTAGTTTTTGCGTGAAAGAGATACACATACATACATCTTTACAAACATTCACGTTTTTAATAGGATATTGTAGGATGGTTTGCTAACATAAAACAGCTGCTAAGTAATGTTATTTCTCATTCCGACTTGTTTCAATAGAAGAAGACAGAGCGAGATTTAGCAGTGTGGTATAGCAGACTATTATGAATAAGGTGGTAAGGATTTACAACTTGTTTTCCTAGAAGAGAAGACGATTATGACCTGTTATTTCGATACTGGTTCAGTTTGGAAAGAGTTTCTACCAATTTGATTTTCCAATTCCGAAATGAAGAAGGTCACTTCAAGATCTTAATACAACTTATGGTATATATACTATTATATATAGTATTTGAAAACTAAAAATATATTCAATTAGTGATCTCGAAGTGTGGAAAAGGGTTAAAGCTAAAGTATGAAATAAAGCGAGTTCACATACAATAAAAGTGCTATACATATCCGCTTTCTTTTATTTGATTTATACTTCTTTCGGAATAAAGGCAGTTAAATAAAAAAATGTTGATTAACTGATATAATTTGAGCCACTGATTTTGGAGAGTGAATAATATGAGAATATTATAACTCAGTTAACAAAAACAAACATGATTCAAATATAAAAGACAAAGCTTCTGTCGATTAGAGTCAGAAAACGGCCTTTGTCTTCATTTGAGCATACATTGCGGCTCCATGGATGTGATCTGGTCTCCCTACTCCTCCGCCGGCGATATGAGCGTCTCCAGCTCGTAGCAGAAGACGCTGCCAGCTGCAGAGAACACCTCGAACCTCCAGAGCACGGCTCCGTACTCCTGGGTGCGCATCCACGCATGCTGGATCTTGTTCGCGCTGAAGTTATTGTACTCGTACACCCCCTGGAAAGTTGTCTTGACTTTAATACCTCCACAACAGCCGCTGGACGCTGGACGCTGGTCGCTGGTCTCCCCCCGATAAGCGCCTTATTGGCTTTTATCTCATGGGGGTACTACACCTAATGCCCTCGCTGAGTATACGATTTGGGCACAATTCGGTGGTAGAATTTTTCTGCAGAGGGCGCTGCTGCCAGCCCCCGGTGGAGTTCCCTTAATCGCTTCTTACGACACGAGAAGAGTTGATACGTTATGTAGGAAATAGTTACAGTTATTGTTCGATCCAGCGATCACGTATGTTTGAGCATCTTCAGCAGTTGGGCCTAAGTATATACAGGGTGGGGCAAATTTTTGGCCCCTTAAGGGTAGCTACAAAAGAAACGGTAGCTACCCTTAAGGGGCCAAAAATTTGCCACACCCTGTATATTTATGTACTTAGTTACTAAATTAATCAATAAATACACTTTTTTAACAGGAGCCATATTTATATAAGGGCACACGTCTGCACGTCACAGGGACGGCAATTTGCCCGTCGACTGCAGGCGACTACAAGGCTCAAGCCTTGGAGTCGCCTACTTGCCATCCGTGTCTTTGAGTCGTACAGTCTGTGTATAAGAGCGCTGAAATTTGGCTACACCTGGAATACTCCAGGTGTAGCCAAATTTCAAAATGAAAATTTCAGCCATATCTGTTTAGTAGTTTCATCATCTTGATCCATCCGAACTTTCACATTCTTGATATTGGTATGTTAAGAACAGCACAGACAGAACACACCTATCCTGAAAACTTCACAGGTCTTACCTTGAAAACTCCGCAGGTCTTGGCATCGAAGGGCAGCCCGACAGCAGTCGCGATAATGGGGAAAAGAACTCGGTTGCAGCCGAAGTTGTCCATCACGTAGTTCACCTTCCACTTGTTTCTGATCTTGATGTAGCTTTTCGCGCTCATCTGAAAATAAATAATAAAAAATCCCAATTCTATCAATTATAGCAGTGGGAAGAAACAAGCTAATAAAAAAAAATCTATCATAAATTTAAGTAAAATTTGTAGATATGGTACGTTTTCCCGGGTTATATTATTTCGTCCGAATATAAAATCTCTTGGTTTTATATTCGGCTGAGCTGTATGTACCACAATGAAAAACTTGTACAGCGCTTATCTACTATCTGGCCCAACACTTATTTACATTTCAACATTTCCAATCTTAAGCAATAATTTTGATGAACAACAAAGATGGAAAGACTTATGTAGACCGAAATGCGATCAAGACAACAATACTCACACAAAACACCTAGGTACCTAGGTACCTATTGAAATTCTAGATCTATACCTATAAAGAAATTGTTCAACTGCGAATCAGAGCAATGGAGGCTTCCTTTTTCCATTTTGTTCCCCATCGATAAACTGCGAATAGTTGAGAAATGGTACATTACATCTACCTTTTTGATTTTATGATCCTTAAAGACCGTGATTTTCCCTCTCAGCAAGTTGGTCTCCGTCGTGGAGTTGTACATTTCCGCATAGAACGCTGCTTGAGGGTTCTCGTCTATTGGCTGCGTGGGACGGCTGCAGGGTTCTGCGCGGGTGTACGTGGACTTGAATGGACCCTGGAAGAGAAGCAAAGGCAGGTCATCATTATCAAATGCGGGTTTAACCGCTGCAGGGTATGCCTTGACAATTTTGTGCCATTCTTCACAGTCACATTCAAAATGATATTCTTGATGATGATGGGATGATGGTCATGCGTTTGGCCACCAAAACTCAATTTAAGAAAGCGAAGATGTGGCCCAAGCACGCTTTCCCAGAAAGAACTTAATTACCCTAGATTTCAAGACTGCAAGATTGTACTCTAATGGGAAAACAGACGCAGGAAGCTCATTCCACTCTTTGGCTGTGGATATAATGAAAGTAGAGCAAAAAGAGACAGGAGGCAGACCTTGATGGATCTTGCCCGAGAGTCCTCCATATATATATTCAATGGAAAGACGGGACACCCGTCCTAGACCATTGCATTGTATATTTGCTAGGGCTGACAGATATAACGACGACAGACAAATCTTCACTACAGGTATTGTTCTTTGATGTCGGTCTTAGTGGGTAGGTACACAATGCATAAAAACCCTGTCAGAGCGCAACAATCATTTTAGGAATAACTTACAGATTTTGCCCCCATAACAATCACGAAGCATATGGAGATAATAAAACTTTGAGTAACCCTTAGCATCTTTGTTCCAATTCCACAGTATTGGACTGAAACTTGGCAGGGAAGCTGTAGCAAATGTGAAAATAATAAGCACGTTAAAAATACATTAGTACGTGGGTACTTACATGCCTACCTAGGCCATAACTAGATTGTGCTTGCTGACTAATTTATTTCAGGAGATTGATAATTACATCCTGTGTATCAATATGACATTATGGACCCATATCTTCACAAACCGTGGTTTCATCATCATCAGCTTATAATAGTCCACTGCTGGAACTAGAGAAGTATTTCTTTTGCGTCACAAAATAAGTAAACCTATCAAGTAAACTTGGTAGGTTCAAACCATTGATTTATTAAAAACGAAGATGAGGTACTAGTTGCTCGAAAGTGGCAACCTCAAATTGTGTAAAATTGTGTTCTCCCACATCAGTCACCGTCTGACCAGCGGCACGGGCGGTCGTGATTCGCGTGAAATATTGTTTTGTCTCAGTCTCACTTCGGTCCTAGATACGTCTTTCCGTCTTTGTTCTTCTTTGTATTGCACAGGACTGGAAATATAACTGTGAGCGTATGTGTTTGCGTGTAGTTGTAACACATGCCAATTTTTGAGTAAGCGCTGGGAGAACGTAACCTATCTTCCCTTTTTAAATCAATGGTTCAAACAAATAATTATACCTTGCGATCAATTCTTGAATATTTATAATATTATATGTATATATATATAGACGGTAACACCAGACAAAATCGGGGATCTAACCATATAGTATAACCATGGGTTTTTAATAGGGTATATGCATGTGATTTCAAAATGGCTAAAAAAATATATACGTATTCTCTATTGATATAGAAACATATCTACATATTTATTTTTGCATTTTGAGATGTTTTTATTGTAGAATTTAACCATTGAAAAATTGATATTTTAAATCTCAATCGCAAAATTTCAAAACGCTACGCCATTGACTAGAGCGGACGTGACATCACTGTACACATTTTTTCTTTTTTTATTCTGCTTGCTGCACCATGATTTGACACTATTCTGCCCACTTGACATTTCGTACCTACTGTCGATTATTTTCAGTTTTTTCGGAAAACCTCTTTCCTGAGATGATCACTACCGAGGTCGTCACCAAAGGTTTTAATCAAGTGTGTACGTCGACGTCACATAAACATGGCGCCAATATGGCAGCGTTTTTATCACCCGAAAATGATTGTATTTTTGATTTGTTTTTTTTACCTTGTTAATGCGAAATTCAGTGAGCGTCTTATCATTCCTCGGTTAAATAATGACCTAAAGAATCGATTAAAACAATAAAAAAAATCGATGCATATACCCTATTCTATATTTATATATTTTTTGCTATGCATGTAATGTACTACTAAGTTAATTGTAATGTTGTATGATATCTGTTGACTTTGCTTGTTCAGACTCCTTATAAGTATTTAATATTCTCCTTAGTCGTGAAAACCTCGTTTCTATCTTTTGAATTTAGATTTTTTTGTATTTGCTCGAAATAAGGAGTGAAAATTCCAACGTTAGCAAATATGTCCGTATGGGGCATCGCTGTAAAGAGCGCAGTTGGTAGGTTCAGATAATAATCAATCTATGTACTTATTACTGCATTATTATATATTATATTTATTTATTACTAGTTTCTGCCCGCGGTTTCGCACGCGTAGTTTCTATGGAAATGTTTAATGGTGACTTATATCCCAAGGGAACTAATCTATGGAATTAAAAGTAGCTTAAGTTTGATTCCAGGATTAGAATTACCTGCTCCCTTCAGCCTACCCTTCAGCCTAGTAAGGCATTACTAAAAAAGAGGCAAATAAAATAAAATATAAACTACAACTCGACTACGTAAAAGTTGTAAACAAGTGTTCTTTCTTTTCGGTTCAAAATAAATATTGCCGATCGAAAATTATTCATCCTCATCACTCATCACATCACCTTTATTGCTTAGATTTTACTTAGATCTATTTTTACAAAGTGTCTCTCACCTCAACCTCAACAGCCTGTATTGGTCCACTGCTGGACGCAGGCCTCCCCCTGATAAGCGCCTTATTGGCTATTATCTCATGGGGGGTTATGCCCATAATCCCCACGCGTGGCATACAGGTTGGGGATACAGTTTGATGGAAGAATTGTTCTGTATGAGGTGGTGCTCCCTGCCCCCGGTTGATATCGCTTAGTCGCCGCCACAGAACTTGAAATAATAATATTATTATGATTTCTGTGGTCGCCTCTAACGACACCCACCACCCAATCAGAGTTGGGGTGGTGCAAATTCTAATCCGGCACTACACGGCAATCGCTGCTGGACAATTATCAGTCTCACTCTGGTAGGCTGATGCCCCAAATAAAAAACTCCATTTACATATTCATTTATTCATCCGCTAAAGACTGATCAGAGGTTTAACAATTGAAATTGCGTTGATGCATAGCGCCGTGCCGTTGTTTGTAAATGCCTCAATGTTCCAGCGATGCTTGCCGTACTCTTGGTTCTTGATCCACGCATGCTGAGCCTTGTCACTGTCTAGGTCTGTGAAGGAGTAGACACCCTGAAATGCAAAGTTTGATGAAACTAGCGTTTTGGAGGTGAAAACTTCTTTAAGGCCCATACACCAGCGAAAGTGGCGCCCCCAACTATTTTATCTTATTATTACGTTAAACGCAGGATTTTTTAAAAATCCTATGTTCAGTTTGTTTTATCTATTATAAGTTATTTATTAATGTCTCTGTAATAGTTTCATTTTGTAAAGCTTAGGAAGAGATACGAAGTTGCGCTTTTTGTCCACCAAACTCTATTTTCGCATCTCCTCCTAAACTATATGAGATAAAATTATTATAGAGGTATTAAAAAATAGCTTATAAATTATAATAGATACCACAAACTGAACGTAGGATTTTTATAAATTCCTATGATAAACGTAAAAATATGACAAAATAGGTATCGCTGTCAGATTGGCTCGGGTATGCGCCTTAACGTGCACAAAGCGCACTTTTTTGGCATGGGTAATAAATGGTAAACCCGCGTCAGGGTCACGTGATGCTGATCTAACATGTTAGATCAGCCTCACATGATCGTGGTGACGTAATGCGCTTGCATTTCTGTAATTTTTAATTGGTACTATATTGTAAGCAGCCTACTTAGATGAGCTTTCAAAAGTTCAAAAGTTACAGCTACCTGTGTAAATAGTTCACTAAGTTGAAAGAAGATATCGATAGTTCCGGGAGCAACACAGAACCCACAGCGTCAGTTGAGATGACCTTACATAATAGTAGAGATGTGTCGCCGCAGGCTAACAGATGGCGCCGTTCAAAGTATTTACTATCGCAAAGGACAAAATTGCCACTTGTGGTGCCTTAGTACATCGGAAGAGTGTGCGTGTAGTTTTCACTACTGCCGGCACTCCTGGAGTGCAACCCGTTATTTTTTTTTATGTTTCGCGACCCACCCGAGATCTGTTCAGTAGGTATCTGGCGCAGCGCATTAGCATTGCCATACAGCTAGCGCAGCGGGGCAATACAGCTGGGGACGCTTCCGACTAGTATTCTAGTTCATAGTTCATAGTATTTATTCATAACAATACATGTTTCAGGTCAGATAATATAGATACCTACATAGGTACCTTAAACATAGTGATAACAATATCGACATATCTATGACTACTATAGGTAGTTCATTTAAATTATTACACAATATTCCATATGTATTTGAGTCAATCAATTGTAAATACTTGTGCTAATTTAATTATATTCATTGATTTTCTTTGAAAGTAGCAAAAATCTCATGGGTCCAAAAAGCACTTAGTTTATTAATATTTTATATTTAAGAAATTAATTAAAATCCCAAAAATAGGGGAGGACGCGGGTCCGAATCCCGTTAAATAATTTTTTTTGGGATTTTATTTCTTTTAATATAAATTACCCAGAGTGGGAGTGTTTGTTTACGCACTATAATAACAAAAGCCTTAGATATTTTAGATTTATTGGCAACCTTTCAATTCGTGACAAACCTACATGGTTCTATTCACTTATATGCTAGGGTATTATCACACGTGGCATCCCAAACTACCTCAACCTCAACATCCATGTATTGGTCCACTGCTGGACGCAGGCCTCCCTCTGATAAGCGCCTTATTGGCATTTATCTAATGGGGGTAATGCTCATAATCCTCACGCTAGGCAATCGGGTTGGGGATCGCAGTTTGGTGGTAGAATGGTTCTGCAGGGGGCGCTGCTGCCCGCTCCCGGTGGATATCCCAGTCACCCCTGTCGACACCCACGGGAAGAGTTGGGGTGGTGCAACTTCTAAGCCAGCTCCACACAGCTGCGGTGAACTTTCTACTAGATTTATAGAAAGGATAGATCTCTTGTAACATGGTGAGGACCAGCTTGCTTTTATCTTATCTTCATCAACCTATATTAGTCTACGGCTGGACATGCCTCCCCTAATGAAAAAATACTAAACCTTTAAAGCGTTCTGTCAATCTAAATTGCACCTTATTTCATTTTAAGTACTTTTTATCTAGCTGCTTGTATAGTAAAATGTTATCTTAGTTTGTAAGTTTAAAGAAATAAACGATTTGACTCTGACTCTGTCTTCAGCTTGACGTATCGTCCTTCGCAGATCGTCATTCCACCTGGCCGGAAGGCGAGTCGGTAGATCTCCACCGGTTTACCCCAGTGGTTGTCGGTTCTTCGCGAGATATGGCTGGCCTATGGCCACTTCAGCTTGCTAATTCTTGGTTTTCTCAGCTGATCCCAATGTATGCACAAGAGTGTCTTACTTTACTAATAACGCAAGTCTTCCTGTTGTATTTGACGCCGACCATCATGGCTGCCAGAGGGAATAACACGCCGTTGCAGGCAACTGTGTTCACCACCCGGACCACCTTCCAATGATTGTTAGACCAGATGAAGATTTTGATTTTAGCCTGAAATCAAAACCATTGAATGTTAGGCCCCCAATACATGTTGGTCGAGCTAAGGCCAACGCGAGCGTAGGCAAATCGATACAAGGCAAGTGCCACCGTCTAGACGTTTGGCAAGTTACGAAAATTATTAAACCACAAACTACACAAACATGTGCACACGATTGGCCGAGCGCAGGCAAGCGTCTTTGATTTGTGCAGAAAAACCGACACGGCTCCGAAGTGAGGCGAGTGGCTGCGAGCGACCGTGAGCGGTGACAAGTCACTGCAAATGACCTCTATACACGTTCTCGCTTGTGTTCACTCGGACAGATAGGCGAGCGATACCGAGCGATGTCAAGGCAATGCAAACAAGCCGTCGCGTCGCCCGCGTCTGCCCACTTTGGTATTGGCTTTTACACGGCAACGTTGGGCTATCGTGTATTGGAGGCTTTATAGGTAGATCATGCTAAATTGTATAATTATATAATTTAGCTTTTTTTATATAATTTAGATTTTTTTATTTTGTTTTAAAAAACTATAAACCGACTTAAATTTTTATAGTTTTTTCATGAACTTTCATGGATCCCGTAGTTAGAACTGAACCAAATAATATGGGACCACGCCGGGAAGCATCAGTTTACAATATAAAAAAAGAATATTGAAAATCGGACCACCCAGTAATTTTTTTTTATAAAAACTATCGTAGTTTGACGAATTCATTACGGTTGTAAGCGGGTTAACTACGAACCTTATTTTCGTAGTTAACCCGCTTACAACCGTAATGCACCCAGTAATTATCGCAGGAACACGCTAATCTGTGCCCTAACACGCTGGTAGCACGCGTGTTTACTTGACAGTTCAAATCGTGCCCAAATCGCTGAGAAAACCAACGAAGGCATACGGAATACGGTTTTTTCCATTGCCCGCCGATATCTTGTCGTATCTGTGTAAGACGTTGAATTGGTCATAGAGTATAACCGGGTTACAAGCACATACTGAATCCCTCCCAATAGGTACTGCAGGAATATAAACAAATAAATAAAATAAACAAACACAAATCTTTTATCGCAGATAACTATGATCCATAATTTGTTAATAGCAGAGATCACTCATAAAATTAAATGTTAGTATTCCTAGGTACTACAGCTATTCAATTCAAATCAGATTTCCATCAAATTAATAAAAAATCGTCGTTGGAGGAGCTGAACCGGATGCTGGACAGCCTAGCTTAAGCCACGCAGCGCATTGGTCTCGGCGTGAATTTGGATAAAACCAAAGTCATGATCAATGGCCTCATTGAACCGGGGCCGGTCGTCGTACATGGCCGGCCACCCTCTCGAAATTGTTTCGAATACACTTATTTTGGGCAGATTCTGCAGTTAGGTAAAAACAATTTTGAGAGGGAGGTCAAGAGAAGGATCCAGCTAGGCTGGGCAGCTTTTGGAAAACCACGTCGAGTCTTCTCGTCATCCATACCGCAATGCTTGAAAACCCAAGTCAATCAGTGCATCCTACCCGTCATGACCTACGGAGCTGAGACGTGGACACTCACGATAGGGCTGGTCCACCAGTTCAAAGTCGCTCAGCGAGCTATGGTAAGAGCTATGCTCGGAGTCTCTCTGAAGGATAGGATTCGTAACGATCACATCCGACAGAGAACCAAAGTTATCGACATAGCTCAAAGAATTAGCAAGCTGAAGTGGCAGTGGGCCGGCCGTATCTCGCGAAGAACCAACAACCGATGGGGTAAACGAGTTCTAAAGTTCAGACCGCGACTGGGCAAACGTAGTGTAGGGCGCCCTCCGGCCAGGTGGGATGACGATCTGCGAAAGACTGCAGGCAGATGCTGGATGCGTCAGGCTGAAGACAGGGCGCTATGGCGCTCATTAGTGGAGGCCTATGTCCAGCAGTGGTCTAATATAGGCTGATGATGATGATGATGATGATGATGAATAATCAATATAAAATAAAAGTATATCAATTGTTATCTTACTAAAGCTACACAAAAAAGCTTACACAATATAATATAATTTATATTAAGATTAAAACAATAAAAAATAATAAACCGGCCAAGTGCGAGTCGGACTCGCGCACGAAGGGCTCCGTAGTGTTATCTATAAAGATCAAAACATACAAATCTTTCCTCGTAAAAAAACAAAAAGTCAACGTGACGCGGTCATCCATCCAACTACAAACCGCGCGCGACGTTGCTTGACCTCGGTGATGGGTTCTCAAGATGATAAGGACGTGGCCCCCTTAACTATTAAAATTATAACTTTTATTTGTTGCTGCAATAGCAACAGAAATACATTATCTGTGAAAATTTCAACTGTCTAACTGTCACGTTCATGAGATACAGTCTGGTGACAAACGGACAGCGGAGGTTTAGTAAATAGGGTCCCGTTTCACCCTTTCGGTACGGAACTCTAAAAAATCAGGAGTATAAGTTGAAATTGTTAGAAAAAGTTCTTCCCTTACCCCTTTTACCCTTTTCTCGCCATTTATGGTGACGTTCCCTCTCAGCAGGTTCACCTTGGTGGTCGTGTTGTAGATCTCAAAAACAGTCACTACGGGAGCGTTTTCATCATTACTGGTTCCATTACATGTGTCCACGCTTAGTAATATTGCTTTGTAAGGACCCTGAAATAAATTAGGTCTCATCAGATGATATACGTCCACTGCTGAATATGTGTCCCCTAAACAAGGGAGGATTGAGCTAGGCTAGGCAGTGTTTACTTGACGAGAAGACTCAACGTGGTTTCCCAGGTCGAGTCTTCTCGTCAAGTAGTCATCCATAGGCCTGGCAGTGTTAAGAAAACTACGTCGAGTCTTCTCATCAAGTCGTCATCCATACCACAATACTTGATAACTAAAATGTTCAATCAGTGCGTCCTGACCATTTACGGAGCTGAGACGTGGACACTCACAGTTCCACCAGTTCAGTGTTACTCAGCGAGCGATGGAAATAGCTTGGAGTCTCTACGAAGGACAGAATTCGTAACGAATACAGAGAACCAAGTTAACGACATAGCTCAAATCATTAGCAATCTGAAGTAGCAGTGGCACGGTCATATCTCGCGAAGAACCAACAGCCGCTGACTGAGGTAAACGTGGTGGGATGACGATCTGCGAAAGACTGCAGGCAGATGCTGGATGCGGCATAAGCTAATGGTGGGTACACACGTACGTACTTGCTCGATAAACTTGCTCGATCTCGACCAAGTACGAACGTGTGTACAATGCAAGTCTCAAGACAAATGCTCGAAGCCAACCAAAATGTTCGATTCGAACAAGATTCAAACGATTGCTCGAAGAGTTTCAACGCATATTATGGTGGGTACACACGTACGTACATACATGCGCGATGAACATGTTTTATCCGAGCATCTACATACAGACATGCTCGGCCTTGCGTCTACACGCAAAAGCTTGCTCGAAGACCATGTTTAATGTGCGTTGAAACTCTTCGAGCAATCGTTTGAATCTTGTTCGAATCGAACATTTTGGTTGGCTTCGAGCATTTGTCTTGAGACTTGCATTGTACACACGTTCGTACTTGGTCGAGATCGAGCAAGTTTATCGAGCAAGTACGTACGTGTGTACCCACCATAAAGGCGCGATGCTGCTCATTACGGGAAGCCTTTATCTAGCAGTGGGCTGTTACAGGCTGATGGTGAAGATGGAACAAGAAGGGGTTGGCCGATATCACCATGCGGATCGGTGATCGATATTTTTCGAGCTGACATATTATTAAGTGTCTATAAAATATCGCATTATTTTATTATTAAATCTACGAATAAGAATAGTCTTTTTCTTCGTTGTATTAAATAAATAAAGCTTCTATTTCCATTTTTTACAATCACTACACTATAAGTATTTACACTTCATAAATAAAGTTTCTAGTCGGTACCTACCTAATAAGACACCTAGGATTGGGTTAGGTTAGAGGTTTACCTCTATTATTTTATTATGTCAAACAAAATATATCGCGTGGATTGGACGGGGATAAAAGTTTATAAGCTTACGGAATTAGCGGATCCATATTTAATCACAAGAGAAATAAAAATATACAATAAAAACACATAATTTATGTGTTTCATTTCTCTCAGCTAACTTCCACAAACTCTGGTTTCCATAATAATGTACTTACCAACCTACAATTATTGTAATAGGTTGGTAAGTACAAGTAAGTCAGGTGGTTTTAGTCGCTAGTGTTTGCCCCATACTTTCCTCATAGTTTGCATAAAAATAAACATTCATGTGAACTAGGGCTGTGTGGTGCTGGCTTAGATTTTGCACCACCCCATCTCTTCCCGTGGGTGTCATACGAGGCGACTAAGGGATATCTATTGGGGGCGGGCAGCAGCGCCTCCTGCCAAACAATTCTATCATCGAACTGCGATCCCCAACCCGCATGCCCAGCGTGGGAATTATGGGCACATAAAGTGCCTTATTGGTGTTTATCAAATGGAGGGTCCATTAGATAAACGCCAATAAGGCACTTATCAGGGGGAAGCCTGCTTCCAGCAGTGGACCACTAGATATAGGCTGTTGAGGTTGATGTACGTGAAACTAGCGTCTGCCCGTGCCTTCTTACGTGTTTTTCAAAATAAAAAGTACCTTATTTTAATCAAGGTGCAGAACTAAAGGTGTGCAAAATTCCAGTTCTATTCTTTCAGTCGTTTTGGCTTTGTCAAATAAAATAAATAAATAATGCTGGTCAATTCACACAACATTATCTAGCCAGAAACCTAAGCAAAGCTTTTGTTATGGGTATTAAATAACTGTTATACCTACTTATTACAATACACTACACAGATAATATAAAAAATTAAGACTGGTCTAAAAAACTGATAATTTAATAAAAAATGCAAGCTTGCAAGCCAACTTTACCGTTTTAATACTTATCTATATGTGTAAAATATGAACGTTATTACCATCCCGATCCGATTTACAGATAAGATAAGCAAAGTAGATATTTATGATGATTTCAACTGAGGCACAGAATTACTATAAGGATTTGGTAACAATCTACTCTAAGCTATTATACCTTACCTACACTATAGCGTAGTTTTGGCGTTTTGCACTCAGGTTATTCTTATCCTGGAATCAGGTTTAAAACTTATGGTTATGATAATTATTATCCCATAAATCAGTTCCCGTGGGATAGAAATCACATTTATACGTTTCGATAGGATAAACACGTGCAAAGCCGTGCGGGGCGCAGCTCAAATTTATGTCATAATTACTTCATTTGTAAATTGTTTCTTAGTTTTAAGTGTGCAATAAAAGTACTTTCTTTCTATCTATATCCACCAAAACTGTACGGAAATGCGTACTGGCTCGACTGGAGCGGAGATGTGTGTTGGCTGAGCTGCGTGCGGCGAGCATCGGATGTTTGCTGAACTGAGATGTATGATGTTCTAGCTGAGCCCCGCGGCTTCGCACGCGTTGTTCCTATGGAAACGTTTAATGGCGATTTTTATCCCACGGGAACTGATTTATGGGATAAAGAGTAGCCTATGTTTGATTCCAGGATTAGAACCACCTGTGTGCAAAATTTCAGCCAGATCCGTTCAGTAGTTTTGGCGTGAAGAAGTAACAAACATACATCCATCCATCCATCCATACATCCATACAAACTTTCGCATTTATAATATTAGTGTGATACTAACGGGGCGCCGCCGCCGCGCCGCGCCGGTTACGCACGCCGCTCACATTTCATTTCATTTCATTTATTTATTTCACAAACAATTTTTTATATTGTGTCGGAAATTTGCCTTAAATTAGGTACACATTATTTCTTCTAGTCTCCGCTGCGTAACCGTAACATCGCCATATTGCGAGTCACAGCTCAAATCTCCGCTTCGATCTTTCTTTGTTTCTTCGCATACACATATGATTACATCTCCGTAAGGCGGTCTCCACCGAAGGTGAGCGGAGACGAGATGTCTGAACAACGACGTCCTATTATAAAAGTTGTTTAGAGTTGTTCAGAGTCAATTGCACCTTATTGCCTATTGATATTAATTACTATCTTTATCAAGCTGTTTATATAGTAAAAAAAATACTTGTCTATTTCTTGTTATTTTTAAATTTTATAAAAATAAATGATTTGACTCTGACTCTGACTCCACTTTGTTGGATACCGCCCTTGGTCGTTAGGCATAGAGTTTATATAGTGTGCATGTACATACAAACTCCATGGTCGTAGGACATCCACGGGATGGTACAGATTTATGTTGACCACGGGGTTGATAATTTTCTATTCCTATTCAAACTTTTTAGCAAATTTTAACACAGGCTTGTTAGCTAAGCCATAGATTTGCTACTGCTACACGCCGTCATACATACATTTACTGTCATTTTCTTTTAAGTTTTCAAAGACAATTCGTGAACACCCGTTAATTTCTTGATGTATCAACTCTTGGTTGTTTTTTTAGCTTGATAAATAAAAGCAGCATACATAGACGTCTTCATCATCATCTTCGCATATCTTACGTAGTTATTGTATTCCCTTTGGCAGTATAAATTTTTTTTTAATATCTTTTAAATTTAATAATGTCCAGCGAGAAACGTCCTCGGAGTGCCAGCAGAAGTACCGTGCAGGTAAGTTTCCCATGACTTCATCTCTACTTCAACACACTAACTTTCATTGCTGAATTTGCCTCCCCCAACAAATCTGATTCACCACGCTTGGCAGACGGGTCCTTTCAATGGTAGCCCATAGTAAAAACATTGGTTAGGAAGTTCGGTATCATATAAGGAGCGCCATAGCACCACATATTTAAGTAAAATCTGTAGATATGCTACGTTCTGCCAACTCCTACTCAACAGCTGTGTTACAACTACGCGCAAACACTCGCTTACAGTTATATTTCAAATCTTGTGCAATTATTGATGGATGAACGCGAGGGCAATGTTGTAGTCTTTTAGTTAAATCCCACTAAAGTACCTACGTCTTAGCAAGCACCCGTAACAGTAACGCCGCCCGGTCAGACTATGATATGTGGTGGGTGGAACAATTTACCTACACCTAATTTGAGTCATCAACTTTCAAGAAGCTAGTACCTTATCTAACCTTTTACATAGATCGATGCATAGCACAGCACACTATCTTCAGCTTCCCGCAAACATAACTCTGTCAGCAATGTTTCGCAAATCGACATCCTACCTAGCCAGAGTATTAGCAACCCTGGTATAATGTTTCCTGTATAGTTTTGCCCTTAGCACTGGTGCTGCTTGAGAATTGACTCCTCCAACTCAGTCCGTGGATGTCCGTGATGATTAAGAGAATCTAATAGGGGAAGTGCAACAGTTTCTTTCAGGGTAATTTTCCGCCTGCGGTGCGTGGTGATTATAGCATAAGCCCAATTGCTAAGATTAGAAATAATGTACCCCGCAAAAGGAAATACGCTACTGTCGGTAACACAGTTTTTATAACTAAAACGGAAGATAGACTGCCAAGAAACTTGTTTTTTCTGGTTTCAAAAATAAACGTTTAACCTCTCAACTGTGTTCTTTTTTATTCTCTACTTCGTTCAGCTGTGGACGTATAATTTCTCTACTTCATCATCCGCAGCCAGATTTATCCTCTGCTGGGTGTAGGCCTCCAAACTGTTGTACCCCTGATATCTGTGGTTGTACCACTCCACACGGTCCTGCGGTAGTGCTGTACTGTATTCTTTAATAATAATAATAATAATTCATTTACGCCCGAATACTCAAACACATCTTAAATATAAGCACGTCTCAAATGACGAATTTTTGACAAATTTTCATTGAAAACTGTCAGAAAATCTCGACTTGAGACGTGCATAAGTCTGAGATGTGTTTGAGTATTTGGAGGTTACTTCAGATTATAGAAAAGTTACAGATCTTATTTAACTTATTCTATAGTCCATAGTAATATATACCTACCTTAAAAACTATCATACATTAAATATAAAAAGCTTAAATAATAATGGCGAGAACGTGTAGATGACGCAATCAGGGTGTCAGCTGACTTTAAACATGACTTTAATGTTTTTTATTGCTTTACTATAGGTCCCTCTCCACTTCTCCGTCCACAAACCAGGAGTCCACTTCGAGAGCTGTTGCGGCGTCTGCAACCTCTTCCCAGGAGTATTGCTCATCGCCTTCTCACAGGTCCTGGTGGGTTCCATCCTGCTCACTCTCATCCTCACGCATGGGAGGCAGTATGATGAGATGCATCAGACGCCTATCACGCAGCGTAAGTAGTCTATCTGTTCAAATCCAGTAATTAATACTAACCCCCTTATTCATAACTAGCTGCGCCCTGCGGCTTCGCACGTGTTGTTCCTATGGAAACGTTTAAAGGTGATTTATATCCCACGGGAACTGATTTGTGAGATAAAAAGTAAGCCTATGTTTGATTTCAGTATAAGGAGTACTTGTATACAATTTCAACCCGATCCGTTCAGTAGGTTTGGCGTGAAGAGGTAACAAACATCCATCCATCCATCCATCCATTCATACATCCATACAAACTTTCGCATTTATAATATTAGTGTGATAGTCTCCTTATATAAAACAGCTGCTAAGTAATGTTATTTCTCAGTCTGACGTATGTCAATAGAAGAAGACAGAGCGAAATTTAGCAGTGTGCTAAGTTAGCAGACTATTCTGAATAAGGGGGTTATATGAGACGAGACACTTTTGTTCCTTGGTACTTAGGACGAGAGCGAAAGCGTCTCCGCGGTCCCGTCGAAAGTGACAGAGGCAGAAACACCTTGAAGGTTTTAGTGGCGTCGAGTCCCACATACGTTACTGTGTTTGTTTTGACAAATCAATGTTTAAGAGGTTTGCTGAATATTTTTTTGGCACACAATGTCTTCCGTGACTACACAAAATGGCTATGTCTTTCTTATATCTACTTTAATCTCTTATACTTTATTATTCATATCTGCAGATATTTGTTCAGCGTGTTCAGTAGGCCTAGCACGGGGATTGTTGTCTATGTGAGAATAGAGAAAAATTGCGTCACGTTGTCATCGAATGCGTAAAATGATTGAGATTCAGTCGTTCAACTACAATAATTTACGCAAGGTATGACGATGTGATGTCATTTTTCTCTATTCTACCCGAGATAACAGTCCCTCGTGCTAGGCCGGCGTTCTACCTAAAAAAATATCTATCTATATCTATAGACCTCCTCATCGGTTTCGACGACGGCGACCCTATGGTTTATCCATTTTGAATAAAGCATGTTAGTAAACAAAATACGACACAAATAACGAGTCTTCAGATATAATTGCAAGCAATTTTTATTGAAGGGAGGATCTAAAATCGACTAGTAATGTAAATTACGTATAAAAGGACGCGCCAACAAGGTGAATTTTAGGTTAAGTATGGGCGGTTTGTTTACGTTTATGCTTCATTCAAAATGGACACGGTATAGATATATAACAATATCTATCTAAGTAGTATATTGTAGTACTTATACCTACATCAGTATCTAGTACCTATAACTCAAGGTCTGCTTAGCTTAGGGCTAGATTATGATGTATTATGTATTTATTCTGTTGTCATTGTTTGATCAGTGATGAGCATGTTTAGCGGTGTGGTGCTGACGGGGGTGACAGGCGCTGGGGTGCTCCTCATCATTGTGGCTCTCACGGAGAACTGCCGCGCCATGCTGGTAAGTAATAATAATAATATTTGTTTATTTACTCTTCAAATAGGTTTTTCTTAAAATTTAGTTATCATTAAGTACATGTACTTAATTGAAACTGTATTGTAAAAGGCTGGAGCTTGCTAGGTTTCAGAACAAACCTGTTACTACAAATCTCCACGGATTGCATACAATAAGGTACGGTTGGATCATGAAACTAATCGTGTGTGACAGTGGTTTAGGAACTATGTTTGCAAGTAACATACTACCAGCGTGGTATGAATAACTTGATCACTAATATTATAAATGCGAAAGTTTTTATGGATGTATGGATGGAGGTTTGTTACTTCTTCACGCCAAAACTACTGGACGGATCTGGCTGAAATTTTGCATACAGGTGTAATTATAATCCTGGAATCAAACAAAGGGTACTTTTTATCTCATAAATCAGTACCCAAGGGATATAAATCACCATTAAACGTTTCCCTAGAACAAACGCGTGCGAAAGCGCGGGGCGCTGCTAGTTTATCATATCTCGGAATCTTATAACGGGATAGAAATCTTTGGATGCAATATGAGGTAGAGATAATAGAGCAATTTTAATGGTGAGCTTGAGCTGAATTTTGACACTTTTCAAATTAAATATTGTTTTAAACTGCCAAATAGCAGGTCCGTTCTACCGTAAACGAATCCTAAAATATATCAATAGAAAAGGAAAAGCATACTTTAAGGCGGTACCCCGAGGCACACGAACGCCGCCGCCTATTTCTTTCAACGTAATAAACATTAGAGAAAGGAATTTTCAAAAAATTATAGGCCAGTTTATGATACCTACCATAAACTTTCTTTTAATAGCTCTGTAATAGTTTTTTTTGTATAGGTTAGTTAGATGACAATGCGAAAACAGAGTTTGATGACCACCAAGTGTAACTTCGCATCTCCTCCTAAACTATATAAAAAAAACTATTACAGAGGTATTTAAAGAAAGCTTATGATAGGAATCACAAACTGGCCTATAATTTTTTGTAAATTAGATTGTTTAACGTAATAATAAGATAAAATAGTTGGCGGCGCTGGTTTGAGTCGGGCGGGGCTCTGAGCATGCAGATATGCTATGTTTCTAACGATATGATGCAATTTCTAGCAGAAATCTCCGCGCTTTCCACGAGCCTAAAAGTTTCAAGAACCTGTACGTTCCGTTTCAGGTGTACCTTCTCGTAGCAATGATTGTATGGACGGGGATGATAACCCTCGCGTGTGCGAAGATCAGCCGCTCCTGCGTCCAGTTCAAAGATGGTATGATAGTTTATATTACAACTAGCTTTTGACCGCGGCGTTGCACGCTCTATTCAAGTAGCCCATGTCCGTCCCTGGGATACAGTTTACCTCCCTCCCTGCCAAATTTCATCAAGATTTGTTCAGCCGAGAACGGGATAAAAAGTATCCTATGTCCGTCTCCTGGTTCTAAGCGACCTCCCCTCCAATTTTCAGCCAAATCGGTTTAGCCGTTCTTGAGTTATAAAAGGTGTAACGAACACGACTTTCTTTTATATATATATAAGATAAGATTTTGCTGGGTGGTTCAGGCATAGAATTTACACCACCACAACTTTAACCACGGGGGTCGTAGAATGGGGACGCGAGGGATATCCACCGAGGGGCGAACAGCAGCGCCCCTAGTGGATAGAACAATTCTACGACTGATTGGCGACCCCCCAAACTTAACTTACCCTCATAATTATGATGAAAGCTCGTATCAGGAGCGTCCATCAGTGGACTAGTGGTGCAGAACAATTATACCAGCAAACTGCAATCCCCAACCCAGCGTCTTGCGAGAGGATTATGGACATTACCCTCCATGAGATAAACGCCAATAAGGCGCCTATCAGGGCATGCGTCCAGCAGTGGACCAATACAGGCTGTTGAGGTTTGAGATTGAGGAAAAGGACGGCAACATTTTTAGTCATCATCATCAGCCTATATTAGTCCACTATATTAGTCTGCTGGACATAGACCTCCCCTAATGAGCGCCAAATCGCCCTGTATTCAGCTTGACGCATCCAGCATCTGCATTTTGCAACATTTTTAGTGCAGTAGTGAAATTAGTTTAGCTTAGTTTCGTTTAAATGACTTCTGAATTGACACAATTTTTTTCAGCGCCTAAAATAAAAGACGAGCACCACCGACTGGTGAACATGGCTTGCGTTAGCGGCCTCTTTACTTTCCTAGGAGCTGGTATTACCACTTTTCGTACTAAACCATCCATTTTCAATATTAAAATCTATCGTTTTTCGACGAATTAATAACGGATGTAAGCGGGTTAACTACAAACCTTATTTGTGTGAGAAGAACACTGACATTTTTATCGTTTTACGAGGGACCTTTTCAGGATGAGTGCAGTTCGAGCCTACGGGCGCGGCTCAGTGATCTAACGAAACGTTGTTGTTCTTCGCACACAAAAAAGGTTCGTAGTTAACCTGCTTACATCAGTTATGTTAACCATCCATACTTAAAAAGTTAACGTAACTCTGTAAGTGCTCTTAAACACGGACTGCACGTCTGAAAAACACGGACGGCAGTTGCGGACTACACGGCTCGACTGCCGTCGTCGCCTACCGTCGAATCAACTTTGGTTGGTTATGTTTGTTACCTCAGAACTTTTGACTGGGTGGTCCGATTTTTATGATTCTTTTTTTGTATGAAAGCTGGTGCTTGCCGTGTGGTCCCATTTTAATTTGGTTCAGTTCTGATATCCATTAAAATTCATGAAGAAATAGATGTCAGGAAAAGTCGATAGTTTACGATAAAGTTGATGAAAGTTTATTGGAAATACGAATAAAACGACAAATTCTAAAAATGAATCCTAGCTAGATCGATTTATTGCCCCCGAAACTCATACTCATACTCATACTCATATATTTATTCGCCGTAGGAGCACAAGGTACACTTGGTTATGTCAATTTACATTTCACATTATACTAATAAAAATACTTAATTCATAATTTAACACAACACATAGGAATTAGTATTTACTTAAATAGATCTGCTGTAAATGGGCATTGTCAATAAACTGTATAATTATAAAAAAAGACTAGAGCTGCTGTACAAGGGCATTGTCAAAACCCCTTGTACACTAAATTTCATGAAAATCGTTAGAGGTTTCCGATATTCAGATTATAATATATAACTATACAAGAATTGCTCGTATAAAGGTATAAGATTTGAACACCGACATGGGAGGCTCAGTGAAAATTAATTTGTTAAAATATTTCCATATCGGTCGGTTCAGTCGAACGGCGCAGTGCACTAATTAATTGAATAATTGATATTGCGGGGAGACTTCGTTTAATGCAACTTGCGACATCATTATACAAAAAGTTTATGGAAAACTCCAAAAGAACATCATTTGCATCATCAACAACAGAAACTATAAAGATACTCCAGTGGCAATGGCAAAACTCCTATTATTGCTCTGGGCAATTTGGACACTTCATCATAATGATCAAAATGTAGATTACTATTATCGCATCTAAGAAATCCGTACATAAAACAACATCGATCAAATTAAGTTTTCTTCAGCCCCCCTTACATTCACAAATATTCACAATGCGCGCCCGAATTTAAATATTATGAAAAGTAATAGAGTCAGAGTCAGAGTCAAATCGTTTATTTCTTGAGACTTACAAAATAAGCACTAAGGCCCGTATTACTGCCGTCCTATCACTTAAAGGCCGTTAAGTGACATTTCGTCAAATTTGACTTTTGTGTACCACACTAAAACGCAGCTTTTGCTCTATCTTCCAATCTGGTTAAAAAAATTCTATCTCTTGTCAGTGCTGAGATACAGAGTCCAGCTACACCACTATCTACATCATTTTTGGGGTTTTCCAAAACTAAAATACGGTTACCTCACTTTACAACACTAAAACACGATTAAACCAGCTTATCAACGTATTGAAGCCTAATTTTGTCCGTTTTATACCAGCTTATAAAACGGTTACTTGTAATGACAATGAAAATAAACCGTTAGCTGACTTTACATTGTGTTTTAGTATATTTTAGTACTGCATGCCACTCTTGTACTTACGATGTCTAAAAAACAGTTTTCTAACCACTCCTACACTATAAAAGCGCTAGATATACTTAGCTGGCTAGTCATTGCAAAACCAATGTATGATTGAAACACTTACAGGTACTAAAAAACGGTGACCGTTTTTTAGCTGTGAAACTAATACATTCACGTGAATAAAAACAAAACTAAAAAACAGTATAATGACAATGCAACGCTAGGAAAAGGTTAACTGCGAAGCTTTCTGCAAGCCCCTTACTCCTGCACACGCGTCGCCACAGAACAATATAACCTTACTCGTCGCTAGGACGCCACGTCACGGAGGCAGGACATACATACGATTAGTGCGAATTCCGGCCAGAAATTAGTTCAAAAGCGAAGTTTTTGTAATACTCAAGTTATTGTTTTTATAACACTGTTAAAAAATAATATTACAAGTTAATACTTATTCCCTATTATCAGACTACCACTGTGACTCAGTAAACGAATAACCAACTGAGAAACAAAGTGGCGGGTTCGATCCCGCGGCGCGGCGGTAGAAATATTTGATGCAAATATTTCTTCTGGGTCTGGGTGTTCTAATAGCAAAGTATTCGTAGTTCGTGATCCTCACGACACATGAAAAAATCCTTGTGTGGTTATTATCATTTTCATTATTCAACTCCGCGAGGTGAAGAATATAACTATATAGGTATTTGGATGGATAACTGTTGTGCCCAAAATAAGAACTGGCTATTGTTTTATTTAATTATTATATTTGATTAGCAGTGACTCGATAGCAACCGAAACAATAACTATTCAGTTTTTTGAGTCTGGTCACAGCTTCATGAGCTACGATTGATTTTATCATCGGGTAGAGCTGGCCATGAAAAGGTAAGGCAAACTGTACGACTTTCCGTGTGTCCCGCTTCTAATCTAGCTAGAGTGGATATAAAAACTATGGCTCCAAAAGGTTTTTCCTCTAGTCCTCTCAGGCCCAAATAGCTGCCGCGGCATCGAAGTGGTAGACAACTTCATTTACCTCGGCTCTTACATCTGCAATGATGGTAGCTGTGTGCCAGAGATCAAACGGCCCATGGCTATGGGAAGGGACGGAATGAGTCGGTTTAATGGCATCTGGAAGAACTGAAGTATCTCGTGCAAGACAAAGATGCGCTCTTAGTTCGTGCTCTGATCTTCCCTTTATTCTTATACGGAGTAGAGACATGGACCATCTTATCTAGAGAGAAGAAAAGGATTGGTGCGTTTGAGATGTGGTTCTGGAGGCGAATGTTAAGGATTCTTTGGACGGCAAAACGCACCAACCAATATATCGATCGTTACGCAACTGAAAGTGAAGGACAGGCTATCCACGATTTGTCACCGCCGTATACTCTCCTACTTCGGTCATATTGCAAGGCTCGGCAACGAGAACCTCAAAAAGCTGGTCATTGTTGGCAACGTGGAGGGCAAGCGATATCGCGATAGATCTCTAAGCAGATGGACAGATCAGCTCAAGGGTGGTCGCCAGTATTACGACGTGGTGAAAATAACCACAAACAGAGGAGACAAGCCGTCCATTCCAGCACAATAGAGATATCCTAAAGTGATCAAGATCTTCAGTCATGAAGTACCAACTACAGAGAGAATGTTGATTAGGTAATTTGTTTTTGAACAACATATATGAGATTTTGCTTTTTTGTTTAATCAGCGTTCGTGCAACCTGATTTTATTTAAGTGACAAGTTATACCTTGTCAACTGATTTGGGATGTGATTAGTGTTCGAGAAACCGGCTGTAAGTGTAAAAGACCTGAAAGACATAATACAAGGCTGTTTCCAGAGAAATAACCACGATATGCTCTCGATAACTAAAGTACGAGTGATTGATGATTATAAAGATGTTTTGAATCCTGAATTTAAAGGTGCACCAAAAGTTATAGCGAAGGCAATAACATTTGCAATTATCAATACGTTAAAAGAAGCACACCTAAGCGCACCACACAAAATGCAATTCTGGCATGAGATGCCTGAATGTAACTAAAAATGAAAGAGTAGATTGAATCTAGTCTGAGTAAACAATTCAATTTTAATTAATTGTTATAAAACGAATAATATTATAATTGATAATAAAGTCATATCATAGATAATAATGGTTAATAAAGGTATACACATTTCTTGTAAACTGTTGTAAACTACGTCTTTTAAGTATCACACTAATATCACACTATCACATCACACTAATATTATAAAGGCGAAAGTTTGTATGGTTGTATGGATAGATGCATGGATGGTTGTTACTTCTTCACGCCAAAACTACTGGACGGATCTGGCTGAAATTTTGCATACAGATAATTATAATCCTGGAATCAAACATGGGCTACTTTTTATCCCATAAATCAGTTAACGTGGTATAAATCTCCTTTTTAACATTTCCATAGGAAACGCGTGGGAAGCCGTGGGGCGCAGCTAGTAATGTAACAGTAATTTTTTAGTAGAATTTTAGTAAGTTTTTAGTAGAAGTAGATTTTTTGTGGTAAGATTATTAACCCAGATCTTTTTCATAATAAATAAGGTAATCATAAAGATTTTTTTTAGAATAGTTGTACTTTTCTCTTTATACATTGATTACATAATTACGTAAACAGTAAGAAGGCAATTTTAACTAAATTGTTAAATTATATTATTTTAATTGACCCTTATTTCCTTCTTAAACAAGCTTATTCATTTTAGGAAAATTTAGACTAAACTGCTTATTTGTAATTATATCAATAAACTTCAGATCAGTATTTTCAGCACTTAAAAACAGTTAGCTTGGATTGTTTATCCAACTACTATGTTTTTGTTTCGAAAATACTTTAATTTTAGCATCTCAAAACAACAATATAAACAACTAAAGTCCGATGACGCCATTTTCAGAGTTGAGGTTAGTTACATTTCAATTCACTTACTACTCAAGAACACGGCTAAGTAACTTAGCCGTTATTTAGTTTTGAATATGCATGTAACTGTTACTCGTTAAAAAATATTATCGCAGTTACAGTTTGTTACAACTCTTAAATACGGTTGCGCTTCAGCAAGCCGTTTTTTTGCATTTTAGATGGTCACATTTTAAAGCTGGTAAGCTCAACTAAAACACAAAATCTTAAATTGAAAAATAAACTTTAAACTTTTTAAACAAAATATTTAATAAAATAATAGCTTAAATGTTGATGAATAATTTGGTCTAACAAAGAAATCTGTATGTCTTCCCAATTTCCAGGGACAGCATTTCCCACGTTTTGGCTCATACCCACAAATTTGGTTTTATCACTTAACGACCTTCTAGTGATCGGACGGCAGATTATGAAAGCTTGCTCTGTCATCGAGCTATGCTTGAGTGACGTTTATGCTATAGAAAAGCGTTACTCAAGCAGAGATTGAAGACTGAGCTTGCTTTCATAATACGGGCCTTAGACAAGTCAAATTTTTACTATTTAAACAGCTTGATAAATAGTCATTACTATCAAATAAGAAATAAGGTGCAATTGACTCTAATTCACTTCAATTATGTCCACTGAACAAAGAAGTGAAAAAGAAACCACTAGCAAGTTTATCGCTTATCAACTAATACAATCTTTGCATATCTAAGTTTGACACAACTAATTTATGTACATACTATTGTCGTTGTGGAACTGGGCGACATCCAGCCAAGCATTACCATCATATAACTCCTCGCTGCCTTGCCATCGCTGCCTATTTCTTTTATTGTACCCATTGATTAATTAAAAAGGGAAGATGAGGTACTAGTTTCTCGAAAATGGCAACCTCATATTGTGTAAAATTGTGTGCTCCCACCTCAGTCACCGTCGGACCGGCTGCGCGGGCGGTCGTGATTCGCGTGAAATATTGTTGTTTCGGTCTCACTTCGGTCTTAGATACATCTTTCCGTCTTTGTTCTTCTTTGTATTGCACAGGACTAGAAATATAACTGTGAGCGTATGTGTTTGCGTGTAGTTGTAACACCTGCCAATTTTTGAGTAAGCGCTGGGAGAACGTAACCTATCTTCCCTTTTTATTTAATCAATGATTGTACCTCAATTATGTTCCTAAAAGACTTTTATATCAGTGTATACCTTAATTTAATATGTACTTTATTTCCTTCCAGTGCTGTATTTCTTCTCGTTCGTTGTGGTGTTCAGTTTCTACCACTTCCGGTACGTGCGACGCGCCATCTTGCTGCATGAGGCAGAATGTGAATGAAGAGTTTGTATCTGGTAGATCCACCAGGATTTGTGACTGATCCGGTCATATATACTAATATAATAAAGAGGAAAGGATTTGATTGTTTGTATTGAATTCGCTCCGAAACTACTGGACCGATTAAAAAAATTCTTTCATCAATAAAAAGCTTACTTTTCAGGGAGTGAGATAGACTATATTTTATCCGGAAATTCCCACGGGAACGGGGTCTGCCTGGGTGTAACCGCGAGGCGCTGCTAGTTGGTTATAGGGATTATTCTTCAATTTTAACCTCTAAACAGACGCCCAGAGTCTTATACAGGGTACCACAGAAAGGGTACACTAAGCCGAAAGGTGTGATTCTTGACCGCCAAGGGATCCACTTGTGACTATAGGATTGAAAGTTGTATTTTTCTGGTTATCGAGAAAATTAAGTTATTTTCTTCTTATTCGTTGCTTTTTATACGCACTTCTGCATTATTTGACATTACAAAATATTTCTCAAATGCTTTTTGCTTGTTTTCACAATACAATAATGCGCCTTGTTTTTTGGAATTTTCTAAACATTAACAATGTAAGAGAGAGAGAGAGAACACACATCCAGTGTTTGGGAATCTTTTTTGGATGTGATGGGAATAAGCCGAAAATAGATATACAAAAAGATTGTGCCTACGTCATCACAATAACAATTCTCTTTCTTTTCTCGTAATACATTATAATGTACGCACTGCTGCGTCCACTAATCTTTGACTGCAATCACACCAGAAGCAGATGATCGACGAAACTGCTGATTGTCACTGACAATATTACCTCTCAGAGAACCTTCTGACGCATAGTGACCAAGGAACTCAAGAAATTACGGATTTGTAATCAGTTGATTAAACACAGACATGAAAATTATTCAACGAAAGACAAGGAAGTATGGCCCTAATTAATAGGCTTTAGCCTAATTTGTCAAAAGCGACAAATTAATATATGTATAAATAAAAAAAAGCATAGTGGCCAATATAATTTGATTTTAACCGACTTTAAAAAAAGGAAGAGGTTCTTAAATCGACTGTACTTTTTTTTTTTTTTGTTTTTATGTTTGTTACATCAGAACTTTTGACTGGGTGATCCGATTTTGATGATTATTTTTTATTTGAAAGCACGAGCTTTCAAATAAAAAATAATCATATCATCAAAATACGCACCAGGGTGTGGTCCCAATATTTAGTACATTTTCGATACGGTATATGTAGTTTAACAGGATTTTTATTAACCGACTTCAAAAAAAGGAGGATGTCTCAAATCGTCTGTATTTTTTTTTTATCTTTGTTACCTCAGAACTTTTGACTGGGTGGTCCGATTAGCATGATTCTTTTTTTATATGAAAGCTGGTGCTTCCCGTGTGGTCCCATTTTAATTTTGTTCAGTTCTGACAGTGGGATCCATGAAAATTCATGAAAAAACTGAAAAAGAACTGAAGAAGTTTTTTAAAACAACATTAATTATTTCACTTTAAGTTAAGTTAAGTAATTGTTTACGTATCTCATCGTAATATGGATGGAACAAATATTTGTTAGTCTTATTTCATTTGCAGTTTCAGGTTATAACAAACCATTGACTTTGAAGACTCTTGGTTTTACTTATTCCTACCAAAATTTCGTTACGTTTTATTATGAATTTCGTCCTTCCTTCCACTCGACTCCACCAAAACGACACCATCCGTGGTGTCGTATGGAATCTCTAGTCCATACGACACCACCCTAGTGATGTCCAGAAACGCGTGTTTTTGACTAACAGCTCCCAGTTCATTAAAATAAATAAATAAATATCAGACAACATCACATACAGTGATCCGACCCCAAAGTTATTATTTCAAGTTATCTATAGTTAAACGATAATTAATAAAACAGAGTTTATGAAATATTATTTTTTGATTTCAGTGAATATTCGGACGGAAAGACAATAATATGCAAATTGCAATGAACAATGTCAAGATGACCATTTGAGTGACAGATAAATATAAACTTTATCAAATGACATACCTCATTAATGAAACTGCTTGAACTTAATTGGAGTTTTCATATCAACAACTTTGTATGTCCTAAACCTCACTATTAGTCGGTGGTGTCGTATGGACTAGTGATTCCATACGACACCACCGATGGTGTCGTTTTGGTGGTGTCGAGTGGAAGGAAGGAATTTCGTAACGTGACGAAAAGTACAAGGTAATGCTCTGTGTATACAGTCAAAATCTCATTAAACCATTAATATAAATAATAAATAAATAATGCTGGACAATTCACACAGCATTATCTAGCCCCAAGCTAAGCAGAGCTTGTGTTATGGGTAGGTACCTACTAGAAAACTGATATACTTAATACAATATACTACATAGATAGATATTTTTTATTATACATAGAAAACATCCAGAACACCCTAAACAAATATCTGCACATTGTACACACATCGACGGTCCCCACGTAAATTATCGAAACTGCAAAAAAGCCATTTTCGTTTTATTGCACCAATAGGAAGTAAAGAAAAAGATTTATGATTCTATTATTTTTATTTTTTTTAATATTTATTATTTCAACTATTTTGCAATCGAAAAGAATCGAAATTGCATAAAATTAACACATTAAAACATCGAACCTGCCGCTTTCGATGTTATTCGTGGTCAGCGGTACCCGGGCGACAATCGAAACTACCTGTTTCGTCAGTGTTGAATGAATTGTGAGCGAGGGCTTACGTGCGCTCTCGCTGAGAACCAGATAAGCAAGCACTTTTTTTTTAATATCTTTTTACAGTATATTGTTATTTTTGTTATATTTGGTTTAAACTATCGGAAGTGGTAGATTCTATATTATACTAGGACAATGAGCCCCTTTGTTCTATCGAATCTACCACTTTCAATAGTATTCTCTGGTTTTTGTACTGATAAATTTATCGAAAGTGGTACATACGATACTTTTCTCTGCTATGAACATATCGAAAGTACCATTTTCGATACTTTACTACGTCAAAGTAATAGTTTCACCTGTATTTTCGATAGATGTAATTTGTTACAAAGTTTTTATACCTTATTTTTAGCATCTCCTGTGCGATGTGAGTTTACCAACGAGGAGTGGAAATATAAAAAATGACATTTACGAAGAAAGTGCGGTGGTAGATGGCTAGATAGGCTAGATAAGCTAGATAGGCTAGGACAAAATGATTATAAAATCGAAATTTTTGGTAATAATTTATTGATTTATTTACTTGTGGACACCCAACAGAAAAAACACATCGCATACAGAGTTAAACATTAAAGTGGTTTTAAGTCTAGAGTTTTTCTAAAATACAGAGTGCCTCAGCATGGGCATGGTAATTAATGTACTCTTATTCTGTCTCTTAACTCTGTCTCATGATTTTTATCGTCCATAAAATCAACGACGCAGTTTAAGAAGCTTGTGGCATTCCAAGTGTCAAAACTACAGCAATACAGTACAAACGGAAAGACCGTACTATAGTTAATGGCAACATGAACGTCGCATACCATATGCCGAAAATAGATTAATGCGACTAGTGTCATTCGTTTGATAACACAGAAAGACCTACCGAAGAAGCAAGAGTCTCACGCCAAGCATCTTTCGAATAAACAGACTGGACGAAAATACAAAGCTGAGGATAAAGAACAAGCTATTCAAAACCCTGGACAAATAGTACCTATGCGCAACTTACGACTTTCAGAAGTTAATTCACTGCCCTTGTGTAGAGATTTCATTATTTTATTATAAAAGAAAGGTGTCACTTATGTGTCTGACAGTATTCGACGCTGGAAAGAAGTAAGCATCTTGTTACATGTGGCCTGAAAATATAGCTAAACGTAGGGCCAATAAGGTTGCTAGCTGCTTGCTAGATTTTATCCAGCTTAAAGAAGCAGATGGTGCACATTACTTTAGATTTTGGTCCGGTAACTGCACCGGCCAAAACCCAGACAGGACAGTCTACAACCTCTACATGCACGCTAGCAGAAAATTCAACATCGATTTCACGCACCGATTTTTAGAGTTTAAACTGTACATAAAACGAAATCTTACCAAGAAAGCCTATTACTCCTTATATGATTTCAGTAATGATGAAAATGCTTGGCTGGATGTCGCCCAGTTCCACACCGACAATAGTATGTAAGAACAGTTAGACTTAGTTATGCTAAGATTGTATTAGTTGATAAGCGATAAACTCGCTAGTGGTTTCTTTTTCACTTCTCCCGCTAGTGGACAAAAAATTGAAGTGAATTAGAGTCAATTGCTTCTTATTTCTTGTTTGATAGTAATAACTATTTATCAAGCTGTTTATATAGTAAAAATTTGACTTGTCAAAGTGCTTATTTTGTAAGTCTAAAGAAATAAACGATTTGACTCTGACTCATGCTCTTATTGAGAGATCTTCTAAAGAGAAAAATAATTTACACTCCTGATCAAAATGGTACGCATTAGTTCGTTGGGCGAATTCAAACAATTCTTCTTACAAAGTAACTGAAGTGTGCGTGACCGTGGGTGTTTTGACATTTTATAATTGATTTCATAGTGACAGTATAAAAGTCTAAGATACCTCTGCGGAGACACTACAGCATGCCGTTCCTAATATTTGTATGGAAAATCGATCGTCTTAGGGCGTACTGACTTTGGCTTAACCTAAACTCTTACGTCGAGAGGCGTACTGTCGTATCGCTTTTTAAATCTTTACGCCCACAGACGTAAACCAGCAATGTGTTACTACAAATTTCCCTCTTTTAATAATTTATCATTGTTTTATTTTTATTTATCGCAAATATCCATTTAAAATTACTTAGAAGTCTGATATAAAATAATATCAGAGAGTTATCTCATAGCGAAACTAGTTTGTGTTACCTTTTCTTGAAAAAAAAAACAATTTAATATAACAAAGAATACAATCGAAAGTACCACATTAACTAGTTGAGTAACATTTCTTGTCGCAGAAAAGAATCGAAAGGGGCACATTCGATAGTAGTCTTAAATATTTTGTCACAGAACAATATCGAAACTGGCACATTCGATAAAAATGTAACCAGCAGAAGCCGAGGAAAGTATCGAATGTGTAATATCACTTAAAATATGAAAATTATGAAAAACTCTAGTACATGTTAGAAAAATATACAATTTTCTTATAAATATACACTTCTTATATTGAATATTCGAATTAAATTTTTGTCAAAAATCAAAATCTAAACTTAGATTTGCTCCCCTGTAAAGTACGGTTTTTGCAGTTTCGATAGATTACGTGGGGGCCGTCGACATTTGTCCTGAGGCGGGAATCGAACCCGCAACCTCCTGCGTCGCTGACGGACCTTTGCCCACCACGCCACAGAGGTCGTCAAATAAATAAAAAAATGATATGCGAAAACAATTTCATAGAATATTTATTTGATTCCGTTAATTTAAGTTTTTATAAAAATGAAACCTTACCAGAAGATGCCGTTTTTGTTTGTTTATACTTAAATTTGAAAACCGTTTAAAGGAACTCCTGGCAAACGTAGTGTAGGACGCCCTCCGGCCAGGGTGGGATGACGATCTGCGAAAGACTGCTGGCAGATGGTGGATGCGGCAACCTCAAGACGCGCTATGGCACTCATTAGGGAAGAACTATGTCCAGCAGTGGACTATCACAGGATGATGATGATTGATTCGGGGGTGACCTATGTTTGATTACATAACAAGGTAGTTATAATGTTATATACAGAGATGTACAGCTGTATGGTGCTGGCTTAGAAAATGAACCACCCTATCTCTTCCCGTGGGCGTCGTAAGAGGCGACTAAGGGATATCCACAGGGGGCGGGCAGCAGCACCCCCTGCAGAACAATTCTACCACCAAACTGCGATCCCCAACCCGCATGACCAGCGTGGAGATTATGGGCATTACTTCCCACTAGATAAACGCTAACAATGCGCGTTTCAGGGGGAGGCCTGTGTCCAGCAGTGGACCAATACAGGCTGTTAAGGTTAAGGTTGAGGTATACAGAGATGTATGTATTTCGTATCGTTTGTAATTCATGTACCTATATCAAATAAAATACTCCGGTATTTGGTGTAAGTCAAGCCTTATATAATATCGGCATGTATAACCCACCCCTCCATAAATCACATTAGAGCCTTCGATAAGGATTTGTGACTCTACAAGAGACCTTTATAATCCCTTTTTTCTTATTGATAAGCTATACCTATTATTTTTCGGCCATTTTCTTTCACGCGACATGTAACGGTATTTACTTCTATTTGTTGGGTTCGAGTGTGATGGGTAAGTTAAAGACGCTAGAAAAATACAAACAGGTAGCTACTGCTTGCACTTTGCGTGTGCTTTTACAAGATCAAAAACAATCACTTCATTTCTCTTCGATGTATATGACTAGCTGCGCCCCGTGGCTTCGCACGCGTTTTTCCTATGGAAAGGTTTAAAGGTGATTTTTATCCCACAGGAACTGATTTATGGGATAAAAAATAGCCTATGTTTGATTCCAGGATTAAAAATACCTGTATGCAAAATTTTAGCCCGATCCGTTCAGTAGTTTTGGCTTGAAGAGGTAACAAACATCCATCCATACAAACTTTCGCATTTATAAAATATAGTGTGAAGTGTGATAGTGTGATAGTGTGATGAGTATGATGGTGTGATTATTTTTTAGATAAAATTCTGAAAGAGCAGAGCTAACTTTGGAACTAGGTATCGTTTGAATTGATAAACTCCAAGATAAGAGGGCGAAATACACGAAATGCTACAGAATTTAAAATATTTAATAATTTTGTTAATGCAAACATTTTTTTAATATTGCCTCAGTCATGTCATTGTGGTTACAGTAAATTGTTTTATTGACAACCTACTTAATTTGAGAACCCTTGTAAGTTAACAAATAGGTAAGTATATTGTTTTTTTGTTTAAAAAATAATGATCATAATGTATATATTTATTTTTTGGTGATTCATTATAAGTACCTGGGTGACCTAGATCCGCTCGGTTTTTTTTATTAAATTGTTCTTATTAGAAATTATAGTAGTACTATTCGCCAATAGATGGCAGAAAGAGTCTTATTTTTCAGTTTAATTCTTTAGTTTATTAGGATACCTAAGGTTGATTATTGAAAAAAGGAATATAATAGTATGACTATTTGCCAATAGATGTCAGGAAGAGTCAATTGATTACGTTAAAGTTAATTATTGAAAACATAATTAAACTAATATAACGACATTTTCTGAAAATTAATCCTAGCTTAATCGATTTATCGCCCGAAACCCCCTGTATACCTACTAAATTTCATGAAAATCGTTGGAGCCGTTTCCGGGATCCGGATTATATCATAATAGGTTAGGTCGGTCATATCCACCGTGGGGCGGGCAGCAGCGCCCCCTGCAGCACAATTCTACCACTGAACTGTGATGCCAACCCGCATGCCCAGCGTGGGGATTATGGGTAATACCCCCCATTAGATAAACGCCAACAAGGCGCTTATCAGGGAGAGGCCTGCTTCCAGCAGTGGACCGATATAGGCTGTTGTGGTTGAGGTTGAGAAGGTTAGGTAGTTGGTAGCATAATAGGTACCTAAAAACGAAGTATCTACCAACTTACAGTAAAATTTCGCGTGTTTATTAAGTAGCTCATACAATTTACGAGTACCTACATAACTTTATTTGCGATAAATCCAACAGAATCTATTCAAAACGTTATAAAAGAAAATGATTGATACTTTAACAAGTAAATCATTCATAACTTCACGACCAGACCCAATTTTCAGTCCCTGATTGAACGGAATGGTAACTAACAAAAGCGTCTTTCAAAATAAAAGCTTAATAAATCATCGGCGGCTCCGACAAGCGTGAAACACGCCCGATTCCTCTGTTGGCAGATGGAATCAGGCTAGAGGAGGAGGTAGCTGCTAAAAACTCCACTTCATATTGTTATACCACAACATCATGTGATACTGAAGTGTCTCATTGAGGCATCTATCCCATCCACACCCGTAGAAAAGCTGAAACGAAGCTTTCAGTCACCAAAAGTCCTGCTCCGATACTTCAAGGAGCTGGGCTGGTTAGGGCCTACTTAGGCATGGGGATAATGCACAATACACTCCTATGCGAGATGTCCGTGCAGATCTTAGTTCCCCTACTCAGAATTAGAATTAGAATTAGAATCATGTGATACTCACCAGCAAGGCTACTCGCTCTATAGGAAAAGGAGAGATGTACAATTAATTGTATACAATTGTACACTATGTAAAAAAAATTGTACAGCCTTTGTTTCCCGAGAATCAATAATTTCAAATGGCTTTGCCCAATTTACATTAGTACAAGTAGGTACAACAACAACGCAAGCATGTACCAGTTCACTACTGGACTTTAGCTTCAGCCAAATCTACGCGTCAAATACGCGGGCTAAATAGACATAAGAAAGTACTTTTATTCCATACTTAAAACTAGCGGTCTTATCGCTCAAGAGTGACCTCTTCCAGGCAACCTGGTATGGATAGTGGATACGGGAATACATGCGGGAAGTGAAGCGGAAGCGAGAAACTTTTATGCAAAAAGTTACCGCGTCTCACGTGTACAAAAGATGAAAATGAAAACTGCTTAGTGCGAGTGGACGGTATATCCAACAACCAACAAAAAACATAAAAGTAACTTGCGGATAACGGGGCTAGTCATTAGTATTTAGTTACTTTACTATTAACTGTTAATATTTAAGTATGATTGTTTGTTATCCGAGATAAATATAAAAAATAAAAATCATAAAAGACGAATATGACAGATATTCAGCGAGCCAATCGGCTCTTATTTGAAACAAACTGAAGGAAGATGCCAGCAGTAGACTAATATAGGCTGATGATAATGATGATTCCATAATCCCCACTCCCACGTGGGTTGAGAATTAGGATTAGGATTTACATGTCAAGGATGATATCAGATAGTTTGATTTAGGGGCAGCCGAGAAGGAACTGATTTTTGTAAGTGATTAAAGAATTAGTCTAAAATATGTAGCTGGATTTGAAATTTTTGAAGAAAAGGACGCACGTCGTCACTCAATTTTATTACCATTTCTAGCTTGACGCTTGACGATATTTACATCATATCTTTATCTTCTGAGTAGATATTCTCTAATATTTTATTATTAACTAGCTGTGCCCCGCGGCTTCGCACGCGTTTTTCCTATGGAAACGTTTATAGGTGTTTTCCCGGCATTATTAGAATTTTTCTCGCCGTAAAAACCATCCTTGAACTTCAACGAACATTCAAAAAAAGAATTGGCCAAATTGGTCCAGGCGTTATTGAGTTATGCGCTTACCAACACATTTAGCGATTCATTTTTATATTATAGATTATTATAAATTATCGTGTTGATAAAAACACAGTTTGGTGGGATGCTATAACGTAGACCGTTTCCCCTTTTCTCTCGGTCTAAATGTCAGATGAAATCAGTCGGGCCCGGCGTCCGTCAATCCCGATTATTCCCGATTTCTATCCGATTAAACGCTTTGACTCAGAGTTCGTGTATTTATGCCGATTCATTTGCTAAATGCCTGCTAATCTGGCTGCAAACTAATCGATGAAATACTCGCTTTGCTCGCCACTGCTTACTGCTCAGGGAGTTGTTTAGGAAGAGATAGCAGGTATTTGGTATATAAGATGGTGGCTATTTGAATACTTGTTTATTTACTGTACCTTAGTATTTGAATTTTTGCATATCATCAAAATTTGGAATGTATGCCGCCTAACAATAGATATGAATCAATTCGTAAATAAGTAAAATCTCAAACACTCCAACAATAGATTACATAATTGAAATTCTTAGTATTGTTAAGATATCCGATATGCCTACGAACTATTTATTAAAACCTCATAAATATTTTATATATTCTTATACTATCAACATACGTAAATCTGAGTAATCAAAGTACAATAAAGCATCTTTTGTTCATTATAGCGAACCAGTCTTGCGTCTGCGCAGACACAATCGCGTCTCTTTCACGTCCATGCATTTCGAATGGAAAATATCGTTGCATCTCGCTCCAACAATCATTGGTTATACATATAACGTAAACTTGACCTTTAGATAATTAAGACTTCTTGTTTCATCCACATTTGTAAAAGTACCACGGGAGGGGAAGCACGCATTGCTCCCCGCATGTTTTAACAAATTTTTGTGTAAACAAATAGTTGTGTGATTATAAAATGGTAAGGTTTTATCCGAGGGTTTTCCGGTTATCCGTATAAATTGTGATTGAGTGACCAAAGGATAATTATAAGGAAAATAATCAACGAGAAGTTTTCGTGTTGCGAGTGGACAAAATGGTGATAACCGGTTCCCATTATGGACTTGGAGATTCCGTTACGGACTTGTTTTGGTATTTTTAAGCCCTAAGCGTTGGTGTTGGTGGATAATAATGATAAAAATACCTGCAACAACGGTGCCTGTAATTGTCTGAAAGCTGGTTTTGGCAGCGGGTTTTCCTGAATAATCCTGTATAAGGTCAAAGACCGCAGCTATATCATGTTAATTAAAAGTATAATATTTACGCTTTATGATAAAATCTTCTCTTACCGACGAAACGAAAAAAGGCGCGGTCCCAAATAAGGATAAAGATTGATTTTCTTTATTTATAAAAGTAAGGTAAAAGAAAAACATGCGTTAAATAACTTAAATTACCTGCTAAAAGATTAATATTTAGGTCAAATATAACCAATTAAGTATAAGGAAAACTAATTTGATCTACACTAAGAGTCAATTCTGGATTTTTCTTGTGAAATTTGAAACTTTGTCGGTCATTCGAAGAAATATGAATGATACGTCTTCCTAAATAAAATGGTAAGCACATACCAATGGGTTAATACTTAGTAATTGGAATCAACTATGACTCTGCACCACTTACATGTAACTACATATAATTATTTCACATAGTTAAATACATAATAGAACCCGTTGTATATCTCGAAACAGAAATATTCCTCGTTTTTATTAAATTGAATATAAATAAATATAACCATACCCACCTTATAACCAGATTTTACTTAAGTATATACTCGTATATGCGTACAACCTGAGGTTATGTCTAATAGATATAAAACCACAGAACTTGTAATAATATTATTACAATTTCTCCTTTGTTTGGTGTAGGACAGATTCTGGATTAGACAGATTCGAGTGTATAAAACCATTAGAAAAAATTCGATTTGGCATTCTAGTAAGTAGGTACCTGCCTAGGTGCTTTTCTACCTGGATTGACATTGTCTAGTTTAGTCCTTGACATAATGCTAGCTTGTTTTCGAGTCTAGGGTATTTTATTTTTTTAAGTGATTTTGTTGATGATTTTTGAGCTACTACATCCCCTGAAGATGTTTAGGAAGAGTCAAACTCAAAATATCATAATAAAATAGCGTTCTAGAACGTACTGTGGGAAAAGCATTGATCATTCCGGACGTGACTAGCTACCTACCTCTTAATTTTGTGTCAAAATGTCAAAGTTCTTGGTCTCGATTCTCGAATCTGGTTTCATTACGAATCGGCAAAACTGCGTTATTTCCCATCCAACAAGTTACATTCCGCTATTTATTTCTGGTAAAATTAACAACATAAAAACTGCCCATCCAAAAAACAATACTCCAAAACATTTTTTCTCAAATGACCATGTATAGTTTTACTATAAAAACGTAGTTTGACGAATTCAATACGGACGTAAGTGGGTTACCTACGAACCCTATTTGTGTTAAACGTATGTATGAACCGTTGGTGTTTTACCAACAGAAAAAAGTTTAAATCCGTAATAGACCCTGTATTTATTTAAAAATGGGGTAAAAAAATTAAAATGTACATTATTCATAAACTGGAGCCGTCATTATAGACCTCAACCAGGCCTCAACAGCCTGTATCTGTCCACTGCTGGACGCAGAAGGGGGGTAAGATCTATAATCCCCACGCTAGGCATGCGGGTTGGAGATAGCAGTTTGGTGGAAAATTTGTAATGCAGGGGACGTTGCTGCTCGCCCCCGGTGGATATCCCTTAGTCACCTCTTACGACACCCACGGGAAGAATTGGGGTGGTGCGGATTCTGAGCCAACACCACTCAGCTCATAATTAAATATGTAAGCTGTTATTATAAAGTAATGTTTTAATTGAACACAGCAATACAATATTTAAGGACTTATCTAATCAAGAAACAGAACTAACTTGGCCGGGTCAAGTTATCTAAGCAAATTAGGAAGGTCAGGAATCCAATTCTGCTATCCAATTGATTTAGTATAAATCCAGCATTATTGATTTAGTATAAATCACACATGATCCACAGAGCATTATCAAGCAGTTAAGCAGAGCTTGTGCTATGGGTACTAGACAACTAATATAATTAATACAATACATATATATTTTTAACCGACTTTAAAAAAGGAATAGGTTCTCAATTCGACTGTTTTTTTATGTTTGTTACCTCAGAACTTTTGACAGGGTGGTCCGATTTTTATGTTTCTTTTTTTATTTAAAAGCTGGTGCTACCAGTGTGGTCCCATTTTAATATGGTCTAGTTCTGACATTGAAAAAACTTGAAAAACTATAAAATTGAAGTCGGTTTGTAGTTTTTTAAAACAAAATCAATTATCTGTTAAACATACAAATATTATTCCCAAGGTGGGAATAAACCCACAACCTCCTGCGCTGTGTCAGGTGAACCTTCGCCCACCGCACCACAGAGGTCGTCAAAGACAATGGTATTGTCACAGAATTGTCACTACGAGTCCATATATAATAATAATAATAAATAATGTGGATAATTCACACAGCATTATTTAGCCCCAAGCTAAGCAGAGCATGTGTTATGGGTACTAGATAATTGATAATATCATCACACCTAATATGTATAACTAGCTGAGCCCCGCGGCTTCGCACGCGTTGTTCCTTTGGAAACATTAAAAGGGGATTTTCATCCCACGGGAACTAATTTATGGAATAAAAAGTAGCCCTCTGTTTGATTCCAGGATTAGAATTACCTATATGTATACAAAATTTCAGCCAGATCCGTCCAGTAGTTTTGGCGTGAAGAAGTAACAAACATCCATCCATCCATCCATTCATCCATACAAACTTTCGCATATAATATTAGTGTGATGATAGTGTGATAATTGTGAAAGCTTGGATGGATCTATGGATAGATGTTTGTTACCTCTTCACGCAAAAACTACTGAACGGATCGGGCTGAAATTTTGCATACAGGTAGTTCTAGGCCTGAAATAACACATATGCTTTTTATCCCATATATCAGTTCCCGTATTATAGACGTGTGAAGCCGCGGGGCGCAGCTAGTATTTAATACATTACACTACATAGATGGAAGAAACTCTTTAATACACGAGTCAAACTCTATTTAAAATATTTGTAAACAAACGACCTAATATTGAACCTAAACCGTCGCGTCTTTTTAGAGGCAATTTAAATTACTTGTCGCTTTGAGATCCTTTTTCAATAAAAGTACATTGGACAAGGAATGAAAGTAACTTCGAGTCGGGACTAAATCTCCAGACCCGAGGGGGGTTAGGCGCCCGAGCGTAGCAAGGGCGGTAAGTTCGAGGGACTAAATAAGTTACTTTCACCCGAGGTAAATACTGTCATTTTCATCACGAATACAAGTAAAAATTAATAAGAAATAAAATAATTAATAAGAAGTGGCTAAGTGGCTATATGATTATAATAGGGTTAATAAAAAAATTATCCATATACTACAACATATATAAAACATCCTCTTCTCATGATAATTTCACTCATTATAATTTGAGTGTGTATTTCTATAGTTGGTAATGTAATGATAACATTACATTACCGCGACAATAACATCCATGAGGTAACAAAAAAGTTGAAATCGGTTGTTTTGTTAGTTTTTTTAAACAAACCCAATGAATAATTGTGCTATTTTAAATCATTGATTTAAAAAGGGAAGATAGGTTACGTTCTCCCAGCGCTTACTCAAAAATTGGCATGTGTTACAACTACACGCAAACACATACGCTCCCAGTTATATTTCCAGTCCTGTGCAACACAAAAGAACAAAGACGGAAAGACGTATCTGGGACCGAAGTGAGACTGAGACAACAATATTTCACGCAAATCACGACCGCCCGTGCCGCCGTTCAGACGGTGACTGATGTGGGAGAACACAATTTTACACAATTTGAGGTTGCCACTTTCGAGCAACTAGTGCCTCATCTTCGTTTTTAATAAATCAATGTTTTAAATGTATAAATTAAAAACCATTTACTAACTTAACCTTTTTAATGTTGTATTTTAAAATTACAATGTACTATTGACCTAAGCTTGCAATGACCTAAACCTAAGACCTAAGCTGTATAGGTAGCTAATACCAGCACAATGAGCAAAATAAATAAATCTTAATCAAATTCCCACTTGTCTGAGCCCCGTATTAAGAAACCATGCTCAGTATATGCTTGAGTAACACTTTTGACATAGGAAATCCTTACTAAAGCATATATCTATGACTGAACAAGCTTTTATAATAAGGGCATTAAGCCAGCTCAAATTAAACCTAACTCTAGTCGGGCACACGTTGGTAATCAAACCATTCCATTAGCATTAGCAGTCGCTCTAATTATGTCATTACGAGTGATAATTGATTGCACACTGTCTGTCACCTTTCATAGCCTAGCTCAAGGGTTCCCAAACTTTTTAGTTCGCGGCGCACTTACAGGGTGAATTTTTTGTCTCTACTACCCGTCGCGTTGTTAGTACAGAAAAGTAGGAATAAGGACGGCTACTAGGTAGATAGGCTCAACAATAAAACAGGCGCAATTTTATTCACCAATTTTATAGTATATCAAACTGATTTTTTCTACTTTCATTGACACGCTAAAAACATTTATAATTAAAGAAAAATAGGACGTAAAATACAGCCGTAAAATAAGCTTTTCTGCGATAGTGTGAGGTTTTTGCATTTTGCTCTGTTCGCCACCTAGGATGATGCGTAAAAATCTGTCCATTTGGACAAAACCGCAACAAGAATCCATCGACAATGCAACGTGTTTAGCTAGTTGGATAGCGGGCGGGTCAAAGCGCGGAAGGAAGGGGTATCGACGATTACCTAGCGTAGTACCTATTGGCGAGTGAGCGATACGTGATCTGTTTATTTTGTAGCTCGGGCCCTCATAGCGCCCCTCTATACTCTCTACGGATCACGAGGGCGCCGCGGAGCACACTTTGGCAACCCCTGCTATCTAGTTGATACGCGTAGCAACTGTGAAAGATAATTTGATTATTGTGAAAAACAACTTAAAATTCCGTAATATTGACCCAGATTTTTTATTTCTTACTGAACCCTCGGAAATAATATTAAAAAAATTATGGGTCCATCTTGGGATCTCAGTATCTCCATTTCTGGGATATTTACCGGTGATGGTAGGTAACTTTGTAGCAAAAGACAAAAACTAGAGAACTTAGATCGAATTCTTTGCCAATAAAACTCAGTGACTGCAGATATTCAGTGATCAGCGCATGAAAATGTGCCGAAATGTCTAGGTAGTTATCCCGTTGTAAATTACTTAAGTATTAACAACCTATTTTGTTCTAGATAAGGGCTCTCTGCGGGATCCTGCTAGCACTAACTGCGCCCACGCATGAACAGAGCGCACCAATCTCGCCATGTCCCAACGTGTTCTCATACGAGCCTCCTGGCACCGAGCCTGGTCGGTGGTACGGAGTGGTGAACCTCTCCACGGATAGTAAGCTGCATTCCCTGTGGCTGAACATTGTGCTGGACTCCAAGGCTGATATCTTGGGGGTGAGTTAGATGCCGAAGGGTGATGACCATGTATGTAGTTAGAGACTAGCGATGGAAGTGGTGTAGGGCTTCATAGGACGCACAAGACAAAACTGACGCAGTGGTTCCTGCTAGCTTAGATGAAAGTCTTGCCAGGTCCTTTGGTATGTTGTCATACGAGGGGCACAGTATGTAGTAGTTTTGGGGGACAGTATCGCTCACGTCCGTAGGTTGACCCTCTATTACACTACACGTGTCTTCTGGGTGGTGCTAAGAGCGGTACCCTCTGGTGGTAGGCTTCGGCCGTGGCTTGTCACCACCCTCCGGACTGGGCCAGTCCGTGAAGCAACTCTGTTGTGTTTCGGAATGTGGTCCGGAGTAGCCATCTTCTAGACCTTCGTGATACATCGTCGGCCGCATCTTCGCTTTCCATCATGTGAGTTTGCAGTCAAACGAAGGTCTATTTCTGATAAAAAAAAAATAAAAAAAAATACGAGCCTCCTGGCACAGAGCCTGGTCGGTGGTACGGAGTGGTAAACCTGTCTACGGATAGTAAGCTGCATTCCTTGTGGCTGAACATTGTGCTGGACTCCAAGGCTTGGGAGTTCTTCTTGGGGTTTAGTTAGATGCCGAAGTGTGATGACAAACAACTTGTTCCGGGAAATACGTGTTTTTCAGTAAGCCTTACAAATTTGTGAAATTAAACTTTGTTGTCTAGAATTTGCATTACATTTGCAAGGTTTACATTTGCATTTGCATCTAAATATTTTACAAATTATGAGTACGTTATGAACGCTTGAAGTTTGGTAAATTTCAGATTTTTGGAGTCTTATACTGAATTTTTTTCTACAAATTTTGATTTATTATTACATTTAAATTTTGTGATATGGATTCTTATTATCTGAAATAAATAAATACAATACAATACAATACAATACAATTACGATAGAAACCTAGATATAGTGCACAAGATATCTATTAGTTAAAAGTTTCAAACAAACTGTTAGAACGCCATAATCACGTAAGAGTATGAATATTAAGACGGGTTGGCCGCTCACTTCTCTATTCACGTTTCTATCATCACAAAATGCTAGAATATATGTTCAATTTTAATATTCATGAAAAAAAAATATGCAAATTTTTCATTTTAGTAGAGATACGGTTGTTTGAAAACCTGGGAATTCGAAATGCCTTAAGGGCTATTATAACTACATATAATGATGTACATATGCATTATAACAACATAATTTCTATCTCCTGAGTTTATAAAGTAAGGTTTTGATTGTAAACCGGATGGAAACTGTATTCTGTCGAAACCGCATCTTGATAATAAATAAATTAAAGGTGGAGATAAAAATATCCATAACAGGAAAAAACCTACAATTATTGATTGCGGTTTCGACGAAAAAAGGCCACGTTTAAAGTGTTTTCGATGAATACCTGTGTTGATACGTAGATGGCATTTATGTATTTTAAAGACGGGTAAAAAATATCTCGCCTTGCTAGTTAGATTACAAACGTACCGTCACGGGTCATTAAAATTTTTAACCGTGGCTTAAAATATCTAGAAGCTTCGAATTTGTATTTTTGCCAAAATATACTTTTAACAGGCTTCATAAATGATTTTGTTTTAAAAAACTACGAACCGACTTCTTTTATATAGTGTTTTCATGGATCCTTTTTCAGAACTGACCCAAATTGAAATAACCAACCACCTGCTTTCAAATAGAAAAAGAATCACGAAAATCATCACCCAGTCAAAAGTTCTGAGGCTGTTCGACTGTTTTTCTTTATGTTTGTTAAACATAAATAAAAACTATAATAAAAACGAATTGAGAACCGTTTCCTTTTTTAGAAGTCGGTTAAAAATAAAGAGGAATTACTCAAATTTGCTGTAGGTTTATGCTTAGTCATTCGCCAGTGCTGACAGAGCCAAACCGAAGGTAAATACAAAACTAAGGTCAATAACATAAAAAAGACCTGAATCAAATATTAGCAAACATTGCCCGGAGACAGTGTACTTATTAATATCGTAATGGACCGATTTAGCTGACGATTAATTAAAGATGCCTGTATGTTTGTCGGATACTGGATGATTAGCTTTTGTGTCGTTAGGTGGACCAATGTGTGTAAAACAGATTTTAAAGTGTATACGCAGCAGCGGGTCAACCAACGGCCTGAGATAATGATGCAAAAAAATGTCCAGCAGCAGGAATCAAACTCGCAATATTATGCATAGGAGAGCCGCCTACTGCGCCAAACTCTCTGCACAGAGAAATACCTCCATAGTACTACGTGATGTTGAACTGTCCAACCTCTGTAGAACAGATTCTACAGCCGTTGGACAGTTCAACATCAGAAAATGTATAAGTTGTTTTCTTACAGAACTGGGTGGGGGATGTCTCCACGACAGACAACATAGACTTCAAAATCGAAAACACTGAGATGGAGATCAACCCAGGACCAGCGATCGCTGTCAGGTAATCTCATCATTCTGTATAGTCCACAGCTGAACATAGATAAAGATAAAGATAGTTTATTTACTTGAACACAATTTTTAATAGGTTATACAGATGTTAGGTAATAGTATTTTAGTTTCAATTATGTTCTACTATGACTAGCATGCAAATGTTACAGTAGGTAAGTTAAAATGTATTATGTATTCTAACTATGACCTATAATGTAATTTTAGACAATGTCAAAAATAATAATAGTAAACAGACGCACTTGTAAAATAAGGTGATGTCAAAAAAATTCTGTCATAAATTTAATAGGCCTTCCCAATTGATGCCACAAAGCTGTCCTGACCCATCAGGTGATACTTAAGTGAAAACAAACCCTATAATAAAAAAAGAAAAGAAAGAAAGAAAGAAAGATATTTTTATTCACCTTATAAAGAAAAAATACACACAAAAAGAAAAAACTTATGCTAAATCTATAAACTTTCTAAAGCATATATGGCCTCCACTATACAAATAATGTATGTATTTTTACTATAGAAACTTTCGTAGTTTGACGAATTCATTATGAATGTAAGCGGGTTAACTACGAACTTTATTTGTGTTGGAAGAACACCAACGTTTCAACGTTTCCTTAACAAGGGCGTCTTCAGGGCGAGTGCGGTTTCAGACGCGCGCGTACCGCATCCCTTCGAGACTCACACACAGTGCTGGCTTAGAATTTGCACCACTCCAACTCTGCCCGCGGGTGTCGTAAGAGGCGACTAAGTTATATCCACCAAGGGGCGGGCAGCAGCACCCCCTGCAAAAAAATTATACCACCAAACATAAGCATTATCCTCCATGAGATAATCGCCAAAAGGCGCTTATCAGGGAGAGGCCTGCGTCCAGCAGTGGACAAATACAGGCTGGACTATAATTCGGAGATTTTGGAATATTATTTGATTTCCTATTTCTATATAAAACCCTCTTCAACAGATTCTTCGTCCAATACAACCAGCTGAACAAGGCTCCTCGTCTCCGAGCCATCAGGTTAAACGGACGGGAGATCTGCAACGCCAACACTCCCCAACCAGCGGGAGACAGAAACATTATTAGCTCTAGCAGCAATAGCAACAGCCATAGCAACAGCAACAGCAACAGCAATAGCAACAGCAATAGCAACAGCAACACGAGAAGGTAGCTATCACCTTTGAAACGACCTTTGTGGCGCAGTAAAGGGGTTTGATGTGTTTGACCACCTCGGGACAAAAGTTTGAACGATCTGCAGATATTAATTTGTTCCGGGCGTTCTAGGGGGTTTTCTGATTATAGTAAAAAAAGAATCCGTTGCGTACCACACCTATCCTTCTAATATTATACACGCGGAAATTAGGGTTAAACTCAAGTCTCACGTCAGAAGTTCCCTATTCTCATCGTCTCGCGAAAACTCAGAGCTTCTTATTACAATCTACAACATATTTGGTATGTATGGATATTTGTTACTATTTGACGCAAAAACTACGAAACAAATCAGGCTGAATATTGCATACAGGTAATCCTAATCCTGGAATAAAACATAGGCTACTTTTTATCCCATAAAGCAGTTCCTGTGGGATAGAAATCACCTTTAAACGTGTCCATAGCACAAACTAGTATGTCCTGAACAAACTTGACCAGAATACGTACTTTGATCCAAGTTCTCAACCATCTGTTGGTAACAGATGGTTAGATTTTAAACGGTTTTTGAAGGTTTTGTCACAATTTTTCATATCAACGAACCTTACTAATTATCTCATTATCTCCGACCACGGCGGCCAGTCTCATTGGAGACTAGCCAGATGCGCAGGACATATATAGTGCACAAGTGTATGCCCAAACACAGGTGCACTCTATTCCCTCACTCTCATAATCCAGTAGGAAGACAAACCAACACGTTTTTTATTATTCCCTACACGGGTCATGTCATGAGCCTAATGTGGGTGGGGCCGTTCCAAATGTAACAGACATACCCACTTATTATAGTCAGCTCCTAAGAAAAACTTTTGAATCCATCATTTTTATTACTCGTAATACTAAAGTTATTTACACCGGCATATTTACCATGATGGCGCATGAAACTGTGCTGAAATATTGGAAAGTTCAAAATTCAAATCATGGTAAATAACCCGGTGTAAATAACTTTAGCTCCTAAGTACTTTTTCATTTTTAACCGACTTCAGAAAAGGAGTTTCAACTGTTTTTTTTATGTTTGTTACCTCGGAACTTTTGACTGGGTGGTCCGATTTTCATGATTCTTTTTTTATATGAAAGCTGGTGCTGCCCGTGAGGTCCCATTTTAATATAATAAATAATTTTAATTTGGTTTAATTTGGTACAATGAAATCCATGAAAATTCATGAAAAAACTATAAAAATTTAAGTCGGTTATAGTTTTTTAAAACAAATTATTTATTAATGTATGCCAGAATATAAATTTTAGTTTCTATTGTAACATAGTGTTGTTTTTTTGTACTTAACATTGATGTTGCTGATGGGGCTTAGATAATGTTGTAGATGTATTTATGAATATATAATGTAGATATTTATTTATATCTCTATGGGTGTAATAAGCACACGCGTTCAATCGAGCAATGTAACTTTTTCACTAAGAAACCTAAATAATCTAACAAAAACTAGGGCCCCAAGCATGAGCATCATTGCTGCCCTTATAGGCCTGACGAAGAAGCAATTCTAATTATAATAATAATAATAATAATGCTGGATAATAGGGTATTTGCATGGATTTTTTTATATTTTTTTTTTGATTATTTAGTTTAATACATAAACGAAAAAAATATAACAGCTAAAATATTAAATTATTGAGGTAAAAAACAAAAAGTTAAACTACACTCAGTTTCGGGTGATAAAAACGCTGCCATGTTAGCCCTTGCATTTTGTGACGTCACGGTTCAACGGATCCCATATGTCAACTCAAAGTCAAAACTTCATGCCCATATAAAAATGTTCAAGTATGTCGTCACGCTTCAGGTGCCAATAGCGTTGCGTTTCGACATTTTGCTGTTGAGACTTATAATATCTACTTCTCAATTATTAATTTTCACAATAAAAACATCTTATAATACAAAAATAAATATATACAGATACATGTCTTTATCAATAGAGAATACGTAAAAAAATATTAGCTTTTTTGAAGTCACATGCATATTCCCTATTCACACAGCATTATCTAGCCCCAATCTAATAATAATTAGTCCGTTAGTAAGATATTGGAAAATTATTTTTTCTTTGTCGATTAATCAAAATATTATAAAGATGTAGCCCCTATTCCACCATTTATATTTACCCTGCCTACACTGACGCCACGTGACGTCACGGCTCAGTAAAAGGTGTCACACATTTTACTGATAAATGCGAACTGGTCACTAGCATCCACTCTCAAACTTTCACGCGATTTATTCTTGGAATTTTTTGTTTGATTGACAAAAGAAAAAATACGTAAGTATCTAATAAATTCTGATAATCTAATTGACGGACTATAATTATTATTAGATTGGGGCTAGATAATGCTGTGTGAATTGTCCAGTATTATTATTATAATTAGAATTTCTTAGCGTGATTCTCACTAGAATTTGTTATTTTTGAGTCGTCAGGCCAATTCTGCGAAAGAAAATAAACCAAATTTTATCTCGCAGGCCTTATCAAGGCACAACAAGCACGGCCCGCACCACGACCCGCACAAAGCCCGAGGAGAACTTCTACACGCGGCCAGTGGAGGGAAGTCAGCGGCCCGCAGACAAGAGTCCGTCGTACGTGCGACCCGAGCAGGCCACGCAGTTGCAGGGAGGGGGACTGAGTATGTGAGTACCAGAGGGTGTAGCCAACCGGCATTCGCTATGAAGCGAATCGAAAACGATCGAAAGATTCGTAGAGAAAAATTCGAAACAGATCACGTGACATATCTGAGGCATATGTCAAACCGACACATTTTTGTACTTTTCTACTATCGCTTTCGACATCGATTGTGCCCTCAGAGATCTCTAGCAGTCATATCTAGCAGTCCCGTGTTCAAATCCTCGGGTCGGGTTGAAATTATTGTTGCAATTTTCCTTGCAAGGAAATTTCACAGTAACAGCCCGGAATCAGGAAGTTGGGGCTACGCCTCCGTGCCTTGAAAGGCAAGACCTCTCCCGATCGTGTTGGTCGCCGGTAGTGCACCTGTGTTTGCGCACACAATGTGGCACTATAATATCCTGCGCATGGCTAGTGTCCGTTTGATTCTGCTAGAAAGACATCACAACTATCATTAACCAGAGACGGTATCAGACACTAACGAACGAAATACCCTTTCGCGAACATCGATCAAAGTATGTTTTTTTTTTACGGTACATAGACCTTCGTTTGACCACAATCTCACCTGATGGAAAGCGAATATGCGGCCGACGGTGTATCACGAAGGTCTAGAAGATACCTATTTACCCTTGTCTTGAAGAGACCCAGGTTGTAATTGGCTGGGAAAACAGAGGCTGGGAGCGAGTTCCATTCTTCCATTCCTTTGCGGTGCGAATAATAAAGGTGGGGGAAAACCGCTTAGTGCGAGTGGAGGGTACATCCACCAAGTATGGATGGTATTGCGCTGTGCGTCTGCTTGTCCTGGAATGGTGGGATCAGGTTATGTAGTTCAAGTGAGCATTCTCCAAAATGTATCCTATAAAAGATCGAGAGACAAGCAACCTTGCGGCGGTGTTTGTGACTTTGAACCTTAGTCTCTGCAAGGTGCTGCTCGTCAATGAGTCTGAAGGCTCTTCGTTCGATCGAGTCTAAGGCTGCAAGCTGGTACCGTGCCAAATAGCCGTCCCAAACATGGCAGCAATACTAATTCTAATTCTACTTCATAGGAGTGCATTGTGCATTATCCCCCTGCCTAAAGCAGCAATACTCCAAACCGGACCGGACCTAAACCAGATTAGACCCGGCGAATATCTTGATCGATGTTTCCGATGAACATTTTGTTTTGAGTGACACAAGCGAGAGTGACATTATCGCAAGTGACCCTTTGAACAAGAAACACTTGCGTGAAACAATCATAAACTCCTAAAATCTCTGGAAGTTGACGTCGTAGAGACTTGCGAATTTCACCATTGTGTCGGTGATTTTTTCCACTTTCCTCGGGTATATTTCACTTTCCCCTACTCTTCTTATTTTCAACTCTATGATTATAAACATATTTATCGTAGACATACGTAGCACGTGCTACGATGCTACGCTACGCCGACGGCGACGTAGCATATGAAAGACCTCAACGCGCGTTTTTTTTTTGTACTACGCACTAAATTCGTCATATCTCTGAAACTAGACGACCTATCGAGTTTTGGCTTTCACTATGTTAAAGAATCTATCTTTTCTTTACTGTTATCCTTCCCCTACCTACGAAGACGAATACAATCAAAAATAACGTTGTGCTATTCTTAATTCTTTATTGCACTCAATAAAGCATACATAAAAAACATAAAGCTAGAGAAGGAATGGCAAAGGCGAGCTTAACCCTAAATATAGTTCTCTTCCAGCAAACCTTATCGAGAGAGAGAGACAACGTTATTATATGAGTATAATTTGTGTTCTTAGAATTCTTATTGTATTTGGTTAGGTGACATGACACATTGTTTAATACATGATACATTTCCAGCAAATTCTCCATGGTCTTATAAAATCTAATTATCTGATTGAAATAGAGACAGATAGGCTATATCTTCGATAACTTCACAGAACCTCTTCTAATCGTGACAATGTCATCCTTCGACTCAGTTTGCGGTTTCTTCCGCTAGTACGTTTACAGATTATACGGAAATCTTTATTCCTTTTTATAATAATTATATGATATACACGTAGATTTAAAAGTAACTAAGTATTTGTGGGTTCGGCACTAAACATTAAAACATATATTTTTTTATATTAGTATCAGTGCAATAGAAGATTATTTTATTTAAAAACTAAGATGAAACATTGTAAGACAAACATTAGAAATAATAACAGAGACTGTGCCAGCTGATATACCTACCTTTCATCAAGGTAATATGGAAATACAGCGTCACGTTTGAGCAAATTTGCCATAATGTATGCAATTTTATTACGTAAAACGAGGTAATATTCTGCCTGCCTTGTATAACATGTCATACTATTTTAAAGAGAATCGAACAAAGTGAACTTTAACATTAGTTAAAAAAATACTGGATAATCCACTGCGTCTATCAAAGCTTGTGTTATAAATACGGTAGGTACCTACCTAACCTACCCATAAAATAGGCACTGCTAGATACCTGTATGTGTGTGTGTGTGTGTGTAAGTAGGTAGGTACATAAAGTACCTTTTTAACGGACTTCTAAAAAGTAGGAAGTTCTTAATTCGACTATATTAGTATTTTGTTTTTATTATATGTTACCTCAGAACTTTTGTCTGGGTGATCCGATTTTGATGATTCTTTATTATTTAAAAGCTGGTGCTTCAAGTGTGGTCCCATTTCAATTTGGTCTAGTTCTGATAATGCCATCAATGACAAAACCATAAAATTGAAGTCGGTTTATAATTTTTTAAAAACAAACCCAATTAGACAATACTAGAATACAGGGTGGTCCAAAAGTGACCGCAAAAAATAATGAATGCCTCGCCGGGGTATGATTTTTTTTTCGTTTTGTTTGAGAAACTTCGGGCGAAAAATAAATTATTATTTTATATACTTGCGTAATTGCCTATTTTAGAACGATTTCAAACTTTCATATCTCTGCCTAGTGATTCTTTGAATTTATCTTTACTCAAGTGTGATCTGGACCACGCTTGTGTAAGGCTTCGAAAGTATTTCTACGCACATTTTTTTTGTGAATAAAGCGCCAAAAATGATTTGAAATCGTTGCGTTTCGTTTCACAAAAAACCCTACTCACTCGAACCCAAACCTTACTCAAGTAGAGATTTTGCTAGACTAAAGATTAACTTGAGCAGAGATTCTACACATTAGTATAACTCGCGTAATGACTGCATGGGGAAGCTTCCATAATACGGCCCTTAGACTTCGTCTATCTATCTTACACCCATACCGATTTTAGGATAATTGACAGTAGGTAGGTAGGTACCTAAAGACAACGGCGTTGCTCTATATTTGTTTAAGGCCCATACACCAGCGAAAGTGGCGCCCCCAACTATTTTATCTTATTATTACGTTAAACGCAGCAAGTTTTAAAAATCCTACGTTCAGTTTGTGGTATCTATTAAAAGTTATTTATTAAAGCCTCTGTAATGGTTTCATTTTGTAAAGGTTAGGAAGGGATACGAAGTTGCGCTTTTTGGCCACCAAACTCTTTTTTTGTATCTCCTCCTAAACTATATGAGATAAAATTATAAAAGAGGTATTAAAAAATAGCTTATTATAGATACCACAAACTGAACGTAGGATTTTTTAAAATTCCTATGATAAACGTAAAAATATGATAAAATAGGTATCGCTGTCATATTGGCTCGGGTATGCGCCTTAATATGTAGCACTCTTATGGAACCTTCCAGAGAAAATACACCAGCTTCTGTGTACTACTCAACACCACAGCGATCAATAATCCACCTGCTAAGGCGTGGGGCCGGCTTAGAATTTGCACCACCCCCGTTTTTCCCGCGGATGTCGTAAACTAAACATCCACCGGGCGGGCAACAGCACCTCTTGCAGAACAATGTAACTCCAAACTACGATCCCTAACCCGCTTGCCCAGCGTGGGGTATATGGACATTACCTTCTATGAGATAAAAGCCAAAAAGGGAGGCCTGCGTCCATCTGTGGACGAAATAGGCTGATCCTTGTTCAAAGGAAGCGTGTCCAGCAGTGGACAACAGCTGATGAGGAGGTTAGGTAGTCTAAATAATATATTGTTTGCAGTTACAACGGGGATGTGCCTTCCCAGTCGACCAACCACAACTCAAGGCCTCCTTACGGTTTCGCCACCACCACTAACAATCCACCGAGACGAACCACCACCGTAAGGTTAGTATCCTGTTATTCTGTAATTATTTATTCTACACACAAATAATTCATAGTATGAACTTATATCTATAATATAAAAATGAATCGCTAAATGTGTTGGTAAGCGCATAACTCAATAACGCCTGGACCAATTTGACCAATTCTTTTTTTAAATGTTCGTTGAAGTTTAAGGATGGTTTTTACGGCGATTTTAATAATTGCCGGGAATACACCTATAAACGTTTCCATAGGAACAACGCGTGCGAAGCCGCGGGGCACAGCTAGTATAAGGATTAGTAACAATTCCTCAAAAAACCTTTTACTTTTAATCAAATCAAATCAATACTTTATTTGCTGAAATGTGTGGTACGTCTTATATTTATAAGACAGCTTCAGCTTCAATACATTCTGCGACAAAGTGCGTGCAAATTTCACAAAGGTACAATGAATATAAAATAAGTTTCATAGGTTTAACACAGACTTACACATAGGAATCCGATTTACGACAGTTTACGAGCAACAAAAACCAACCAAAACACCCGAGTTAACACAAAAATACATTCATACTTCGACGTTATACATCTACTGACTGTCAAACCACCATAATTTGTTTTCATGAGAGTAGGTTCTTAGAGTGGCTAGATCAGGGTAGTTATTTTAATTCGTCGGAAAGGCCGTGGGATTCGATATCGGAAACTTTTGCCAAACATCATAGCGTTCTGAAGTTCCTTCGGAATAGAATCTGACGTTTTCGCTTCTGAAACGAATCGAATGAATTAATACAATAATTCAGAACGAAGTTGAAGAAGCAGATGAATTTACTGAAAATCATATGGACAGGACATGTTGGTGTTGGTACCAAGTATTAATAGTCCCTTTTGAGACCGCGCAAGATTCTCCATGGACTGAATTAGAGTAGATATTCTTTTTTTAATAACAGTAGTTACGATATAAGTATTCTATTGTTAAATTTTTATTACACTTATAATTAAAATCTCAGCAATATTGATTACTAGTCTTAACTAGTCGTAAATAAAAGCACGTAACATTTTTTTTTTCTTTTTACAATAACTATTCAACGCGTTTATGTAAGAAACCCACATTTTTAAAAATCTCACGTGTGATTGGGGGATGGGGGAAGGGGTTGAATGAAATCTCATAACATCTCACCAGGGGGGGAGTGAGGGACAGACAATTTAAACAAAACACCCCACGTAATTTAAGATCGCCCCCTTGTTTTAATAACTTGTAATAAGGTAAAAACAGTTTTGGCGCATAGAAAATTCGGTGCACGTCTCGGCTCTTTCTTACTCGCGAGAAAACCATATCTTGTCATCCCGCTCGAAATCCATCTCGTAGGGGCGTTAATGCGCGGCCTCTCACACTCACGGATCCAAATCTCGCTGCACCATACTGAAGGAGGCGAGGGTCCGCTTGCAACGTAGGATATTGTGGGTTCGATTCCCGCCTTGTGTTGGGACAAATATTTATACAATCTAAAAATAAATATTTGTTTCGGGGGTTCTGGGTATTTTCTACGTATACTAAAAAAGATTTATCTATGTACCCTGAGTATTATATTATTACGTATTGTATATAATGTATAGTGTTTTGGCGTGAAGAAGTAACAAATATTGACCTATCCATACATCCATTATATTCATCCTTCCTTAATAATAATTAGTATTATAACAGCATCAGGTAGGTTAAGTATTTTATTGACACAGTTAAATCATCTTATATGTTTACTTGGAAGAGCTACAAACAAGGTAACATCTTAAAATCCAGTTCAACGTTCTTGAATCGAACCCACACCTCGACCTATGAACGTCATTGAAGCAATTCGCTTGAACGACCAGTTTTTATGAACATGAAATACTAGCTTTAGACACTAGCTATAGAATAAGTAGAATTAACCTATTCTAATTATTCTATAGCTAGTTGTCTAAAGCTAGTTTAACTTTAATATTAATATTATTTTCTACTAGCTGCGTATTTTTCTATTCTTGATCCATTATTTACGTAAAAGTTTATTTATTCTGAGTCTCCAATCTTACATAGAAAATTTACCACCCTTTTTAACAGAGGAAAATTTTTAGGGTTCCGTACCCAAATGGTAAAACGGGACTTTATTACTATGACTCCGCTGTCCGTCCGTCCGTCTGGCTGTCTGTCACCAGGCTGTTCCTCATGAACTGTGATAGTTAGACAGATGATAATAATAATAATGTTGGACAATGCACATAGCATTAACTAGCCCAAGCTATGCAGAGCTTGGATGATGTATTTCTGTTGCTGCTATAACAACAAATACTAAAAATCATAATCAAATAAATATTTAAGGGGGCTCCCATACAACAGACATGATTTTTTGCCGGTTTTATAGATAATGGTAGGTACGGAACGGTTTTATTGAAAATTTGATGAGCCTATGTGTTATTCTAAATAAACTATCTGCATACTAAATTTCATCGAAATCACTTATGTAGTTATGGAGATAAATATTATAGTAGGATTGTTCAGTCTTTGTGTGAAATGGTACCTACTTCATCTACTGAGACACAGTGTAACACAAGGTTTGTGTGGAGGGAGTTAACATTCTGCGACACAGTGTAACACAACTGCAACAACTTCCGTAGAATCTGCAGCCTGCATCAACTTCTGCAGAAGACCTTGTTTTTCAAAACTATTTATGTTCCTTGTTCTGTATGCTGAGTGTGTATGGCCATACTCTTTACTACTAAGTTTGCGTTACTTTATATTCTATGGAAATATGACAGCGCACCAAGTTTACATAAAATATCAGCGAATAGAGTAGAATAGAATATTATTTTGTTTGTAACTTAATTAACAAAAAAAAGGCGTGTGGCACTCGGGGACTGCCGCGGTAAAGCTATTGCATAGCATATTTTATCCCAATTAAAGAGACAAGCGTGATATTTCAAAAAGTCATTAAAAGTTCTTCATCGATAGATGGCAAAACTAAAAGGTATCACCGCTGTGCCGGTCGGAGTGGGGGGTGTTAGGTTATTTTCGTTACGGAATCTCTGGATCTCCACGCTCAAGGCGCGATAGAAGCTATGCAATAGCTTAAAAACAAACATGGCAAAGCATCTGTCGATTAGAGTCACAAAACGGTATCTGTCTCAGCATGAGCTGGGGGGTTATGCTCTATGACCCCCCTGGTTGTAAATTATAATCAACACTGTGACATTTCCATAGAAAATACAGTAACGCAAACTTTGTAGTACCTACCTAAACAGTATGGCAATACACACTCGGCATACTGGTACCCAACGATTTAACTGTTTACTTATTAACCTTTATTTGTTTATCTGTTTGTTCGCAGTAGTCAAGAAGACAAAGATTATTTTAGCGGAGGACCTAACGTGCTGCTTGTAGGGAGTAAACCCGGTAGCTCGGGAACTAACATTAACAAGAATACGCCGCAGGTAAGTGTGCAACGCTTGCGAAACGTCATCATCACCACATCATATTCATGGTTGGTAATAAATACTACTTCATACAGTTTATAAATGATTATAAGTTTTTGAAGATAATCAGACGATCGGCTTCATTGTGACTTTACATCAGTACCCTGAATGTCTATGATATAGGTACTGTTTACTTGTAGTAAACAGTATTTTCTATGGAAGAAAAAAAAGTTAACGCAAACTTACAAAGTCTATGTTAGACAGCGCTACAGCGCTCCAAGCGGGAAGTTTATATAACTTTCACATTTCCATAGAAAATAAAGTTAACACATACTTTGTAGTAAACAGTATGACAGAGTACACGATCTGCATACCCATACAGGTGCGAATTAAGGGAGTGTATGACGGGTTGTTAAAAATAATGATTATTTCCGTATATTTTAAGTAGTCCGATTTATTTTTCAGAGAACTCTAGACAGATATTTAAATCGACAAATATTTATATTAATATCTAAAGAGTAAATATTTTCTATAGGAGCTATCAAATCAAAGTGAAAAATCTGATCATCGTATCTGGCGATAAAAAAGGTGCCTAAACGATGGCATAAACTCATTAAAAAGTTAACTTCATTTTCATTTGAGGGAATGTTATTTATCCCGCAAAACTTGTATAAACTTAACTTAGGGATTCAAAGCCGTTTTTTTTAAAATTAATCAAATTATTGTCCAACACGATCGGCGCTCCTAATTCCAGTTAAACCTTTGAACTTCAGCTTCAGTTGACTGGCCTCAGATATCCGGAATGTTTTTCTGAATTCAGAAACGGAATTCAGATTCTTAATTCAGGATGCCCGGAAACCATACAATTTATGCAGAGACAGCGTCAGAGTCAAATCGTTTATTTCTGTAGACTAACAAAATAAGCACTCAGACAAGTCAATTTTTTACTATATAAGCAGGTTGATAGTATTACATACATTCTCCACACACATTCTGATTTTATCAGATCTATCTGTAAGAATGATACTTACAAGCATTCTGAATTTGATATTTATTTGATCGATCTGTAAGAAATGATACTTACAAGCATTCTGAATTTTAAGATAATATTAATATTAAGATTCTGAATTCACAATGCGCGTAATTCCATACATTTGAATAGAGTGGCGCATAAATGTCCACTAAATCAGAATTCGAATGTACACAAAATCTGATTTTGAAAATAGCCAAAAGTAGTGCGATTAGCATTAATTCCTCTTCCATACTAGACGTTTGCCTGTGCTGTGGCCTGCGATCCACGATACTACTGATCAATCAGATTTTTAAAGATATGTGTAGGCAAGGTGCCGGAATTCAGATTCAGAATTCCGTTCCTGAATTCAGAAAGACATTCCGGATGTCTGAGGCCATCCCTACAAATTAATCTCTGTTCCTTTAGTTGCTTTTAGTTAACCTGGTCCCTAATCGTTTGCCTCACTAAAGATTCCATAACTCATAAGCTAGCTATTAGGATTCCTCACAAACCGGATCTCATTATAAATTCATAAAGTTATTGTATTTTTATAATGGCTGTATTTACCCGATGAGGATGCCAGAAATAACTTAAATTACACAGATTTATTTTATTTAGAACTTTGTTTTTGAATGGTCGTCTCACTCAGGGTGGCCAAATAAATCTGTGGACTTTCTAAGTCCTCAATTTCTTATTAAAACCGGTCTTTGTTGATTTTAAAATATCCTATTGAAAGCTTAATGAAAGTTGGTATTCGTAACTAAGGCCAGAATAGAAAATGAGCCATAGGTTTTACCACAGTTATCAGAAACGAAGGGTTTTATTCAAACTTAGCGCTCGCTATGACATTTACAAAATACTTATCTGTAACTTGAAAGGGGTTTGTACTATTTTTTGTATGAATTCTTCAATTCTTTTTAGCTTATGAATAAAATGTATAGCACAATACGAGTAAAACATTTGACAGGGTAAATTAATGGCAAAGGCATCCTTAACACTATAAAAAGAGTTATTTTTCAGCAAACATTATTTAGAGAGAGATCTTAAAAGAGAGATAAAGCTATAAAAGTTGGCACATGTGTTTAAACAGAGGATATAAGATTTAATTTTAACCTTTCCCTACGTGCATTTATTTTTAGGTAGACAACATTCACTGTTCATCGCTATTTTGAAAAAAAAAATACAAAATTGTTGCCGATGTATATATAGTCCAAATCTTCAAACCCCTTTATTTTATATGTACGTATATAACTAAGAACGTAGAAGACTACGAAGAAGACAACTCTTAGATCGCTTTTCCCAGACTTAATTTTTTATCTGAACGCGATAAATGCGTCATAGAAATACCGTGAAGTTGCGCGTAAGATTATATTTAGAACCGTGTTATATAATCAATAAAACTACTTAAAATTGTTTTATATTTACTAGACTACTAACCTACATTACATTATTATTACATTTACCAAGAATAACGAACGATATATTATATGAAAAGTGTTACAAAAGTTTATCCAGACGTGCGATAGAGCGCTAGACAAGTTCTTAGATTCCGTTAACCGATAAATAAAAATGATTCATATATCGTCCTGTAGTAAACACCTACCTAACTACTTAAATCGTTTGAAACAATAATACTTGTATCAAAACCAAGCTCTCCTTGCAGTGCACGGAGAAAGCCATAAAGGTGTATTAATTACCTATATCTACGTCATTGGTTCTTGGTAAGCAAGTTTTTTGCGAGTTTCCGGTAAAAAACCTACCTACTTAAAACAGGTTGTTCGAAAAAACTTACGTGGGTGATTGCTTTGGACGCCGCTTTGGACTATGGAGTTAAAAACATAACAATTATTAAAGGTACATACATGAATTACAATTACAATTATCCATTTTGGAAATCTAAAGATAGACATGAAACACGGTTATAGAAGAAAAACAAACAGTATTGTTGGATAACTGCTTACGGGAAAGCCCCGGTGCGAATAACCAGTTTGTATATTAACTCAATGGTTTGCAAACACCGTGAGAGCATTGAGCTACTTTATAAACAAGTAGGTATTTTAAACTCTAGCGTTTGGCCGCGGCTTCGATGACTTTTTTTCTCGATGAATCGTCTTGGCTAGTAGTAGGTAAATTTTCGATGTCAGTTGACGAACGACTTAAAAAGCTTTACCTATTCTTCTTTCAAACTTTTCGATATTTATGCTGTAATAGATTAATCTTAGTAAAACTATTCTAACTCCGCATTATAAAATTAGTGAGCAAATAATCGTCAAACGTGAGATAGGTACTTGGTGAGACATATTAAAAATCCCCTTGGACCTAAACCTAACCTAATAAACGCGTTATTGGCTTTTTTGGGGTAACGCCATAATCCCCACGCTGGGCATGCAGGCCAATGATCGCACGGCACAACTGCTGATGCGCTGTTCTTCACGGACAAAGGAGTTAGCAATGCCTTTAAAAATATACTTACTTAACTCAAACATAATAGAAAAAACTCGCTGCTGATTAAACTGCTTAAAAATAACAAGGCTAAATGAGCTAATAAAAACCTCAGATAAGATAACCGCGGATGAGAACTTGCTTATGGAGACGTGATAATAATGCTTTAACACAACCTTACAGAGAGTCTACACCAAAGTTTTCGACACAGCCCGGTGCGGCGGTGACGAATTGGTGAGACATATCAATGTATGTAAGGCTCAGGGGCCTGCTAAGAAGTTGACATAATATTGTCAGCTGCCTACAATATTCATGTACACTGATATATCCCATCAACTCGCCGCCGCCGCGCCGCCGGCCGGGCCGGGCCGGGATTTTGGTGTGTAACTAGACCAAAGTTTTAAACGAAATGGCTTGTCTAACGATTTAAATCTTTGGTGAGGACTCCATTACTCCCCTTACGTAAAATATTCTCTACATAAACTAAAACAGTTGTTGCGTTTTGTCTTTGTCTGAATTAAACGAAACATTCTAACTTGTGGTGTGACATAATTACAACAGTAGTGAGGTTCTTCACTGACAAAAACAAACTATAACAATTGTTTAAAGTTAAGAGAGGTTTTTAAGTAAGTAGGAGGGATTGTTAATATAAAAATGTACTAAAAGTCAATGTTACTTCATGTTTCAGCAACCACAATGTGGCATGGTGACGCTTAACAACCCTATCCCACTGGTGGTCAACGGTACGCCGACGCTGGAGGGGCAGTGGCCATGGCAGATTGCACTTTACCAAACGCAGGTAATGATATCTATTTTCTAAATGATTGAGATGTTTTTTTTAATTTCCTCATAATTCACATATCTATACAAAATGTATGTTCGATCTTCAGATATTTGTTCAGACCGTCCTGATTGTTTACTATACATAATTATTACGTATAAAAATATCTAACTATGTAGTGTATTAAGTTATCTATCACATCAGTTATCTAATAGGCACTTACCTTAGCACGAGCTGTGCTTAGCTTGGGGCTAGATTTTTTAAAATGAAATGAATTTTTTATTCAACTTTACAAACTTACATCTAATAACGTATAACTCAAACTAAATAAAGTAGTAAGATAGTGCTGCTATTTATTTATATCCATTATTTTTTTACCCCAGACGGTAGACAACAAGTACATCTGCGGAGGAACCCTCGTCTCCCACCGTCACATCATCACAGCAGCTCACTGCGTCACCAAGAAGGGATCCAGGCATCAGGTGCTCAAGAACACGCTTACTGTCTACTTAGGGAAGCATAACTTGAGGACGTCAGTGGATGGAGTGCAGATTCGATTTGTAAGTTTATCAAATAGGCCTAACTATAATCGTATCCATTTTGAATGGAGCATAAACGTAAACAAACCGCCCATACTTAACCTAAAATTCACTTTGTTGGCGCGTCATTTTATACGTAATTTACATTACTTGTCGATTTTAGATCCTCCCTTCAATAAAAATTGATTAAAATTATATCTGAAACTCAACGCCACGCAAGTGAGATTTTGTTATTTGTGTCGTACTTTGTTTACTAACATGCTTCATTCAAAATGGATAAACCATAGGCAGTTTAATCTAGAATTTAAATTTAAATTGAGTTCCATGTTATTGGAATAGAGTCGGTGCATTTCCGGTGTGAATTAGGTTGAGGTGGTTAAAGTGAAGAAGTAATTTTCAAAAAGGAACTTTTAGGAACTACAGGCTACCTTTGTAGATCGAGTAAAACAAAGTCCTAATTTTATTCGTGCAACTCTTTATTTTTGACATACTAGCGACCCGCCCAGATTCGTCCGATGCTGATGTATGATATGACATATATGTTTATATAAAACTTCTTGAATCACTCTTTACATATATTAAAGAAAAACCTCATCAAAAAAACGTACATCTTTAGTTATGACAATAATGATAACTTAATTCTAATACTAATGTTCTCTCCGTCAGAAAGCTTTTCATACAAGAAACGATCCTTAAACAGCACAAAGAAGCTCCACAGATAGAGGTTGCAAATAAATAAGAGACGGAAAAATAAAATTTTCCAATCAAGCTCTACTAAAAAATCTTTTGCTCATCGCCACACACCATTCCTTGCTCCGTATCTTTACAACAAGCTAAATAAAATTGTATCTTTGTATAAAACCACAAACCGAGAATGTAAGAAATCATTAAGACTTTATTTGGATAACTTAGATTATGAACAGACAGAGCGTCTGCTATTGATTAGTTCTTAGTATATGGGCAATTAGTTGTAAATTAGTATTCTTAAGACAGTTATAACTTATATTTTTTAGTCAATAACTAGGACACCCCAATATTATATTTCACACACTTTATACTGTAAACTTTGTTAGAGTATCGCAAAACATGTATTAGTATTTACATAATTAGAACAATGTCTATGCGCTAGTGATCAAACCCGAAAGAATCGGAAATAAGAGCCCTAGCATCTTCATACAAGTTCATCTTAGTAAGAGCTAGGTGACATTATCGTTTGAACTCAAAGGTTAATCCGATGTACCTACACAACCGAAATACTGTACCCTACCACCTTACATACTACCCTATGATGGAATTATGTGCTAAATTTAATTAATTTTAAACTTAAGTACTTTGTTAACCTTTTTCTGAAATAAACATATTATTATTTATTATTAATACATAAAATTACCTTACGTAATGGAAATGAAATAAAATGAAATTTATTTATTTCTTGACCACAACAAAGCCAAACATTAAAAATTAAACCACTTAGAGCTAAAGCCGAACACTGAAACAATGGAAATTAAAATAACTAAAATATGAGTATGACTATAGTACATAATATATGACTAATTCATCATAATTCATGGCTTTCATCAGCCGAACTCATCGAAAGAGTAATGTGCTTTATTGACGAGCCACGTTTTAAGTTTGTGCTCGAATGTAAAGTGACTTGGCGCTCCTAATAATGTCCTTTTGGATCCTGTTGTACACGGTGGGGCGCATGATATGCGTCAGCTTCCCCGATTCAGCTAGTGTTCTAGTTGTTGGAGCCGGCTGGCTGATAGTCCAGTCATTATAGTAAGTTCACCTAGGCCTATGTATTATATTATCTGTGCCTAGGCATTCGAGATACCCAGCTGGTCAAGGTCAAAGGTCACAAAAAAAAATTTAAACATATTTTGTAGAAAATTTTGTATCCTACAATATTGAACATAAATACAAATAGCAAAAAACTCATAGGAAATGAGATATTTCCAAAAAAGCGCAAAAAACCCGTGACCATTGACCTTTAAATTTAATAGTTGCGCACACCCTACCATTACATATGTAGGTTTTGAGACAACTATTAGGGTGTCAATATACAAGTATTTACAGACTTACAGATAAAACACTCGCCATACAGAGAGACTTCTCTGTATCGTAGTTTTAAAGATCTAAGTATACATAGGGACAGACACAGCGGGAAGCGACTTTGTTTTATGCTATGTAGTGAAGTGGCAAAATGTTTTTATCATCATCATCACCAGCCTATGTGACTAATATAGGCTGATGATGCTTACTGACATAGGGCTCCCTTAATGAGCATCCCGTCTGCAGCTGTTAAAAATGTTTTATTGTGTGTTTAATAATACTAACATAATACTTATCTGTTATTCTCTACTATCTCCCACTGATCACTCTTCTCTTCCAGGTTGAAAACATCCTTATCCACCCGGACTACAACGCGACCATCTTCAGCCGAGACCTGAGCATCCTGACTCTTCGCGAACCGGTCTCTTACTCAGACTGGGTGCGCCCCGCGTGCCTATGGCCGGACAACCAGGTGGAACTGAGCAATGTCATTGGCAAGAGAGGATCGGTGAGTAGAATAACCACTAGTGCCTAACAACAGTGCCTACTCTACCAAGCTTCGGCGAGAGTGATTAGATCTCTTCCCCGAAATCGTTAATTCCGCATAGCAAACTTTCCATTCGCATTTTTCCCCACTAGAACTTTTACCCATTCTCCTTTTTTATCATTCATAAAATATTTCCAGTGTCATAATTTCCTAATAGCGTACTTATCCGATCCTTTTGCTTATCATTCGCGAATATTACCAGAATTATAATTTCCTAATAGCGAACATAACCGATATTTTTATTTATTATTCGTGATTAATCCCAGTGTCATAATTGTCTAATAGCATTTATCTACATAATACAAGAGGAATGATTTCCTAATAGGTACGTATCCATGATATTATCCATTTTACCTTCACCACTCTTTTTTACCTAAATATAATTTGTTTTCAAGTTTTCTAGCAGAATTGCATATGATTTGTTACTTTAATTTATAAAAATGAGTTTAAAAAATAATTAAACGATGTAATATTAGGTCCTTACATATGAAATTGGCGTTTTTCGTACTGGCCACTTTAATCACAAATTTCTCCTCTTTGGTAAGGAATTCCAAATTCAAATTTGTACAGCTATAGACTCATGTATTTGTGCTTCGATGATCGTCATTCATTTGTTTTTTTTTCTTCTGTTTTTTTTCTGTTTGCGTCACTCATTTTACAAAATGGAAAACTTAAAATATCGCATTATTTACGAGTACGAGTTCCACCGTGGCACTAGTGCTGCGGAAACAACTCGAAGGGTGAATGATGTGTATGGCGGTCGTGTTGCAAAAGAAAACACAGTTCGTTTTTGGTTCCAACGTTTTCGTTCTGGAAATTTCGACCTGCAGAACAAGCCCCGTGGACGGCCTGAGACTCAAGTTGATAATGAAGAGTTGAAGGCTATTGTGGAAGCGGATCCATCGCAAACCACGTCAGAGTTAGCTGCAGGCTGCGATGTTAGTGATAAAACTGTTTTAATTCACTTGAAGCAAATTGGGAAGATTAAAAAGCTTGAAAGGTGGGTACCTCACGAATTGACTGAAGCAAACCGGCAAACGCGCGTCGACTGCTGCGTTACATTACTAAACCGGCACAATAATGAAGGTATTTTAAACCGAATCATTACCTGTGATGAAAAATGGGTTCTTTACGATAATCGGAAGCGCTAAGCGCAATGGTTGGATCCTGGCCAGCCAGCCAAATCCTGCCCCAAGCGAAAATTAACCCCAAAAAAGTTACTTGTAAGCGTTTGGTGGACTAGTGCCGGTATTGTTCATTACAGTTTTCTCAAATCTGGCCAGACTATTACGGCTGATGTCTATTGTCAGCAATTGCAAACCATGATGGAAAAGCTAGCGGCTAAACAACCTAGGCTGGTCAATCGCTCCACGCCACTGCTGCTTCACGACAACGCTAGACCACACACTGCGCAACAGACTAACAGGCTACTAAATTAGAAGAGCTTCAATTGGAAAGTCTAAGACATCCTCCGTACTCCCCGGACCTTGCTCCAACAGATTACCATTTTTTTCGAAATTTGGATAACTTCTTGCAAGGGAAAAAATTCAACTCCGATGGGGCAGTCCAAATCGCCTTCAAAGATTTTATTGATTCCCGTCCGACTGGTTTTTTTAGTAAAGGGATCAATGAACTACCTATAAGATGGCAAAAGTGCATAGAAAATAATGGTTCATACTTTGATTAATTAAATATATTATATTAAAAAATATTCGACTTTTTGTTCCTCCCATACAAAACGCCAATTTCATATGTAAGGACCTATTATTTTGATAAAATTTTATTCTTAATATACCTTTAAACCAAAGCAGCAACAAAAAAAACCTTCCTATTAGTTCACCAAATGAAGCAGTAACAGGCAGTTTCACGTCTTCGTTTGGTGAGCTATATGTATTATAAACGTAAGCTATTGTGCTAGTACCCACGAGCTTTCCGGTACATTACGGTTATTCTTCGAATAAAAGTTTCGTGAAATCCAGGCTTAGTATTTTAAGTATGACAGTTGTTGAATACATATGTCAATGGATGTCATACCGATGAGAAAATTGTTTAGAATTTTTTGTATTTTAGTGTCTCTATCTGTATATTTTTTGTTCCGTTTCTGATAAACGTTGCGTCCCATTTCATTTTGCAAAACAATAAAATCGACAATATTTGCCTCAGCTTTTAGCTGCGAAACAAAGTGAAACAGATTATAGTTTTTATGCATTCTGCCATTAATTTTTCTGTGCCAGCTTTCTGTAACATTATTCGTTCGGTGCCGGTGCCCGAAGCAGGACAAAACATCTATCATTTCGATTCTTATCCATTGTCTTGACATGTAATCATTAAATTTTGATATATTTGGCATGTTTGGAGATTTAACTAACACTGAGAGCCATCCTTCGTGTATTTTTGTATAAGGTAAATGTGCAAGAGCTACACATTTTGCTAAATAAGCACATCCTTCTCGGGTATCTGTTAGATCCCATTTTTCACCATTTTTGTATATCGCCTGGCAATAATGAAAAAAGCAGCCTGTTAAGGCAGCAGATGGATATAGTATAGCTCTCAGAGCGTTCATTGCCGCAGTCTCATAGTCACTCTTGATAAAGTCTGGACGAAAATTAGGAATATTTTCCTTAATCGCTTGAAACAACTCTTCATATTATGTAGCCTGGGTCTTATCAGGCAACAGTGCATATATACACGGGACGACTTTGGTGAAAGCATCATCCGAACGAATATCGGCGTGTATACTGTATAATTGAGTAAAAGGCTTGGCAAAAAAAGTTTTTACATTTTGTATCCATTCTTTACATTGTTGAGTTATAAAAACAATAATACCGCCAATCTGAATGCATAAAAAAATTTCTACCAATTTTTCTGCGATTACAACATCTTCGCACGATTGAAATGTTGAGTTTCCGGAGGCTTTATGGCTTGCTCTATATATAGCATCTCTCTTTTCACGAAACGACGGTAACTTGTCCGTGTATTCTGGTGACATGAAAGTTTTCATTTCCTCCTTATAAAGGAGAGGAATGGGTCGATAATCCGTCGCGACCTTTTTCTTTATTTCGATGATTTTTTTTTCTATGTCGATGCTCTCGAAATCAGGTACACAACAATGTCCAGTTTCACGAATAATTTTTTCTTTTTTATCATTCAGAACCAACGTGCCTTGGCATGTTCCTTTTGCGGAACAAATCCAGACCGACGAACCATTTTTATTGTTTCGTTTCAGATAGTGTCTATATCCGGCTCTCACTAAAATTTTTCCTTTATGTGTACTATCAATGAACTCGAATGATGATGTTTTCTGAACACTAGCTGAACTCTCTGGATCACATTTTTCATTGCTAGTTTCCATTGTTGCAAAGAAATGATACTATTTTATATGCAATTACAATTATTTTCAACCATTATAGTGACGCGACAATTCAAATGACAAGTGGCTGACTAAACTCATGTATCAGGTCAGTGAAAGATACTAAAAAGAGGGCTTATGCGTTCTCAAGTGTTTATGGTAAATGATACTTAAGAAAATCCCAATACATTTATGAAAAAGATGAATGGAACTACACATTGCCGTGTATTTCGACTCGCGGCAATGTGTGTGTGAGTTTGTTATTTATACATTGACGTTATTCTGAAAGGGTTACAGTTTTAGAATAGTAACACTATCGCATAAGGAATACGAATTTTGCAAAAAAGAGTAGGATATTTTTTTTGTACAGGAACAATATCGCGTAAGAAACAAAACTATTGCAAAAAGAAGCTACTGGGAAACTTTTGCTATGGAAAAAATATCGTTTAAGAATTAGAAATATTGTGATAAATGTCGTTTGGCCATTTTTGAGAATAAGGAAGCAAGCAAATGAGAAAAAAAAGTGGCGGGTAAAAGTTCTAGTGGGGAAAAATGCGAATGGAAAGTTTGCTATGCGGAATTAACGATTTCGGGGACGAGATCTAATCACTCTTCGGCGATACGACTAGAGGAGCTGATTGGGTTTAACCTCAACTTCAACTTCTTTTTTATGGCGGGTTTAACCTCAACAGCCTGTAAAGGTCCACTGCTGGACGCAGGCCTCGACTAATACACACACACACACCACATATAAATGTATGTATATCAGTCGTACACTCGCAGAATAACTCACGCCTATGTAAATGAAGACCTATGGGATTTTCTCAAGCAATAACTTTTCATAAATCACTATTCATTATGTACCTATACCGACTTTCTTGTAGTCCTGATGTCTCGATGGTATGCATTGGGTTCTAGGACATTGCCATACATTTATGATACCTACCTAGTTTTACTTATGTTAGGTAGGTATCTGAATTTCGTGGTCTAAAGGACATAAAGCATAGGTATATCTTTTTTATACTGTATATAACTATCTAATTTTAGTCATAAGCATATCGCCTTACATTTTGTATATTTTACTTTTCATTATTTTAAGTAGCTACTTTGTCCGTCCAGTTAAAAAAACATCATTGACATCTTATCAATGAATTTTTATTACTATGCATGTTCAGGCGTCCATTAATATACTTAGAGTCACATAAATTTAAAAACCATAATAAGTACTTGAGTCATTTACAGCGGGATATTTACCATGATTTAAGATGACTTTAGTGTTAATAACCATGGTGGATTCAAAGTCTCATCATATTTAATTTAATTTATTTATTTAATACGGGCAACCAACTAGAAGTAACACAAGATATCACAAAATTATTACCGTAAAACTTAAAACTATTGCACTCTAAATTACAGGTAGCCACAACATGCGCAAAAATCAAGGCAACTCAACTAAACAGCTGATCTTAAATTAATAATAAATGGTTAAATCAAAGTGGTTTATACATTATTTTTATAGGCACAAGCAGGTACCTGATGTACCTGTGAATCGCATGTTGTAAATTTAGGATGACTTTAGTGTTTATAACCATTATATGAATTCAAAATTGTAAGTAGCACTGATATACTAAAAAAACTCACTACATTTTTTAGTCTCAACCTTCTTCGTCCCGAAATTACACCATTATGTATGCAGCCTTACCTTTTGTTCACTTTGTTTTACTGCACTTGTAATCCACCCGCATTCCATAACAACATTGAACGTAATTATCACTTACACATAACTTTAGGGTCTAAACTTTATTACATTTTACACATACATTTCATATATATTTCAGATAGTACACTTTATTTATGTATTCATTTATTAATTATATCTATCGTCTTTATGAAGAAGTACCTAATTATTGTACAGGTTGGCACGAAATTAATTTTTTCGTACATGAACAATAACATTAGAAACAGAAATGTTTGTTTGGCATGCAAATCTTACAGAAACTCTATCTTATTATTACGTATTCACGAATTTACTCGATGTTATTCAGCAAAGTATTTTAGTGGAGTGGACTTTTTTTCTGAATACCCACATAACTATGATTTAATTTTGGTGCGAATCCTGTGTTGTTGTAACTGCGTTATCATCTCACCGGTGTTTTTATTGTTTGTTAAAACTTATACACAAGTGTAACCTGATGGAAACTGACAAGCTCATATCGTCAAAGACTCTCTATGGATAATACACTAACGACACTACAAGAATTAGACGATACGGAAATAGCAAATTCTTTTAACTGTGACATTGAAGACGTACATAAATTAATACAAGTAAGAAAGAAAGATCTAACCATTATAACGCAAAACATAAGAAGTGTGCACAAACAAGAAAATATAGACGACTTATTGATAACTTTATCGAACTTAAAATTTAATTCGGATATTTTAATTCTAACTGAATGTAGACTTAATCCTCACAAACCGATACCGCAGATAAATAATTACACATCTTTTAATTCCACAAAACACCTCAACCAGAACGACGGCATTACAATATTTGTCAAAAGTTACTTAAAGCCAAAAATAAGTGAAGTGGAATTAGAACATGCGTCATGTTTACAATTAAAAATACTTAATTTTATTATTTTGGGGATATATAGATCCCCATCAAACGCGAACTCTGAAAAATTTACAGAATCACTTCGCACGCATCTTGACACTATTAAAAACCATAAAAATATAATAATAACAGGAGATATAAACATAAATCTTATTCCTAAAATTAATGAAACAAACTCAGAACAAAAAAATAGACTAGACTACTTAGGTATGCTATCTACATTTGGCTTACTACCTGGACATTTACTGCCCACTAGAGATAAAACCTGTCTAGATCATGTGCTTCTGAAACTATCACTAAATAGGATAAATGCTAAAATTGCCGTTCTTAACACAACAGTTACCGACCATAGCATGGTACTTGTTTGTCTGGCAGAAACAAAATCATTAAAACTATGTCGTAAAACTAAAACCTATGTTGACTTTGATCAAGCACTTATTTGTTTAGCTAACAATAACTTACCAGCTTTACTGTACTGTGAATGTCCGAATATACTCATTGAAAACTTAATTACTAAAATATCAGATGCCATACAGGATAACACTAGAACCGTTAGACTTCCGAAAAGTAAGCGTACAATAAAACCCTGGATTACTCCAGGTATACTACGATGTATTAAAAATAGAAATCAAATGCAAAAACAATTAAAATTAAATCCTTTTGATAAAATCCTTAAAATCACTTATAAAAGATATCGTAATTACTGTACTAATCTATTAAAAAAACTAAAAAGAACATATGAAAGAAATCTCTTGTTAGATAAAAACCCTAAAATATTATGGAATAACATAAAAACTATCACTAATATCAAACAGTCGAAAACTTCAAATCAAGAATTACTAGAGACAGAATCAGCTCCCACAAAAGCAGTGAACTCTGTCAATACTTTTTTTGCGAATATAGGTAAGAATTTGGCTAAAGAAATTGAAGACCAGATAACAAAAACTGACCAAACCACAGACAGTGTTGTACTTTCGAATACTCCACTTAGGTCAATGACCCTACTAGACACTGACCCACAAGAAGTAACTTCTGTTCTTTTAAATCTTAAATCCAACAGTGCCTGTGGTTGGGACAACATACCTACCAGATTCTTAAAGCTAGCAAAGGATATGGTTGTACCAATCATTACTCACTTGACCAACCTATGTTTCTCAAAGGGAGTTTTTCCACATAGCTTGAAAAAATCTATAATAATTCCTGTACACAAGAGTGGGAACAAAGAAGACGTCAACAATTATAGGCCATAGGTATATCCTGCCAGCTATTTCAAAAATTTTAGAAAAAGTAATTAACAATAGACTTATTCAATACCTTAATAAATTTAACATTCTTTCAGACTCACAATATGGATTTAGACAGGGGAAAAGTACTCAGGACGCAATTCTAAATTTGACTTCAAATATTATTGAAAACATAGACTCAAAAAATAAGTGCCTTGCCGTCTTTTTAGACCTAAAAAAGGCATTTGACACAGTCTCTGTTCCTACTCTTGTCAAAAAGCTAGAAAAGATAGGTATTAGGGGTAAACAACTGGAGTTGCTAAGAGACTATCTCTCAGATAGAACTCAAACAGTAAAAATAGGGGACTTTATAAGCGAAGAACTCCCTATTATGTATGGCGTCCCACAGGGAAGCGTCCTAGGGCCAACCCTATTTTTAATATATATTAATGAGTTATGCAACTACAAAATTCATAACGGGCGAATCTTTTCATATGCAGATGATACTGCAATTGTATTCTTTGGCAGGACTTGGGAAGAACTTCACGTTACAGCAGAGACTGGGCTGAGTCATATATCAGAATGGTTAAAACTAAATCTACTTACACTAAATACCATAAAAACTAATTATATCTGTTTTTCTATCGACAAACGTACACAACCGACTCCTTTCAACTTAAAAATTCATTCTTGTGACAGGAACGCAAACTGTACCTGTGCCACTATAAATAGAGTCCCTTATACTAAATATCTTGGTCTAATTATTGATCAAAGACTTACATGGTACCTACAGATTGAGGAAACATCAAAAAGAATTAGGAAGCTAAACTGGATTTTTAAGAACCTAAGGTATGTCGCGCCCCACAAAGTATTACATCAGGTATATTTCGCTTTAGGACAATCTATTTTGACATATTGTATACCGGTATGGGGAGGGGCCGCTAAAACTAAATTACTTGAGTTGGAACGATCACAGAGATCTTTGATTAAAATTATGTACAATAAGCCACATGACTTTCCGACCTCAGAGCTCTACACAGCTAGTAATCTGTTGAGTGTTAGGAAACTTTATTTACTACACTTAATTATTGAAAAACACAAGACAGTTAGATGTGATCCTAATAGCTACCTGAAGAGAAGAATAAAATTTAATGACAACACATCTGTCAAGACCCGTTTTGCTGAACAACAATTTACAAGGCGATCTATCTTCCTTTACAAAAAGATCCATAACATTCTTAACATCTATAATGCACCCGTATTCGCGATTAAAACTAGTATTACTAAATGGCTAACTACAATGAGCTATGATGAGATTGAAACATTCTTACAGGTAATCAGTTAAGCCGTTATAATAAATATAACTGGAAATTTTATGTCAGATACGTACTTATACATGAAACCAATATAATATTTTTCATAGTACAATTTATATTATGTTATATATGGTAACTTATTATAAACATTTATAAACACCTGCACACACATTTACCTACACAACTTCTTCCTAGCTCCTGTTGCCCGGACTCTTAAGAGACCGGTGTCCTCAGGAGCACCACACATTTAAACATATTTTGAAATTTAAACATATAAAAAAAAAAAAAAAAAATCACACGCACACATTCTCTGGCAGCTCCTGTTGCCCGGACTCTTAAGAGACCGGTGTCCTCAGGAGTAGCCCTCAGACACACAATACACACAAACATGTACCCCCACACATCCATAAATAAACATACACACATCACACCCATTCAACATAAATCCAAAATAATATCAGTGCTATCACACCAGGCAAGATAATTTAAATAAAAATAATTATATTTTTAATTAAGAAATGTATTTGCATCTAAATCATAATTTTAACTTAGTTCATTTGTCAATACATTATAATACTCTCTCATACTCTTGTTCATCTAAGTACATAGTTTATTTGTTATTTGCATAATTAACCAGTAATAATAATTAATTTAGTTTATATGATAATAATATCCTTGTAAATAAATGGAAGAGCAGGACATCCTGGCACAAGTATATTTCATACTTAAAAGGATGTCCTAAACACTGTTTAGCATGTAGTACCTATTGGGTAAAATAAACAAATTTGTATCTTTTATCTTTAAAATATTTAGTAACAATTTCGCGAAAAAGTTTTATCGCGGAATTGTTACTAAATTTCATCCTTTTATTCCGTGTCAGTGTAATTTTCTAATAAGTATAATTTAACCTTTTCCAAGTGTACATTTCTTCTTCTTCTTTTTATGTTTGGCTCAGCTGCATCATGGTTTGGCACAATTATCCAATGTCAGAATTGTGCAAGTGTACCTACATTTACTATATTTATGGAAATTGTACCTACACTATTACTGGACGAAACAAAATGACAAAGTAGGAACCTCAAACGACACAGGGTCCGCACGTGAAATCAAAAGCGTTTATTTGTAAATAAAACATAAAATATACAATAAAATAAACAGCTATATTTGAACCAACACAATTTTTTGTCTTGTTTCGTCGAGTAATATAGCGTTCCGACTACCCAGCTGTTTCTCTATGCTCACACCTTTTTGCAAATTATAGACACCCTATTACCTATAACTGGTGACTCTGACGCAGGGCTCCCATTGTTTAATTAAAAAGGGAAGATGAGGTACTAGTTTCTCGAAAATGGCAACCTCATATTGTGTAAAATTGTGTGCTCCTCAGTCACCGTCGGACCGGCGGCACGGGCGGTCGTGATTCGCGTGAAATATTGTTGTCTCGGTCTTACTTCGGTCTTAGCAAAGGACTGGAAATATAACTGTGAGCGTATGTGTTTGCGTGTAGTTGTAACACATGCCACTTATGAGTAAGCGCTGGGAGAACGTAACATATCTTCCCTTTTTAATGAATCAATGGTTACTCCATAACTTTTCCAGGTGGTAGGCTGGGGCTACGACGACACAGGCGTAGCGACCGAGGAGCTGTCCCTGGTGGAGATGCCGGTGGTCAGCCAGGAGACCTGCATCCGTTCCTACAGCGAGTTCTTTGTGCGCTTCACTTCGGAGTTCACCTTCTGCGCTGGGTTTAGAGATGGTTAGTACGTGGGGTGGTACTAGATGGCGCTAGTAACTTTTTGGCACGTATTGGTTTTAGACAACGGTTTTTCTGATTTATTAGTCTGAAATAAATTTAGAAAGGTACCTGCTACTGCCTATATTGGTCCACTGCTGGACCTAGGCCTCCCCTGATAAGCGCCATAGATACCTGCCTAGACAAAATATTTAAGTCTCACGTAGTCGGCAAATACAAATCTTACTTCGCTGCTACAAACTTTACTTAATAAGTAACTTTCTGTAATTTTTTATTACCTTATTATGTAAAGTTTTTGGGGATATTCAGTGACAATGATCCAAAGTTTTCCTTAGAGCGATAGAGGCTAATTTTTTTTATATTTTTATGTAATAAAATAAATTACGCTCGTATACTTTTTAACTACAAAGTTAAACATTATATTATTTGCACGTAATCTTAGTTATTAAATGTTATTTTTAATATGTAAGTATCGAATAAAATCATGAACAACTTAGAAATAAGTAACCTTAAAAAGTCAACTATGTATGTTTTTTATGAGAATACATTTTTTAAACCGAATAAGCAGATAATTTTTTGTTAGAGTACAGCATCAAAATTATAATAGCCAAAATTAATAAACGTATCAGGCTGAAATTTAGGAAAAAAGCGTGCGAAGCCGCGGGGCACAGCTAGTAATCAATAATCATTTCTCTATATGGACACGGACTGTTCGTCTCAAAATAAAAATGAATTAATTTATATTTATTACTGAAATTCAGTTTCAGAAAATTCAGAAAAGTGCAGGTTATTCGGCTCTTACGACACCGATTCGAAGCCAGCACCGCACAACGCATGACGTAGCTGTCACCACGCCGCACAACTTTCAGTTCATATTCATTGATTATTTCCAGGTACATCAGTGTGCAACGGCGACAGCGGCGGCGGCATGGTATTCCGCATCGGCTCCCGCTGGTACGTGCGCGGCCTGGTCTCCGTGTCCGTGGCCAGAGAGAACGAGTACCGCTGCGACCCCTCACACTACGTCATCTTCACTGATCTAGCCAAGTTCCTGCCTTGGATTCGGGAGAATGTCAATGACTATTAGAGAATTATTGTCACTTAGCTTTTCATGGGTAGTACTTTTTTGTACTTAGGTTGGGAAAACCATAGGTACCATCGCCAAACGTAACCCCTATCCAGTTTGAACTGTTTTGCTTTGCGTTAAAAACAAGATATCGAGCAGGCCGGGGTTGGCAACTATTCACTTCACAGAAAAATCACCCTAGTGGTGGTAAGGCGCAATTTTTGCTGGCTATACCTCCTACTATAAAATTAAAAAAGATTTTCAAACTTACACGATCTGAGCGTCTACTATGAGTTGTCACAGTTAAATCGCCTGACGTTACTACAGTACATAGTTACGCAAATACGCAGATAGCTATCTACGCGACTCATACTGCGCATTTTTGTGCAACTAGCA